>JADMNL010000025.1:303823446-306223446 GCA_016271365.2 Neoceratodus forsteri
GCAAAATCGTGATATTCAGCCGGCATATGCAGATTAGCTAATCAGCATATCTGCGGCACATCGGAGGCATTTGAATCCCATTACAGTTGCGCATCCCCTCATTTGCATGCAATGCGCTATAAAGGTGCTGTGGGACTGCAGAGGATATGGACCGGTATTGTATCCTTCAGAGGTAAGAAGCGACGCTGTGGGGCTCTTAGGACAGTGGATTTATTTTTATTTTATTTATTTAGTTTTTGTTGACCGGGTAAGTGCACTAGACAAATCCTGCCTATTTTCAGGTACGACCGTGGGGGGGGGGATACAGATGAATGCCAACTGACCTTGAACCAGATTAAGCTGTTGGTGGTATTTTTAGTGAATGAGGGAAATTTGGCCAGGACACCGGGGAAATTCCCCTGCTCTTTTTTGATAAGTGCCATGGGATCTTTAACATCCACCTGGACTACCACCAATCCAGGCAAATGGGACCTCGGTTTAACATCTCACCCGAAAGACAGCACCTCAGAAGTGCAGCACCCCTCTCATGCTTCACTACAGTGTCAGTACTAGGATATTAACCCAAGTGCCAGATGTGGGAACTGAACCCACAGCCCTCTGATCTCCCAGCCTCAGAGGCGAGTGTGCTACCTACTGAGCCACTGACACTGATGATTGGGAGGGTGGTGTGGGTAGTAGCCATCAATGACCACATGTCTATTCCCACAGGACACAGCATGATCGAACAAGAGGAGGCTGAGGAGTGTGGGCCTGCATGGAAGCATAGGCCCAACTTCACGAGGCCAGAGACAGATGCCCTATTTGAGGCTTACACGGACCAGGAGCCTCTACTGAGTGGCTCAACAGGCACTCCACAGGCCCGGTTTCACAGCATGGGAGGGTGTGGCCCGAATCGCAAATCAGCACAGCATCCATCAAAGGACTGTGCAGGAGTGCAAGAAGAAGGTCGGCAAAGACCGGATTCAGATAAAGGAGAAGGTGGCAGCCATCCGGGTCGCACATGCTGCCATGGATGGTGGACAGCCTGACGTGCCACAGCTGACGCCGCAGGAGGAGTCGGTGGTGGCTACCATGCAGTGCAGTGCCATCGAGGGGTGCCCAGTGGCAGCTTCCAGACAGGTGGCAGCCCATCACTGCATGGTAGGTACGGCAGCACCTGGGGCAGGGGGGCAGGTGGGCAGAGGGGTGCGCCAGCAGCACTAATGTGACTGTTTTCCCTTTCAGCTCCTGAGCACCTGCATACAGCAGCAGAGGTGGGGTGTCTGCCTTGGGGGAGGTCCTGGACCCAGAGGACCGTCCTTCTACCTCCACCGGTGTCGGGAGGCTGGACCGCATGCAGCCCAACACCGCTGTCTGTTCAGATGCCTGTGACCTGGTTGCAGATGAGGCCCTGGCTGTGTTTCAGCATGATGCTAGGCATGGCGTCCAGTATGCCAAGACACAGATCAGGGCAGGGTCTGGGACCAATGATGATGAGACCATCATCCCAGATAGCAATGTTGCCTTTGTGCAGCAGGCGCCCTTACCACACACCCACCACGGCAGCGCAGACATTGCCCTGGAGGTGGTTGTCCACCCATCGGTCACCGCCCCTGGCATCACCATGGGTGCCACCGGTGTGGCGCTGGCTGATGGTGGTGGCGGTGGTGGTGGTGCAGCCGCACTGGCACTGCTCGGCATACAGTGGCCGGACGGGCAGCAGCAGCAGTTGGATGGAGTCAAAGGGAGGCCGGGTGCAGTGCGTGCCGATGGTGCACTGCTAAACGAGCAGCCCCAAGAGGGCCCCACTGTGCAGATGCCCACCTGCATGGGGGGCTGGGCTGCGGGGTCAAGCAACACATGTGGGTTGGTACAATGTCCATGCACCCCAGGGTGCTGACCCCTTGGCCAAGCACACCTGTCTGCTATGGGCTTCTGTTGAGCAGCAGGTGCTGGTCGTGGCAGGGCTGCACGTACTCTGCGCAGAGCTGTGCCAGGCTGCAGTGTGGTGCCACAGGGATTTTGAACTGCTCCTGGCTGAGAACACTCATATGTGAGAGGACACGACCGCAGCCCTGTATCGGCTTACTGCTGCGGTCATGGCCAGCCTAGCACCACTGGCCACCGTGGTGCGTGGCCATCTTCCGCAGACCCCGCGGAGTGCATTCTCCACTCCTCAGTCACGGTGTTGAGCGACCCCCCACTGTGTCAATGCCGGGATCCGCTGTGGACATTCCAGGCACACCTGGAGCGGGCATGTTTGGGAGCCTGCAGACACCTGCGAGGACCCGGTCACGTTCCCGCAGTAACACCCCTGGAGGATCGTCACAGACACCCCCTGTGGCCGTCGCACAGCCTGTGTCTGCTGGGCGGTCTCAGTGGGGCTGTCTATGTATCTGCGGCAGCCGTGAAACCGTGCGGTGGTCCTGAACTGCCCACCTCCCCATCTGCTGTCTGCTGCTGTCCTGTGTGCACATTGGTGTGGCATGTGCGTGTGCATTCCAGGGATGTGACATCCATGGTTGTTGCCACACACAGGCCTTGTGCACACCCGCCTGGCTGCTGGCCACTGTGGCGTGTGCCTGATGATGCCAGCAAAGCACTGACTGCTACTGTGCACCGGTGCTCAGTGTCTGACACATGCCTGGCGCCTGCTTCTGGGTGTGGGCATGATGGTTCCTGTGTGCATGTGCGTGTGTGTGCGGGGGTGTGTGTGGGTGGGGTGTGCAGTGCTGTGCTGAGTGCTTCCACTGTGTCTAGTCCCATGCCTGTCCACACTCCTCTCTAGCCGTTACTGTCACAGGGCCCACCCATGCATGACTGTATTCTGTGCCATAGTCCCCGGGACGTGCATGTGGACATGTTCACCTACCTGCGTGCTCCATAGTGCTCCTCTGCAATTGTGTCCCGGTGCTGCTGGGCCATCCTGTTCAGCCGGGGTTCTCTTCGCCCGGGTGGGGGCTGCGCACCACCCTCTGGCCCAGCGGCCATGTCGTCCCCACTGCTGTTCCCCTCTTCGACCTCGACAGCTATCCCACAGTCGGTGGCCATGTTGTGTAGTATACAGCAGGCCAGGAATAGGCTGCAAGCCTTTGACGGGCTCTACTGTAGGGCACCGCCAGACCTGTCCAGACAATGGAACTGTGCCTTCAGCAGCCTGAACACATGCTCGATGATGTTCCATGTGCCTCATTGTATACTCCTGCGCTGGGGTCGATGGGCACCCGTATGGTGTGAGCAGCCAGGGCCAGAGTGGGTAGCCACTGTCACCTGTGTGTAGAGATGTGTGGTTAGCATGGTAGGCTGTGTTGCTGCACCCCCAGCCTTCCTGGCCTCACCCTCTTGCACACCTGCCCTAGCATCCCCCACACCCTGCCCTGTTGTGCCAGGCTGCCCATTTCCACAGCACACTCACCTACTAGGTGGCCTGTGGGGATGTCCCCACTCTCGAACCTGTGGCACAGTGCCAACTGGTGCCAGATGTAAGCAACATGTGCTGCACTGGGGTGTGTGGCACAGACACTGATTATGCACCCCCTGGCATCATACATCACCTGGCAGTTGACACTGGGGTAGCCCTTCCTGTTGATGAACACTACCCCCTCTGTGCCAGGTGGTGTGCAGATGCCAACATGGGTGCAGTCGATGGCCCCTAGCATACCAGGCATACGTGCCACCCTGTGGAACTCCTGCATGTTCACTGTATGCTCTGCCTGTGTGCTGGGGAAATTGATGTATTCTGCAGCATGTGGCAACAGTGCATTGAGGAATTGTGTGAGGAGCTGTGATGCGGCCGACTGGGTTATGCCTGTGGTGTCCCCTGTTGGTCTCTGGAAGGTATCCGTGGTGAGCAGGCACATGACAGCCTTGACTTTCATCTCCACAGACAGGGTGTGGCTCTGTCTTGTGGATGCCTGCATCTCCTCACTGCACAGCTCACAGAGCTGCCTCAGAATTGCCCAGTTCAGGCGGTACCAGCCCACAATCTCTGTATCACTGTACTGTTCAAAGGTGGTGTGGGTATGGTACCACCTGTTCCAGGCATACCACCGATGGGCCCTTCCACAGCTGTGCCGCTCTGCCTCCTGCCTCCTCACATCCCTCATTACTGCCTCCATCTGGCAGATAGTACTGGTCATGGTCTGGGATGTCCTGCCCCCCTGGGTGGCTGTCTCCCCAGGCACTCCCAGCTGTGTACTGCTGAGTGTGCCCCTGCACTGAGAGCACACCTGTGTTCGGGATTCCTGGCTGGCAGCCTGTGGGCTGTAGCCTCTGTCTCCCACCTGTCTGGGCACTTGCACTGCCCCTCCTGTGCTGGGTTTCGCAGGCACACACTCAGGGTGTTGCCTCCACACCTGTATCACATGCATGCACACACTCGCTCACACACGCAGACACACTCACTGTCACACACCCAGTCCCACACTCTGTGACACTCCCTGCCTGCTTCTGTGTCTGTCTTGCACCCCTCCTGCTGTCCAGCCTGCCCACTCCCTCTCCCTCTCTATAGCTCCTCTCTGGTGCAAGCCTCCTTCCCTTGCTTGCTCCCTCTTTTTATGTGCTCAAGTTTGCTCCACGCAAGTCCCTTTTGCTCCGCACTTGCACCGTTTGCCTTCTGTTGAATATCGCACTGTGCTGCTTATTCATGGCTACACCCCCTGTACTTGCTCATGCATGCATTACCATTGTGCACTGGTGCATGGGGATTAGCGCTGTGCAGTTGTTGCCGCTGAATATCGCTCTCTGGCGCATTGTCACAGTTGCACTGGCGCAACCCTGTTGCGCATTGTGCAACTGCCTTGAATATCCCACCACTTATCTTCTTCAACATCTTTGCTTTCCACTATTCTAAAGTCAGTCAGATAGATATTACAACTATCCCAAATCTGTGCTGACCTTAAAAGGAGAGCCGCCAGTTTGGTAGATTTAAATGTAATATCTATCTGAGGACAATTTGTCTCTCCAGGATTAACCTTAATTCATTTAATTACATATTTACTGATATTCATATTTAATACACATGACAAGAAAGTACCAATTTCTTCTTTTAGAGTGCTTACAGATAGTTTTTTTTTTCAATCAAAATAGGATTTTGGATTTCGAGTCTGATTTGATATTTTTAAGATTTAGCATTTTCAGCTGGCCCACTGGTGCAGATGTTGGATTTCTGTCTGAGACGCCGGCGACCTGAATTCACGATGAGACTTGTGGTGTCGGATGGCCAGCTGGGGGGGAGTAGGATTGAGCTTCCGTAGGACTGCTCTCCTCCAGGGGAAGGGGGGTATGACCAGCACATGATCGACCCCTGGCAGCGACCAGGGGGAATACAGATGCTGGAGCCAAGCTGTCAGGGAGGCATGCCAGATGTTCATGCATTGCGCACTATGCATGCCACACCTGCAGTGGAGCCAATTATCAGAAAAACTGCTGCCAGCTCTGTTCATGATGCCCCATCTCTCCAGCCCCCATGTCACCCTATGTGATGCTTTACTGGTGACTGAGTGAGAGTCTTCATTGATACAGCCTGGCCCTGCAGCCCCACCTTGGGGGTAAGCCAGGGAGGCCTCCCGATGGCTCTTCCACCAAAAACCTTGTACAGTCTTCCATAGGGGCCATGCCTGCCTGATGGCCCTGCACAGAGAGGGCAAGCCTGGGTGGATCACTGCTCCAAGTAAGCCCGGGGGTGGGAAGAAGTCGGATACAGTACCTGATCAGTGACTGACAGCTGCTGTCAATCACTGAGTGCATACTATCTAGTACGCACTCATTCAGAGCTCAGTCAGTAGCTGGCCATTGTGGTGAGTGGTGGGCTGTGCCAGTCGCAGTTCAGTTACGGGTTGAGGGGAGCAGGGTGATCGGGTACTGTGGGGGGGGGTGCACTAGACCACCAGGACTTTTGAATATCATTTAATGATGGATCGGTGTGGAGTGGTCCGCTAGACCACCAGGGGATATAATTATTATATTATGTATGTACTACAATTCATAAGGGGGATCGGGCTTGAGGCGCTAAACTACCAGGGATAAGGATGATGTTACTATACATATTAATGAAACTCATAATGGGGCAGCAGAGCTTGGGGGGGGGCGCTAGACTACCAGGGATAAGAATAAATATTAATAAAACTAATAACAGAGGATTGGGGGGACTGTGGCACATTGCCGCAAATGTCAAAACCCTTCCAGATAGCATGTCTATGTACTCTTAGACCAGCCCTGGCTGGTCTAAGGGTACTTAGAATGTTGCCCTCTGTGAGAGTTTTGTGAATACCAGAACGGGGGATATAGTAGTCTGCATCTGCTGCAGGCCCCCTAGCACCATGCCGCAGCCCATTTTGTGGCACAAGGCTGGTGCAAGCCCCCTTTGACGTATGCAGCCCACGTTTGATACAGTCTGCCTTTCTGAATAACTCCTGGAGCATCATTTGGTGCAAGGTGCCACTTGCGTCATTCATGTTTGATGCAGGCACCTTTCATCAATCTAAGGGCTTTGTGAATCAGGTCTCGGATGTTTGCCCGCATATCTTACTGCAGATACTTTAAATGTGCTGTGGTTTGTTAATTTTTTTCCTCACTGTCTGGTCTAAAAAAAAATATGTTAGTTGAATAAGGTTTAACATTTATCTTGGTTCCAAAAAAACTGTTCCATCATGCACAATAAAAAATAGTAGCTGATGTTATGTTGGGGGGAGGGGGTTGCTATTATTTATCTTATCTCTGTGTGTGTAGTTGTATAATTTCAGTTGTTCTAAGTGTCATATTTGTTTAGTGACACTTAGTAAGGTTTTATATGTGTGGAAGTGTAATTGTAGTTGCATGTGTCAAATCTGCAGAATCTAATAAAATATACAATACTAACATACTAAAATGCCAGCAGAATAGGCCTAACGGTCTCTCAAGTCTGCTCGAATTTCAGCACCTGCACTGAGGGCTGATTTTGGTGCCCCTTGGGTTACACCATCCCCAGTCCCAGATGTTCCACCTGTATTGGGCCTGGTCAGATTTACCCTCCCTGTACCTGTCCCATCCCCTCTTAAATCTGCCCACAGTCTTCACCTCTACCAGCTCCCTGGGCAGTGCATTCCATGGCTCTACCACCCTTTCAGTGAAATAACATCTCCTGCTCTCCCCTCTTAGCCTGCCCCCTTCCAGCTTGCACCTGTGACCTCTTGTTGCCCCACCCTCCTTCCTTTGGAGCACCCTTACTGGGCCCCCTTTATTGATCCCGTTCATGTACTTAAAGACCTCTATCATGTCCCTCTGTTCCTCCTCTCCTCCAGGATGTACATGTCGAGCCCCATTGAGCCTCTCCTCATAGGTCCTCTCCCCCAGGCCCCAGATCATTTTGGTTGCCCTCTTTTGGACCCTCTCTATGAGTGTTATGTTCCTCTTTAAATGTGGTCTCCAAAACCATACACAATATTTGAGGTGTGGCCTAACCAAGCAATTGTACAGTGGAAGGATCACTTCTGCCTTTCTGGAGGTAATCCCCCTGGTGATGCATTCCAGCATCCTATTTGTCCTTGCCACTGCCCTCCAACAGGTCTCTGAGTTGTTCATTTTGATATCTACCACTACCCCCAGGTCCCTCTCACCCTCTGTGACTTGAATCATGTCTCCTCCCAGGTTATACCTCTGGCCTGGATTTCTGACTCCCAGGTGCAGAACCTTGCACTTCTCCACATCTAATTTTAGTTTCCTTTTTTCCGACCACCTTGTCAGAGCCTCCAGGCCCTCCTGCAAGGCCACCCTCCCCTCCTCCCCATCCACCACTGCACCCAGCTTTGAGTCATCTGCAAAGAGACTCATCTCACTCCTGATCCCCCTTCTGATGTCTGAGATATAGGCGTTTAACAGGAGTGGCCCCAGCACTGACCCCTGGGGAACCCCACTAGTAACCCACCTTGGGGGTGAGGCTAACCCTCCAACCACCACCTTCCGAGTACGCTCAGAGAGCCAATTTCCTATCCATCTTAACAACTGTCTCCCTACCCCCATTTCCTTCAGCTTAGCCAGCTGGCCACTGTGGGGTACCCGAATCAAACGCCTTGCTAAAGTCCAGAAAGAGGACATCCACTGGCCTACCCTGGTCCACTGCCCTCGTCACCCAGTCATAGAACTCAACAAGATTTGTCTGTCACGATCTTACCATGACAAAGCCATGCTGCCTATAATCCAAGTACCCAGTTTGCTCCAGTAACCCCCATAGACTTTCCTTGGCAATACCTTGCCGACCACCAATGTCAGGCTAATGGGCCTGTAATTTCCCGCCTCCTCTCTTGATCCCCCCTTGTGGATCAGCACGACATGGGTCACTCTCCAGTCTTGGGGCACCCACTCAGTCTTCAGAGAGATGTTGAATAGCTCCGCTAGAGGGACTGCCAGGACATCCGCCAGTTCCCTCAGCACCCTGGGATGTATCTCATCTGGCCCAGGTGCTTTCTCCATCTGGAGGGACCTAAGGGCTTCCCTTACTCTCTCTACTGGGATTTCAGCCTCCATGTCCTCCCCCTTATCACCCTGCACTGCTGGGCCCCCACCTGTCTGTGGTGGCCACTCTATTTCCCCAGACCTGTCAGGGCCCATGGTCTCTACCGGTCCCACCCCCTGCTCCAGTTTGCCCCCACTCCCCTAGCACGACCTATCCCCTCCATCCCCCCTGGTAAAAACTGAGGCAAAGTATACTCATTTAGGGCCTCTGCCTGTTCCACCGCCTCCTGTGCCCAACCATCCCCTATCCTTATCTTGCTGATCTGCCCGCTTACTTTCCTTTTTTCCCCTATGTATCTAAAGAATCCATTGTCCCCCCTCCGGATCCCACTGGCATATATTTAAAAAAAAGTAGTGGCTGAAGAAAAAGAGCAAAACAGAACTGATTCTGTCTTGGAATTCCTATGACATCCAACCACTTGAGCTTTGCTGTCATGGTTTGTGATGTCATCCAAACTTTTTGATGGAATTTCAGTTCTGTTGTGCATGTTTCCCCAGGCACTAGTCTATAGAGGATAATGGATGGGCATCGGCTAATAACCACGCTGTATTCACTTTGAGAGGCTGCCAGGGCAGCATTGTAAACCTCAAGAGCACAGCTCAAGAGATTTATTGCTACTATGGCAACCTCAAGAAGTGAATTCAGCCTGATTATTAACTGATACCCATCCATTAGCTTTTATAGTGTATGGGTACCAGTTAAACAAAACGTGTCCCTGCTTTTCATTAGTTTCATTTTTGCACCGCTCTCCTTTCCTGCAGCTCTCCCTGCCATGGCCATTTGTCTAAATGCAGAAGTTCGGGAGGCACACAAGCACGGAGAAGTTCTCTTTTGTTATACTATCATTGTGATGTACTGAGTACTCTAAAGGGTATAACAATCTCTTGATGTCACAACAATAGTGTAACTATAGGAATTCATTGAATTGCATCATTAATAGCCCTCTACCATACATTATATATACATAAGTTATAACTGCAGTACCCAGAAGGTTTAGAAATGAACAACTCTGACTGGTTACAAGTGATGTCATGGTATATAATAACCCAATCGAAGAATGCAGTCGAGTTCATTTGGCATGACTGCCCACTGGCAAATCCACACTGCCTGGAATTCTGCAGACTACTGACCTCCCAGAACTCCACTACCCTTTCCTTAATTATGCACTCCAGATGTTTCCCCCACTATAGATGACAAACCGACCGGTCTGTTGGTGCCTGGCTCCTCATGACTCCCACTTTTATGTAGAGGTATCAAATTAGCTGTCCTCTAATCACTGGCAATTCTCCTATCTCCAAAGAGCACAAACAGCCAAGATAACTTTGTTTGAAAATATGACCCTTGTCCCCTAGATGATATCTCCTTCGGCTCCTTTGCTAATGTCCTCATCCTCTGTTTAGGGCATCTGAGTTCATTGCTGTGGAATGATTATGATGTCACCAACAGAGGCCTATGACTCCAGCAAAGGGTTAAACAGCACTGGTTTTGCTCTAGTGGACAAGGGCTCAGTTCCATGTACCTAGTGATAAGGAATAAAAAAAATTGAAATACAGAAAATCAATACAATATGAACTGAATTCTGTTTGAATATCCATGCTGCCTGGAATCCTGCCTCCACTCTCACCTTAAATTACGGGGCAGCTCACAATTGGTTTTTGAACAATAGGCTCCCGGTGAATGTAAAAAAACAAAGGCCATGCTACTGGGATCCAAACCTAATTTATCAAAACTTGCCAAAACAAAATCTATGCTAACAATTACATCTCCTGCCCCCAGCCTGGAAAATGTCCCCTATTTTAAGAACCTGAGTGTCACTCTGGACCCCTCACTCACTTTTGATGTGCACATCAATTCCATGGTGAAGCGTATAAACTGGAAACTCAGGCAGGCTATTGACTTAAACAATGCCTGACCCTGGAGGCTCGCCTCGCTATGGCCCAAGGTAACTTCCTGCCCCTACTTAACTACTGTGCCCCTATCTTCTCCCACACATCCTCCAGTATAATAACTAGACTCAGCACAGCCTACAACAGCATTTGCCAGTTTACCCTAATGGATCCCTACTCCATGCACCACTGTACATTATACAGTTCCTTAGGCTGGCTCCCACTACATGCCAGGTATAACTATGCCCTTGGATGCCCAGTTGACAACACCACCAGGGAGGGTAATTTGTCCCTTTACTCCTCCTTGCTCAAGTGTAAAACTGCCTCTCACAACCTCTGCAGTCCTTTACTATTCCACTGGAAGTTCCTAGAGTTTCCTCCTGTATGGGAGGAAATGCCATGCCTATCACTGCCTATACCTTTTGGAACACACTCCCAGCCTCCCTCCGCTCTCTTGGCTTCCACATCTCCTTCAAAGGTCATTTCAAAACCTGGCTCCTGGCAGAATCCAAATGTCAATGCCCGCCCAGGTGACCCCAAATGTAAGTCGTCCAATGTCCTTACCCTGTCTGAACTGTTCTAGAAAACAAGGGGAAATCATATGCATATGTTGCCTGTAACTTATATTACCACTGACCGTTGCACTTTACATGTATTGTATTTTCTGTTGCTGTACACTAGCACTTCATTTACTGCATTTTTTAACTGTTGTACCAATATACACCAATGTGTTTTGACTCTGTAACATATCCTTGTACATCCTAAACCAATGTATGTAAATTATATGTATCTGTATGTACCCATTTGTGCCATCTTTATGGCTCGGGTCGTGCCTGAAAATGGTCCATTGGATCAGTGCACCTACCCTATAATACCCTAGGTGGAAGACTAGGTTTACTGGCCAAGGCACCTAGCTTTACCTGAGCTCTTTCCTTCTAGGTCGCTTGAAAGGACAGAGCAAAGAACATTACCAGAGTAAGGGAAAGGATTAAGACTTCTTTTGGCTTGGCAGACTTACTGTGTGTTGTTGTTTTTATTTTGTACTCACAGTGATTGTTACTGTTTGTTGCTAACATTTTATTGCTTTAGTTTTCTCTGATTCTAATTGCTGTTGCTGGGTATACCTTCTGCTGCATTATTACAAAGTGTGCCTACAGGTGTGTGTTAACAGATTACTGCTTTAATCTTCTGATTCAAATTGTCTTTTGCAAGGTATATCTTCTTTTGTCGCTTTATTTTTCTCTGTAGCAAAGTGTTTCTTACAGGGATATCTTCTGTGAAATTATTACAGGTGGTGCTTAAATTGTTGTGACTTTTTATCATTAGGCTAAGCAAAATTACTGTTTGTCCCTATTTTATTTATTTATTTATTTTTTGCTGAAAAGGTTTTTTTGTCTCAGAGGTGTTGCAGTTTCCTTCTCACATTGAAGGAGCTAGTTGCTTTCCTCCCACAACTCTTCCAGGGGATTAGGTATGTATCTGGGGGGTGGATCTGGCAAACTGCCACCAACTTCCGACAGAAAGAAGGGTTAAACGGTCATGTTAGTTGATATTCTGGAGGTGGAAGACTATGTTTGCTGGCCAAGGCACCTAGCTTCATCTGAGCTCTTTTCTTCTAGGTTGCTTGAAAGGATAGAGCAAAGAACCTTACCAGAGTAAGAGAAAGGATTAAGAATTATTTTGGCTAGGCAGATTTACTGTGTGTTGTTGTTTTTATTTTGTACTCCCATGGATTGTTACTGTTTGTTGCTAACATTTTATTGCTTTCTTTTTCTCTGATTCAAACTGCTGTTGCTGGGTATACCTTTTGCTGCATTATTACAAGGTGTGCCTACAGGTGTGTGCTAACAGAGTACTGCTGTAATCTTCTAATTCAAATTGTCTTTTGCAAGGTATATCTTCTGTTACTGCTTTATTTTTCGTAGCAAAGTGTTTCTTACAGGGTATATCTTCTGTGAAATTATTACAGGTGGTGCTTTACAGGTTTTACAGTTTTATCTATCATTAGGATAAGCTTTCAGGGTTACTGCATTTGTTGCTGACTGATTGATTCTGCTCTTACCTCCTTGTTTCCTTCGTCCATGGTTCTTCTTTTTCGGCAGGGGAAGGGCCTAGCCACCCACCCCCCCCAATCACCCCACACTACACTCCTTTTATAGGATAGCACAGTCGTGACATTTCCTGCGGCAAAGCAGGAAGGGAAGGATCAGTGGGGTATCCACATACTAACATACTAATTGCCAGAAGATTAGGCCTTACGGTCTATTGAGTCTGCTCAAACCTCAGACCCCTAGTTGGGTGCCGAGGCCCTCCCCTTGTGTTCCAGAAACCCCTATCATCCATCCCCCACCCCGGGCCAGGCCATCATCTGATACATCCACTTTCTGTGTCTGTCCCATCCTCTCTTGAAGCAGTCCACTGTGGATCTCTGAACCAGCTTGCCAGGCAGCGCATTCCTATAGTCCACCACCCTCTCAGTGAAAAACTTCCTCCTCTTTCCCCCTTCACCCTTCCACCTTCCAACTTCAAACCATGCCCTCTGGTGATATCGCCCTGCTTTAGTCTAAAGATCCTCTCCATGTTTACCCTATTTATTCCCTTGAAATACTTGAAGACCTCAGTCATGTCCCCCCTGTCTCTCCTCTCCTCCAATGAAAACAGGCAGAGCGCCTCAAGTCTGTTCTCATACGTTAAATCCCCTAGTCCTTGTATCACCTTAGTTGCCCTCCTCTGTACCCTCTCCTGGAGCTGTATGCCCCTCTTCAAGTTTGGTCTCCAGTACTGTACACAGTACTCAAGGTGTGGTCTAACCAGTCCATTGTACAGCAGCAGAATCACTTCCCTGCTCCTAGAGGTGATCCCCCCTTACGATGCATCCCAACATCCTGTTTGCCTTGCTAGCTGGTCTCCTGCACTGCTCAGAGTTATTCATACTTGCATCCACCGTGACCCCTAGGTTGTTTTCCCCTGTTGAGGCCTCCAGCGCCTCTCCTCCCAGGGTGTACCTGGGTTTCCCAGCCCAAGATGTAACACCTTGCACTTTGTGATATTGAAATTTAATTTCCATGTGTGAGCCCAGCTTTCCAGGGTGTCCAGGTCCCCTTGCAGGGCCAACCTCCCCTCTTCCCTCTCAACTACTGCTCCCATCTTGGAGTCATCAGCAAAGAGACTCATTTCACACCCTATACCCTCTCTGATGTCCGATATGTATGCATTAAACAGGATTGGACCCAGGACCGAGCCCTGTGGTACCCCACTACCGACCTCTCTAGGGTTCGAGAGCTCCCTACTGACCACTACTACATGGTGACCTCATTTACAGGGGCACTAGTAATTTAACTTGTTATACTAAGTTATACAAGAACAAAAAAACAAAATACAAAATCAAACTTTTGCTTGCATTTTCTTCCTTCTAATTACTCTGACCAAGTTATAAACCAAGCAAATTACCTGGAATGGATATCATTAACTACAGGAACTGCAGAACACTTTTCAGAAGGGCAGTTTTACAGGATTTAGGACACTGTCGTACATGCTGGGCCATTGGAGATCTTAGGGCTCAGCTCCAGGCAGCATGGGCAGAGATTGCGTGCCTCAGATTTCATACTCAAGAGGAAACATATTATAAGAACCACCCGCCATTTCCCCAACATCCAACAGAAGCACCTCAACCACAGAGGGTAGTTGGTCCGGGAGGTTGGAAGGTGGTTAGGAGGGGCAAATCAGGTGCCCCATCACTCGGTGCTCTCCAACATATTACCTCCACAAACCATATCAAAACTACAAACAGGTATCTGCCTCTATCTCCGAAATCAAACAAAGGGGCAGAGGACACTGCAGAGCAGGAAACTGCAGCACAGGAGCTAGCACAACAAAACTCACCCAAAACAGGAACCAAAACAAATAAAAGCAAAAAGGAAATCCAAAAAACTTCTGATCATAGGAGACTCCATGATTTGGGGAGTTGATACCTATCTCCAGCCAGGGGTATTGGTCAGATGTCTCCCCAGTACATCAGTGTGGAGAGACACTGACCGCATAGCTAAAATTGTTCAGGAAGCAGGGGAAAACATTGACATCCTGGTACACATAGGGATTAATGATCTCGCCAGCCAGTCAGTTGTGGAGACAAAGGAACACCTGACCAGGCTGGGTGACAAATTATCATCCATTTCGTCCGGCATCTCCTTCTCTGAGATCCTGCCAGTCTGGGAGAGGGGGGCAGATGGATGGAAGGTCAGAGAAGGGGAGCTAGGAGAGCTAAACATGTGACTCAAGGGCTGGTGCCAGGAAAAAGGACACAAATTTGTAGGGAACTGGCAACAGTTTTGGGAGCGAAAGTTCTTTCTATTTGATGGACTGCATCTGACTGAGGAGGGAGACAGTGCACTGGGGCAGAAGTTTGATGTCTGCAGAATATTTAAACTAGCAAATGGGGAGAGGGGTGCAGCACCCCATACATCGAATGGGAAGAACACCCTTCCCCCTCAGCTAGTGGTCAAACAGGAGTTCAGCATGTTTGCAGTTCATTTGCATCACCAGGTGAGAAAAAGGTCCCGCCTCCCCCATATGACACACAGGGAAACACCAGAGCCACCCAATCTAACACACTGAAATCTGGCCAATGGAAAATCATGAACACAATGCTCGTCAGTCTGGAAACAAGATCCCAGACCTGCAGACAATAATGACAGAGGCTAAACTGGACATAGTGGCAATTAACGAGACGTGGTTTACCAGTAACCACACTTGGGAGACTTCAGTACCTGGCTAGGTACTGTTCAGAAGAGACCGAGTTGCAAAAAGTGGGGGTGGAGTGGCCCTGTATGTCAATAAAAATATCAAAGCTACAGAAATTCAGAATACACATAAGAAGCTAGAAGAACTGTGGGCCACCCTAGAAACAGGAAATGGGACAGCCATAAGAACTGGGGTTGTTTGCAGGCCCCCAGACCAGGGGGAGGACATAGACACGTTACTGTTAGAAGATATACAAACTATGACAGTTAAAGGGGAGGTTCTGATAATGGGAGACTTCAACATGCCAGATAAAGATTGGTCAATACCGGCAGGAACATCTGCCAAAACTAGACACATGGTGGATTCCCTCCAGGGGGAGGGCCTCAACCAACTGGTACAACAACCCACAAGAGACAGGGCTATCCTAGATTTAGTACTGACTAATGGTGAAAGGATCACAGATCTCCAGGTAGAAGGTCACCTGGGGGCCAGTGACCATCACATGGTATGGTTCAGTTTGGCCACTACAACTAAATCATCCAATTCCAAGGCAAAAATATGGGACTTCAAAAGAGCTGACTTTGATAAGATGGCCAACAGAGTTAAGCTAGCCCTGGCAAAGAGAAATACAGGTGAGGGGGTACAGGCAAAGTGGGCAAGCATTAAGGATGCAATACTTGAAGCAACATCCCATTGTGTTAGAGAGAAAAGGAAGTGCAAAAGAAGAAGGAAACCACTTTGGTTCTCAAAAGAGTAGCAGAAAAGGTCAAAGCCAAAAGGCTGGCCTTCAGGAAATATAAGACATGGCAGGATGAAGATGAGAGGCATACCAAACTTCCCTAAGGAAAGCAGGGAAGGCAGTAAGGCAGGCAAAGGCCCAAACCGAGGAAACACTAGCGCAGACAGTAAAAGAAGGTGACAAGACTTTCTATAGATACATTAGTGAAAGGAGAAAGTCCAGAGTGGGTATTACTAAGATCAAAGGAGATAAGGGTGTGTGTGAGGAGGAGGACCATGTAAAAGCATTTATCCTAAATAGATATTTCTGCTCAGTATTTACTGAAGAGAAGGTAGGGCAGGGCCCACAGCTCAGCACAATGGACACGGGGGAGGGAGGTGTGCACTAGTCCCTTCACAAAAGAAAGGGTCCTACAAGAGCTCGATAAGCTCAGGGTGTACAAGGCAATGGGACCTAATGGCATACATCCCAGGATACTAAAGGAGCTAAGGGTGGAACTAGCAGAGCCATTATCAGAACTGTTTAGTGAGTCTCTGAGCACAGGAGAGGTCCCAGAAGACTGGAGAAGGGCTCATGTGATCCCGCTGCACAACAGTGATAGCAGGGAGGAGGCAGGGAACTACTGACCAGTCTTACCTCAGTAGTGGGCAAGATTATGGATGCACTCCTTAAGGAAAGGATAGTGCAACACCTGGAATCCATAGGAGCACAGCATCCAAGACAGCATGGGTTTACAAAATGAAGGTCCTGTCAAACTAATCTCATAGATTTCTTTGACTGGGTAACCAGAGTGGTGGACCAAGGGGGAGCAGTTGATGTCGCCTACCTTGACTTCAGCAAAGCTTTCGATACTGTTCCACATAGAAGATTGATTAATAAGCTGGGTAGGCTCGGGGTGGGTCAGAAGTTGGTCAACTGGGTGGCAATCTGGTTGATGGGCAGAAAACAGAGAGTGGTAGTAAATGGTATACAGTCAGAAGAGATGTAAGTCGCAAGTGGGGTACCTCAGGGATCAGTCTTGGGGGCCTATTCTCTTCAATACCTTCATCAGTGACATTGCAGATGGACTGGAGGGTAAGGTTTGTCTGTTTGCAGATGACACCAAGATCTGCAACAGAGTAGATGATTCAGATGGGGTGGGCAGAATGAGAAGAGATCTGGATAAACTAGCAAAATGGTCGGAAGAGTGGCAACTGGAGTTTAATGCAAAGAAATGCAAGATCATGCACATAGGGAAGAGAAACCCTGAAGCCACCTATAGGCTGGGAGGGGAGTTGCTGGCAGTCACAAGTGAAGAAAGAGACTTGGGCATCATCATCACCGATGACCTGAAATCATCCAAGCAGACCACTAAAGCAGTAGGTAAGGCTAGGGCGGTATTAGGGTGCATTAGTAGGGATATCACAGGTCAGAAGAGGGAGGTAATAATCCCTCTTTACAAGACACTGGTTAGGCCCCATTGGGAGTACTGTGTGCAGTATTGGAGGCCACACCTTCACAAGGACATTAGCCAAATTGAGGCAGTCCAGAGAAGGGCAACCAAAATGGTGCAGGGACTGCATCAGAAAACATATGAGGACAGAATAACAGAGCTCAATATGTATACCCTAGAGCAAAGGAGGGAGAGAGGTGATATGATCAAAACATTCAAACACCTTAAGGGCATTAACAAGGTGAAAGAGTCTAACATGTTTCAATATAAGAAAAATTGCAGGATAAGAGGGCACAGCATGAAATTAGAGGGAGACCGATTAAGGGGTAATGTGAGGAAGTTCTTTTTCACAGAAATGGTGGTGGATGCATGGAACGGCCTACCTCAGGAAGTGGTGGATATGAATACAGTGCAGGGCTTCACACAGGCATGGGATAGGCATTAGGGAGCAATACAGACGAGTATTAATAGATAGGCCATTGACAGAGGAAAGGCCGATGGCACATTTATAAGGTAGAAAAAAGAAATGGGCATACTGGATGGGCTTTGCGGTCATTATCTGCCGTCAACTTCTATGTTTCTATGTTATCCGGTAAACAAATACATTTTTTTTTTATTTTAGTCTTTGGTAACCGGGTAAGGCCCACTAGGCACAAGTGCTTGTTTTCAGGGGCGACCTGGGAGCACTGGGTGGTTAAGTGACTTGCTCCGAGTCACACAGTGTGCAAGTGGAAGTTATGAGAATCAAACTCAGTTCTGGTCTGCTGGATGTATCAAGCTCATTCACACCTCGTTCCTCTAACCTCTAGGCTATACTGCCAGCCCAAATAAATATGCCCAATTCTCAGTCACAAAGGGCTGTCACAAAATCATTTCAAACCAGTTTTGATACAGACCCTTGGTTACACCCCCCTACTCAAGCTATACTCAGAGGGGTTCCAGGAGCCTTCCAAGTGAATGCTCATGAAAGTGCACTGGTGCACAGAAGTAGCAGGGTGGGCATATAAGTGGCATGCAGTGCCTTTAACATTTCCAACCTGCCTTAGCATACTCGTCACAGCACTTTTGCGACAGCCTCCAACTATCAGCATTCAAAGCTGGCAGTAGGAGGCTGTTGAAGTGCTGCACAGGTGCACACAGGCATCAGGGAGAACGAAGACTGGGATAAATGTTATAACTGGCCTGGGTGAGGCAATGTGATTATTATTGACAGGCTGCAACTAGGTTTGTGTCAGGGACTGCCAGACTGCCAAGGAGACTAGAAACATAGAAACATAAAATTTGACGGCAGATAAGGACCGCTTGGCCCACCCAGTCTGCCCATTTCCCTACCTACTGGATAAGCTGCAGATCCTAGTTAACCAGCAGCCTACTTCTTCCTACCCCCACCCCCCAGAACTGCCTTATGACTATCCCATGCATGCTTGAATTCCACCACTGATTTTGACTCCACAACCTCCTCCAGAAGGCCATTCCATGCATCCACAACCCTCTCTGTGAAAAAATACTTCCTTAAATTACCTCTGAGCTGCCCCCCTCTATCTTCAAATTGTGCCCTCTTGTTCTTGCACACCTCTTTTTTTGAAAGATGCTACCCTCTTGGACTTTGTTGATTCCCTTGAGGTACTTGAAAGTTTCTATCATGTCCCCCTCTCCCTCCTTTCCTCGAGGCTATACATATTAAGCTCCTTAAGTATCTCTTCATATGTCTTCCGGTGCAGACCCTGCACCATTTTAGTTGCCCTCCTCTGGACAGCTTCCATCCTGTCTATGTCTTTGCGGAGATTGGGTCTCCAGAACTGCACACAGTACTCCAGATGGGGTCTCACCAGCTGTCTGTACAGAGGGATAATAACTTCCTGTTTTCTACTGGTGATGCCTCTCCCTATGCATCCCAGTATCCCCCCCACCCTCCTTGCTGCCCTCTCACATTGCTTGCCCATCTTTAGGTCATCTGATATGACTACCCCAGGTCCCTCTCCATTTTTGTTGTTGTTAGTATCTCACCCCCCATTGTGTACTCTTCCCCTGGGTTTTTGTTTCCCAGGTGCATTACCTTGCACTTCTTAGCATTGAATCTAAGCTGCCATACATTTGACCATTCCTCTAACCTTGCCAAGTCCCTTCTCATCCTTTCCACCCCACCCTGTGCATCAACTCTGTTGCAGATCTTAGTGTCATCTGCAAAGAGACATACTTTTCCTTCCAGTCCTTCTGCAATGTCGCTTATAAAGACATTGAAGAGGACGAATCTAATACTGAACCCTACGGTACCCCACTAGTAACCCTTCTTTCTTCTGAGTGGACTCCATTTACTATTACTCTCTGGCCCAGATATTCAAAAGGGTTGCGCCATGTGCAACAGGGTTGCTCATGCGCAAGTCCTACATTGCACCATTCTGCGATATTCAGCAGGAGGCAGTTGTGCCACTGAAAACAGGTTGAGCAACAGCGCAATGCAAATGAATGCATGCTCAACAGGATGGGGAGGAACCATGCATAAACTGCACAACCCAATATTCAGTCGGGTTGTGCAGAGTTGTGCAGGCGCAACCCCCAACCTGCGCCTGCACAACTTTGAGCCAAAAAAAAAAGGATCAAGTTGAAGGCCACCCACAGGTGAGCTGCTGTATTGCAGGGCGCAACACAGCAGCTGCCACCCGTGGCTGGCCCCCAACTCAGTCCCTGTGCCCCCCCACCAGCCCGATTGCAGGCAGAACGTGAAAAGAACCCCCCAAACATCTCCCAATGCCCGATCGTGGGCAGTGTATATAACAACCCCCCAAACATCTCCCAATGCCCGATCGCGGGCAGTATGTATAATAAACCCCCAAACATCTCCCAATGCCGATCGCGGGCAGTATGTATAATATAACCCCGCCCAAACATCTCCCAATGCTCGATCGCGGGCAGTATATAATAACCCCCCAAACATCTCCCAATGCCCGATCGCGGGCAGTATATCATAACCTGCCCAAACATCTCCAATGCCCGATCGCTTGGGCAGAATATAAAAGACCCCCAACGAATATCTCCCTGGTGGTCCAGTGGACTGTAATGCCCGATCGTGGGCAGAATGTCCAGTAACAACCCCCAAACATCTCCTGGTGTCTAGTGTCCCACCACCCCACACCCACCCCACCACCCGCTCCCCCCGGCGGCGGCGGCAGCATCCACCGCCTGCCGCCCGCCGCCGGGCTGTCATGTACGGTATGGGCTGCATGCCCGTGGCTCTAGCTCTGCACCAATGGGCGTGCAGCCCTACCGGACAGATCAGTCGATGAGCGGTGAGGGCGGCAGGCGAGTAGGATACTGCCGCCCGCCCGGCTGCGGGAGGCCGGGGTGGTGGGGGCTTGGAGTGGGTAGGGTGGGGGCACACTAGACACCAGAGAAGATATTGGGGGGTTGTCACAGACATTCTGCCTGCGATCGGGCTTGTCAGATCCACTGGACCACCAGGAGATATTCGGGTTGGGGGGTCTTTTTACATTCTGCCCGATCGGGCACTGGGAAATGTTTCACGTTCTGCCCGGATCGGGCATTGGGAGATGTTTGGGGAATTGTCAGTATATATTCTGCCCACGATCGGGCATTGGGAGATATTTGGGGGTTATCGCGTATCCGTTCTGCCCGCGATCGAGCATTGGAGAGATGTTTGGGGGTTGTCAGATCGTTCTGCCCGATCGGGCATTGGGAGATGTTTGGGGGTTGTCAGTATACGTTTCTGCCCTTGATCGGCGTTGGGAGATGTTTGGGGGGTTTGTCAGTATCGTTCTGCCCTTGATGGGCATTGGGAATGTTTGGGGGGTTGTTTCGTTCTGCCCGCGATCGGGCTGCAGGGTGCGTCGGTCCCCGACGGCTGCTGCCTGGCAGGGCGGCCAGGCGCAAGTCCTCGGGGATCGGCGCACCTACATGCTAATGGCATGCAAATGGGGCCATAATCAGATGCAAATGGCCCCCCCTGCGCCTTGCATGAATTATGGCCCCATTTGCATGTCACCTTTTGAATATCGGAAATTTGCGCATGGCACAATGGTACTTGCGCCACCACAAGTTTAATGCTCAACTCTGACAACTTGCGGTGGCACAAGTTCCACTGCGCCATGCACAGTGGCTGTGGCTGGGGGGTGATATTCAAAGGAGTTGCTCAATAGCGCAACTCCTTTGAATATCGCCCCGGCCACACCCCTGCACAACTATTTTGAGCAGTGCAAGGGCTTGCGCCTCAGAATGGCACAGTTTGAATATCCGGGCCTCTGTGTCCTATTCTCCAGCCAATTCTTTACCCAGGCTGTCACCTTGGGACCCACTCCCAGGCTGACTAACTTGTATAGTAATCTTTTGTGTGGGACTGTGTCAAATGCCTTGCTAAAGTCTAGGTAGGCCATGTCCACAGCCCCTCCCTGATCTACTACTTTGGTCACCCAGTCAAAGAAATCTATCAGATTCGTCTGGCATGACCTTCCTGCTGTGAATCCATGCTGCCTGGGTCCCTGCCCTCTGGCCTCTAGATACTCGACAATTCTTTCCTTTAGAAGTGATTCCATCATTTTCCCTATCACTGAGGTTAAACTAACAGGTCTATAGTTTCCTGCTTCTGCCTTGCTCCCACTTTTGTGAAGGGAATCACATCTGCCCTCCTCCAGTCCTCGGGTACCACCCCATCCTCCCATGATTTGTTAAAAGGGTAGCCAGTGGTGTCACTAGTTCTACCCTTAGTTCTTTTAGAATTCTGGGATGAACCCATCAGGCCCCATTGCTTTGTCCACCTTCAGTTTTAAGAGTTCTTTCAGAACCCTTTCTTCTGTAAATGGGCGAGTATCAACTTCTGTATCCAGCGTATTTACTACTGTTTGTTTTATGTACCTCCCTCTTCCTTTGTAAATACTGAGCAAAAATATTTGTTTAGTATTTCTGCCTTTCTACAGTCTCCCTCTGCCCACCTCCTCCCTTTATTAGCCTCACTATCCCTCCTTGGTCTTCCTTCGCCCCTGATGTACCTATAAAGGTTTTATCCCTTCTTAACTGAGTTGGCTATCTTTTCCTCAGTTTGGGCCTTTGCTGTTCTGACTGCCTTCCCAGCCTCCTTTGCTTTAACTGATACAGTTCTCTGTCCTGCTCCTTCTGCGATTCCTTGTACTTCCTGAATGCTTTCTTTTTCTCTTGAACCTTCACTGCCACTTCCTTTGAGAACCATAGTGGTTTCTTACATCGTCTTGTTTTGTTTATTTGCTTCACACAAAGGCTCGTTACCTCTGTCATGGCAGTTTTTATTATTCCCCATTGTTCTTCCACCCCTCCTTCCTGCCCATTTGCTAGTGCATTCCTTAGGCACTCACCCATTTTGGCAAAGTCAGCCCTCCTAAAGTCCAGTACTTTTGTCTTTGTATGGCTTGACTCTATTGCTGTGTTTATTGTGAACCATACTGTTCGATGGTCGCTAGTTCCCAGATGGCTACCCACTTCTACATCTGTAATCCTCTCTCCATCTCCATTTGAGAGAATCAAGTCTAATATTGCTCCCTCTCGAGTGGGCTCCAGTACTAGTTGTCTAAGGCATGCCCCATGTAGGGCATCTAGAATAACTGCACTCTTAAGTGGCAGCTGCAACTGCACTCCAGTTAACATCTGGCATATTCAGATCACCCATCAGCAATATCTCCCTTTTCTGCCATTCTAAGTATACTTTCTATCATTTCCTGTCCATTTCCTCCCTGAGAAGAGGTCTGTATCTAACCCTGTGCATATTGTGGTGCCATTGCCTGTCTCCAAATTTACCCACAGTGCTTCTTCTCCTCCTGTTTACCCTTTTGTTCTGTTGCTTTTATTCCTTCCCTATGTAAAGAACTACTCCTCCTCCTCTTTACCCTCCCTGTCCCTCCTGTAGACAGTGTATCCTGGTATATTTATGTCCCAGTCATGGTTTTGTGTTACCATGTTTCTGTGACTGCCACGATATCCAGATGTTCCTCCTCCATCAAGGCCGCTAATTCAGGAAGCTTGTTACCCAGACTAAGGGCATTAGTACTCATTGCTCTCCATTTTTGATGGCTTTACCTTCTGTTGCAGCATCCCCACTGACCGTTCTACCTCAGTCTTTTTCTCATTTAGTACCCTGTTTTGTAGGGAGGCTGGGATTTTCCTGCTGCTTGTCAGTGCCTCCCTTTGACTAGTTTAAAAGCTTGCCAATGAAGCATTTAAACCGATTGCTCAAAAGACTTGTTCCCTTCCTGGACAGATGCACCATCCATGCCAGTATAGGCTGATGTCCTTCCAGGTGGAACTCCGGTCCCCAATGAAGCCAAACCCCTGTGCTCCACACCATTTTTTCAACCATTCATTAAACTGCATGGTGCCAATTGCCCTCGCCTCCCCCATGCTTTTGACAGGCAGCACCTCTGAGAAGGATACTGTGTGTGCTACTTGTCTTAGGTCCCTCCCCAACTCTGCAATGTCCTCCTGCACTGCTCTAATCTCATGATGAGCCAAGTCATTTGTCCCTAGGTGGACAATTACGTCCAGCTCGGAATCCCTTGCAGCTGTTCTCATGATCCTGAGGATGCGCTTCCTGTCCCTCCAAGCCATGGCACCAGGCAGGCACCTTACTTCATTTTTCCCAGCTCCCCCCAGTTCTATACCCCTAATAATTGAGTCCCCCACCAGGAGCTGCTTCCTTTCCCTTTGGTTCCTCTGCCTCCTTCTGTGGGCCTCCTTGTGACAGATATCATCAGTCTTCTCTCGGGTGCATCCATGGGGAGCTATGCTCCCCAGAATAGTGTATGGATTGTGGAGTGGAACAATTGACTGGGTGTGCCTCTGTTCCACCCTCCCACCCTCCCTGAGCCCACTGTGGTCCAACTGCTGTGCTTTCTTCGCAACCTCTGAGGTAGTGGTGGTGGCGCTAGTGCTCCCTGGATGGGGGAGGTTCCCTTTCTACTGTCCAGTGTGGCCTGGGGGAAGGTTTCTTTACTACTGTCCAGTGCGACTAACAAGGGACATAATGATGGCAAGGTTCACTGGGCCCAAACACAGGTCAAAACTATGGATTAGGAGGCAGGGGGATGTGGACTACTGATGGACCATCTCATGCATTTATGGTGTAGTACTGTACACCATTACTTGGATCTGTGCATTAAAGTATGGAATGTCTATGCACTGCAGATCCGCAGCACATAGGCAATCTTAAGTTAGAATGCCATGCAGAGAGGGTCCCACGGACCCCAGGCAACATTCACAGAAGGGATGTACAACCCATCCACATTTGATTCCTTGGCCATTCACACAGCTAAATGTGTGGATGGTCCAGAGGCATGTCTGGGGGCATGCCAGCACTCCACACCATTCATGAAGACATGGAGTGCTCGGCGAGGGAGTGCAGGTTGCAGCATCAGGGACCTTCCCATATCCCTTGTGCACCCCCACCAGATTACACCCACCAGCTGCAGCAGGATGGAAAACCTCCCCCTACTATGCTGCCCTATGCCTCTGGGTAGGTAGAGAGGGCTGGGGCACCATGCAGACACTTGCCCGTCTCTTTTAAATTGTACCATCCTGTGCCATCTCACAATCCCCTGCTCTATGTGGAGGAAGTAATCTACTACTGGAGCAGACGGACATCCAATTAGATGCCTGCTTGTGCCCCCTGTTAACCCCCTGTGATCATGCAGCCTTGGGATGGCAGAGCCATGGACAGGCACCCAGTAGTGGGCAGCATGAATGCCAGCCACAGCACGCCTCTCCAGGGGTGCAGTGTTGCGTAGGCTGTGTATGTGCCTGTTATACATACCCAACCCTTCTTTAGTACAGAGCCACCAATGTGCACAAACCATGTTTGCGCACAGTGGCCCCTATGTCTTAAGGGATGGGTTGCCTATGCACCACGGATCCATGGCCATCTGTGGCATGTATGGTACCGTACATCTGAATGCCATGAACTGGGAGTTCTGTAGACCCCTGCGTGCATTTGTGGAACTGATATGCATCTCTGCTGCACAGGATTCCTCAGCCAGTCATGCAGCAACATGCTCAGCCAGTCCAGGGGCAAGTCTGGGGGGTGCCCGCACTCCACACCACTCACAGAGGTGTGGAATGCTGGGCAAGGGGGTGCAGGATATGGCAACAGGGACCCTGCCTTATATTTTGCATGCCTTCTCAGTTTAAACCCATGGGTTGTAGTGGGACAAGGAATCCCCCCACCTTGCTGCCCCAGCCCATTGGGCTGACTGGGAGGGCTGGGACAGCCAGTAGCCCATTTCTCTTACAAACGAACATCCCACACCATCCCAGAGTCCTCTTCTCTGCTCTGCTCTGCAGTAGATCCACTATGGGACCAGGTCAGGCATCTGATCTGATGCCCGCCTGTGTTCTCCGATCCACCCCCTGCTCAGCAGCATACAAGGGGGGGGCTGCATACAGGCACAGAGTGGTGGTGTGTGTTAGTGCATGCCATGCCCTGCATTCCTATCCATGGGTGTGGAGCTGCACGGGCTGGGTATGCGCCTCTCACGTTGCCCCAGCTCACATTCATGCATAGCCCCCAGTAACAGCAAGATTGCTTAATTTATATAATAATAGTATCTGCACTGGGGGGGAGTCTCCACCCCTGTCACACTATCACAGATACAACTTTTCAGAATGGCAATTTTTTTATGTTGGGGCAATATGGCACACATTGTTTCATATTTTCCATCACAAAACTAAGAACTGGGCCCTATGGTTGTACATTTCTCACAAGTGACAAACTCTCTGTAACCTGTAGGCAACTTCTGTAGATTCATCCTAACCGTCACACTGTGAACCACAGTAGAGTACATTCATTGGGCAATTGTCCAGACCTCCCCAAAGTAAAATCTTGTGCAGATGATGAATTGGACTTAATTACATCCCCAGCCATTACAATGAATGGTCACTAGAGGGGGATATTGCAGAAGGGAGAGCAAGAGAAAAAACAGAAAGTGGAAGCCTACCAAAGGATTTGATTGCCGTGATTAACTGCACTTATACAGATGGGCTCATTATATCAGGTTGTCTGTGTAGAGCAGCTTACAGTAACATAATTAATGAAGAAATATCAAACACATATTCCTCACAAATCAAGCCTTTCTCAGGATTAGGCAAGTTATATGTCTAAAATATGATGGCAAGATTTCATAATCGTTTTCTTCTTTCTTGGAAATGCAAAAGCAGTCTTTCTAACTCAACAGAATCGTCTAACTCATTACTTAAGAGGCAAGAGTTGGCAAATGTTCCCCCTGAGTGTTTGGAAATCAGATTTCTTGCAGCTATGCATAGGGGTCGAGAACACAGATAATTTAAGAGACAACTTGGGTTTGGTCCGTATCCCATAGGAGTGTACTAACGTACTCCAACACATCTGCACCCATAATGTTCTGAATCATTGGAAGGCCTTCTACGCTGAATCCTACAATTTACCATTAAAATTGGCATTACAGCCTAGCGACTAATACTCAGTGTTTTCTTGTGGGAGACATTAAACTAGGAATGACCTTGAGACTCCCATGGCTTCCATTACAGAAATACAAGTGTGCAGCATGTGTGCAGCATGCATATCGCATGCTTAATAAGCATGTGGTATGCATGCTGCACACATGCTGCGCACTTGTATTTCTGTAAGGACTGGGCTCCCTGGGACTAGCAGCATGACAGAGGTGATGCTCTCAGCCTCCATGAGAAGCCTGCAGCATGCATTACTCTAGTGCACAGCCCAGGAGTTAACATACAGTGGCATCATGCTCGTTGTAGCTACTGTCCTCTCAGCTACAGGGCTGGTGCTGTGCTGGTGGTGGTGGTGGTGGTGCACCTGATCTTCAGAGTACTCAGACTAGAGTGGACAAAATTAGCTTTCATAATGGTGCTGGGTATGCTGTAACTCCTCCTCCTCCCCTCCCCAAACGCTGTCCTTTCTTAACTGGGTCACCACCATCTGGAATAGCCCTGTTATGAGGAGCAAGCCACAGGTATGGGCTCAACAATGGTTGTGTAGGGTTCGGGATCCCCAACACTGGTTAGGGAAAGATTAAAATGTGGCATACATGGATACACAGACTTTGTCAGCAGATAAGAACTGCCTGGCCTATCTAGTCTGCCCATTAGATAATAAGCATGATAACTACCTGAGGTGCTGTTGCGGAAGAAGAAAGCTCATTTAACCAGCGTTCTTAGTCAGAAATGAATAGTTTTGTAAGAATACTAAGTTTTTTCCCGAACACACAAAATAAAAAATATCTGTGGGCTAGCCCATTGGTGCAGGAGTAGCGCTAGCACTCATGACGCCAGTGATCCAAGTTTGAGAATGAGCTTGAGTCATCGGGAACCAGTTGGGAGGAGGAAGACTGAGCACACCAGAGGACATTCTCCTCCTTCAGGTAGAGAGAGCAGTCAGTTCTACTACGAAACTGCCACCTGGGTGACCACATGTAGCACTGCAGTCCGACTGGCTAGTGGGTGGGAAAACATTGGCTGATGCCACACCATGCATACTTGCCATGCATGCGTGCTTGTGTACCTAAGCTGCCAACACCCTAGGGGGTAAACAGCTCCCGCCTGCCAACTGCCCCAGCTGACCCTTCCCCTGATCTCACCTCCTGAAAATGCCCCCCCCATGAGTTTGACTCTTACCAGTGAACTGAAACTGCCTGTTTTGACTTCTCTGCAATGCCTAAGCACTGTCACTTTCTTCAACAGGCATGCATACTTTACTTAGCTCTTGTCTATAGTGTATGTTGCCCTGTAAGCTAATATTATGCTCCCCTCCATTTTTCACAGCGTTGTTCGCCCACTTGTTCTGCAGCCTGTTATTGCACTTTGCAATCTGTCATTGTAGCTGCATTTTATAGCATGATGTAATTTTGTTACTCTTCACTGCCCTTTCCCCTCTCCCCTCTCCCCAGGTCATACCTGGATACAAGCCTCATCTATTATTTACCAATTTTAAGTAAACAAATAAATAAATAAATAAATAAAATAACAGGACAGAAAATGTGGAAATTCCCTGGCCAGCATGATGACTCCGGTTGCACGCACACCCCACACCTGGCTACCCAGGCACTACCGCTGCACCAGATCCATACCTCCATGGGAGTTGGGGAGCCCCACTGTCCCAATTGGGGTTGGGGTGGGTAAGCCCAGGAGAACAAGGAGGCGAGGTTAGTCATGTGAGCAGCTGGGGGGCAGGGCTGGGACAGCCAGGCAGACGGGGCCAGCCCAAAAAGAAGGGGGATAAAACAAAAATCTGCATTAACAAGAACTGCATTTTTGTCTCTCATGTTTTTCACATGCTTGGATTGTCATAAAATAATTACTATCAGAGAGCAAATGAAGAGGGGCTACACCCCATTTTGGTTAAAAGTTGTGGTTTTAGAGCGTATAAAGGGTCACATAACATTACTACAACACCCTGAAATAATCTTTATAGCACTGATTTGTAATTTGCATGCACACAGTTACCCTGCCGTAATATCCAATATCGACTGTCTCTGATTTTCAGGGATATCTTTGATATTGCCTTAAAAAATGTCATGAAAGAATTAAGATTTAAAAAGTTAGTGCACACCCTGCAATTAAAAGTAACTTTCAGAAATAGTCAGCTGTCACTTCTTAGGGATGAAGTATTTTTTTTTCTGTTTCACTCATTAGAAGACTTTCTACCTGTTGGAACTAGGTATGAGGTGTGGAACAGCGCTTGACCTGGAGGCAGACACAGTGGACTCCATTTTCAAAGAGCCCATAGATCAACGCAATTTGTGGTGATCTGGGGCTGCAACATACTCTGGGTGCATCAGGATTCCCTGCACCCAATTCTGTAAAATCAGGGTTCCCTGCACCAAAAACCTAGGAGTTGTGACACCTGCAGACTTGCTCCAAACAGTTGGCGCACCTGCAGGAATTACCCTAGGGATCAGGTCCCCCGCCCGACAAAATGCTAGAGGGGCTGGGATGGTGGAGGGGTGTGGTGGAACATGGTCGCCAGTCGCCAGGAGGGTGTCCAGGGGCAGAAGGGGCACAGGGGTGCTATGGGGGAGTTGAGTAGATGGTGGGCATGCAAGGGACAGATGTGACACCTGGAGGAGCTGCCATTTATATAGCTATAAAACTAATGGAATGGTGCCATGGGGGGTTCCAGGGACAGATGGTGCCAGATGGGCACAACCCTGGCAGCAGCCCCAAGGCAATTGGCAGGGGAAGCACCACTGTCCATCAGGGTGATTTCTGTCACTTGACTCAGGCTGGCGATTGACGATCAGCAATCAGGAGGGGGAACACTACCACCAGGGCACCTTCACTTGTATTTACCAGGCTAGAGATCAGCGATCGGGGAAGAAGAGAAACCACAGGCCACCAGGAAGATTTGTTTTATTATAGAAGGGATGGTGATCAGTGATCGGGGAAGGGGAAGGACCATTAGACCACCAGGGACATTTGTTTCATTATGAAAAGAATAGCAATTGACGATTGGAGAGGGAAGAGACCACTAGACCACCAGGGAGATTTTATTTATTATGAAAGGGATGGCAATCAGCAAGCAGGGAATGTGAGGGACCGCTATACCACCAGGGAAATCATTTTTATTATTAAAGGGATGGTGACTGGTGAGCGGAGAAGAGGAGGGACCACTAGACCACCAGGGAGCTTTTTTGTTATGAAAAGGATGGCGATTTGTGCACGGGAACAGGGAGGGACCACTAGACCACCAGGGAGCTGTGTTTTTTTTTAATCAACGGGCCAGTGATCAGCGATGAGGGGGAACCACTAGCCACCATGGCTTGCCCATTTCTTTCTTTCTCAGGATGGCGATCAGTGATGGGGTGGTGCACTAAACTCTTGCTGCAGCCTACTAAATGTGCCCATAATGGGCATGTAAATGGCCACATAGCACTTTGCATGCCCAGTGGGCTCATTTACATGGCTGCTTTTGTGAATAGAAAATAGCGCACCTGCACTATTCATTGCAGGGCCATTCACCTGGCTGGATGTCGGGACAGCACTAGTGGGGTTAGCGGTGGATTTACAGGATTAGCACTGCTCCATTCTGGCCCTATTCACAGTCGGATATCGTGGTGCACTATCAGATTGAGAATAGCAAGATTTCACACCTGTGCAACTGCAAAACGCAGCACAAACATTTGCACTGTGCTTTGCGATTTTTTTGTGAATCTGGCCTGATATGTCTGCTTCCAGGTGGGAATCCAATAGGATGCCTGTCCTGGACCAAAAGTGGATCCCTTGCATTGAGAGGTGCAGGTCCAAGTACGTGAATGCCCACCGCAGGCACCCGGACCTGCGCACACATGCCTTAGTGAAGGGCCATTGGATGGTGTCCCCCACTCATCCAGCGACCTCACTACTGGGCCACTAAATGTGCCAGCAACCCTAACCACCCAATGCCCCTGTCTGCATCAGCCCAACCCCGTCCCGGTACTCCTGATGGTGACCACATTTGCCCAAGGTCACTCCCACTGACATGTTGGCCAGACAGGGGTGCCCCCCCATGGCACCACCACCCACCCACCCCAGCCCCCATACCTGTATACCAATACCAGTCCCAAGACTGCCAGCAGCACAGCCCTCCTCTCACTGCCATGGCCGCTGGCTGTCTGACGTATGCAGGGGCACACAGCTGATGTGCACCCACATATGTCAAATGGCTGATGGCCATGGCAGTGAAAGGACAGCTGTGCCACTGGCTGTCTTGGGAGTGGCACCACCCAGCAGGTACAGAGGCTGAGGGGTGACAATGCAGTGGGGGGTGGGGACTACTGGACACCAATGCAGGGTAGGGTTGCCGGGTTCGGGGTGGGGGGCCATGCACTGTGCTGGGTTGGGGTGGTGCTGTCTGGCACAGGGGAGATTGCAGTGCATGGATGGGGACAGGGCAAGGGAGGGTGTGTGTGTGGGGGTCCTCAGTCACTGGGACTTGGGCACGGTGGGTGCTTGGGGTGTTGCATGTGTAGCCCTGAGGTATGGGGCTGTCATGTGGGGGGGGCTGGCACCTAGGGGCTAGGGCTACTGCTACGGCTCTGTAGGCATTCTCCAAATTTGCTGCCCCAGCTCTCCCCATCAGCTTGTGGGCTGTGGTAGCAGGGGGGCCCATTTCCAGTCCCACTGTAACCGATGGGTGCAGTACCTGTGGGTGAGCACTGGGTTACGGCTGGGGTCCGGTTGCCATAACCTGCATGCCACTATGCACTCCTGTGAGCCACACTCCATGCCTCTGTGAATGGCACATTGTGCAGACACACCCCCCACCCACCTCCGGCGCATCACTGTCTGCATGGCTGGGGATTCGGGCACGTAACTGCCACAGGTCCCATCTGTGAATGCCATCTGCTCTGTGTCACTCAGTTGTAGAGATGCCAACACATTAAGTTTGTGCTGCACATTGGCAGTATAGGGCCCCAAAATGAGCACATTGGGAAAAAAAACACTTCAGAAATAAAAAGTAATAAGGGACAACTTTTGAAAAATACTAAAATGTTCTCCCTTCAAATTTTGGGCTCCAGCAGCTCTTTAATGTCCAACATATTGTAATGTATTTTAGTCACATATGTGCATAGGTGGTAAGGAGATGCATTTAGCTTTAGCTTTTTTGTTGACCGGGTAAGTGCACTAGACAAATCCTGTCTATTTTCAGGCACGACCCGGGGGAAGGGGATACAGATGAATGTCAACTGACCTTGAACCAGATTAAGCTGTTGGTGGTATTTTTAGTGAATGAGGGAAATTTGGCCAGGACACCGGGGAAATTCCCCTACTCTTTCGATAAGTGCCATGGGATCTTTAACATCCACCTGAACTACCACCAATCCAGGCAGATGGGACCTCGGTTTAACGTCTCATCCGAAAGACGGCACCTCAGAAGTGCAGCACCCCTCTCATGCTGCACTACAGTGTCAGTACTGGGATATTAACCCAAGTGCCAGATGTGGGAACTGAACCCACAGCCCTCTGATCTCCCGGCCTCAGAGGCGAGTGTGCTACCTACTGAGCCACTGACACTGACAATGATAATGAAGACCATCAGATTCACCTTCCTATTATCTGGCAGTAATAACCTGTCTTGTCCCTTCCACATAGCTATCCAGCCTAGTATTAAAACTCGGTACACTCTATTCTTAACACATCCTTCAGCAACCATTCCACAACATTAGAAAAAAAATTATTCCTTAACCGTCCCTCTCTTTTTAACTGTTTCTCATTCCCCCAATTATGCTATCCTGAATTCTGCCTAACAGGAAATCCAGGAATTTGAAGAATGAAAGGGAGTCAGTTAGATGTCGAGAGGGAGGGAGGCTGTTCCAGTAGGAGCAAAGATAATAAAAGACTGCCAACCAGTGGTTGAGAGGGAGATATGAGAGACAGAAAGATGTCTAGAATTGGAGGAATAGAAAATAGTGGGTACTTAATAGGCAATGATTGGGTCAGAAAGACAGAAAAAGACAGAGCTGTGGATAATTCTGAAAACAAGCAGGGCAGTTAACATAGAAACATAGAATTTGATGGCAGAAAAGGACGGTTTGGCCCACCTAGTCTACTCATGTTCCCTACCTACTGTCACACTGCAGACCCTACTTGATCTCTGGCTCCCCCCCTTTTCCTTGCTTCTAAGGTTACCTTATACCTATCCCATGCCTTCTTAAATCCCATTACAGTTTTTGCTCCCACCACCTCCTCAGGGAGGCTGTTCCAGGCATCTACCACCCTTTCTGTGAAGAAGTGTTTCCTTACATTTCCCCTGATTCTACCCCCGTCCAGCGTCATCGCATGACTACTTATTCTTGTGCATCCTTTTCTCTGAAAAAGGCTTCCCTCTTGAGGTAGCATGACTGCTCAGCTAGTGGTATTAGTGCACAGTCAATACTGCATAGTAAACAGTGAGAGAGATGCATGCACTAATAGGAAATTGTAGTGCTGTGTGGTATGGCACTGTACCAGAACCTGCTTCTGTTCTGGCAGAGCACTTTAAGTCTGCTGAATGTGCACCCTGTCAGCATGCTGTTAACATGGCTTAGAGATTAGAGTGAGAATCTATGGATATCTGGAGCACACCAGGACCATGGTTCAAGTTGCCCGTCATCCAAAGTGTAATTTTTTATTCCTGTTGTTTACATATCTTGTGTGTTTTTCCAATATGCATTTGAGAGTAGAGTGGGGAGTGAAATGTGCAACTATGGAAAATTACTCTTTTCTCAGAATTATGTAGGACCTTGGAGTTGATTATATTAAGAAAGGGAGGTTGGGGGCAGAGCCCCCCGATAAAGACAACTGAATATACATAAAGAATAGTGTACCAATGATGTATAGTTAAGGACAATGTGCTGGTGTTGTGTGCTTGGGGCTTGTAGCGAGTTGTCTTTCGATATGTGTCATCAGCGCGGTACTGCTGAATGCTGAATGTTTTGCTCTGATTTGTAATGTGCTGTTATCACATTTGTTGAGTTGCCATGGATCCCCTCTTGAATCTTGTTTATACCCTTGAGGTATTTGAAAGTTTCTATCATATCCCACCTTCCCCCCTTTCCTCCAGTCTGTACACATTGAAGTCCTTCAGTCACTCCTCATAGGGCTTTTGATGCAGATCCCGCACCATTTTCGTTGCCCTCCTCTGGACTGCCTCAGCTCTGCCTATGTCCTTTCACAGATGGGGACTCCAGAACTGGACACAGTACTTTAGCTCGGGTTAATTTTGTAGTAGATATAGTACTAGACTGGGGCACTCGGAGCTGACGGAGGATGAAAGTGTTTTGGTCCCATGTTTAAGCGGAGGTGCTATGCTAAGTAGCTGTATGAACAGCTTGAAGGTTAAAGAGGAGGATCTTGGGAGGTTCATATGGGAGGGAATTTCAATAGCCAACTCTAGAAGAGCTACAGGCATGGATAAGTCTTTCAGCAGAGGATGGGTCTAGGTAGTGACGAAGACAAGCAATATTGTGGCGATGTTTGTAAGCAGATTTCCAGACCACAGAGATTTCAATCAATCAATCATGCAATCAATCAATCAATAAATCATTAATCAGAAAAGAAACTGATACAGGACGATATTCATTACGTTAAACCTTGTTTTCAAGAACAGCCTGTTGCCTACATTTAAAGCTACTTAAGAATATAAAACATAAAACACAATTACATACACAAACATAACCATACAAAATGTTCCAAATGTTTGATTTGAACAGGGAAGAACCTTGAGCATTTAGCAGAAGCAATCACATATTTTTCATATCATAGTTAAAAATATTGATTTACGAATCTTGAGATTGGTTGCATTCCTTAATACGAGTGGTAGACTATCCCAAGTTCAAGTTTAAGTTCATTAATTTATATTTTAACAGGATAAGGCACTAGGCAAGCTAGTTTTCAGGGCTGGCCTGTGTACAAACTCATACATAAAGTGTTCAATCAGGTTATAACATACTGTAGAACCAAGTTCAATACAAACACAGACATGTAATATTAAACATTAATAACAGTTGCACATAAAAGGATACATTTTCAACATGGCTGTCTTAAAGGATGAATAGGTAGGAAAATTATGTATTTTGGAGGGTATAGAATTCCAGTTTATAGTAGCAATGTAGTCAAAATACATTCAACCATATTTATTTTTTACACGAGGAACTTTCAGGCCTCTGCCCTTAATATCACGTAAAGGGTAATTTGATAAGTTTAAGCATTTGATAGAGTCTGATAGCATTTTAGATGTAAGGTATTCAGGGGCCAGTCCCTTCACACATGTATACAAAAAAATTACTTAATAGTCTTTCTCTTCTAACTTCGAAAGATGTCCATTTTAGTTGGAGAAACATAGAACAGCCATGGTGTGTAGCATATGGGCCTGAAAGGCCCAAGACAAATCTTGCCAATCGGTATTGAAGTCTAGCTATCTTTTTTAGGTTATGCTTATTTGAAAATTGGTAGACAATGCTACCATAATCAATTAAGGAAATTACTACTGTGTTTACAAATGTTTCTTTTGTTTCACAAGTCATACAATTTTAAGGAGTACATAATGCCCCCAATTTTTAGGAGACCTTAGCACATACATAATCAATGTGAGTGTTAAAGTTTAGCTCAGAATCTACCCACAGACCCAAATATTTGTAAGCGGTAACCTGGGTTAATTCTAATCCTCTATTAGATTTTATTACTATTTCTGATGTCAAGGCACTAGTTCCATTACATACTTTGGATCTATATACTATCACATTTGTTACCTGTACTGTATATTTAACACTAATTTGTTTTCTTCTAGCCATTTCTCAAGTTTATTAAATTCCTGTTGAATAAGTTTTTCCATACTAATACAATCCCTTGCAGGACAGAAAAGAACTGTATCATCTTCATATAGTTTTACTTCACAATCTGTAAAGCTTTTAAGTAGCTTATTAATGAATATGATAAACAGGAGCGGTTCCATTATGGAACCTTGGGGCACGCCTCTACTCACCTCCTTCACTTCTGATGACACTCCTTGGATAAACACTACCTGGTTTTGTCCATATAGGTAGGATCTGAACCATTGTATCACTTCCATACTAAATCCTTTGGTCTCTAGTTTGTTTAGCATTAATGAGTAATCCACAGTGTCAAATGCCTTTGATAAGTCCATGAACACTACCCCATGCACAGTTTTCTTTCCAGTGCATGGGAGACAGTGTCTGTAAAGTCTACCAGGACCATATGTGTGGAGTGCAGAGGCCTGAAGCCAGACTGCTGAGGAGCAAAAAATGAGCAGTCCTAAATTGAAATGCTAACTTACCCTCAACTAGACTTTACCTATGGCAGTTTAAAATATATATATATATATATATTTTAACATTCCTCAAATAATTAACAGACTTCCTTGACAATAACTTGGATGTGAGGTAACTTACCATATCTAAATACTAACTTTGCTTTTTCCTCCTTTAGATAATTCCTGAAGAAGACCTATGGTCAAAATTTGAATTTTATTTTCTGCACGCATTTAATAATACATTTTTATTTTGTTAACTTATTATATGAACTTTAAAGGTTTTGTACACCAAGGAGATCAATTTTGATCTCATCTTTTGCCCAGGGTGGGCCAGACAATAGTTCCTCTCAGAAGGCATTGATGAAGCTGGTTGTGACTTTTTGTGATAATGCTCAATAGCTGATTACATGATTTGTCCAACATGATTTGTTTATCTGTTTTTGATACCAGGTAAGATATACTAGACATACATATGCCTATTTAACAGCAAACCTGGGAGAATTACAGACTAACAGTAACAAAATTTGCAGCAGTGTCATCAGAGGGTTACAACAGATGGACATCATGAATTAGGCAGTGCTACACAATAAGCATGTGCAGGTACAAAAGATACAAGAGATATAGTGTGCAGCAACGATCAGCATACAAGAGAAATACACTTTAGATAAACTGAACCAGAAAGTGCAAATAGTACTACGGCAACTGGTCCAGAAGTTATTTGCATAAACAAGGGCTGGCTCGACACAAAGAGTTGTTTAGAGCCTTACAGAAAATTGGATGGCTGGGAGAGAGGCATAGTTCTAGGGTAAGGGAATTCCAGAAGGTAGAGGCATAGACTGCAAAAGCCAGTTTCCCCTATGCCAATGGAGCATTGACATTCAATGAGAGGTTGGGAGGCCACAGATCTTAGCAAGCATGTGGGGGATGTGTGCTACAGGTGTATTGCTAGGGAAAATGGGGAGCCTATTCGAAAGAGTTTGTCCACAAAACAGCCCAGAGCAAGGGATTGCTGGCTAGCAGGGTAAGGTCAGCCCAGCCCAGCCCAGCATAGAGGAGGAAGTGGTGTGCGAGCTTTGTCGAGGCCATGGCAAAATGACGCACATTATTATATGCTGTGTCCCACCTAGAAAGGACAGTTTTGTTTGCACTCAAGTATGCCAAAAAGCAATACGTGAGACCTGGCAGAAGTACACCCTGTGCTATGGATTGTCGGGCAACTGTGGACAGGCAGTGCTTGACCCTAACAAGCCATGCCCAATTTAACATTGACAGATTTGCAGACTGAGGAAACATGGAGGTAGAAATAATAATAATAATAATCTTTATTTATATAACACAGTTCAAACTATCAAAGTGCTTTACAGTAATTGGGCTAATAAATATTAAACTATAAATAGATTAAAATTCAGCAACAATACAATCAAATCATGTTCAGGTAATGGAGAATGCTAGATTAAATAGAAAGGCCGTTAGTGCCATTTTAAAGTTCTCCACAGTCAGCCACTTATGAACCTGATGAGGCAGAGAATTCCACAAGGTGGGAGCCACAGACGTAAATGCTCAAGCCGCTGAAGTCTGCAACTGAACCTTGGTAATCTCTAACAATCCCTCGTCAGTGGAGTGGAGCAGTCAGGAGGGGTAGTAGGGGTGGAAAAGCTCCTGCAGGTAACCCGGTCCCTGTCTGTGTAGGGCTTTGTAGGTCAGCAAGCCAACCTTGAAGGTGATCCACCATTGGACTGGCAGCCAGTGCAGTTCACGCAGCACAGGTGTAATATGGCTAGATTGAGGTAGCTCAGTTAGTTACCTGGCTGCCTCATTCTGCACCAACTGCAGATGGCAGATATTGATCCCTAGTAGCCCAAGGCACAGGGCATTGCAGTAGTCCAGACAGGAAGTCATGAAGGTATGGACCAGAGTTGAAATCAAGCAAGGTGTCCAGCCATACTCCTAGGTATTTGAAACTGCTGACAGCCTTGAGTGGAGAACCATCGTTACATTGGATGGAGAATTTTGTGGGGGCAGCTTGGGATTTCGGCTTGGAACCAAAGAGCATGGACTTGGTCTTTTACTGTTTAGGATGAGCTTGTTTGTGGATAGCAAAGATTGGGTGATTTCAAATGCATCAATGAGGTATTTTTGGATGGCAGGAATAGTCTGGGCACTGTAGTACAGGACAAGATCATCTGCACACAACAGTGGGTGGCGGCCAGAGGCAACATCCAGGAGGTCATTGATGAAAATAGGGAAAAGGGGTGGACCTACGATTGAGCCCTGGAGGATCCCAACCATGATGTCAGCAAGGTTAGAGGTGTCAGAGTGGAGGCAAACTTGCTCTTTTCTGCCAGTCAGGTTGTTTGAGAACCAGGAGTTTGCAGGTGGGGAGACACAAAGGGAGGAAAATTTGTTTTTGAGGAAGGAATGATTGACCAGGTCAGATGCTTTCATGAGGTCAATAAACAGTGCACCAGTTAAGAGTCCACAGTCCATAGCTAAGCTGATGACATTTGTCAGTGTGATCAGGGCTGTGGAGGGGCTATGTTTTTTCCTGAAACCATGTTGTGCAGGGGGACAAGAGATTGTATTTGGATATATAGTCACTTAATTGTACTTCTACAATCCTTTCCAGGACTTTGGAAAGTATTTAAAGAATTGCTATGGGGTGATAGTTGTCCATGAGTCTTGAATCACCTGCTTTAAATGCAGGGGTAATTTTTGTTATTTTCCAGACATCCAGGACAAGTCCTGAGAAGAGGGAGAGATTTAATATTTTTGAAACTAGGAGAGTGACAGAGGGTGCTGCAAGTTTCAGCAGCTTAGATTTGAGGCCATCAGACCTTGAGTTGTCGGGTGTGATGGCAAGCAGTAGTTTCCTAACCTCAGCCACCACCACAGATCAAAGGTAGAAAGGGGGGAGTGTGGCATAGTAGAAAGTGAAGAGCAGGGGCAGATATCAAGGCCTCTAGGCTATCATCAGCACTGTTTGTGAAAGCAGAGAGGTCCAAGAATTTGGAGTTGAAAGCATTTACGATTGTGCTAGGGTTATTACAACTTATGTCATTAATAAGTATGTCAGACATGGGGGGGGTAGTTTTAGTGCTCAGGAGGTTTTTCATGCCTTCCCAGAATTTCAAGTTTCCAGCAGAAGCAGCAAAATTATTTTTACAGAAGGAAGTCTTGCTAGACCGAACCCCTGCCTTGCAAATGTTTCTCCATTTTCTGATTAAACAGTGGTCTGCCACTTTATAGATTTAATCACCATAATCAAAAATTGGCAATATTGTATAACTTATAGTATTTGCTTTTTAATAGACATGCAGAGTAAATGTGAGTTCTGGGTCAAAGAGGATATTCTGATGAATGGCAGAGGAGACAAATGAGAGCAAGAGTAAGGAGAGTGGTAAAAGCTGTTGAATTGTGGGAACACATAGTTTATACTAATGAAGGAGAATCTCCATCTTATCAACTTTAAGTTTAAGGAAACTACATTTGAGCAAGGAGTTAGTTTTTTTTCAAGATAGGAGAACAAGAAAGACAAGGCAGGATCAGAGACTAAGTAGAGCAAAATGTATATAGTAGTTAGGTATTGGAGGCATAGAAGTCATATCTGAGGTTAAAGTCGGAAATAATGCAGCCCATGAGGAGAAGATAGAGAAGAGGAGTAGACCAACAACAAAGTTTTGAGGGATAATATGCAGTACAGGACAGGGGGAGGGGTAAAGAAGGCACAGCTGGAGAGAGGAATAAACCAGGAAAAGAGAGTACCAGTACTCTATAACAGACCTTATGGAGAGAGAGGCTGGTGGAGTTACAGCTTTACTTGCTACAATACAAACGATTTAGGGGGATTTATGCCTGGTTTTTAGGGCCATACAAAATAAAGAGATTATGGAGTGCATTGGCTTAGAAATGAAACAATCAGAAAGGGAAAACATATTTCATTGCTACCATTTAAGAGGTGCATTATATAGGACCAAAAAGAGAGGAGCTTGGTTGAATCAAAGAATCATAAACATCTGAAATGGTTTACCAAGCAAGGTAGTACTAAGTAAATCCATGATGCACTTTAAGGCATCACTTGACAAATACACGGGCAACAAAAAATACGAATATTTGGAATAACAAAGGGCGAGTCACATGGCTTATGTCTTTCTGACTTGTATGATACTATGATACCAGAGACCCCAGCATAGCAATCCCAGAAGACAGTCGAGGACTATGAGGTAGTCAACTGTTTCAAACACTGCAAAAAGGGTTAAGAAGAATAAGGAGAAATCAGAGCTAATGGGAAGATCATTAACAACCTGAAGGAGAGCAGTCTCAGTTCTGTAGAAGTACCAAAAGTCAGACTGTAATTAGAGGTGCATGGATACTCAGTGAATGTTTCAGGATACCATCAGATTTCACATTGTTTGACTGGAGCAGACAATAAGGATAAAGGGGGCTTTACAGTGGGGTGCCCTGAGAGTATTTTTCTTGAGGGGTTAATCATTAACCTGAATAGGTTAACTGTGGACTCTGCATCCCTGGGAATTGTGTATGTCATGTTGAGAAGCATGTTTAACCTTTCCTGAAGCATTTACAATTTAAATTTCAGCAGCCAAGTGCCAGAATCTGCATTTATGACTGGAATGCATTGAGATAAACTGTGCTTTTAGATGTTTTTCTAGATTTAGTTAGAGAAACACATTTTAGACAGAAGTAATTATGTTGAAGGTATTAGTGCAGGATCAACTAGAGCATTAGTAGGTCTATTACTAGGTGTTGCTTGGTACTGTACCTAAAGCAGAACAAACTCTGGCCAGAATTGACATGGCTGCAGCCAAGCTCACTGAGCTCACGGTGCAACAGTCTGCCATGCTCAAGATTTCCACCAGAACTCAAGTCGTGCATGCGCAACTACTTGTGCATGTGCACTGAGCATCAGTGGCCATCTTGAGCATGGCAGGCCATGGTGGGCAATGGGAACAAACGTAGTGCATCCACGGGGTGAGTGAGGGGAATGAGCGGAGTGTTGCATATGCATAAAAGTTGAAACTCCAATCTTCTGTGTCAGTCTGGTGACTCATTTTTAGAACTGCTCGCAAGATGGCTGTAGGTTCCGCCCACTGCAGCCGTAAAAAGGCAATAAGACCTCTGATGGTGCCTCCCACTTCTTAGTACTAGTATTTTTTTTTTCTATCTTACTTTTTGCTCCCCGTTACCATCTGCACCTCTTGGCAATGGGGGAGACATACATTTTCTGCTTTTTCTCCCTGTTACCCCAGGAACCCAGAATGCAGTCACACATTTATGTCGAGGTACACATGGGCTCTGTGGCTCCAGTGATGGCCCCTTCCCACCACCTGGCCTAATGCCAGGGTTCCCTTGTGGCTTGCCCTACCACCTAGCCTCCACTGGATGGCAGCCAAGAGCCGGAAAACCCCCACATCCTTCCCCGAAGAGGAGAGCTGCCATGCGGCATCTCAATCCTGCTTCGCTCCCTCCCCCTGGCTGACCCCTGGTGGCCCGAACTCACTCCCGAACTTGGGTCACCAGTGTGGTGTGAGGTGTGGTGTCCAGCATCTCATTACTCAGTGCCACCAGGCTGGCCTTAGTACTAGTTACTTAAAGGTGTATCCCATTTGATTACACAATCAATTCATTTCTTTAAATATCTTTTTTATTACTGTCAGTTACTTGCCAAGGTAACATAATCCAAACTCCAATGATTCACTGTGTAAAAAAGAATTTCCTTTTGCCATTTTAAATTATATGGGTTTGAGCTGCAGGGGATTTCCCCTTGTAGTTTTCTCTGCATCTCTGAGTTGTGATCCAAAATTACTCATCGGTTCCTCATCATTCATTGTGCTGTACATTGACAGTAGATCTCCACTCATCTATCTTGTTTCAAGGCTCATCGGGCTAAAATGTTCTTATCTACCCTCATGATTAGTGTCATATAATCTCCATAAAAGCACTATCAGTACCTCGGCGCACCCACCATTTTGTACTTTACTCCAGTCTGGACTGGCTCTCTCCCGCCTCTTACTGAATCTATACCACAGAAGGCACAATTGACAGTATCATCTGAACTGGAATACCAATGTCCCTTGCATGCTTGATGAACCCAGCCCATCAGACTTACCCACTGAGATCTACCAAAAAGTAGCTCCTTAATACATCTAAATGCACCACTAGGATGGGTGAGCAGGTATTTGTGGTGTCTGCCCCAAAGCTATGGCACTCTCTGCCTTCAACTGTGAGGAACTACACACCTGATCTTTAAAAATGAGCTCCATGCCTACCTCCTGGCCTCTGACAGATGCACTTGTGACAACCCCGGGGAGGACACCTAATTAGGCTTTCTTTGCATGTCCCTTCAGCACATATTTAGGCACTTATCACTCTCGTCCACTTTTAAATAACAGGCAAGGACAGGCTGTGAGGTATCACACTGTGAGACTATCTGGAATAGTTTCTCTATTTATACCATCTTTTCTTTCTCCTTGAAACCGTGTTGTGTATTTCCCTGTATCTATAGATAGCCTAGTGTAATGTCCAGGGCCACTGGAAAATTGTGGGCGCAATTTTTCTGCAATTTCTGCAATTTTCACCCTTCTCCACACAAAATCCACAATTTCTTGCAATTTCTTACATTTATGGAATTTTTGACTAAAATTGTATACACATATTTAAATTCTCAAGGAAATCTACTCAGATATGTTAACAATTTAGTACACAGACTTGGATTTGACCAAAACAGTATAGTGTGAGGTGAGAAGGGGTCAAATGTGACTCTGCTTTCATATGATTCCCTTCCCTGCTTTGGTTTCAAAATCCTCTGGTTATGCATATGTAGACTTGAACACTTTTAAAATCTGTGTGAAAGCAGACTGTTAGAGAACTTTTTGCTGATACAGAGACTGAAACAATAGGTGTGAGAAGAGAAGCAAAGTGCCCCATTCACCTAAATGAAGCATTGACCACAATGCTTGTTTTTGAATGGTAGGGTAGATTTTCCTTGTATAAATAACTTTCAATCTAAAAGGATTTTGATTCAAATGTGTCAGGAGTTTGGATGGCCTTGCTAATTATAAACTTGAATGTACATCTGAGGGGGTTGGTGACAGTGATTTCTTACATGTTAATCTGCCACAACTGCATACTCACATACAAAATCTACAAAAATCAAACACTTCTGAAAACATGCTGAACAGGTTAAGTATAGTTAAACATTTACCTTCAAACAGACAAAATAATTGCAACCCAAGTAAAATCATTGCAAACCAAGTAGAACAAAAGTACCATGTATTGAAAACTATTGTATGATGTAATGAAAAGCTACCCTTATGATTTGATACTTTTATCTTGTGATTTTAAAATGTACTTACAGTGCTGATTAAGAACAGTAGTTATTTTAACAAAATAAACATTTTTCTTACTAGACCTTTATTAGGCACCCTGGTTATCTGTTTATTTTTTTCTTGCACCAAAGCAAGCAGTTTAAACAGGCTTCATTATTTAACATCTAGAAACTGGCAAAATATGCTGTTTCAGGATGCATTCAGTATAGACTAACTGTAAATTACTGAATAAAATCTAGTTAGCACTGCGTGACTTAGATGTCTTGATTTTTAGAAGATACGCTACATAATGATTAATTTGCAGTGCATTTCAAAAACACACACCTTTCTTCACATCAGAAGCATTTACAAAAGGCAATACATTTATCTAAACAATTTATGTGACCAACACATGCTGCAGCAAACAAAATATGTATTAGGGGGCAGTAGGGATGTATAGTGAACCCCCCAATTTTTGCAAAAAAGTTCCCGCATTTTTGGGTAAAATGTTCCTCAATTTTCCAGTGGCCCTGGTAATGTCTAATTTCTCCTGTACAGTCAGTATCACTGTGCTTGTCTATACTGTAATGTGTTTGACCCAAGTCTGTATTATGTAACAGTAACCATTGTGATGTGATGTGCTTTTACCTATGTCTGTAACTCTCCCGAGTTGTGACTGAGAATAGGCAATTTCTTTGTCTAGAGCACTTACCCAGTAATTAAAAACTAAATAAAATAAATAAATAAAAAGTTTTGTTGCTCTTTCCTGAATTCCTTTCAACAAGAGAGTATCCTTTAATAGGTAGAGAGACCAAAACTGGGAACCATAATTTAGTACAGGCCTAACCAGGCTCCTATACAAAGGGGGGAATCACTCCAGACTGTCTGGACCTAAAATTCCTTTCAATTCAATCAATGGGATCTATGCACATAAGTGCAGATTGCCTAGGCACCCTGTATCCACATGGAATAAGCAATCCTATGTTGGAATGCCCAGCACCTGGGGTCCAGTGGACTCCCAGTGGCATGAATGGATGCACAGAAGGAGTGCACACTCCTTGCACAAGAGATCCCCCAGCTGTTCACGCAGCTATGTACGTGGATGGTCCAGGGGAATATCTAGGGCATGCTGTGTGCCATTCATGAAAGTGGAGAGTGCCAGGTGAGAGGTGCATCATACGGCAGTAGGATCCCTGCTATATCGATTTTGCCCACCCTGGATTGTGCCTACCAGCTGTGGTGGAAATAACCACTCCACCACCACACTGCTCCAGCCTCTGAGCAGACAGGGAAGGCTAGAAGCAGCCATTTGGGCACTTGTCTCTCTTTTTAAAAATATTATATTTCATGCCTTCCCAGAATCTCCTGCTCCACACGGAGCAGTGGTTCCACTAGGGGACCAGGTGACCTCCGATCCACCTCCACGCAGCTGCAAGTCTGGGGTGGGGCCACCAACAGGCTAATGGCAGTGATCAGCATTTGAGCATGCCATCTACTGTGTCCCTGTCTGGGGGTTTGGAGCTACCCAGGACAAGTATACACCAATCATGCATACTTGGCCCATCAATAGTACATAGCCCCCAATGAGCTTGTTTAATCAATTATTTGTAGTGCCTTAAGAAACCCAAGTTGTTGCTTATTGTTATCCTACTGCAGGCTCTTCTCCACTGTTTCAGTTAGTTCTTTTATCATTTAGGTAGTAGGAGTGGTTGGGATTTTTTCTACCCAGATGCATCACATACATGAATCCTCATTGAATCCTCATTCAGTTTCATACCCCATGTGTTTGTCCACATGATTAATTTATTTAGGTCACTCTGAATCTGTTGTATGCACTCAGCTGTGTCCACCTCCCCACCCAATTTATTGTCATATGCAAATTGTTGAAACCAACTATTGAAAGCCTATCCCACATCTCTCAAAAAATATAGAACAATAAAGGTACAAATATGGATCCCTACAGGACTCCACTTGTCCCTGAACACTCTGATGAATAGTGTTTGCTTAGTTTAAATATCTGTGTCGTTACTATCAGCCAGTTACTAATCCAGTCTATGATTTCCATGTGCATACTAATTTTAGACAATCATTTTTATTATGCCTAGGTGAGGTGCTAAGTCAAATGCCTTAGAGAAATCAAGAAAAATAACATCTACCAGTATTGGGGCATTTGGGCTTTTACTAGCTGATTCACAGAACATTAAGTTTGGGATGCAAGGCCTACCATGTTCTGATGTATCTGTGTGGCCCTTCAGTTTGAGTCGATCAGATAAGTGGTCTTTTATTAAACACTATATGATTTTCTTCCTAAAATTGACATGAGGCATATTGAGCAATAATTTACCAAATCAGTCTTATCCCCTTTCTTGTAAATGGGAACTACAGATGTCCTTTTCCAATCGATTGGAACTTTGCATGTAAGTTCTAGTTCATTTTCCTGACTATTTGTGTTGCTTTCTGAGCTGTTATTTTGCACAGGTGCATCCTTGTTCAGTTTAGGCTAGGGAGATAATTTTTTTTATTGCTGCCTAAAAAGTGTTAATTTTTTAGGACTGCTTCTGACTCCTTACTCCCCCAGTCACCCTGTTCGATCTACCCATGAGGGATTGCTAGAGATTCCCAGGGTTCATCTTAAAACATCTGGAGCTCGTGCTTTTTCATTTGCAGCACCTATCTTGTGGAATTCTCTACCTCGTCGGTTAAGAGAATGCCTGACCATCAGCAGTTTTAAATCAATGCTGAAAATGTATTTATTTTCTTTGGCCTTCACTGACTAAGTATGGATTTATTTTAAATAATAGTAATATTGTCTGTTTTTATATGGTGTTTATATTATGTACAGCGCCTTGATTTTTGAAAGGTGCTTTAAAAATAAAGATTTGCTTGCTTGCTTGCTTGCTGACTGATCAGGGATTTATTGACCTTTTGCAACTGATGCACTTTTTGCTTTTTGCAGCTTCAATTGTTTTCTAACTAACTGTTGCTTTCTGAGACACCAGCTGCAGCAAGCTGGGCAGCACAGCTCTTCTGTGGCACTGGGCACAGTAAGCCATCAACTTTTATTTCTTGGGCTAAAATTATATATATATATATATATTCTTGGCAAAGAACTTTGTTAATGCATCAGTTAGGGTTCATATTAAAGTGACAAAAGTATGGAAATGCAGTGTTAGGAATTTCAACCGTACCACCCCACCTCACCCTCCACACACCAACAGACATCAGGGATGTCCCTTGGGGTCATCAGCCCTAACACTTACCCCGTGCCATGTCTAAGGAAGCTGAGATGGTACAGTATAGGAGAATGGGGTGAGCGCTAGGGCTGATGACCCCAAGGAACACCTTTGATGCCTGCTGGTGTGTACAGGGTGGAACGTGGGGTGGGGTGGTAGGGTTGGAAACCCTAACACGGCATTTCCATACTTTTGTCACTTTAATATGAACCCTAACTGATGCATTGATGAAGTTTTTTGCCAAAAAATTCCTTACTTTTTGAGAAGGAATAATCATAGTCTTATTTGCTTGTGGGAGCGCAAGGCTCTCCAGGCCCTGCACTCCCAACCATCAATAATTCTTCACAGATTGTAATTGTATCCTTATTTCAGTGTGTGAGAGCAGGGGCCTCTGGTTCCTACACTCCCATTACTCCTTAATGGTATCTGTATTTGCATGTGGGCTCCATACATGTATATATATGTATGTCTGTAAGCGCAGGGCCCTCCAGACCCTGCGCTTACATTTGTATGGCAAGAGTGATGTAATTGTCAGCATAGCCATGCTGTTACCCCACCTGATGTACACTGAATATAACATTTTTGAATCCCTGCCAAAATGTAACTCTGCACAACAGCAACACCATTCCGCCCAAGAGATGCAAAAACACATTTTGTCCAGGATTTAAAAAATAACAGCTGTGATACACAGTTGGTGGGGTAACAACAAGTCTATGCTGAAAATTTGGGGTCAAAATAATTTCAATTTCTGAAGTCATGAGCGTGCATAGTGAAACTGCAACAAATGGTCATAACTCTGCCTTTTTTAATCATTTTGACCCCAAAATTTCCACATAGCCTACTTATCATCCCACCTCATGAACAATATGACTATTGTTAGACAAATCCCACCTGAAAGGTGATTTTGCCAACCGACCATGAAATCACCTTTCAGGAGGGATTTGCACAACAGTCACATAGTTCATGAGGTGGGGTCCCCAAAAGACCATGTGTTTTTTTTTTTTAGCATAGTAAACATTATTGAAATGTTTACATTTATATACATTCTCTGTATACATTCTAAATGTCCTTACAGCCAATGGACAAGTTGTCATATACATTTGCTGTGTAACCAAGAGAGCTGTACAGGCATCTCTGACCTCCTGGGTTTGCAGCAACCAAAACCGTAATGACGTAAGTAAGCGTCTGGACCCTAATCCCTAATTGTAATCCTAGATTTCAATAAAATAAAATAAATAAAAATAAATAATTGTATGGTTATAGCCATATGCCTTGCTATCTCAAATTTGTGTGTCTAGCTATGTCATAAGCAGCAGAGTTTCAAGTGTGTCCCATTTTTTATGGTATTGCGTTAACCTGTTGTTTAAGGAGCTAATCATCCTTTCCAATCTCAGGGCCATTAATATCGAGTTGTGCCATTCCCTAAAGGTGGGCACGGTGTCATCAAGCCAATGTCTAGTTATAACCTTTTTGGCTGTGGCCACTATAAGGGCAATATGATGTTTGCATGTTCCAAAGACCTTGTCCATATCCAGACGTAGGATGCATATTTGTGGGGTGAATGCTGTTTCTAGGTCCAGGATGGGATCTAGTTTGGTGCGGATATCATACCATAGTGGTCTAGCTTTAGGACAATTCCATAGTATGTGCTTTAGTGAGTCCCAGGATTCCTGGCTTTTTCTGCATGTCATTGATTGGAGGTGACCCATTCTATGTAGTTTAGCTGGGGTGTAATATAGGTTATGGGCTATTTTGTATTGCATGAGTCTGAGTCCATCGTGTTTGATATATTTGTGTGTGTTAAGCCACATGGTTGTTCGAGTGTTGGGGTTCTGGAGTTCCGGGAATTTGGTCTTCCAGTAAGGGCAGATATCCTGTTCCATGGGGGTGGTTTTTATTAGAAGTTGTTTGTAAAGTAAGGATGTGGAATGACATAGGGTGGTGAATCTGGTGAGTTCTAACCATGGGGAGGGGGTCAATGAAGGACCTTGGTTTTGGTCTGAGAGTAGATGCAATAGCATACTGTAGTTGCAGAAAGGGGTATGGGGGGATTCTGATATTGGGGTGGGCTTCCACAAGAGAGAGGTGTAGGAGATGTATGTGTTACTGTGTATGACTTGACACAGGTGTGAAAGTGGGAGGGAACCCAGGAAGTTTTTGGGTATGGTTTTATTTTGAATTTTGAAATTGGGGTTGTTGGTGATGGGTTGGTCCAGCGAGAAGAGTGGTTTGGTCTTCAGCTGCCTGTGAAGCTGTTTGCTCACTAGTAAGGATGTTTCGATTGGTGTGTCCCACAGGGTTTTTGGGTGTTTTGGCATTGGTATGTGTAAGAGAGCACTCATGTCTATGTTGGCTTGCTGGGAGAGGTCCTTTTCGATTTGTAGCCACTGAGGGGTGTAGGAGCCCAGCGGATTTGTTGCCCCCAATGTCTTCCTTCTGAGAAATCTCCCAGCATGAAGTGCCAGGCAGTAGAGGTAAACGTCTGGCAGTTGGAGGTATCCTTGTTTCTTGAGGGGGGTAATCTTATGGTACGCCCTGCGTGGTGTTTTTTGTCCCAGAGAAAGGTAGTTCGGGTGGCTTTTAATTTTGTAAACCACATGGTTGATATATGTAAGGTGACCATGCCCAGGGGATATAGGAGTTGGGGTAAGATGTTAATTTTCATAATGTTCACTCTTGCCCATAGGGTGAGGGGGAGAGCTGTCCACTGTTCGAGGTCCTGTTTTATAGTCAATAATAGGGGGTTCAAGGTTTTATGTGAAAACTCTCTTTAGGTTGGAGGTTATGTGAATACCCCAGGTATTTAAGCATGGTTGGGGACCATGTGCCTCCCCACTGTAGTAATTGGTCTTATGGGGACCAGTGGTTGAGGGGCATGACAGCTGTTTTCTCAAGGTTAATCGTATATCCGGAGAGCTGTCCAAATTCTTTGAGGAGGTTTATGGCTGCCGGTATGGATTGCAGAGGGTCCTCCAGGTCAAGAAGGATGTCATCTGCATATGTTGAGATCTTCTACCACTGTTGTCCTGCCTGTATCCCTTTTATCTCATCACATTGTATTAGGATTCTCCGGGTCAGTGGTTCTTTGTATAAATTAAATAAAAGGGGGGGGGGAGAGGGGGCAGCCTTGATGCATTCCCTTGTACAGATGGAAGAATTCTGAGTTGATGCCATTACATCTAATAAAGGCTGTTTAGGAGGAGTTCAGTAATCTACCCATTCTATGAAGTGACTAGGGAATCCAAAATGTTGCAGTGTCAGGTATAGAAAGTGTCAGGAGACTCTATCAAATGCCTTCTCTGCGTCTAGGGACATCAGTATGGTGGGGTGTCCAGAGTCCCTGGCTGCCTCCATTAGGTGCGACAGTTTCTGCATATGGTCAGAGGAAAGGCACCCTTGCATGAAGCTTATTTACCCGGGTCCAGTTAGGGAGTCCCATACTGAAGTCACTCTAAGCACTAGAATTTTTGTTAAGATTTTTATGCCTGTGTTGAGCAGAGAGATGGGACAGTAGCTCTCTACACTTTCTGGGTTTGTGTATTAGGGTGATATCTGCTTGTTGCAGCGACGGTTCCAGGGTAAGGTGTGTGTGGGCATAGTTGAAAAGTATGCTTGGGAGCTCGGAAAGGGAGCCCCCCAGGGCTTTGTAGAAGTTCGGCAAAAACCCATCTGGGCCTGGTGCCTTATCTAAGAGGAGGTCCAATATAGCTGTACGGACTTCCGACTAGGTAATGGGCACCCCAAGTTTGTCCAGATGCCCTATGGGCAGTTTGGAGAGGTTAGTTGCTTCAAGGAATTGTTTGATGTGGTTCTTGGGGGGTAGCGGCTCTTCTTTATATAGGGGAGTCAAAATACTTAGCGAAGGCCGCTACAGTTTCTCTAGGCTGGGTAAGCAGGTTGTCATGTTTCGAGGGGTGGATGTCTTTAATGTTATTCATGGATTCTTTTTTTTTCAGTCTCGGGGCCAGAAGTCTACCAGCATTCTCCCCCCTGATCAATGTATTTGGTTTTTGCACAGAAGATCATGAATTCCATGTTTTCTCTTAGCAGTTCTTCGTATTTTGCCCTAAGCGATCTGAGTTGCAGCCAATTCTCCTCTGTGGAGGATCTGAACACTGTTTTCTCATTGGCTCTTATCTCTCTGAGCAGTGTGTTCATCTTGTGTTCCCTTTTTCTTTTCCTGGTGGCTGCTATGCGGATTAGTTCCCCCGATGGTGTATTTGTATGCCTCCCACACATGTGAGTAGTTCATCATTGTACCTTGGTTTTCTCTGAAGAAGTTCTCAGAGAAGTCCTTAAGTCTCTCCATTGATTTTGGGTGTTTGAGAATGCAATTATTGATTATCCATGGACAGTCTTTATCCTGCAGGTTGGGGGTGGAGAAGGAGAGGAAAACTGGTGCATGGTCCGACACCACTCTAACTAATATCTCGCATCTGGTTGTTTTTGTGAGAATGTTTGGAGTGGTTAGGAAATAGTCCAGGCGTGAGGAAGAGTTATGTACCGGAGACCAGAATGTATAGCTCCTATCCCCTGGGTGGAACACTCTCCACATCTCCATGAGCCCTAGAGATTCCTGCAGTTCTTTCAGTGCCCTTTGGTTGGAGGTTAGTCCTGTCTTGTCATGAGGGGATCTGTCTATGGCAGTGTCCTGGACCGAGTTCCAGTCCCCTGCCAATATCATGGACAATGAGGGGAACTTAGCTAGTTCCAAAAGAAGAGAGGTAAAGATTTTGGGATCGTCCTTATTAGGGCCATATACGGATGCTAGTATGAGCAGTGTCCCATTTAGTGTCCCATGTAGGATTATGAAGCACCCATTTGGGTCTGCTACTTGTTTATAGAGTTGGAAGGGGGTGTTACGGTGTATCAGAATCGCTGTGCCCCCTTTTCTGTTGTCCTGCCCAGCTGCGTATGCTTTGCCTACCCACATTCTGCACCAGAGTTTGGCCTTGGGGGATGGGGTGTGGGTTTTCTTTAGAAAGGCAATAGTGGACCTCTCCTATCTCAAGTGCCTAAGTATCTGATACCTTTTCTCCTGTGTTTGTGCCTCCTTGACATTCCAGGTTAGGGTGGTGCAACTGGGGTTATCCATCTTGGGCAGTATTTTGTTTCAAAGTGTAAGCTGGTGTGGGTTTTGTGTAGAGGGTAGTCTGGGGTTGTGTGCTCTGGAGCCCCCTACATGCCCCCTGAGCCTGGACTGGTAGATGTGACCTGAGTGGAGGTTTCTGCTGTCTGTGGCACTGCCATATGAGTCATGGCATTTTGTGATAATTGAGGTATATGGCGGTAACAAGGACTCAAGAACTTGCGAGTTAGGCAATACATGACTAATTGCTACACTACTAATATCACTAGGTCTAACAAAACATACTACAAACAATACTAGCTTACATAACTAAGAAAAGAGTATTAAAATCAAAAGGGAGGGCTTGCTGGAGCCTATACCCAGTCCCAATGGATATCGGGACCTGGGCTGGCCAGGGCGAACCCTGTTCTCGCTGTGTCCATGAAAATCTCTCATGATCAATGATCTCTGACTCGTGATCCAGTCTAGAGGGTAAAAATCTTATCAAACCATCACTATGAGTATAATCTTCTGTATCCATCCTGCTGTTCTGTCAAGTATCTGTAATGGAAATGAGAAAGCTATGGGTTTTACATCTATTCCACTCCCCTCTTTGGGGCTGCCTTGTGTCTGTGGTACCCGACATACAATAAACTTTTCTTGTCGAGAGGCTGCCCTCCCTCCCCCCCATGATTGTCACTTGCTTTTGTTGGTTGGCTCTGGTCAGTGGAGGGACATTGTTCCCCGCGGGTGTGGTGGTCCATGGTGCCGAAGGCTGTGTCCCTGCAGGACCCCTATCCCACTTACTGCACTGGTGGTGGGAATAGGGTGGCCTGGTGGTTTCCATCCATCTATGGTTCTCGCAGTGTGGGGAGCTGAGAAAAATGGACCCCGCAAAGCCCATTGCCCATCCCACCCTTTGTCTCATACACCCTCCTGGCATGCAAACCCTCTCCCCTCATTGGCATGTGTAAATTTAGAGCCATCTACTGAAGCATTGTCCTTCCCTCTACCCCCCCCAGACATGGTCTCTTAGTACAGAGTACACAGGAACGGAGGTAACCACTAAACAATTGATTAGGCTACATTCTCTGTGGCCAGGATGCAAGTCTGTAAGTCCCCCTCTCCCTCGGCCACTGGGTAGAGGAGTCTACTATAGATGGTGCAGTTCCTGTGTGTGTGGCTGGAAGAGGGATACCCAGAGTATTCCACCAGATCCCTGCCATGATCGGCTCACCCTTGTTCCATACACCATCCTGGCAAACAACCCCCCACTGATATTTAAAATTTAAGAACATCTATTGTAGTATTTGCCTTCCCTCTACCCACTTCTCTTCAAACGCGGTCTCTTAATCTACAGTGCAGTGCAATGGAGATAGTGCTAATCATTTAATTTGTTACCATGCGGGAAGTCAGTAACTGTCCAAGCAGTTGCCCATGTGGAAGTCTGTGGGGGATGCATCCTCTGGTGATTGGAGTCCAGTTGGAGAATCCCCTGGCTTCACTTTCTTCGGGAGGGGCGGACCATCGTGGAGAAAGAAGGAAACGGGTAGTGGAGCTGCTCGGAGTCTTCTTTTGTGCTGCGTCCTGTATGGTGATTGTGAAGCTGTGAGTAACAGGCTTTTGTTGTGGGTTAGACCCCTTCCCATGCTATGAGTTCTGGGTCATATCATGTAGCTTTTGATCTGCGCAGGGAGCTTGTGTTTGCAGCAATAGAAGGGGTGTTGTTAAGCTTTGCTTAGCTGTGTGGAACCCCTAGTCACTGTCAGCAGCATTTTGTATCAGTTGCGGGAAGTCTCTCTTACCATTTCTCTGCACAGGCATGCCAATAGGTTGGTTGGCTTGCCTCTATGACCGTATGATGCTTGGAGGACTGTGTCTCTCTGTGGGGGGTCAAGGGTGATTACTGTCAGGGTCCTGAGATAACAGTCATAAATCATGGAGTGTTGTTTTGAGGGGAAGAAGACAAGAAAGCCCCATCTAATCACCATCTTTGCAGTTACAGGAGCCTGTAGTGGTATAAGCCCTATCAATTGTCTCACCCGAATGGTTACTTTACTCATGCTCTTTGTTCATCTCAGACTTATATCCTGTGCAGTACAGGGGTGGGAGAGTGGGGCAGATCGGCTATTGTTCATGCCGGGTGTGTCAGTATTTAATATTGGGGGTAGCTGCAAAAATTAAAGCAACTTACTGTGTATCATGAAGGTTTTTCTTTTCTCCCCAGGAGATATACTTGTTTCCTCTGCAGTGTTACTTCTGGGATGTGGAGAACACTCGTGGCAGATATTTGGGGAGTTTCCGGCGGGCTATTTCAGCACTAGTGAATTCTTTAGGACCCGATGGAGTGGTGACAATCAGTCGAGCAGCGTACATGATTCTGAATGGAATTCTTGCTGGGCGGAGGCCCTTTGTGATATCCTTGTAAGCACGTTGCTTATTTCACACTGCGGGGGTTACATCGCTATATATATAAAATCTCTGGCCATTCCATTGTAAAGATCCCTTGTTCCGCGCTTTGGCCATAATATATATTTTGTCCTGAAAGTGAGTGCAGTGGACAATAATAGCCCTAGGATTTTCCCCTTGTTTAGGTGGTGGTCGAGCTGAATGGCGGGCTCTTTCTATCGAGTAAGTCGGCCCATGTTCCTGGGCTCCCACTACTCCCTGCAGCAACTTTTGAGTGAAGGTCATTAAATTATTCCCTTCTGCTTTTTCTTGAATCCCCATCATGACTAAATTGTTGCTCCTTAGCGTGCCCTCTTGGTCTTCTAGATGGGCTTCCATTTTTGTTATTTTCCCTCTGAGTTCCTGTATCTCTTTTGCCTCCTTCTGCTGGCGGTCCTCCACTGAGCTTATCCATGCCTCAGCATCGGAGAGCCTGACCGTTAGGTTTTCCAGAGGTTTTGAAGTCAGCTGCCAGGTCACAGAGTGTAATTTTTACAGCAGCTATTTCAGTAAAGAAGCGATGCAGTTTATCCTCCAGCATTTCATGGGGTTTCATATCTGCTGAGTCGCTAGGTTCAAAGTCTGTTTTCAGTCTTTTGTGTGCTTGGTTGTGTGGTGGTGGAGGGGGCGACAAGTTTGCCTCCATTTGTTGTCCATCAGCCATCTCCATTCGATTCAGTAGTTGTATATTTCATTAGATATTGTGCTATTCTAATGAAATAGTGCCAGCAAGCAATTTTATTCTTAGGATTTGATGGTTTTTGCCACGTTTTAAAGTAGCTGATCTCGGAGCCGAAAGAGAAGCGTCCAATTACCCAGAGAGAATCATGTGACCTCTCCCCAAAAGGCCATGTTGAAAATTTGGGGTTAAAATTGTAAAAAAATGCCAAAGCTATGCATAAAAGATGAAACCCAATTGAAATACATTGAAGTACTTTTACTTTAGTTTCTCATATTTCAGTCGCTGGTTCCAGCAGCAAGATATATCTTTGATTGGGAGAGCGGATCTTGAACCTGAGACCTCTTCAGGTGAGTGAGGGTGTGTGGGGGTGTCAAGAGGTGTGTGGGGAGGTGGGTGCACAGTGTGAGGTTGGGTGGGGTTGCAGTTATGATCAGCGATGGACTTTGTTTTTTACAGATAAAAATTAAAAAAAATACATCGAGAGACAGTTTTCTTATTTACAGCATTGAAGAAACATGGGAGGGTGGAGGGATGCCCACTAGCCACCAATGAAATAGATGGGGATCAGGGAGGGAGGGCCACTGGAACACTAGGGGAAATAAATGAATGCCGTAAATTGCACATATTGTACCCTGCTGAATGTGAGCGGCCATGTTTTATTTATGATCACTCATGCCTCGGCCCCCTTCCATTTGGAGTTTCTAAAACCAAAATCAATACTTGAATTAGGTAAACACCAACAGGTGTTTACCTAATTGGGAGGCAGAAGACTCAGATTCTGGGGTCAGTTTACCCCAAAAAATGCTCAGAAATGTTTTTTCCCCACAGCTGTATTTGTGCCACAAACTGCAGCATCTATTTTGTGAGACACCCTTCCTTGTTCCACGAAACAATGGGATTTTTTCACAATTTGCAGCACAGAATCCCCCTTGTTTCATGAAACAACAGCTGCAATTTGTGGTACAAATATATCCACAGACAAAATTAGCATATTTCTGGGCATTTTGGGGGCAAACTGACCCCCGAAATCTGATTCCTCAAACCCCAATTACTTAAACACAACTGTTGGTATTTACAAACTGCAAGTATTTTTTAAGACACCAAATACCGCTTTTGTGGCAACAAATCAGTTGTTTTGCATGGTACATCTAAATTTTCCCATAGGAAATAATAGTAAAATTGAAATTTTAATAACTTTTCAGTGGATTAATATTTTTTCACCAAACCTTCAAAAGGCACATGTGCGACCCAAGTCCGATATATCCTAAACATTTTAGACTAAACCCCCAAGTCGTTTCTGAGAAATAGTGAGACAAAGAATTTTCACAACAGTTGTAATTTTCAAATTTTTTAACACTCTGCATCTCCGCACCTGCACATCCGACCGGAATGAAACTTGCCACATCAAGAGATCCTTGCTCCCTGATGGCACATGCAAACTTTCATATGAATCAGTCAAACAGTAGCAAAGTTATTAAAGTGCAAAATGTTGGGTTTAACATAGAAGTGACCATTGACCCCTAACTATAGTAGTGCTACCGTGCCACTATATATATATATATATATATATATATATATATCTATATATATATATATATATATATTTATATTGTTGTTATTGTTGAATAGCCTGTATATATACTTAGTAGTACTGTGACTTGCTTCATCAAGATGCTGTCAGTTTCAGGCTTCTCCACCTTTGGAATCACCTTCCACCAGACATTGGTAGTGCCTGTAGCATCCCCAAGTTCAGACAGAAGCTGAGGTCCTACCCTTCCCCCCGCCTTTACTACTACTAGCACTGACTTACACCATTTGAACTCTTTGGTTTTTCTTCTTCTACTTTTCAGATTGCACTTTGCAACATTCCTTGTTCAGCTGGTGTGCAGACTGAATATGTGCTGTATTTGTGTATTGTCACAGTTTTGTATTACTTGCTGCAATTGTTTTACTTGTATCTCCAGGTCCCTTCCCCCATGTGATTCATCTGTAAAAGAGATTCCTGTTATCGTTGTATGTTTTTCATAATTTAATGATAAACTAACTAATACTGGAGTAATTTTGTTATGTTCTGTGTTAGTGACAGTAACTCACATCTCACAGATTCTATATATTAGTGAGGCATTCTATATATGAATAACCTAGGTTATAGGTGGTACTAGGTAGTAGTACTACAATGTGCTTCATCATTCAAGAACAATTCAGATGGTTCTATGTCAGTAATAGTGACTTGTGTCACACAGATCCGATATACGGTATGTAAAATATATTCTGTATTAGTAGTCTAAGAGTAGGTGGCATTATCAGGTTGTAGTGATGCCACTTGCTTCATGATAAAGGAGCAATTGTTTTGGAATCTGTATCAGTGACAGTGACATGCATTACATACACCATAGTACAGAGAGCACCACACGTGTTGTCTCCATCACTAGCCACATACATGCATAACATTGTTCATTATTCTAGATATAACCCTTGGTGAATGCTTAAACCTGATTGGGAAAGATATAAAAAAAGAGTAGCATTCTGTGATGGTGCAGGTAGGAAAAAGTGCAGATGCAATGGACCACAAGTAATGATCTGTAGCTCTACTCCCAGTGATTTTTATCCGCTAACATCCATGCAGTGAAAGTTTTGATCTAAGCTGTATCTGCAACAAAGGTATAATTTTGCCTGCTTAACTACCTCGGCCCATCATTTTATATTCTTGTGAAGTAGTTTTTAAATAATTTGTGTTGCAATATGGTGCCATTCAAAAGTAAACTGAACAAGATGGCAGTGCTGGTGGTGAAACACAGTGGCTGTGATATAAAACTAAATTTGGTCATTGATACAGTTAAGATGTTTGAGGACATGAAAATAGACATTAGTGATTTAAAAGACTGTGTAAGCATCATGCAAATAGATACAAAATCAATACCAGGTTGGATGAAGCTGAAGCCTGAATAGCCTTCTGATGGAGTCCCTGAAGCCTGAATAGCCTTCTGATGAAGTCCCTGCTTAAGAAGATGGTAGTGAAGTTCCTGGAGTCAAGTGGTGCAAAAGACCCAAGGCAGCATGGATTCACTGAGTGAAGGTCCTGTAAGACTAATCCTATCGATTTCTCTGACTGGGTGATGAGGGTAGTGGATCAGGGAGGGGCAGTGGATGTGGTCTACCTGGACTTCAGCAAGGCCTTCAACAACATTCCTCATAGAAGGTTGCTTAACAAATTGGGGAATCTGGGTATGGGCTCTAAAGTGGTAAAACTGGTTGGAAACTGGCTAAAAGGCAGAACCCAGAGGGTGGTAGTAAATGGCATAAAATTCGAAGAGGGGAGGTGACTAACGGGGTGCCAAAGGGATCGGTGCTGTGTCCAGTCCTATTCAATGTTTTCATAAGCGACATTGCAGAGGGACTGCAGGGGAAAGTATGCCTGTTCACAGAGTCGACGCACAGAAGGGGCTAGATAAAATGAGAAATGACCCAAGACTACTTGAGGAATGGTCAAGGGTTTGGCAGTTGGGTTTCAATGCTAAGAAGTGCAAGATTATGGACCTGGGACACAGAAACCCAAGCGAGGAATACAGGATGTGGGGGGCAGGTTCTAGCCACCACAAGTCAGGAGAGAGACCTGGGGGTTATCATATTCGATGACCTGAAGTCATCCAAACAATGTGAAAAAGCAGTGGGGAAAGCAAACAGAATGCTTGGGTACATAGGATGGGGCATAACCAGTAGGAGGAGTGAAGTGGTTACGCCACTATATAGCTCACTGATGAGGCCTCATCTGGAATACTGTATCCAGTTCTGGAGACCGTATCTCAGGAAGGACATAGACAGAATGGAAGCAGTCCAGAGAACAGCAACAAAAATGATACATGCACTGCACCACAAGCCTTATGAGGAAAGATTCAAGGAACTTAACATCTATTCACTGGAAGAGAGAAGAGAGAGAGGGGATATGATGAAGACTTTCAAATACCTTAGAGGAATAAACAGGGCACAGGTAGGGAGCATATTTCAGAGAAGAAAGTGCACAAGGACAATAGGACATAACATGAGACTGGAGGGAGGAAGGCTTGGGGGAATGCTGGGAAGTATTTTTTCACAGAGAGGGTGGTGGATCCATGGAACAGCCTACCAGCAGAGTTGTTGGAAGCAAAAACAGTACAAGAATTCAAAAGTGCATGAGATAAGCATAAAGGCACCCTGCTGTGCAGCGGAGTGGGAAATGGCAGTCAAGCTAAGGGTAGGGATTGCCAAGCCAAGTAGGGAAATGGGCAGACTAGATGGACCGGTTGGTCCTTATCTGCCATCATATTCTATGTTTTTAAGACATAGCACTCAGACTTGAGGATGCCACTTCTTACCATGAAACACAAATGAAACTTGTGGCAAAAAGTAGATGACCTAGAGAATCCTGGTACAATAATCAGCTTATACATTGTGGAAATTTCTGAGGAGGTAAAGGACTGCATCATGATTTCTGTTCTGACTGACTTTCTCCACAAATTTCTGAGAGCTGACTGGAATTGCCCCATTGAGATAGGAAGAGAGAGAGAGAAAGCGAGAGAGAAAGAGAGAGAGAGAGAGAGAGACCTCATAGAGCCCTGATCAAGAAACCTTTCTGTGACTGTAAACCCTGTCCAGTTTTGGCATACCTCTTAAGGTATTCTGTTAAGGAGAAAATTTTAAAGCAGTCAAGAGGATTGAGTCCATTATTTTACAAAGGGAACAGGGTTTACAATTTTTCAGAACTTTTCAGCGGAAATTAATTGTTCAGAGACACTAGTCACAGGTTACAAAAGGTTAATGTGCGCTACTCCATGAAATACTCTGCAGTTTTTCAACTTAAGGGGATTGGCATCTTTCATTCATTTACTTCACCTGACACTGCCCTGGAATTTATCAAAAAATTCTGACCTCTCAACCACAAATCTCCCCTGCCCAGAATCCAACACCTGGGGCAGTAGGCCTTCAGTTTGGGGAAAGACCTATCACTGAATACCCAGCCTTATCAAAGAGATCACTCTTGGACCCTGATGCTGCAAACAGATGGTACAGAAAAAGTCTCCATGCCTGGAAAATTGATCAGGAAGGGCAGACAAAGGGCTAGAGAATGAGGATACATTCTGAGGCCCTAATGCTAAGGAAAGAAAAGAAGAAGCCATAGACAAAGTCAAAGGAGTCACAGATCTATGATATGCCAGGGTACAATACTTTTAGGTGGGATATTCAGACTGTGCCAGGCTGTGTCGCAAGCCTGGGTGCAACGCAACTGGGATGTGCCAGGGTGCTGACAGGGTGATATTCAACGGTGCCGCGCCATAGCTCAGCACCGTTGAATATCGCTCCATGACCACCCACATAGCACATGGCACAGTGGCACTGCACCAGCGCAAGTGGCCATCAGAGGAGCAGGGGGATGCGCTAGCACAAGTGCCATTACACTAGGCCATCAACCGCAATGTACAAAAGTGCACATGCAAATGGGGCCATAATGCATGCAAGGTGCAAATGGGGCCATTTGTATGTCATTATGGCCCCATTTGCAAGCAGGTGTGCCGATCCCCGGTGACTTGTGCCTGGCACCCTGCCAGGCTGCAGCCATCAGGGACCGATGTCTATGCACAGCATGGCAAAGTGCCCCAATGCCTGATCGCAGGCATGAGTAATAAACACATAAGTCCAATATCCCTGTTGGTTCAGTGGACCGTTTCCAGCCTGATCGCGGGCATAAGTATTAAAAGAACATATTCCAAAGCATCCCTGGTGGTCCAGTGGAACGAAGCCTGCCTGATCGTGGGCATGAGTACAATGAAAGAAATCCCCAGATCCCTGGTGGTTGAGCGGTACCCCCCTTCCCAACCGCCCACTGAGCCCTGCCACCCCACTCCCCCACCTGGTTGGTGGCGGAGGCAGCTCCCACCCATAAGCCGCCTATTGCCCACCGACTGACTGCGTACAGTAGGGCTGTACGCCCATTGGTCCACCGCATGGGCTAATGGGCGTGCAGACCGTACCGTACTACACAGTCCAGATATGTGAATGGATCCAGTGCAGAACACATGGAAACACCCCGCTCCATGCGGAGATGAAGCTGCACCAGCCCCACTCCCACCATCAGACTCTGCCCTCACTGGTCCCAATATCCTTTGGCCTGCACCCTGCCCACATGGAGCTAGATTTCACAGAGTGCCCAAGATAAGTGGAGGGCAACCCTGCCATGGGGGATTGGGTCTGTGGTGTCAGGTTGGGGTTCTGGAAGGAACTCGGGGTAGGGGGGGTCTCAGGCCGGGTGGGACAAGCTGATGAAGTCAGAGGGAAGCCCTTGGACCGGCGACCAGAGGGAAAAAGAAGGTAAAAAAAAAAATAATATTTGATCTAGTAATGAGTAACATGGGAAAGGAGATCATAGAATCTATGGAAGCCATGAGAACCACTATGCGACAATGATCATAATTTAGTTCATTTCACACTAAACAGAACATGGAAACAAATTACAGATAAACCCCAACTAAAACGGTATTCTAAGGCAAATTTCGAAGCAATTAAAGGTCTCCTAAAAAACTGGAATTGAGAACAACATTTTTATGAGAAATTGCTAGAAAGGAAATGGGACATACTCTACTCCAGGGGTGCACAACGTGCAGCCCAAGGCCACAAATGGCCCGCAAAGCAGCTGTCTGTGGTGCCTGAGGACCTAGTAGCTTCCATTTGCAGTCTTTGTTTATTTTTTGTTGTTGTTTTTAGTTTCAGTAACATGCTGATAAATAAATAAACAAATAAATAGATAAATGCATGTTTTGATTTGTTTTATGTGTACATTTAATAATGCCTTACTGGACATTTGTCACCTTGGGCCATTTTACAGTGGCCCTTGGCTCTCAGCCTTGACTCAAGTCTTCAGTCTGGCCCTCCACAAAAAAAAGTTGTGCACCACTGCTCCAAACTAAGCTTCTGCATAAAAACCTTAGCGCCGGTGAAAACTAAATATAACAAAATGGGCAGGATACCTGTATGATTTACCTCGCATATCAAGAAATTGATTAAAAAAAAAAAAGACATAAAAAAATCCATCAAACATAGCATGGTCTGCCTGTACTAAAATCAATAAAAAAATGTGAGAAGACTATTCGAAAACAAAAAAAGAACACAAAAGCACTATATGAAGGCCTTCCGGTAGACATCCTGTTTTTGGACTTCTCAAAGGCATTTGACACCATGCCGCATCTTCCCCAATCAGACAACTCTACAGTATGAATTTTGATCCAATTATTGCAGAGAGAAAAAAAAACAAATATGTTGCAGGTGATACCTTTTATTGGACTAAAAATTATTTCTGAGACTAGCTTTTGAGAGATAATACTCTCTTCCTTTCATATTTCCTTGATCCAGTTATTATAAACTGGGTAACCTCATGGCTAGAGGGAAGGAAACAAAAGATTAGTATTGCAGGACACACTGCCTCATGGGAGGTGGTCACCAGTGGTGTCCCTCAGGGATCAGTCCTGGGACTTACCTTCTTCAGTATCTATATCTCAAGTATTAAAACATCTCCGACCCGGTGGTGCTGAGGGTTGAGGCACTGGACACCACACCTTGTGCCATGCTGGCGACCCTGGTTCCGGGATGGACTCGGGTGACAGGGGATTGGTGGGGAGGGAGAGGATGGAGCATCCAGAGGACAGGTCTCCTCTCCCTGGGGAGGGATCCAGGGGCACTCGGTGTCCTAGCACCCCTCAATGGAGATCGAGAGGGCACTACAGGTACGCCGACCAACGCAAGGGTTGGAGTGTGGCAGACAACAGCAGGGCAGCCATGCACAGTCATCATTGCATGCCGCACTCCTAGAGAGGAAACCAAGGACAAAATCCCTGTCCTTGGGGATAGGCAATGGCACCACTCCCCGTCGAACCACACTCCAATCCAGGCTTCACTCCTTGCCTGGGCTGACCACTCAGCCGGCACAGTAAATTCCCAGATAGAGCTTTCTGAGAGGATAGGGTGGCCCCACCACATTGGGTGCAGAGCTGGGGGGGGGGGTCTGTTGAGCTGATGCAAGGGTGAATGAGAGGGAAGCTTCAGGCAGGAGGTAGAGCTCATGTATAGTGGGGATGTCTGAGAGAGTTCCCCAGTGGAACGGAGTATAAAACAGAATTGACAAAAAAAAAAGTATTGAAACATCTTCAACAACTTGGAGCTGCAAATTCGCCAATGACCTCAAACTGGGAACAATTGTAAACAGTAATGCATCCAGAGAAAAATTCCAGATGGAAATAAATAACTTAGCGCTCTGGGTGAGAGATTACAAACTAGCATTAAATCTGGACAAATGTAAAATCATGCACCTTGGAAACAAGAATTCGATGGCACCATACTTTCTAAATGGGAAAAAACAAATAGAAACTGACAGAGAATGTGACTTAGGAGTCATCATAACTAACAAATTTACACCTGATGAACAATGTAGGGAAGCAGTAAAAAATGCAAATAGAATGATAGGTTGTACCTCCAGAAACATCAAGAGTAGGGATGACAGAGCTTTTATATCACGGTATGCTTCACTGGCATGCCCCCATCAGTACTGTGCTCAGTTTTGGGCACTGAACTGTAAAAACAATATAAAAATACTAGAAAGAGCTCTGAGAAGAGTCACTAAAATGGTGAAGACCTTATCAAACAAACCATATAATGAAAGGCTGAGGGAGCTAAATTTGTACTCCTTGGAGTACAGGAGAATTTGAGGTGACCTCTGCATGGTATACAATGCCTTTAATGATACATAGAAACACAGAAACATAGAAACATAAAAGTTGACAGCAGATAAGGACTGCAGGGTCCATCCAGTCTGCCCATTTCTTTTTGCACCTTATGAATGTGCCATAGGCCTTTGCTCTGTCAATGGCATTCATACTCATCTGTATTGCCCCCTCATGCCTATCCCGTGCCTGTTTGAAGCCCTGCACTGTATTCATACCCACCACTTCCTGAGGTAGGCCGTTCCATGCATCCACCACCCTTTCTGAGAAAAAGAACTTCCTCACATTGACCCTTAATTGACCTCCTTCTAATCTCATGCTGTGTCCTCTTGTCATGCTATTTTTCTTATATTGAAACATGTTAAACTATTTCACCTTGTTAATGCCCTTAAGATGTTTGAATGTTTCAATCATATCACCTCTCTCCCTCCTTTGCTCTAGGGTATACATATTGAGGTCAGTTAATCTGTCCTCATATGTTTACTGATGCAGTCCCTGCACCTTTTGGTTGCTCTTCTCTGGACTGCCTCAATTTGGTTAATGCCCTTGTGAAGGTGTGGCCTCCAGTACTGCACACAGTACTCCAGATGGGACCTAACCAGTGTCTTGTAAAGAGGATTATTGCCTCCTTCCGACTTGTGATACCCTACTAATATACCCCAACATCCCTCTAGCCTTACCTACTGCTTTAGAGGTCTGCTTGGATGATTTCAGGTCATCGGTGGTGATGATGGCGCCCAAGTCTCTTTCTTCCCTTGTGGCTGCCAGCAACTCCCCTCCCAGTCTATAGGTGGCTTCAGGGTTTCTCTTCCCTACGTGCATGATCTTGCATTTCTTTGCATTAAACCCCAGTTGCCACTCTTCTGACCATTTTGCTAGTTTATCCAGATCTATTCTCATTCTGCCCACACCATCTGGATCTTCTACTCTGTTGTAGATCTTGTTGTCATCTGCAAACAGACAAACCTTACCCTCCAGTCCATCTACAATGTCACTGATGAAGATATTGAAGAGGACCGGCCCCAGGACTGATTCCTGAGGTACCCCACTTGTGACTTGCATCACTTCTGACTGTATACCATTTACCACCACTCTCTGTTTTCTGCCCATCAACCAGTTTGCCACCCAGTTGACCAATGTCTGACCCACCCGAGCCTACCCAGCTTATTAATCAATCTTCTATATGGAACAGTATCGAAAGCTTTGCTGAAGTCAAGGTAGGCAAGATCAACTGCTCCCCCTTGGTTCAACACTCTGGTTACCCAGTCAAAGAAATCTAGAAGATTAGTTTGACAGGACCTTCCTTTTGTAAACCCATGCTGTCTTGGATGCTGTGTTCCTATGGATTCCAGGTGTTGCACTATTCTTTCCTTAAGGAGTGTCTCCATAATCTTGCTCACTACTGAGGTAAGACTGACTGGTCTGTAGTTCCTTGCCTCCTCCCTGCTACCACTCTTGTAGAGGGGGAACACAAGAGCCCTTCTCCAGTCTTCTGGGACCTCTCTTGTGCTCAGAGACTCACTAAACAGTTCTGATAATAGCTCTTCTAGTTCAACCCTTAGCTCCATTAGTACCTTGGGATGTAAGCCATCAGGTCCCATTGCCTTGTCCACCCTGAGTTTATCGAGCTCTTGTAGGACCCTTTCTTTTGTGAAGGGACTAGTGCACACCTCCCTCCCCCCTGTGTCCATGGTGCAGAGCTGTGGGCCCTGCCCTACCTTCTCTTCAGTAAATACTGAGCAGAAGTATCTATTTAGGATAGGTGCTTTTACATGGTCCTCCTCCTCACACGCCCCCTTATCCCCTTTGATCTTAGCAATACCTCCTCTGGACTTTCTCCCTTCACTAATGTATCTATACAAAGTCTTGTCACCTTCTTTTACTGTTCGTGCTAGTGTTTCCTCAGTTTGGGCCTTTGCCTGCCTTACTGCCTTCCCTGCTTCCCTTAGGAAGTTTGGTATGCCTCCCTATCTTCATCCTCTGTGTTCCCTTATATTTCTGAGCCAGCCTTTGCTCTGACCTTTCTGCTACTGTTTTTGAGAACCAAAGTGGTTTCCTTCTTCTTTTGCACTTCCTTTTCTCACTAACACAATGGGATGTTGCTTCAAGTATTGCATCCTTAATGCTTGCCCACTTTGCCTGTACCCCCTCACCTGTATTTCCTTTTGCCAGGGCTAGCTTAACTCTGTTGGCCATCTTATCAAAGTCTGCTCCTTTGAAGTCCCATATTTTTGCCTTTGAATGTGATGATTTTGTTCTAGTGGCCAAATTGAACCATACCATGTGATGGTCACTGGCCGCCAGGTGACCTTCTACCTGGAGATCTGAGATCCTTTCCCTGTTAGTTAGTACTAAATTTAGGATAACCCTGTCTCTAGTGGGTTGTTGAACCAGTTGCTTGAGGCCCTTCCCCTGCAGGGAATCCACCATGTGTCTAGTTCTGGCAGATATCCCTGCTGGTATTGACCAATCTTTATCTGGCATGTTGAAGTCTCCCATTATCAGAACCTCCCCTTTAGCTGTCATGTTTTGTATGTCTTTTAACAGTAATGTGTCTATGTCCTCCCCCTGGTCTGGAGGCCTGTACACAATCCCAGTTTGTATGGCTGTCCCATTTCCTGTTTCCAGGGTGACCCACAGTTCTTCTGGCTTCTTATGTGTATTCTGAATTTCTGTAGCTTTGATATTTTCATTGACATAAAGGGCCACTCCACCCCTCTTTTTGCACCTCAGTCTCTTCTGAACAGTACATAGCCAGGTACTGAAGTCTTCCAAATGTGATTACTGGTAAACCATGTCTCGTTAATGGCTACAATGTCCAGTTTAGCCTCTGTTATTATTGCCTGCAGGTCTGGGATCTTGTTTCCCAGACTGCGAGCATTTGTGTATATGATTTTCCATTGGTCAGATTTTGGTGTGTTAGTTGTTGGGTGAGGTCCAGCATTTCCCCTGTGCATCGTATGGGAAGTCGGACCTTTTTCTTTACCTGGTGATGCAAATGAACTACAAACATGCTGAACTCCTGTTTGACCACTAGCTGAGGGGGGAGGGGTGTTCTTCCCATTCGATGTTTCGGGTGCTGCACTCCTCTCCCCATTTGCTAGTTTAAATATTCTGCAAAGACATCAAACTTCTGCCCCAATGCACTAACTCCCTCCATAGTCAGATGCAGTCCATCAAATTTAAAGAACTTTTGCTCCCAAAACTGTTGCCAGTTCCCTACAAATTTGTGTCCTTTTTCCTGGCACCAGCCCTTGAGCCACATGTTTAGCTCCCATATCTCCCATTCTCTGACCTTCTGTCCATCTGCCCCTCTCCCAGACTGGCAGGATCTCAGAGAAGGAGATGCCGGATGAAATGGATGATAGCTTGTCACCCAGCCTGGTCAGGTGTTCCTTTGTCTCTACAACTGACCAGCTGGCAAGATCATTAGTCCCTATGTGTACCAGGACATCAATGTTTTCTCCTGCTTCCTGAACAAATTTTAGCAATGCGGTCAGTGTATCTCCATGTTGATGTACCTGGGAGACCTCTGACAAATACCCCTGGCTGGAGATATGTATCAACTCCCCGAATCATGGAGTCTCCTATGATCAGAAGTTTTTTGGATTTCCTTTTTGCTTTTTTTGTGTTGGTTCCTGTTTTGGGTACGTTTTGTTGTGCTAGCTCCTGTGCTGCAGTGTCCTCTGCCCCTTTGTTTCATTTCGGAGATAGAGGCAGATGTTTGTGTAATGGTGGCAGTTCTTATAATATATTTTTCTTGAATATGCAATTTGAGGCGTGCAATCTCTGCCCATGCTGCCTGGATCTGAGCCCTTAGATCTCCAATGGCCCAGCATGTAGGACAGTGTCCTAAATCCTGTAAGACTGCACTTCTGAAAAGTGTTCCACAGTACCTGTAGTTAATGATATCCATTCCAGCTAAGTTGCTGGGTTTATAACCTGGTCAAAGTAATTAGAAGGAAGAAAATGAAAGCAAAAGTTTGATTTTGTGTTTTGTTTGTTTGTTTTTGTATAGCTTGTTATAACAAGTTAAATTACCAGTGCCCCTGTAAATGAGGTTACTGTGTGGATACCCCTCTGAACCGCTCCTTCCTGCTTTGCTACAGGAAATGTCACAACTGTGCTACCCTATAAAAGGAGTGTAGTGTGGGGTGGTTGGGGATGGGGGTGTGTGGCTGGGCCCTTCCCCTGCTAAAAAAGAAGAACCATGGATGAAAGAAACAAGGAGGTAAGAGCGGAAACAATCAGCCAGCAACAAATGTAGTAGCCCTGAAAGCTTATCCTAATGACAGATAAAACTGTGAAACCTGTGAAGCACCACCTGTAATAATTTCACAGACGATATACCCTGTAAGAAACACTTTGTTACAGAGAAAAATAAAGTGGTAACAGAAGATATACCTTGCAAAAGACAATTTGAATCAGAAGATTACAGCAGTAATCTGTAAGCACACACCTGTAGGCGCACCCTGTAATAATGCAACAGAATGTATACCCAGCAACAACAGTTTGAATCAGTGAAAAATAAAGCAATAAAATGTTAGCAACAAACAGTAGCAATCCCTTGTGAGTACAAAATAAAAATAACAACACACAGTAATCCTGCCTAGCCAAAAGAAACCTTAATCCTTACTGTTGCTCTGGTAAGGTTATTTGCTCTGTCCTTTCAAGCAACCTAGAAGAAAAGAGCTCAGGTGAAGCTAGGTACCTTGGCCAGCAAACCTAGTCTTCCACCTTTCATGATGAGTACTTATGGGAATGTATAGGCCTTGAACTTAAAACGTCAGTAAGGGAAAGTAGGTTTCACTGCCATCAACCGAGAGGAGAGTTTTACAGAACATCGTAAAGGGGAGCATGGTTCAGCCAAAGAGTGGTTAGCACCTGGAACAGATTGCCAGCAGAAGTAATGAGTGATAGCCTTACAGCCTTCAAGACTGCACTAGATGACTACATGGGGAATAAGACATTTGAATATATATAAATACAACTGGTCGAGTCTATATGGCCTCTGGCTACTGACTTGAAATACCTATGACTCTATGAACCTTTAAATCAATTCACCTCTTCACAAGAATAGAAATAACAAGAGGAATTTGCTTTTTCTGCTACTATGCAGACAAAAGGTCCTGGTCACCACTGAAATCTACAAGGCTTGGCCAACCTGGTGGTGTTGAGGGTTGAGGCGATGGACAGCCACATCTGGCACCATGCTGGCGGCCCGTATTAGGGAATGAGTATGGGCCGCCAGGGGTTGGCATGGGAGGGAGAGGATCGAGCATCTGATGACAGCTCTCCTCTCCCGGGGAAGGGTGGGCATGTCATACCGCTCCTTGGCTGCCCCTGGTGGAGGATGCGGGGTAGTGCCAGAACAAGGGAGACCAGAAGCATTGCTATGTGGTGCCTGTGCATTTGGGGCTGCGGAGGGAAGGGATCAAGAAAACCAGTGAAACATGACTGCTGACCGAATTAAGCCCCTCCAGCCACTCCGGCATCACTGCCTCGAGAAACTCCTGGGCCTGCTCCGGACTGTGCTCAGAAGGGGGGAGGATGGCCCTCCGCCTTTCGCCCCGCCCTGGTGGGTTAAGCCATGGGGGATATAGAGCCTGGAAGCCTGGAGATAAGGCGGTGTCCGGGGTGGCTGGAGAGGGGTAGATGACTGTTGGCAGGTCGAGGAGGAAAAACACTTACATAAAAAAATGTAAAAAAAATCTACAAGGCTCACCATCAGCTCCAAATGAGCCCATTCTTTATTTAACAGCAGTTAATTCTGTATACTAAAATATTGTGTCTCTCATAGCTCCTATTGCCATGAATTCTGGTGAGCAGGTATAGTCTAATAAATTGGTAGATATTTTATATCTCACAATCAATTTAATTTATGGCTTGACAAACTAGTAATGCTGTTTATAGTTAGTTAAGGTCATCAGACAACACCATTTTGACTATACTCATCTTTTCACCCCAGACTATAACAAAGTCTCCCCAACCCTCCTTGACACCACTCCCATTACCCCTACCCAACCTACCCCACTTTCTTGTTTCCTTGTACTGTACCACTCCCCTTGATCTCTCCCCCTACTATAATCCATTAACATGGTAACATACACTTATTTTATTTTATTTAAGATATCAGATTAAACCTTTGAGAACAAGCTCATTAGATAGGTTCCACATCAAGGTAAAAAAGCAAGAGACATAGTAACAAAATTATAAAATTTCGGTTAAACCATGAGGTAAAGGATGACAACAATGTATAGACATTTAAGCAAAAATAGTTACAGGACAATAATACTGAAATAAATAACACAATATATACCAAAAACAAACAAAACTCAAGGAAAATAGGGGGATGGGGTGTGACAAAGGGAGAGGTTAGCACAGATAGAGGGGTAGCAGAGAGAGGACAGACTACAAGGAGGGAATACTGCATGAATCAGCCCAGGAGTGGGCCTCGTCAAAAAGAGATGTCAGGATTACCTAGAGGAGCCAGGCGCTGGGGTGGAGCAATAACCAATGCTAAGTAGCAGGTTCAGAAATTACCTAGAGGTGCAAGGCAGTGGGGGCCACAAGACTAGTATTTAGTAGCAGGTGCAAGTTCAAGAAGTGGAGAGACTAGAGCTGACAGTGAGTTGTGGTGAGAGGAAGTAGAGGAGGAGAGGGAAGGAGGTAAAGGGGGGAAATGCTGGACAGTTAAGGAAGGGATGGGGAGAAGTAGAGATGTAAGAAGGTGGCCGAGCGGTGGTATGGTTGGACTACTGTCAGGTAGGCCAGGAGCCCTATTGCAAACAGCCACAACAAGCATTAGCAACCAGATGAGTTCTTAGCTCACGTTTAAAGGGGCCTAATGTTGATTTAGTAGTGATGCTTGGAGGCAGGTTGTTAATCCATTTGGGCGCCTGAAGGGCAAAAGCTCTTTGTCCTAGAGAGGTGCAGCATCTCGGGACCTTGAAGATCATACTCCCGGAGCTTCTTGTGGGGCGGGCACTTTCATGGGGGTGAGGAGCTTCTGGACACCAGTGGGTAACATACCTAAACTTGCTTTTTTGGTCAGCAAGCAGGTCTGGAACTTAAGCCTGCCCTCAAACTGAAGCCAGTTGGTACGGGGTTAAAGGTCACAAGTGTGAGTATACCACTCAGAACCTGTGGAAAGATGGCAAGCCTTATTTAAGGCAACTTTGATGCATTGGAGGACTGAGTCCATTGCGGACCCTTAGATTATAATTCCATAGTCAACAAGGGAGATCACAGAGCTGCAGGTGGCCACGTTGAGAGCTTCAGGGGTAAGACAGTGCTTATGTCTATAGAGAAGGCTGATACGTACATTGAGGGCCTTTACAATATTATCAATGTGGTTGACAAAAGACAGGGAGCTATCAATTGTAACCTCCCAGGTATTTAAATTGCTATACCTGGTCCAGGGATGTACCGTCGACATTCATAATAGTGAGAGGGTACGTTCGGTGCCTGTTCTGCGGACTACAGAACATCATAGCCTTAGTTTTTTTATAATTCATGACTAGGTTGTGATCCTTGAACCATCTTTCAACTGCGGTGAAGCTATCCTGTAATGTGTGCTCCAGGGTAAAAGGGTCAGTGTCATAAGAAAATAGAACTGCATCATCTGCATAAAGCAAACTTTTGCAGTAACAGGCACATGGAAGCTGATTTAGGAATATGTTAAACATTAGGGGACCCAGTATTGAGCCCTTGGAAACACCAGAGAGAACTGGTCTGCTGTCAGATAATACATTATTAATCCTAACTTGCTGGGACCGGTTCGAGAGGTAGGATTTGAATCATCCAACTGTGTCATCAGAAAGACCAATAGCAACCAGTTGCTCAGCTCAGATTGACTGTGTCAAATGCTTTCGACAGGTCAATGAATGTTGCACAAACCAGATTCGAGCAGAGCAGTAGTGGTGCTATGACCTTTGCAGAAGCCATTATTCAGTACACCGTATGTTATATTTTTCCGATATTCGACTAATTGATCCAAGCAATCCTCTCAAGAGCCTTTGATAGGGGTGGGAGAATCGAAATGGGTCGATCGCCACTCTTGAAAACTGGAGTCACTAATGCCACTTTCCATAGCTGAGGGAACTGTGAGAATCTTAGTCAGGCATTGATAATGTCAGTAAGGGCTCTAGAACGTCTTCCAAGGAAAGAGCTACAAATTTAAAGTCGAGGGAGTCGCAACTGTAATGGGATTTTCCCAGGACCTTTAGAAGGTATTTCCTTTCTTCATATAAAGGGATGGTCCTGAAGCGAAATGGAGGGTTAAAGGGTGGCTGGTCCTTGGTTCGCGCATTGGTAGAGGAGTTAGTAGGATGGAAGATATCCAGGGGTAGCACTCCTGTAAGATCTGTGAACGCTTTGTTGAAGGCGTTTACAATTGTTACTGGGTTAGTTGTAGGTAGGCCTTCAATGTTGAGCATCGTAGGGGCTGACTTATTATCTTTCCCTGTGACTTCCTTGAGGTTAGCCCAGAATTTTCTATCATCACTCCAAGACCAGGTGAGCACTTCCTGGTAGTATTTTGTTTTTTGATGCACGTATTGCCCTAGTGCAGTCATTGCAAGCCTTTTTGTAGATTTGGATATTGGCCTGTTTGCCTGTCTCTCGGGCTCTATACCATAGGCAATCTCTAGCTTTCAATTTCTCAAGAAGCACAGGGGAGAACCAAGGGTTGCTATGGCCTTTTATTTTTCGCTTTTTCATTGGGGCATGTTTATCACAGGCCTCATTGAATAACTGGATGAAACACTGTAGAGCTGCATTAGCAGTGTAGAAAAAGTAGACTTGGGACCAGTCCTGTTGGCGCAGGTCTGCTTGGAGTTGGTCCAGGTTGCCTTGTTTAAGGACTCTGTTTGTGACAGCTCTAGCAGGGGGTTTGGAGTAGGTACAGGACCACCAACATAGAACAGGTGAGTGATCGCTATAGGCATCCGGGAGGACAGTAGTCTCGGAGATATGTTCAGGACAATTTGATAGAACCCAGTCTAGTAATGTTGATGTGCCAGTCTTGTAGTTTACCCTGGTAGTTGAAGTGACTAGTTGGGAGAGGTGCACCGCAGTCACTGCATCCTTGTATGCAGTTGCCACTGGGGAGAGCCAATTAGCATTGAAGTCACCCAACAGCAGTTTCAGTGTTAAGGTTAAGGGTTCTGAGACACTTCAGTAAGGAGTTGAGCCCAGGTGTTTTCTGGCCAGGAGGGATATACACAGAGAGGACAATAAGAGTTCTATTGTGATTCTCTAGGAATACCTTTACTGCTAGGACTTGCATGCTGGTCCCTATGTCAGGTAAAGGTAGGATGTGAGCCTGAAGGTAATCCCTGAGGTAGATTATGCAACCACCACCTCTTTTGGTAAGGTAGTCAGCCCTGAACACGGTGAATCCTGGGATCGAGATAGAGGCACCCACAATATTGGGGGAGAGCCAGGTCTCTACTACTGACAGGATGTCCAAGTTATATTGCTGTGTCCAAGCATACAAGTTGTTCATTTTTGAGAGGAGACTACATATATTAAGTGAACCAATTATAAACTGACTGAGATTGCCTTGTGTCCCTGATAGTGGTGTTTGAGGTCCCAGGTTGGGGTGAGTATTCCCGGAGTGTAGCAGGAGCAGGAGGGCTATGTGGCAGAGATATTCCTTCAGTAGTTTGGAGCAAAGTTTCCGCTGCCTACACTGACTATGGTAGTACAGGTGTCCTTCCTTGATGTTGATAATCCTAAAATAGAGGTCCATTGGGTGCAGACACCTTAGATAATGAACAAGATAATCCAGTGTACTAGCTGATTTCTGCTCCCAAAAAGGAGTGGGTAATGTGACACTATAGGACAACGTCACTGTGGAGTACACATTAAGAGATGTCCCTAGGAGGGATGGATCAGAGCCATATTGTGGAATGATGTGGAAGTGGTTATGCAGGCACAGGTGGGGAAGAATAAGAACACCCCTCATGAGCAGTGCACAAGGTGGAGACATTATTGTGGATATGCTAGGCAGCAAAAAGCCAAAGCAGAGTAGCCCTTTAAGGGGTGAGAGTGTGTAAAGAGAGCCTAAGAGGACCGACCAATAGCAAGCTGTGGGAGAAGATACTTAGAGCATTTACTAGAGATCAGGGCTGGGGAGGGTGGATGGGACAAAATTATAAGGTGAGAGAGAAAGAGTCTGAGTCAGTCAGAAGGGGACACCGCAGCTAGCGGGTGCCAAGTTCGAATGAAAATTGAAAGCTCTGCAGCAGCCGATAGGTGGCCTGCTGCAACACTGAGAGTCCAATGAAAATCTTGGCTTTCAAGCTGTGCAATCTCCTCTGTAGCCAGGGAGTGTACCTGGTCTGATTCCTCATTTGGAGAGGGCGGGCGGCGCTTCCAAGACAGAGCACAGCAAGAGCCGGTGGAGCTGTACTCAGGGCAGGGTTGTGAGCTGAGTCTTCAAGCGAAGGACTGATGGGTCTTAGGAGTGGTTGCAGCTAGCCAGTAGGTGATCTGGGGCCGCTCCTACTGCCAGTGAGCCTGCTTGAGCTGGGAGCTGGAAGGGAAGGGGGGGAGAAAGAGAGAATTAAGTAGGCAGTGGGGACAGCGGGCGGGAAGAAATGGGGCAGGCAGACAAGAGTGAAAAGTGAGAATAATAATAGCTACTTAGAAGAGATGTTAAATGGCCAGGAAGAAACATGCAGAGAGAGAGGGGTGGGGGTGGCTAAACCCCTGGCACCAGCTGCAAAATTAGCAGGACAATGTGCCAGGTAGCCAAGGCAGTAAAGGAAGAAAATGTGTGACTGAGAGCAGGAAAGACCTGGGGATGGGGAGAAACAGGAGTGTAGGGCAGACTAGTGAAAATTAAACAGGTTTGAATAGGAGCGAAGAGTAGAAATAGAGCAGGTTGAACAGGAGAAACAAGTGAAAGATAGCGGGTTAAGGAATAGAGCAAGAACAGAATATGCCGGCTGAGCAGTTTGTACCAGAACAATATTCAGACAAACAGTTAAATTAAAACACTGTCAATTTTAAACACTAGAGCTGGGCTATAATAAATGGTGTGCTGACAGTGATGTTTCCACACAGAATGGTACAGCAGTATAAATAAGCAAACAGTAGGCCTATTTTGAAACCCTGGTAACTCCCAGCAAAAACAGTAGAAAATCCAGCATCTAACCACAAAATTAAAAGGTGAGAGAGAGTCAGAGACAGTCAGAGGGGGACGCCGCAGCTAGCGGGTGCCAAGTTCAAATGAAAATTGAAAGCACTGCAGCAGCCAATAGGCGGCCTGCTGCAACGCTGAGAATCTAATGAAAATCTCAGCTTTCAAGCCGTGCAATCCCCTCTGTAGCTGGGGAGCATATCTGGTCTGATTCCTCTTTTGGGGAGGGAGAGCAGCTTCTGAGGCAGAGTGCAGCAGGTGCCAGTGAAGCTGCGCTCAGGGCAGGGCTGTGAGCTGAGTTTTCGAGCGAAGGACTGGCGGATCTGAGAAGTGGTTGCGGCCAGCCAGTAGGTGGTCCGGGGCTGCTCCTACTGCCAGTGAGCCCACTCAGGCTGGGAGCTGGTCTGATTCCTCATTTGGGGAGGGCGGGTGGCTTACGGGGTGGAGCGCAGCAAGAGTCTGTGAAGCTGCACTCAGGGCAGGGCTGTGAGCTGAGTCTTCGAGCGGAGGACTGGCGGGTCTTAGGAGTGGTTGCGGCCAGCCGGTAGGTGGTCCAGGGCTGCTTGTACTGCTGGGAGCCCTTGGGCTGGGAGCTGGTCTGATTCCTTGTCTAGGGAGGGCAGGCAGCTTCCAAGGTGGAGCGCAGCAAGAGCCGGTGGAGCTGCACTCAGGGCAGGGCTATGAACTGAGTCTTCGAGTGGAGGACTGGCGGGTCTTAGGAGTGGTTGCAGCCATCCAGTAGGTGGTTCAGAGCCACTCCTACTGCTGGTGAGCCTGTGAACTGAACTATACCTCAGCAGTGAATTCAGCACAGAGAACTATGTTCTGTTTTTGGCCTATTCTGCTTCTGTAGGGCCTGTCTGGGGAATCCCAAGAAGTTGGAATGGCCCCATTCGATCCATACAGAGAGATTCTGATGTATAACCTCTATGCTGGAAGAACTTTTGAGATCTGCTGGTTGAACTATGCTGGAATAAAATGCACATCACATGAGTGTGATACCTGACAGAGATAGATACACAGTATCCCACAGTTATAGACTTGGAGTTGCCAGGAATGGTGTGTCCCCTTTTATTTACTCTCTGCACTTTCAGTTGTTTCCACAAGATGCATGCACTTGCTCCCTGTCATTCAGATGGAAGCCAGCCGAACTATTGTGTAGAGGGGCTGTGTTGATCACCCTCTGAGAAACTCATCATGGGTGAGTCGGGGCGTGTGAGAGTCATGGGTGCTGAGTGGGTGGGCTGGGGTGGAGTTCTGAATATTATAATAAGGATTCGGTGGTGGGGGTACCACTGGACTACCAATGACAATCTCATTTTACTCAGACATTGGACAAGAGGGGGTACAACTGAACTATCAGGGGTACTCTTATTTTACTTAAGGATTGGATGGGGGGATACAAGCATTTGTCTTTTGTATTTGTATTTATTTATCTTACCAGGAAAAAGCACCATTGAGCAATGTTCATTTGCAAGGAGGTCCTGGTAAGAACAAGTAACAGTACAAAAGGTGAGATAACAGTATACTGTATATTATACAGTACACATAGTACCGAGGTTAAGGTTAGGTCATAAAAACAGGTAACCTGATATAATCTAATACAAAGACTAACAACAAAAAGTAGGAAAATATAGATTTTGTAGCAGAAAGGAATACACAGAAATATGGTGGTTTACAAGTTAATTTAATAGCATACACATTTGTCAACACAAATTTGACCAAGATGTTTCTTGAAATAACAGAACTCACCAGCGAATGTTGTTTAAGCAGATCTTGCCCGGCTGTAGAGGCAGCCATAGCAGAAGGCCATTTTATCATATTTTGAGAGGTGTCTTGGAACATCAAGCAGAATAGCACTATGCTTTCTTAGACTATACAGCTCTCTAGACCTCCAAAGCAGACTTGATATGTACAGTGGCAAAAAATCCTGCAATTCTTTTAAGGATCATCAATGTAGATTTTTAAGCCTTCTGGTTTCAAGTGGCTACCAGAGATAAGCTTATTTTATTCAGGAATGGGTGGGAACAGGGTACTACTGGACTTCAGGGATAATTTTATTTTCCTCATGGATCGGGCAGAAGGGGGGAAATTACAAGGGTAATCTTATGTTAGTCGGGGATTAGACAGAAAGAGGCAGGTGTCTCCAGCACCAGTGCTGCCAGGGGCAGGAGGGCATGCAACAGTGTGCATTTATAAAAGCAGACTTCTGGAAACATTAAATAATGCTGCCTAGGCACTCTTTTAATGCTTCCAGAACCCTGAGAAACAGACCACTGTGCCTGTATGCAGCAGGGCTCCCTCATTTGCATGGGTGCAGTGGTGTATACACAGCACTCTCACTATCCACTGTGCAAGGCACATGAGACACTTTGAATATGGCCATTGTCTCATTCAGATGCTCTAAGTCCACTTAACATGGTGCTGTGCCTGTTAGCATCACACTAACCTTCTGAATGTGGGTGGCCATTAACCACAAACTATGATTTGTGGTGTCAGTGTATTAATCTGGGATCCAGTACTTTAGTGGCTGTGTGGTGTGGAGCTGGACACCCTCTGGGATCCAGCACATTAGTGGACATATGGGTAGGAGCTGGACACCCTCTTGACCCAGTACTTTAGTGACTGCCTGGTTAGGAGCTGGACACCCTCTGTGATCCAGTACATTAGTGGATATATGGGTAGCTGGATCCGGTACTTTACTGGCTGCGTGGTATGTAGCTGGATACTCCCTGGGGTCCAGTGCATTAGTAGCTGAGTGGTGTGGAGCTGGACACCCTCTGTAGTGACTGTGTGGTGGGCAGCTGGACACCCTCTGGGATCCAGTATATTAGTGACTGTGTTGTGTGCAGCTGGACACTTTCTGGGGTCCAGTACTTTACTGGCTGTGTGGTATAGAGCTGGATACCCCCTGGGATCCTGTGCATTAGTAGCTGAGTGGTTTGTAGCCGGACACCCTCTTGGATCCAGTGTATTAGTGGCTGTGTGGTGTGCAGTTGGACACTCTGTGGGGTCCAGTAGTTTACTGGCTGTGTGGTATGGAGCTTGACACCCTCTGGGACTCACTACTTTAGTGAATGTGTGGTGTGCAGCTTAGCACCCTCTGGGATCCACTACTTTAGTGAAAGTGTGGTGTAGAGCTAGACACCCTCTGGAATCCAGTACATTAGTGGCTGTGTGGTGAGGAGCTGGCCACCCTCTCAGATCCACTATACTGCAGGCTGTGTGCTGTGCAGTTGGACATGCTCTGGGGTCCAGTACGTTACTGGCTGTGTGGGGAGGAGCTTGACACCCTCTTTATTGACTGTGTGTTGTGCAACTTGACACCCTCTAGGATACAGTACTTTAGTGACTGTGTGCTGTGGATCTGGACACCCTCAGGGATCCAATACAATAGTGGCTGTGTGTTGTGAAGCTGGACACCCTCTTTAGTGACTCTGTGGTGTGGAGCTGGACACCCTCTGTGATCCAGTACATTAGTGACTGTGTTATGTGCAGCTGGAGACTCTCTGGGGTCTGGTACTTTACTGACTGTGTGGTATGGAACTGGGCACCCTCTGGTATCCACTGCATTAGTAGCTGAGTGGTGTGGAGCTGGACACACTTTGGGATCCAGTGTATTAGTGGCTGTGTGGAGTAGAGCTGTACACCCTCTGGGATCCAGTACATTAGTAGCTGAGTGATGTGGAGTTGCACGCCCTCTGGGATCCAGTACATTAGTAGCTGAGTGATGTGGAGCTGGACACCCTCTCGGAAACAGTACTTTAGTGACCATTTGGTGTGCAGATGAACACTTTCTGGGGTCCAGTACTTTAGTGGATGTCTGGTGTGCAGTTTGACACCCTCTGGGATAACAGTATTTTAGTGACTGTGTGTTGTAGAGCTGGACACCCTCTGCGATCCGGTATATTAGTGGCTGTGTGGTGTGGAGCTGGACACTCTTTGGTATCCTGTACATTACAGGTTGTGTGGTGTGCAGCTGGGCACTCTCTGGGGTTCAGTACTTTACTGGCTGTGTGTTTTGGAGCTGGACACCTTCTGGGATCCCAAACATCAGTGACTGTGTTGTGTGCAGCTGGACACTCTTTGTGGTGCAGTACTTCACTGGCTGTGTGGTATGGAGCTGGACACCATCTGGGATCCACTACATTAGTAGCTGAGTAATGTGGAGCTGCACAACCTCTGGGATCCAGTGTATTAGTAGCTGTGTGGTGTGTGGCTGGACACTCTTTGGGGTCCAGTTCTTTACTAGCTGTGTGGTATGGAGCTTGACACCCTCTGGATCCAGTACTTGAGTGACTGTGTGCTGTGCAGCTTGACACCCTCTGGGATCCACTATTTTAGTGACTATGTGGTATAGAGCTAGACACCCTCTGGGATCTAGTACATTAGTGGCTGTTTGGTGAGGAGCTGGACACCCTCTGGGATCCAGTATTTTGCAGGCTGTGTGGTGTGTATCTGGACACTCTCTGGGGTCCAGTACGTTACTGGCTGTGTGGTGTTGAGCTTGACAATCTCTTTAGTGACTGTGTGGTATGCAGCCTGACACCCTCTGGGGTACAGTACTTTGGTGACTGTGTGGTGTGCAGTTAGACACAGTCTGGGATACAGAACTTCAGTGATTGTGTGGTGTGTAGCCTGACACCCTCATGGATACAGTACTTTAGTGACTGTGTGGTGTGGAGCTGGACACCCTCTGCGATCCAGTACATCAGTGATTGTGTTGTGTGCAGATGGACACTCTCTGGGGTCCAGTACTTTATGAGCTGTATGATATGGAGCTAGACACCCTCAGGGATCCAATGCATTAGTAGGTGAGTGGTGTGGGACTGGGCACCCTCTGTGATACAGTACTTTAATGACTGTGTGGTATGCAACTTGACACCCTCTGGGATACAGTACTTTAGTGACTGTGTGCTGTGGATCTGGACACCCTCAGGGATCCAATACAATAGTGGCTCTGTAGTGTGGAGCTGTGCACACTCTTTAGAGACTGTGTGGTGTGGAGCTGGACACCCTCTGTGATCTAGTACAATAGTGACTGTGTTGTGTACTGCTGGAGACTTTCTGGGGTCTAGTACTTTACTGACTGTGTGGTATGGAATTGGACACCCTCTGGTATCCAGTGCATTAGTATCTGAGTGGTGTGAAACTGGACACACTTTGGGATCCAGTCTATTATCGGCAGTGTGAAGTAGAGCTGCACACCCTCTGGGATCCAGTACATTAGTAGCTGAGTGGTGTGGAGTTGCACAATCTCTGGGATACAGTACATTAGTGACTATGTGGTGTGGAGCTGGACACCCTCTGAGATACAGTACATTAGTAGCTGAGTGGTGTGGAGCTGGACACCCTCTCAGAAACAGCAGTTTAGTGACCATTTGGTGTGCAGATGGACACTCTCTGGGGTCCAGTACTTTAGTGGCTGTGTGGTATGGAATGGGACACTCTCTGGGACCCAGTACTTTACTGACTGTGTGGTATGCAGCTTGACACCCTCTGGGATTGCAGTATTTTAGTGACTGTGTGGTGTAGAGCTGGACATCCTCTGGGATCCTGTCCATTAGTGGTTGTGTGGTATAGAGCTGGACACCTCTGGGATCCAGTACAATAGTTGCTATGTGGTGTGGAGCTGGATACTCTGGGATTTGGTACATGACAGGCTGTGTGGTGTGCAGCTGGACTCCCTCAGGGATACAGTACTTTAGTGACTGTGTGGTGTGCAGCTTGATGCCCTCTGCTATCCATTACTTTAGTGAATGTGAGGTAAACAGCTAGAGTCACTCTGAGATCTAGTACATTAGTGGCAGTTTGGTGAGGATCTGGACATGCTCTGGGATCTAGTATATTGCAGGCTGTGTGGTGTGCAGCTGGACACTCTCTGGGATCCAGTACATTACTGGCTATGTGGTGTTGAGCTTGACAATCTCTTTAGTGACTGTGGGGTGTGCAGCTTGACACCCTCTGGGATACAGAACTTTAGTGACTGTGTGGTGTGTAGCTTGACACCCTCTCAGATACAGTACTTTAGTAACTGTGTGGTGTGCAACCGGACATCCTCTGGGATCCAGTGCTCTAGTGACTGTGTGGTGTGAAGCTTGACACCTTCTGGGATCCATTACTTTAATGAATGTGTGGTATACAGCTAGACACACTCTGGGATCTAGTACATTAGTGGCTGTTTGGTGAGGATCTGAACACCCTCTGGGATCCAGTATATTGCAGGCTGTGTGGTGTGCATCTGGACACTCTCTGGAGTCCAGTGCTTTAGTGACCGTGTGGTGTGCAGCTTGACAACCTCTGTGATCCACTGCTATAGTGAATGTGTGGAATACAGCTAGACATGCTATGGGATCTAGTACATTAGTGGATGTTTTGTGGGGATCTGGACACCCTCTGGGATCCAGTATATTGCAGGCTGTGTGGTATGCAGCTGGACACTCTCTGGGGCCCAGTACATTACTGGCTGTGTGTTGTTGAGCTTGACAATCTCTTTAGTGACTGTGTGGTGTGTAGCTTGACACCCTCTCAGATACAGTACTTTAGTGACTGTGTGGTGTGGAGCTGGACACCCTCTGCAATCCAGTATATCAGTGATTGTATTGGGTGCAGCTGGTCACTCTCTGTGGTCCAGTACTTTATGAGCTGTGTGATATGGAGCTAGGCATCCTCTGGGATCCAATGCATTAGTAGGTGAGTGGTGTGGGGCTGGACACCCTCTGGGATCCAGTGTATTTATTTGGCTGTGTGGTGTACAGCTGCACACCCTCTGGTATCCAGTACATTAGTAGCTGAGTGGTGTGGAACTGGACACCCCCTGGGATGAAGTACATTAGTGGCTGTGTGGTGGGGAACTGGACACCCTCTTTAGTGACTGCGTGGTGTAGAGCTTGATACTCTTTGATCTAGTACATTAGTGACTGTGTTTTGTAGAGATGGACACTCTCTGTGATCCAGTACTTTACTACCTGTGTGGTATGGAGCTGGGCACCCTCTGGGATCCAGCACATTTGTAGCTGAGTGGTGTGAAGCTGGACACACTCAGGAATGCAGCATATTAGTGGCTGTGTGGAGTAGAGCAGCACACCCTCTGAGATTTAATACATTAGTAGCTGAGTTGTTTGGAGCTGGACACCCTCTGAGATCCATTGCATTACTGGCTGTGTGGTGTGCAATTGGACACACTCTGGGATACAGCACATTAGTGGCCATGTTATGTGGAGCTGGACACCCTCTGGGATCCAGTACATTAGTAGCTGAGTAGTGTGGAGCTGGGTGCCATCTGGGATAAAGTACTTTAGTGACTGTGTGGTGTGTAGATGGATGATCTCTGAAATCCAGTACTTTACTGGTGGTGTGGTGTGGAGCTGGACACCCTCTGGGATCCAGTGCATTAGTGGCTGTGTGGTGTGCAGCTGAAAACTCTCTGGAAAATAGTACTTTAGTGACTGTGCGGTGTGCAGCTTGACACCCTCTAGATACAATACTTTAGTGACTGAGTGTTGTGGAGCTGGAAACCCTCTGGGATCCAATATATTAGTGACTGTGCTGTGTGCAGCTTGACACCCTCTGGAATACAGTTCTTTAGAGACTGTGTGGTATGGATCTGGACACCCTCTGGGATCCAGTACATTAGTGACTGTGTGGTCTGGAGCTGGACACTCTCTGGTATACAGTACTTTAGTGATTGTGTTTTGTCGAGCTTGTCATCCTCTGGGATCCAGTACATTACTGGCTGTGTGGTATGGAGCTGGAGATGGAATGGGATCCAGTGTATTAGTGGCTGTGTGAAGTAGAGCTGCACACCCTCTGGGATCCAGTACATTGGTAGCTGAGTGTAGTGTAGCTGGACAAACTCTGGGATCCAGTGTATTAGTGTGCTGTGTGGAGTAAGCTGGACACCCTCTGGGATCCAGTACATTAGTAGCTGAGTGGTGTGGAGCTGGATACCCTCTTGGAAACAGTAGTTTAGTGACCATTTGGTGTGCAGATGGACACTCTATGGGGTCCAGTGCTTTAGTGGCTGTGTGGTATGGAACAGGACACCCTCTGGGACCCAGTACTTTACTGACTGTGTGGTGTGCAGCTTGACGCCCTCTGAGATTGCAGTATTTTAGTGACTGTGTGGTGTAGAGCTGGACATCCTCTGGGATCCTGTACATTAGTGGTTATGTGGTGTAGAGCTGGACACCCTATGGGATCCAGTACAATAGTGGCTATGTGGTGTGGAGCTGGATACTCTTTGGGATTTGGTACATGACAGGCTGTGTGGTCTGCAGCTGGACTCCCTCAGGGATACAGTACTTCAGTGACTGTGTGGTGTGCAGCTTGACACCCTCTGCTATCCATTACTTTAGTGAATGTGTGGTATACAGCTAGACACACTCTGGGATCTAGTACATTATTGACTGTTTGGTGAAGATCTGGACATGCTCTGGGATCCAGTATATTGCAGGCTGTGTGGTGTGCATCTGGACATTCTCTGGGGTCCAGTACATTACTGGTTGTGTGGTGTTGAGCTTGACAATCTCTTTAGTGACTGTGTGGTGTGCAGCTTGACACCTCTCAGATACAGTACTTTAGTGACTGTGGTGCAGCTGGACACCCTCTGGGATCCAGTGCTCTAGTGACTGTGTGGTGTGCAGCTTGACACCCTCTGGGATCCATTACTTTAGTGAATGTGTGGTATACAGCTAGACACACTATGGTATCTAGTACATTAGTGGATGTTTGGTGGGGATCTGGACACCCTCTGGGATACAGTATATTGCAGGCTGTGTGGTGTGCAGCTGGACACTCTCTGGGGTCCAGTACATTACTGGCTGTGTGGTGTTGAGCTTGACAATCTCTTTAGTGACTGTGTGGTGTGTAGCTTGACACCCTCTCAGATACAGTACTTTAGTGACTGTGTGGTGTGGAGCTGGACACCCTCTGCAATTCAGTATATCAGTGATTGTATTGTGTGCAGCTGGTTACTCTCTGGGGTCCAGTACTTTATGAGCTGTGTGATATGGAGCTAGGCACCCCCTGGGATCCAATGCATTAGTAGGTGAGTGGTGTGGGGCTGGACACCCTCTGGGATCCAGTGTATTAACTCATTGCCTCCACAGGCTTACTCTGAGATTACACCACTTGCCTCCTGAATCTCCTGTATACTTTTAAGAGTGAATCCTGGGCCTTTCTAAGCAAAATCAAGCCATAGTCAGCATGTCGCAAACAAATGCTAATAGCTCAATAACTGTACATGCTAGACACAAAATATGAGTGGCAGAGTTATTCAGCACAAAATTGCCTTTCCAATGGTGGCATGCATGTACTAATAAGTAATTTTGTCTTTTTTTTCCCATGCTGGTCGAAAGAGCAAACTAAATATTTTTTTCACTAAAAAAGGGCAACATAAGCCATTTTTTGTTGGAAAATATGTAAAATATCAACGCCAAATTAAGCATACAGACATTAGATGGTGTTTTAATATTATGTTTGTTAAAAAAAAGATATTTTTACTATAAAACGTAATTTTTCCCCATTTTAGTCAAGGTGCTTTGGTGAGATTTGAGGGATGAATCTCAATCACATACACCATATCATAAACAAATGCGTATAACTCCAAAAGTATACATGATACACACAAAGTATCAGCATGAAAGTTGATGAGCACAAACATGTCTTTGCAATGGTGCTATGCAACCAGTTGTAATCAATACAGTTTTTATTTTATACGTGCTGAAGTGCCAAAAAAGTGAATTTTACTCTAGCTGCTTAGGTGAATCTTGATGGAAAACATGTCAGCCATACACACCATACCATAAACAAATGTGAATAACTCCTAAAGTATACATGATATACACAGAATATCAGTGGCAAAGTTGTTCAGCACAAAATTACCTTCCCAATGGTGGTATGCAAATAATATGTATTTTTTTTAAGCTGGTTGAAACAGCACAAAAAAAATATTTTTTTCACTAAAACAGGCAACATAAGCCATACACACCATACCATAAACAAATGCAAATAACTCCTAAAGTATATACGATATGCACAAAATATCAGTGACAAAGTTGTTCAGCATAAAGTTACCTTTCCAACGGTGCTATGCAGTCAAATATATATTATATTCTGTTACGCCATATATTACAATATATAAGTGACTTCTCCAGACGTTGCAAGGGCACACTGGGAGTCAGTAGCTGACTTCTGCAGACGTCCTCAGGACACACCAGTGTATTTTACTGATGATTACAGGCATCTGCTAGGAGATAATGAGTTAAGTGGCTGTGTGGTGTACAGCTGCACACCCTCTGGTATCCGGTACATTAGTAGCTGAGTGGTGTGGAGCTGGACACCCCCTGGGATCCAGTACATTAGTGGCTGTCTGGTGTGCAGCTGGACACCCTCTTTAGTGACTGAGTGGTGTGGAGCTTGATACTCTCTTTAATCCAGTACATTAGTGACTGTGTTGTGTAGAGCTGGACACTCTCTTTAATCCAGTACATTAGTGACTGTGTTGTGTAGAGCTGGACACTCTCTGTGATCCAGTACTTTACTACCTGTGTGGCATGGAGCTGGACACCCTCTGGGATCCAATGTATTAGTGGCTGTGTGGAGCAGAGCTGCATACCCTCTAGGATCCAGTGCATTTGTAGCTGAGTGGTGTGAAGATGGACACACTCAGGGATCCAGCATATTAGTGGCTGTGTGGTGTGCAGTTAGACACACTCTAGAATACAGCTCATTAGTGGTTATGTTATGTGGAGCTGGACACCCTCTGGGATCCAGTACATTAGTAGCTGAGTAGTGTGGAGCTGGATACCATCTAGGATAAAGTACTTTAGTGACTGTGTGGTGTGTAGATGGACGATCTCTGAAATCCAGTACTTTACTGGTGGTGTGGTGTGGAGCTGGACACCCTCTGGGATCCAGTGCATTAGTGGCTGTGTGGTGTGCAGCTGAAAACTCTCTGGAAAATAGAATTTTAGTGATGTGCGGTGTGCAGCTTGACACCCTCTGGATACAATACTTTAGTGACTGGGTGTTGTGGAGCTGGAATCCCTCTGGGATCCAGTATATTAGTGACTGTTCTGTGTGCAGCTTGACACCCTCTGAGATACAGTTCTTTAGAGACTGTGTGGTATGGATCTGGACACCCTCTGAGATCCAGTACATTAGTGACTGTGTGGTCTGCAGCCAGACACTCTCTGGGAAACAGTACTTTAATGATTGTGTTTTGTTGAGCTTGTCATCCTCTGGGATCCAGTACATTAGTAGCTGTGTGGTGTGGAGCTGGATACACTCTTTAGTGACTATGTGCAGTGGAGCTTGCCACCCTCTGGGATCCAGTGTATTAATGGCTGTGTGGTGTGCAGCTGGACACTTTCTGGGATCCAGTACTGTACTGGCTGGGTGGTATGGAGCTGGATACACCCTGAGATCCAGTGCATTATTAGCTGAGTGGTGTGGAGCTGGACACCCTCTGTAGTGACTATATATTGTGGAGCTGGACACCCTCTGGGATCCAGTATATTAGTGACTGTGTTGTGGGCAGCTGGACACTTTCTGGGGTCCAGTACTTTACCAGCTGTGTGGTGTGGAGCTTGGCACCCTCTTTAGTGACTGTGTGTTGTGCCGCTTGATACCCTCTGGGGTAGAGTACTTTAATGACTATGTGGTATGCAACTTGACTCCCTCTGGGATACAGTACTTTAGTGACTGTGTGCTGTGGAGCTGGACCCCCTCAGGCATCCAATACAATAGTGTCTATGTGGTGTGGAGCTGGACACACTCTTTTGTGACTGTATGGTGTGGAACTGCACACCCACTGTGATCCAGTAATTAGTGACAGTGATGTGTCCAGCTGGAGACTCTCTGGGGTCTAGTACTTTACTGGCTGAGTGGTATGGAGCTGGAAGGACACCCTCTGGTATCCAGTGCATTAGTATCTGAGTGGTGTGGAGCTGGATACACTTTGGGATCCAGTTTATTTGTGGCTGTGTGGAGTACAGCTGCACACCCTCTGGGATCCAGTACATTAGTAGCTGGGTGATGTGGACTTGCACATCCTCTGGAATACAGTACATTAGTGGCTATGAGGAGTGGAGCTGGACACCCTCTGGGATACAGTACATTAGTAGCTGAGAGGTGTGGAGCTAGACACCCTCTTGGAAACAGTAGTTTAGTGACCATTTGGTGTGCAGATGGACACTCTCTGGGGTCCAGTACTTTAGTGGCTGTGTGGTATGGAGCCGAACACCCTCTGGGACCCAGTACTTTACTGACTGTGTGGTGTGCAGCTTGACACCCTCTGGGATTGCAGTATTTTAGTAACTGTGTGGTGTAGAGCTGGACACCCTCTGGGATCCTGTACATTAGTGGTTGTGTGGTGTAGAGCTGGACACCCTCTGGGATCCAGTACATTAGTGACTGTGTGGTGTGGAGCTGGACACTCTTTGGGATCTGGTATATTACAGGCTGTGTGGTGTGCAGCTAGACACTCTCTGGAGTCCAGTACTTTACTGGCTGTGTGGTGTGGGGCTGGACATCTTCTGGGATCCACAACATTAGTGACTGTGTTGGGTGCCACTGGACACTCTTTGTGGTGCAGTACTTTACTGGCTGTGTGGTATGGAGCTGGACACAAAATGGGATCCACTACCTTAGCAGCTGAGTGGTGTGGAGCTTGACACCCTCTGGGATCCAGTGTATTAGTGGGTGTGTGGTGTGTGGCTGGACACTCTTTGGGGTCCACTACTTTACTGGCTGTGTGGTATGGAGCCAGACTCCCTCTGGGATCCAGTACTTTAGTGACTGTGTGGTGTGCAGCTTGACACCCTCTGGGATCCACTATTTTAGTGACTGTGTGGTATAGAGCTAGACACCCTCTGGGATCTAGTACATTCATGGCTGTGTGGTGCTGAACTGGACACCCTCTGGGATCCTGTACATTAGTGGCTGTGTGGTGTGCAGCTGGACACTCTCTGGGGTCCAGTACATTATTGGCTGTGTGGTGTTGAGCTTGACAATCTTTTTAGTGACTGTGTGGTGTGCAGCCTGACTCCCTCTGCATTACAGTACTTTAGTGAATGTATGGTGTGTAGCTTGACACCCTCTAAGATTCAGTACTTTAGTGACTGTGTGGCATGGAGCTGGACACCCTCTGCAATCCAGTACATCAGTGATTGTGTTGTGTGCAGCTGGACACTCTCTTGGGTCCAGTACTTAATGAGCTGTGTGGTATGGAGCTAGACACCCTCTGGGATCCAATGCCTTAGTAGGTGAGTGGTGTGGGGCTGGAAACCCTCTGGGATCCAGTGTATTAAGTGGCTGTGTGGTGTACAGCTGCACACCCTCTGGTATCCAGTACATTAGTAGCTGAGTGGTGTGGAGCTGGACACCCCCTGGGATCCAGTGCATTAGTGGCTGTCTGGTGTGCAGCTGGACACTCTCTGGGATGAAGTACATTAGTGGTGATGTGGTGTGGAACTGGACACCCTCTTTAGTGACTGCGTGGTGGGCAACTGGACACCCTCTGGGATCCAGTATATTAGTGACTGTGTTGTGTGCAGCTGGACACTTTCTGGGGTCCAGTACTTTACTGGCTGTGTGGTATAGAGCTGGATACCCCCTGGGATCCAGTGCATTAGTAGCTGAGTGGTCTGTAGCCAGACACCCTCTGGGATCCAGTGTATTAGTGGCTGTGTGGTGTGGAACTGGACATCCTCTTTAGTGACTGCGTGGTGTAGAGCTTGATACTCTCTTTGATCCAGTACATTAGTGACTGTGTTGTGTAGAGCTGGACACTCTCTGTGGTCCAGTACTTTACTACCTGTGTGGTATGGAGCTGGACACCCTCTGGGATGAAGTACATTAGTGGCTGCGTGGTGTAGAACTGGACACCCTCTTTAGTGACTGCGTGGTGTGGAGCTTGATACTCTCTTTGATCCAGTACATTAGTGACTGTGTTGTGTAGAGCTGGACACTCTGTGGTCCAGTACTTTACTACCTGTGTGGTATGAGCTGGACACCCTCTGGGATCCAGTGTATTAGTGGCTGTGTGGAGCAGAGCTGCACCACCTCCAGGATCCAGTACATTTGTAGCTGAGTGGTGTGAATCTGGACACAGTCTGGGATCCAGCGTAATAGTGGCTGTGTGGAGTAGAGCAGCACACCCTCTGGGATTCAATACATTAGTAGCTGAGTGGTGTGGAGCTGGACACCCTCTGAGATCCATTGCATTACTGGCTGTGTGGTGTGCAGTTGGACACACTCTGGGATACAGCACATTAGTGGCCATGTTATGTGGAGCTGGACACCCTCTGGGATCCAATACATTAGTAGCTGAGTGGTGTGGAGCTGGATACCATCTGGGATAAAGTACTTTAGTGACTGTGTGGGTTGTAGATGGACAATCTCTGAAATCCAGTACTTTACTGGTGGTGTGGTGTGGAGCTGGACACCCTCTGGGATCCAGTGCATTAGTGGCTGTGTGGTGTGCAGCTGAACACTCTCTGGAAAATAGTACTTTAGTGACTGTGCGGTGTGCAGCTTGACACCCTCTAGATACAATACTTTAGTGACTGGGTGTTGTGGAGCTGGAAACCCTCTGGGATCCAATATATTAGTGACTGTGCTGTGTGCAGCTTGACACCCTCTGGAATACAGTTCTTTAGAGACTGTGTGGTATGGATCTGGACACCCTCTGGGATCCAGTACATTAGTGACTGTGTGTTTTGCAGCTGGACACTCTCTGGTATACAGTACTTTAGTGATTGTGTTTTGTCGAGCTTGTCATCCTCTGGGATCCAGTACATTACTGGCTGTGTGGTATGGAGCTGGAGATGGAATGGGATCCAGTGTATTAGTGGCTGTGTGAAGTAGAGCTGCACACCCTCTGGGATCCAGTACATTGGTAGCTGAGTGTAGTGTAGCTGGACAAACACTGGGATCCAGTGTATTAGTGTGCTGTGTGGAGTAAGCTGGACACCCTCTGGGATCCAGTACATTAGTAGCTGAGTGGTGTGGAGCTGGATACCCTCTTGGAAACAGTAGTTTAGTGACCATTTGTGTGCAGATGGACACTCTATGGGGTCCAGTGCTTTAGTGGCTGTGTGGTATGGAACAGGACACCCTCTGGGACCCAGTACTTTACTGACTGTGTGGTGTGCAGCTTGACGCCCTCTGAGATTGCAGTATTTTAGTGACTGTGTGGTGTAGAGCTGGACATCCTCTGGGATCCTGTACATTAGTGGTTATGTGGTGTAGAGCTGGACACCCTATGGGATCCAGTACAATAGTGGCTATGTGGTGTGGAGCTGGATACTCTTTGGGATTTGGTACATGACAGGCTGTGTGGTCTGCAGCTGGACTCCCTCAGGGATACAGTACTTCAGTGACTGTGTGGTGTGCAGCTTGACACCCTCTGCTATCCATTACTTTAGTGAATGTGTGGTATACAGCTAGACACACTCTGGGATCTAGTACATTAGTGACTGGTGAAGATCTGGACACACTCTGGGATCCAGTATATTGCAGGCTGTCTGGTGTGCATCTGGACATTCTCTGGGGTCCAGTACATTACTGGTTGTGTGGTGTTGAGCTTGACAATCTCTTTAGTGACTGTGTGGTGTGCAGCTTGACACCCTCTCAGATACAGTACTTTAGTGACTGTGTGGTGTGCAGCTGGACACCCTCTGGGATCCAGTGCTCTAGTGACTGTGTGGTGTGCAGCTTGACACCCTCTGGGATCCATTACTTTAGTGAATGTGTGGTATACAGCTAGACACACTATGGGATCTAGTACATTAGTGGATGTTTGGTGGGGATCTGGACACCCTCTGGGATACAGTGTATTGCAGGCTGTGTGGTGTGCAGCTGGACACTCTCTGGGGTCCAGTACATTACTGACTGTGTGGTGTTGAGCTTGACAATCTCTTTAGTGACTGTGTGGTGTGTAGCTTGACACCCTCTCAGATACAGTACTTTAGTGACTGTGTGGTGTGGAGCTGGACACCCTCTGCAATTCAGTATATCAGTGATTGTATTGTGTACAGCTGGTTACTCTCTGGGGTCCAATACTTTATTAGCTGTGTGATATGGTGCTAGGCTCCCCCTGGGATCCAATGCTTTAGTAGGTGAGTGGTGTGGGGCTGGACACCCTCTGGGATCCAGTGTATTAACTCATTGCCTCCACAGGCTCACTCTGAGATTACACCACTTGCCTCCTGAATCTCCTGTATACTTTTAAGAGTGAATCCTGGGCCTTTCTAAGCAAAATCAAGCCATAGTCAGCATGTCGCAAACAAATGCTAATAGCTCAATAACTGTACATGCTAGACACAAAGTATGAGTGGCAGAGTTATTCAGCACAAAATTGCCTTTCCAATGGTGGCATGCATGTACTAATAAGTAATTTTGTTTTTTTTCCTATGCTGGTCGAAAGAGCAAACTAAATATTTTTTTCACTAAAAAAGGGCAACATAAGCCATTTTTTGTTGGAAAATATGTAAAATATCAACACCAAATTAAGCATACAGACATTAGATGGTGTTTTAATATTATGTTTGTTAAAAAAAAGATCTTTTAACTATAAAACGTAATTTTTCCCCAATTTAGTCAAGGTGCTTTGGTGAGATTTGAGGGATGAATCTCAACCACACACACCATATCATAAACAAATGCGTATAACTCCAAAAGTATACATGATACACACTAAGTATCAGCATGAAAGTTGATGAGCACAAAAATGCCTTTGCACTGGTGCTATGCAGCCAGTTGTAATCAATACAGTTTTTATTTTATACGTGCTGAAGTGCCAAAAAAGTGAATTTCACTCCAGCTGCTTAGGTGAATCTTGATGGAAAACATGTCTGCTGTACACACCATACCATAAACAAATGTGAATAACTCCTAAAGTATACATGATATACACAGAATATCAGTGGCAAACTTGTTCAGCACAAAATTACCTTCCCAATAGTGATATGCAAATAATATGTATTTTTTTTAAGCTGGTTGAAACGGCACAAAAAAATATTTTTTTCACTAAAACAGGCAACATAAGCCATACACACCATACCATAAACAAATGCAAATAACTCCTAAAGTATACACGATATGCACAAAATATCAGTGACAAAGTTGTTCAGCATAAAGTTACCTTTCCAACGGTGCTATGCAGTCAAATATATATTATATTCTGTTACGCCATATATTACAATATATAAGTGACTTCTCCAGACGTTGCAAGGGCACACTGGGAGTCAGTAGCTGACTTCTGCAGACGTCCTCAGGACACACCAGTGTATTTTACTGACGACTACAGGCATCTGCTAGGAGACAATGAGTTAAGTGGCTGTGTGGTGTACAGCTGCACACCCTCTGGTATCCGGTACATTAGCAGCTGAGTGGTGTGGAGCTGGACACCCCCTGGGATCCAGTACATTAGTGGCTGTCTGGTGTAGAACTGGACACCCTCTTTAGTGACTGAGTGGTGTGGAGCTTGATACTATCTTTAATCCAGTACATTAGTGACTGTGTTGTGTAGAGCTGGACACTCTCTGTGATCCAGTACTTTACTACCTGTGTGGCATGGAGCTGGACACCCTCTGGGATCCAGTACATTGGTAGCTGAGTGTAGTGTAGCTGGACAAACTCTGGGATCCAGTGTATTAGTGTGCTGTGTGGAGTAAGCTGGACACCCTCTGTGATCCAGGACATTAGGAGCCGAGTGGTGTGGAGCTGGACACCCTTTGAGATGAAGTGCTTTAGTGCCTGTGTGGTGTGCAGTTTGACACCCTCTGCGATACAGTGCATTACTGGCAGTGTGGTGTGGAGCTGGACACCCTCTGTGATCCAGTACAATAGTAGCTGAGTGGTGTGGAGCTGGAAACCCTCTGGGATATAGTATTTTTGTGACTGTGTATTCTGCAGATTGATACTCACTGGGATCCAGTACTTTACTGACTGTGTGCTATGTAGCTTGACACCCTCTGGGATTGCAGTACTTTAGTGAATCTGTGGTGTAGAGCTGGACACCCTCTGTGATATAGTACATTAGTGGCTGTGTGGTGTAGAGCTGGATGCCCCCTAGGATCCAATACATTAGTGTCTGTGTCATGTGGAGATGGACATCCTTTTGGATCCAGTACATTAGCAGCTGTGTGGTGTGGAGCTGGACACTCTTTGGGATCCAGTACATTACAGGCTGTGTGGTGTACACCTGGAGACTCTTTTGGGTCCAGTACTTTACTGGCAATGTGGTGTGGAGCTGGACACCCTCTGTAGTGACTGTGGTGTGGAGCTGAACACCCTCTGAATTCCAGTAGATTAGTGACTGTGTTGTGTGCAGCTGGACACTCTCTGGGATCCAGTACTTTACTGGCTGTGTGGTCTGGAGCTTAATACCCCCTGGGATTCAGTGTATTAGTGGCTGCGTGGAGCAGAGCTGCACACCCTCTAGGATCCAGTACATTTGTAGCTGAGTGGCATGAAGCTGGACACACTCTGGGATCCGGTGTATTAGTGGCTGTGTGGAGTTGAGCAGCACACCCTCTGGGATTCAATACATTAGTAGCTGAGTGGTGTGGAGCTGAACACCCTCTAAGATCCATTGCATTAGTGGCTGTGAGGTGTACAGTTGGACACACTCTGAGATACAGTACATTAGTGGCTATGTTAAGTGGAGCTGGATGCCCTCTGGGATCCAGTAGATTAGTAGCTGAGTGGTGTGGAGCTGGACACCATCTGGGATAAAGTACATTGGTGACTGTGTGGTGTGTAGATGAACAGTCTCTGAGGTCCAGTACTTTACTGGCAGTGTCTTGTGGAGCTGGATACACTCTGGGATCCAATGCATTAGTGGCTGTGTGGTGTGCAGCTGAATACTTTCTGGAAACTAGTACTTTAGTGACTGTGTGGTGTGCATCTTGACACCCACTTCATACAATACTTTAGTGACTGTGTGTTGTGGAGCTAGAAACCCTCTGGGATTGAGTATATTAGTGACTGTGCTGTGTGCAGCTTGACAATCTCTGAGATACAGTACTTTAGAGACTGTGTTTTGTCAAGCTGGACACTCTGTGTGATCCAGTACATTAGTGACTGTGTGGTCTGCAGCTGGACACTCTCTGGGATACAGTACTTTAGTGACTGTGTTTTGTCGAGCTGGACACCCTCTGGGATCCAGTACATTAGTGGCTGTGTGGCGTGGAGCTGGATTCACTCTTTGGTGACTATGTGGTGTGGAGCTGGACACCCTCTGTGATCCAGTACATTGGTGACTGTGTTGTGTGCAGCTGGAGACTCTCCGGGTCCAGTACTTTACTGGCTGTGTGGTATGAAGCTGGAGATCCAATGGGAACCAGTGTATTAGTGGCTGTGTGGAGAAGAGCTGCACACCCTCTGGGATCCAGTACATTAGTAGCTGAGTGGTGGGGAGCTGGACACCCTTTGAGATCCAGTGCATTAGTGCCTGTGTGGTGTGCAGTTGGACACCCTCTGGGATACAGTACATTGGTGGCACTATGGTGTGGAGCTGGACACCCTCCTGGATCCACTGTATTAGTGGCTGTGTGGTGTGCAGCTGGACACTCTCTTGGGTCCAGTACTTTACTGGCTGTGTGGTGTGAAGCTTGACATCCTCTGGGATCCGCTACTTTAGTGAATGTGTGGTGTGCTGCTTGACAACCTCTGGGATCCACTACCTTAGTGAATGTGTGGTGTAGAACTAGACACCCTCTGGGATTGCAGTACTTTAGTGGCTGTGTGGTATGGATCTGAACACCCTCTGGGATCCAGTACATTAGTGACTGTGTGATGTGCAGCTGAACACTCTCTGGTATATTAGCAGCCAAGTGGTGTGGAGCGGGACACCCTCTGGGATACTGTACTTCAGTGACCATGTGGTGTGCAGCTTGACACCCTCGAGGATCCAATACTTTAATGACAGTGTGGTGTGCAGCTGGACAATCTCAGGTCCAGTACTATACTGGATTTTGTTGTATGGAGCTGGACACCCTCTTGGACCAAGTACTTTAGTGTCTGTGTGTTATGCAGCTTGACACCCTCCGGGACACAGTACTTTAGTGACTGTGTGGTGTAGACCCGGCACCCTCTGGGACCCAGTACATTAGTGGCTGTGTGGTGTGGAGCTGGGCACCCTTTGGGATCCAGTACATTACAGGCTGTGTGGTGTGCAGCTGGACACTCTCTGGGTCCTGTACTTTACTTGCTATCTGGTGTGGAGCTAGAAACCCTCTTTAGTGACTGTGGCATGGCGCTAGACACCCTCTGGGATACAGTATATTAGTCACTGTGTTGTGTGCAGTTGGACACTCTTTGGGGTCCAGTACTTTACCGGCTGTGTGGTATGGAACTGGACATGCCCTAGGATCCAGTGCATTAGTAGCTGAGTGGTGTGGAGCTGGACAATGTCTGGGAACCAGTGTATTAGTGGGTCTGTGGTGTGTGGCTGGACACTCTCTGGGGTCCAGCACTTTACTGTCTGTGTGGTATGGATCTGGACACCCTCTGGGATCCAGTACTTAAATGACTGTGTGGTGTGCAGCTTGACACCCTGTGGGATCCACTACTTTACTGACTGTGTGGTGTGGAGCTAGACACCCTCTGGGATCTAGTACATTAGTGGCTGTGTGGTGTAGAGCTGGACACCCTCTAGGATTCAGTACAGTGGCTGTGTGATGAGAAGCTGGACACCCTCTGGGATCCAGTACATTACTGGCTGTTTGGTGTGCAACTGGACCCTCTCTGGGCTACAGTACATTACTGGCTGTTTGGGGTGGAGCTTGACACCCTCTTTAGTGACTATGTTGTGGGCAGCTTGACACCCTCTGGGATATAGTACTTTAGTGACTGTGTGGTGTAGAGCTGGACACAGTGTGTGATCCAGTACCTTAGTGATTCTGTTGTGTGCAGCTGGACACTCTCTGGGGTCCAGTACTTTATGGGCTGTGTGGTATCGAGCTGGACACCCTCTGGGATCCAATGCATTAGTAGGTGAGTGGTGTGGAGTTGGGCACCCTCTGAGATCCAGATTATTATTCACAGTGTGGTGTAGAGCTGTACACCATCTGGGATCCAGTACATAAGTAGCTGAGTGGTGTGGAGCTGGACACCCTCTGGGATCCCATGCATTAGTGGCTGTCTGGTGTGCAGCTGGACACCCTCTGGGTTACAGCACATTAGTGGCTGTGTGGTGTGGAACTGGACATCCTCTTGGATACAGTACATTACAGGTTGTGTGGTTGCAGCTGGGCACTCCCTGGGGTCCATTATTTTACTGTTTGTATGGTGTGGAGATGTACACCCCATTTAGTGACTATGTGGTGTGCAGTTTGACTCCCTCTGAGATACAGCACTTTAGTGACTGTAAGTACAAGGCACCCCAGAGCAAATGCCCTGAGTCATTAGTTATCCTGGTGGATATTGTCCATACAGCCAAATTTTAAAGAGAACACAACTGCACATACCCCAATAATGCAAAGCATCATGGAAATCATATGCAAATCCCTATGAGAGAATTTTGACTGGCTCAAATTTAAGCAGAATTGTATGGTGCCAGAAGGCCTCACAGTGCAGTCAGCAAAAGCTAAGAAAAGCTGAGACATATACGTGTTTCATCCTCAGTTGAGCAATTCCAAATTCTCTCTTGAGGATTTGCATGTTTCCCATGATTCTTTGCATTACTGGGGTATGTGCAATTGTGTTCTCATTAGTGACTGTGTGGTGTGCCACTGGATATTCTCTGGGGTCCAGTACTTTTCTGGATGTGTGGTCTGGAGTTGAACACCCTCTGGTATCCATTACTTTAGTGACTATGTGGTGTGGAGCTGGACACCCTCTGGGATCCAGTACACTAGTGACTGTGTGGTGGGAAGCTCACATGCTTGAGATCCAGTACATTTGTGACTGTGTGGTGTGCAGCTGGATACTCTCTGTGGCCAGTACTTCACTGGCTGTGTGGTATGGTGCTGGACACCCTCTGGGATTCAGTGCATTCGTGGATGTGTGATGTAGAGCTGGGCACTCTCAGGCATCCAGTACATTAGTGGCTCTGTGGTGTGGAGTTGGACACCCTCTTGAATCCAGTCCGGTAGTGGCAATGTGGTGTGGAGCTGGACATCCTCTGGGATCCAGTGCATTACTGGCTATGTGGTGTGGAGCTGGACACCCTCATTAGTGACTATGTCATGTGGAGCTGGATACCCTCTGTGATCCAGTACATTGATGACTGTGTTGTGTGCAGCTGGAGACACTTCAGGGTCCAGTACTTTACTGGCTCTGTGGTATGGAGCTGTAGACCCAATGGGATCCAGTGTATTAGTGGCTGTGTGAAGTAGAGCTGCACACCCTCTGGGATCCAGTACATTAGTAGCTGAGTGGTGTGGAGCTGGACAAACTCTGGGATGCAGTGTTTTAGGGGGCTGTATGGAGTAGAGCTGTACACCCTCTGGGATGCAGTACATCAGTAGCTGAGTGGTGTGGTGCTGGACACCCTTTAAAATCTAGTGCATTAGTGCCTGTGTGGTGTGCACTTAGACACCCTCTGGGATACACTACATTAGTGGCAGTGTGATGTGGAATTGGACACCCTCTGGGATCCAGTACAATAGTAGCTGAGAGGTGTGGAGCTGGAAGCCCTCTGGGATATAGTACTTTAGTGACAGTGCATTGTGCAGATGGACACTCTCTGGGGTCCAGTACTTTACTGCCTGTGTGGTATGGAGCTGGAAACCCTCTGGGACCCAGTACTTTACTGACTGTGTGGTATGTAGCTTGACACCCTCTGGGATTGCAATATTTTAGTGACTGTGTGGTGTAGAGCTGGACACCTTCTGGGATCCAGTACATTAGTGGCTGTGTCATGTGGAGCTGGACATCCTCTGGCATCCAGTACATCAGTGGCTATGTGGTGTGGAGCTGGACACTCTTTCGGATCCAGTACACTGCAGGCTGTGTGGTGTGCAGTAGGACACTATCTGGGGTCCAGTACTTTACTTTCTGTGTGGGGGTGGAGCTGGAAACCCTCTGTAGTGACTATGTGGTGTGGAGTTGGACACCCTGTGGGTTCTAGTAGATTAGTGACTGTGTTGTGTGCAGCTGGACACTCTCTGGGGTCCAGTACTTTACTGGCTTTGTGGTATAGAACTGGATACCCCCTGCGATCTACTGCATTAGTAGCTGAATAGTATGGAGCTGGACACACTCTGTAGTGACTATGTGTTGTATAACTGGACACCCTCTGGGATTCAGTGGATTAGTGACTGTGTTGTGTATAGCTGGACACTGTCTGGAGTATGGTACTTTACTGGCTGTGTGGTATGGAGCTGGATACCCACTCAGAACCAGTGCATTAGTAGCTGAGTGGTGTGGAGCTGGAAACCCTCTGGGATCCAGTGTATTAGTGGCAGTGTGGTGTGCAGCTGAACACCCTCTGGGGTCCAGTACTTTACTGAATGTGTGGTAGGGAGCGTCACACCTGCTGGGTTCCACTACTTTAGTGAATGTGTGGTGTAGAGCTAGACACCCTCTGGGGTCTAGTACATTAGCGGCTGTGTGATGTACAGCTGGACACCCTCTGGAATCCAGTACATTAGTGGCTGTGTGGTGAGAAGCTGGCCACCCACTGGGATCCACTATATTACAGGCTGTGTGCTGTGGAGTTGGACACTCCCTGGGGTCCAGTACATTACTGGCAGTGTGGTGTGAAGCTTGACACCCTCTTGAGTGACTGTGTGTTGTGCAGCTTGACACCCTCTGGGATGCAGTACTTTACTGACTGTGTGCTGTGGAGCTGGACACCCTCTGGGATCCAATACAGTAGTGGCTGACTGGTGTGGAGCTGGACACACTCATTAGTAACTGTGCGGTGTGGAGTTGGACACCGTCTATGATTTAGCACATTAGTGGCAGTGTTGTGTACAGCTGGAGACTCTCTGGGGTCTAGTACTTTACTGGCTGTGTGGTATGGTGCTTGAAACCCTCTGGGATTCAGTGCATTAGTAGCAGAGTGGAAGGGAGCTGAACACCCTCTGGGATCCAGTACATTAGTGGTTGTGTGGTGTGGAGCTGGGCATCCTCTGGATCCAGTCCAGTAGTGGCTATGTGGTGTGGAGCTGGACACCCTCTGGGATCCAGTGCATTAGTGGTTGTGTGGTATAGAGCTAGACACCCTCTGGGATCCAGTCCATTAGTGGTTGTGTGGTGTGCAGCTGAATACTCTGGAAACCAGAACTTTAGTGACTATGTAGAGTGCAGCTTGACACCATCTGGGATACAATACTTTAGTGACTGTGTGTTGTGGAGCTTGAAACCTCTCTGATCCAGTACTTTACTGACTGTGTGGTATGTGGCTTGACACCCTCTGGGATTGCAGTACTTTAGTGACTGTGTGGTGTTGAGCTGGACACCCTCTGGGATCCAGTACATTAGCGGCTGTGTGGTTTAAAGCTGTACACCTTCTAGGATCCAGTACATTAGTGGCTGTGTCATGTGGTGCTGGACATCCTCTGGGATCCAGTACATCTGTGGCTGTGTGGTGTGGAGCTGGACACTCTTTAGGATCCAGTACACTACAGGCTGTGTGGTGTGCACTTGGATACTCTCTGGGGTCCAGTACTTTACTTGCTGTGTGGGGTGGAGCTGGACACCCTCTGTAGCAACTTTGTGGTGTGGAGCTGGACACCCTCTGGGTTCCGAGTAGATAAGTGACTGTTGTGTGCAGCTGGACACCTCTGGGGTCCAGTACTTTACTGACTGTGTGGTATAGAGCTGGATAACTCCTGGGATCCAGTGCATTAGTAGCTGAATGGTGTGGAGCTGGACACCCTCTGCAGTGACTGTGTGGTGTGGAGCTGGACATCCTCTGGGATCCAGTAGATTAGTGACTGTGTTGTGTGCAGCTGGACACTCTCTGGGGTCCAGTCCTTTACTGGCTGTGTGGTATGGAGCTGGATACCCACTGGGATCCAGTGCATTAGTAGCTGAGTGGTGTGGAGCTGGACACCCTCTGGGATCCCGTTTATTAGTGGCTGTGTGGTATGGAGCTTGACACCCTCTGGGATCCACTTCTTTAGTGAATGTGTGTTGTGCAGCTTGACAACCTCTGGGATCCACTACTTTAGTGAATGTGCGGTGTAAAGCTAGACACCCTCTGGGGTCTAGTACATTAGCGGCTGTGTGGTGTAGAGCTGGACACCCTCTGGAATCCAATACATTAGTGGCTGTGTGGTGAGGAGCTGGCCACCCGCTGGGATCCACTATATTACAGGCTGTGTGCTCTGGAGTTGAACACTCCCTGGGATCCAGTACATTACTGGCTGTGTGGGGTGGTGTGGAGCTTGACACCCTCTGCAATAGAGTACTTTAATGACTGTGTGGTATGCAACTTGACACCCTCTGGGACCCAGTACTTTACTGACTGTGCAGTGTGCAGCTTGACACCCTCTGGATACAATACTTTAGTGACTGGGTGGTATGGATCTGGGCACCCTCTGGGATCCAGTACATTAGTGACTGTGTGGTCTGCAGCTGGACACTCTCTGGGATACAGTACTTCAGTGATTGTGTTTTGTCGAGCTTGTCATCCTCTGGGATCCAGTACATTAGTGGCTATGTGGTGGGGAGCTGGATACACTCTTTAGTGACTACGTGGTGTGGAGCTGGACACTCCCGGGGATCCAGTGTATTAGTGGCTGTGTGGTGTGCAGCTGGACACTTTCTGGGATTCAGTACTTTACTGGCTGGATGGTATGGTGCTGGATACCCCCTGAGATGCAGTGCATTATTAGCTGAGTGGTGTGGAGCTGGACACCCTCTGTAGTGACTGTGTGGTGTGGAGCTGGACACCCTCTGTAGTGACTGTGTGGTGTGGAGCTAGACACCCTCTGGGATCCAGTAGATTAGTGACTGTATTGTGTGCAGCTGGACACTCTCTGGGGTCCAGTCCTTTACTGGCTGTGTGGTATTGAGCTGGATACCCACTGGGATCCAGTGCATTAGTAGCAGAGTGGTGTGGAGCTGGACACCCTCTGGGATCCCGTTTATTAGTGGCTGTGTGGTATGGAGCTTGACACCCTCTGGGATCCACTTCTTTAGTGAATATGTGTTGTGCAGCTTGACAACCTCTGGGATCCACTACTTTAGTGAATGTGCGGTGTAAAGCTAGAACCCTCTGGGGTCTAGTACATTAGCGGCTGTGTGGTGTAGAGCTGGACACCCTCCGGAATCCAATACATTAGCGGCTGTGTGGTGTAGAGCTGGACACCCTCTGGAATCCAATACATTAGTGGCTGTGTGGTGAGGAGCTGGCCACCCACTGGGATCCACTATATTACAGGCTGTGTGCTGTGGAGTTGAACACTCCCTGGGGTCCAGTACATTACTGGCTGTGTGGGGTGGTATGGAGCTTGACACCCTCTGCAATAGAGCACTTTAATGACTGCGTGGTATGCAACTTAACACCCTCTGGGACCCAGTACTTTACTGACTGTGTAGTGTGCAGCTTGACACCCTCTGGATACAATACTTTAGTGACTGGGTGGTATGGATCTGGACACCCTCTGGGATCCAGTAAATTAGTGACTGTGTGGTCTGCAGCTGGACGCTCTCTGGGATACAGTACTTCAGTGATTGTGTTTTGTCGAGCTTGTCATCCTCTGGGATCCAGTACATTAGTGGCTGTGTGGTGGGGAGCTGGATACACTCTTTAGTGACTACGTGGTTTGGAGCTGGACACTCCTGGGGATCCAGTGTATTAGTGGCTGTGTGGTGTGCAGCTGGACACTTTCTGGGATCCAGTACTTTACTGGCTGGATGGTATGGTGCTGGATACCCCCTGAGATGCAGTGCATTATTAGCTGAGTGGTGTGGAGCTGGACACCCTCTGTAGTGACTGTGTGGTGTGGAGCTGGACACCCTCTGGGGTCCAGTACTTTACTGAATGTGTGGTAGGGAGCATCACACCTGCTGGGTTCCACTACTTTAGTGAATGTGTGGTGTAGAGCTAGACACCCTCTGGGGTCTAGTACATTAGCGGCTGTGTACAGCTGGACACCCTCTGGAATCCAGTACATTAGTGGCTGTGTGGCGAGAAGCTGGCCACCCACTGGGATCCACTATATTACAGGCTGTGTGCTGTGGAGTTGGACACCCCCTGGGGTCCAGTACATTACTGGCAGTGTGGTGTGAAGCTTGACACCCTCTTGAGTGACTGTGTGTTGTGCTGCTTGACACCCTCTGGGATGCAGTACTTTACTGACTGTGTGCTGTGGAGCTGGACACCCTCTGGGATCCAATACAGTAGTGGCTGACTGGTGTGGAGCTGGACACACTCATTAGTAACTGTGCGGTGTGGAGTTGGACACCGTCTATGATTTAGCACATTAGTGGCAGTGTTGTGTACAGCTGGAGACTCTCTGGGGTCTAGTACTTTACTGGCTGTGTGGTATGGTGCTTGAAACCCTCTGGGATTCAGTGCATTAGTAGCAGAGTGGAAGGGAGCTGAACACCCTCTGGGATCCAGTACATTAGTGGTTGTGTGGTGTGGAGCTGGGCATCCTCTTGGATCCAGTCCAGTAGTGGCTATGTGGTGTGGAGCTGGACACCCTCTGGGATCCAGTGCATTAGTGGTTGTGTGGTATAGAGCTAGACACCCTCTGGGATCCAGTCCATTAGTGGTTGTGTGGTGTGCAGCTGAATACTCTGGAAACCAGAACTTTAGTGACTATGTAGAGTGCAGCTTGACACCATCTGGGATACAATACTTTAGTGACTGTGTGTTGTGGAGCTTGAAACCCTCTCTGATCCAGTACTTTACTGACTGTGTGGTATGTGGCTTGACACCCTCTGGGATTGCAGTACTTTAGTGACTGTGTGGTGTTGAGCTGGACACCCTCTGGGATCCAGTACATTAGCGGCTGTGTGGTGTAAAGCTGTACACCTTCTAGGATCCAGTACATTAGTGGCTGTGTCATGTGGTGCTGGACATCCTCTGGAATCCAGTACATCAGTGGCTGTGTGGTGTGGAGCTGGACACTCTTTAGGATCCAGTACACTACAGGCTGTGTGGTGTGCACTTGGATACTCTCTGGGGTCCAGTACTTTACTTGCTGTGTGGGGTGGAGCTGGACACCCTCTGTAGCAACTTTGTGGTGTGGAGCTGGACACCCTCTGGGTTCCGAGTAGATAAGTGACTGTGTTGTGTGCAGCTGGACACTCTCTGGGGTCCAGTACTTTACTGACTGTGTGGTATAGAGCTGGATAACTCCTGGGATCCAGTGCATTAGTAGCTGAATGGTGTGGAGCTGGACACCCTCTGCAGTGACTGTGTGGTGTGGAGCTGGACATCCTCTGGGATCCAGTAGATTAGTGACTGTGTTGTGTGCAGCTGGACACTCTCTGGGGTCCAGTCCTTTACTGGCTGTGTGGTATGGAGCTGGATACCCACTGGGATCCAGTGCATTAGTAGCTGAGTGGTGTGGAGCTGGACACCCTCTGGGATCCCGTTTATTAGTGGCTGTGTGGTATGGAGCTTGACACCCTCTGGGATCCACTTCTTTAGTGAATGTGTGTTGTGCAGCTTGACAACCTCTGGGATCCACTACTTTAGTGAATGTGCGGTGTAAAGCTAGACACCCTCTGGGGTCTAGTACATTAGCGGCTGTGTGGTGTAGAGCTGGACACCCTCTGGAATCCAATACATTAGTGGCTGTGTGGTGAGGAGCTGGCCACCATCTGGGATCCACTATATTACAGGCTGTGTGCTCTGGAGTTGAACACTCCCTGGGATCCAGTACATTACTGGCTGCGTGGGGTGGTGTGGAGCTTGACACCCTCTGCAATAGAGTACTTTAATGACTGTGTGGTATGCAACTTGACACCCTCTGGGACCCAGTACTTTACTGACTGTGCAGTGTGCAGCTTGACACCCTCTGGATACAATACTTTAGTGACTGGGTGGTATGGATCTGGACACCCTCTGGGATCCAGTACATTAGTGACTGTGTGGTCTGCAGCTGGACGCTCTCTGGGATACAGTACTTCAGTGATTGTGTTTTGTCGAGCTTGTCATCCTCTGGGATCCAGTACATTAGTGGCTGTGTGGTGTGGAGCTGAATACACTCTTTAGTGACTACGTGGTGTGGTGCTGGACACTCCCTGGGATCCACTGTATTAGTGGCTGTGTGGTGTGCAGCTGGACGCTTTCTGGGATCCACTACTTTACTGGCTGGGTGGTATGGAGCTAGATACCCCCTGAGATGCAGTGCATTATTAGCTGAGTGGTGTGGAGCTGGACACCCTCTGTAGTGACTGTGTGGTGTGGAGCTGGACACCCTCTGTAGTGACTGTGTGGTGTGGAGCTAGACACCCTCTGGGATCCAGTACTTTAGTTACTGTGTTGTGGGCAGCTGGACACTTTCTGGGGTCCAGCACTTTGCTGGCTGTGTGGTGTAGAGCTTGGTGCCCTCTTCAGTGACTGTGTGTTGTGCTGCTTGATACCCTCTGGGATAGATGACTATGTGGTATGCAACTTGACTCCCTCTGGGATACAGTACTTTAGTGACTGTTTGCTGTGGAGCTGGATGCCCTCAGGCATCCAATACAATAGTGGCTATGTGGTGTGGAGCTGGACACCCTCTGTGATCCAGTACATTAGTGACAGTGATGGGTCCAGCTGGAGACTCTCTGGGGTCTAGTACTTTACTGGCTGTGTGGTATGGAGCTGGGGGGGCACCCTCTGGTATCCAGTGCATTAGTAGCTGAGTGGTGTGGAGCTGGACACACTTTGGGATCCAGTGTATTAGTGGCTGTGTGGAGTAGAGCTGCACACCCTCTGGGATCCAGTACATTAGTAGCTGAGTGATGTGGACTTGCACACCCTGTGGAATACAGTACATTAGTGGCTATGAGGTGTGGAGCTGGACACCCTCTGGGATACAGTACATTAGTAGCTGAGAGGTGTGAAGCTGGACATCCTCTTGGAAACAGTAGTTTAGTGACCATTTGGTGTGCAGATGGACACTCTCTGGGGTCCAGTACTTTAGTGCCTGTGTGGTATGGAGCTTGACACCCTCTGGGACCCAGTTCTTTACTGACTGTGTGGTGTGCAGCTTGACACCCTCTGGGATTTCAGTATTTTAGTAACTGTGTGGTGTAGAGCTGGACACCCTCTGGGATCTACATTAGTGACTGTGTGGTGTGGAGCTGGATACTCTTTGGGATCAGGTATATTACAGGCTGTGTGGTGTGCACCTAGATACTCTCTGGAGTTCAGTACTTTACTGGCTGTGTGGTATGGAGCTGGACACCCTCTGGGATCCAGTACTGTAGCGACTGTGTGGTGTGCAGCTTGACACCCTCTGGGATCCACTATTTTAGTGACTGTGTGGTATAGAGCTAGACACCCTCTGGGATCTAGTACATTAGTGGCTGTGTGGTGCTGAACTGGACACCCTCTGGGATCCTGTACATTAGTGGCTTTTTGGTGAGGAGCTGGACACCCTCTTGGATCCAGTATATTGCAGGCTGCGTGGTGTGCAGTTGGACGCTCTCTGGGGTCCAGTACGTTACTGGCTGTGTGGTGTTCAGTTTGACAATCTCTTTAGTGACTGTGTGGTGTGCAGCTTGACTCCCTCTGCAATACAGTACTTTAGTAACTGTATGGTGTGTAGCTTGGCACTCTCTCAGATTCAGTACTTTAGTGACTGTGTGGAGTAGAGCTGCACACCCTCTGTGATCCAGTACATTAGTAGCTGAGTGGTGTGGCGTTGCACACCCTCTTGGATACAGTACATTAGTGGCTGTGTGGTGTAGAGCTGGACACCTTCTGGGATCCAGTGGATTAGGGGCTGTGTGGAGTAAACCTAGACACCCTATGGGATCCAGTATATTAGTGGTTCTGTGGTGTGGAGTTGGACACCCTCTGGGATACAGTGTATTAGGCCCTGGACACACTACAGAACTGTTTTTGAAAACCATTTCTAAAACCAGTTTAGCTAAACCATTTCAGTGCAGCCACACTACTCGGCAACCATTTTTGATAAAGGTTTAGTGTGGCCACACTGATAGTGTTAAAACTGTTCTCCTTGTAACTATTTTGTGTTAAGTCCAACACACAGAATTGTGCTTGCCTGGACACACTGCAGCTAGAACTGTTTTAGGTAAACCATTACAGTTTAAAACACTTTTACTCCTGGACAGACCTGTGAGTAAAACCATGCTAGCTCCAAAATGGTTTTAAAAATGGTTTTAAGACTAGGTATCTAGCAAGGTTTAAAAACATGTTTGTTAAAATGTTTTAAGGGGCTTGTAGTCTGTCTGCAAACAGTGCTGGGGGATTTAAACCATTTTAAGGCACTTAAACCATTTTAACTTCCCCAATGTGTCCAATGCCTTAGTGGCTGTGTGGTGTACAGCTTGATACCCTCTAGAATACAATACTTTAGTGGCTGTGTGTTGTGAAGCTGGACACTCTCTGGGATCCAGTACATTAGTGACTGTGTTGTGTGCAGCTTGACACCCTCTGGGATACATTACTTTAGTGACTGTGTGGTATGGATCTGGATACCCTCAGGGATCCAATACATTAGTTGCTGTGTGGTGTGGAGCTGGAAGCCTTCTTCAGTGACTGTGTGGTGTGGAGCTGGACACCCTCTGTGATCCAGTACATTACTGACTGTGTTGCGTGCAGCTGGAGACTCTCTGGGGTCCCATATTTTACTGGCTGTCTGGTATGGAGCTAGACACTCTCTGCTATCCAGTGCATTAGTAGCTGAGTGGTGTGGTCCTGGACATCCTCTGGGGTCCAGTGTATTAGTGACTGTGTGGAGTAGAAATGCACACCCTCTGGGATCCAGTACATTAGTAGCTGAGTGGTGTGGAGTTGCACACCCTTTGGGATACAGTACATTAGTGGCTGTGTGGTATGGAGCCGGACACCTTCTGGGATCCAGTGGATTACAGGCTGTGTGGAATAGAGCTAGATACCCTATGGGATCCAGTACATTAGTGGCTCTGTGGTGTGGAGCGGGACACATTCTGGGGTACAGTGTATTAGTGGCTGTGTGGTGTGCAGCTTGACACCCTCTGGGAAACAATACTTTAGTTGACTGTGTGTTGTGGAGCTGGACACCCTCTGGGATCCAGTACATTGGTGACTGGTTGGTGTGCAGCTGGACACTCTCTGGGATACAGTACTTTAGTTACTGTTTTGTGGAGCTGGACACCCTCTGCAATCCAGTACATTAGTGGATGTGTGGTGTGTAGCTGGACACCCTCTTTAGTGACTGTGTGGTGTGAAGCTGGACACCCTATGTGATCCTGTACATTAGTGACTGTGTTGTGTGCAGCTGGAGACTGTCTGGGGTCCAGTACTTTACTGGCTGTGTGGTATGGAGCCGGTTACCCTCAGGGATCCAGTGCATTAGTAGCTGTGTGGTGTGGAATTGGACAAACTCTGGGATCCAATGCATTAGTGGCTGTGTGGCATAGAGCTGCACACCCTCTGGGATCCAGTACATTAGTAGCTGAGTCGTGTGGAGCTGCAAACCCTCTGGGATTTAGTACTTTAGTGACTGTGTATTGTGCAGATGGACACTTTCTGGGGTCCAGTACATTAGTGACTGTGTGGTATGGAGCTGAACACTTTCTGGGATCCTGTACATTAGTTGCTATGGGTTGTGGAGCTGGACACTCTTTGGGATCCAGTACATTACAGGCTGTGTGGTGTTCAGCTGAACACTCTCTGGGTACAGTACTTTACTGGATTTGTGGTGTGGAGCTGGACACCCTCTTTAGTGACTGTGTGGTGTGGAGCTAGACACCCTCTGGGATCCAGTGGATTAGTGACTGTGCTATATGCAGCTGGACACTCTTTAGGGTCCAGTACTTTACTGGCTGTGTGGTATGTAGCTGGACACCCTTTGGGATCCAGCCCATTAGTAGCTGAGTGTTGTCATGCTGGACAACCTCTTGGATCCAGTGTATTAGTGGCCATGTGGTGTGCAGCTGGACACTCTCTGGGGTCCAGTACTTTACTGGCTGTGTGGTATGGAGCTGGACACCCTCTGGAATCTAGTACATTAGTGGCTGTGTGCTGTAGAGCTGGACACCCTCTGAAATCCAGTTCATTAGTGGCTGTGTGGTGAGGAGCTGGACACCCTCTGGGATCCAGTATATTACAGGCTGTGTGGTGTGGAGCTGGACACCCTCTGGGGTCTAGTATGTTACTGTCTGTGTGGTGTGGACCTTGACACCCTCTGTAGTGACTGTGGTGTGCAGCTTGACTTCCTGTGGGATACAATGCTTTAGTGACTGTGTGGTGTGCAGCATGTCACCCTACGGGGGATACAGTACTTTAGTGACTGTGTGCTGTGGAGCTGGACACCCTCTTTAGTAACTGTGTGGTTTGGAACTGGACACCCTCTGGTATCCAGTGCATTAGTAGCTGAGTGGTATGGAGCTGGACACCATCTGTGATACAGTACATTAGTGGATCTGTGGTGTGGAGTTGGACACCCTCTGGGATCCAGTGTATTAGTGGTTGAGTGGAGAAGAGCTGCACACCCTCTGGGATCCAGAACATTAGTAGCTGAGTGGTGTAGAGTTGCACACCCTCTGGGAAACAGTACATAAGTGGCTGTATGGTGTGATTCTGGACACCCTCTGGGATTCAGTGCATTAATAGCTGAGTGATGTGGAGCTGGATACACTCTGGGAACCTGTGCATTAGTGGCTGTGTGGTGTGGAGCTGAACACTCTCTGAAATCCAGTACTTTAGTGATTGTGTGGTGTGCAGCTTGATACCCTCTGGGATACAATACTTTAGTGACTGTGTGTTGTGGAGCTGGACACCCACTGGGATCCAGTACATTAGTAACTGTGCTGTGTGTAGCTTGACACCCTGTCAGATACAGTACTTTAGTGACTGTTTGGTATGGAGCTGGACACCCTCTTGGAGCCAGTGTATTAGTTGCTGTGTGGAGTCAAGCTGCACACCCTCTGGGATCCAGTAAATTAGTGGCTGAGTGGTGTGGAGCTGGACACACTCTGGGATGCAGCGTATTAGCAGCTGTGTGGAGTAGAGCTGCACAGATTCTGGGATTGAGCACATTAGTAGCTGAATGGTGTGGAACTGGACTCCCTCTGAGATCCAGTGCATTAGTGGCTGTGTGGTATGCAGTTGGACACCCTCTGGGATACAGTACATTAGTGGATTTGTGATGTGGAGCTGGACACCCCCTGGGATCCAGTACATTAGTAGCTGTGTGGTGTGGAGCTAGACACCATCTGGGATACAATACTTTAGTGACTGTGTGGTGTGCAGATGGACACTTTGTGGTGTCCAGTACTTTACTGGCTTTGTGGTATGGAGCTGGATACCCTCTGGGACCAGTACTTTCCTGACTATGTGGTGTGCAGCTTGACACCCTGTGGGATTGCAGTACCTTAGTGACTGTGTGGTGTGGAGCCAGACACCCTCTGGGATCCAGTACATTAGTGGCTTTGTGGTGTGGAGCTGGACACCCTCTGGGATCCAGTACATTACAGGCTGTGTGGTGTGCAGCTGTACACTCTGTGCGATCCAGTACATTAGTGACTATGTGGTGTGGAGCTGGACACTCTTTGGGTTCCAGTACATTACTGGCTGTGTGGTGTGGAGCTGGACACTCTTTGGGTTCCAGTACATTACAGGCTGTGTGGTGTGCAGCTGGACACTCTCTGGGGTCCAGTACATTACTAGCTGTGTGGTGTGGTGTGGAGCTGGACACCCTCTTTAGTGACTGTGAGGTGTGGAGCTGGACACCCTCTGGGATCTAATACATTAGTGACCATGTTGTGTGCAGCTGGACACTCTCTGGGGTCCAGTGTATTAGTGGCTGTGTGGTGTGTGGCTGGACACTCTCTGGGGACCAGTACTTTACTGGCTGTGTGGTATGGATCTGGACACCCTCTGTGATCCAGTACATTAGTGACTGTGTGGTGTGCAGCTGGACACTCTCTGGGATACAGTATTTTTGTGACTGTGTGCTGTGGAGTTGAACACCCTCTGGAATACAATACATTAGTTGCTGTGTGGTGTGGAGCTGGACACTGTCTTTAGTGACTGTGTGGTGTGAAGCTCGACACCCTGTGTGATTCAGTACATTAGTGACTGCATTGTGTGCAGCTTGACACCCTCTGGGATCCAGTACTTTAGAGACTGTGTGGTGTGCAGCTTGACACCATCTAGGCTATGGAACTTTAGTGACTGTGTGACATGGATCAGGACACTCTCTGGGATCCACTACATTAGTAACTGTGTGGTGTGCAGCTGGACACTCTCTGGGATACAGTACTTTAGTGACTGTGTGCTGTGGAGCTGCACACCCTCTGGAATACAATGCATCAGTTGCTGTGTGGTGTGGAGCTGGACACCATCTTTAGTGTCTGTGTGGTGTGGAGCTCGACGCCCTTTGTGATCCAGTACATTAGTGACTGTGTTGTGTGCAGCTGGAGACTCTCTGGGGTCCAGTACTTTACTGGCTGTGAGGTATCGAGCTGGACACCCTCTGGTATTCAGTGCATTAGTAGCTGAGTGCTGTGCAGCTATGGGCATCACCAGAGGTATAAAGTTGGGGAGGCTAATGCCTCACAGTCAAAATCCTAACAAAGCTAGGGGGTTCTGGGGGCATTCCCCCCACAGAACATTTTGAGATGTTTGCCTTCAAATGGTGGATTTTCCTGCATTTTAATGGTGAAATACTGGTATATATTTGAGAAGCCTGGTTATCATGATGTCTATTAAGTGGTACATGTGCAAAAATGTGGTTACTGGACCAGTGAGAACAACAGAAAGAAAGACACCATTATCCCAGCAGATCTGCTGGGAAGGTTACTGGAACCCAGAGAAAGTAAGAAACCAGCTGCCAGACACCATTATCCCAGCAGATCTGCTGGGAAGGTTACAGGACCACAGAGCAAGTAAGAAACCTGCCAGCAGACACCATTATCGCAGCAGTTCTGCTGAGAAGGTTACAGGTCCCCAGAGCAAGTAAGAGACCAGCCAGACACCATTATCCCAAAAGATCTGCTGGGAAGGTTACAGGACACCAGAGCAAATAAGAGTCCAGCCAGACATCATTTTCCCAGCAGATCTGCTGGGAAGGTTACAGGACACCAGAGCAAACAGCCACCACTTCCACACTGTATAATTCTGAACAAGTCACTTAACATTCCTGCCCTTACTCTCTCTGCATGCCCTCTTTCTACTGGGACCTTCAATTTAGGGTAAAAACAAAACAAACAAAAAAAGGATAGTGTGTTTGTCTGAGTTGGCTGAAGTGAATTGTTATCTGTGCAGTTATCTGGGTGTTTGTCTCAGGTGGCTGAAGGGAATTGTTATCTGTGCAATTAACTAAGTATAGTTAGCTGTAAAGTAGGGAGAGTGGCTTAGCTAGTAGGAAGCCAGGTTAAAGCCAGATTTAAAAACTGCCCTAGTTGGCTTCTGCCAAAGAACAGGCAGAGAACACCAAGAAGAAGGAGCTGCTGTTATAACTATACTTCTCAACTGGGACTATATTGACCTCCTTCCCTCACCTCCTCCCTAAGCCAGTTCTACTTTTATAGGCACAGGATTTGACTGACAACAGAAACTTCCTGTTTGGGAGCAGGAAGTGAGTGATCACAGAGCCACCAAAGACTCACCATCCTAGAAGGACAAGAGTAGCTCTCCATCCCCCCAGCTACTGGAGGTCTGACTGAGCAAGTAAGGAGACTACTGAGAAATATAGAAACATCTTGTCTCAGAACAGGAAGATCAGGAGTTTAAAGGGCACAGAGGCAGTAATTAAGTAGGGAGAAAAAAATTAAAATAATGAAAAAAAATATAGCAAAACAGAGGAAAGAGTAAGTATTCCAAATAACAGTTAAAGGGGCCAGAAATAAGACATGATGGGAGTGATGCAGTGCAGTGGCTGTGGAGCAGTAGTCTTCCAGGAGATGTTCTGGAGGATGCGGTGTTGTCCCATCAGCAGACACTTCTTTGGGCTGAGGGAGGAGGTTGCTCATCTCCAGGCTGAGTTTGCCAGGATTTGGGGGACCTCTTCTCCCACCCAGGGACCACGAAGGCCACTGCTGTTGCCTCAGTGGTTGCCATTAAAGAGGAGTGGTTGTACCACAGTGGGCTCAGGGAGGGTGAGGGTGGTGGAACAGAGGTGTATCCCTCCAGTTGTATCTCTCCACAATTCATATGCCATTCTGGCAAAGTGTGGTTCCTCTATGGAGGCACCAGCAGTGGAGACCAAGGAGTATGCTGGGAATCTCCACAAAGGAGACCCACAGGAGGGTGGCATGGGACCCCACAGGGGAAGGAAGCAACTCCTGGTGGGGGACTCCATTGTTAGAGGAGGTAGAACTGGGGGAGGAAGGGGAGAGGTAGGTAAGGTGCCTGCCTGGTGCCATGGCTTGGAGGGACAGGGAGCGAATCCTCAGGATAGCTGGAGCAGCTGCACGGGGGAGGGAGCTGGATGTCATTGTCCACCTAGGGACAAATGACCTGGCTGAGAAAGGGATCAGAGAGGTGCAGGAAGACTTTGCGGAATTGGGGAGGAGCCTTAGACAAGTAGCACGCACAGTAATCTTCTGGGAGGTGCTGGCTGTCTATGGCATGGGTGAGGCTAGGGTGCTCCACACCATGGGATTCAATCAGTGGTTGAAAAACTGGTGCATAGCTCAGGGATTTGGCTTCATTGGGGACTGGGGGTCCACCTGGAGTGATGCAGACCTATACTGGCATGATGCTCTGCATCTCTCCAGGAGGGGAACCAGGATCCTAGGTGATAGGTTTAAATGCTTCATTGGAAAGCATTTAAACTAGCCAAGAGGTGAGGCACTGGAAAGGAGCATGGAAATCCTAGCCCCCCCCCAAAAAAACATCAGGGTAGTAAGTGAGGCAAACACTAAGACAGAGATGTCAATAGGGAGATGGGCAGGGGTAAATGGAGAAAATGACAAAGGCAGTAAGGACAGAGATGGGGCAAAAAGGGGTAAGGCCAGCAAGAAATAGAGGGTAATGAATACCAATGCCCGTAGTCTGGGCAACAAGCTCCCTGAACTGATGGCCTTGATGGAAGAGGGAAGCATGGATATCGTAGCAGTCACAGAAACATGGTACACAGAGAACCATGAATGGGATGTTAACATACCAGGGTACACAACCTACAGGAGAGACAAGGAGGGTAGAAGGGGAGTAGCTCTCTCATGTAAGGAAGGATAAAGCAACTGAGCAAAAGAGTAAACAGGGAGGAGAGGCACTGTGGGTCACCTTAGAGACTGGAAATGGCACCACAATCTGCACCGGAGTTGTATACAGACCCCCATGTCAGGGGGAGGGAATGGACAAGGATATGATAGAAGGCATCCTTAGGATGGCAGAGAAAGGGGAGATACTGTTGATGGGGGAACCTGAATATGCCAGGTGTTAACTGGAGCACCTTTTCTGTAGCCACATCCAAGAGCAGGGCCATTCTCGATGCCCTACAGGTGGCATGCCTCAGACAGCTAGTTTTGGAACCCACTCATGAGGGAGCACTCTTAGACCTCATACTCTCAAATGGGGCCAGTGAGAAGATCTCGGATCTAGAAGCGGGTAGCCATCTGGGAACAAGTGACCACCAAACAGTGTGGTTCATGATAAACTCAGCTACAGAGTCAAGCCATACAAAAGTGAGGGTACTGGACTTCAGGAGGGCTGACTTTGACAAGATGGGAGAGTGCTTTAGAAAAGTACTAGCAAACAGGATAGAAGGAGGGGTTGAGCAACAATGGGGAAACATCAAAACTGCCATCACAGAGGCAACAAGCCTTTGTGTGAAGCAAATAAACAAATCAAAATGAAAGAAAAAGCCACTATGGTTCTCAAAAGAGGTGGTGGGGAAGGTTAGGGAGAAAAAGATAGCATTTAGGAAGTATAAGGAAACACAGAAGGAGCAGGACACAGAACTGTACCAGTTAAGGCAGAAGGAAGCAGGAAGGGAAGTCAGAATAGCAATGGTCCAAAAAGGAGGGATAATGAATGAATACTTCTGCTCAGTATTCACAAAAGAGGAGGAGGGTAAGTGCCTAATCTAATTAACATAAGCACTCTGGATAGGTGGGTAGATCCCAGTCCTTTCACAGAAGAAAGGGTTCTGAAAGAACTCCTAAAACTGAAGGTGGACAGAGCAATGGGACCTGATGGAATTCACCCCAGAATTCTAAAAGAATTAAGGGGAGAACTAGTGACACCACTGACTACCCTTTTTAACAAATCATAGGAGGATGGTGTGGTACCTGAGGACTGGAGGAAGGGGATGTGATTCCCCTTCACAAAAGTGGGAGCAAGACAGATACAGGAAACTACCAACCTGTCAGTTTGACTTCTGTGGTAGGGAAAGTGATGGAATCACTTCTGAAGGAAAGAATTGTTGAGTACTTTGAGGCCAGTGGGGCACAGGACCCAAGGCAGCATGGGTTCACAGCAGAAAGGTCATGTCAGATGAATCTAATTGATTTCTTTGACTACGTGACCAAAGTAGTAGACCAGAGAGGGCCCGTGGACATGGCCTACCTAGACTTTAGCAAGACATTTGACACAGTCCCACACAAAAGATTAATAATCAAATTAACCAGCCTGGGAGTGGGTCCCAGGGTGGTACCCTGGGTAAAACATTGGCTGAACAACAGGACACAGAAGGTAATTGTAAATGGAGTCCACTCTGAAGAAAGAGAGGTTACTAGTGGGGTACTGCAGGGTTCAGTACTGGTCCAGTCCTTTTTAATGTCTTTATAAGTGACATTGCAGAAGGAGTCGAAGGAAAAGTATGCCTCTTTGCAGATGACACAAATATTTGCAACAGGGTTGATACATAAGGAGGTGTGGAAAGGAAGAGAAGGGACTTGGCAAGGATGGAGGAATGGTCAGAAGTATGGCAGTTTGGAGTCAATGCAAAGAAGTGCAAAATAATGCACCTGGCAAACAAAACCCCAGGGCAAGATTACACAATGGGGGGTAGTAACAATAACAAAATGGAATGGGACATGGGGGTAATCATATCAGATGACCTTAAGGTTAGCAAGCAATGTGAGAAGACAGTAGGGAGGGCTGGGGGGATACTTTTATTTTAGTCTTTGGTAACCAGGTAAGGCCACTAGGCACAAGTGCCTGTTTTCAGGGACGACCTGGGAGCACTGAGTGGTTAAGTGACTTGCTCAGAGTCACACAGTATGCAAGTGGAGGTTGTGAGAATCAAACTCAGGTCTGGTCTGCTAGATGTATCAAGCTTGTTCCTGGGATGTATAGGGAGAGGCATCACCAGCAGAAAACAGGAAGTTGTTATCCCTCTGTACAGACAGTTGGTGAGACCCCATCTGGAGTATTGCATCCAGTTCTGGAGACCCCATCTTCACAAGGACATAGACAGGATGGAGGTAGTCCAGAGGAGGGCAACTAAAATGTTGCAGGGTCTGCAAGAGAAGCCATGTGATGAGAGACTCAAGGAGCTTAATATGTATACCCTTGAGGAAAGGAGGGAGAGGGGGGACATGATAGAAACTTTTAAGTACCTCAGTGGAATCAACAAAGTCCAAGAAGGTAGCATATTTCAGAAAAAGAGGTGTGCAAGAACAAGGGGACACAATTTCAAGATAGAGGGGGGACGGCTCAGGGGCAATGTGAGCAAGTATTTTTTCACAGAGAGGGTGGTGGACACATGAAACAGTCTTCCTGAGGAGGTTGTGGGGTCTAAAACTGTGGGAGAATTCAAGAATGCATGGGACAGACATAAGGCAATTATTGTGGTGAGTAGGAAGAAATAGGCTGTTGGTTAAATAGGATCTGCAGCTTATCCTGTAGGTAGGGGAATGAGCAGACTAGGTTGGGCCAAGCGGTCCTTATCTGCCATCATAGTCTATGTTTCTACGTTTCTCTCTCTCATCAATTTCTGAAGTCTTTGCATCTCCCTGTGTGCTGCAAACTATCCCTCCCTTCCCCCCTTCCTGGATTCTAAAGAGTTTGGGGATTATTTGTATGATTGTGTCTATATAGGCTGCTATATAAAAAGGCAGCAAAATTCTCTCCCTCCCTCTTTGGATTGTAAAGCACTCAGGAATACAGCTTGTATGAAAGATGCTATATAAATCAAAATTTCTTTTCACACAAGCCACAGGCACAGATCTTTCTTCTCTAAACTGCCCAACAACTGTGTAAAGACTCATGCTGCACAGCCTTTTAGATGTGTGCCTGTCTGAAAAATATACCTACTGTGCAAGCAATGCTGACTGTGTTGGCATGGCAGTTACTGAAAGGTGGTCACCAATCCTAATCCCAATTTATGTCAATCACTCCCAGTCCTTTCCAGGTGTTCCCTCCTACAAGGCAAGGCATGCCAAACCTCTCATGCTTCTGAACCCACTGAACAGAGTCCAAGAGACTAGCGGAGGCAGAGGGCATTTGTTGTAACCCCCCCCCCAGCGCTCCCTGTCAGATTGGAATCCAGCTAACCTGGGAGAGGTGATGATGACAAATCCCTGCCCCAAGCTCTGAGCTCTCCCATGGTGATGTCCTCACTTCTGTCCCAGTGTTCTCTTTGTTGACAGCACAGTACACAGCAGCCAGCCACCAGTGCACTCAGTCCACTCACGAGACTTACTTTCTAATTTCTCCATCAGACTTGTGAGAGGACGAGCATAGGCCCCAGAGTTTGCCAGGCAAGCAGACCAAAGAGGACCCAGGGAGGGAAAGGGTTAACTCCCCACCCACCCCATGCACAGCCAGCTGTCTTATTGATCAAACTGGCTGGCTGACCATTTCCTGTCTCTATCCCCTTCCCCCCTCCCCTCCTGGAGCCTTCTGGCGCTGGATCCTTTGTCTTGACCAGGCCAGGTCTCCAACCAGTGCCAAAAGGGGCCATAAATCAGCCAAATGGGCTGATCTTAGCCCCAGATACCAAATCATCTGTCCAAAAGCCAGGTCCACCTGTAGGCTAGAAAGGGTCTTCCCTGCTAGCCAGTGGCAGTTCTGGACTGGGTGACTAACAGAGTAGAAAGCACAGCAGTATGGATGCCTGGAGGTTTACCTGAAGCTTGGGTTTGTAGCTTCTGGGTGGCTACTCCTCTATAGCCAGTGGTCCTCGGGGGTCTGCAGCAGCAGTCACACCTTAGCTCCCAAAAAGGACCAGCAGTCCTCTTGATGGCCAGCAGCAGTCAGTTCCATAGGGTGAACTCCCTTTACTTGTCTGCTCCCTCAGTTTGCAGTTTTTGTTGTAACCCCTACCAGGTATGTCGTTTCTATCTGACAGCTCTACCAGGTGGGCTGGGCTCAGGGAGGAATATGTCACTTGGCACATAGGCTAGGTTTGACTACTCTGCACAGGGGCACCCAAGTAACTCCGAACACAGGAAGCAATAACTGTAAGGTCCAATACCAGAAGTGGGATTCTAAAGTGTGGCTTTTATTCACATCAAAACAGAATAAACAAAGCATAGATGGACCCCTACGGGGCTACACTCCTGGTAATGCAGATTTAAGGAGACCAGAACACATCCTCATCAATTTAGCCCTTAGGCTCTGAAACACACTGGGCACACTACCTGAACTTTACGTTGCTCTGGGTTTTCCCTGGCTCTGCTCCCTTGCCAGCCATTTGGACACTTTCCATATAACATGGAAACATTTAGTGGTGGCTCCCCAAACCACCTAAGAGCACTTCTGCTCCATAAGGGAATCTTCCTCATTAATCCCACATCTGGATACTTTCCTCAGGCACTGGCCAAGTACCTGAGAAAAAGCAACGGGTGTCCCAGAGCAAATCTGTAGAAGTGAATTTGGTTACTACTAATGGGGAGCCTTCCACCTCTCGCTCCCACAATTCATACTCAGCCATTTCTCTGGACTGTAACACCTCATCCTTTCACACACTTCACTGTGTAGATTCTTTTTAAATGTATTTCACATTCAGTCTACCGCCTTTACTTCCCATTTGTGCTGGACTTGAACATACTTATTAAGTGGCTTTGTCCATTACTCTAGACCACCCACAGAGTTAAGCAGTCCAATCCCCACATCTTCCAAACTGTACTTGGCTGTCTTTTCCTGACCCCACAGTATCAGTCCCTTTAGTTTCATCGTGATGCAGGTGAAAACACGTGGCCCTTTAGCAGAGCAAACTCACCCTTCAGTTACATGTGCCCCACAGGCATTTCCTCCTCAAGGAACTCTCTTCCAGAGCTTCTGGTGCCTCAGCACGAACATAAATAGGCAGCTTTTTTTCCTTAGCTGGACCAAGGGGGGGTTTCCCCTGGACACAGGCTGATACCTTCCCCCCATCCCCGCAGGGAAGGGGACCTGAACCATTGAAAGCGATCTCCACCACTTCAATTTGCAGTTATTGTGTTCCTCTTCAGGTGGAAACACACACCTAAAAAAACGGAAGTAGCTCTTTACAAAGCTTAGAGCTCTGAGGGCCTGCACCTGTGCTGCACTCTACAGACTTCTCACAGACTGACTTCAAATTCCCCAACGTTCTACTCTAACCTCCAACTGCAACATTCCAGTGTGGCTTATGCAGCTGCTAAAGTTCTAAAATGATCTCATCCCTCAGCCTCAGCTGAGACTGAGAACAGAGTGAGACAGTGTGAAATCCATTTAACTGGAGTTTCACAAGCTGCCTTCCCTGCCTACCACTAGGTCTTACTGGGATTCTAGTAACCCCGGGTAACAGGGGGGTTACATTGTATTGGGGTTTTCTGGGGTATCCTGATGCTGGGTGCCCAGTGTGATGCTTTGCCATTTGTTTATTGTTGTATTGTATATGTAACCCCCATGCAAATGGGGGTTCCCAAAAAGTCTTCCAGGAGCTTGCTTGAATGCTCTACACCTGAATGGTGTTTGGCATTTAAGCCATTTATCTGTGAGTGCTTTTAGAGCCTCTGGTACTGTCTCTTTAAGAGCTGTCTGCTTGCAGACATAATTAGTTTGTATTGGGGGGACTGTGTGTTTCCCTGCTCAAGTCCCACTCGAGCTGCTGCCAAATCGCTCCATTTCTGCCGTCACTAAGTGGGCAGAGTGAGCACTTTTCAAAGATGTAACTGTTTGCCAGAAATCATTTACAGTAATAATGAAAATACAGTTTGTCTATCCTGCTTTTCTTTGCAGTCTGAACTGTTTTTGCCTAAGCCCTTCATTCTGGTTTTGAACTGCTGAACTGTACCAATCAGTGTGGGGGACCTTTGAAATGGAGTCTGCAGCTGGCAAATCAGAACTTGGACTGTCATTGTGGAGCCAGCCACCTATATACTGTATGGCCAGTGACTCTAGGAAATGTAGTTTTGACCTTGGCGCCTTTTTCCACCAACAGAGGGAGTTTATTGTGAGTGACAGCCAGACCAGCCAACAGAATAGTGTGGAACTAAAGGAAATGCACTGCTCTGGGACTGGAGAGATTAGATCAGTTTGGGCAGTGAAGAGACAAGGAGCTCTGTGCTTCTGAGGTGTATAGTTTAGCGCGGGAAGCGCGTGTGAAGCCCTGAGTTTCAGTCTGCAGCCTGTGCAAGCACCTGTTCAGACTGAATCTGTCCTGTGAGGAGAGTCAAGGAGATCTGAAGAGCAGAAACCAGGCTCACCCTGTAGAAGACTGGAGAAATTGCTAAATCGCGCTCGGTCTGTCAGGAGCTGAAGCTGCTGTGTGTTCTCTCGGGTATCGTGCAGTAATTGCGGTCAGGATCGAGAAGCAGCCTGCCTGGTATAGTACTTTCCTTTTACATATAAATGTGTGTCGTGCTTGTGGGGGATCATGTTTCAAATCCCCTGTACAGTGAATTAAGTGCATAAAGCTGGAAGTAAACCCAGCTTAATCTGGACTATATTCCATTTGCTATAAACTGCAGTGGGGTCCAGTCACAAGGGCCTTATCCTTATGTTCTGCTCCTCCTGGCAATCCAGGACAATCTGCATTCCATCTAGTTCTCAGCATTGAGTTTGGGAGTACAAGCAGGGTAGCTCCCTTCCATCTGTTTATCGAATTGCAAGTGTGTTATCTAATTGTTGTTTTTCATTTCTTCATGAACTGAACCATCCAGCTCCGGATTACAACTGGGTATTGTGCAAGTGTTTTTTCCAGCACAGGGCCCAACCAGCTGCACTGATCCTGGCTAGCCCCCCCCCCCATCCTGGGTACCCAGTGAAAGTGACAATTTGAGACTCTGAATATACGCACAGTACTGTGATTATTAATGTGTTTAACCTAATTAACCTGATTTTCCCCTTCCTTGTTACGGCTCCTTAAATAAATCAGATCTGTTCGTTTCAGCAAAGTTACACTGTCTGAGGTATTCGCTTATGTTAAAGTATTGTGCTGTGGCTTTTGCACTGTATCATCTTGTTTTACACGGGGTCCCCAGAGTCCATTCGATAGAGCCAGTCCTGGGGGTAAGTGTACATTGTGAAGATATTCCTGATGTATTGTGTGGGCCACTAGTGGGAAGAAAGGAGGTTACAGTGTCCCAGAGGGCTGTGACCAAGTTAGTTTAACTACTGCAAACCCTGACCTCTGGGTGGAGGCACTTGCCATTGGACCTAGGCCCCTTAACCTGTTAGCAGTTACGCAGACAGGGGTAGTAGCTCTTGGGATAGCGCCACCTAGGGGTTACATATAATATTTGTGTTATAAATAAAATGTGCAGGGTATGGGATTGTCTGCCTAGGACAAGCAGGCAGTGAGTGAGAGACTTGACCTTTGACCCAAAAAAATGTCAGAGTGGCTGAAAGCAGCAGGATGTTATAAACAGACCAAATAAACCTAATTAAGAGTTTCCTGTTCTGTCTTTAATTAAAGCCTTCTGGCCATCTGCCAGGAGATAGAACCTACAAACAATTTTATGATTCCTGCAGGAAGAGACTTATCAGGTTCCAGACTTGTGAAAAAACCATAAAAACCTGAGATCACTCTAGCAAAACAGGAAATCAGCAGTGAAACAAAAGGGGATGTTTTGATCAAAGACTGTCATATTTGGGAAATGGCTAGTGATGATTTTCTTCACAATAATAACATACATCCTTGTGGATAATTATGTGAGAAATTAAATCTAAGGGAGGATCTAATGGTGACCTCACCAAAAGGGGTGGGGAGATGGAGTTTGAAATGAACATACATCTGGGGAAAACAGAGCATATTATTCTGGACTCAAGAGAGACTGAATTCTCTGGACTTGAAAGCACTTAATGGTAACAACTAGATAAGAAAGAACTTAAGTATTTGTGGTAGGAGTTTGTGTTCTGTAACTTCCCATTTTTCTTTTATTGTGACTGTAAGTTAATGATATAATTGTGCTGTGTTCGATCTTACCTGTTTTACATTTTTTTTTGTAAACAGCATTTTCTTTAAAATATTGCCTGTGCTTTTTCTCCATTATTTTACATGTGATTTGCTGAACCTGTGTTTAAGGCTGACAGCTGTTAAGGATTTGAATGTGTTACTAAGCTTACTTAAAGGTAAGAATATACCTAGGTCTCATATAGAGTTGTAAGGGTAACTGCTTCTCTGAACAGAGATCTCTCTAAACACCTCCCAGCTCACTCATGTCTCACAGCCCTCCCTTTCCCAATCTCATTCCCTGTGGCACTGGGCCTGCCTTGTGACTCCTTCCCCACTTCACATCTCCACTGGTACAAGACATTTTCCACCACCAATGGACAGTGGCCCATTAGCCCACCAACTTCCTCTCCCGGTCGCATGCCTGCAATACTAACTGCCTATGGTGCCCGCTTATCTCTTATTGTTACCGCAGCCAGTTGCCTACTCAAGCTGCTCGTTTTATGAATATTATCTCAAAGTATGTTATAACTGAGTATCTTTATTTTTTCTTTTAGTTATTTTGTTTGTTTTTTGTGCATTCTTTTACTATCTCTGTATGTATATTGACCCTCATCCTTTGACGTGGAACCTTTGTAAATGAGCAGTTTCTGCTCAAAGGTATTTGTAATCCGAGAATTTAATAAATAAATAAATAAATTAAAAAAAGGGTACATTTTGGAAACCAGGCTTGGTGCCCCTGGGCGAAGGATTGTACTGCATTCCCGAAGAGGGTACATATCCGAGCCTATAAACTGGGTATGCTAGCATAAGGTTCACATTTTGACGCCTTCCAGAACTCAAGGTTAGTAGGTGATTTGGACCAAAACAGAGAGGAGGGTTACCTTGTTTGTCACCTATTCACACTATTGCACTCAAAGGTTGGCACTGTGGGAGCAGATGGCCTGACCTGCAGAGTGCATTTGTGACACCTAGTAGTGCATGTAGCACAAGCACAACATTTCAGATGCAAAGTGATGAGGGCAATGCTCACCCAGGTTCTCTTTTGTTCGAATAAAAATATGGCTTGGCAAGTCTGTTAGTTTGCTTCCTGTTATTTGGCAGAATAAATGTGGCATGGTTTGTGTTTTTTGGGGCTGCCATTGCAGTTCCCCTGTCTTCCCTCTCCAATACGCTGGCTGTTTTTTGTTTTTAACTGGCATTGACATTGGGTGTTGTCACACATGGGGCTGCTATTGCAGTCCCCTGTCCTTCCCCCTTTGTTTACTGTCTTTAAATTTTTCAGGGAAAATGATTGGGGAGCTTGAGCTTACATTGGGGGGGCTTCACCTCCCTGAAAACAGCCTGGTGATGCCACTGTGTGGAGCTGGACACACTCTGGGATCCAGTCTATTAGTTGCTGTGTGGAGTAGAGCTGTGCTCCCTCTGGGATCCAGTATATTAGTAGCTGAGTGGTGTGGAGCTGCACACCCTCTGGATACAGTACATTAGTGGTTGTGTGGTGTGGATCTGGACACCCTCTCAGAAACAGTACTTTAGTGACTGGTGCATAGATGGACACTCTCTGGGGTCTAGCACATTACAAGCTGTGTGGTGGGCAGCTAGACACTCTCTATGGTCCATTATTTTACTGGGTGTGTAGTGTGGAGCTGGACACCCTCTGGGACCCAGTACTTTACTGACTGTGTGGTGTGCAGCTTGACAACTTCTGGGATTGCAGTATTTTAATGACTGTGTGGTGTAGAGCTGGACACCCTCTGGGATCCAGTACATTAGTGGCTGTGTGGTGTGGAGCTGGACACTCTTTGGGATCCAGAACATTACAAGCTGTGTGGTGTGCAGCTGGACACTCTCTATGGTCCATTATTTTACTGGGTGCGTAGTTGTGGAGCTGGACACCCTCTGGGATCCAGAACATTAGAAACTGTGTTGTGTGCAATTGGACACTCCTTGGAGTGCAGTACTTTACTGACTGTGTGGTATGGAGCTGGACACCCTCTGGGATGCAGTGCATTAGTAGCTGAGTGGTGTGGAGCTGTTCACCATCTGGAATCCAGTGTATTAGTGGCTGTGTGGTGTGCGGCTGGACACTCTCTGGGGTCCAGTACTGTACTGGCTATGTGGGGGTGGAGCTTTACACCCACTGGGATCCACTACTTTAGTGACTGTGTGGTGTAGAGCTAGACACCATCTGGGATCTAGTACATTAGTGCCTATGTGGTGTAGAACTGGACACCCTGTGGGATCCAGTACATTAGTGGCTGTGTGGTGAGGAGCTGGACACCCTCTGGAATCCAGTATATTACCGGCTGTGTGGTGTGGAACTTGACACCCTCTGGGATACACTACTTTAGTGACTGTGTGGTGTAGCTTGACACCCTCTGGAACATAGTACTTTAGTGACTGTGTGGTGTGGAGCTGGACACCCTCTGTGATCCAATACATCAGTGATTGTGTTGTGTGCAGCTGGACACTCTCTGGGGTCCAGTACTTTACGAGCTATGTGGTATGGAGCTGGACACCCTCTGGGATCCAATGCATTAGTAGGTGAGTGGTGTACAGCTGCACACCCTCTGGGATCCAGTACATTAGTGACTGAGTGGTGTGGAACTGTATACTCCTATGGGATCCAGTGCATCAGTGGCTGTCTGGTGTGCAGCTGGACACACTCTGTGATACAGTACATTAGTGGGTGTGTGGTGTGGAGCTGGACATCCTCTGGGATCCAGTACATTGCAGGCTGAGTGGTGTGCAGCTGGACACTCTCTGGGGTCCAGTATGTTACTGACTGTGTCGTGTAGAGCTGTACACCCACTTTAGTGACTGTGTGGTATGCAGCTTGACTCCCTCTGGGACACAGTACTTTAGTGACTGTAACTACAAAAGAACCCCACAGCAAATGCCCTGGGGCATTGGTTATCCCAGAGGATATTGGCAAGGCCACTGATTTACGGTGATTAAAACAACGAAATTCCACTTTCAAGACTTCAGATTCCGGAATTGTACTGGTGATTGTTACTCTAATTTCTGGATTTTACTGGGATTCTGCTATCATTCTTTTAGTATGGGGATAAATAATCAGAATTAAACCAGGCTTAATATACAGATCATTAAATAAAGTAAATTGAAAATAATACAAGAAGGAATTAAAAGAAAAACACAAGTTTTGTAGATTTACTGATCTGATATAAAATGCCAGATTCCATAAAATCTTTGTTTTTACCGGTCTTCAGGCAGCCCTAATTCTGGAATTTTATAGGATTTCCCAGTAAAAACTGAAAAACAGTGGCCTTGGATAAAGGCCATACAGCCAAATTTTAGAGAACACAATTGCACAAACCCCAATGAAGCAAAGCATCATGGGAAACATGTGAAATTCCCCATGCGAGAATTTGGACTGGCTCAACTTTAAGCAGCATTGCATGGTGCCAGAAGCCTCACAGTGTAATCAGCAAAGGCTAAGAACAGCGGACACATACACATATTTCATCCTCAGTTGAGCTAGTACAAATTCTCTCATGGGGATTTGCATATTTCCCATGATGCTTAGCATTATTGAGGTATGTGCAATTGTGTTCACTTTAGTGACTGTGTGGTGTGCACCTGGACAATCTCTGTGGTCCAGCACTTTTCTGGATGTGTGGTATGAAGCTGAATATCATCTGGGATCCAGTACTTTAGTGACTGCATGGTGTGGAGCTGGACACCCTCTGGGATCCAGTACATTAGTGGCTGTGTGGTGTACAGCAGGATACCCTATGGCATCCACTACATTAGTGGTCATGTGGAGTGGAGCTTGACACCCTCTGGGATGCAGTACATTAATGGCTGTCTGGTGTGGAGCTGGACACCCTCTGGGAACCAGTGCATTAGTGGCTGTGTGGTGTAGAGCTCTGTGTGGTGTGCAGCTTGACACGCTCAGGGATACAACACTTTAGTGACTGTGTGGTATGGAGCTGGACACCCTCTGGGATCCAGTGTATTAGTGACTGTGCAGAGTAGAGCTGCACACCCTCTGGGATCTAGTAAATTAGTAGCTGAGTGGTGTGGTGCTGGACACACTCTATGATACAGTGTATTAGTGGCTGTGTGGAGTAGAGCTGCACACCCTCTAGGAACAATGCATTAGTGGCTTTGTGTCATGGAGCTGGACACCCTCTGGGATCCAGTACATTAGTAGCTGAGTCGTGTGGAGCGGGACACCATCTGGGATATAGTACTTTAATGACTGTGTGATGTGCAGATGGACACTCTCTGGGGTCCACTACTTTACGGGCTGTGCGGTATGGAGCTAGACACCCTCTGGGACCTAATACTATTTATTTATTTATTAAAGTTTCGGAATTACAATCCTTTGAGTCAAAGACTCTTTTGCAAAGGCTCCACATCAGTACAAACAGACATATTTCTTTAAGACAGATTAAACAAACATCATGTAGTAGAATAATACATTAGGACTTTACATGTTTACTTCAAACATTTCCTATGCTTGGTTTGTGTCTCTAGGGTTGTTTATAGACCCTGGGTCATTGAGGTGGAGTGAGTTAGTTGCAGCCACATGTCTCAGAGTCAATGAGATGTCTCTTGATTCCATTTTTAAATTGGCCTAGACTAGGGGCCAGGGAGATGGGAGAGGGGAGTTCATTGAGCCAGATGGGAGCCCGATAGCTAAAGGACCTTTGTCCTAGTGTGGTCCTGCAGTGGGGGACTAAGATGGGTGTGCTTGCCTGGTACCTAGGGGTGCTCCTGTGAGTGTTTGGTTAGATGAGGGAGTGTAGGCCAGTGGGTGCTAGCTTCATGAGTATCTTTTCGGCTTGAAGACAAGTGTGGTATTTTAGCCTCCCTTTGAAGGTCATCCAGTCCGCTCGTTTGTAGAGGTCACAGGTGTGGGTTAGTCTATCACTTTCTGTGACCAGATGGCAGGCTTTATTGAGGGCAAGATTGATGCGATTAAGGGGCAGTAAGGTCAGCCGTCCCGTATATGATTATCCAGTAGTCAACCAGTGATAGGACTGAGCTAGTTACTGCCAGCCGTAGGGCCTGTGGTGGGAGGCAGTGTCTGTGCCTATAGAGAATCCCTAGTCTCGTATTTACCAAGGAGGAGAGGTGATTGATGTGTATGTGGTATGTAAGGGATGTGTCTAGTGTTATGTCTAGGTATTTGAAGTGCAGGACCTGTTCAATTTGGATGCCTTGATAGTTAGAGATATTTAGGTGGGTGCTACTGTAGGGATTTTGGCGGTGCGCAAAGATCATGGATTTGGTTTTAGTGTAATTTAGTATTAATCGATGCTCAGTGAACCAGTCCTCTAGTTCATCAAAGTAGCTTTGTAGAGTATGTTGGAGGGAGTTGGGAGTGCTATCCTTCCAGTACACTACTGCATCATCTGCTTAGAGCAGAAGCTTACCTCTGCAGGCTTTTGGGATGGAGTTCAAGAAGAGGATGAAAAGCAGTGGGCCTAGAATTGAACATTGAGGTACACCTGCAAGGACTGGTTTGTTGTCGGACAGGGTGGTGCTGATTTTGACCTCTTGTGTCCGGTCAGTGAGATAGTGCTTGAACCAGAGTATTGTGTCCGAGGTGAGATTGAGGGAGGGGGAGTAAGTGGATAAGTAGAGCATGACTGACGGTGTCAAATGCTTTGGTTAGGTCAACAAAGACTGCACCTGCTATAGATCCCTGTTCAAGTGCCTCGTGTATATAAGAAGTAAATTCGAGCAGGGCAGTGGTGGTGCTGTGACCTGCTCTGAACCCATGGTTGTTCTTGGCACAGCAGTGTGTGACTAGCCAGGTACTCTGTGAGTTGGTCTGACACTATTCTTTCGAGAGCTTTGTGGGGGGGAGTATTGTGATGGGTCTATAGTTGCCAGGATCGGTTGGATCACCCTTTTTTAGGATTGGCGTGATTATTCCCCTTTACCAGAGTGTAGGGAATTGGCCTCGGCACAGGGAGCAGTTGAATATTTTGGTGAGGTGTGGGAGGATCACGTCTAGAGTTAGACAGAGGATTTTGAGGTCTAGGGAGTCACTGCTGTACCTCTTGTTGCATAAGGCTTTAGTCAGGCAGTGTTTGGCCTTAATACAGGAGATGGTTCTGAGCCAGAAGGGAGGGAAGGTGGACATTAGGGAGGTGGTAGAGGGGACCTGGGAATAGGGTCAAAGAAGTTTGGTGGGAGTATGTGACTGAGGTCCATGAAGGAATTGTTCAGGACGTTGGTTATGGTGTTGGGGTCCTGGGAGATGGTACCATTGTCGAGTATCTGTGACAGTGTTAGGTTAACAGTTTTACCACAGAGCTCCTTGATATTGCTTCAGAACTTGTTCTCAGAGCCCCAAGACGAGGTGAGTGCTTGTTTGTAGTGGTTTGTCTTAGCTAGCCGAATAGCCCTGGTGCACTTGTTTCTCACCTCTCTATAGAGTTGTCTGTCATGGGAAGCTGGGAGTTCAGTGCCCTGTGCCAGAGATTATCTCTATGCTGCATTTGATCTTTATTTAGTTTTTGTTGACCGGGTAAGTGCACTAGACAAGTCCTGCCTATTTTCAGGCACGACCCAGGGGAAGGGGATACAGATGAATGCCAACTGCCCTTGAACCAGATTAAGCTGTTGGTGGTATTTTTTTTTTTTAGCGAATAAGTAGAGCATGACTGATGGTGTCGAATGCTTTGGTTAGGTCAACAAAGATTGCACCTGCTATAGATCCCTGTTCAAGTGCCTCATGTATGTAAGAAGTAAATTTGGACAGGGTCTGCGAGATCCACGGGGTGTCTCTATTTTTTATTACCTTTTTTGAGAGTGGGGCATACTTATCACAGGCAGTATTAAAGATATTAATAAAGGAGTTAAGGGCAGCATCAATGGACTAGGTGGCGTGGACAGGTGTCCAGTCACTGGTGGAGAGATAGTGTTTAATTTTGGTTATGGCACCTTTTTTGAGGTGCCTTTGGTGGGATATTTTGGGTTGGCTGGGTGTGTTCTTATTTGACCAGTAGCAGGAGAAGGGAGCGTGGTCACTAAGGACATCCGAGAGGACTTTAATATTAGAGAGGTGCTTAGGGAAGTTTGTGAGGATGAGGTCTAGGAGAGTGTGTGTCCCTGTCCTGGGGTCTTGCCATGTAGGGGACTGGACTACCTGGGTCAGGTCCTGTGCTTCGGCTGCATCTTTGAAGGGGACTGATGCCTTTGATAACCAGTTCACATTAAAGTCACCCATGATAATCAGCTCGCTCCTGGGGGGGAGCTGGGCTATGCTGGTCAGTATAGAATCAAAGACAAATTTTTGGTTGTTAGGTATGTAGGCCGCCATTATGTATAATGGTTTCCCAGGGGAGCCAAGTGTTGCTTTGATTGTAATGGCTTGTTCCCCGTGTTCTGGTGAGGGCAAAGGGACCAGTAGTGGTTGTAAATTAGCTCTGGCATATATAGCACAGCCTCCACCCCTCTTACCTGCTCTATCTGCTCTGAAGATTAGGTAGTCATTTAGGGCAACCGAGGCATCCGGTATATTCCTTGTGAGCCAGGTTTCAGATAGAGCCAGGATGTCAGGGGAATGTTGAGCTATCCATCCTTGTAGCAGTGTAAGTGTCCTTGGTAGGCTGCGGATGTTTAGTGATGCCAATAGTAGGCCACCATTCCGACGACCCTTGGTCCTACTAGTCCTCATAGGTTCCTTGGGTTGGGGTGTATGTTACCAGACATAAGGAGGAGTAGGAGGAGAGCATGCCTGAGAGCTGCTGTCTGGAGCCGTTTGCAGATGTTTTTGATGAGGCACGGATGGGTGTTATGATTGTGTACTTTGATTGGTATGGGGATGGATTGGATCATTTGGGCTAATTGCACTTGGTGTATGAGAGGATTGGGGCTATTTGGTGGGTGGGTGTTTGACGGGGGTGCTGGTCTTGCCTGTAGGGGCCCACTTAAGGTGCAGCTAAGGCTCGCAGTGAAATTGGTGCCAAATGGCGCTGTGAGGGGATGAGTTTGGTGGGGTTGCAGGTGTGAGTTTGTGGGGTGTTGAGTGTTGAGGCAATTATTTGAGTCCCAGAAGTTGTGTTTTATGAAAGGGAGAGAGGGTTGGGAGTAGGAAACAATAGTTAGGATTAAGATGGACTGGATAAGTGAGCTTTGGCTGCTTGTCATGCTACCTGCCTTGGGATTGAAACAATAAGTACAAGAGAGAGCCCCCTAGCATTTAATGAGTATAGCTTGCAAATGGTAAAGTTAGCTGATAGGTTTTAGCGCTCACGTGATCCTCCCTATAAAGCTAGAGTACGGCCATGGGTGGTGGTGGTGGCGGTGGTGGGGAGCCATCGCGCAGCGCTGGCAGGGATCAATTCCAGTTGCTCAACAGAGCGCAAGCTGCACTGACTCCCTCCATAACTTATATGGCTTTTGGGGTAGGAGAGCTGAACGTACAGACCCTCACGATCTTGTTGCTTGGCGTGTGCGGGGAAGGGCTGCACAATCTGCCCCTCGTGACCTCCGCTGTGGTCCCAGTCTGTGGACAAGGAATAGGGAGAAGGAGAGGTTAATATACAGCCTGGTTGAGGGCGTAACACAATTTTGAACAGCTTTACTGATTACTGGATATGCAACGGTGAAAGCGGAGCTGTATCAGTGAGTCAGGGGAAGCACTCGGGAGATGCCGGTTGCAAGCAGCAGTTTGCTGTCCTTTGTAGGATTTAGAATGCAAGCTAGGCAGCTGCACGCCATATCCCTGCTTTTCCCCAGAAGCCCCTATGCTAACCGACAGGTGGGTTGGGAGTTTTTCTCTGACCTTCTTTCTTTAACACTTTTAAACTGAGCTTTGGCGCCAAAACATAACTGAAAACTTTAAGCACAGTGGACACTTTAGTTGTGACAAAAAAACTATCTCCACAGGTGTGGGGACACAAAATAACTTTAGACCAAGTAACTGGGTCTGCAAATTAAAGTCCTTTTAAAGTTCTTTCAGAATTCCAGCTGCTTAACAGAGCTCGAGCTGCACTGACTCCCTCCATAGCTTACACGGCTTCTGGTGTGGGAGGGCTGAGCGAACAGTCCCTCGTGACCTTGTTGCTTGGCATGTGTGGGGGAGGGCTGCACAATCTGCCCCTCGCGACCTCCACTGTGGTCCCAGTACGGCTTCTGGGGTGGGAGGGCTGAGTGTACGGTCCCTCACAACCTTGTTGCTTGGCGTGTGTGGGGGAGGGCTGCACAATCTGCCCCTCGCGACCTCCGCTGTGGTCCCAGTATGGCTTCTGGGGTGGGAGGGCTGAGTTACGGTCCCTCGCAACCTTGTTGCTTGGCGTGTGTGGGGGAGGGCTGCACAATCTGCTCCTTGCAACCTCCACTGTGGTCCCAGTCTGTGGTGTGTAGCTTGACACCCTCTGAGATTGCAGTACTTTAGTGACTGCATGGTGTAGAGCTGGACACCCTCTGGGATCCAATGCATTAGTGGCTGTTTGGTGTAGAGTGGGACACCCTCTTGAATCCAGTACATTAGTGGCTGTGTGGTGTTCAGCTGGACACTTTTTGGGATCCAGTACCTTACAGGCTGTGTGGTGTGCAGCTGGGCACTCCCTGGAGTCCAGTACTTTACAAGCTGTGTCATGTGGAGATGGACACCCTCTTTAGTGTATGTGCGGTGTGGAGCTGAACATCCTCTGGGATTCAATAGATTAATGACCATACTGTGTGTGACTGGACACTCTCTGGGGTTCAGTACTTTACTGGTTTTGTGGTTTGGAGCTGGACACCACCTGGGATCCAGTGGATAAGCAGCTGAGTGGTATGGAGCTTGACACTCTCTGGGATGCAGTGTATTAGTGGCAGTGTGGTGTGCAGTTGGACACTCTCTGGGGTCCAGTACTTTACTGGCTGTGTGGTATGGAGCTGGACACCCTCTGAAATCCAGAACTTTAGTGACTGTGTGGTATGCAGCTTGACACCCTCCAGGATCCACTTCTTTAGTGACTGTGTGATGTAGAGCTAGACACCCTCTGGGATCTAGTACATTAGTGACTGTGTGGTATAGAGCTGGATACTCTCTGGAATCCAGTACATTACAGGCAGTGTGGTGAGGAGCTGGATATCCTCTGGGTTCCAGTATATTACAGGCTGTATGGTGTGGAGCTGGACACTCTCTGGGGTCCAGTATATGATTAGCTGTGCGGTGTGGAGCTTGACACCCTCTTTAGTGACTGTGTGGTGTGCAGCTTGACACCCTCTGGGATACAGTACTTTAGTGACTGTGTGGGGTGCAGCTTGACACCCTCAGGGATACAGTACTTTAGTAACTGTGTGGAGTGCAGCTTCACACCCTCAGGGATACAGTACTTTAGTGACTGTGTGGTGTGGGGCTGGACACTCTCTGAAATCCGGTACATCTGTGATTGTGTTGTGTTTAGGTGCACACTCTCTGGGGTCCAGTACTTTACAGGCTGTATGGTATGGAGCTGGACACCCTAAGGGATCCAGTGCAGTAGAAGGTGAGTGGTTTGGAGCTGGGCACCCTCTGCAATCCAGTGTATTACTGGCTGAGTGGTGTAGAGCTCCACACCCTCTGGGATCCAGTGCATTAGTGGCTGTGTGGTGTGCAGCTGGACACCCTCTGGGATACAGTACTTTACAGGCTATGTGGTATGCAGCTGGACACTCTCTGGGGTCCAGTACTTTACTGGCTGTGTGGTATGGAGCTGAACACCCTCTTTAGTGACTGTGTGGTGTGCAGCTTGACTCCTTCTGGGATACAGTACTTTAGTGATTGTAACTACAAAGAACCCCATAGCTAATGCTCTGAGGCATTAATTATCGTGGAGGATATAGGCCACACAGCCACATTTTAAAGAGAACACAAGTGCACATAGCCCAGTAATGCAAAGCATCATGGGAAACATCTGCAAATCCCCATGAGAGAATTTGGGCTGGCTCAACTTTAAGCAGAATTGCTTGGTGCCAAAAGGCCTCACAGTACAATCAGCAAAGGCTAAGAACAACAGACACATACACATGTTTCATCCTCAGTTGAGCCAGTCCAAATTCTCTCATGGGATTTGCATATGTTTCCCATGATGCTTTGCATTATTTTGGTATGTGCAACTGTCTTCTCCTTAGTGACTGTGTGGTGTGCAGCTGGACATGCTCTGGGGTCCAGCACTATTCTGGATGAGTGGTATATAGCTGAGCACCATCTGGGACCCAGTACATTAGCGACTGTGTGGTGTGCAGCTGGATACTCTTTGGGGTCTATCACTTTACTGGCTGTGTGGTATAGTGTTGAACACCCTGTGGGATCCAGTACATTAGTAGCTAAGTGCTATAGAGATGGACACCCTCTGGGATCCAGTGCATTAGAGGCTGTGTGGTGTAGAGCTGGACACCCTCAGGTATCTAGTATATTAGTGGCTGTGTGGTGTGGAGCTAGACACCCTTTGGGATCCAGTTCATTAGTGGCTGTGTGGTGTGGAGCTAGACACCCTCTGGGATCCAGTGCATTAGAGGCTGTGTGGTGTAGAGCTGGACACCCTCAGGCATCTAGTATATTAGTGGCTGTGTGGTGTGGAGCTAGACACCCTTTGGGATCCAGTTCATTAGTGGCTGTGTGGTGTGCAGCTGAACACACTCTGGAATCCACTACTTTAGTGACTGTGTGGTGTGCAGCATGACACTCTCTTTGATACAATACTTTAGTGACTGTGTGTTGTGGAGCTCGACATCCTCAGGGATCCAGCACATTAGTGACTGTGTTGTGTGCAGCTTGACACCCTCTGGGATATGGAACTATAATGGCTGTTTGGTATGGATCTGGACACCCTCTGGGATCCAGTACATTAGTGACTGTGTAGTGTGCAGCTGGACAATCTCTGGGATGCAGTACTTTAGTGACTGTGTACTGTGGAGCTGGACACCCTCTGGAATCCAATACATTAGTTGCTGTGTGGTGTGGAGCAGGGCGCCATCTTAAGTGACTGTGGTGTGGAGTCCGACACCCTCTGTGATCTAGTACATTAGTGACTGTGTTGTGTGCAGCTGGAGACTCTCTTAGGTCTAGTACTTTACTGGTTTTGTGGTATAGAGCTAGAAACCCTCTGGTGTCCAGTGCATTAGTAGCTGAGTGGTGGGGAGCTGGACACCATCTAGGATACAGTACATTAGTGGCTATGTGGTGTGGATCTGGACACCCTCTGGGATCCAGTACATTTGCAACTGAGTGGTGTGGAGCTGGACACCCTCTCAGAAATTATACTTTAGTGACTGTTTGGTGCACAGATGGACACTCTCTGGGATACAGTACTTAATGGCTGTGTGGTATGGATCTGAACACGCTCTGGGACCCAGTACTTTACTGACTGTGTGGTGTGCAGCTTGACATCTTCTGAGAATGCAGTATTTTAGTGACTCTGTGGTGTAGAGCTGGACCCTGTACATTACAGGCTGTGTGATGTGCAGCTGGACACTCTCTGTGGTCCATTACTATACTGTGTGCATGGTGTGGAGCTGGACACCCTCTGGGATCCAGTGTATTAGTGGCTGTGTGGAGTAGGGCTGCACACCCTCTGGGATCCAGTATATTAGTAGCTGAGTTTTGTGGAGCTACTCACAGTCTGGGATCTAGTACATTATTGGTTATGTTGTTTGCAGCTGGAGACTCTCTGGGGTGCAATACTTTACTGGCTGTGTGGTATAGAGCTGTATACCCTCCGGTATCCAGTGCATTAGTAGCTGAGTGCTGTGGAGGTGGACACACTCTGGGATCCAGTGTATTAGTGGCTGTGTGGAGTAGAGCTGCACACCCTCTGGGATCCAGTACATTCATGGCTGTTTGGTGTGCAGATGGACACTCTCTGGAGTCCAGTACTTTACTGGCTGTGTGGTATGGAGCTGGACACATTCTGGGATCCAGTGCATTAGTGACTGAGTGGTGTGGAGCTCGACACCCTCTGGGATCCAGTGTATTAGCAGCTGTGTGTTGTGCGGTTGGACACTCTCTTTTTTCCAGTATGTTACTGGCTGTGTGGTATGCAGGTTGACACACTCTGAGATCCATTACTTTAGTGACTGTGTGGTGTAGAGCTAGACACCCTCTGGGATCTAGTACATTAGTGATTTTGTTGTGTGCAGCTGGACACTCTTTGAAGTACTGTACTTTACTGGCTCTGTTGTATGGAGTTGGGCACAATCTGGGATCCAGTGCATTACTAACGGAGTGATGTGGAGCTTGACACTCTCTGGGATGCAGTGTATTTGCGGCTTTATGGTGTGCAGCTGGACACTCTTTAGTCCAGTACGTTACTGGCTGTGTGGTATGGAGGTTGACACCCTCTGGGATCCACTTCTTTAGTGACTGTGAGGTGTAGAGCTAGACACCCTCTGTGATCTAGTACATTAGTGGCTGTGCGGTGTAGAACTGGACACCCTCTGGGATCCAGTACATTAGTGGCTATGTGGTGAGGTGCTGGACACCCTCTGGAATCCAGTATATTACAGGCTGTGTGGTGTGGAGCTTGGCACCCTCTTTAGTGACTGTGTGGTGTGCAGCTTGACACCCTCTGGGATACAGTACTTTACAGAATGTGTGGTGCAAAGCTGGACACCCTCTGTGATGCAGTACATCAGTGATTGTGTTGTATGCAGCTGAACACTCTCTGTGGTCCAGTTCTTTACAAGCTGTGTGGTATGGAGCTGGACACCCTCTCAGATCCAATGCATTAGTAGCTGAGTGGTGTGGAGCTGGGCACCCTCAGGGAACCAGTACGTTAGTGGCTGTGTGGTGTGGAGCTGGACACTCTTTGGGATCCAGCACATTAAAGACTGTGTTGTGTGCAGTTGTACACTCTTTGGAGTGCAGTACATTACTGGCTGTGTGGTATGGAGCTGGACATCCTCTGGGATCCAGTACATAAGTAGCTGAGTGGTGTGCAGCTGGACACCTTCTGGGATCCAGTGTATTAGTGGCTGTGAGGTGTAGAGATGTACACCCTCTGGGATCCAGTACATTAGTAGCTGAGTGGTGTGGATCTAGACACTCTCTGGGATCCAGTGCATTAGTGGCCATCTGGTGTGCAGCTGGACACCCTCTGTGATACAGCACATTACTGGCTGTGTGGTGTGGAGCTGGACATGCTGTGAGATCCAGCACATTACAGGCTGTGTGGTGTGCTGTTGGACACTCACTGGGGTCCAGTATTTTACTGACTGTGTTTTGTGCAGCTGTACATCCCCTTTAGTGACTGTGTGGTATGTAGCTTGACTCCCTGTGGGATACAGTACTTTAGTGACTGTAACTACAAAGAACTTCAGAGCAAATGCCCTGAGGCATTGGTTATCCCAGAGGATATTGGCCATACAGCCAAATTTTAGGGAACACAATTACACATACCCAAATAATGCAAAGCATCATGGGAATTATATGCCAATCCCCATGAGAGAATTTGGACTGGCTCAACTTTAAGCAGAACTGTATGGAGCCAGAAGGCCTCACAGTGCAATCAGCAAAGGCTAAGAATAGCAGACAGATATATAAAAGGCTTGCTCTGTAGTTCAGTGACCAAGCAGCCAGCCACTCCCACTTCCTGAGCTATATAAGCATTTTCTCTAAGCCTCACTGTGAAGCATTTTTTCTTTGCCCCACCAACCTCCCCTCCTCCTCCAGTGGCAGCACTCTCTCCTTAGGGGGATTTCTAAGGTACCTTTAGCCACAGGAACCATGCCATTGCACCTCTAGGGGTGGAACCCTTTCCAAGGGTTCCTTGCCTTCATACCCCTACAGGGTGGTAATTCCTCTGGAATAGAGTGTGCGAACAGCTAAAACCAAACTAACACAGTTGAACAAGCATAACACTACACTGGCTGCATAGGTCAGTGAAATGTGTTTCGTCCTCAGCTGAGCCAGTCCAAATTCTCTCATGGGAATTTGCATGTTTCCCATGATGATTAGCATTACTGGGGTATATGCAATTGTGTTCTCTTTAGTGACTGTGTGGTTTGCAGCTGGACATTCTGTGGGGTAAAGTACTTTTCTGGATATGTGGTATGGAGCTGAACACCCTCTGGGATCCAGTACTTTAGAGACTGTGTGGTGTGGAGCTGGACACCCTCTGGGATCCTGTACTTTAGTGATAGTGTGGTGTGGAACTGTACACCCTCTGGGATCCAGTACATCAGTAACTGCGTGGTGTGCAGCTGGATGCTCTCTGGGGTCCAGTACTGTACTGGCTGTGTGGTATGGAGCTGGACACCCTCTGGGATCCAGTGCACTAGTGGATGTGTGGTGTGCAGCTGAACTCTCTCTGGAATCCAGTACTTCAGTGACTGTGTGGTGTGGAGCTTGACACCCTCTGGGATACAATACTTTAGTGACTGTGTGTTGTGGAGCTGGACACCCTCAGGGATCCAGTACATTAGTGACTGTGTTGTGTGCAGCTTGACACCCTCTTGGTTACAGTACTTTAGTGATGTTGTGGTATGGATCTGTACACCCTCTGGGATCCAGTGCATTAGTAGTTGAATGGTGTGGAGCTGCACACCCTTTGGGATCCTGTGTATTAGTGGCTGTGTGATGTGCATCTGTACACTCTCTGTGGTCCAGTATTTTACTGGCTGTGTGGTATGGAGCTGGACACCCTCTGGCATCCAGTACTTTAGTGACTGTGTGGTGTGCAGCTTGACACCCTCTGGGATCCACTTCTTTAATGACTGTGTTTTGTAGAACTAGACACCCTCTGGGATCTAGTACATTAGTGACTGTGTGGTGTAGCGCTGGATACCTTCTGGCATCCAGTGCATTAGTAGCTAAGTGGTGTGGAGCTGGACACCCTCTGTGATCCAATATATTACAGGCTGTGTGCTGTGCGGCTGGACACTGTCTGGTGTCCAGTACGTTACTGGCTATGTGGTGTGTAGCTTGACACCCTCTGCAATACAGTACTTTAGTAACTGTGTGGTGTGCAGCTTGACACTCTCAGGGATAGAGTACTTTAGTGACTGTGTGGTGTGGGGATGGACACCCTCTGCAATCCAGTACATCTGTGATTGTGTTCTGTGCAGCTGTATACTCTCTGGGGTCCAGTACTTTATAGGCTGTGTGGTATGGAGCTGTACACCCTCTGGGATCCAGTGCATTAGTGGCTGTGTAGTGTGGAGCTGGACATCCTCTGGGATCCAGTACATTACAGGCTGTGTGGTGTGCAGCTGGACACTCTCGCTGGTCCAGTATTTTACTGGCTGTGTGGTGTGGAGCTGTGCACCTCCTTTAGTGACTGTGTGGTATGCAGCTTGACTCCCTCTGGGATATACTACTTTAGGGACTGTAACTACAAGGAACCCCAGAGCAAATGCTCTGAGGCATTGGTTATCCCAGAGGATATTGACCATACAGCGAAATTTTCAAGAGAACACAATTTCACATACCACAATAATGCAAAGCATCATGGGAAAGATATGTAAATCCCCATGAGAGAATTTGGACTGGCTCAACTTCAACCAGAATTGCATGGTGCCAGAGGGCCTCACAGTGCAATCAGCAAAGGCTAAAAACAGCAGACACATACACGTGTTTCATCCTCAGTTGTGCCAGTCCAAATTCTGTCATGGGGATTTGCATATGTTTCCCATGATGCTTTTCATTATTTGGGTATGTGCAATTGTGTTCTCTTTAGTGACTGCATGGTGTGCAGCTGGACATTCTCTGTGGTCCAGTACTTTTCTGAATGTGTGGCATGGAGCTGAACACCCTCTGGGATCCCTTACTTTAGTGACTGTGTAGTGTGGAGCTGGACACCCTCTGGGATCCAGTACATTAGTGACTATGTGGTGTGTAGCTCGATACTGTCTGGGGTCCAGTGCTTCACTGGATGTGTGTTATGGAGCTGATCCAGTGCATTAGTAGCTGGGTGGTGTGAGGCTGGACACCTTCTGGGATCCAGTAGATTAGTGGCTCTGTAGGGTAGAGCTGTACACCCTTTGGGATGCAGTATATTAGTGGCTGTGTGATGTGGAGCTAGAAATCCTCTGGGATCCAATGTATTAGTGGCTATGTGGTGTTCAGCTGAACATTCTCTGGAATTCAGTGTGTTAGTGACTGTGTGGTGTGCAGCTTGACACCCTCTGGGATGCAATACTTTAGTAACTGTCTGATGTGGAGCTGGACACCCTCTGGGATCCAGTACATTGGTGACTGTGTTGTGTGCAGCTTGACACCCACTGGGATCCAGTACTTTTGAGACTGTGTGGTGTGCAGCTTGACATCCTCTGAGATACAGTACTTTAGTGACTATGTGGTATGGATCTGGACACCCTCTGGCATCCAGTACATTAGTGGCTGTGTGGTGTGGAGCTGGACACTCTCTGTGGTCCATAACTATACTATGTGCATGGTGAGGAGCTGGATACCCTCTGAGATCCTGTGTATTAGTGGCTATGTGGAGTAGGGCTGCACACCCTCTGGGATCCAGTATATTAATAGCTGAATTTTGTGGAGCTACACACCATCTGGGATCTAGTACATTACTGACTATGTTGTGTGCAGCTGGAAACTCACTGGGGTCCAGTACTTTACTGGCTGTGTGGTATAGAGCTGTATACCCTCTTGTATCCAGTGCATTAGTAGCTGAGTGCTGTGGAGGTGGACTCACTCTGGGATCCAGTGTATTAGTGGCTGGGTGGAGTAGAGCTGCACACCCTCTGGGATCCAGTAAATTAGTTGCTGAGTTTTGGGGCACTACACACCCTCTGGGATACAGTACATTAGTTGTTGTGTGGTGTAGAGCTGGACATCCTCTTGCATCCAATACATTTGTAGTTGAGTGGTGTGGAGCTGGACACCCTCTCAGAAACCATACTTTAGTGACTGTTTGATGTGCAGATGGACACTCTCTGGGGTCCAGTACTTTACTGGCTGTGTGATATGGAGCTGGACACCCTCTGGGACCTGGCACTTTACTGACTGTGTGGTATGCAACTTGACACCTTGTGGTATTGCAGTATTTTAGTGACTGTGTGGTGTAGAGCTGGACACCCTCTGGGATCCAGTACATTAGTGGCTGTGTGGTGTGGTGTGGTATGGTGTCATGTGGTGTGGTGTGGTGTGGTGTGGTGTGGTGTGGTGTGGTGTGGTGTGGTGTGGAGCTATACACTCTTTGGGATACAGTACATTACAGGCTGTGTTGTGTGCAGCTGGATACTCTCTGTGATCCAGTACTTTACTGTCTGTGTGATGTGGAGCTGGACACCCTCTGGGATACAGTGCATTAGTGGCTGAGTGGTGTAGAGCTTGACGCCCTCTGGGATCCAGTGTATTGGCAGCTGTGTGTTGTGTGGCTGGACACTCTCTTTTTTCCAGTACATTACTGGCTGTGGGGTATGGAGGTTGACGCCCTCTGGAATCCATTACTTTAGTGACTGTGTGGTGTAGAGCTAGACACCCTCTAGGATCTAGTACATTAGTGACTTTGTTGTGTGCAGCTCTTTGAAGTACAGTACTTTACTGGCTGTGTGGTGTGGAGCTGGACACACTCTGGGATCCAGTGCATTACTAACTGGGTGGTGTGGAGCTTGACAACCTCTGGGATGCAGTGTATTTGTGGCTTTATGGTGTGCAGCTGCACACTCTCTTTGGTCCAGTACATTACTGGCTGTGTGGTATGGAGGCTTACACCCTCTGGGATCCACTTCTTTAGTGACTGTGAGTTGTAGAGCTAGACACCCTCTGTGATCTAGTACATTAGTGGCTGAGTGGTGTAGAACTGGACGCCCTCTGGGATCAAGTATGTTAGTGGCTGTGTGGTGAGGTGCTGGACACCCTTTGGAATCCACTATATTACAGGCTGTGTGGTGTGGAGGTTTGCACCCTCTTTAGTGACTGTGTGGTGTTTAGCTTGACACCCTCTGGTATACAGTACTTTAGTGACTGTGTGGTGTATAGCTTGACACCCTCTGGGATACAGTACTTTATGGAATGTGTGGTGTGAAGCTGGACACCTTCTGCGATGCATTAAATCAGTGATTGTGTTGTGTGCAGCTGAACACTCTCTGGGGCCAAGTTCTTTACAAGCTGTGTGGTATGGAGCTGGACACCCTCTCGGATCCAATGCATTAGTAGCTGAGTGGTGTGGAGCTGGGCACTCTCTGGGATCCAATGTATTAGTGGCTGTGTGGTGTAGACCTGGACACCCTCTGGGACCCAGTACATTAGTGGCTGTGTGGTGTGGAGCTGGACACTCTTTGGGATCCAGTGTATTAGTGGCTGTGAGGTGTAGAGCTGCACAACCTCTGGGATCCAGTACACTAGTAGCTGAGTGGTGTGGATCTGTACACTCTCTGGGATCCAGTGCATTAGTGACTGTCTGGTGTGCAGCTGGACACCCTCTGTGATAAAGTACATTACTGGCTGTGTGGTGTGGATCTGGACATGCTGTGGGATCCAGCACATTACAGGCTGTGTGTTGTGCTGCTGGACACTCTATGGGGTCCAGTATTTTACTGGCTGTGTTGTGTGGAGCTGTACATCCCCTTTAGTGACTGTGTGGTATGTAGCTTGACTCCCTGTGGGATACAGCACTTTAGCAACTGTAACTGCAAAGAGCCTCAGAGCAAATACGCTGAGGCATTGGTTATCTCAGAGGATATTGGCCATACAGCCAAATTCTAGGGAACACAATTGCACATACCCCAATAATGAAAAGCATCATGAGAAACATATGTAAAACTCCATGAGAGACTTTGGATTGGCTCAACTTTAAACAGAATTGCATGATGCCAGAAGGCCTCACAGTGCAATCAGCAAAGGCCAAGAATAGCAGACAGATATACGTGTTTCGTCCTCAGCTGAGCCAGTCCAAATTCTCTCATGGGAATTTGCATGCTTCCCATGATGATTAGCATTATTGGGGTATATGCAGTTGTGTTCTCTTTAGTGACTGTGTGGTGTGCAGCTGGACATTCTGTGGGGTAAAGTACTTTTCTGAATGTGTGGTATGGAGCTGAACACCCTCTGGGATCCACTACTTTAGTGACTATGTGGTGTGGAGTTGAACACCCTCCGGGATCCAGTACATTAATGATAGTGTGGTGTGCAACTGTACACCCTCTGGCATCCAGTACATTAGTGACTGTGTGGTGTGCAGTAGGATACTGTCTGGGGTCCAGTACTGTACTGACTGTGTGGTATGGAGGTGGACACCCTCTGGCATCCAGTACATTAGTGACTGTGTGGTGTACAGTAGGATACTGTCTGGGGTCCAGTACTGTACTGACTGTGTGGTATGGAGGTGGACACCCTCTGGGATCCAGTGCATTAGTTGCTGAGTGGGGTGGAGTTGGACACCCTCTGGGATCTAGTATATTATTGACTGTGTGGTGCAGAGCTGGACACCCTCTGGTATCCCCTACATTAGTGGCCATGTGGTGTGGAGCTGGACACCCTCTGGGATCCAGTGCATTAGTAGCTGTGTGGTGTGCTGCTGAACTCTCTCTGGAATCCAGTACTTTAGTAACTGTGTGGTGTGGAGCTTGACACACTCTGTGATACAATCCTTTAGTGACTGTGTGTTGTGGAGCTGGATACCCTCTGGGATCCAGTGCATTAGTGACTGTGTTGTGTGCAGCTTGACACCCTCTTGGATACAGTACTTTAGTGATGTTGTGGTATGAATCTGGACAACCTCTGGGATCCAGTGCATTAGTAGTTGAATGGTGTGGAGCTGGACACCGTCCAGGGTTCAGTGTATTAGTGGCTGTGTGGCATGTGTCTGTACACTCTTTGGGGTCCAGTACTTTGCTGGCTGTGTGGTATGGAGCTGGACACCCTCTGGGATCCAGTACTTTAATGACTGTGTGGTGTGCTGCTTGACACCCTCTAGGATCAACTTCTTTATGGACTGTGTTTTGTTAAACTGGACACCCTCTGGGATCTAGTACGTTAGTGGCTGTGTGGTGTAGAACTGAACACCTTCTGGGATCCAGTACATTAGTAGCTGAGTGGTGTGGAGCTGGACACCCTCTGTGATCTAGTATATTACAGGCTGTGTGCTATGTGGCTGGACATTCTCTGGGGTCCAGTACATTACTGGCTGTGTGGTGTGGTGCTTGACACCCTCTTCAGTGACTGTTTGGTGTGCAGCTTGACACCCTCTGCAATACAGTACTTTAGTAACTGTGTGGTGTGCAGCTTGACACCCTCAAGGATAGAGTACTTTAGTGACTGTGTAGTGTGGGGCTGGACACCCTCTGCAATTCAGTACATCTGTGATTGTGTCCTGTGCAGGTGCACACTCTCTGGGGTCCAGTACATTACAGGCTATGTGGCATAGAGCTGGACACAATCTGGGATCCAATGCATTAGTAGGTGAGTGGGGTGGAACTGGGCACCCTCTGGGATCCTGTGTAGTAGTGGCTGTGTGGTGTACAATTGCACACCCTCTGGGATCCAGTACATTAGTAGCAGAGTGGTGTGGAGCTGGACACCCTCTCAGAAACCGTACTTTAGTGACTGTTTGGTGTGCAGATGGACAGCCTCTGGGTTCCAGTACTTTACTGGCTGTGTGTTATGGAGCTGGACACCCTCTGAGACCCAGAACTTTATTGACTGTGTGGTGTGCACCTTGACACCTTCTGGGATTGCTGTATTTCAGTGACTATGTGGTGTAGAGCTGGATACCCTCTGAGATCCAGTACATTAGTGCCTGTGTTGTGTAGAGCTGGACTCCCTCTGGGACCCAGTAGATTAGTGACTGTGTCTTGTGGTGTGGAGCTGGACACTCTGGGATCCTGTACATTACAGGCTGTGTGGTGTGCAGTTGGACACCCTCTGGGTTCCAGTTCATTAGTAGCTGTGTTGTGCAGCTGGACATTCTTTGGAGTGCACTACATTACTGGCTGTGTGGTATGGAGCTGGATACCATCTGGGATCCAGTGCATTAGTAGTTGAGTGGTGTCGAGCTGGACACACTCTGGGATCCAGTGTGTTAATGGCTGTGTGGTGTGCAGCTGGATGCTCTCTGGGGTCCAGTACATTACTGGCTGTGTGGTTTGGAGCTGGACACCCTCTTTAGTGACTGTGCAGTGTGCAGCTTGACACCTTCTGGGATACAGTTCTTTAGTGACTGTGTGGTGTGGAGCTGGACACCCTCTGCAATGCAGTACATCAGTGAATGTGTTGTGTGCAGATGGACACTCTCTGGGGTCCAGTACTTTACAAGCTGTGTGGTATGGAGCTGGACACCTGCTGGGATCCAATGCATTAGTAGGTGAGTGGTGTGGAGCTGGACACCCTCTGGGATCCAGTGTATTAGTGGCTGTGTGGTGTAGAGCTGCACATCCTCTGGTATCCAGTACATTAGTAGCAGAGTGGTGTGGAGCTGGACACTCTCTCAGATATCGTACTTTATTGACTGTTTGGTGTGCCAATGGACACTCTCTGGGGTCCAGTACTTTACTGACTGTGTGGTATGGAGCTGGACACCATCTGGGACCCAGCAGTTTACTGACTGTGTGGTGTGCAGCTTGTCACCTTCTGGGATTGCAGTATTTTAGTGACCGTGTGGTGTTGAGCAGGACACCTTCTGGGATCCAGTACATTAGTGGCTCTGTGGTGTTATGTGGAGCTGGACATTCTTTGGGATCCAAGACATTACAGGCTGTATGGTGTGCAGCTGAATACTCACTGCGGTCCAGTACGTTACTGTCTGTGAGGTGTGGAGCTGGACACCCTCTGCGGTCCAGTACATTAGTGACTGTGTTGTGTGCAGTTGGACACTCTTTAGAGTGCAGTACTTTACTGGTGCTGCTTCTTCTCTTCTAGTCCAGTGCATTAGTGACTGTCTGGTGTGCAGCTGTACACCCTCTGGGATACAGTTCATTACTGGCTGTGTGGTGTGGAGCTGGACATCCTCTGGGGTCCAGTACATTACAGGCTGTGTGGTGTGCAGTTGGACACTCTCTGGGGTCCAGTATTTTACTGACTGTGTTGTGTGGCGCTGTGCATCCCCTTTAGTGACTGTGTGGTATGTAGCTTGACTCCCTGTGGGATACAGTACTTTAGCGACTGTAACTGCAAAGAATCTCAGAGCAAATGCCCTGAGGCATTGGTTATCCCAGAGGATATTGGCCTTACAGCCAAATTTTAGGGAACACAATTGCACATACCCCAATAATGCAAAGCATCATGAGAATTATATGCCAATCCCCATGACAGAATTTGGATTGGCTCAACTCTAAGCAGAATTGTTTGGATCCAGAAGGCCCCACAGTGCAATCTGCAAAGGCTAAGAACAGCAGACAGATGTATGAAAGGCTTGCTCTGTAGTTCGGTGACCAAGCAGCCAGCCACTCCCACTTCCTGAGCTATATAAGCATTTCCTCTAAGCCTCACTGTGATGCATTTTTTCTTTGTCCCACCAACCTCCCCTCCTCCTCCAGCGGCAGCACTCTCTCCTTAGGGGGATTCCTAGGGTACCTTTAGCCACAGGAACCATCCCGTTGTACCTCTAGGGGTGGAACCCTCTCTGAGGGTTCCTTGCCTTCATACCCCTACAAGGTGGTAATTCCTCTGGAATAGAGAGTGTGAACGGCTAAAACAGAACTAGCACAGTTGAACAAGCATAACACTACACTGGCTGTGTAGGTCAGTGAAATGTGTTTTGTCCTCAGCTGAGCCAGTCCAAATTCTCTTATGGGAATTTGCATGTTTCCCTTGATGATTAGCATTATTGAGGTATATGCAATTGTGTTCTCTTTAGTGACTGTGTGGTGTGCAACTGGACATTCTGTGGGGTAAAGTACTTTTCTGGATATGTGGTATTGAGCTGAACACCCTCTGGGATCCAGTACTTTAGAGACTGTGTGGTGTGGAACTGTACACCCTCTGGGATCCAGTACATTAGTAACTGTGTGGTGTGCAGCTGGATGCTCTCTGGGGTCCAGTACTGTACTGGCTGTGTGGTATGGAGCTAGACATCCTCTGGGATCCAGTGCACTAGTGGATGTGTGGTGTGCAGTTGAATGCTCTCTGGAATCCAGTACTTTAGTGACTTTGTGGTGTGGAGCTTGACACCCTCTGGGATACAATACTTTAGTGACTGTGTGTTGTGGAGCTGGACACCCTTAGAGATCCAGTACATTAGTGACTGTGTTGTGTGCAGCTTGACACCCTCTTGGTTACAGTACTTTAGTGATGTTGTGGTATGGATCTGGACACCCTCTGGGATCCAGTGCATTAGTAGTTGAGTGGTGTGGGACTGGACACCCACTGGGATCCAGTGTATTAGTGGCTGTGTGGTGTGTGTCTGTACACTTTCTGGGGTCCAGTACTTTACTGGCTGTGTGGTACAGAGTTGGACACCCTCTGGGATCCAGTACTTTAGTGACTGTGTGGTGTGAAGCTTGACACCCTCTGGGATCCACTTCTTTAATGACTGTGTTTTGTAGAACTAGACACCCTCTGGGATATAGTAGATTAGTGACTGTGTGGTGTAGAACTGTACACCTTCTGGGATCCAGTCCATTAGTAGCTGAGTGGTGTGAAGCTGGACACCCTCTGTGATCCAGTATATTACAGGCTGTGTGCTGTGCGGCTGGACACTCTCGGGGTTCCAGTATGTTACTGGCTGTGTGGTGTGGAGCTTGACACCCTTTTTAGTGACTGTGTGGTGTGCAGCTTGACACTCTTTGCAATACAGTACTTTAGTTACTGTGTGGTGTGCAGCTTGACACCCTCAGGGATAGAGTACTTTAGTGACTGTGTGGTGTGGGGCTGGACACCTGCTGCAATCCAGTAAATCTGTGATTGTGTTCTGTGCAGGTGCATACTCTCTGGGGTCCAGTACTTTACAGGCTGTGTGGTATGGAGCTGTATACCCTCTGAGATCCAGCGCATTAGTGGCTGTGTAGTGTGGAGCTGGACATCCTCTGGGATCTAGTACATTACAGGCTGTGTGGTGTGCAGCTGGGCACCCTCTGGGATCCAGTGCATTAATGGCTGTGTAGTGTGGAGCTGGACATCCTCTGGGATCCAGTACATTACAGGTTGTGTGGTGTGCAGCTGGACACTCTCTCTGGTCCAGTATTTTACTGGCTGTGTGGTGTGGAGCTGTACACCTCCTTTAGTGACTGTGTGGTATGCAGCTTGACTCCCTCTGGGATATACTACTTTAGTGACTGTAACTACAAAGAACCCCAGAGCAAATGCTCTGAGGCATTGGTTATCCCAGCGGATATTGACCATACAGCAAAATTTTAAAGAGAACACAATTTCACATACCACAATAATGTAAAGCATCATGGGAAACATGTGTAAATCCCTATGAGATAATTTGGACTGGATCAACTTTAACCAGAATTGCATGGTGCCAGAGGGCCTCACAGTGCAATCAGCAAAGGCTAAGAACAGCAGACACATACACATGTTTCGTCCTCAGTTGAGCCAGTCCAAATTCTGCCATGTGGATTTGCATATGTTTCCCATGATGCTTTGCATTATTGGGGTATGTGCAATTGTGTTCTCTTTAATGACTGCATGGTGTGCAGCTGGACATTCTCTGTGGTCCAGTACTTTTATGAATGTGTGGTATGGAGCTGAACACCCTCTGGGATCCCTTACTTTAGTGACTGTGTGGTGAGGAGCTGGACACCCTCTATAGTGACTGTGTGGGGTGGAGCTGGACACCCTCTGGGATCCAGTACATTAGTGACTATGTGGTGTGCAGCTGGATACTCTCTGGGGTCCAGTGCTTCACTGGATGTGTGTTATGGAGCTGATCACTTTCTGGGTTCCAGTGCATTAGTAGCTCGGTAGTGTGAGGCTGGACACCTTCTGGGATCCAGTAGATTAGTGGCTGTGTGGGGTAGAGCTGGACACCCTTTGGGATACAGTATATTAGTGGCTGTGTGGCGTGGAACTAGACATCCTCTGGGATCCAGTGTATTAGTGGCTGTGTGGTGTGCAGCTGAACATTCTCTGGAATCCAGTACGTTAGTGACTGTGTGGTGTGCAGCTTGACACCCTCTGGGATGAAATACTTTAGTAACTGTCTGATGTGGAGCTGGACACCCTCTGGGATCCAGTACATTAGTGACTGTGTTGTGTGCAGCTTGACACCCACTGGGATCCAGTACTTTAGAGACTGTGTGGTGTGCAGCTTGACATCCTCTGGGATACAGTACTTTAATGACTACGTGGTATGGATCTGGACACGCTCTGGCATCCAGTACATTAGTGACTATGTGGTGTGCAGTTGGACACTCTCTGGGATACAATACTTTAGTGACTGTGTGTTGTGGAACTGGATACCCTCTGGGATCCAGTACATTACTGACTGTGTTGTCTGCAGCTTTTTTTTTTTTTAACTTTATTTCTACATCCAAAATCCGGGTATCCTTCAGGAATGCCCACACGGAGTCCACCATACTCCCAGCCTAAACCCTCACATCTCCCCTCGATCTCCTCCCCTGAATGACCCCAGGCAGGCTCAATCCCCGGTACCATCTCTGGGGCTGATTCCACCCTCCCACGGTGGTAGCCCCTTAAGTGTGAAGTGCCTATCTTGGTGTCATCAGGTCGGCTTTGGAGGAAGATCCTGGGTACGATGGGCCAGCAGTTAGGATGTGGGCAAAGTCCTCTGGGGCCACCATCATCTCACTGACATGTGGAAGGATTTTTCACTTGTTTGTATTCCCCCTTCCCCACAGAGGCCAGCCAGCAAGGCAACGTCGTGCCATGGCTGTGCCCCCAGGCATTATGCCATGCCGCTACACTAGTGATCCTCCAGCCACCATCAGGGATCGCTCCATGAGTGAGCACTTCCTGTACCCACCCCCGGGAAGAGAGAGTAGTCAGTGGATGCTCAATCTCTGTCCCTCCCCTGCCTACCCCCGGAGGCCCTGGCTCGTTCCTGAGCCTGGGTCGCCGGCATGGTGTGAGATGTGGCATCCAGCGCCTCAACCCTCAGTGCCACTGCACCGGCTTGTGTGCCGCTTGACATCCTCTGGGATATAGTACATTAGTGACTGTGTGATATGTATCTGGACACCCAGTGGGATACAGTACTTGAATGACTATGCGGTGTGCAGCTGGACACTCTCTGGGATATAGTACTTTAGTGACTGTGTGTTGTGGAGCTGGACACCCTCTGGGATCCGGTACATTAGTGGCTGTGTGGTGTGGAGCTGGACACCCTCTCTAGTGATGTCTGGTGTGTAGCTGGACACCCTCTGTGATCCAGTAATTTAGTGACTGTCTTGTGTACAACTGGAGACTCTGTGGGGTACAGTACTTTATTGGCTGTGTGGTATGGAACTAGACCCCCTCTGGGATCCAGTGTATTGGGGGCTGTGTGCTGTGCAGTTGGACACCCTTTGGGATACAGTACATTAGTGGCTATGTGGTGTGGAGCAGGACACCCTCTGGGATCCAGTACATTAGTAGCTGAGTGATGTGGAACTGGACACCCTCTGGGATACGGTACTTTAGTGACTGTTTTCTGGGCCCCGTGTTCACTGCGGCAAAGTGAACCTACATTCTGCGGCAGGACCTCATACTTTCTGTGGCAGAACAACTGCTGATTCTGCAGCCATTCTGCAGCATATAAATTGTCGCTAAACTGTATACCTTCAAAAGGATTAAGTCTTAGTTAACTCTTTGACTGCCTTCATGCAACCACTCTGCTACACTGAAAGTGGAACAGCAGGCCATTCAACAATATGTAGTCTTCTCATCACAAATATTAAACAGCAATAACTTGAACCTGGCACAGCCATGGGCATCAGTGTTCCCTTTTAATGAATTTTCCCTCCCACCCCGAATTTGAAGCTCATCTGTTCTTCTTCTGGAAATTGGTGTCCTTTGCTATTCTCCTAGGTTATAATCAGAGGAGGACATGCATACTCAGCTAAAACTACATAGGAGGCAAAACCTGCTTGGATTTCTTCTGGTTTATACTTACAGTTAGCAGATATAGAGACTCCAACCTGAAAGCCATTTTTTTCTGATTTTGATCAATGTTCTTTTAAATTAGTATTTTTTTAAACTAGGAATACCCTAACTGCCTTGCAACAAACCTGCTGAGTGCAGTGTACAAATCTGTGTGTTGGTGGGGATTGTCTTCCTGAGTGTAACTTGCAGTGTCTGTAGGATTTATTGACCCCTGATTTTTCTTTTGGGGGGCACACTAAAAAATGCAAGTATGTCATTCTTATTAAGCTGGAGTAACCTTTGTTAGCATGTTCTCTTCTCTCAACTCAAGGGTTTGTGGTGTTCTTCAGGCAGTGACCTTCATTTCACTTATGTATAGCAGCAATCAATACAGCTCTCCATTCTGATTTTTTTCTTTATCTGCTCACTCCAGTTCTAGTATACCCTGGTCCCCAACTCTTCTGCAGCTAGGCAACTTGACCCTCCCTAAGAATTGCGCTTGATGCCACTACTTAGGCTGCAGATTCAGATCTGCCAAGAAATTACTCTTACACTTGCAGGTACAGAACTGTGGCCCACAAATTAAAACTGTGATAGATGTCCACCAGTGGGGACCAAGTCCTCTGCTCAGTCAGCTCCCAGCCCTTTGTTTCTACAATCAGCTCCTCCTCCTCCGATACCTGTCACCACACCGAGATCAATTCCACCTCCACGGGCACCACTGAATCTTTTCTCTTATTGACTACAGTGCACCTTCCAGTTCTTCCTTCTAAATTCATCTTCCAAGGATTCAGCATGCACCATGAGCAACCTCACAGTGAAAAATCAACATGGCTGAGCTGCCCACACCTACACAGCAGCAAATCATAACTGCTGTGGACCTAATCAAGCTCTGCTACTCTTTCATCAGTCCCTCCCCCCACAATACTAACTAGAAGGAGTTATGTAACAAGAGCCAGCACAAGTCAAGATTAAAGCTATCAACAGTCCCTATTTTCCCAGGACAGTCCCTATTTTAGGCAGCATGTCCCAGTGTCCCCACAAATTTTGCAAAATGTCACTTTTGTCCTGGTTTTTTGCTTACTTGTCCCAGTTTTTTCCCTTTTTCTTTTTTTTGCTGACTGCTAATCCATGACTGACAGTTATTTCAGCACCACTGTGGCACTGCTTGAGCTGGACAACAGTTTGCAACTTCAACCCCAGTGCCTAGGTTGCACCGCAAGCATGTCAGCGGGAGCACAGTAAAATGTGTTCCTTCCTGTTAGGTTAGACTGGGTAGTAGTGCAAACAAGTGCATGCAGACATCTGCCTGCCAGCAGCTGACAGGGACTCCAGAAAGAAGAGACCACCAGCAATGAACTAAGGTACCTGAACCCTAATCAGCTGCAGCGACGTGTGTGAAAACAATCTGGTGTGGTGATGGGAGTCACTGAAGTGAAGTTTGCTCAGCAAATTAGGTGAGAGTCAGCAAGTTGTGATGGGACTGTCAGGATGAGCAATACATGCAGCTCGAATGTCTGAACACAGTTTAACGCAGGTTTGTTTCTAATGAACTTTTCTATACATCAGTCAATTAATCAAGAATGATGTACTGTTTTAATCTGGCTGTTTGCTACTGGTGTTACTGTGGGGTGGCATGGCCAGAGCAAGCAGCAAAATGTGATTGTGTGCAGCGTTGTCTGCAGTGGTGCCCGTGGGCGTGACACAGTGGGGGTGGGGGGGCATCATCAGAATGGACCCTGTCCACGTTTTAGGCCTCAGAAAGTTAGTAGCTTTAGTCAAGATGCCATGCAGCCACTAGCTTTTCAGCTTTGTAGTGGATGGCATCATTTTGCTGCCCCTTCTAATGGGCATGTATGCCATGGCATACTTAACATATCAATAGCTATGCCCTTGCCTTGTGTGATCGCATAGCACAGCTAGCATTTCTGTGCCTCTGTGACTGGTTTTCCTGATTTCTGTGGCAAGCACCGATTTCTGCGGTCAGCCCTGATTTCTGTGGCCACTGCTGCAACCGCAGAATCACAGAAAACATGGGGCCCTGATGTATGCTGGGTTCCAGTACTTTCCTAACTGTGTGGTATGGAACTGGACACCCTCTGGGACTGAATACTTTACTGACTGTGTGGTATGAAGCTGGATACTCTCTGGGGTCCAGTACTTTACTGGCTGTGTGGTATGGAGCTGGACACCCACTGGGATCCAGTGCATTAGTAGCAGAGTGGAGTGGAGCTGGACACCCTCTGGGATCCAGTGCATTAGGGGCTGTGTGGTGTAGAGCAGGACACCCTCCGGCATCCAGTACATTAGTGGCTGTGTGGTGCAGAGCTGTACACTGACTGGGATCCAGTATATTTGTCGCTGTGTGGTATGGAGCTGGACACCCTCTGGGATCCAGTGCACTAGTGGCTGTGTGGTGTGCAGCTGAACACTCTCTGGAATCCAGTACTTTAGTGACTGTGTGGTGTGCAGCTTGACACCCTCTATCATACAATACTTTAGTGACTGTGTGGTATGGAGCTGGACACCCACTGGGATCCAGTGCATCAGTAGCAGAGTGGTGTGGAGCTGGACACCCTCTGGAATCCAGCACATTAGTGACTGCATTGTGTACAGCTTGACACCCTCTGGTATAAAGTTCTTTAGACACTGTTTGATCTGCAACTTGACACCATCTGGGATACAGTACTTTAGTTTCTGTGTGGTATAGATCTCTACACCCTCTGGGAACCAGTACATTAGTGATGGTGTGGTGTGCAGCTGGACACTCTCTGGGATACAGTACTTTAGTGACTGTGTGCTGTGGAGCTGGACACCCTCTGGGATCCAGTACATTAGTGGCTGTGTGGTGTGGAGCTGGAGACTCTCTTAGATCCAGTACTTTACTGGCTGTGTAGTATTGAGCTGGACACCCTCTGGGATCCAGTGCACTAGTAGCAGAGTGGAGTGGAGCTGGACATGTTCTGGGATCCAATGTATTAGTGGCTATGTGGAGTAGAGCTCCACACCATCTGGGATTCAGTACATTAGTAGCTGAGTGGTGAGGAACTGCACACCCTCTGGGATACAGTACATTAGTGGTTGTGTGGTGTGGAACTGGACACCTTCTGGGACCCAGTACATTAGTAGCTGAGTGGTGTGGAGCAGGACACCTTCTCAGATACAGTGCTTTAGTGACTGTTTGGTGTGCAGATGGACACTCTCTAGGGTGCAGTACTTTACTGGCTGTGTGGTATCAAGCTGTACACCCTCTGGGACCCATTACTTTACTGACTGTGTGGTGTGCAGCTGGATCCAGAACATTAGTGGCTGTGTGGTGTGGAATTGGACACTCTCTGGGGTCCAGTACTTTACTGGCAGTGTGGTATGGAGCAGAACATTTTCTGGGATCCAGTACTTTAGTGACTGTGTGGTGTGGCATTGGACACCCTCTGGGATCTGATGCATTAGAAGGTGAGTGGTGTGGAGCTGGGTACCCTCTGGGATCAAGTGTATTAGTGGCTTTGTGGTGTAGAGCTGCACACCCTCTGGGATCCAGTACACTAGTAGCTGAGTGGTGTGGAGCTGGATACTCTCTGGGATCCTGTGCATTACAGGCTGTGTGGTATGCAGCTGGACACTCTCTGGGGTCCAATACTTTACTGGCTGTTTGGTGCTAGACCTGGCCTTCTTTAGTGACTGTGTGGTGTACAGCTTGACACCCTCTGAGATACAGTACTTTAGTGACCATGTGGTGTGGAGCTGGACACCCTCTGGGGTCCAGTACTTTACTGGGTGTGTGGTATGGAGCTGGACACCCTCATGGATCCAGTGCATTAGTAGCTGAGTGTTGTGGAAATGGACACCATCTGGAATACAGTACATTGATGACTGTGTGGTATGCAGCTTGACACCCTCTGGGATCCAGTACATTAGTAGCTGTGTGGTGTGGAGCTGGACACCCTCTGGGATCCAGTGCATTATTGCCTGTGTGGTGTGCAGCTGGACACCCTCTGGGATACAGTCCTTTAATAACTGTGTGTTGTGTAGCTTGATGCCTTCTGGGATACAGTACTTTAGTGACTGTGTGGTGTGGAGCTGGACAGTCTCTGCGATCCAGTATATCAGTGATTGTGTTGTATGCAGCTGGACACTATCTGGGGTCCAGTTCTTTACAAGCTGTGTGGTATGCAACTGGACACTCTAGGATCCAATGCATTAGTAGGTGAGTGGTGTGGAACTGGGCAGCATCTGGGATCCAGTGTATTAGTTGCTGTGTGGTGTACAGCTGCACACCCTCTGGGATCCAGTACACTAGTAGCTGAGTGGTGTGGTGCTGGACACCCTCTGGGATCCAATGCATTAGTGGCTGTCTGGTGTGCAGCTGGACACTCTCTGGGATCCAGTACTTTACTGGCTGCTTTGTGTAGAGCTGCACACCCTCTGGGATCCAGTACATTAGTAGCTGAGTGGTGTGGAGCTGGACACCCGCTTTAGTGACTGTGTGGTGTGGAGCTGGACACCCTCTGGGATCCAGTACATTAGTGGCTGTGTTGTCTGCAGCTGGACACTCTTTGGAGGGCATTACTTTACTGGCTGTGTGGTATGGAGCTGGACACCCTCTGGGATCCAATACTTTAGTGACTGTGTTGTGTAGAACTAGACACCCTCTGGGATCTAGTACATTAGTAGCTGTGTGGTGTAGAACTGGACATCCTCTCGGATTCAGTACATTAGTGGCTATGTGGTGAGGAGCTGGACACCCTCTTTGATCCAGTACATTACAGGCTGTGTGCTGTGCAGCTGGGCACTCTCTGGGGTTCAGTACATTACTGGTTGTGTGGTGTGTAGCTTGACACCCTCTGGAATACAGCACTTTAGTGACTGTGTGGTGAGGAGTTCCACACCCTCTGTGATCCAGTACATCAGTCATTGTGTTGTGTGCAGCTGTACACTCTCTGTTGTCCAATACCTTATGAACTGTGTGGTATGGAGCTGGACACCCTCTGGGATCCAATGCATTAGTAGGTAAGTGGTGTGGAGCTGGGCACTCTCTGTGATCCAGTACATTAGTGGCTATGTGGTGTGGAGCTCAACACTCTTTGGGATACAGTACTTTACAAGCTGTGTAGTGTGCAGCTGGACACTCTCTGGGGTCCAGTTCTTTACTGGCTGTGTGGTGTGGAGCTGAACACCCTCTGGGATCCAGTGCATTAGTGGTTGTCTGGTGTGCAGCTGGACACCATCTGGGATATAGTACATTAGTGGCTGTGTAGTGTGGAGCTGGACATCCTCTGGAATCCAATACATTACTGGCTGTGTGGTGTGGAGCTGTACACCCCCTTTAGTGACTGTGTGGTGTGCATCTTGACTTTACCTCTGTGATATAGTACTTTAGTGACTGTAACTACAAAGAACCCAAACGCAAATACCATGATGCATTGGTTATCCCAGAGGTTATTTGCCATACAGCAAAATTTTAAGGAAAACACAATTTCACCTACCCCAATAATGCAAAGCATGATGGGACACTCTCTGTGGTCCAATACTTTATGAACTGTGTGGTGTGGAGCTGGACACCCTCTGGGATCCAGTACATTAGTAGCTGAGTGGTGTGGAGCTGGACACTCTCTGGGATCAGAGGGCTGTGGGTTCAGTTCCCACATCTGGCACTTGGGTTAATATCCCAGTACTGACACTGTAGTGCAACATGAGATGGTGCTGCACTTCTGAGGTGCCGTTTTTTGGATGAGACGTTAAACCAAGGTCCCATCTGCCTGGATTGGTGACAGTTCAAGTGGATATTAAAGATCCCATGGCATTTATCGAAAAGAGTAGGGGAATTTTTTTATTCAAAACTTTAAACAAAATATACAAAACTGTATTACTTCATACAAAATCATAATGAAAGTAATCAAAACGTGAAGAAGTATTACAGCACACAAGGACCTGCGAACAGAAATTATCCATATTGGTACATAACCCGCATCCCATCCCTACTAAAAAGAGTAGGGGTAAATTTTATTAAACAGAATATCGGAACATAAACAAACAATAAAGAATAATCAGAAACAAAAGTATGGAATCAAAAACATAGTCAAGTTGACAAAAGAAAAAGTAATAAAAAAATGTATCAGGAGTCACCAATAATAATGAAAAAAAAATTAAAAGGAATACGGTTCAAATAGGAAAAAGCTAAATAAACAAATAACCAGCAGCCAGGAACAGGACCCCTGATCCCAGTAAACTGAAAAAGTAAACAAGGAAATCCCCAAAGAAATCATCATGTCACTGCCAGCAGTTCAGGAATCCAAGGCAACTCCTTCCATAATTCAGCTATCTCATTACCTGATAAGGCAAGACATTCAGCAGCATAGACAGTTTTAACATCTTTCAGTATCTTGTTACCCAGCTCCAAATGGGAACATTCCTTTTGCTGTAAGGTAAAAGCACACCTAGCCAACCAAATATTTCACTTGATAATAGTAAATAAGAGATGAAGAGTACCCGTAGTCCATCTTCACCAAACAGGTGGAGCAAAACCATACATACATAAGGTGGTCATAGGTCAGGTGTGCAAATAAAGGCATGTCCCACAAATCAGCCAAGTAAACCCAAAAAGATTTAATAACGGAACAATGAAAAAATAAATGTTCCACAGTCTCAGGTGTATTAACACTAGGCAGTCTGCTACAAATCCTGTCCTGTACTTGTTTATGCTTATGGTTAGCTTTAACATTAATCCTCCCATGACAGGAAAGCCAATGGAAATTCCATGTATGGATGGGTATCCTGGAATTACGATAAAAAAGGTGCAAAGAGGAACAAGACTGGTCAGGGCAGCCTGAAAAAACATCAGGAATGCCACAGAAAGAGGACAACAGGGATCTATAGAGTACCTTATGGGAAGCAGAAGATAAAAGTTGTTGGGGTTAATCTTCCATTGCTTCAGATGAAGAAACATCTGTCTAAGATATTGTAGAAAAACTGGGCCCTTCAGGGCCTTTAACACATTTTGCTCCCATTGGCGGAACTAGGGCTCACAATTCCCAAACAACCAAGGCTCCCAACCCTTACCCATATTAACAAATACAGGTTTCAAATTAGATGTGAAAAAAATACTACTGAAAAATAAAATTGGGTTAACCATATCCAGGCCACCCTCCCTAATGGGCAAATATAACACATTCCGTTTGATTGGGTTGAGACAGCTGCCCCAAATGGCTTGAAAGAAAACACTCAAAAGGGAGGTTTCCAATATTTTTGGAATAGGAAATACATTACTAAGATACAAAAAAAAAAACTTTTTTCATCCCAATCTTACTTTTATTCCATTGCATGACTTTTTGTTTCCCGAGAGCAAGTTTCTCCTCCCAGTTTAAGGTAGCCATCTCAATGGAACCTAGCTTAATCCCAAGGATGGTCAGAGGGCCCGAGGTGAGAGAACTAGGCCCTAGAGTGGACTGGGGACTGGGATTAAGACCCAGAGCCTTCCCATAGCATTTATCTAAATTCAAGGAAGCACCGGACACTTTACCAAAGGATAAATGGAGGTGAAGAGCCCGATGAACAGACCCATGGTCAGCAACTAATAAACAAAGGTCATCAGCATAAGCAATGACTCTTGCCGAAGCCTGAGCAGACGGCCCCGGTATCGGCATGATAGTAGAAAGGCCATTAATGGACCGCAGCAAGGGATTAATAAAAAAAGTATACAGTACAGGGCTCATGGGACAACCCTGCCAGACTCCCCTTTTAATAGAGACCATGGGGCCAACATGGCCATTCACAACTGGTGTCACAGTAGCAGTAGCATAGAGGGACTGAATCTACCCTACCAGGAGACGTGGAACATGATAGTGACTGAGAGTTTCCCATAAGAAGGTGTGGCGGATGGAATCAAATGCCTTCCTCTGATTGAGGGACACCACAAATCCACTGCAGGAGCCTTTTAGACCATGGGAAAAGACTTCCCATAACAGGATCAAATGATCCTGGATACTACAGGTAGGGATGGCACAAGCCTGTTCCGGGGAAATAACCTGTTCAGCTATCAGAAGCAGTCTATTAGTCAGAATTTTAGTAAGCAATTTACAATCTGCATTCAACATGTAGATAGGTCTCCATTTATTCAGATCAGCCTTATCCCCTCTTTTAAAGAAAAAAATCAAAGTTCCTTTGTTAAAACTCAGAGGAATAGTACTAGTGTTCAGCATAGCATTAAATACAGCAGCAAGTTCAGGGCACAGATGGTCACCAATAATTTTATATAATTGAAAAGGTAAACCATCCGGCCCAGGGGAAACATTATTTCTCAAGTGCTGGAGAACAACTTCAACCTCCTCATGGGTAATCAAACGGTCTGCCTGCTGCACTGTTCGAGAGGAAACTGTTGGTACTGGGATGGTCCTCAAAAACTCTCGAATCTCCCTAAGGTCTGAGGGTATGTCAGCAAAAAGGGCTCTGGAGAAGTCAGCAGCTATATGGGAAAAGTGAAATGCTAGAGGTGTGTAAGAGGCCAGAGGAGTCTTGAAGACTGGATATGGTGTGAGTCCCGACTCTGTGGGCCTGCTGAGCAAAGGGTCAACTTCTGGGGAAGTGCCCTGAGTGCCAAATTTGTGTTGGGCATACAAACGAGTAGCGTGTTGAGAGGAAAACAACATCATGTCCTTGTGAATCAATTGAATTTGGGAAGTAAGATCTTGACCAGTAGTGTGAGCAATAGTCAGTAAATTCTGAAGGTGTTGTCTGTGCTGTAGTTAGGTCTAGTAAGCAGTACTATATTTCTACTTACTATAACGTTTTGAAAGAAGAATTAAATCAGTCTTCGTATCCATCCACCAAGGAATAGGGTCATCATAGAAAAGTAACACGGATTTCTGAGCAGTAAGAAATTGGTGTAATGCAGATAATAATTCTGGGTCTGTCAACAAAGATGTATTAAATTTCCAAAGTTCCGGACCCTGGCAATGGGAGGGGGCACCATCAGTAGAGACAGATACCCTCCCATGGTCAGAGAATTCAACCAGAGTAACAGTAGCATTCGAATAGGTAGTGTTGGAGATGAAAAAATAAAGTTGATTCTGGTGGTCAAGACACCTTTATGAAATGTGGGGGTGTGCTGATTAGTAAAGTCTAAGTAGGTGTCTCAATGGCCAGCCGTATGGATAACAGTGTATAGAAAGAGAGAATCACAAAAAAGCTTCTTAGTGGTAGCAAAGAACTTTTGTCTTGCAGACTCAGGCCACAGTTGAAATCTCCAGCAAACAGAATCTGCTTGGAGGTGAATAAATAAGGTTGGATAAGAGAAAGAATGTCAATACGACTCGATTAAGTTTGTGGGGCGTAAATATTAATTTAGCGAAAGGGTATGTGATGTATATGTAACCCCTCTAAAATGAGGGGTCACTAAAAGGCCTTCCTTGGGTGATCCTAATTGCTCTCCGCTCAGCTGGTGTCCTGTATTTCAGCTGATTTTAAAAATAATTTAGTGAGAGTGCCTGATGTCTCCATGTACTGTCACTTTAAGAGCTGCCCAACTGCAGTGGAATTAATTTGAACTGGGGGGACTGTGTGTTTCCCTGCTTGAGTCCCGCCTGGGCCACTGAGCAGATCGCTCCATTTCTGCAGTCACTATATGTGCAGGGGGAGCCCTTTCAAAAGATGTAACTATCTGCTGGTAATTTGTTAGAGTGATAATGACAGTACAGTTTGTCTAACCTGCCTTTCTTGCAGCTGGGACTCTGTGTGTTTGGCCCCTCCATTTTGGATCTGAACTGCTAAAGGGGTCCAATCAGTGGGGAGGAGTTCCTTAAAATGGAGCCTGCTGGCAAATCAGAACTTGGACTCTCAAGTGGAGCCAGCCACAAGGGACTTGTATGAAGAGAGCCTCTGGGAAATGTAATTTAGACCCTGGCAACATTTTTCACCAATAGAGGGAGCCTGTTGTGACTGACGAGGAGACTCAGCCAAAGGAAACCTTTTGGATTTGGGGGAAATGCCCAGACTGCCTGCTGGGAGAGTCGGTCTGAGCATGGATCTGGAAGAATGAGCAGCTCGTGGGGCTGCTGCCACAGGGCAGTGCGGAAACTGCGTGGGAGGCCTGAAAAAGGCCTGTCTGTTGTCAGCTGTCCTGGAGGGAGAGAAAAGGACTGTGTTTTCTCAGACCAAGTATCCGAACTTTGTGTGTAAAAGGAAAGCAGTTGTTGTGGCCTAGATCATGGGCAACCAAGTTTGGAGAAGAAGTGAAGAAGAGACACCTTGATTTTCGGACTGAGATTCCGAAGAGGAAGCAAATGCTGAATGCCCTGAGGTTTGGGGCAGAAGAGAACCGCTTTGCAGTTGGAAGCAGGTGGGGAAACCGCCCTGTGTGTTCATGCAGCAGTTGTTTCACAGTAGTTCGCGTGGAAAGCACATGTGAGGCCGCAAAGTAGGCCTGCAGCCATTAGTAAGCATTGTTCGGACTGAATCTGAGCTGTCAGAGTGAAAGAAGAAGCCAAAGTCATTTTGGGACCAGACTTAACCTGAAGAAGACCGAAAGTGTGCAGAATTGTGATCAGCCTGTCAGGACTCTGTGGTCTGGTACAGTAAGTGACCTTTACATATAAATGTGCGTAGTGCTTGTGGGGATTGAGATTTGAGTAATTCCCCATGTTGTGAACTGTGTACTGGGCTGGGAGTGTGATTCCCTAGCAAGGTTCAGACTGAATCCGAGATTGAATCAGAGAAGAGTGCCTCTGTAGCCGGGCTCAATCTCCTGAAGTGACCAGCTGCTTGCCTGGTAGTGTTCTGTGTACAAATAAAATGTGCAGTGAGCTGGAAGTCATAGCCAGCATCACTTGGACTGCATCTGCCTGCATTGAGTGCAAGTGAGTCCTGCCACAAGGGCTGGGCTAGCTATTCTGTTTCTCCTGGCAATCCGGGACAATCTGCATCCCATCCAACTTTTAGCATTGAATCTGTAAGTACAAATCAGGGTAGCTTCCTGCCGTTCTGATTATCAAAATCGCAAGTGTTTCATCTGATTTCTTTTCGTTCCTTTCTTCATGAACTGAGTCATCCGGCTCCGGATTACAATTGGGAATTGTGCAGGTGTTTTCCCATCACAGGGCCCCAACCAGCTGCACAGATACTGGCTAGCCCCCCCATCCTAGGTACCCAGTAAAGTGACATTTTGGGACTCTGAATATGCACACAGTACTGTGATTATTAATGTGCTTAACCTAATTAACCTGATTTCCCCATGTCCATGTTACAGCCCCTTAAATAAATCAGATCTGTTTGTTTCAGAAAAGTTACACTGACTGAGGTATTCATTTATGTTAAAGTATTGTACACTGGCTATCATAGTACATCATCTTGTTTTACAGAGGGTCCCCAGAATCAAGCTGACCGATCCAGTACTGGAAGTAAGCGTAAATAGTGAAGATACTCATGGTGTATTGTGTGGGCCACTAGTAGGAATAAAAGGGTGTTTCAGTGTCACAGAAGGCTGTGACCAAGTTAGTCAAATTACTGTAAACCCTGACCTCTGGGTGGAGGCACCCACCATAGAACCTAGGCCCCTCAACCTGTTAGCAGTTAGGCAGGCAGGGGTAGTAGCCCTTGGGATAGCACCACCTGGGGGTTACATCTTGGAGGCACTGCTGGGATTAGCATCTTCTAGTGGCTGGGAGGACTAATGTTTAATGTTGTCAATGACTTTGGCGCCAAATGGGTTTTGCACCCTTATAGTGGGTCATAGGGATGGGCCCCCATTTGTATGTAGATTGTAGGACGCAATGATGTAACTGAGAGTAATAATTTCAAGTGTATGAAAAATACATAACTGTTGTTGTTACAGAAAAATAGCTAGAGTATCCTGAATAAGGATAGTAATGGTTAAGTGTGCTGACTGATGTATAAAATGTGATGGTATAAACGTATGCTGATTTGCATTAGAGTTATTGTAAGGGTATCTACTTGGTGCAGATGCCAAGTTTTCCCAGGTCAGGAAGGGTGTAATCCCCCTACAAATAGGGGTCACTGAAAGGCCTTCCTTGGGTGAGCCTAAATGCTCTCCACCCGGCTGCTGTCCTGTATTTCAGCCGATTTTAAAAATAATTTAGTGAGAGTGCCTGATGCCTCCGTGTACTGTCACTTTAAGAGCTGCCCAACTGCAGTGGAATTAATTTGAACTGGGGGAACTGTGTGTTTCCCTGCTCGAGTCCCACCTGGGCCACTGAGCAGATCGCTCCATTTCTGCAGTCGCTATATGCGCAAGGGAGCCCTTTCAAAAGATGCAACTATCTGCTGGTAATTTGTTAGAGTGATAATGACAGTACAGTTTGTCTAACCTGCCTTTCTTGCAGCTGGGACTCTGTGTGTTTTGCCCCTCCATTTCAGATCTAAACTGCTAAAGGGGTCCAATCAATGGGAAGGGGTTCCTTAAAATGGAGCCTGCTGGCAAATCAGAACTTGGACTCTCAAGTGGAGCCAGCCACAAGGGGCTTGTATGAAGAGAGCCTCTTGGAAATGTAGTTTAGACCCTGACGCCTTTTTTTGCCAATAGAAGGAGCCTGTTGTGACTGATGAGGAGACTCAGCCAAAGGAAACCTTTTGGATTTGGGGGAAATGCCCAGACTGTCTGCTGGGAGAGTCAGTCTGAGCATGGGGCTGGAAGAGTGAGCAGCTCGTGGGGCTGCTGCCCACGGGGCAGCGCGGGAACAGCACGGGAGGCCTGAAAAAGCCCTGTCTGTCATCAGTTCTCCTGGAGGGAGAGAAAAGGACTGTGTTTTCTCAGACCAAGTATCCGAACTTTGTGTGTAAAAGGAAAGCAGTTGTTGTGGCCTAGATCATGGGCAACCAAGTTTGGAGAAGAAGTGAAGAAGAGACACCTTGATTTTCGGACTGAGATTCCGAAGAGGAAGCAAATGCTGAATGCCCTGAGGTTTGGGGCAGAAGAGAACCGCTTTGCAGTTGGAAGTGGGTGGGGAAACTGCCCTGTGTGTTCATGCAGCAGTTGTTGCGCAGTAGTTCACGTGGGAAGCGCTTGTGAGGCCGCAAAGTAGGCCTGCAGCCGTTAGTAAGCATTGTTCAGACTGAATCCGAGCTGTCAGAGTGAAAGGAGAAGCCGAAGTCATTTTGGGACCAGACTTAACCTGAAGAAGACTGAAAGTGTGCAGAATTGCGATCGGCCTGTCAGGGCTCTGTGGTCTGGTACAGTAAGTGACCTTTACATATAAATGTGCGTAGTGCTTGTGGGGTTTGATATTTGAGTAATTCCCTATGTTGCGAACTGTGTACTGGGCTAGGAGTGTGATTTCCTAGCAAGGTTCAGACTGAATCCGAGATTGAATCAGAGAAGAGTGCCTCTGTAGCCGGGCTCAATCTCCTGAAGTGACCAGCTGCTTGCCTGGTAGTGTTCTGTGTACATATAAAATGTGCAGTGAGCTGGAAGTCATAGCCAGCATCACTTGGACTGCATCTGCCTGTATTGAGTGCAAGTGAGCCCTGCCACAAGGGCTGGGCTAACTATTCTGTTTCTCCTGGCAATCCGGGACAATTTGCATTCCATCCAACTTTCAGCATTGAATCTGTGAGTACAAATCAGGGTAGCTCCCTGCCATTCTGTTTATCAAAATCACAAGTGTTTCATCTGATTTCTTTTCGTTCCTTTCTTCATGAACTGAGCCATCTGGCTCTGGATTACAAGTGGGTATTGTGCAAGTGTTTTTCCATCACAGGGCCCCAACCAGTTGCACAGATCATGGCTAGCCCCCTCCCCACCATCCTGGGTACCCAGTAAAGTGACATTTTGGGACTCTGTATATGCACACAGTACTGTGATTATTAATGTGTTTAACCTAATTAACCTGATTTCCCCCTGTCCTTGTTACAGCCCCTTAACTAAATCAGATCTGTTTGTTTCAGCAAAGTTACACTGACTGAGGTATTTGTTTATGTTAAAGTATTGTACAGTGGCTATCGTATTACATCATCTTGTTTTACAAGGGGTCCCCAGAGTCAAGCTGACCGAACCAGTACTGGAGGTAAGTGTAAATAGTGAAGATACTCATGGTGTATTGTGTGGGCCACTAGTAGGAATAAAAGGAGGTCTCAGTGTCCCAAAGGGCTGTGACCAAGTTAGTCAAACTACTGTAAACCCTGACCTCTGGGTGGAGGCACCCACCATGGAACCTAGGCCCCTCAACCTGTTAGCAGTTAGGGAGGCAGGGGTAGTATCCCTTGGGATAGCGCCACCTGGGGGTTACATATAACTGCATCAAGAATAAGGACTCGGCCAGGCACTAAATCATAGAGTTTAAGCAAATGAAAATCAAGAGAGTGGACTAACATACCAACACCAGAGCAGGTCTCATAGCTAATGGACCAAAAAGAGGGGCCGCATAACCAGTATCGTTGAGCATGATGTCATTCGTGCAAAGTATGGAAGCGAATATCCTGTAAAAAAATCAAGCAGAGTTGTAATGAAGCAAGGAAAGCAAAAACTAAACTCCTTTTGTCTATACATTTAATGCTGTTCACATTCAACGTGTGACAAGCAAAAGGTGTGAAAGTATCAGGCACCACGAGAAAAAGGACAGGAGCACAAAGAACCAACCAGAGAAAGAAACACTATTTCTTTTTGCCCAAACCAGCCATACTCTTCCCTTTTGTCTGGGCTTTCCTTTTCTGAGCACCTCTACTCTTAGTCCCGATTTCAGTGTCAGTAGTCCCATCAGGGTGGGAGGGAGGGATATAGGAAGAATCAGACTCCTCTACAGAGTCAGCAGAAGTGTCCTGCAAAACATCATAAGGATTAGAAACAGGAACAGGTGAGGGTCTGAGGGCCTTAGGGGTGGTAGGGCAGCTTTTTGTTTGGACCTCATAGAGCATCTACAGCTCACAGGAAGAGGCTTGGGGGGGCATTTCACTGTCAGCTGGGGCCACCCCTAAGGGTTCAGAGGCAACAACTGCAGGCACCAAAGAAGGAACAGGTGGAGTGCAAGACCCTGGGCACTGTACAACACAAAACTCAGGTGCAGTCAACGTGGAGGGTCTGGGAGGGCCCAAATCTGGCTGTGGTGGAGAAATCTTACTCCGAAGTTTAGCCTTCTGGGCTTGGGAGACAATAAAATGCTGATCAGCACCAGCATCATGGTGCTCCTGATTGTGGGCTGCCCATGTACAGTTCCAGCATCATGGTGCTCCTGATTGTGGGCTGCCCATGTACAGTTCCAGCATCATGGTGCTCCTGATTGTGGGCTGCCCATGTACAGTTCCAGCATCATGGTGCTCCTGATTGTGGGCTGCCCATGTACAGTTCCAGCATCATGGTGCTCCTGATTGTGGGCTGCCCATGTACAGTTCTGAAAAGTGTGCCCAGGTTCCTCACGTACATTGCATTTACTCTCATTGAGGCAGGCAGAGCTAACATGACCCAACTCTCCACAGGAGTTGCATTTAACCTTATCACAAGCACTAATCAGGTGAGAGGGATCACCACACCTGTAGCAGGCCTTAGGCTGGCCAGAATAAAACAACACCCCCCTATTACGACCCCCCAAAAAAGGAATTAGGCAGGTGAAGAAGTCCAGAGTCATCCGACTTGAGCAGTACCTTGACCCTCCACCCCCCAGTCCATATATTTTCAGAGTCCAATATGGCCTCAGGTTCCCCAATAACAGTACAATGCATTTTCAACCAATAAATCACATCAGACACATCCACTCCTTCATTACATAACAAAATAGATATAGTTTTATAGACAGGCATAGTTAATGAAATGGTCAGAAAAGGTGTCCACAAGGCTGTAGTTTTCAGTGAGTGATATTTCGCCCCCAAATCTGTCCAAACCCGAAGCGTCTTGAAGCTGATATCAGAAGTGGTCTCCCCCGAGATATGAATAAGGGCATAAAGTTTGTGGGCAAAGAACTTCATGCAGTCCATCAATAAAGTTCTGGCCACATAAACACGATCAGAGGGCCCAGCATACCACCAATATAAAAGAGGTGGACAGCATTATAGCTTTTAGCAGGCAAAATAGAGAGTCAAAACAATGAAGAAAAAGTTTTCTTCTGTCTGTCAGACATGAGATTCAAAGGCACTGCAGGTGGAGCAGGGTCAGGGCCTGCAGTAACAATCAGAACAGTTACATGAGGGAGATGCAGGGCAGGGTGCTGGGTGAGATGTAGGCCATCAGGGATGGCTAGGGGATCAGCCAGAACCCACTCAGGGCTCGTGTCTCTAGTGAGAATAGGGCAAGGAGGTAAAGCAGAAGTCACAAAGTCAGCCTCCATTGGCATACAGATAGGAGATTTACCAGGAGACCAGCAAGCATCAGAAGAACACTTTTCCCAGCCAGCACCCTCCAAAGCTGAGTCCATGGTCCAAGGCCCAGTCCCCGGAACATCAGTAGCCCGGATAGCCAGACATGGAGGGTGTAAGGTAGGCTCAGTAGGAACAGTAACAGAGTCACAAGCAGTGGTTGCAGGCAAATTAGGAAATGAATCACAGGCAGACTTACAGTGTCCATTGGCAGACGGCGGGTCCTGCAAACATGTAGAAGCATGACTCAGTGGGCGTTTGACAGAAACTGCAGAGCTGTCAGTACAGGACTGCAGAATTCTCTGCATAACAGCTGCTTTCTTCACAAAAAACTTCCTTTCCTCGGATTCTAAAAAAAGCTGTAAATCACGGGTCTCGGCCAACTGCTCACCAGAAGAAGCAGCCAAAGATTCACTTTCAGCCTCCTCAGAACTGACAACCAACTCAGAGTCAATGTCAGGGTCAGGGTCAGCAAATTAAAAACAATACCATCAGCAGCAGCATGCTCCAAATCCAAATTATTTATTTCCACCACGTTCTCCTGAACATCAAGTAAACCAGCAGTCCCAGGCAAAGACATGGCAAGAGGGAGACCAGCCCTCCAACCTCCATGGCTTCCACCACCACTCCAGGGCTCTCGTCCGCCATCTTGGTCCCGCAGATAAAAGGGTCCTCCCTGCTTACAGGAAGCAAGAGTAGGGGAATTTTTTATTAGAAAAAATATAGCAAAAAGAACATTCCAGAAAAAAACATTAGCAGTAGAACAGTAAAAACAAAAGAAAAATTGGATGAGGAACATAACAGGTACCTAAAAAGAAAAAAAGAGAATTAGTAAGACACCAAACAAAACAGCAGCAATACTTATCATGAATCCAAACAATGACAAACTCACATCACCCCTTCAAATACAATAATCAGAAGAGCTCTCCACCAATGTTCAACCATGGGGGAGGCAGTGTCGAACATTCTTTTAAATATAGAACCGAAACTTCTTTTATAACTGTAGCAACAAGACCCCTCAAAGGTACAAATATTTGTTGTAAAACAAATTTACATCTATTTTGCCAAATGCTCCATTTCAAGATTACCAAAATGACCCTTAAAGTCCCCGAATGAAACACATCCCATGCCATCCCTAAGTGACCATAAACCAAAACTGAATAAGACATGGTGCAGAAAATTGACAACTGCCAACATGTGGCCAACTGGTCACAAAATGAAGCAATATAGGAACAATCAAAAAACAAATGTTGCATTGTTTCATCTTTCATAATACAGGATTCCCTAACACACATTCTATCTTTGACTGCTTTATGAGCATGATTATCTTTTACATTCAGCTTGTCATGGCAACACATCCAGGCAGTATCCCAAAATTTACCAGGCAACCTAGATTCCGTAAGTTGTGCGAGTAACCAGTTAGGCTGTATGGTGGGAGGACAAGAAAAACAAGGGCCTTGTAAAAAATGCGTCTGCAAAACATGACTATGAAATGCCTTCCTAGTCATCCTTTGACAAAGGTGAATAGTCACATTCCATAATTTAAGTTTTTGGAACACTTCAATCAAATAAAGAGAGGTACCTTCCGGGACAGATCGAAAAGGTCCCCAGTGAGGAGCTTGCCACTTACAAAAAAAATAAGAGCATCTAGTGCGGAGACACAAAGCTCAATCCATCCTATTTCCTGCCAAAAAGAGGAAGAACATTAGAACAAACAAAAATAAAAAAAAGAATAACACAGGATTAAGCATATTCAAACCCCTTTACTTGACTACCCAGTAAGTCACTGATCTTCCAACGGGATTCAATCGGCTCTCCCATAATAATTGAAAACAAATATTATGCAATTTAGCCTCCAGCTTAATAGGAAGTGGAAACACATAACTCTGTGTCAAAAAAATCGGGACTATAAAGGTTTTCAGCATATATACTGTATTCTGTTAAACCGAGTCATCGGATAAGATTTCCATTTATTAACTTTTAATTTTGCATCTGCCAATTTACCCACCCAGTTTCTTTCAGCAGCATCCAGCCCACCAAAAGAAATTTCCAATAAAGTTATAGAACCAGAATAAATCTGAATCCCAGCAATATCAGTGACATGTAAGTCCGGCTGAATGGCTATAGATACCCCTTCAATTTTTTGCATGTTAATAAGGGACCCAGAAAATAACTGAAGAACCTCTAAAGCACGAACCCAAGAACTATGATCAGCAACCTCAAGGCAAACATCATCAGCATAAGCCACAGTGCAAGGGAACGGTATACCTGCTGGACTGAGCATATGATGAATAAGGAGATCTGAATTTAAAAGCCATGACATAGGATCTATTGCAAAAACTTACAGCAAGGGGCTCAATGGGCACCCCTGTATGACCCCTCTCCAAATCTGAATACGAGAACCCAAACAACCATTAACTAAAGGAGTCAAAAAGGCATAGTGGTATAGAATTTGAATCCATTGAATACAAAACTGTGGTAGACCATACAGACTCAATACAGAAAACAAATAGGAATGAGAAACCAAATCAAATGCCTTTGTCTGATCAAGACTAAGACCCTGCAGTGTCACAATCAAAAACTTCCCTCAAAAGCTTCAAATTATCCAATATAGACCTCTGTGGGACAGCACAAGTCTGAGAAGGATGTATCAAGGCTCCAGCAATACGGGACAGTCGAACACATGAAAGTTTACTGAGCAACTTCCAATCTGTATTAAGCAGACTGATGGGTCTCCAATTTGCAATAACCTCCTTCTCATCTTTCTTATGCAAGAAAATCAATAAATTGTCTGCAAAATGAGGGGGAAAGTATGATGGCCCTGAAGAATAACATTAAAAATAATAGTCAAAGGTTGACAAAGCAAGTCAATACTCTTCTTATAAAACTCATTTGGGATGCCATCTGGACCCGGAGTAACACAGTTTTTAAATGCCTTATCAAAAAACTTACTTTCAAAGCCACAACCGGACTAATCAAATCCCTTCTATCAGTTTCAGACAATTCAGGGAGATCAAGAGTACCTAAAACTGAGTCCACAGCATCCAAAACCCGAGCATCCCGACCAAACATAGAACATGCATACCCATCCACAACATCCAAAACCTGAGCAGAAGTGACAAACTCCCCAGCAGCATTTCGAAGACCAGGCATATATTTTATGTCAATCCTTTGTTTACAACAGTCAAAGGGATTGAGAGATTGGGCCCTTCCCTTCATACCATATTTTTGTTCCATAAACAAAGAGGTAGCTCTATTATACTGGAAGGAACACATATCTTTCCTAATTTGGGCAATTTGCAGAGTGATCATAGCCAAATTCCGACTGTAAAGAAAGCAGTCATTGTAAATGCCTTCTTTTATCCAGATATTGAATATAATTGTCTTTATGTTAGATTTTAGACCACAATTTACAACAACAGCCAATTTCAAGCTTAGTGTCAGACCACCAAAAAAGAGATACAAAATCACACATGCCCCCACAATGCAAGGCATCATGGGCTGCATATGCAAATCACCACAGAATATTATGCTGGTTCAACTTTAAGCAGAAATGCATGGTGCCAAAAGGCCTCTCACACAGTTTGCAAAGGGTGCCAACAGAAGACATAGACACATGTTTTGTCCTACCAGGACTCATCAGTATGCCTCGTCTGTTTGACACCACAGTGGAATGAACCAGCTACCTTAAGATGGTCGATCTGGGTTATGTTGTGGTGAACCCAATTAAAACAAAAAACAGTTTAAAAGACAAAGAACCTCTGTGTGTAAGCACTGAGGCAATGGTTACCGGAAAGGGCATTTGGCTGGGAAGCCAAGTTTCAAAGAAATACAAAATCACACATGCCCCCACAACGCAAAGCATCATGGGTTGCATATGCAAATCACCACAGAATATTATGCTGGTTCAACTTTAAGCAGAATTGCAATTACCAAAAGAGAGGATTATCATAAAGTTCAAAAACTGAAAGACTTGCCTCCAGAACTGCAGAGAGCAGACCAGCCATGCGCATCTTCTAAAAGCTTAACATTCATCTTCCAATGATTATGAGCCTGAGGCTTATTCCCAGGAATGCCTAGGTGCAACTTCAACAAGCAGTGATCAGAAGTTTCAATAGGGAGTACCAAGACTTGTTGACAAGGTATCCATTCAGAAAGAAAAAAAAGGTCAATTCTGGAGGAAGACCGTTCCCTATGGTAGGTATGAGAAGAAGGTTGTGGACCAAAAAGGGCACAATCTGTCAATCTAGCAGTAGCATACATTTTAGTCATAAAATTAGAGTCAGTGTATAATTTCTGTGTCAGACCAGTTTTATCCAACATAGAAACTATACAGTTAAAATCACCCCCAAACAGAAAAGATTTCGTAGTGTGTAAGTAAGGCTGAATGGCCTTCATAACTTCTACCCTATGTGCTTTAACTTGAGGGTTATAAACATCAATAAGTCCCCATTCTTGATCCCGAATAACCACATCCAAGATTAAAACCCTTCCCTGAATCAGATCTATCAATCGAGTGACCACGAGCTCTAAAGCATTAAACAAAATCCCCACCCCTGCACAAAGTTCCTTCCTCAATGACTAAAGGGAAAGTCCAGACAGACATTCCCATGAGGCCTTCCTGGTATCATGCAAAGTATAAAGCCTGGAGTCCTGCAAAAAAAGAATGTGTAAGTTAAGGGATCTTAAGAGAGAAAAGGTGGTACGCCTCCTCTTTGGATTTCAAATGCTGTTCACATTCAAGGATCCACAAGTAAGTCCAAAAGGCATAGCAAGAAGTGGAGAGAAGATCACAACTTTTTCCCTTTCCCAGGAGATTTCCTTTTACATCGCTTTTTTCCCGTTTTTTTTGAATCACTGAAAATCTGTTCGGAATCAGTCATAGGATCAGGTTGAGAAGAAGAAGCCATCGAGAAAGCATCCAAGTCATCTTCTACCCCTTCAGCTTGTTTCCTCTTAGCCAAAGGGGCAAATCGATTAGAAGTTGGCACCACATCCACAGGACTAGAAACATCAAACAAGAGAAGAACCTCAATAGAAGCCTTAAGAGAGCTACATCTAGTGACCCATTTCTGAGGTTTAAGAGACCAAGAGGTGTCGTCTGGAGGAGGCATCTTAGGACTATCGCCCTGTATAACTGAAGCAGATAAAGGAATGCCACTAGGGCCCGGTTCAGCATCACTGAGAGGACCTCCAGCAGCAATCTCAAAAGAAGACACTAAACAGGCAGAACCAGATGGTACCAGTAAATCTGTAAATAATGTAGAGGGAGCATCTGGGGGAGTATTTGGGGCCGGGCCAAGGCCCAAAGCCTGATGGACCAAACTCTCAGGTTGAGTTGCTGAACACAGTCCAGGATCTCCACACTGAGAAGCGGGACAGGAAAGTTAAGCCGGAAGAGGAGGTTGAGTAGCAGGCCTAGAGGCAGCCTGCTGTTGTGCCTTATAGACAGTCTCAGTCTGTGTGCCCTGAGATTGTGATGGATCATTATGAAAAGCCCAAAGACGGTGCCGAAAAGTGTGAGTAGTAGCTTCACACAAATTGCAGTAGGTGGGATTCGGTCAATCAAGACTGGTATGACCAATCTCCTGACAAGTAGAACATTTCAATTTGTCACAAGCATTGCTTAAATGGGACTGTGCACCACATCGAAAACAGGATTTCGGATGACCTGGATAAAAAATAAATCCACTATCCCTTCCAAGATAGCAACAGCTGGGAAGATGTTGAAGTACACCATTTAGATATGGCAAGCGTACTTGAACCTTCCAGCCTCTAGTCCAAAACTGCTCCAAGTCAATAATAGCTTTGAAGAATCCAAGGACAGTACATTTTAACTTTAACCATCGAATAATATCAGTAACTGCTACCCCTTCATTTTTAAAAAGAACAGTGATGGTTCTAATAGCAGGTTTGGAGAGAGGGATAGCCAAAAAGGGGGTCCACAGAGGGGTATACTTCACCTGTTGATAACAGTGCCAGAATCTCTCCAGACCAGCAGCCATCTTAAAGCTGAGATCAAAGTTCGAGTCTCCTGAGGTATGAATAAGAGCATAAACATCCGCCGGAGAAAAATGTAAACTGCCTTTAATCAGGGTTTTACCCACATATACCCGGTCAGGAAAAAACTCCAGACCCCCTTTATATCGTATCCTAATAGCATTCTGTCACTTAGCCAGGTCGGGGGGGGGCATGGAAGAGACCTGCATAAGACCTGGGAGGAGACCCTGTAGCATGTGAGGAACCTGCACCATGTGCTGAAATGGGGCTCAGAGCAGTAGAAGGGGGAAGTTGAGACTGAGAGACATCATCAGTACAGAAACAGTGGTCAGTTGATAAAGACTGTCCAGAAGCAGAAGTAGCAGGAGAAGAGAGAGGCTTTGGGCGTGGAGGAGAAAGGGAAGGAGACACAGCAGGGGTATCAATAACAGGAGGAGAAATTTTAGAGCCCAAATGTAAAACAGGATTTTGAGTGAGTTGTAACTCTGGGGGAACGTCTAAAGGATCTAGTGTAACTCCTGCATCAGTAGTATTCCGAGATGGGGAAGTCCAAGCATGGGTGTCTGGGGATTTAATTCAACCTGCCCCCTTCAAGGCCTCGACAATAGAAACCCCAGTAGCTGAAACATTATTGTCAAAATTACAATGCATATCAGAGGACTCAAAAAGGGGAGAGGGAAATGTTTCCTCTGAAATGGAAAAATCATCCTTAACAGTCGTGTGAAAAACACTAGTCATATCATGAGAAGAGAGAGGGGTCATAACAGGAATGCTGGAAACAGTACCTGCAGTTGAAAAATTAGCCCCTTTGATGCAATGCGAGTCTGCATTGTCCACCTCCATGCACTCCGAAAGAAGAAAAGCTGAAGAATGGTGTCCGTGTTCCACCAGTGGTAAAGTCATAGTCTTGCGTAATGTAATTGAAGCAGGCGGTACTGGAGACATCTCCGTAAACTCAGTAGATAATCCTTGCGGAGAAACCCGGGGTCATACCGGAGAAGGAATGGTAGAAAACTCTCCCAAGTCCGACTCTAGTTACTCACTCCAAGTGGTGACAGAACTGCCAGTCAGGGTGCTGGGAGAAACAAAAAACAAACCAACGACAATGTCAGGGTCTGTGGGCTGAACCCCTGAAGCCTTAGATGCTGTCATGTCACACTCCGGCTGATGCCGAATATCAAGTGAAATGATAGCCATGTCAGAAACCACCAAGGTCGGCAAGCACGAAATCCAACCAGGAAAAGCTTGTCATGCACCCAAGACATCTGCAGTAGCAAGATCAGCACGATGTAGAGCCTGAGCATCCATTGAGGCTAGTAGAAGAATTACAGCCGATGAAACTGCCAAAGTAGGTAAGGAAACTAAATCTGTCACAGAAGGAACTGTAGCACAGTCATGAGAATCAGCGTGATGCAAATCCATAGTAGCAGAAGCCTCTACAGAGAGAGAGAGAGAGAGAGAGACAGGGGAGGAGGCCTGCTTCCCTGCCTCAAACACATCCAGTCACTCCACAGACACACTCGAAGTGGCCATCTTGGCTGATGGCCAGCAGTTCCCCCAGTGGAGAGTAGGGGAATTACCCTAGTGTCCTGGCCAAATTTTCCTCATTCACTAAAAATACCACCAACAGCTTAATCTGGTTCAAGGTCAGTCAGCATTCATCTGTATCCCCCTCCTCTAGGTCATGCCTGAAAATAGGCAGGATTTGTCTATTGCACTTACCCGGTCAACAAAAAACTAAATAAAAAAAATGCAAATCCCCATGAGAGAATTTGGACTGGCTGAAGTTTAAGCAGAATTGCATGGTGCTAGAGGGCCTCACAGTGCAATCAGCAAAGGCTAAGAACAGCAGACACATACACATATTTCATCCTCAGTTGAGCTAGTACAAATTCTCTCATGGGGATTTGCATATGTTTCCCATAATGCTTTGAAATATTGGGGTATGTGCAGTTGTTTCTTCTTAGTGACTATGTGGTGTGCAGCTGCACATTCTCTGTGGTCCAGTACTTTTCTGGGTGTCTGGTAAGGAGCTGAAAACACTCTGGGATCCAGTACTTCAGTGACTGTTTAGTGTGGAGCTGGACACCTTCTAGTATCCAGTACATTAGTGATTGTGTGGTGTGGAACGGGACACCTTCTGGGATACAATACTTTAGTGACTGTGTGATGTGGAACTCCACACCCTCTGTGATTCAGTACATAAGTGATTGTGTTGTGTGCAACTGGACACTCTCTGTTGTCCAATACTTTACGAGCTGTGTGGTATGGAGATGGACACCCTCTGGGATCCAATGCATTAGTAGGTGAGTGGTGTGGAGCTAGGCACTCTCTGGGATCCAGTACATTAGTGACTGTGTGGTGTGGAATGGGACACCTTCTGGGATACAATACTTTAGTGACTGTGTGATATGGAGCTCCACACCCTCTGTGATCCAGTACATCAATGATTGTGTTGTGTGCAGCTGGACACTCTCTGTGGTCCTATACTTTATGAGATGTGTGGTATGGAGCTGGACACCCTCTGGGATCTAATGCACTAGTAGGTCAGTGGTGAGGAGAGGGGCACTTTCTGGGATCCAGTGCATTAGTGGCTGTGTGGTGTGGAGCTGGACACTTGTTGGAATACAGTACATTTCAGGCAGTGTGGTCTATAGCTGGAGACTCTCTGGGGTCCAGTACTTTACTGGCTGTGTAGTATGGAGCTGGACACCCTCTTTAGTGACTGTGTGGTGTGGAGATGGCCACCCTCTGTGATACAGTACTTTAGTGACCGTGTGGTGTGGAGCTGGGCACCCCTCTGCGATCCAGTACATCAGTGATTGTGTTGTGTGCAGCTGGACTCTCTCTGGGGTCCAGTTCTTTTACAAGCTGTGTGGAATGCAGCTGGACACCCTCTGGGATTCAGTGCATTAGTACGTGAGTGGTGGGGAGCTGGTCACTCTCTGGGATCAAGTGTATTAGTGGCTGTGTGATGAACAGCTGCACACCCTCTGGGATCCCGTACATTAGTAGCTGAGTGGTGTGAAGCTGAACACTCTCTGGGATCCAGAGCATTAGTGGCTGTCTGGTGTGCAGCTGAACACCCTGTGCAATCCAATACATTAGTGGCTGTGTGGTGTGGAGCTGGACACTCTTTGGGATTCAGTACATTACAGGCTGTGCGGTGTGCAGCTGTACACTCTCTGGGTCCAGTACTTTACTGGTTGTGTGGTGTGGACCTGGACACCCTCTTTAGTGATGGTGTGTTGTGGAACTGGACACCCTCTGGGATCCAGTACATTAATGACTGTGTTGTCTGCAACTGGACACTGTTTGGAGTGCAGTACTTTACTGGCTGTGTGTAGAGCAGCTGGACACTCTCTGGGATCCAGTACTTTACTGGCTGCGTGGTGTACAGCTGCACACCCTCTGGGATCCAGTACATTAGTAGCTGAGTGGTGTGGAGCTGGATACCCTCTGGGATCCAATGCATTAGTGGCTGTCTGGTATGTGGCTGGACACCCTGTGGGATCCAGTACATTAGTGGCTGTGTGGTGTGGAGCTGGACACTCTTTGGGATACAGTACATTACAGGCTATGTGATGTGTAGCTGTACACTCTCTGGGTCCAGTACTTTACTGGTTGTGTGGTGTGGAGCAGTACACCCTCTTTAGTGATGGTGTGGTGTGGAGCTGGACACCCTCTGGGATCCAGTACATTAGTGACTGTGTTTTCTGCAGCTGGACACTCTTTGGAGTGCAGTACTTTACTGACTGTGTGTTATGGAGCTGGACACCCTCTGGGACCCAGTCCATTAGTAGTTGAGTGGTGTAGGGCTGGACATCTTCTGTGAACTAGTGTGTTAGTGGCTGTGTGGTTTGCGGCTGTACACTCTCTGGGTTCCAGTACTTTACTGGCTGTGTGGTATGGAGCTGGACACCCTCTGGGAACCAGTACTTTAGTGACTGTGTGGTGTGCAGCTAGACACTCTCTGGGATCCACTTCTTTAATGACTGTGTGGTGTAGAACTAGACACCCTCTGGGATCTAGTACATTAGCAGCTGTGTGGTGATGAGCTGGACACCCTCTGTGATCCAGTGGACACTCTCTGGGGTCTAGTACATTACTAGCTGTGTGGTGTGGAGCTTGACACCCTCTTTAGTGACTGTGTGGTGTGCAGCTTGACACCTTCTGGGCGACACTACTTTTAGTGACTGTGTGGTGTGGAGCTCCACACCCTCTGTGATCCAGTACATCAGTGATTGTGTTGTGTGTAGTTGGACACTCTCTGTTGTCCAATACTTTATGAGCTGTGTTGTATGCAGCTGGATACCCTCTGGGATCAAATGGATTAGTAGGTGAGTGGTGTGGAGCTGGGCACTGCCTGGGATACCGTGTATTAGTGGCTGTGTGGTGGTGTAGAGCTCACACCATTTGGGATCCAGTACATTAGTAGCTGAGTAGTGTGGAGCTGGGCATCCTCTGGGATCCAGTGCATTAGTGGCTTTCTGGTGTGCAGCTGGGCACCCTCTGGGATATAGTACATTAGTGGCTGTGCAGTGTGGAGCTGGACATGCTCTGGGATCCAGTACATTACTGGCTATGTGGTGTGGAGCTGTACGCCCCCTTTAGTGACTGTGTGGTGTGCAGCTTGACCCCCTCCGTGATATAGTATTTTAGGGACTGTAACTATAAAGAACCCCAGCGCAAATGCCCTAAGGTATTGGTTATCCCGGAGGATATTGGCCATACAGCAAAATTTTAAACAGAACAGAATTTCACCTACCCCAATAATGTAAAGCATGATGGGAAACCTATGCAAATCCCCATGAGAGAATTTGGACGGGCTGAAGTTGAAGCAGAATTGCATGGTGGAAGAGGGCATCACAGTGCAATCAACAAAGGCTAACAACAGCAGACACCTACACATGTTTCATTCTCACTTGAGCCAGTACAAATTCTCTCATGGGGATTTGCATATGTTTCCCATGATGCTTTGAATTATTGGAGTATGTGCAATTGCATTCTCTTTAGTGACTGTGTGGTGTCCAGTTGGACATTCTCTATGGTCCAGTACTTTTCTGGATGTGTGGTATGGAGCTGAACACCCTCTGGGACCCATTACTTTAGTGACTGTGTGGTGTGCAGTTGGACACCCTCTAGGATACAGTACATTAGTGGCTATGTGGTGTGCAGCTGGACACTCTCTGGGATCCAGTACTTTACTGGTTGTATGGTGTGGAGCTTGACACCCTCTTTAGTGACTGTGTGGTGTGCAGCTTGACACCCTCTGGGATACAGTACTTTGGTGACTGTCATGTGGAGTTGGACACCCTCTGGGATCCAGTACATCAGTGACTTTGTTGTGTGCAGCTGATCACTCCCTGGGCTCGACTGCTTTACTGGCTGAGTGGTATGGAGCTGGACACCTCTGGGTTCCAGTGCATTAGTAACTGAGAGATGTGGAGCTGGACTTCTTGGATTCAGTACATTGTAGGCTGTTTGGTGCACAGCTGGACACTCTGAGGTCCACTACTTTACTGGCTGTGTGATATGAAGCTGGACAGCCTATGGGATCCAGTGTATTAGTGGCTGTGTAATGTAGAGTTGCACACCCTCTGCGATCCAGTACACTATTAGCTGAATGGTGTGGAGCTGACACCCTCTGGAATCCAGTGTTTTAGTGGCTGTATGGTGTGTAGCTGCACACCCTCTGGGATCCCATACATCTGTGACTGAGTTTTGTACAGCCGGACACTATCTGGAGTCCAGTATGTTACGGCTGCGTGGTATGGCACTGGACACCCTCTGGGATCCAATGCATTAGTAGATGAGTGGTGTGGAGCTGGGCACCCTCTGGGTTCCAGTGTATAAGTGGCTATGTGGTGTAGGGCTGCACACCTTCTGGGATCCAGTACATTAGTAGCTGAGTGGTGTGAAGCTGGACACCCTCTTGGATCCAGTGCATTAGTTTCTCTGTGGTGTGCAGTTGCACACCCTCTGGGATATAGTACATTACTGGCTAAGTGGTATGGAGCTTTACACTCTCTGGGATCCAGTACATTAATCATTGAGTGGTGTGGAGCAGGACACCCTCTGGGATACAGTACTTTAGTGATTGTGTGGTGTTCAGATGGACACTCTCTGGGGTCCAGTATTTTACTGACTGTGTAGTATATAGCTTGACACTCTCTGGCATTGTAGTACTTTAGTGACTGTGTGGTGTAGAGCTGCACACCCTGGGATTCAGTACATTAGTGGCTGTGTGGGGTACAGCTGGACAGCCTCTGGGATCCAGCACATTAGTGACTGTGTGGAGTGGAGCTGTACACCCTCTGGAATCCAGTACATTAGTGGCTGTGAGGTGTGGAGCTGGACATTCTTTGGGATCCAGTACATTACAGGCTGTGTGGAGTGCAGCTGAACACTCTCTGTGGTCCAGTACTTTAGTAGCTGTGTGGTGTGGTGCTGTACACACTCTTTAGTGATTTCTGGTGTGGAGCTGGACACCCTCTAGGATCCAGTACATTAGTGACTGTGTTGTGTGTAGCTGGACACTCTCTGGGTCCAGCACTTCACTGGTTGTGTGGTACGGAGCTGGAGACCCGCTAGGATACAGTACATTAGTGGCTGTGTAGTGAGGAGCTGGACACCCTCTGTGATCCAATACATCAGTCGCTGTGTGGTATGGAGCTGGACACCCTCAGGGATCCAGTACATTAGAGGCTGTGTTTTATGCAGCTGGACACTCTCTGTGGTAAAGTGCTTTACTCTCTGTGTGGTCTGGAGCTGGACACCCTCTTTAGTGACTGCGTGGTGTGTAGCTGGAGACCCTCTGGGATTCAGCACATTAGTGACTGTGTTATGTGCAACAGGACACCCCCTGGGGTCCAGTACTTTACTGGGTGTGTGGTATGGAACTGGACACCCTCTGGGATCCAGTGTATTAGTACCTGAGTGGTGTGGAGCTGGACAACCTGTGGCATCCAGTGCATTTGTGGCTGTGTGGTGTGCAGCTGTACACTCTCTGGGGTCCAGTACTCTTTTGGCAGTGTGGTATGGAGCTGAACTCCCTCTGGGATCCACTACTTTATTGACTGTGTGGTGTGCAGCTTGACAACCTCAGGGATCCAGTACATTAGGTACTGTGTGGTCTACAACTCGACACCCTCTGGGATACACTACATTAGTGGCTGTGTGGTGAGGAGGTTTACACCCTCTGGGATCCAGTACATTACAGGTTGTGTGGTTTGGAGCTGGACACCCTCTTTAGTGACTGTGTGATGTGCAGCGTGATACCCATGGGATACTGTACTTTAGTGACTATGTGGTGTGCAGCTTGGCACCCTCTGGGATACAGTACTTTAGTGATTATGTGGTGCGGAGCTGGACACCTTCCCCCATCCAGTTCATCACTGACTGTGTTGCATGCATTTGGACACTCTTTGGGGTCCAGTACTTTATGGGTTGTGTGGTATGGAGCTGGATGTCCTCTGGAATCCAATGCATTAGGAGGTGACTGGTGTGGAGCTGGGCACCCTATGGGATCCAGTGTATTAGTGGCTGTGTGGTGTAGAGCTGCTGCACCCTCTGGGATCCAGTACATTAGTAGCTGAGTGGTGTGGAACTGGACACCCTCTGGGATCCAGTGCATTAGTGGCTGTGTGGTGTGCAGATGGACACCCTTTTGGATGCAGTACATTATTGGCTGTGTGGTGTGGTGTTGGACACCCTCTTGGATCCAGTACATTACAGGCTGTGTGGTGTGCAGCTGGACATTCTGGGGTCCAGTACTTTACTGGCTGTGTGGTGTGATGCTGGACACCCTCTGGGATACTGTACTTTAGTGACTATGTGGTGTGGGGCTGGACTCCCTCTGGGATCCAGTACATCAGTGACTTTGTTGTGTGCATCTGATCACTCTCTGGCTGTACTTCTTTACTGGCCATGTGGCATGGAGCTGGACAGCCTATGGGATCCAGTATATTAATGGCTGTGTAATGTAGAGCTGCACACATTCTGTGATCCAGTACACTATTAGCTGAGTGGTGTGGAGCTGACACCCTCTGGGATCCAGTGTATTAGTGGCTGTGTGGTGTATAGCTGAACACCCTCTGGGATCCAGTGCATCAGTGGCTGTGTGGTGTGCAGTTGGACACCCTCTGGGATACGACATTAATGACTGTGTGGTGTGCAGCTGGACACCCTCTGGTATCCAGCACATAAGTGGCTATGTGGTGTGGAGCAGGAAACCCTCAGGGATTTATTGTATTACATGCTGTGTGGTGTGCAGCTGGACACTCTCATGGGTCCAGTACTTTACTGGCTGTGTGGTGTGGAGCTGGACACCCTCTGGGACCCAGTACTTTACTGACTGCATTTTATGCAGCTCAACACCCTCTGGGATAGCAGTACTTTAGTGACTGTGTGGTGTAGAGCTGGACTCCCTCTGGGGTCCAGTACATAAGTGGCTGTGTGGTCTAGAGCTGGACACCCTCTAGGATCCAGAACATTAGTGGCTGTGTCATGTGCAGCTGGACATCCTCTGGGATCCAGTACATTAGTAGCCATGTGGTGTGGAGCTGGAGACCCTATGGTATCCAGTACATTAGTGATTGCATTGTGTGCAGCAGGACACTCTCTGGGGTCCAGTACTTTACTGATTGTAGGGTATGGAGATGGAGACCCTCCGGGATCCTGTGCATTAATGACTGGTGTGGAGCTGGACATCCTCTGGGATCCAGTGTATTATTGATTGTGTGATGTGCAGCTTGACACCCTCTGGGATACAGTACTTTAGTGACTGTGTTGTGTGCAGTAGGACACTCTGGGGTCCAGTACTTTACTGGTTGTGTGGTATGGAGCTGGACACCCTCTGGCATCCAGTACTTTAGTGACTGAGTGGTGTGCATCTGGACGCTCTCTGGGATTCTGTACTTTAGTGAGTATGTTGTGTGGAGCTGGACATCCTCTGGGATCCAGTATATTACATGCTGTGTGGCATGCAGTGGGACACTCTCTGGGTCCTGTACTTTACCGTCTGAATGGTGTGGAGCTGGAAACCCTCTTTAGTGCTGTGTGGTGTGGAGTTGGACACTCTCTGGAGTCCAGTGCATTAGTGGCTGTGTGTTGTGCAGTTGGACACCCTCTGGGATCCAGTACATTAGTGACTGTGTTGTGTGCAGCTGGACACTCTCTAGGGTCCAGTGCATTAGTGGCTGTGTGGTGTAGAGCTGGACACCATCTTGGATACAGTACATTAGTGGATGTGTGGTGTGGAGCTGGACACCATTAGGAGTCCAGTACATTACATGCTGTGTGGTGTGCAACTGGACACTCTCTGAGGTCCAGTGCTTTACTGGTTTTGTGGTGTGAAGCTGGACACTCTTTGGGATCCAGTACATTACAGGATGTGTGGAGAGTAGCTGGACACTCTCTGGGGTAAAGTACTTTACTGGCTGTGTGGTGTAGAGATGGACACCCTCTTTAGTGACTTTGTGGTGTGGAGCCGAACACCCTCTGGGATCCAGTACATAAGTGACTGTGTTGTGTGTAGCTGGACACTGTCTGGGTCCAGTACTTCACTGGCTGTGTTGTATGGATCTGGACACCCTCTGGAATCCAGTGCATTAGTATATGGGTGGTGTGGAGCTGGATTCCTTCTGGGATCCAAGGTTTTTGTGGCTGTGTGGTGTGCAACTGGACACTCCCTGGGATCTAGTACATTACTGGCAGTGTGGTATGGACCTGAACACCCTCTGGGATCCAGTACTTTGTTGACTGTGTGGTGTGCAATTTGACACCCTCAGGGATCCAGTACATTAGTGGCCATGTGGTGTGGAGCTGGCCACCCTTTGGGATCCAGTGCATTAGTGGTTCTGTGGTGTGCAGTTGCACACCCTCTGGGATACAGTACGTTACTGGCTAAGTGGTGTGGAGCTGGAAACCCTTTTTGGATCCAGTGCAGTAGTAACTGAGTGGTGTGGAGTTGGCCACCCTCTTGGATACAGTACTTTAGTGATTGTGTGGTGTACAAATGGACACTCTCTGGAGTACAGTACTTTACTGGCTATGTGGCATGGAGCTGGAACACCCTCTGGGACCCAGTACTTTACTGACTGTGTGGTGAGCAGTTTGACTCCCTCTGGGATTGCAGTACTTCAGTGACTGTGTGGTGTAGAGTTGCACAACCTGGGATCCAGTACATTAGAGGTTGTGTGGGGCAGAGCTGGACACCCACTGGGATCCAGTATATTACTGACTATGTGGTGTGGAGCTGGACACCCTCTGGGATCCAGTATATTAGTGGCTGTGTGGTGTGGGGCTGGACACTCTTTGGGATCCTGTAGATTACTGGCTGTGAGGAGTGCAGCTGGACACCCTCTGGGGTCCACTACTTTACTGGATGTGTGGTGTGGAGCTCTGCACACTCTTTAGTGATTTTGTGGTGTGGCGTTTGACACCCTCTGGGATCCAGTACATTAGTGACTGTGTTGTGTGTAGCTGGACACTCTCTGTGGTCCAGCACTTCACTGGCTGTATGGTATGGAGCTGAACACCCTCTGCGATCCAGGGCATTAGTGGCTGAGTGGTGTGAAGCTGGACACCCTCTGTGATCTAGTGTATTTGTGGCTGCATGGTGTGCAGCTGCACACTCTCAGGGGTCCAGTACTTTACTGGCAGTGTGGTATGGAGCCGAACACCTTCTGGGATCTATTACTTTATTGACTATGTGGTGTGCAGCTTGACACCCTCAGGGATCCAGTGCATTAGTGGCTCTGTGGTGTGCAGTTGGACACCCTCTTGGATACAGTACATTAGTGGCTGTGTGGTGTGGAGCTGGACACCCTCTGGGATCCAGTTCATTACATGCTGTGTGGTGTGCAGCTGGACACTTTCTGGGGTCCAGTGCTTCACTGGCTTTGTGGTGTGGAGCTGTACACTCTCTCTTTAGTGACTGTGTGGTGTGGAGCTGGACAACCTCTGGGATCCAATACATTAGTGACTGTGTTTTATGCAGCTGGACACTGTCTTGGGTTCAGTGCTTTACTGGCTGTGCTGGCGTGAAACTGGACACCCCCTTGGATCCAGTGCATTAGTATCTGAGTGGTGTGGAGCTGGACACCCTCTGGGATCCAGTGCATTAGCAGTTGTGTGGTGTGAAGTTGGACACCCTCTGGGACACAGTACATTAGTGGCTGTATGGTATGGAGCTGGACACTCTTTGGAATCTAGTACCTTACAGGATGTGTGGTGGAGAGGAGCTGGACACTGTCTGGGGTCCAGTACTTTACTGGCTGTATAGTGTAGTGATGGACACCCTCTTTAGTGACTTTGTGGTGTGGAGCTGGACACCCTCTGGGATCTATTACATTAATGACTACATTGTGAGTAGCTGGACACTGTCTGGGGTCCAGTACTTCACTGGCTGTGTGGTATGAAGCTGGACACCCTCTGGGATCCAATGCTTTAGTAGTTGAGTGGTGTGGAGCTGGACTCCCTTTGGGATCAAGTGTATCTGTGGCTGTGTGGTGTGCAGCTGGACACTCTCTGGGGTCCAGTACATTACTGGCAGTGTGGTATGGAACTGAACACCATCTGGGATCCAGTACTTTATTGACTGCATGGTATGCAGCTTAACACCCTCAGGGATCCAGTACATTAGTAGCTGTGTGGTGTGGAGCTGGACACTCTTTGATAACCAGTGCATTAGTGGCTCTGTGGTGTGCAGTTGCACACCCTCTATGATACAGTACATTACTGGCTAAGTTGTGTGGAGCTGGACGCCCTCTGGGATCCAATACATTAGTAGCTGAGTAGTGTGAAATTGGACACCCTCTGGGATACAGTACATTAGTGATTGTGTGGTGTGCAGATGGACACTCTCTGGCACCCAGTACTTTACTGGCTGTGTGGCATGGAGCTGGACATCCTCTTGGATGCAGTACTTTACTGATTGTGTGGTGTGCAGCTTGACTTCCTCTGGGATTGCAGTACTTTAGAGACTGTGTGGTGTAGAACTGTACATCCTGGGATCCAGTACATTAGTGGCTGTGTGGGGTAGAGCTGGACACCCTCTGGGATCCAATACATTACTGACTGTGTGGTGCGGAGTTGGACACCCTCTGGGATCCAGTACATTAGTGGCTGTGTGGTGTGGGCCTGGACTGTCTTTGGGATCCTGTACATTACAGGCTGTGTGGTGTGCAGCTGAACACTCTCTGGGGTCCTGTACTTCACTGGCTGTGTGGCATGGAACTGGACACCCTCTGGGATCCAGTGCATTAGTAGCTGAGTGGTGTGGAGCTCGACACCCTCTGGGATCTAGTTTATTTGTGGCTGTGTGGTGTGCAGCTGCACACTCTCAGGGGTCCAGTACTTTACTGGCAGTGTGGTATGGAGCTGAACACCATGTGGGATCCAGTACTTTATTGATTGTGTGGTGTGCAGCTTGACACCCTCAGGGATTCTGTTCATTAGTGGCTGTGTGGTGTAGAGTTGCACTCTCTCTGGGATACAGTACATTAGTGGCTGTGTGGTGAGGAGGTCAACACCCTCTGGGATCCAGTAAATTACAGGGTGTGTGGTGTGCAGCTGGACAATCTCTGGGGTTCTGTACTTTACTGGCTGTGTGTTGTGGAGCTGGACACCCTCTTTAGTGACTGTGTGGTGTGCTGCTTGACACCCTCTGGTATACTGCACTTTAGTGACAGTGTGGTGTGCAGCTTAACACCATCTGGGATACAGTACTTTAGTGATTTTGTGTTGTGGAGCTCTTCACCCTCTGTGACACAGTACATCAGTGACTGTGTTTTGTGGAGGTGGACACTCACTGGGGTCCAGTACCTTACAGGGTGTGTGGTATGGAGCTGGACACCATCTGGGATCCAATGCATTAGTAGGTGAGTGGTGTGTGGCTGGATGCCCTCTGGGATCCAGTACATTAGTAGCTGAGGGCTGTGGAACTGGACACCCTTGGGGATCTAGTGCATTAGTGGCTGTGTGGTGTGCAGTTGGACACTCCCTTGGATACAGTACATTAGTGCCTGTGTGGTGTGGAGCTGGACACTCTCTGGGATCCAGTATATTACATCCTGTGTGAAGTGCAGCAGGACACTATCTGGGGTCCAGTACTTTACTGGCTGTGTGGTGTGGAGCTGGAAACCCTCTTTAGTGACTGTGTGGTGTGGAGCTGGACACTGTCTGGGATCCAGTACATTACATGCTGTGTGGTGTGCAGCTGGACACTCTCTGGGGTCCAGTGCTTTACTGACCTTGTGGTGTGGAGCTCTACACCCTCTTTAGTGACTGTGTGATGTGGAACTGGACACCCTCTGGGATCTAGTACATTAGTGACTGTGTTGTGTGCAGCTCTACATTCTCTTGGGTCCAGTACTTTACTGGCTGTGCTGGCATGGAACTGGACACCCCCTTGGATTCAGTGCATTAGTATCCGAGTGGTGTGGAGCTGGACACCCTCTGGTATTCACTGCATTAGCTGCTGTGTGGTGTGAAGTTAGACACCCTCTGGGATACAGTACATTAGTGGCTGTGTGGTATAGAGCTGGACACTGTTTGGGATCTAGTACCTTACAGAATTTGTGGAGAGCAGCTGGACACTGTCTGTGGTCCAGTACTTTACTGGTTGTGTGGCGTAGTGATTAACACCCTCTTTAGTGAATTTGTGGTGTAGAGCTGCACACCCTGGGATCCAGTACATTAGTGCCTGTGTGGTGTGGAGCTGGACACCCTCTGGGATCCAGTACATTAGTGGCTACTTGGTGTGGAGCTGGACACTCTTTGGGATCCTGTACATTACAGGCTGTGCGGAGTGCAGCTGGACACTCTCTGGGGTCCAGTACTTTACTGGATGTATGGTGTGGAGCCATGCAGACTCTTTAGTGATTTTGGGGTGTGGAGCTGGACACCCTCTGGACTCTAGTACATTAGTGACTGTGTTGTGAGCAGCTGGACACTCTCTTGGGTCCAGTACTTTACTGGCTGTGCTGGAATGGAGCTGGATACCCACTTAGATCCAGTGCATTAGTATCTGAGTGGTGTGGAGCTGAACACCCTCTGAGATCCAGTGCATTAGCAGCTGTGTGGTGTGCAGTTGGACACCCTCTGGGATCCAGTACATTAGTGGCTGTGTGGTGTGGAGTTGGACACTCTTTGGGATCCAGTACATTACAGGATGTGTGGAGAGCAGCTGGACACTCTCTGGGATCCAGTACTTTACTGGCTGTGTACAGTAGTGATGGACACCCTCTTTACTGACTTTGTGGTTTGGAGCTGGACACCCTCTGGGATCCATTACATTAGTGACTGTGTTGTGTGTAGCTGGACACTCTCTGGGGTCCAGTACTTCACTGACTGTGTGTTATAGAGCTGGACACCCTCTCGGATCCAGTGTATAGCTGAGTGGTGTGCAGCTGGACACCCTCTGGGGTCCAGTACTTTACTTGCAGTGTGGCATGGACCTGAACACCCTGTGGGATCCAGTACTTTATTGACAGTGTGGTGTGCAGCTTGACACCCTCAGGGATCCTGTACATTAGTGGCTGTGTGGGGGTAGAGCTGCACTTCCTCTGAGATACAGTACATTAGTGGCTGTGTGGTGAGGAGGTCAACACCCTCTGGGATCCAGTAAATTACAGAGTGTGTGGTGTGCAGCTGGACAATCTCTGGGGTTCAGTACTTTACTGGCTGTGTGTTGTGGAGCTGGACACCCTCTTTAGTGACTGTGTGGTGTGCAGCTTGACACCCTCTGGGATACTGTACTTTAGTTACTGAGTGGTGTGCAGCTTGACACCCTCTGGGATACTGTACTTTAGTGACTTTGTGGGGTGCAGCATGACACCCTCTGGGATGCAGTACTTTAGTGATTTTGTGTTGTGGAGCTCTACTCCCTCTGTGATACAGTACCTTACGGGGTCTGTAGTATGGAGCTGGACACTCTCTTGGGTCCAATGCATTAGTAGGTGAGTGGTGTCCAGCTGGGAACCCTCTGGGATCCAGTACTTTACTGGATGTGTGCTGTGGAGCTGGAAACCCTCTTTAGTGACTGTGTGGTGTAGAGCTGGACACTCTCTGGGATAAAGTGCATTAGTGGCTGTGTGGTGTGCAGTTGGATACCCTCTGGGATCCAGTACATTAGTGACTGTGTTGTGTGCAGCTGGACACTCTCTGGGGTCCACTACATTAGTGGCTGTGTGGTGTGCAGTTGGACACTCTCTTGGATACAGTACATTAGTGCCTGTGTGGTGTGGAGCTGGACACCTTCTGGGATCCACTATATTACATGCTGTGTGGTGTGCAGCTGGACACTCTCTGGGGTCCAGTACTTTACTGGCTGTGTGGTGTGGAGCTGGAAACCCTCTTTAGTGACTGTGTGGTGTGGAGCTGGACACTCTGTGGGGTAAAGTGCATTAGTGGCTATGTGGTGTTCAGTTGGACACCCTCTGGGATCCAGTACATTAGTGGCTGTGTTGTGTGCAGCTGGACACTCTCTGGGGTCCAGTACTTTACTGGCTGTGTGTCATGGAGCTGGACACCCTCTGGGATCCAGTACTTTACTCACCATGTGGTGTGCAACTTGACACCCTCTGGGATTGCACTACCTTAGTCACTGTGTGGTGTAGAGCTTCACACTCTGGAATCCAGTACATTAGTGGCTATGTGGGGTAGAGCAGGACACCCTCTGGGATCCAATACATTAGTGACTGTTTGGTATGGAGCTGAACACCCTCTGGGATCCAGTACATTAGTGGCTGTGTGGAGTGCAGCTGGACACTCTTTGGGGTCCAGTACTTTACTGGCTGTGTGGTTCAGTGATTTTGTGTTCTGGAGCTGGACACCCTCTGGGATCCAGTACATTAGTGACTGTGTTGTGTGTAGCTGGACACCCTCTGGGATCCAGTGCATTTGTGGCTCTGTGATGTGCAGCTGCACACTGTCTGGGTCCAGTACTTTACTGGCAGTGTAATATGGAGCTGAACACCCTGTGGGATCCAGTACTTTATTGACTGTGTGGTGTGCAGCTTGACTCCCTCTAGGATACAGTACATTAGTGGCTGTGTGGTGAAGAGGTGGGCACCCTCTGGGATCCAGTACATTACAGGGTGTGTGGTGTGTAGCTGGACAATTTCTGGGGTTCAGTACTTTACTGGCTGTGTGTTGTGGAGCTGGACACCCACTTTAGTGATTGTGTGGTGTGCAGCTTGACACCCTCTTGGATACTGTACTTTAGTGACTGTGTGGTGTGCAGCTTGACACCCTCTGCGATACAGTACTTTATTGATTTTGTGGTGTGGAGCTCAACACCCTCTGTGATCCAGGGTATTAGTGACTGTTGTGTACAGGTGGACACTCTCTGGGATCCAGTATGTTACATGCTGTGTGGTGTGCAGTGGGACATTCTCTGGGGTCCTCTACTTTCCTGGCTGTGTGGTGTGGAGCTGAAAACCCTCTTTAGTGACTGTGTGGTGTGCAGCTGGACACTCTTTTTTTTTTAGTTGTTTAACCAGGAGTAACACACCAAGCTGAAAGTGTTTGTACAATTGCAACCTGGGAGCCCAGGGAAGTTACGTGGCTTGCTCAGGGTCACACAGTATATGAGTGGAAGCTGTGGGATTCAAACCCAGGTCTGGTCTGCTGGATGTCACCAGATTTGCAGCTCAGAGCCTTAAACCACTGCACTATACTGCCTCCCTAACACTCTCTAGAGTATAATGCTTTACTTGCTTTGTTGTGTGGAGCTGGACACCCTCTTTATTGACTGTGTGGTTTGGAGCTGGACACCTCTGGGATCCAGTTCATTAGTGACTATGTTGTGTGCAGCTGGACACTATCTGGGGGTCCAGTACTATTCTGGATGAGTGGTATGGAGCTGAACACCCTCTGGGATCCAGTAGTTTAGTGACTGTGTGGTTTGCAGCTTGACATCATCTGGGATACATTACTTTAGTGACTGTGTGTGTAGAGCTAGACACCCTCTGGTATCTAGTACATTAGTGGCTGTGTGGTATAGAGCTGGACACCCTCTGGAATCCAGTATATTAGTGGCTGTGTGGTGAGGAGCTGGACACCCTCTGGGATCCAGTTTATTACAGGCTGTGTGGTGTGGAGCTGGACACTTTCTGGAGTCCATTACATTACTTGCTGTGTGGTGTGGAGCTTGACACCCTCTTTAGTGATGGTGTGGTGTGCAGCTTGACACCGTCTGGGATTCAGTACTTTAGTGACTGTGTGGTGTGGTGCTGGACACCCTCTGTGATCCAGTGCATCTGTGATTGTGTTGCATGCAGATGGGCACTCTCTGTGGTCCAGTAATTTACAGACTGTGTGGTATGGAGCTGGAAGCCCTCTGGGATCCAATGCATTAGTAGCTGAGTGGTGTGGAGCTGGACACTCTCTGGGATCCAGTGCATTAGTGGCTGTGTGGTGTGCAGTTGGACACCCTCTGGGATCCAGTACATTAGTGACTGAGTGGTATGGAGTTGGACACCCTCTTTAGTGACTATGTGGTGTTCAGCTTGACTTCCTCTAGGATACAGTACTTTAGTGACTGTAACTACACAGAACCCCAGAGCAAATGCTCTGAGGCATTGGTTATCCCAGAGGATATTGGCCATACAGCCACATTTTAAAGAAAATACAATTGCACATACCCCAATAATGCAAAGCATCATGGGAAACATATGAAAATCCCCATGAGAGAATTTGGACTGGCTCAACTTTAAGCAGAATTGCATGGTGCCAGAAGGCCTCACAGTGCAATCAGCAAAGGCTAAGACCAGCACACATATACACGTCTTTCATCCTCAGTTGAGCGAGTCCAAATTCTCTCCTGGGGATTTGCATATGTTTCCCATGATGATTTGCATTATTGGGGTATGTGCAATTGTGTTCTCTTTGGTGACTGTGTGGTGTGCAGCTGGGCATTCTCTGGCATCCAGTACTTTTCTGGATGTGTGGTATGGAGCAGAACACCCTCTGGGATCCACTACTTCAGTGACTGTGTGGTGTGGTGCTGGACAACCTCTGGGATCCTGTACATTGGTGACTGTGTGGTGTGTAGCTGAATGCTCTCTGGAGTCCAGTACTTTTCTGGATGTGTGATATGGAGCTGAACACCATCTGGGATCCTCTACTTTACTTGCTGTGTGGTATGGAGCTGGACACCCTCTGGGATCCAGTGCATTATGGGCTGTTTGGTGTAGTGCTGGACACCCTCTGGCATCCAGTACATTAGTGGCTGGGTGATGTGGAGCTGGACACCCTCTGGGATCCAGTATAATAGTGGCTGTGTCCTGTGGAACTGAATACCCTCTGAGATGCAATGCATTAGTGGCTGTGTGGTGTGCAGCTGAACACTCTCTGGAATCCAGTACTTTAGTGACTGTGTGGTGTGCAGCTTGACACCCTCCAGGATACAATACGTTAGTGACTGTCTGGTATGGATCTGGACACCCTCTGGGATCCAGTACAATAGTGACTGTGTGGTGTGCAGCTGGACACTCTCTGAGATACAGTAGTTTAGTGACTGTGTGGTGTGCAGCTGGACACCTTCTGGGATCCAGTACATTAGTGACTGTGTTGTGTGCAGCTGTAAACTCTCTGGGGTCCAGTACTTTACTGGCTGTGTGGTATGGAGCCGGTTACCCTCAGGGATCCAGTGCATTAGTAGCTGTGTGGTGTGGAACTGAATATACTCTGGTATCCAGTGTATTACTAGCTATGTGAAGTACAGCTGTACATGCTCTGGGATCCAGTGCATTAGTAGCTGTGTGGTGCAGAGCTGCACACCATCTGGGATACAGTACAATAGTGGCTATGTGGTGTAGAGCTGGACACCCTCTGGGATCCAGTACATTAGTAGCTGAGTGGTGTGGAGCTGGACACCCTCTCAGATGCAGTACCTTAGTGACTGTGTGGTGTGTAGATGGACATTCTCTGGGGTCTAGTGTGCAACTGGACACCCTCTGGGACCCAGTACATTACTGACTGTGTCGTGTAGAGCTGGACACCCTCTGGGATCCAGTACATTAGTGGCTGTGTGTTGCAGAGCTGTACACCCTCTGGGATCCAGGACATTAGTGGCTGTGTGGTGTGGATATGGACACCCTCTGGAATCCAGTACCTCAGTGGCTGTGTAGTGTGAAGCTTGACACCCTCAGGGATCCAGTACATTAGAGGCTGTGTTTTGTGCAGCTGGACACTCTTTGGGTCCAGTGCTTTACTGTCTGTGTGGTGTGGAGCTGGACACCCTCTTTAGTGACTGTGTGGTGTGGAGCTGGAGACTCTCTGGGATTCAGTACATTAGTGACTGTGTTGTGTGCAACAGGACACTCTCTGGGGTCAAGTAGTTTACTGGTTGTGTGGTATGGAGCTGGACACCCTCTGGGATCCAGTGCATTAGTAGCTGAGTGGTGTGGAGCTGGACAACCTCTGGGATCCAGTGCATTTGTGGCTATGTGATGTGCAGCTGTACACTCTCTGGGGTCCAGTACTCTTCTGGCAGTGTGGTATGAAGCTGAACACCCTCTGGGATCCAGTACTTTATTGACTGTGTGGTGTGCAGCTTGACAGCCTCAGGGATCCAGTACATTAGTGGCTGTGTGGTGTAGAGCTGTACACCCTCTGGGATACAGTACATTAGTGGCTGTGTGGTGAGGAGGTGGACACCCTCTGGGATCCAGTACATTACAGGGTGTGTGGTGGAGAGCTAGACACCCTTTTTAGTGACTGTATGGGGTCCAGCTTGATACTCCCTGGGATACTGTACTTTAGTGACTGTGTGGTGTGCAGCTTGACATCCTCTGGGATAGAGTACTTTAGTGATTATGTGGTGTGGAGCTGGACACCCTCTCCAATTCAGTACATCACTGACTGTGTTGTGTGCAGGTGGACACTCTCCGGGGTCCAGTACTTTACAGGCTATGTGGTATGCAGCAGGATGCCCTCTGTAATCCAGTGCATTAGGAGGTGAGTGGTGTGGAGCTGGGCACCCTCTGGGATCCAGTGTACTAGTGGCTATGTGGTGTGCAGTTGGACACCCTCTTGGATCCAGTACATTACAGGTTGTGTGGTGTGCAGCTGGACACTCTCTGGGGTCTAGTACTTGACTGGCTGTGTGGTGTGGAGCTGGACACCATCTGGAATGCTGTACTTTAGTGACTGTGTGGTGTGGGGCTGGACTCCCTCTGGGATCGAGTACACAGTGACTTTTTTGTGTGTAGCTGATCACTCTCTGGCTCCACTACATTACTGGCTGTGTGGTATGGAGCTGGACACCCTCTGGGATCCAGTGCATTAGTAGCTGAGTGGATGGAGCTGGACAGCCTATGGGATCCAGTGTATTAGTGGCTGTGTAATGTAGAGTTGCACACCCTCTGCAATCCAGTACAATATTAGCTGAGTGGTGTGGAGCTCACACCTTCTGGGATCCAGTGTATTAGTGGCTGTGTGGTGTACAGCTGCACACCCTCTGGGATCCAGTGCATCAGTGGCTATGTGGTATGGAGCTGGACACCCTCAGGGATTCAGAACATTACATGCTGTGTGGGGTGCAACTGGATACTCTCTGGGGTCCAGTACTTTACTGGCTATGTGGTGTGGAGCTGTACACCCTCTTTAGTGACCATGTGGTGTGGAGCTGGAGACCCTCTGGTATCCAGTACATTAGTGACTGTGTTGTGTGCAACAGGACACTCTCTGGGGTCCAGTACTTTACTGGTTGTGTGGTATGGAGCTGGACACCCTCTGGGATCCAGTGCATTAATGACTGTGTGGTATGAAGCTGGACACTCTCTGGGATCCAATGCTTTATTGTCTGTGTGGTGTGCAGCTGGACACCCTCTGGGATACAGTACTTTAGTGACTATGTGGTGTGCAGCTGGACACTCTCTGGGGTCCAGTACTATACTGGTTATGTGGTGTGCAGCTGGACCCTCTATGGGATCCAGTGCATTAATGACTGTGTGGTATGGAGCTGGACACCCTATGGGATCCAGTGCATTATTGGCTGTGTGGTGTGCAGCTGGACACCCTCTGGGATACAGTACTTTAGTGACTATGTGGTGTGTAGCTAGACACCCTCTGGGATACAGTACTTTAGTGACTATGTGGTGTGCAGCTGGACACTCTCTGGGGTCCAGTACTATACTGGCTATGTGATGTGCAGCTGGAAACCCTCCTGGATACACTTCTTTAGTGACTGTGTTGTATGGAGCTGGACACCCTCTTGCATCCAGTACTTTAGTGACTGAGTGGTATGCATCCTGACACTTTCTGGGATACAGTACTTTAGTGACTGTTTTGTGTGGAACTGGACATCCTCTGGGTCCAGTACTATTCGGGCTGTGTGGTAGAAAGCTGGACACCCTCTTGGATCCAATGCATTTGCACTGTAGTTGAGTGGTGTGGAGCTGGGCAATGTCTGGCAACCTGTGTATTAGTGACTGTGTAGTGTACAGCTGCACACCCTCTGGGATCCAGTACATTAGTAGCCGAGTGGTGTGGAGCTTTACACTATCTGGAATCCAGTGCATTTGTGGCTGTGAGGCATGCAATTGGACACTTTCTGGGATACAGTACTTTAATGACTGTGTGGTGTGCAGCTGGATACTCTCTGGGGTCCAGTAGTATACTGGCTGTGTGATGGGTTCTATGTGATGTGGTCGACTGCAGAAGGGTGATCCACAGAAGGGTGACAGCATCCAGGTGACAACAGGAATGGCACCCACATAAGGGCAGCATGCATCAGAATGGCGACCAGAGGAATAAAAAAAAAAACACTACCACACCACCAAAGGGGAAAGAGGACCAATGGAGGATGCACCAAGGGTGACAGTACATGGACAGCATGGGCACACGGCAGGCACAGCGAGGCATGGGGGCAGGCAGTAGCACACACACACACATCAGGACAGCAGAAACGGAAGACACCAATGGTGTGGAGGGCAGGGACATGGACGGGCACATATGGGGGGCCGTGAGGCCAGCAGGACAATGACAGCTGTGGCTATCCATGGCAAAGTAAGGAGGCCATGACACAGCGGTTTGCTGGTGGGCTGGCGCAGGCACAGGAGACCATGCGCAGGGTGGCCTGTGATGTGCAGGCTGGAAGTATCAGAGACTGTAAACAGTGCAGGGCTGGCAGCCAAGCCACCATGGCGATGGGTGTCAGGGGCCTGTGGGCACAGGGCTGGCCACCAGGGCAGTGCATGTGTGGAGGGCACACAGTGGAAGGGTGCACAGGCTAGCATGAATGGGGTACAGCACGGCGGCAGACAGGGCAGGCAGCAATGACCGGATGGACGGGTGGTCAGGTGAGACTAAGGGTACCCAGATGGACTACACTTGCATCTGGAAGTTGTGTGCATGGCCCCGTAGGTAGTCCACCGTACTGCGTACCCTGTACTCCACCACAATGGCCTCAATGCGATGTGTGAGGTCCCTGTACTGCCTCTTCGGCTTGGCGGCCCCTGCACTGGAGATGAGCTGCTCCATGTGCACAGCAGTGAGCTGCTGCTCCTCCATGAGGCAGTCTAAGAACTGCCAGACATTAGGGTGACAGGCACCGAGCTGGGTGTTGAATGCCCAGTGCCAGCCCTCCACCACGTTGTTCATCCGTGCCTGCCCGCTGTGCGTCATCTCATACATGTTCCAAATGGACACAAGGAACAGCGGCTGGCACCGTGCCATATGCCCCACTGGGTGCCCAACCCAGGTGTCCTCCATGTAGCCCAGCCGCAGATGCAGGAGGGCATTGTACACCTGGTAGTAGGGCGTGTCCACCAACTCCCCATACACAGTCACCACATCATCTGGTGGCACAAATGCGAGTGCCAGGAGCATGCAGAGCTGCATGCACACTCTGCATCCATGGAGTAGTGCTTGAGCAGTGCCGCATTGCCCTGCACCTGCCGCCACACCACCTGGCAGAAGTGGTAGAAACAGCCACGCACAATGGTGCCCTCGAAGACAGTGGCAAAGGCACACCAGGCAGCCCACTCAAAGTCCATGAGGGCAGACTGTGGCTGAGCACCGCACAGTAGCTGAAGTAGTTCCGTGAATGCCCTCATGTAGGCGCGCTCTGTCCATGTACACATTAGTATGTACAAGTGTCACAAACCCACTCAGCAGGTCAGCCTTCTACTCCCAAAGTGCCAACCTCTGAGCATAGAATTCTGAACAGTTTAACAGAACAAGGTAACCCTCTTGTCTGTTTTGTGGGTTCGAGTCACTTTAGTCCCAAATTCTTTTTCCCATTTACATTTTTCCTCCTACCTAGCTGCCGGCCGTCCAGTATTATCAGCCCGGTCATGGGCCAACGGCTTCCACCCCCCAGAACGGCCTCGAGCCCTCCGATACCCCGTGGCTTACCCCCCACGGTGGGGCTATGGGATGCGGGGGACAAACACCCCGCAGAGACTGGGATAGGTCAGAGGGCTGGCCTGGGGGGCTAATTAAAGCTGTGGCAGGCTTCATGGAGGGCGGCCAGCAGCCGTCCATTTTCCAATTTTCTGGGAGGCGGGACGTGCAATGACGCATGACGTCCTGCCCCGCCTCCAAAGTGTCTGAGTGCTGGTAGCGGTGTGACTCCCCAGCCTCCGCCGGGGGTCACTAGTGCTCCGAGCACTAACCCACCCTCCCCCCTGGAGAAGGAGAGCAGTCCGTAGGATGCTCTATCCTTCTTCCCCCGGCCGGCCTTTCCAGCAACCCGAGTCCATTCCCGAACCCGGGTCGCCGGCGTCGCAAGCGGAAATCCAACCACTGCGCCGACGGGCCGGCTTAGTCCCAAATTCTTGAGGGATTCAAACTGATAGCCTCTTGTTAGTGTACCCAGTTATCAGGATCAGATAATTCTGTCTTTGGGGGGCCAGATATCTTTGTCTATGGGCACCTAACCAGGTATTTCAAAATGAACCCTTAGAACTCTATGTAGGACCTAGAGAACTCTTTTCTGTTTTTCAGTTTGGTATCACAATAAGCGCATGCACAGTGTCAACTGTAACCATCTAAGCTTCACTTAAAAAAAAAGAAGTTTCAAGGCACACCAGGCAGTTTCTGTTTTTAAAATATATATCCTTACTTTAAAATAGATAAAAATAGCAAAACAGTAAATACAGAACAAGATATCCCAACACATACAGCCTTAAAAACAAAACAGGTTTAAAAGTGCAAATTCCTACAATCCATACACTCAGACTGGTCTTAGCTAATTGTATTCTTACTTTCTTAATCTTTCAGTGCTTCGATGTTCCTATCTCTCTCAGTCAGAAAATAAATGTCACTCTGTAAGGTCTGCTTAGCATATTTCAAAGCAGTCTTGAGCCAGCCTTCTCTCTGAGGTCACCTAACTCCTCCTTGGTGTATTAAAATTTATATTTTATAACACAGGATGTCCTACTAAGATATTAAAAAAAAATAGGTGACATAATGAATCACGTCTCTTTATGACTGGTCAGAACCAGTCTGTGATCTGCTTCACCCAGACATCAAAAGTCTCTTTGATGTAATTCACTGTATACTCCAAGCAAAGACTTATTGGACTTTCCTAATTTAGTCTGGGACCTGCTTTACCCAGACATCAAAGCCTCTTTGATGTAATTTGCTGGCTTCCTGGGAAGATACCCAAAACACATGCTTAGGCCCCTTTTTCTTATGACACCTAGTGCAAATCAAAGGATTTCTCTGAGGCCATTATAAAATGGATATATTGGTTCCTGGCTTCAAAGCAAATTGACAAGGGGATTGCATTTTAGATATCTGCAGTTTAAACTACCTCCTGTACTTTGAACTTATCCCTGGGGAGTTCGATGTGTCAATTTCAGCAAGCCAGCATTTCCTCCTGACAGACAGTCCATCACATATTTTTTTATATTTACAAAAAAAATGATACGTGGATCAGAACCAGCTGTCCAAGTGTGACAATTCCTCCCCACCTAGACTGAATTTGGGGGCCCTATCCCCCTGCATGGGATAAGCTTCCCAAATCAGTTCACTCCTCATAGATCCTGGACAGCCCATCTGAGTTCTGATTTTGTTTTCCAGCCCTATGTAGAATGATCATGTCATATCCTTGCAAAGCAAGACTCCATCTTAGCAATCAACCATTGTTTTTCCCCATCTGCGTCAGCCAAACAAGGGGGTTGTGGTCAGTCTGCACCACAAAGTGCTGCCCATACAAGTATGGCTCCAATTTGTTTAGGGCCCACACTATGGCCAGACACTTATTTTCCACCGTGGAGTATGCATGCTCCCTGGGAAGTAACTTTTTACTCAGGTAGGCTATTGGGTAATCCTTCCCCTGGCTGGATGTCTGACTCAGTACTGCCCCAATACCCACATCTGAGGCATCAGTCTGAACTATAAAGGTTTTACTATAGTCCAGACTTGTCCAAACAGGAGCACTGCACAGTTCCTCCTTTAGTTTGGAAAAGGTTTCCTCATAGGCTGGGTCCCGGGTAATTTTCTTGGGCATCCTTTTCAGGGTTTTATTTAACTCTAAAAATTGATTAGCGTTTTGCTCATAAAAGTTCTAAAACATTGTGAAAATGCATAGCACTTACCTCACTGTGTTTAACAAACATAATATTTCTAGAAAACCTATATAAATGCTTTCTGTACAGTTAGTATTGTCCCAAGAAAAAACTGCTAATCAATTATTTAAAACCCTGCTTTCGTTTGTCAAGTCAGATAGGGGAGCAGCCAGGACACTGCAATTGGGAACACATTTTCTATAGTACCCTGCTGTCCCGAGAAAACTCCTGACCTGCTTCTGAGTTTCTGGTCTGGGCCATGCCTGGATTACCTCTATTTTTATTTGGTTATGACGGAGCTGTCCCAGCCTACCACATGCCCAAGGTATGCCACATATCCCATGGCCACATGGTACTTCTCAGCTTTGACAGTGAGCCGGCCATCTGTGTCCTGTCCAGCACTTCCCTAAGGTGTGATAGGTGTTCCTCCCAGCTGGTACTAAATATGGCAATGTCATCCAGGTATGCCACAGTGTACTCCTCAGCATCATTTAACACCTGGTTCACCAACCTTTGGAAAGTGGCTGGGGCATTCTTCATTCCGAATGGCATTACTTTGAACTCAAATAAGCCTATCCAAGTGATGAAGGCCGACCTCTCCCTAGCCCAGTCTGTCAACTCTACCTGTCAATACCCTTTTGTCAGGTCAATGGTCATAAGGTAAGTCACCCCTCCCAACTTATCTAGGAGTTCATCCGTCTGGGGCATTGGGTGAGCGTCTGACTTTGTGACTGCATTCAGTCCATGATAGTCCACACAGACATGAGTTGAGCCATCTGACTTGGGTACAAGGACTATAGGTGAGGCCCAGGGACTGTGGGATCTCTGGATTGCCCCTAAATCCAGCATCTCCTCCACTTCCCTCCTAATGTCCTTTTGGACAGCCTCTGACCCCCGATATGCTGTCCACCATATGGGCGTCTGTGTCCCTGTCACCACATCGTGTGTTGCTAAGGGGGCTAGTCCAGGCTTGGTGCTAAACAAGGGGGCAAAGTCTGCTAAAACCTACCTTACTTTCTGGATCTGGCCCAGGGTCAGCTGGGGAGACAGTTTTACTGCCTCCACAGAGGACTCCTGCTTACTGTCTTCCAGCAAGTCCAGAACAGGGTCTCCTTCGTCCGTCCCCTCCCCATCACTACACACCCCAAACACCATGTCAGCCGTATTGGCATATGGCTTCATTATGATGACATGATACATCCTTTCTATCTGTCTATGGTCAGGTAACTTCACAATGTAGTTCACGTCATTTACCTTCCTAACCACTTTGTACGGTTCTGCCCACTCAGCCTGCAGCTTGTCTTTCCAAACTGGAATAAGGACCATGACTTCCTGTCCCACCATGTACGTGCGAGCTCTGGCTCTGCAGTCATACCACAGTTTTTGTTTCTGTTGAGCAGCTGCCAGGTTGCTCTGGGCTGTCCCCATAAGCTCCTTCATCCTTTCCCTTAACCTAAGGATGTAATCTACAATGGGAGTTCCCTGGGTGGTGTGCTTGCCTTCCCAGTCCTCCTGGATCAAGTCTAGGGGCCCTCGTACCCGGCGTCCATATAAGAGCTCAAAGGTGGAAAATCCTGTCAACTCTTGAGGCACCTCCCTGTATGCAAACAACAGGTGGGGAAGATATTCCTCGTAGTCCCTCCCATGTTGTTCAGTGAACACCTGGAGCTTTGACTTTAGCGTGCCATTGAATCATTCCACAAGTCCATTGGCTTGTGGATGATACGGTGTTGTGCATCTCTGCATCACCCCACACTTTTCCCATAAACATTTCATCAGATCCGACATGAAGGAACCCCCTCGATCGGTGATTACCTCCTGCAGAAACCCAATACAGGAGAAAATCCCAAGTAAGGCATTTGCCACTTTGTCTATCCTCAGAAAGGATAGGGCGACTGCCTCTGGGCACCAGGTGGCATAATCCACCACAGTTAGGATGAATTTCTTTCCCTGAGAAGCTGGGGGTATTTAAAGGCCCCACAATATCCATTCCCACCCTCTGCAATGGCTCCTCCACTATGGGCAATGGAATCAGGATGGCTTGGGTTTTCTTGCCTGCCTTCCCTATTTCTTGGCACCGGTGACAAGACCTGAATACTCCTTTACCTGCTGGGTGAAATTAGGCCAGTAGAAATTCTGGACCAACCACTGCATAGTGCATGTGATACCCAGATGACCAGACAAGGGAATATCATGTGCAATTTTGAGCAACTGCTCACGATACCTCTGGGGAATGACAAGCTGCCTGCCTAGCATCCCTCCCTCTGTTTGTATAGCCTGTGTATACATAAGTCCATTTTCCCAATAAATCTTATGTCTGCTGTCACCTCACCTGTGCTCCGTCAGAGTCTGCCCAAGCCCTCAGCTTCTCTAAACTAGGGTCACTCCTCTGAGCAGCTGCAAACCCCTCACATAGTCCCAATGCATGGGACAGGTCCCCTTCAGTCACTAAACTAGGGTCCCTAGCACTAGCGTCAGGGCCCTCAGGATCACTGTCAATCCCAACCCTCTGACAAGGGGCCACCCCTCCCTCTTCAGAGTAACCCTCTGCAGCTGTGAAATTTCTACCCCCTTTTATCAGTCTCCCTATCTGGAGATAAAGGCTGGAAACCAGCCTCTCAGTGGTTTCCGCACTGGTTTCTGTGGGGGTTCAGGGAGCTACAATTTTCCCTTGCCACTTGGCTACGGGTAACTGCACATACTATCCCCTGCTGGAGATTGTTACCCAGGATCACATCCACTGCTAATGTTCTGGCTACAGCCACCTGTTGCACAGTTCCCCATGTTTCACCCCAGTCTAGGAGAACACTAGCAAGGGGCAATGTTTTCTCCCCACCTGCAAAGTCCTGTACTATGATGTATTTATTGGGTATAAGTTGACCAGGCTGTATCAGATCCCCCTTTACCAATGTCAGGGAGGACCCTGTGTCCCTTAACCCCTGCGTCTGTACACCATTCACCATGACTGGGTGCATGTGTTCTCTCATGTTCACTGGCATGCTTCCAGGGACACACAAACAACCCACTTCTTTCCTGGTACCCGGCTGTGTATTATGGCTTGCCTTTTTTGGACACTGTCTGGCAATATGCCCAGTTTCCTTACACAACCAACATTCAGTTCTTCTCTCAGAGAAATCTTTTCTCTGAAACCTGGGGCTAACTGGTTTCACTGGAGGCAATGAGGGTTTTAGCTGCCCTGAAGGTGCGCTTTTGCCTTTCTGTGCTGCCACACCTGCCTCATTCACTCTCAGAGCAGGTCTGCTCTTTGCATAGTGGTCCGAGAGTTCAACGACCTCTTGCACTGTTTTTGGATCTCGGTCCTCTAGCAAGGTTTTTAGCTCTGCTGGGCATGCCCAATAAAACTGTTCTAATAAAATCACATTTTCAATTTTATCAACAGAGTTTGCCTCAATTCCTTCCCACCAACATTTTAAAAACTGATGTTGTTTCATGGCTAGCTCCTCGTAGATCATATCAGAGTTTCTCCTGAGCTTATGGAATTTAGCTCTGTATGATTCAGCAGTTAATTCAAACTTTTTTAAGAATGCAGCTTTTAGCTTGCTGTAATCATTGCTGTCCTCATTGTCCTTTTGACCCAATGCATCCCAAGCTTTCCCGGTAAGTAGCGGGGATAGCTGGAAGCTCCAGGACTCTCTAGGAATTTTAGCCTAAATACAAACTTTTTCAAAAGAATTTAAAAAGGCATCCATGTCCTCCCCCTCTTTAAACTAGGCTATTAATTTGAAGTTCAATTTGTAACCCAGTCCTGCAGTCCCAGTTAAACCCAAGCCACTTACCTGCTCTGGTGCCGCTGGTCAGAGTCATATCTTCTCCAGTTTGTGCTGCCTCTGGTGCTCCTCTCTTTTCTCCTCTGCAGCTCACTGGCGCTCACACTCCTCATAGTCTGCCTCCCTCTGTTGTCGCTCTGCCTCTCACTGTTCCCGCTCTGCCTCTCGGCTCTCTCACTCCCTCTTCTCCTCTGCAGCTCGCTGGCACCCATGCTCCTCACAGTCTGCCTCCCTCTGTTCTCGTTCTGCCTCCATTTCCATCCTGTGCAACTCTATTTGCAGTCTGACTACCTCTGGATTCAGGATACTGGTGACCATCCCCTGCTGCTGTGGCCCTTCACTGACAGTGTCCCTGCTGTCCTCCTCACCAGACCTGGACACAGCACTGGCTGCTAGCCCTGCCACACTTGAGGTTTGGTCCTTTCAGTCACGGTCACTGACTCGCTTCTCTGGGTATCTGCTACCATCAGGGCCTCTAAGAGGTTCTGCTTTTTGGCTGCCACCTCAAACAGGACTCTTCTGTCCCCACACAACTGCTTTAAGTATTCTACAGTGTGCCTGCTGTAGTTGGAAGCCATCTTTCCTGACTACTGCTAATCTGACTGGCACTTTAGAAAAAAAATAAAACAGGTAGGAACTTGACTGTAAGCCAAGGGTTATAGTTCTGTTTCCTTTTGAAATAAAACACTGCCTTTCTTTTTTCCAAGTGAGCTGAACAGTCTCAAGCTGACACACTGAACAATAAAGCTTATACCACCAAACTTTTTATGCCACCGCTGCCAACCAATCTGTCAGAAACCCACTCAGCAGGTCAGCCCTCTACTCCCAAAGTGCCAACCTCTGAGTGTAGAATTGTGAACAATTTAACAGAACAAGGTAACCCTCTTGTTTGTTTTGTGGGTTTGAGTCCCTGGTGATTTAGTGGTCATTCCCTAGCCCCGATCCCTTCCTCAATAATGCTTTCATAATCCCTGGTAGTCTAGTGGTCCCTCCCTAGCCATGATCCTTTCCCTGGTAATGCTGTCAAAATCCTTGGTGGTCTAGTGGTCACTCCCTAGCCATGATCCCTTGCCAGCTAATGCTGTCAAACTTCCTTTTGGTCTAGTGGTCCCTAGCCCTGATCCCTTCCCCAGTATTTCATTTATAATCCCTGGTGATCCAGTGGTCCCTCCCCCTCCCCCATTCTCTGATTGCCATCCTAACCCAAAGAAAAAAAATTTTTTGTAGTCTAGTTGCCAACCACCCCAGCAGGTAGTGACCCACCACCCTGCTCCTCCCCAACCTGACCCATGGTGGTGACTGGCACAGCCCTCCTGACACCATGGCCAGCCACTGACTGAACTGTCAATGAGCATGTACAGTACATAGTACATGCTCATAAGTTGACCAGTCAGGGAGCCAGCTGGATGGGCTGAGACTGGGGGATGGCATTGTCATGCAGTACCACCAACAGCCTGGGTAGGGACACTAAAGGATTGGCCACATGAGGAACAAGTAACCATATAGTTTGAATTCTTCTCTTGGCATAGGGCCCAGAGAGCCCTGCACCTCTGCACCCATAGCTTCACGAAAGTGCAGTGCCCAGAGGGCCTTGTGCTTATGTAGTCAGAGGGACTCTTGGCCCTGGGTATCTGTATCTGAAGCCATGTAGACATGCAGGGCCCAGTGGGTCCTGCGCATCTGCATCTGTTCACTGATTGAATAAGGTTATGATCCCACTGTCTCAAAAAGAAAGGAAATTCATTGCAAAAAATTGCCTTAACATACCATTTAGGGTTTAACTTAACTTCACAAAAGTGGGGAAATTTGGGTTAGGGTTTAACTTCCCACCACCCAAGCAGCAAAAGCACAAGACCACACAATCAACCACAAACAGGCATCATCATGTAAGACAAACAACATACAACTGTTTCCAGATGGCAGAAATAGAGTAGCACTGATCTGCTATCTTCTTGGATTTTGAACACCAATAAGGCAGTTCTTTGCAATGCATATATTTAAAGATATGTAAACTTGTCTTACCTAAATGAATGTTGCTAGCCCTGTGTCAACTGATTTAATGTTCAAAAGGTTTATGTTCCTTGGGGTTACTAGGCTAAAAAATGTTGCTACAGAGTGCAGAGGCCAGTGCCGGACTCCAGTTATCAGTGCTTGAATTACAGGGGGGCCAGACCCCCCTTACTTTTTTGGAAGGCCCCCTGAGTTCTGTGTAATTAAAAAGGTGCCAGGGGAGCCATATTTTGGCCCCCTTACTTCTCAATGCTGAAGCTGCCAATCTCCATTCAGTTAGGAACACTAACTGCAGCAGCCCTGCCTCAGTGAAAAATAGTAATTAACATCATGTTTTCCCTTTTAACTACCATCCAGGAAAACAATAGCCTCCCCCAGTCCATAGCCACACAACTGGCATCAAAGTGAGTTAAGTGATACTTGAGACAAATACTTATCTAAAGCCATGATTATATGGCTGCAGTGCTCTTGCATTTGCACTGCTTCCTTCCCACTGTGCTGACTACACCTCCATCTATTTAGTGTTTACACAGCCCACCCTCGCAGCACTGTTGGTCACTTCAAGGAGGGGCTGTAAATTCAGCGGAGGATGTTGGGAGACACTGGGACAGAAGGCTTACCATCAGAACGAGCGCATCAAAGGGTTTACAATGTTAGTTAATGTACTCGCTCTGATATGGGTACCCACAATTGAGCTGTAGCAGAAAAGGGATCTGAAGCACACTTATGGTGCTCCAAAAAGTGTCTACAAAGACGACTTTGCAGCGCATCAACCTATCTAAATATGCCTTATGTGATACCATGCTGTTACTTGACTGCTTCCTGGAAAACAAATAAACAAAAGCCTTGTACAGCTGTAAGTAGTATCCACAGCTAGCACCAAAGTTAGTCCTTCACAGATACTTTAAAAAGGTGATAGTCAGAGATCCCTATCTTTATCCTTATTTACTGTAAAAAAGTGCTGCTGTGCTGCCCTTCTTTGATGTCCGGTGTGACACCTCCTTGAATGAGCACAGTTCAGACTATAAATGACTTAAACTAGAGGTAAACGTAGCAGCCAGTAGCCCCCACACTGAGCCCAAGGGAACAACTTATTTGTTCACTGTCACTGAGCTGTGAGAGAGAGAGAGAGAGAGAGAGAGAGAGAGAGAGAACAAGTGCAGTTTCAGGAGCCCAGAGGACTAGTGCGTCACCTCTGCTGTACTGCATGTTGAAATCAGATTACTGCTGGCTGTTCTACTGGAAGTGCGCAGTTCTCCCTACCTGCAGGTCCAGCTAAGGAGATACAACTACCAGCAGAAGGAGACTCTGAAGTGTTACTAGTTGAAATGCAGTCTAATAGCAAAGAGGTTCTTACGGAAGATATTCTGGTAAAAAACCTATTACCAGGACAAAGAAAAAGATTGCTATGCCTCTTAAAAGCATCGGAAGAGGAATTGGAGCAAAGTACAGGTCTGCAGATTGCTGAACGTTGTGTGGAAAAGTCTTCAGTGTACCAAGGCGCTGTCAGTTCGGAAGCTGGAAACTGTGACGCAGTCACATCAAACAAGTCGCTTGAACAGAGACCAAAGCCCAATGTCAAATCCAGCAGCAGTACAGACTCAACCCCAGGAATGGAGGTACACGATGAACCAGGTCTAAAAACAACAAGCACAGGTGTAAATGAAAATACTAATAATGTGCAAAACAAAAAATGGGGATAAAGGCAGTTTAAATACTCAAATGCATATAGGAGAAAAAGGAAAGCAAACTCCTTTAAACAATGAAAGAGACAGTTTAAATGCAGGAGAAGGGAGCTCTAAACAGGATTTTTTAAGGCAAGGAAGAAGAGAAAGTTTATAAGATAATGTTTCTTGGTCAGTAGATAAAGCACTTAAAGGGGCTGGTTGGAAGCAAAATAAAAGGGGTGTATGGTAAACTGACCCAGACTATAACATAAGAGATAAAAATAAAGACCTAGGAAGAAAAGCAACAGCAACAGATACGATAATGTTTTGTACTGATTCTGATTTGGACTTGCACTTGGAGGATGTGAGGTCTAGCACCCAACCCCCACCCCCAGGGAAGTTAGTATGCATGGCAGTGATACAAGTCCTAGGGAATAGATTTTAGCATGGGGTGATAGAGTGGAAGAAGAAGCCCCACAAAATAAAACACAAAAAGAGGCATTGCAAGCCCTACAGCTTTGGCACAGTTTCATCACAGAGAACAAACTTTTCAGAATGCTATGTCAGCCCAATGAAAAAATGTGGTGCACTTACAGTATCTGGGAGGACTGGGGAACACCCCAGATAGGATATATGTGGGAAAAACACTTATCAAAAATTGAGTGCATTTCTTTTCTAATGAGAATGCCCTTATACATGCCCCTGAAGATACCATATATGATGTCAGTTTTAAAACCCCAGTAGGCCTGAGATTTTGGGCCTCTTATGAAAAACTAAAATACTCTGCTTTATGGCTCCCTTTTAGAGCAATCCCTTTGACAAAGCCTGCCATTAAACAAGTTACAATTCTGTTTCAGAATGAAGGTATTAATGTGAATGACATAAGCTATTGGTTACAGCAGAAAAGTGATATTTTGGGAGAACCTTCACCTATCTTAGATGATGAACATATATGGACTGGAGGATGGAGGTTCAGTATAAAACTAAGAATGGGACCACATGGACCTAAACATTTGCCTAGTTCTTTCTTTTTAGGAAGAGATAGAGGTCACTGCTTCAATGCGGGGCATGTTAAAACATGTTTTAAGTGCGGTGCCCTGTTTCATCTTAGCAATGCCTGCGACAAGATCAAATGCAGCTTGTGTTTGGCCACAACAGTGCACACTGTACTAATGAACTAAGATGTAATCTTTGTTATGAGATAGGCCACAGCTATAAAAACTGTGAATGGGTTATTCATAACACATCAGACCTCCCTGCTCAAGACAACATACTTAATAAAGCACAAAAAATGAGCACAGAAAAGCAGCAACAACTAACAGCAAAACAACTTCAGAGTGAACACAGAGCTGAGACCCAGGGTACTGAAGGGAGGAGAGAAGGAGAGCCTGAAGAACAAACCTCAAAGGTAGCAACTCCCCCTGAGGAGGAATGGACTATTGAAGGCCTAGCTGGGGAGCCTATAAGCCTAGAACAGAGAGTTGAATGTCATACAATCCCCCTCCCTCTGAGGTCAGCACAGCTCAAATTTCTAGGCCAGAGACAGAAAGAGACATAATGCCTCCACCAGCATTACAGGTGGTTAAAATGAAAAAAAAAGGGATAAAACAATCTAATCCTAAAGCAAAGCAACCATAAACATCTGTTTCTCCCCAGACAATCAAACTTACAAACTGATATGAGGCCTCAGACACACAGGACTCAGATGGAGACTCAGAGACCTCCTCCACTTTTTCCTCTCAACAAGGGGTTACATCAGGTTCAGAAGATGAACTCTTCGAAGAAAACGTACAAGCAGCTACAGCCAAGCCTAAGAATTATGGAGTGAGACCTCGGAGAAGTTCTAGGTTACAACAAGCAAAAACATAATAAAGATGCATGGTCTGTTTTTCCTTTTTGTTCTTAACATTATGCAACTTTCTCAGAATTTAAAGATTTCAACACTTAATGTTAATAGCATTAAGAATCCCAGAAGTAGAGGGGTGACTTTTTCTCTTAGAAAGGACCTACAGCTGGACATTTGTTTTCTCCAGGACACATGGTTATCTTCTAATAGTGATATTTCAGCAGCTGGTAAATTGTGGTGTTGGGGGTCTTTCTTCTACTCTATGGGGCAAAATGTATGAGACGAGGTAGGGATTCTTTTTACAGGATATCATTTTATGGTAACAAGAGTGCTGGACCTGTATCCAGGAAGACTGCTTTTGCTAGATGTTGTGTATCATGACATTTCATGGAGACTAATTAATTTGTATGCCCCTCAAATGGAAAAGAAAAGAACCGATATTATATTTAACATCATTAGAGACCTTATTTTTTTACATCTTGACAGGTTATATGGGCTGGGGACTTCAACTGTGTCAAAGACATACAAGACAGGGGAGCAAGAACTAATAAACAGTTTTGTGATTCGAGAGCTTTAAACACCACAATAGAACAAGGAAGTTTAAAAGACTGTTACAGGTCTATCTACCCTACTGGTGGTTATACATATTACAGGAGTAATTTAGCTACTAGGATAGATTTTATTTTTGCTTCACAGCCTCTTCATATTTTACAAACTCACACTATTCCGATAGAAAACTCAGACCACTTAATGGTACTTACCCAAATTTCTGCTACCCAAGAAATCTTGAGGGGCAAAAGTCATTGGAAACTAAATAACACCTTGTTACAAGATCAAAGCTGTAAGGAACAGATACAAGATTTGCTGCAAGCCAAACAATCATTAGCACGTTTAGAAGACGACTTAGGGAGATTGTGGGTGGATACAAAAAAAGAGGTTAAACAGAAATTCATATATATGGCTAAAGAGAAATACACAGAACAGTATAAATCTTATCTAACTTTGAGGGCCCAGCTTTACAAAATCTATACCCTAGCTAATAAGGGATACGGAGTATTTGCAGAACAAATAAAAAATATCAAAGAAAGTATGGAAGAATTGCAGGATTCAAGAGCAGCTTCCTTACTGCATGAACATCAAATTAGTACCCCATGTAAAATTACCTCAGGAGATATATTCCAAAGTTGTAAAATGAGGGTGGAACATAAAAATATGAGTGGTTTAAAAACTATGGAGGGAAAATCAGTTAAAACACAAGAAGAAATTATGAACACAGTAGTGTCTTATATGAGGTCTCTGTTTTCAGCACCAGACATTTCTATACCACAGATACAAAATATACTTAAGCAAGTAAAGGTTCCAGAGCTACCGAACAGTTTTATACATAATTTAACAGCCCCTATTACATTAGAAGAAATTGATAAGGCTATAGGATCTCTGAAAAATAATACCTCTCCAGGGATTGATGGTTTAACCACAGAATTTGATAAAACTTTCAGGGAAGAAATGAGAGAAATATTGATAGTAGTTTTTAATGAATTCTAGACACAGGTTACATACCCCCTCAGATGGGACTAGCTACGCAGATTTTTTTTTTTATAAAAAAAATGACTGAGAACTATTAAAAAATTGGAGACGGCTTGCAGTCATAAACACTGATATTAAAACCCTGATGAAAATTTTAAAAACCTGGCTTAGTGAAGTCAGCTCTTTTGTGATGGAACAGAGTCAAACTTGGACAATTAAAGGCAGATGGATTCAGGACAACTTATTATTATTAAGGGAAATAGTGAACTTAGGGAATAATGGAAAAATTAAGGGTTTTCTAGCTGCATTGGATCAGGAACAAGCTTTTGATAAAGTGTCCCATATTTACTTAACAGAAGTCTTAAAGCATTATGGCATACTACAGCAATTCATTGCGTGGATAACTAGTATCTGTAGAATAGCTGCAGCTACACCTATAGTTAATGGATATTTGGGGCAGATGGTTAAAATTAACAGGGGTGTTAGGTACGGCTGCCCACTCAGCCCTTTGTTATATATATTTAGCACTGATCCTTTGTTGAAATTAATTAATCAAGATATAACTCTGGGCGAATAACTCTGAGTACTGGAGATACAATAGTTAAGGCACTAGGTTACATGGATCATGGGAGTCTCCTGTTGCCAGACAGTACATCTGTTGAGCAAGCTCTGGATATAATACAATATTACTCTGATGTAACCGGAGCTAGAGTAAATTGTACTAAAAGCAAAGGATACAAACTGAGTAATATAACAGAAGCTGTGGAACACATACGAGACATTGAAACATCTAATTCTGAAATAATGGTGTTGGGGATAAAATTTGGGTCAGGAGATATGGCCACTATTTGACAGAGAAAATAACTATAGGGTTAGAAAAGTTGTTAAAACGGAAAAATTGGCAACAAACTAAAACAAAAAAAGTCATGATTGTTAAAACCTTTTTGTTACCAATATTTACTTATTTGTGTGTAATGTTCCCATCCCATATTAATTTAGATACAAAAATATTAGGTATGGTATTCCTTTTAATATGGGGCTCTAGGTTAAATCCAATCAAAAGAAAAGTGCTGTACAAAGAATATAAGGAAGGGGGTATAAACCTTTTAAATCCAATTAGGTTTTTTATAGGTTATTTTTCCAGACTAATATTGCAGGGTTTCAATCCCCTTACAACACAGAATGGAAAAACGTAGCAGCATTATGGATAGTTCCAGTATTACAGGTATGGGCACAGTCTCCTAAGAAACTGAAAAAATCAGTTGTTCCCAAGGTGGATTATATTTTGCCTGTAGTTGAGAAAATTAGGAGGTGGAACATAACAGTAACATAGCCTTCAGGCCCAGATAGAAGAACAATATATGCCACAATACAAGAGGCTGGGTATGGCATTCATATAGTATATAAAGGAGTACAACCTGGTTTTAATAATAAGATGGGAGACTATCTCACAGACAAAAGAATTCCTTCCAAAATGTGGGATACTGTGTGGTTCTGTAGCCATGGCAGATTAGGTATGAAAGGCAATGCAAAACATAAAAGTCTAGAAGAAAGGTGGTGCCCAAGGGATACTTGTAGTCAGGAAGTTGACACACTTGAGCATTTTCTGATTCACTGCCCCAATACCCAGAAAGTCTGGTCTGAATTTAGTGATAAATGGAATAACAGATATTGGAAAGAATTAACTTATGAAGAGGTAGTAACTGGTTATTCATAGAAATTACACAGGCTTGATGAATGGACACTACAGGAATTGTTAACTTGTATAAAATTTATTTTGTGGCAAGTTAGATGCAAATTTGTCATACAACAAATACAGATTTTACTGGCAGTAGTGGTTCAAATGATTGAAAAAAAAATTAGAAGGATATGGCATTATGAATGTAGAACTTTAAATGCTGACATTATTAGAAAAAGGTGGTTAGGATTACCTCAGAGAATATATACAGAGAGATGATAAGGTTATATAGGCAACAGAAAAGCTTTAGGATGGAACAGTGTGGTCATAGAATCCATGTGATGAAGGACAAACTTCAAATATAGAAATTAATTTATAAGGGAAAAGATCCAAGTTGTATCAATAACATTGCTATTTTGTTAATTTTCTTTTGTTTGGAATTTTCTGTATTATATTGTCTGTAATATGATCTGTATGTGTAACAGAAGTGATTTTAGTTTGTATCAATAAAAAATGCCCCTACACTTTTTCGATAAGTGCCATAGGATCTTTAGCATCCACCTGAACTACCACCAATCCAGGCAGATGGGACCTCAGTTTAATGTCTCATCTGAAAGACGGCACCTCAGAAGTGATTTAGACCTATGTTGACACTCTACTTACCCTTTGTAGTCAAGGTTCCCTTGTGTCCATCCCATACAAAATAAAATAATCAGGAACACACAACTCCAGACAGTATGTAAATATGCCTTTTTTTTTTTTTTTACTAAAGGTGGTGGGATAGGCAGGAATTAAGATGAGTAAGTCAGGACTCAGAAGAGCTTGGAGCAGGCAGTGCTAGCCGGCTGGGGCTGGAGTGTGGGGTAGGGCCAGATGCAGAGCTGTACCAGATTCTTGACCCTCTGGCAGTGTCAACACAAGTTGCCACCATAGAGAGAGCCGAGAGAGAGAGAGAGAGAGAGAGAGAGAGATGCACAATGGGCCAGGACTACACTCTTTTGGACTCTTCAGCCTGACCTCACATATGAGGGGGGTGGTACTTTAGTCTCCAGAGCCCATGTGCAGTAAGGCAAGCTTGGGGAGGGGGTACTTGTCTCCAGTGTCAATGTGAAGTAAGGTAAGAAATCTAGAGAGAAGGTTGTTTTTTTGTCTCAAGAGCCTATGTAAAGTAAGGCAAGACCAGTGGTGAGTGTTATGTATCTCCTGAGTCTATGTGAAGTGGGGCAAGGCTAGGGAGTGCTTTGTGTCTCCAGAGTTCTTGTAAAATAAGGCAATGCGGTGGGGGGCACTGTGTGTCTCTGGAACCCATGTCAATTAGGCAAGGTTGGGGGGTGCCATGTGTCTCTGGAGTCCACGTGATGCAAGACTGTGGGTGCTTTGTGTCTCCGGAGCCCAGGTGAAATACATATATTATAGAAAATAGACAGTATGTTGCTTTCTCCTACTCAAGTAATGCATCCCAAGTAATTTGCATAATGCAGCCAAGGCATATCCACAACATTCTCAGATTTGTGACCAGTAAATCAAGGAGGGTTAGCCAGTATGTGTATAAAATGACAGAAGTTCAGTGCTAAATCCAGTAAAGGAGAAGACACTATGAATTATGGATATTTTGGATAGTGGTGTGACTGTGAGACATGTGTCGGGAGTGTGGGGTTGGTCAAAATAAGTGGGCTCCTGAAAATAGGGAGACCTGGATGGAAATATTGCATGTGTTAGGAAAGACAAGTTAATATCACTGTCTCCTGAACCTGCCAGCAGTGACCCCTGAAAAGGTGGGACACCATGCAATCATCGGGGGCATCATTTAATTATTTAAGGGGGATGTATTTGACTCCTAATAGTGAAAAACGTAGGTGACTTTGAATTTTGCAGGCATGGAAATCAAATAATGGTGTGATATTTTTCTGAATTAATGGGGGGCATAGCATTAGCTGTAATTTGTATATTACAAAACTGTCTCTGACAATATTATATTGGCTTCCAAAGTTGTAACCTGTGAAGTATTTTGACTACCCCAAAATTGGAATTATTTTCAGGTTTTGACCACTAAAGTTTTTGGCATGAATCATCCAAAATTAATTGAACCTCAGAGACCATAATATGTAGCAACCTTATTTAAGAAATAAAATGGGTGGCATATGTGCGTGTGTGTCGGGAGGGGGGGAGTCTCATTATTAACTGATGAAGGATTCATCCACGAGTTAAATTTAAACTTTTTTTAATGCAAAGATACTACAGCACCCCACCTCCCATAGCAGAACATAACATTTAAGCTTTCAACTGCCCAAAATGGTTATATTTACTTTCAAGTTCCACGTTTGGAGAGGGTCCTCTTAGTTTCAGACTGGAATTCCAATTTGAGTAAGCTAAATCACCAACGTCAAGGTGGGACCTTTCGATTTAGTCCCTAACTTTCCAGTACCTCAATGGCTACTAGCTAACTCCTTTTATACTGTGCTCCCAGCAATACCTGTGTAATATCCTTATTGGGAGCTCAGTACAAAATGAGTCAATTAGTAGCCATTGAAGCATTTGAAAGTTAATCACCTGTGCAAAATCCTTGCTGGGAGCACAGTATAAAAGGAGTTAGCTAGTAGCCACTGAGGCACTGGAAAGTTAGGGACTAAATTGAAGGGTCTCACCTTGACGTTGCTGATTTAGCTTACTCAAATTGGAATTCCAGTCTGAAACTAAGAGGACCCTCTCCTCACATGGAACTTTAAAGTAAATATAGCCATTTTTGGCAGTTGAAAGCTTAAATGTTATGTTCTGCTATGTGTGTGTGTGTGTGTGTGTGTGTGTGTGTGTGTGTGTGTGTGTGTGTTAGTAGCTTTGCATTGTTTGTTATTTGCCACAACCTAGCAGCACCCTTTATAAGAAATGTGAATTCCATTCTGTAGTAACTTAAAGGTTTGCGCAGCTATTTTTGAATTTATAATCTTTTTTTAATACTCTGCCAATCATCATAATGCACAAATCACCCTTTGATTGTCTGGTTACAGTAGTGGACTGGGTCCCTTCCCCTCCCCTCTGTTTTCATTGCCTGCTGATATAGTGCTGTGTTGTGCTGCTGTGTCTCTTTTTTTATGTTGTACGGCGCCAGCAGCTTATTTCTAGCAATATTAGCACATTTCAGGGATGTGTCAGTGTTGTGGCGAATGCAGGGATGCTTTAGTGGATGCATCCCTCAGCCGCCAACCAGAGAGCATGCTGCTGATGACAGCAGTTTCAGAGAGAGACACAGAATTGAAATGAATCTGCCGCTGCAATCAGAGACAGGCTTGTCATTGCAGTGGCAGATGACACTCCTCCATTATGTGCCTTTCCTGGTGAAACATTTCAATAAATATGGCGGCTCCTGCTGTCCACCACACAATCCCCAGAAGCCGACATCAGGGTGCCCAATCTCCGTGTTAGCATGCCCCCCCAAATTATGTGGCACACCATAACATGGTGGCTCCTGCCGCCCTCCACACACTCCCAAAAAGCCAACAACGGGGTCAATCCCATGTTGGCATCCCCCCATAGTGTGTCTTTCCTGGTTAAACAGTTTCCCCTTTCCTTTCTGATACAGGATGCCCACTCCCGGTATCAGATGTACCCAAATCTATATGCCTTATGACATTGAGGTGCCCAATCCACCAATCGCATCCCCCAATTGTGGCACACTGGGAGCCCACCTCAGTGTGCCTATTTTATTTTTTGTGTAACTTGTAAATGAAGAAAACATTCCCTTGTGGTCTTTTTTTCCCCTGCAAACAAGAAAATGGTCCACCATTGTCTCCCTCGTCCTCATCCCCCTCCCACCCCACCCCCACCCTCCCTCTGTGCACTCACCTACCCACACCCCTCACCCATACTTATCCTCTGGAGATCAGGAGCCATGATTTTCTCTGAACTGGGACACATCTGCACTCTTCAAAGCCGGACTGCGAACTGAAGAAATGATGGTAAGCTTTATAATGGGAGGCGAATGGGGGGTAGGTTCAACTTAGATTGATATGTCAGCCATTTTTTTGAACTGCGGCCCCAAATTTTCAACATGGGATTCTTGGTACCCCACCTCATGAACATGCCACTGTCATTTAGTTTCTCAGTCCCAAAAGGTGATTTTGAGGTTGCTGCGCAGAAGCACCTTTCAGGACTGAATAATGAAACGACAGTGCCACTGTTCATGAGGGGAAGTCCCAAAAAGCCAATGTTGCACATTTGGTGAAAAAATTCCAAAAAATGACTGCATTATGAGCGTGCATTGCACAGCTTCTATGCATGTTCGTAACTTCACCAATTTTTAATATTTTCTCTCCAGATTTTCAACATTGCCATTTTTTCACATCTCCTTATGAACAGTATAGCTGTCACTTTTCACATCCTTCCTGAAATGTGTTTTCACACCTGTGGCGAAATTGGCACGGTCGCTGTGGGAAATCAACTTTCGGGACAGAGTAACAAAATCACAGTGCCACTTTTCCTGAGGAGAGGTTCAAAAATGCTCATGTTGAAGATCTGGTGAATAAATTACAAAAATGATTGCGTTACAGGTGTGCGTTGCGCAGTTTCTAAGCACATTCATAACTTCGCCAATTTTTCATATTTTCACTCCCGATTTTCAACATTGCCATTTCTTCACACCACCTCATGAACAGTACAGCTGTCATTTTTCACATCTTGACAGAAATGTGTTTTCACACCTGTGGCACCATATGGCGCAGTCGCTGAGCAAAATCATCTTTCTGGATTGAGTAATGAAATGATAGTGCCACAGTTCAAGAGGTGGGGTCACAAAAATCCCCTTTTAAAAATATGGAGTGAAAATACCAATGAACGGCTGGGGCATTAGGGTTTCCAACCATACACCCTACTCTGTAGAGACTGACAGGCGTCGTGGCAGTGACTTGGGATCGTTGGCCGTAATGCTCTTGCCATTCTGCCCCCACCCTGCAGCCAGTGACAGGCGTCAAGGTGTGCCTTGGGGTCTTTGGCCCCAGTGTTCACCCCATTCTCCTATACCTCACCCATCTCAGTGTATTTCCTCATGGAATGGGGTGAGTATAAGGCCCGAAGACCCCAAGGCACACCACAACACTTGTCAGTGTCTGCAGGGTAGGGTGAGGCAGAATGGCATGAACATTATGGCTGAAGACACAAAGACACACACCCAACACCTGTTAGTCTCTGCAGGGTTGGGGTGGAGTTGGCGTCAGCTCAATACTTCACTGCCATTCCTATTATGCATCTTTCTAACTCCTGCACTATCAATGCCAATGCCAGCAAGCCAACATTCAGCATTGATAAATGCTTGCTTTCCTTGCCCGTATGCTAATAATCCTTTGCATAAGCTGCCTTGCTTGTCCACTTCTTACAACTGGGGTACAGTGCATAACTTGCAGACAGTAGTCTGGCAAAAAAATCCTGGGGTGTTGGTAGAAGAAAAGGGTAATTAACAAAGGGGGTAAGTGTGATCTGGAGGATCTGTTTCACAGAGTGAGAAAAATGGGAATTGAGAAGCAATCCACTTTACAAATGAAGCCAAGAATGCAATTTCATAAACAGTTTAATTTTTAAAACATTCTTGCAGGAAACCATAGCATCCTCAACACAGAATGTTTAATCCTGGTGGACTTTAATGTACCTTACTTACAGTAGCTCCAAAATGCAGGAAAATGCACCATTTACAGTGATGTTTTAAAAATTTCCTGGGGGAGCATACCCCCAGACACCCCTAGCTTTGTGAAGATGTTTGCACCCCTCCTTTTCACTAACTCTGCACACACCTCCGAATACAGGCTGTTGGGCCCCCGTACTGTTTTCATCATAATTCGAGCATTGCCTGTTATGCTGGGTTCTGATCCAGCAGTGGTTGGCTTGAGCCTATGAATAATACAGGAATGAGCACTGTCGGGAGGGGGAGCAGCCCTCCTTGGAGCCCCAGGCGGTCCCTGCTGTGCTCTGGCAGACACCCTGGTGTCCAAAGGCAGGCATTGCACACCAAGCAACACCAAAGGACGTTTGCATTCGCAACTAGGAGAAAGGCAGAGCCCCGAGTATGGGAATGCAGCTTCCGAAGCGCAATGAGGCTCCGCTGAAAGGATCCTTTCGCTAGAGCAAGACGTTTAGAGGGAGATTTGGGGGATCGAAACCGTCAAACAGACGCGACGATCGGCAACCTCAGGGAAATGAGATGCGAGTGAGCTATGCCTTTTGGAAATGGACAGGCAGAATCCAAGCGGAAACATGGCGTCTATTTTCCAAACTTTAAACTTTCCAGCTGGCTTTTCTTCTCCTTGCTGCTCTCCGATGCGGGCCTGTTGGCGGAGCAGCCCAAGTGCCACCCGTGTCCGGCAAACTGTACCTGTGCCGGGTCGGCGGGGTCGTGTCTCGTCAATTGTTCGAATATCGGGCTGGATCACGGGCCAAATCGGATGGACATCCCTCCGCATACAGCTATATTGTAAGTAGCGCTCTGCATGGCCAGGGGCTGCACTACTGCACAGACAGTCCCACTTTTGAGTCCCAAACTTTATCCAGGCACTGCGGGTACTGAACCCTAGCCTCCGAAGGATCATTGGCAAAGACAATGTCCTCCTGGAGCGGGATGGCATGCACCGGGTCGGCAGGACAAATAACCCCCTCGGTGCCTGCTGACAGCCATACCTCTTAATCTCCTGCCTCATAAATCAGAGACAAGGCTTGAAAAAAATGAGGGACAAAGAATCAAAATCAGGGACACATTTTCCAAATGTACTGTAGTGATATCCACTCAGGAAGGTGGTAGAATACGGGGCTTAGTGTAAAATGCAATTGCTAAATTAGAGCAAGTCTGTAACTTTAATGTCTGACATTAATTTGTGGTCATAATCCCACTGTTTAGTCATGGAAACACACATTTTACGTGGGACAGAGTAAAATGTTGAGAGTAAATCAGAGATGTCTTGAAAATGAGGGACAGTTGAGAGGTATGCACAGGCACTCCTGGTAACTTGTACCCGCAGTGGTGCAGTGACCTGGTTATGGTTGTTTAGGACGTTTAGGGCTACAGCCTGTTGTCAGGAATGAGACAGAAGTGGAAACTCTATGGAGCCAGATTGTCAAAAACACGCCTTTCAACCCTTCATCGCCCAAATGTGGGACAGCAATGCCGTTTCCAGGTGTGTGTAGGCAAATCTGCGGCACATCATCGAAGAAAATTTACATACACACTCAGAACACTCTGAGAATAATTCGTGGATAGTTTGTTTATCTTTGACAATTTATTGTCACAGAGTTGCCCTGCTGATAAGCCCTGTCAGGCTTTCGTTTGGGTCCGTATCATTTTAACTCTCAATTATTTTAGCTCTCAGAAACCCTCTCTCCCACATGAAGAAGGTGGTAGTCATTATTTCCCAGGGAGAGTTTAAATCCAATATTCATGATAATCTATAACTCTCAGTTATGAGCAAACATTATAAACACTGGTGCAGTGATACCCAGAGTGTTCTGAGCCTAGAATGTCATGTCTGTTGATGTGTGGCACATTTTGCCCTTGGCACACATCTTGTCATGTATTTAGGTGATGAGAGGTTAGGAGGCATGGCAGGGTCCTGCTTTTTTATCAGTTTGCAGCTGGGAGTGGGGAGCTGAAGCAGTGACTTGTCTAATGTTATGCAGTGTGTAAGTGGGGTCTGTGGGATTTAAACCTGGATCTCCTGTCACCCAAGCTTGTGTAAGAGCCCTTAGACCACACAGTCTGTTTAATATGTTTAAATGTTTTTATATGCACTTTGGCTGTTGGTTATGCATAAGCAACACAGATTAATAAAAATTCCTACTTGAAAGTCTCATTGTCTGACATCCACCATGCCATGTGGAACAGAGAGTACCTGAAATGTATACAATATTAATAGCTTTCTATTCAAATTCGATATCCGGGGTTACTAACTAAATGGCGAGCAAAAGGACTAACGTCTATATGGCTCTGTATTTACCTATGAGACCTATTAAAGGAGACCAGACATTTTTATCAATTGTATTGGTGTTTTTGTAATATTCTAGTTTCAGAAATGATATTCATTCTACCAAGTGGTCCATATTTACCTGCACCTGAATACACGATGATGTAAAAAAGAAAAAAGAAACTGTTCTGCGGTGTTTTTGTGGGCAACATTCACTGCAATTCTCTTCATGGAGTTTGACAATATTACTGCATGGGTTTAGAGCTCTGACCAAGGGCCTTTAATATATCAGAACAGAGAACTGTACATGATAACAGAGCCATGCAAAACACATGTTACACGTCACTTTTTATTTAGGTACAGTTGACAATAGATCAGTTGGTGGTATGAATATCATTCTTAAAAATAGGAGTATTACAAACAATTGTACAGTCACAGATATTACCTGTCTCCTTTGAGTGTAACAATTGAAAGGTATCATTCAGGGATTTATTTTGTTTTATTTATTTGAAAAATCAACAAAGAGCAGTTATGCATGCCAAAAAATCAGACTACTCGCTACTACATATTACAAGTGGAGAACATGTCCAAATGTAACTTACCATTGCCAGGTTTTACATTATGTTTTTCCAACTTTTCAATGAAGTCTATATAAACCCCTTTTATCTGCATTTTGTGACTTCATTGTGTGTGTATTGACATCACAGTGCTTGTTACTATGACAACATACTGTGTGACCATGAGCAAGTCACTTACCTTCCCTTTGCTCCCAGGACACACCTGGAAGCAAGCCTTGACTTACTGTGTCATTCCTGGCCAAAAATGGTAAAATAAAAAAAAATGAAAACTGTCACTGACATAGCAGATGTGAGGTCAGTCGGGGACAATCAGACATGTGTAAAACAGAAATAATGTTTGTGAATGAGGCCCATTGGCCAGTTTAAACAACCAATAATGTGACACTGCCAGAAATTAAAGAACACCAAAATTTAAATGCATTTCCTGTGAATGCACTTTTTAAAGCATGTTATTTGCTGAGCTCTTTAAACAGTACAACATCTGTGGGTTGACAAGGCATCCCCCATTTCAAAGTGTCATGGAAGGCAACCATAGCAGTCAGATTACAGGCATTAATGACACATTAGTCAAGTGTAACAAACAATACAGATGAATCACAGAGTTGTATATAAACAAAACAGGTGACAAGTACAGTGCAGCCTCACAGGCTGTAAGTAGGCATTGTATGGGAGACATCCCTCCCCCCTTGAAACCAAGACCCATGGTGTCTTATCACCACTCCTGGACTGCGCATCATGCTATTACTCCTGGACGGTGCATCGTGCTGTTTGTCTGTGCTCCCTGTTTCAGAATGTCAAACAGGGTTGGCATCACAGCTCATCTGCATCTTGTTTGTTACACTGGATGCCATTAAATATTTCCATTATACACTGCACAGTGAGAGGTAACATCCATGATTAAATATATAAAAATGTTTGGTCATTAGAGAGCAGGTCATCAGAGAGCAGATACTGTATTCCTGAGGGGAAATCCAACCATCCTAGTCTCTAAGATTTCTCCCACTGTTGACAGTAGTGTGTCCAAAGTTTGCTTCTAGTAGTATTAGTTAGGTGTCAATACTATTAGCAAGTATAATGCCAAAATCTAATAAGTAAACACTGAAAAGCTGCAGAAGAGTTCCTGTAGGTAGACAGGCACACAAAGGGTTGGTGTGCTGTAGGCACTAGAACTGATGACATTGGTGTTCACCTTAAAAACTCTGTAGCAGGCCATGTGTTGTGTACAACACTAAAGTAAATGCCTGGGACATGAGTGTGGACAACTGCTGAAATGTGAAGGAGTGTGGCGTTGGATTAGGGAGCACTTGAGGATACTTAGCTGCAAAGACTGCGGTAGTAGGATCTGATTATAAAGCAACCTGTTCAATTAAATTCCAGTAGCTTTGTTTAATTAAGCAATAAGGCATGACAGAGTGTGTGTTATGGTGGAATAACAGCCCACCTTGGGTTGATTGAAGCATTAGGCGAAAGCCAAGTGCTTCTACACCCAAAAAGGGATGTTAGCCCACTGTGATGCACCTGCTGGAGTGTCTGATTATGAAATGGGTCCTTCTTAGTAAATTGGATGTAGTTTTTAACATATTTTTGTTGAGCTACTTTCAGTTGGGCCATTATGCTAGGATAATGGCACAGCTGAAAATACCACTTAGTCAATCAGGAGCCAGCATTCTTTCTACCCATTTCATAATGTAGCTTATTACTAAACCCAAATTCTCCTTGTTGTTTCTCAGAACATTGGTGGCCTACACCTGTAATTTGAAATGTGCCTCTTCACATGAGACCTTGTTATGCAGTTGTCAAATATACAGTAATTTTGTAATATTCTTTATTGTGTCAAACGCACGGAGCCAATTACCACACCATTTAAAATTACTTTAGGATTTCAAACACTTTAGTCACTTACTTCATGACATTATCTGGACATTTTTACTTTTAGCTGTTTTTCTTGATTCTAATCTATACAGTACCACACCAGTGGTGGTGAATAAACTAGGCAAAGAAATCCATGTTAGTTTTCAAACATGATAAGAATGTATTTTCACTTACAACATGTTTTTTACACTTGTAATATGTAATTGTCACTTACAGGCTACAAATAGAACACACAAAACAATTAGCCAGATAACATTTTTATAATGAAAAAATAAGACAAATTGTAAGCTAAAACAAGGTAAAACATTAATAAAACCATTACAATAAAGTGGTGTATTCATAAAATGCATGATAGGCTGCAGTGGAATAACTCAATTATCTCTGCATGAGCGGTAAGACCTTCTTAACTAACTCATGGCTCCACCACCTGTGAGTTATGGGTCTTAACCCTCACTACTGGAAATAAGGCAAGGCAAGTCAAGGCAATTTTATTTATGTGGCGCCCAATCCCTGGGGTTCTGGGCGCCGTACATAAAAACATTTAAAATCATGACAAATAACATAAGATGTAAATTTATAAATAACAACAACAGATCTATGAATATTTAAAACAATAAATAAAATCTTAAGATAACTTGGATAAAGGTGATGTTCAGCTGCAGCCCATATTGTATTCCCTAGTTATAACATTGTACTTCATGTGTTGTTTTATTTATTTATGTATGTATGTATATATTGCAACATATACCTGTAGAATAGTGGATGGGTGCCCATCCACAACAAGGCTGTGTTTCCATTGAGGGAGTTGATGACATTATAGAGACCTCGAGATCGAAGCTCGAGAGGTCTCTATGATGTCATCAACTGCCGAGATGGAAATGCAGCCTTAGTTGTGGATGGGCACCAGTCCACTATTTTATATAGTATATGGTTCCATGAAATGCAGAGTTTAATTTCACAAGGTTTATACCTTGTGTTCATGCTATTGCTTGTTCCCGAACCAGGCCTTTCTACAGTCCCACTCTGCACCCCGAAGATACCAGCTGCCGTCCCGTTGTGCTCTGACCCCATAACTGCGCTGGTGATTTAAAAAAAAAAAAAGAAAGAAAACTGGCAAATTGATAGTTTGGACACACGGAGCCCACTATGGCAGTCCTTGTCCAAACTATCCTAGTCAACTGCTTACTCGACTGCTCACTAAGTGGTGCTGCCATTTTGGTGTGTATTTTTTTGATCAGGGCTGTTTCAGCCAATTGGGTAACAGCTCATGGCTTAAAAGTTGTTTTACTGTTGCTATGACATCAAAACAATAGTACAGCATTTTTGACCTTTGAACTGTACTACAAGATTTGGAAAACCATTGTTTTCCATACACAATAAGCCCTAACTATAAACTATAAATGTATTGAACTATGTTTTGATCGTTGTTCCCAGATCACTCCTGTAAAAGGAATTGACATTCCAGTGAGCTTACCCAGTTCCCAAATAAATGAAACTAGCTTAGTTGTTGAAGGAGGGATGTTCTGCACCTCATAACTGGTCAGTAGCTCCGAGTTAAAGGAAAAAAAAATCTGCTTTAAAGAAATGGGGTGAGAGGGTGTTCCCACTGAGCTAATGGGAGTGAGAAACTCAAGTGGACCACTGGTCTTCACTCCTCTCAGAATGTATATATATGCATGCATGGATGTATGCATTTATGTACATATGTATGTATGTATGCATGTATGCATATACATATGCATGCATTATATACATGCATATGTATATATTATGTATTCTTTGCAAAAAAACTGCATTAATGCACCAGTTAGGGTTCAACTTAATGCAACAAAAGTATGGAAATGTGTCGTTAGGGTTTCCAAACCTAACCCCCCAGCAGCAAAAGGAAAAAGAAAACATAATGTTTTTGGGTTTGGGAGTCTTGGGGAATCAGTGGTGGGGTCTTCCTTGGGGTTGTCAACCCTAATGCTCACCCCTTCCTCCCAGCCTGTAGTGTCCTGTCTGAAGCACAAGGTACAGCTCCAAGCCAGTGCCTCATAGTGATACACTCATAGATGGTAAAGAAGTATGTCTCGCTACATGTTGCCAGCAGAAAGTGTTGTAGCTTTCTTCCCACAGGGCCCTGCATAAAGAAAAGAGATCGGGTCTAACCTTCTTTGGTCAGGGGAGGAGGTGGGCATAAGGGTTGACAACCCCAAGGAAGACCGCACCACTGATTTGCCAATATTTCTGAGACCCCAAACCCTAATGTTTGTTTTTGCTGCTTGGAGGGTGGGAATGGGGGAGTTAAGGTTGGAAGCCCTAATGCCACAGTTCCCTGTTTTTGTTGCCTTTAGCTGAACCCTTACTGGTGCATTAATGCATTTTTTTGCAAAGAATTTCCTTTCTTTTGAAGACAGTGCAATCATGTCCTCATTCACACAGGTCGCAAACAGTTGCAGACATGCAGGTCCCTCTGGGTCCGGCACAAAGAGAAGAATCCATCCACCTATGGAAGTACAGCGATGGATATCAAGAATTCATGGGGCTGTCTGGTCGGCTGCAGAAGCACAGGGATCTCTGGGCCCTGCACTTCCATGTTGCTGCAGACACAGATGCACAATGCAAAGACTCCATCTCTCAGCCCATGCACAGGTCCCTTTGCCTCCCACATGTGCAGAGGTGCAAGGCCCTATGCCAAAAGAAGAGTTTGTCTTCACTATACAGTACCTGGGCCTGTGCGGGTAACCCTGCACCTTTTCTTCCCTGACTGGAGTGTGGTGTCGCATAACAGTGGCATTCCCCCAGCCTTGCCTGATCCAGCTGGCTCACTGAGCTCACCCCTGAACTCGGCTCACTGGCACATGATCACAAAGCACTACCTGCTGGGGTAAAGTGTGGAACTACACACAATGGGCCTGATTCCAAGATGGCTTGTGCCAAACCCTAGCACAAATCGCGTGCGACATGCATTACACCATTTGCAATTCCAAGAGCGTATGCGACATGCGCTGAGCCACCTGTGCTAAGGGGTTATACCACCAGCTATGCCAGCAACCCCCTGTGACATGGCACAAGGGGGTTTCTGGCATCAATTACGCCGGCATTCCAGGAGGGCGGCTGGTGGCATCGCAAATCACGATTCCAAGTGGGACTCAGCAGACACTGGTGTAAGTACAGTTAGACCAGCTATTAGCTGGTCTAATGGTACTTATGTCCACTGAGGTTACACCACTGTGCCTGGTGCCCCTACAGCCACCCCCCATGGTACCCTGTGGGTGCCCCACCCGTGGCAGGGCCACCCTCTGTGGGCAGCTGGCACCCTTCCCCCCTCACCCCCATCCCTGAGCTGTGCCCCAGTGGGGCTGTACTTGTCACCTGCATGCCAGGCCCCCCACAGTGGCCTGTGACCCCCTGCCCCCTCCCACCCTGTGGGGCAGTGCCATGGTGTTGGGGTGTGGGGCTCCGGGGGGGCCTTGCCTTGTGCTGCTTCCGCCCCACGGCCTGTGGCTTGCGGCACCCAGGTTAGGTGTGCCCTTCCTCTGCTGCAACCCTGGAGCTGCTGCAAGTCACAGGGCATAAGTGCTGGGGACCCTGCCTGTTCTGGAATATGGCACAGGGTCCCTGGTGTAGTGGCAAATGTCACAATTCGCATATGCCAGCGAGTTACAGCATTTGTCCTGGAATCGGGCCCCATGTTTCTTAATATATTTTTTTTATTATGACCTCAAATTTTCATGATAGTCATTTCATGACTCCTCTTATAACATGTGGCATTTACAGTACATTGGTCGAAATGTAATTTCGCACCAGAAGTGCAAAAGCATGTCTCGTTCAGGATTTAAAAAAGACACCTGTCAGATTTATCAGGTGGTGTAAAACATGGCTATATTGAAAGTTTTGAGACAAAATGTTGAAAATTAGTGAAGTTATGGGTGAACATCTCATAACTTCATCGTTTTACTGTATTTTGACACCAGATTTTTAACATACAGTAGTCTTCTTCTGACCCCATTTCATGAACCCAGTAGGGACAATTTTCAAATCCCACCTGAAATATGATTTTGCACAGCAACTCCAAAATCACCTTTTGGAACAGATAAAAAAAAAAAAAAATCACCTGCCATGTTCATGAGGTAGGGTCCCAAAAAAGCCAAGTTGATAGTTTGGTGGCAAAACTGTTAAACATTACCAAAGTTATGAGTGAATGTTGAAATGTTTCAGTGTCCACTCATAACTTGGCCAGAAGCTTCTGGATCTGTTCTTGCAAGGACCAATAAGGCAAATACTAAATCTAGATTTCACTCATAACTTGGTCATTTTAACGTATTATTACACCAACGGTTCAGGTGCTTGTTTTTTGAAAATTCACAATGTTTATGTATTTTCAGTTTCAGTTTTTTCAGTGTTTTTAAGTTCAAAAAAGATGGCAGCTGTCAAGATTGGTATTTTTTTCTTACAATAAGTAAATCCTTTCTCAGCCCCGGTATAATGTATGCTAAAACTAAAGGTTTTAGCCCCTTAGATTTATTACATGCCACTTCAACACTTTCTACTATAATTTTTTTACTTTTTCCCATTGTTGATCTTTTTGAATGCTTTCAGATAAACTACCTATTTATGTGTGTTTTAAAAGCCCTTCATTGTGCACAACTGGCCTCTCAATTACTGTTTACAATATTCTCTCATGCAAATGGCGTTGATGTCATATGTAGATGTAGTAGTTGTCAGAAAACCCAGTTCAAATCTTTTTTGACTGATTTCCTTGAAATGCTGCAAAGACTTTTGCAAACCATGGGAAAGGCACACGTTTTGTAAAAATGCATTCTTAGAAATAGTAGTAGTAGTAGAGCACATGGGGGATACACAGTGACCTAACTCAAAGTCTGTCATTTGTGTTCACGAGTGAGGGGGGATGGCAATGACACGAGTGGCAGAGCCACACATCAGTAATGTAAGTCCTATACCCTCACAAGTAATGATAAATGGTACATTCTGATCCAGGCCATTGTGTGTCTGATTTATTCAATTTATTTTAAATAGGAAAGCTTTCAAAATAATTATTTATGACAATTTAACTGTTTCTGTTAGATTTCACTGCTCTGAGTGCAGTAGAGACCTCTGTGATGTCATCAGGCATTGTTCAAGCTGCTCTCCTATTGGTTAAGGGTTCTTTTATGATCTGTCTAAAATGGAGATAAATGCCCTAAATTAAGATAAATGATGTATCTTCATTTAGAATGCTTTAGTGGTTAAAATGATTAATTTGTCTGCAAGGTTTGCCTTTCCCCTACATTGTATAACTTATGTTTACAGAAGTGTGTACGTACCCGTGTTTAATAGATGTGTTTGTAAATAAGATGGGACAGATTAATGGCAGGTTTGTGGCATAAGTGAATATGTGACACTTTTAAACAATTACTCCTGAGCTACTATACACTAATCAAGTCCATAACCTCTGTCCGAGAGTTTCTACTGCTATCTTTAAAGGTATGTTAATGGTACTCTGATATACAGACACATAGATGCTGGGGAATTATCCAGTGTACTCTGTCTCCCCCTTGTTTTATCCCTGAAGATCATGGTTGTCCTAGCTTTTAACCATGCACCAAAATTACTGGCAGTGAGAATGCATGGGCTGCACGTTGAATGACAGCTCTTTTATAAGTTGCTCAGTGGCATGTTCTTTAAAAAAAAAAGTAGTGTTTGTTTTCTGGTTTCTAAGAGAACAAATTGCAGTCCATTAGTCTCAGTAAAGCAAAACATTGGTAGGAGTTAGTGTGCTGAGCAAAGTTGCAACTTGCCAGTAGAAAACTGCTGCTGTATAACCTGAATAGCCGAACTGTAGCAAAGTAAATGTTTATGGATACTAAAGCAATGGACCTATGTTTAACAAAGTCTGATATTCAGGAAGGAATGGTAGGCAGACATGCAATTTGTTTTTCTGGACCTTTCTCTGGTTTATGGAAGGACAGATCCTAATTTTGATGAGTGTTTTAACACACACACACACATATATATACATAGGAACATAAGAAAGTGATGGCAGAAAATGACCGCCAGGCCCACCTAGTCTGCCCATTTGCCTAGCATCCTCTAGGCTTGTTCTGATTTCCTTTTCCCTCCCTTCAACAGCCCTCTATGTCTGTCCTAAACCCTCTTGAACCCCCCCCACTGTATTCTCACCCACCACTTTTTTAGGCAGCCCATTCCAGGTGTCCACCACCCTCTCATTAAAGAAGTATTTCCTGATGTTACCCCAAAACGTACCCTCCTCGAGTTAGAACTCATGAACCCATTTCCTGGGACACCCCTTCAATTAGAATAGGTTCTCTGTAGGCCCTTTGTTGATCCCTTTTATGTACTTAAAGGTCTCTCATGTCCCCTCTCTCCCTCCTCTGTTCCAGAAAGTACATGTCAAGGGCTCCCAATCTCTCCTCATATGGCAAGTGGTCGAGCCCCTTCACCATCTTGGTTGCCCTCCTTTGTACCCACTCCACCCTCTCTACATCCTTTTTTTGGTAAGGCCTCCAGAACTGGACCCCATATTCCAAATACGGCCTGACCAGCTGGATGCAGAAGGGTATCAGAACCACTTTCCTCCTGCTGGTGATCCCCCTCCCAATACAACCCAACAAACTGCTGGCTTTTGCCACTGCCAGCCACCTTCAAGTCTTGTGAGATGATGATGATGATACCCAGGTCTCTCTCTCCTCCTTGGTTACTGCCAGTGGCTTGTCCCCCAATCTGTACTCTGCGCTCTCATTTTTTCTGCCCAGGTGCATGATTTTGCATTTTGCCATGTTGAGCAATAACTTCCACTTCTTGGCCACTCCTTTAATTTCCCTAGATCCCTCTGCATCCTCTCGGCTCCATCTTGCATGTCCACTCTATTGCAGATCTTTACATCATCCACAAACAGGCTCGCTCTTCCCTCCAACCCCTCTGCTATGTCTCTTATAAAGATGTTGCACAGCAGGGGTCCTAGCACTGAGCCCTGGGGAACACCGCAAGTGACCCCTAACACTCCTGATGGAACCCCATTGACTAACACCCTCTGTACTCTGCCCTCCAATCAGTTTTGACCCACCTTATAAACCTCCCCCCAGCCCCAGGCACTCCATTTTGTACAATAGCCTTCTGTGTGGTAACATATCAAAAGCCTTCCTGAAATCCAGGTAAGCTATGTCCACTGACCGTCCCTGATCTACCACCCTAGTGACCCAGTCAAAAAAAACCAAACAAACAATTTCTTTGCCAAGATCTGCCCTTGGAAAAGCCGTGCTTTTTTTGGTCAATGAGTCTGTTTGCCTCCAGGTAGCTGGTGATTCGGTCCTTGAGCAGTTTTTCCATGAGGTTGCTGACCACAGAAGTCAAAGTTATTGGCCTGTAATTGCTCATGTCTTGCCTCCCCCTCCCTTATGCAAGGGCAGTACATCTGCGCACTTCCAGTCCTTTGGGATTTCCTCCTCAAGTGTAAAGACTCATTGAACAGAGTGGTCAAGGGGGCAGCTAACACCTCCCTCAGCTCCCTCAACACTCTTGGGTGAACCCCATCAGGCCCCATGGCCTTGTCCACCTTCAGACCCTTAAGTTCTCTCAAGATCTCCTCTTCCCGAAAGGGACTCGCATCCACCCCTACCCCCTCCATATCAGCTGGCCTGGTGTTGCCTCCCACCCATACCTTCTCCCTCGTGAATACTGCGCTGAAGTAATTGTTCAGCATTTCAGCCTTCTCCTGGTCCCCCTCCACCCTCTCCCCTGTCTCTGTTAACAGACTAGGTATCCCATTTTCCCCTTCTCTGCTCACTGATATACCTGAAGAAGGTCTTATCCCCCTTCTTGACCGCCTTGGCAATATTCTCTTCCGTTCTTGCTTTTGCCTGTCTGACCACACTCCCCACCTCCCTTTGCTTTTCCTGGTATTCCACCAAGTCTAGTTCACACTGCATTGTTTTATACTGTCTGAAGGCTCACCTCTTAGCTCTGATACTGGCCCCCACTTCCCTACTGAACCACAGTGGCCTTCTTTTCTTCCTATTTTTGCTTACCTTCTTTGTGCCGTGGTCAGTGGCCCCCACGATGGATGGACACTGGGGTGTCAGACAGACTAGGCATACTGATGAGTCCTGGTAGGACGAAACACGTGTCTATGTCTTCTGTTGGCACCCTTTGCAAACTGTGTGAGAGGCCTTTTGGCACCATGCATTTCTGCTTAAAGTTGAACCAGCATAATATTCTGTGGTGATTTGCATATGCAGCCCATGATGCTTTGCATTGTGGGGGCATGTGTGATTTTGTATTTCTTTGAAACTTGGCTTCCCAGCCAAATGCCCTTTGGGGTAACCATTGCCTCAGTGCTTGCGCACAGAAGTTCTTTGTCATATACCTATATATATATATATATATATATATCTGTATATATAAAATCTCTGCTTAAAGGCTTTAAGCAGAAGAGTATCTGGCACCTCAGGTGCAATTTTGAAAAACTATAATAAGCAGACACAATGTAGCTTATATTTCCTTTACACATATTATACTTTCATCTCAGTCTTTAGTTATGGAGTTTCATGGAAAACTGAATCTTTCCCAGTTGGTGTTCAACAGTTTTTGTACTGCTTGTCTACAGGAGACAGCACAAATTCTCTGCTTTTCACATCATAACTATTTCAACAGCAACTAGTTGTGATGCCACAAGAAGAGGCTGATGACGTCACTTGTTGATACACAGAGGAAGCAGATGTGTTGATGTGACAGAGATAGTTAGTGCCATACAGTGGCCCTTAGTAGTGGAGAAATGGAGAAAGCACAATATGGGAAGTATCTATATTAGAGGTTGAACTGTGTCTCGAGATTGTTTCAATCTATATCCTCTCACATCAGAAGCTGTTTAAAGAAACGTGTGTTGTGATTCACATTTATATCCCAAGGCTCATCTGTTCAGAACAAAATCTGTTGTAACTTAAAGAGCTAGTGGATCCAAAACAAACAGACAGAAAAATAATACACATTTTAAAAAGTAGTCCGTTGTAACTTTTGATTTCTGAAGTATTTTCCTTTTTGCTCATTAGGAAGTCTTTTATGTGATAATGCTGTGTTAGATGTGTGGAACAGCTTTTAGCCTGGTAGCTGACATAGTTCTCTCTCTCTGTCTCTGTTCCCCCACTACATCATCAGCATTATGATCTCACTGACAGTGGCATCACAGCTGACTGACCTGGCAGCCACTGAGTGGCTGTTCCTAAGCAGCAGTGATGTCACAATCAATGAGGAGACAGTGCTGATGATGTAGTGGGGGGCAACAGAGACAGATATGTCAGCAGCCAGGCAGAGTGCTGTCCCACACATCACACCTACTAACATCACGTATATAATATTATAATTAAACAAAGGGAAAATAAAAAGTACCTTGGATATAAAAGGTAATGGTTGACAGTTTTTAAAAAACTAATATTAGTTTTAGGCAATACACTAGCTCTTTAAAGAGGCATAGTCATAATTTTTAAACTGAGCCTAGCACATGGTGGCTTTTGAATACTGTATGCTTTTAAGTATACAGAAAACTATTTTCTAAGCACTAATGAAAAAATATAAAAAAAACTACAACATAACCCAGTGCTTTTGAGGACTTGCCAGGAACTCTATCCTAAGTGAAGATTTATTACTCCACACAGCCAGATATCATCATAGGTGTGAAACATAGACATTGACGGCAGATAAGGACTGCAAGGCCCATCCAGTCTGCCCATTTTTTCTGCCTTATGAATGTGCCATAGGCCTTTACTCTGTCAATGGCCTATCTATTCATATTCATCTGTCTTGCTCCCTTATGCCTATCCCATGCCTGTTTGAAGCCCTGCACTGTATTCATATCCACCACTTCCTGAGGTAGGCCGTTCCATGCATCCACCACCCTTTCTGTGGAAAAATAACTTCCTCACATTACCCTTTAGTCAGTCTCCCTCTAATCTCATGCTGTGTCCTCTTGTCCTGCTATTTTTCTTATATTAAAACATGTTAGCTCTTTCACCTTGTCAGTGCCCTTAAGATGTTTGAATGTTTCGATCATATCACCTCTCTCCCTCCTTTGCTCTAGAGTATACATATTGAGCTCCGTTAATCTGTCCTTATATGTTTTCTGATACAGTCCCTGCACCATTTTGGTTGCCCTTCTCTGAACTGCCTCCTTTTTGTTAATGTCCTTGTGCAGGTGCAGTCTCTAGTACTGCACGCAGTACTCCAGATGAGGCCTAACCAGTGTCTTGTAAAGAGGGATTATTACCTCCCTCTTATGACTTGTGATACCCCTACTAATACACCCCAACACCCCTCTCGCCTTACCTACTGCTTTAGTGGTCTGCTTGGATGATTTCAGGTCATCTGTGATGATGATGATGATGCCTAAGTCTCTTTCTTCCCTTGCGAGTGCCAGCAACTCCCCTCCCAATCTATAGGTAGCGTCAGGGTTTCTCTTCCCTATGTGCATAATCTTGCATTTCTTTGCGTTAAACCCCAGTTGCCACTCTTCTGACCATTTTGCCAGTTTTTCCAGATCTCTTCTTATTCTGCCCACTCCATCTGGATCATCTATTCTGTTTCAGATCTTGGTGTCCTCTGCAAACAGGCAAACCTTACCCTCCAATCCATCTGCAATGTCACTGATGAAGTTATTGAAGAGGACTGGCCCCAGGACTGATCCCTGAGGCACCCCACTTGTGACTTGCATCTCTTCTGACTGTATACCATTTACCACCACTCTCTGTTTTCTGCCCACCACCCAGTTTGCCACCCAGTTGAGCAACCTCTGACCTCCCCCGAGCCTACCCAGCTTATTAATCAATCTTCCATATGGAACATTATCGAAAGCTTTGCAGAAGTCAAGGTAGGCAACATAAGCTGCACCTTGGTCCACCACTCTGATTACCCAGTCAAATAAATCTATGAGATTAGTTTGACAGGACCTTCCTGTTGTAAACCCATGCTGTCTTGGATCCTGTGCTCCTATGGATTCCAGGTGTTGCGCTCTCCTTTCCTTAAGGAGTGCCTCCATAATCTTGCCCACTACTGAGGTAAGACTGACTGGTCTATAGTTCCCTGCCTCCTCCCTGCTGCCACTTTTGTGGAGCAAGATCACAAGAGCCCTTCTCTATTCTTCTGGGACCTCTCCTGTGCTCAGAGACTCACTAAACAGTTCTGCTAATGGCTCTGTAGTTCCACCCTTAGTGAAAATGCAAACTTGTAGCTTTGTCACTATTTGTCCTGCAATACGTATAGAAAACAGTTGAATTCTGCCTGTCACATGTGGAAGTGTGCTGTATATAGCCACTAGGCCCTTGGCTGTGCACCCACCATGATGTCTAGCTATACAAGAGTTTCACTGAATCGAGCTAGCTAACCCAAGTAACTATCTGTATATGAGTGATCAAAAATATGTGCTTTTCAATAAATAAAATTTGAAAAAATAAGGAAGTATCCTAGAAATACATATATTAGCATTCTGCATACTAATTTTAGTAAAAAAAAAACAACTGTTTGTTACATTTCAACAGAGTTTTGCTGCCTCTTTAATGTTGCCAGTTGTAACAAAGTAGTGTTATTATGTGTGGTTCATAGCTCAGTGCTTATGTAACATATTGGAATGATGTAGATGGTTGTTGGATACAGAGGCCAGCATAGAATGATTTGTGCTTAGGTACTTGGATGCTTAAATTGAGTCGTTTGATAATATTTGATGGTTTTGGCCTTTCTCTGTATCCTACCTGTAGGAAGGCGGCTTGGTTTAGAATTATGGAGCCCGCCGGTGGGATAAGAGTGCTGCAGAAAGAGGTGGTGTCGGGGAGGATGGAGGGCGAGTGCAACTCGCTCTAAGCAGAGCGGGAGTTAGCTGCTCTACTTAAATAGGCAGTGGGGGAGGAGCTCTTCCCCCACGTAATCCCGGAAATCCCTTCAATTATGTGTGGTTCATAGCTCAGTGCTTATGTAACATATTGGAATGATGTAGATGGTTGTTGGATACAGAGGCCAGCATAGAATGATTTGTGCTTAGGTACTTGGATGCTTGAATTGAGTCATTTGATAATATTTTATGGTTTTGGCCTTTCTCTGTATCCCACCTGTAGGAAGGAGGCTTGGTTTAGAATTATGGAGCCTGCCGGTGGGATAAGAGTGCTGCAGAAGGAGGAGGTGTCGGGGAGGATGGAGGGCGAGTGTGACTCGCTCTAAGCAGAGCGGGAGTTAGCTGCTCTACTTAAATAGGCAGTGGGAGAGGAGCTCTTCCCCACATAATCCCGGAAATCTCTTCAGTTATGTGTGGTTCATAGCTCAGTGCTTATGTAACATATTGGAATGATGTAGATGGTTGTTGGATACAGAGGCCAGCATAGAATGATTTGTGCTTAGGTACTTGGATGCTTGAATTGAGTCATTTGATAATATTTGATGGTTTTGGCCTTTCTCTGTATCCCACCTGTAGGAAGGGGGCTTGGTTTAGAATTATGGAGCCCCAAAAATAATAAATATCAACGATTGTTCAGTAACTGAATGCTGAAGAAGTCATGCATAACAACTTAATGAAAAGAATAGACGATCACCTCCTCCAACTCCAGAGAGTGTGACGAGTAGCACTCAGGAGAGGAAAACCCCCCTTGGGGGGAACCTCTAAGGACCCATGGCTACTGACCTGCCATCCTTCTGGGCATACTAAAGGAGAGAGATCCTAATTAAACTAAATTAATTAGCTAAATCTGAATTCAAATGTGTAGAATTCAATCCAGATGAATGGAGCTTAAGAAAAGCTGAATTGGAAATGTCCAGTGAAATAATTTCCTTCTAATAAAGTCCGAGTCCGAGAATCCATGTATAATTCGGAATGATGGAGAGTAGATATATTGAAGAACCATCTTCTGTACTTCAGTTGATAGAGGGCATAATCCAAGGAATTGAATGATGGTGGAGATGAAGTTGATGACTGGCAAATTCAATACAGAAGACCAGACACAGATAGTTGCATCCAAACTTGACATCAACGAGGCAGGATGAATAGAAGTAGATGACTTCCAGATTTCTAATAGCAGGCTTGTAGTACCTGTAATGAAAGAGGGCTTGTAGCCAGGGTACCGACTGATGAAACCAGTTCTGATAAGTGAAGTATAGTCTTAGGAATTGATATGAAGGCAACGGCTGTAGAACTGAGCTGAAATAGTGGCAGGCTGTAGAGGATAATCAGAGACACTGGTGCGAGGTATGAAGCATCCAAGTAGTAGTAGAATATGGTGAGCCCAAATAAGCATGGCAGTAGGACTGCAGATCCAAAGTGAGAGGCAGTAGGAGCAGGATTGCACCAACAAAGGCAGATGAGAAGGAACAGGATGTGACAATCAGCTCCTGAAGTGCAGCTGAAACTATAGCTGGTGAGGTAGGAGAGAAGCGGCTGATTCCAGTATGTGAAGCACAGCCAGATCTAGGAATGTCTGCTTGGCAGAATTTGAGCATGGAAGATAGTCTGTTGACGAGATGCACAGCAATCCCTCAGCTGGAGTTACGAGCTGCCAGAAGCTCTAGGTAACAGGAATGTAGCTATACCCATGATGGGCAGCTAATAAATTAGGAGCGGCATACAGCCTCCATGAGACACATTTGGAATCACCTTGAGCACAGTAGTATTGTAGCTGGAAGGCAGACGTAGAGAATGTAAGAATGCTGAGAACCGATGTATCCAGAGCAAGGAAGGTAGGAATCACATGGAAGAGACTGAGGCAGATATGGCAACTGGATGAGAGGAATAACATCCAAATTGAAGATATGCAAAGTTCGAGGCAGGAAAACCAGACGAGACCCGAAGGCTGAATCAATGAAGTGGCGTTGTCACAGGGTCCAACTTCGGTAGAGCACAAGCATGATAATGACATGTTGTAGGGAGTGCCAACTAAGTGTCTAGGAAAGCAAAGCAGTAGCAATTCCATAGCTGAGGCAGCAGGGCAAACATTCAAGAATAGATGACGTAGAAACATCCAGATGCACTCCAGTAAGGAGCTGCCAGCTGGCGAAACTGCAGCAAGTATGCATATAGGAAAATGTGTGAAACTCCAGGCCTCGAGCTGGGCGAGGCAGAATTAGAGCAGAATGAGGAAACCCCCAAGCGCGAAGGGCGAAGGCAGGTCATGAAAGCAGAAGAGTAGTAGGCAACCTCCCAGCCCGATGGGAAAGGCAGGTCATAGAGGTGAGAATCCCCAGGTCCCGAGCTGAACGAGGCTGGCAAAGTAGAAGTAAGGAAACCTCCCAGCCCGAAGGGTGAAGGCAGGTCATAGAAGCTGGTGATTAGTAGGAAGACCTCCCAGCCTGATGGGTGAAGGCAGGTCATAGCAGTTGGTGATCAGTAGATACACCTTCCAGCCCGAAGGGTGAAGGTAGGTCATAGAAGGTCAGAGGAGTTTAGGAGGCAGTATGGCGTAGTGGGTTAAGGCTCTGAGCTGCAAATCCGGAGACCTGGGTTTGAATCCCACAGCCCCCTAGGTGCATACTGTGTGACCCTGAACAAGTCACTTAACTTCCTCATGCTCCCAAGTTGCACCTGCAAACAAGCTTTCAGCTTAGTGTGTCTCACCTGGTAAAATAATTGCTAAAATAAATTGGTAAAAAATAGAAGTAGGGGATAGAGGCACAGCAAGAAAGGAGCAAAGGACCTCAGGGCTGATAGGGTGTAGATCAGACGAATACGATGATGAACTACTGGCCACGCGGGGCAGAAGAGGTAGTGACCGGATAAGTTAATAAACCTCTGGAAACTGTAGTTCTTCAACGTAAGGCAGTTGTTCATCCAAGGCAAATGGAATAAAGTCAGCTGGAAGTCCTGATGGAGATGAAAGTAGTGATTCCGGAGAAGTTGAAGTAGTATGGTGAGGAGCATCCAAGAGTATCGAAGCAAATATCTTGAAACCTCAAATAATCCGATGGAAGGTGGGAGCTTAGGAGCGTATTTGGAAGGCAGGTCTGAAGGAACGCAGCTCTGTAGAGCATCCATGGGAACAAAGGAGAGCTAGCCCAATGAGATAAGGAAGTGTGTTGGACCTTGTAGAGTCAGCAATAGCTGGAAGCCCATCCCCAGGGCAGATGACAATAAATGCACGACGCAACTGTGCGTAGGCATGACATAGCTCCAATGCGTGTCCCCATCCATTGCTCAAATCACAGAGAACTATGAATTACTGAATGTGTGCTCGATAGCTAGGCAGCATTAGGAAGCTAAGCTGTAAAACATAATGCACCATAATAGCATCTCTAGGGCTAAAAGTAGGTGGAAATAACAGGAACTACCTTGATGAGAGTGAACGCAGGAGCTGTAAATAGTCCATGAATCGTAGTCAAGCCAGCGGCCTCTATAGGAGATATTTATGAATGAGCTTCTAAGTAAGGAGAGCTTATTGCGGTTGCTTACGGCTGAGTGTAGGAAAAGCAATGTTTTTAAATTGCATGCGGACAGTAGGAGACACTAGATACTCAGACCATCCGAGATCTCCAAAAAGGAAATCCAAGAAAACCCCAATCGAAATGCTGAGTAGAGCTGGCAGAAACTTCAAATTAATAAGAGTCATGGAGGTTGAGGAGAAACTATAGGTAATAGTTGCAGAGCACTGCAGTAGTGTCAAAGCTAGACTACGTAAAGTGAGTCCAAGTCGAGCAGAGGCAGCACGGAAATGGCAGGCAGCTGCAGGAGAAAGAAGCGTGCACTCCTGGCAGTGCAGATGGTCCAATCTGGCAAGCGAATGGATTAGGCCAGCAGCCGAGGTGTAGGCAATGTGGCAGCTGGAAGCAGCAGCTAGTAGAATTCAGCAGGCAGAGAGCAGCTGCAGGTGGAGCCAAGTGGAAGCTGCAACGGAGGAGGGAATCCAGTCCAAGGTAGGCAGTCGGTCAAGAGAAGGGAATGCAGGGACCGAGGCACAACGTCAGCACAAATGCGACTAGAACGACTGAGGTAGCAAGGAGCGCCAGCTGCAAGGAAGATAAACAAACAGGGGAGATGCAAGGAAAGGAAGTAGCAGGCAGCAGACAGGCTAAGAAGGCAGGGGAAAGCGGAGGAGGGAGAAAGGCCACGAAAGCAGAGAACTCTCCCCCAAGAAATGAACAAGCAGGCAGCAACTACAAAGACAAGGGGAAGGAATGAAGGAGACTCAGGGAGGGGGCAGAAAGGGGGGGTACAGCCAGAAAGCGGAGTAAGCACAGCCAGATATCGAAGGGAAGGGAAGCAGCAAGCAGCAATGCTACATGCAAAGCGACTGAGTGTGACTCGCTCTAAGCAGAGCGGGAGTTAGCTGCTCTGCTTAAATAGGCAGTGGGGGAGGAGCTCTTCCCCCACATAATCCCGGGAATCCCTTCAATTATAAAGTACTTTAGGTTGTTAATTGCAGCAGATGGGAAATCTCTCTTCCATTACTCTGCAGATCCCTAGCAATACAAATCTTAAGTAATTATAGTGCCTTATAGAAAGAAACAGCACTGCCAGCATGTGTTGTGACTGACAACATTGGAAGGATGGTTATGCTAGATCTATAATGTAATTTTTACATCTTAACTTTCTTTTATACTTCCGGTGATTGAACTGTTGGATTTAATGCATTTCTCCAAAGTGTATCACATGCTCTATTTTCAATAATGCTGAGTTAAAAAAATAATAAATAAATGCGCAGAATTTTCAAATACCCTTCAGATGGTATTTTGAAAAAAATTGTAAAGTCTTTCTAATCTGTTGAATTCTACCAGAACCAGAATTCTGAAATGTTTTTAATTTTTTTATTTTGTGGAATTTATCAGAGAATTCCAAAAAGAATTTCTGAAGTGGAATCCCTATTCCAATGGAATTCTGTATTCTGCCCAACTCTAGTTCTCCTACTTCAGCAGCTCTCAGTCTAGTTGGTACATCAGTACAGTGCTGGGCAGCCCACAAAATTACATCTCCTTTGCTGATGTTAACAATGATTTGTTTACTAAAATGTTCTCTTATTGCAAAAGTTACAAGGAAATGAGACAACACTTGGTAATAACTGACGATGGAATTTCACTGTGTTGTGTGGAAAGTTAAGGTTAACTGCAGGTACTCGGGTGAGTGATAATCATTCCACAGTGAAACCGCGGAAAAAAGGCATTGCTGTGTATTACTGTAGGACTCAGAAAGGCAAAACAAACATAGGAAGAAAACATTAACTAGCTAGATGTTTTTATAGGTTATCTGTAACAATGTGTAGAGGGCACCTTGTCCTTTTTTGAAATATAAATACTTTGCAGTGGACAATGGAATCAGTAAAGGGGTGTCAATAATAAATGCTGAAACAGTATCATGTTCCCCTTGATTGACCTTGCCCATTTTCAATGCCTGATTTTTATTTCATATTTACTTCACATCGTTATATAATTGTGCAAGGGTAATTTTGTCTGCTGTCACTCCTCTTACACAACTGCACAGTTCTCCTTGTTGAGGATATGTAAACAAAGTAATATATAGTAGATAAAGTTTGTAGATAGGATTCAGCAGACACCATGGGCCAAAAGGCCTACCTCTGCTGACAGTCTATGTTTCTATGTATTATTATCTGACTCAGTAGCATTAACAAGCATGGGATGTTTAACTGTAGTATATGGTTCGCCATTATTATGTATGGAAATTGGGTACCTCTCGAAAGTTGTTGTGCACATTCTAGAAGTTGTTGTACATGTTCTAAAAGTTGTTGTGCATGTTGTAAAAGTTGTTGTGCATGTTGTAAAAGTTGTTATGCATGTCTTAAAAGTTGTGCATGTTCTAAAATTTGTTGTGCACATTCTAAAAGTGGTTGTGCATGTTCTAAAGGTTGCTATGCATATTCTAAAAGTTGTGCATGTTCTAAAAGTTGTTGTGCATGTTCTAAAAGTTGTGCATGTTGTAAATGTTGTGGTGCACATTCTAAAAGTTGTTATGTATGTTCTAAAAGTTGTGCACATTCTAAAAGTTGTTATGCACATTCTAAAAGTTGCTGTGCATGTTCTAAAAGTTGTGCATATTGTAAAAGTTGTGCACATTCTAAAAGTTGTGGTGCACATTCTAAAAGTTTTTGGACATGTTCTAAAAGTTGTTTTGTTATGTATATTCTAAAAGTTGTTGGGCATGGTCTAGAAGTTGTTGTGCATGTTCTAAATGTTGTTCTGCATGTTCAGTAATCAGTTTACCTGCATTTCTGCCTTGCGTTGACACCCACCAATTTCATTGTCTCAGCAGTACAGCTCTCTCTCACGTAGCACTAAATGCAGCCAGGTGCTGTGGCAGTGAGAAGAGGTGCTGTTGGATTGGAGCCAGCAGGGAAGTTGGATCGGCTGTGCCCAACAGACCACCCACCAAAAAAGTCATTGCAGCAGCCTGGCAAAATGACCTGATCAGGATGGTAAGTCGTGGCAGCACAAGGTGTTGACTGCCAGATAGTTTTATACTGACTGCCTGAGGAGGCAGGGGCAAGTGCAGCCCCATGCTAAAGACCCTTTTGATCCTTAAAACCATATACTATAAAAATTAAACAATGGGCAGCCATACACAACTTGCCTGTGTTTCTATCTTGGGGTTGAGATAAAAGCATGGCACTCCTGAGCTTCGCTGTTGAGATCCATATATTGTTATCTCAACCCGTTGATAGAAACACAGGCTTGTTGTGTTTGGTCACCTATACATTATTCCTTATATAAGGAGTACTCTATGTCAGTGCTCATTGTGTTTATGCACGCGCATGTGCATGTGCCTGTGAGTGTGTATGAGTGTGTGTAGAGAGGGTGATGCAGTGCTGTTTACTTTCTCTGAGCAAGCTTGTAGCATAAGGGACAAAGAGTCATGAAAGGTAGATATCTAATGAAAATTTGTTACGGCCTTTTTCCTTATGCAGTATCTCTGATAAAAAAAGAATACTAATACATTGCTGTAACTAATAAAGGATTTGCTAGACAGTTAACAGAGCAGCTCAGACTGTGGAACTCTGCTGGCAAAATTCAGGTGGCATGGCAATCTCACTTCCAAAAGACTTCAGAATTTTCCTGTCCATTCCACAAAATTCGGAAAGTCATTTTACGTAAACCACTGATTCATTTTCCATGGTTTACATAAACTATAGATTAGTTCCCACAGTTTGCAGAACCCTAAGCCATGATTTACATAAACCACAGAACACTATTCCATCATTTGTGGAAACTGTGAATTACTAAATATACTTGTGAATGTACTTTAAATAAAATGGAGAACTCTGCTCTCAGAATTTTGGAATTCCATTTTGAATGGAATTCTATAATTAGGTGGGAGTTCTGAAATTCTGCGGAATTTTATCTGAAGCAAAATAAAAAAATTCAGCACATATCTCTAATTAAGGATATGTAAGCAATACTACATGATGGGGAGTGCGGTTACCATGTAATTACCACACCCTCACCCCACCCTCCAGTTGAAAGCACAAGGCATCAGCGGAGTGCCTTCATCAGGGGGTGATGTGCGGTAATTACACGGTAACCACATGTCCTGGAATGTATTTTTGTGTTTATAATATGGACATTAAACCATTTTAAATTTTTAAGATTTCAAAAATATTTTTTACGTTACTGTCCATTGTAATTATGTGGGATTCTAATGACGTAGCACACAGTCTCCAAGGTGATTGTTAGGCCTATGAGAAGACTAAGGGAAACTCAAAAAAAAAATGATGAATAATTCATCACGTGGCTGTTTCCACATGCCAACATCTTCTGTTTGCCGGTTTTGGAGTCGCTGTGTGTGAAGTAAAGCCTTGTGGGTGTAGTTAATTGGACAGAGTGTTGTAATGCTCTCAGCTGTTACATTCTGTCATGTGAGGAGTTTACAGACCCATGCGGTTACTGCCCAATTATCGCATGGGTCTGGACAGCAATTAACCAATCAGGACACAGGACTGTCCCTGCCCATTGCATAATGTAAATGATTAGTAAACAACATGCAACATAGGAGAGAAAGAAAGACTGAGTAACCTCACTGTTCAAAATAATTCCTATGTAGCTTTGTTGTATAATGTTATCATCAGCCTCTGTACGTCTATTTTCTAATATTGTGTTTTCTACAGAGAGACAAATAAGGATGTCGGTTTTAATTGGATGGCTCTTAAAGAGCAGGCTCTTACCTATGAAGTTCTCCCTCCTCCAAACATATAAAGCAGCTTACCTGCCCCGAAATGGATTATGACCAGAGGTTTAATTTATTTCTTGCTGTATTTTCATAAAAAAACAGTCATAATTTCCTCCATGCCAGTCCCAGACAAAATGACCTAGTTCCTTATATGGAGACACGCCCCCATGCAAGCATGTTCTGTGACATTGTTAAATGACCTTGTTAGTCAAGCAGTGGCCTTTCTTTGTCAAAATAGACACTCAAAATTATAGAAAAAAGCATTTAAAACCTGCCCCCATTATAGCCAATGGGCTGTTCATTTAACAATTTCACAAAACATGTTTGCATGGGGGCATGTCTCCATATAACGAACTCGGTTTATTTTGGCTGGGGCTGGCATGGAGGAAATTTTGACCATTTGTTATGAAAATACAGCAAGAAATAAATAAAACCTCTGGTCATAATCCATTTCAGGGCAGGTAAGCTGCTTTATATGTTTGGGGGGAAGGGAACTGTGAACCTGCTCTTTAAGAAAGTGAGACATCTTGTTACCACTTTCTGAGTGGTACTGGTGGTTTCAAGTGCAGTTGGGACAGAATGAAGGATATAGTGGTTTCTAGGGGCAGCAAAAACTGGGAGGAGAATGGGGGGGGAATGGGGAGGGCTAGGACCCTGGTGGGACAGTAGCTCCCCGGGCTAAATATGGAACTCGGGCAGAGCGGATGGGCCATTGGTCTTTTTCTGCCATTGTCGGCTGTCTTTCCATGTTTGTTTTATAAAGCTGATCCCACCTTTCCGGATTGTATTGGCAGCCTTATTTTGGAAGGCAAATGTTTTAGCATTTACTAATTGCTTACAGAATTATTTCTATGATTGCATTTGCAGCATTTACTTTGATAATCATCTGTAGATTTGTATGCAATTAAACTTTCATGGCAACAAACTATCATTTAACAGCATGAACTGGGCTTGGATTTCTTCTAACCACTTGAATGGAAACACAGTGCAGTCATCTTGCTGAAGGGAAATCAGCAATTCAGACTGTTTCGTATCAGTGTGATATTTTTCTTCCTATAGCTGTTTGGTCCCAGCTCCCCACCTCTTCCTTAACCTCCCAGCCATACTCTCTGCTGCCTCCAACATTTGGCCAGTGGGGATCCACACAAAACTGGGTCGAGAGTAAAGAAGGCTGGGAGCCATGGAGGTTTTTCTGTGTTTCTGTCCCATAACTGAATCCTGCCCACCTCCCATTGATGTTAGGGGGTCCCAGTTAGACCACAGATACATGCCATGATGCACCTGCAGAGGAGGCAAATGCCCTGGCCCAGCATAAGGAATGCTGCAGTGGCACAGCCCAGCTCTCTCCCTCACCAGCTGGAACTACTGCCTAGTGCCAGTGTCACTCTGTCCCCTTTGGCCAGCCAGCCTGGACCCCGTGTCCACTCCTGGATCCAGGATGCCAGCAGTGTAGCATGGTACCCTAATCACTAGGCCATCAGTGGCGTTGATCCATGTGGTATTTTAAAGGTACTACTCCATAATCCCCCTTTATGCAACAGGTGTCAGGATAAAAACTGGCAGATAAATCCATTTATGAGTCACTCTCCAGATAAATGGGGTATGACATAATCACTATGGGAATAACTTCAAGTTATTCCCATAGTGATTACATCTTACACCATTTATCCACACAGTGTCTGCATCACCCACCACCACCTGTGCTGGCCGCTCGACAGTACTTCCTCCCAGTTTCACTTTCAGCTTGTCACAGTGTGCTTTACAACCCAAGCTGTCATGGTCCCACACACTCACAAAATGTACACCGTAACCACAGCCCCCCACCACCCCAACCGGAAGCCAGATGTAAATTAAAACACTTTTAAAAAAAAAAAAGGCAGTTTTCCCTCTTTCTCAGCTACTTACAACACATCCTCTCCCCCGCTCCTCTCCCATGGTCTCATTCTCCCTCCTTGCTGCTCTGTTTCTGCTTCTGACTCCAGCATGAAACACAATGACTCAAGCAATACAGATGAACTTTCTCCCACTCTGTACCCAAACATCTGACCAGCCGCACTCACTAAACGGGACCGCCATGTCTCCATCGCATTTTTGAAAATCCGCTCGCTCCACCAATCCTTAACTATGCCATGATGTCTCCTAGTATAGAAACACAGCAACCACAGGGAAAGAAGCTCTTAAAAAAGATATTACAAAACTGAAGCAAAAAAAACACCCTCTTGTTGCATAACTACAATATGTGGGGGCGCCTGTGGGATAACCAAGTTATTTGTACAGTTGCCTGTGACCTCTTGTGAACCTCACTTGTGGATTTGCCACTCATTGGGAGTTGCCTCGAGTCGACAGCTAAATAACAGATACAGATACTATATCCCTTATTTATGTAGCCCTAGATCAAAAAATGGTGCTCTATCTATCTATCTATCTATCTGTTGACGAGGCAGAAAAGGTAAGAAGTGGAAGAAAGTATCTGCTCCAGTCTGAGATATTTTCAGTAGTTAGACATCAATGGATATATATGATAGATAGATGGGTATGATAGATAGATATACATACACACACAGATAAATAGATAGTCTGTAGCTAGACAGACAGACATTCAAATATTTACCATAGATCATACCCTCTCCTATTCCACCCATGTGGACCTTGTTGCCAGGTCAGCTAATTGAAAGCTCGAACAGCTCTATAGACACCGACACAGTCTAACTGATGCAACCCTTCAACTAGCCATTACAGGGATTTATTTAACTCTAAAAATGGATTAGCGTTTTGCTCATAAAAGTGTTAAATCTTTGTGAAAATGCATAGCTCTTCCCTCACTGTGATTACCAATCACAGCACTTCTAGAAAATCTATATAAATACTTTCTGTACAGTTAGTATAGTTCCAAGAAAAAAAACTGCTAATCAATTATTTAAAACCCTGCATTACCAGTTCAGTCCTCTCTGTAATAGATTATTGTCTGGTCTTATATTGTGCAGCCTTTGACTCCACCCTTAAATGTATTTCCACCACTTTAAATAAAACCTGCAGGCTAGTCTTGCAAGCCCTGAGCCTCACGCACACCTGTCAACTATACACTCACACGGGCTGGGACCTGGATAGCAGAATCCACTACCAAGCCTGTCTCCTAGCCAAAAACGCTGTCCTGGGCTTGTTGCCACCTGCTTTACAATCCCTGCTCCCCCCAGCTGAAACAGTCAGGCCAACTAGAGCTTCCAACAATAACCCATTCAAGGTCTCTTTGTGTCCCACCTCTCAGGACCAAAAAACCTTTGGGTACCATGCCCCGCTCTGGCTTAACTCCCTTTCTACTCAGCTACTCGTCGAACAGAAAATTGGTCCTTTTGAATCCAAACTTCACAAGTACCTTTTGGTGCAAAAGAAGTGTACTTAACTCAAATGACCAATTTCCCCCTGCATTCAGCTCTCCATCCCCTGTTATTAGCACTTCCAGCCCTTGGCTTTGGTACTTACCCCTGTCCTCTTGCTGCATGTCCCTTACCCCAACCACTCTCCCCTCCACTGCCTTGTGTACTCACCACTCTACCCCCCCACCTAATCATACTTCCACTGCCCTCTCTCCTCTATCCCTCTACCCCCCATACCTGTACTTTAAAAAGGGAACCCAGTTATTCTGGCCTCCTGCTCCACCTTTTGCTTGCTCCTTCCTTCTTACAATTAGGTAATGTCTTTCCTTTATTCCCTCTACCCATCTACTTTTGCTTCGTTACAATATCACTATCTTCACGATTATATGTTAATGTCTGACTCATGTTTTACCATTGTGCCACTATCCTCCTAGTTGCAGTCACTGACATGTTCATCACATCCTTCTTTACTGTACAATGCCTTAGTTAATTTATGTATGTTAGTTTTTTTTCCTGATGTGGAACCTTTGTAAATGCGCTCTAGCTCAAAAGTTGTAATCCAAGACCTCAATAAATAAAAAAAAAAAAAAAAAAAGATAGAAACATAGATAGTGACCGCAGGAAAAGACCGAGTTGTTCATCCACTTGTTCATCCAGTCTGCCTATCCTACCTAACTACACTGCAACGGGCCCTAATCACCATCCCTCTTACTTACGCCTGCCCATTCCCACTTACTATAGCCATGTGTCTCTACCACCCCACCTTGGCTCCCCTCCAGTTTAACCTGTAGCACCACCTCAGGCAGTCTAGAATTCCCTGTGTTCTTGCTTAATGTGAAAAAGTCGTGGAGATCCCCCTGTTTATCCCATGCAGCTACTTTTAAATTTCAATTCTATCACCTCTTTCCCTCCTGGTCTCTAGTCTGTACATGTCGAAGGCTGAGAGGGAGCTCAGAATAGCAAGTTGTGCAAAGATGGATGACGAGACATTCTTCTTGTATCTATGAAAAAAAATGCAAAGTCAGGGAGGGAATCATGATTCCTCCCTGTCTTGACGTTTTTTTCAGACGTACCAAAAGAACACCTTATCCCCCATCTTCACTCCTTTTGCTGTTCTGAGTGCCATCTCGGCCTTAGCATTTTAGATCATTCTACAGGGCTCTGTGGTTGCCCTTAGGTAATCCTCCCTGTCCTCCTCCCTTTGACTTCCCTTGGATTTCTTAAATTCCCTTCTTTGCCTTCACTGCTTTTTTTCACAACTAATGTGAACCACTGGTGGTCTCTTGCTGTCCTCTGTAGGATAACATATTTTTATCTATATATAGATAAAAGTGCATAAACTGCTAGTATCTAAATAGAATTTAGCTAAGTATTTTTTGAATTGAGCTACAAATAATGTTGTGCAGTTCCTCGGAATGCAGAACAAGATTCCGCAATGCTTTATTAGGTTTGACTTAGTTTAGTCATTTGGCTAAAATGTTCTGGCTACACTTGGTGAAAATGTCCAGCTTAATCACAGACAGACAAATAGATTAAATTCAGTTCATTTATTGTTCAACAACAACGTTGTCTTTACACAGTAAGAAAGGAAAATCATTAAAAACATTCTTACAGTTGTTAAAATACATACGCGTATATAAACATTCTACATACACTTTATAATTAAAATTGTAGTAATGATATTGTACTCTGTGTTTGTTAAACAATATAATAATACTTGAGAATACTTCTATATATTGAAATAAATCACATCTCACATACACTTTATAATTTACATTAGTACTATCATATTGGGTTCTATGTGATAACAGCGAAAGCCTAAAGGCGATCGCTGTTATCAAGAATTCTAGAGTGCCGAAAACATTTTTGCCACTCTGACAGCCAGGTGCACAGCAAGATGGCGCCGGGGACTTACTTTTTAATGTTTTCTGTGGGGGGCTTCTCCCCCCACACTCTCTACTAAAGGATTCTCTACTTCAGGGCGGGTGCATGTCGGGAGATGTGAAAACATTAAAAAAATAAAAGGTTCGGGCCGGGCGCAATAAAATTGCACCAGTGCCCGGACCCAAACCCTGTACCTTGTTGACCAGTGCTGGAAATCCACCCACCTCACTACAGGGTCAGCTCAGCAACCACTGCGGCACAACCGCTCACTCCCCTCACTGTGCATGCTCGCTCCCTCCCATATGTATAGCGACATCCTGTCGCTATACTCGCCGACCCCCCCCAATCCGGCCGCCCTACCCTCCCATCGCTGTGAGGGATTCGCTGGGGAGTGAGTCGCCGTTACAGTCGGCGCCCTTCCCCCAGCGCCCTCATCATGGGATACCATCATATTGTACTCTGTAGATGTTATTCAAACAGCTATACTTTTTAATGTTCAGGTTTTATTTTCCAGCAGGAATAACTGTTTGATTATCAATATGTAGTTGTTTAGTCTCAGTTTTCTTACAAAATGAGGCTACTTTTTCCAGTATACTGCTACTTTTGGATTTCAACAATTGTGTAACTAAATATTTAGGTTCCATTTACAGATAGACACACATAGATAGATAAAAAAATCCAGTACTGTCCTTGATGGAATCTGATCATGACTGTAGCATATCTTGTGATGTACAGTATTACATAGCTCAATATGGGAGACTGAAATCCCCCCATTATGACAATGCCACCTGAGCCTATTCTCTTTCTTATTTCTTCACATGGGACCTTATCTTTTCAGTTTTCTGATTTGGGGTACTATAGGCCACCCCTATCCTTAGATTTCTTCCCATTGTCAAACTGCTGTACCCATGGCATCCTATGATTCAATTCTATGAAGTGCTTGGTAAAATAATAAGACAAAAACAACTACAAAACCACAATATTCACACTTATGATTATCCCTGGCAGTGTGGAGAAATAAATCTTCACTTAGGAGAGAGTTCAGGAAAAGTCCTTAGTGCTTTGATTTCTGTTTTGTTGTAATTTTTGGTAAGTTTCCAGCAGTGCACTGAGAATAATCAAGTTCTAGTTTCGATATTTGGAAACATATTATATGTGGCTCATGGGTGTTGGAATTACTTTTTTTAAAAAAGTGACACTGTGTCTTTAAAGTACTTAAGCAAATAAACTTTTTCTCGTGGTTCACAAAGACAGCAACCAAATGTGCAGTGTCCTTATAATTATAATTAGGTGATCTTGGATGCATTTATTTGCACGTTTCTGTATTTCAGAATATAGGTACACACGTTGAAAATAGTGTGTAAGAAGCAAACCCTTTAAGAAGTCCATTTGTCCTCATATTTCAAATTCTCAAATTTCAAATCTCGTTGAAGACAGTGGGCAGCTTTAAGAGAGGCTGGGACAGGTGTAGGGAAGGGTAAGGGTCATGGGTAGGGAGTTGGGAGGAGTGGGGAGAGGGCAGGGACAGTAGCTCAAGCTGTGAACCCTGCAACACAAGCAGACTTGATAGACCAAATGGCCTTCTTCTGCTGGCTTCTTCGTATATTCATATGTAAATCCACATGAATACTGTTGCAGTGTAAGCAATAACAATCCGATGATGATGATGATGATGATGAAGCTGTGTTCTTCAAAGTCTGGAGCATTTTCAAGTGCTGGGATGTGTACAGTATCATTATTTATGACAAATGAAGTATTTCTTGACATATGATAAGTGAACTAGGCAACTTGTTAGACTTCTTATCTAGCCCTCCAGGTACACCAAAATGGTGTTGATACACAGCACTTTATGTAGCCTGCTGTTTGGCACCAGTAAACTAATTTTATCAGATTGTCGTTCCTGTTTCAAACTGAAGCCCTGATCCTCAAAGCAGGCTGGCACATTCGAACATGTGTTGTTCTGCACCCCAGTGCCACTCCAACAGCCTAACTCAGAGTTATATTTTATATGATTTATATACCATTGCCACCCCTGACTAGCAATGCAGAGTGGCTGCCACCTTGTGGATCTAGGTGATAGCACAGTGGGATGTCAGAGAAGGTGTCCTACCCACTGGGATGTCGGGGGACACCTCTGCAGAGATTGAGTGTGGACAGTGCATCATTGCACTTGGTGAGGGCCCAGGCAGAAAATGAAGGAGGCAAACCCCCCAACTCTGGCAGGATGGTGGATCGATCCCTTGCAGGTCCCACACCAGTGGCTAGGCACTGCCAACATCCTCTGGCTGAGGACAGTGGGGCAACAACAAGCCCCAGGGAAGCTGGGTGATGGGGCTGCGGGGATTGGTCTAAGTGAAGCCATGTCAGCAGTACGGAGATAAACTACTGATAAACAAACAGAAAAAAAAAAAGAAAACTAAATCCTTTAATATTAAGAAGCCTCCAAAAAGATTCACTGAATAATATTTAAAAAGAAAAGTGAAACCTCTATATATGTCATGATAATGCTGCCTTGTTCTATACCTTAAATTGCTAGCATTTGAACATTTCTTGTATATTCTCCAAACAATATTCTTTTACATATTTCCAAATGTAATCAGCGCAAATTATCTATTAATATTTCTCAATAAATGTATCCCCAATAATTTTAGATAATTTGATTTCACCTCGTACTACATCAAGGCAAGGGTCAATATTAGCACCATGTTTATAATACTCAAGGCCACTGATTTATGGTGATTAAAGTAATGACATTCCATTTTCAAGGCTTAAATTTCTGGGAATTGTACCTGTGACTGTTAGTCTAATTTCCAGATTTTTACTGGGATTCTACTGTCATTCTGTTAGCATGTGTATAAGTAATCAGAAGAAAAGAAGGCTTAATAAGAGCATTAAAGTAGGCCAATTGAAAAAAGTACAGGAAGCAATTATAAGAAAAATTAGCACCCATAGGGCTCAGCATGAAAAGAGCCAAGCTACTGTCTGGCACCATATTTGATGTGTTTCCTCTGTGTCCCTGAAAGGGCTGCTACTTCGTTCAGGGGCCACTGTGCCCTATTCAAAGCAAGTTACAAGCCCGGCACTCTACTTGATGGGTCTGCTTCATTGCACAGGAATCCCCGGACCGTGCCCAAAGCATTCAGCAGGCGCAGTACCATGCCCAGTGGGTGTGACTCATCTGTTGCTTCTTTTATGAGACGCAAGATGTATGTTTGGCACAAACATTCTCAGAAAGTAAGGAAATTAATTGCAAAATAACTGTGCTAGTGCATAGATTAGGGTTACAAAGCCACAAAAAATAGGACATTTGGTGTTCGAGTTTTCAACCACAACACCCACCCTCCTACCCTACCTTCATGACCCAAGGGCAAGCTGCAGGTCCAGGTCTCTGCCCCATAGGTCTGTAACTTGAGTTACAAGTCTGAGGCAGTCTATAAACTTCTTGTAATGAAAGGGATTGGGTTAGTCAAGGTTATGTAAGTTTTTTGCATAGTATTGTGGAAGGAAAGAGAGCAGTACTATTTGGTATGTGCAGGCAAGAATAAAGGGTAGTTGTTAATATGTTAATCATTAGTTCAAGTTCAACTCCCTGACTCTAAATTTCTACCTCATGCTTTTGTCTGTGTCACAGGTGATTCCATGCTGGATCAGTACATACACTACAGTGAGCTGTTTATTCTTTCCCTTCTACACTGTGGAGTATAATGCTGTTCCAACTGGAGAATATAACATTTTTAGTCAGACTATTTAGAATTTCTTACTAAACATTAAGTTAGGCTGTTCAGATAAATTTGTTTCAGGCAACAGTCAGAACTCTGTCTGACCAGAGTTATACATAACGGATTTGTTTTTTTTTCCATTACGTTAACTGAATACTGATTGCCAAAAAAACAGGAGTGCGGCGGAGGTTCCGTCAATGTTTACAGAAACATTGGTAATTTTTCTCAGCTTGGGTAACTGTACCAGAATCCAACAAATGTATCACTCGGAAACCAAATGGGGGACTTAATAACAAGCTTCACAATCCAGTACTTTAATGCCTGCTTATAAAATGGGTAGAGACAGTAAAGAAACCTGATTGACTGGCACTTCTTGCCAGCTATGTCTTTTTTTTCGGATATAGCACATAAAAAACAAGTCCCTCTAAAATGACAAGTACCCCCGCAAAAATATCACTGAGTCGCCCGCAGTTCAAGTCTTGGAAATCCACCATCTTGATTCCTCGCTAAATGGCACAGTTTTAGTGAGTCAAATACAAACCCAGAAATGTAACATCAGAAGTGTCACGACACTTAGAAAGTGTTTGTACTTACAAATCATGTTGCTGTCCCTACTGAGCTGCTCCCTTTTCCCACTCAGCTGCAACTTTATGAACACTCCACAGTCCCTCTGAAGCCTCAAGCAGAGGGAGATCAGTGGGGCTTCTACGGAAGTTGCTACCACAGACAGTAGTTTGCTGTGGGCAAGACCAAAAGCAAAATCACAGTCTTCAGCTCCCCTAGTAACAGCACTTCATATAACAGCATCCCTTGTAATTGAAGGAAAGCAGAGGGACTATGTCACATTCAGTTAGATGTTTTTTTTTATTTGTGTTTTAATTTTTTTAATATTATAGTTTCTCAACATACACCTATTTTATAAGCACAACAACACACTCCAGGGTGTGGTTTAGTCTGGATAAATGAACTTCTAGGGGCAGTAAGGCACGAGGCCACTCACTATGCCCCTAGGTGTGCATTTATCCAGACTAAATCATGCCACATTGTGTGTCATTGCTTATGTAAAAGTCCTCATACAATTACAGCATTTACTATGCTCAGCTCAGCTTGAGCTACAGCTACCTTACCCCGGCACTTCGGCTATCCCAGCCTTCCTCAGGGGGTGTGGCAAGAGAGAGAGAGTAACACCCCAAATGTATGTAGCCAGATGGTTGATGATGTCATAGCCACAAAGTGCAAGTGTATACAAATTATCATATAAACAAATACAAATGCTAATGGTTGTGCATGTTAATGTTATTTGAAGTAATTACTTCAATAGAAAGCTTTTTAACAATGCTAGCTTTAAAAGACAGTCTATTATAATTGAGCTATTCTAAACATATTGTTTTTCAGAATTACAGACTGCTTTAATTTTGGACTGCAGTTTATTATCATCCCTATTAGAGACGCAGCTTACAAGAAAGAAAGAGTAACTGTACCAGCCAGACAATATATGGTGAGCACAGATGGTGTTCATTGGTGAATGTTCTTAAAGCAGCTGCAGAGGTTGGCACTCTTGTAAACAGTAAGGGAAAAAGGGTCAAGAGGTGACCCTCCTGGCCCAACATGGACCTAAGGACACTGATTCTGAACAAACAGAATGTCGATGAGGCTGGCCCAGTGGCGTGGAGGGCTGAGGCACTGGGCAACTCGCCTTCTGCCACGCTGGTGGCCCAAGTTCAGGTACGGATGCAGGTCATGTAGGGATGGCTGGAATGGAAAGACTGAGCACCCAGTGACAGCTTTCCTTTCTTGGGGAGGGTGCATCCCGCTAGGCAGCTGCCACCTAGAGCTTCTGGGTTGTAGCACTGTGGGATGCTTGAAAGGTGTCCCATCCACTTGACACTGGGGGTGTCTCCACAGAGGTGGACCTCTCACAGTGCATTACTGCACATGGTAATCCAAACAACAAGAGAGCAATGTGTCTCCGACTGTTCTGAGGGTGTGATTGAAGGGGCTGCTATCCCTCTGCTGAACCAAGGTAAAAGAATCCAGCATTCCGGGTCACAAGAAAGTCCAAGACTCAAGCTTCAGCCAAAATAATTCCTTTATTGAGAGCACATTTCCAGAAGGTAGGAGGGAGGCAAGCAGAAACCACAGTGCTTCAGCCATATACTCTAGCCTTCATCAGGGGCATGTCCATAACTGTGAGCCCATTCACATTAAAAAAAAAACACCTTCTTAAAGTGACACAGTACATTAAAAGTATACAAAACAACCACTACGTCTGATCATTTAAAATTTCAAAATCACATAACCAAATATCAAATATCCAAATGTAAGCCCTCCTCTCCCCAGTCTAGGGGCACGTCTGATGTTAAATGTGGGAAGGGGGGCTCTGTACAGTGAGAAAACACAGTCACAGAAGGGAAAACATTCTCATTACCTGGGTTCCACAATAAGTTCCTTGGGTCTTCTGGGGAAGGGGGGTTGTAGCAGATCTCCACTGCGGGACTGGCAGCTGAGAGAAGAAATTTGTTAGATGCATAACATTGCAGTAAAGAAATCCAAAGTCCTCAGAAATTAGTGGCACCAGCTGTTATAATAGAAAATAAATAAAACTGGCTCCATATAGCAGAAACACAATCGATTCTACAGAGGGTGATCTCTTTACTTTATGGCACAGAGCCAAGCTTCAAATAGTGAGAGACCCACAGATCCAACACGGCACATTTCTTCAAACAGGGAGCTGAATTAGGCTCTGACTTGCTGGCAGCACCACAACAGTAACTCGGGGCAAAACACTGTCTACTTCCCTTCCTCCTGCTCAAACTCTTCTCTTCTTGCATGAATGTGTGACAGGTATATCCCTGACACTGCAAGCATCCCCAGACTCAGGTACTTGAGGGCTCTGGCTGGCTCCACAAGCAGGGGCAAGACTAAAACTTTGCTGCACTGATGCAAAACTGCAGCCCAGGGACTACTGGGCTCACAAACAGCTGCAGACAACTCCAGTCACCCTTTTGTTTCATGCTGTGCTGGCCTGGATACAGAAACATGGCCCAACAAATGCCACCACTGCTCCCCTACACCATGGGCTCCCACCACCACCATGATGCACCCAGGATCCCGTGACAGCCAGAAAGGACAGGGATTCCATCAGGCTGACCTGCTATGGTACCAGGGATCACAGGCCAGGCCCCTGCAAGGACTTCATGGGCCCCTGCTCCCATCACTGATGTTTGGTGGGTGGATTCCAACCTTGCAGCTATCCTGCATCACCCAGTAACCTGACCAAAACTCTCACCGATGGCTGGAAATGAGCAGGGTGGTGGACCTGGATGGCGATCTGTCCACCCAGGCCCCGAACCTATGGCCCTGTCACCAAAACTTCTTCCCAGCTGGGAGCCCCCGCCAATGACTGATCCTTTCCTGACATCTTCTTTTATGCAGTCAGCGCAAAGTCCCACCTGCCAACAAGTGGTACCCCGAGCCAAACAGCAAGAATTAAAGGGCCCACTCACCAAGCACCCAGAGGTTATGTGTTAAGACCCCTGGGTAATTTTAAGTAATTTAAATCATTGCACATGGTGTAGGCTCTGGGAAAAAAAAACACTAGAGGAAAACACCCTACCATGGCATGATGCCGGCATGCCCCCCCACAGGCCTCACACCAGTAACTGGGTGCCCCAGGGTCCTCTGGCAGAGGAAATGGTAACAGCACTCGATACATCCCAGAGAAACTGGGTGATGGGGCTGGGTGTCCAGTCCAGAATGTGCCATCATGGGGGATCTCAACTTGCTGGGGGTTGACTGGAGCATTCCGGTCACCTCCAGTGCTAGGGAGCAAGTGCTCCTAGATGTGATCCAGGAGTGTCTCCTGACACAGTTGGTTAATGTACCTACTAGGCTAAAGAACACTTTAGATCTGGTGTTGTCGAATGGGGAGGCAGTAAGGGAAATAAAGGTAGAGGACCCATTAGCTGACAGTGATCACCAAACAGTGTGGTTTAATATCACGATGTGCAGGGGGCCAGAGAAATCATTTATTCAGGTGGTAAACTTCGGGGGAGGGCAGACTTTGGGAGGATGCAGGAAGTACTGAAAGGGAAACTAGAGGGCATAAGGCAGGAGATGGATGCAGAGCAGAAATTAGATATTATTAAATGGGGGATTATAGAGGCAACAGAAGCCTGCACCAAGACACAGAGTAAGAGGAGTAGAGCAAGAAAACCATGCTGGTTGAACAGCGAGATAGTGGAGGTAGTGAGAGCAAAACGAGAGGTGCACCAGAGGTATAGGAGGACAGGGAAGGAAATGGACAGGGAGGAGTATGCAAGATGGTCCAGGGATGTGACCAGAAAAGTGAGAGAAGCCAAGGCCCAGAGGGAGCTGAGATTAGCACAGGGAATTAACAGGGGGGAGGAGAAAGTCTTTTTCAGATACATCAGGGAGAAAAGGAAGTGCAAGGAGACAATAGTGAGGATTAAAGGCAGGCAGAAGCACTGAATGAATACTTTTGCTCAGTGTTCACAGAAGAAAGGGGACTGCTACCACCATGGGCTGGGAGGGTGGGAACAGGGGAGAGGAGGCAACAGATGGAAGAATTGAGGCAAGTAGAGTCCTAGAGGGACTGAGGGCACTGAAGGTAGACAAGGCACCAGGGGTGGATGGTATCCACCCCAGGGTGCTGAGGGAGATGACAGAGGTGTTGGCGGAGCCGCTGGCAGATCTGTACAGCAGCTCACTGGAGTTGGGATGTGTGCCACTGGACTGGAGGATGGCACATGTAGTACCATTACACAAGAGCAGACCAAGAGATGAAACAGATAATTATCGCCCGGTAAGTCTCACCTCCATAGTGTGCAAACTCATGGAACCAATACTAAAGGAAAGACTGGTGTCGTACCTGGAGGACAGTGGCCTCCAGGATGTGAGGCAGCATGGGTTTGTTTCAGGGAAGTCTTGTCAAACAAATCTGATACAATATTATGGCTGGGTGACAGATGAGCTGGATAAGGGTCATGCGGTGGATGTTCTTTATTTGAACTTCAGCAAGGCCTTCGATTCTGTGCCTCATGGGTGGCTTGGGGGAAAGCTAACTGGTGTAGGAGTAGGGGCAAAAATGATGAACTGGATTACAAGATGGCTAAGCGGGAGGCTGCAGTGGGTGGTGGTGGTGAGAGGGGAGCTCTCAACTCCAAGGCTGGTGATGAGTGGGGTGCCACAGGGCTCTGTGTGGAGCCAGTATTGTTTGGGCTCTTCATATCAGACATTGTACACAGGGTGGTGAGCAAGGTAAGTCTGTTCACCGATGCCACCAAAATCGGAGCAGTGGTGGATGGAGAGGAGGGATGGAAGCAGCTGCAGGGGGACCTAAGCAAGCTAGAGGAGTGGTCAGAGAGGTGGCAGCTGGGGTTTAATGCAAAGAAGTGTAAGGTTATGCACTTTGGGGTGAAGAACCCAAGGAGAGAATACTGACTGGTGGGGGTTAAGCTAAGAAGCACTGAGGAAGAGAAGGACCTAGGGGTAATGATAACAGGAACCATGAACAACACTGCCCAGTGCAGGAGAGCAGCTGCAAAAGTGAACAAAATGCTGGGGTGCATAGCGAGGAGGCTTTCATCCAGGCAAAGAGAGGTGATCTTGCCCCTCTACAGGTTGCTGATAAGGCCACACTTAGAGTATTGTTTGCAGTTTTGGAGGCCATACCTGAAGCATGATATCAGGCTACTAGAAGGGGTGCAGAGGAGGGCATCAAAGATGATATGTGGAATGGAAGGGAGAGACTATGACAACAGGCTGGGAGACCTGAATATGTACACCCTGGAGGACAGAAGGAACAGGGGGGACATGATTGAGACATTCAAGTATCTGAGGGGAATCAATAAGGATGGGACAGATGGGGTCTTTAAGTTAAGGATTGGGAGGGTCACCAGGGGCATGGGCTAAGAATAAAAGGGGAAAGATTTAGGAAGGAAATGAGGAGACACTATTTCACAGAGAGAGTGGTAGCAAAATGGAACACCCTACCAGAATGGGTGGCATCATGTAAATCTGTGAACAGCTTCAAAAGGGCATGGGACAGGGAAGAGTGAGGGTGGGGGAGATGGGTGTGGCAGTGGGATGACAAAGGGAAGGAAGGTGGGACAGCTGCAAACTAGGGATGCTAGCTGCAAACTCGAGCAGACTTAGATAGACCGGATGGTCTGTTTCTGCCGGCACATTCATATGTTCATATGCCACGTCAGCAGTTCAGGAGATAAAATACTAATTCAAAAAATAAAGGTCTATGACGGCTGACAAGAGATGTGTCGTCTCCAAGCCAGATAGGTGTACAGAGCAGCAACAAGGTACTGCAAAAGCAGAATTAAGGAAACCATCAAATGTAGGTCTCATATCAAGGAATGGGACATACATGTGCGGACTGTGGTGTGGCAATGAGGCCATTGGGCATAAGCGAACACTGTGACTGAAAGGATCAAGATGATCTCCTGCAGAAGGAGAGAGACACAAATTCAGGGGAGATCAGCCAGAGAGAAACATTCTGCCTATTGTGGTTCCTCAGCAGTTTGTTTCAGGCAGTGTCTGAGGGATGTAGCAGCCTGACCTGGAGACTGTATGACAAAGCAGAATTTATGTTGCATTATTTCTTTGGTGGCACTAGTTTTGGAAGCTATGGGGTGAAGGGGAATTAGTAATTTCTTATCAAGAAATTTCAGTTTCTTGGAGTTCCCCATATCATTCAGTCCATTTTCTTCATTTCAGTGACTGGAGTACATTTTGTTCATATTTGTTTTAGCTTGCTGGATAGAGGTATAGCCTAGACTGGCCAGTAGAGAGTTTTTTTTTTTTTTTTTTTATGTTCCCCATCTCTTTGACCAGCCATCCTTCTGACCTGTCCCACCAGCCCCGTCACCTCAGCTTCTGCTGGGGTTTACCTCTCTCGCACTCCCCCACAGCTTGGCAGGGTGGCGCGGAGTCCCTCGATCTGCCAGGACCAGATCCAGATTCCAGGAGGGACCTAAGACACTGGGTGCAGGGCGTGCAGAGGACAGCAATCATCTTGCTATGCCCAGGGTGTTGTTCTGTTTTCATCCCCTACGGCAGATGTGGGGCACAATTTTCAAAAGCTCTGCGAGTGCCGCAAGTCCCTGGTGTGCCAAATGTACAGCGCGGGGGGGTTGCGGCATTCTCTTGGCACTGATTGGAATTTTCAGTCCTATGTGCCAAATGTCAAGAGTTAAACAAGCCTCCCCAGGTCAAATCTCGAGCCATTTGGGGAGCTCTTTATGGGGCTTGGTGTCAAATATTTGGCACAAGCTGCCATACAGTGTGGAAACTGTCACAGCTGCGCCCAATTTACTATAATTCAGTGCAGTTATGTCAAAGGAGTTTGATGCAGTTGCACTAAACAATGGGGATGATGCAGAGTTTGATGCAAGCCCTGCATTAGCCTTTGAAAATCAGGCTTGTGGTGTGCAGTGACATCATGGCGCATGCACTGACGTCTGCAATGTAGTCCAGGAGCCAGGTGCATTTATCTGTGTCTAGGTCCGAAAGGCTTGATGACTGTTTCTTATGTAAAAAAGTGTGTAGAATCCAGATATACAACTCTTATTAACTCAAAGTTGAATGTTCTCTTGGAAAATGCACTTCTTCAATGAAAAAATGAACTGTCGGTGAAAATGGTGTATATTTTAATTAATGGTTCCTTCTTTAATTTCAATTCTATAAGCTTTTATTGAAATGCTACATACTATACATTGTAACAAACAGCAACATGTGTATCAAAGGCTTAATATTAACATTATTTATTTTATTCTATATTTAACTTGAAACAATCAACATTTTATGACGTTTTATGAATCGAAGTACAACAATCAGTATTCTTGTTCACTGTTTTCATTATCCAGAATGTGTTGACTTCATTGTTGTGTTCATTGATCCATCAACGTTTCCTAAGGAGAGGGGTACTGAGGTTAGCGGGTAGGCAAACACCATCATAAGTTCAACTGTTAAAGTCGCAGATAGATATAGCAAGCATCCAAAAGTTCCTTTCAACTCGACGATTTTCTTGTCCTTGTTCTTAATCTTCACCTTCATTGTATCATGTGCAAAGTTCTTCAACTTGTATCTTTTTGATGGGTTCCTTGAAAATACTGCCTTTGGTAATGCATTCGTCTCTAAATGCATGATACATCTGAGTGCCTATCTCAGTAACCTGTAACACTTTGTTTGCTACCTCTTGTGATACTGCTTTTCCACTATCTATTGAATAAAGATTGCAGTCCTCAAATGCACCCCAGATTGGATTCATGGAGGAGTTTGTTGTGTTCAACAGCTTGTTTAGATCCTTCAAATCTCATTTAACTCTTAAACTCTGTAGCTCTTGGTTGGATTCTTCATGGCTGACAAGACCAACTTTTTCCATAAGACTTCCAACAGTTTTACTTCAAGCTGACTGCAGAATGTTCCACCTCTTCCTTGTGTTGATATTCTGTGTCAAAGAAGAAATCGTGGTTAGTCTTGATGCAGCATCGGCATTAATTGTCTGTTCCAAGGTTTACGTCATTTCTGCTAAACCCTCTCTTTGCTCTTTGCAATGGTTAATACTCTATTCTCAAATTGTTTCCTTAGTCCAGGGTGGGTCTCATCCATGTTTAGCAAATTCATAAGGTACAGGGTCATCCACTTGGCATAGTTGTGATGCCCAGTTGTGACGTAAAGAGGTATCATCTTCTCCAAGCCATATACAAAGAGAGGCAAGTCATTTGTCCTGATGGAATGGCAGAAGAGTTGGTATAACTCTACCAAACTCCAGTACTGCATCCAAAATTGGGCAGTTGCATCATGCTCACCATGGTGTGTGGAATCTGAGAACATTTCATATGCTCCAATGAATGTCTTGAACTCAGCTGCATTCTCTAGGTCCACCATTGAGGAAGGTGATGGGTCATTAAGTAGCTGCTACAGATGCCTTGAGATTGTAAAGTCGACAAACCTTTATATTGTATAAAGCACTGCAAACATTTAATTCTGAATGCCACTGATAGCATCGGGTGAAGACTCTTTGCCGATTGAAAAATGTTTCTCGAAGTCCATTCAGGGATCCCAGTGCCAATACACCACTTTCAACAAGAATGTGGTCTCCACCAGAACCATTCAGGAGGTATCCAAGACCTTTGAAATATGCTAATTTTATATGGAATGGTCCAAAACATATGTCATATTCAGGGGACTTTGTGGACTGAATTTGTAGTGCAGGTTTTGCTATGGCCAAGTCATAAGTAACAGGCATATAGTCATCCTGGTATTCATCCATAACCTTGATAGCAGTATTCATGGTGTCTTGCACTATGTCAAGTCTTGTAGGAGGCTTTCCTATTGGGTCCATGTATGATATGATATGATCGCTGTGACAGGTCATCTACAGAAACAAGGGCATTCCATCCATGCCACATTGGAGTAGCATCTATACTTGCATAAGATATTATCCAGGCAGTGTCCCTTCTCTTAGCTTGCATGAGGTTTTTTGGTTTGGAGCTTTCTGTCACCTTATATTGATACAACCTTATTTTTGGTTTTCCAGATGTTTATGGTCGAATGTCTTTCTCGCCGATATCTTGAGCTCTTTTCCTCCGAGACGTTTGAATGCACCTGGGTACAGTGTCTTATTCCTATTGTGCCATTGATTCCATTGTCTGCTTCTTTACACTTGGCAAATAGTCTTCATCAAAATCTTCAGCCTTTGTCTTTGATATTCTGCGTCATTTCCTCTTTGATATTAAAGAAGGCCCTGCCTGGTCGTGGGCATCAACTTCTGATCTTTGCTTATGTGTTTTTGTTTCTATTGTATGTGTGTTTCATTTCTTGCTGGCACTTGGTCATCCATGTGTGTGCTTATCATAGCTTCTTCAGACCTTTCTTTGGGTACAGCTGTCTCCTCAATACTGGATAGTATGTTTTGGTATACTATAGCCACAGTGTCAAGCAAAGTATCATGACTGTCCAGTGTCTCTGTCATCTCATCATAATTGTCAAAAGCCAAAGCAGTGGCTAAACCTGGCTGTATGAGCAATCCATCTGGAGTAGCCATATTCTTCTCTGTTATATTGGTTGCGACTGCAGTTTTGAATTCCTCCACAACATGGTATCTGACACAGTGACCAAACCTGTTCAAAATAGTTAAAACTTTCTTACTGCCTGTCATGGATTTAATACCCATGCCCAACAAGAGGTGTTTTTGTGGTTTGATTATTCCCCTTGACACTGTAAACACTATGTCATCTGCAATAGATTGAACTACCCTCTCCTGTTGTTCACTTCCCACTTCTGATGAACCCATGAGTACAGTACATAGGAATGTCTTTAGAACAGCTGGCAGTCTTACATTTTCTTCTATTAAGTCTTCAACTTTAACTTTGGTTTTATTATGAGGCTGTACCTTTAAGAGTTCCAATAAACTTTTCTCTTATGTGTTGTGCTGCTTGTGTTTCCCTCCGGTCAGCCTGTTTCTTAGCAGGCCTGATGATTGTGCCTGCTTTTCTACTTTTGGTATCAAATATGATACCATCTTTGAAGTGATCCCCCAGTTTTGACTGTAAGTTCTGTGGGTTGTAATTTGTTTCACGCCCACTACACTCCATAAGAATGTCCATGTACCTTTTGTGTAGAGATAGCAATGCTTCTTCTTGCATACCATTAACAATGATCCACTGCACTGCACATCAATCAATCAATCAAAGTCTTTATTTAACCAGGCGATCACCGTTGAGCAAGCTCATTTTCGAGGTGGACCTGGGTTTGTTAACAAGGAACAAGGGACAATATACATGGGATGCAACACACAAGAAAATAGTAATAATGCAAATAAAGTGAGATACAATAATACAGTATATACAAAGTATCAACAGGTAGCATTGACAGTAGTATATGTTTGGAACAGAAGATACAGCTAGTTTTGGGTAGGACACAATTTTTCATAAAAATAAAGAAATATACATATCAGGTGCACCAAACACAAGTAAAACCTAATAGAAAAAGATATATAGTGATACGGTATGGAGAATTTTGAGCTGGAACCAGGGTCAAAGGATATGGAAGGACAGATATGGGGGTAGAGAAAGGGGAGAGGAAGAGTCGATTATAGATGTGCTCAGTCTTTTAACAGTAGTAATTAGAGGTGTTGGACTTATAGGAGTCACTGTTTAGGAAGACAGGCACAGTACTTTTATTATGAAGTAGATATAGAGATTTAAAAGCTGCTAGGCTGATGGGGTGAGTTAATTTCAAAGTTTTTTGCAGCTTGTTCCACAGTTGAGGGAGCACAAAGCTGATGGCTGCTCTGCCAATGCGAGATTTTGCTTTGTAAATATAAAGGTAGATATATGAGGTGCTTCTCAGGGCATACTTTCCCAGAGTGCACAAAGGTAAACAGACACAGATATACTGGGGCAGTTTTTTGAGATAGCTTTGTATGTCCAAACCGCAGCATTTTTTCGCTGTCTTTAAGCAAGGGATGACCATCCCACTGCTGTGTACAATGCACAGAGGTGGGTTGAGTATGGAAGACCCGTGATAAATCTTATGGCTCTGTGATAAAGCGTATCGAGTTTGGCTAGGGTACCTGCAGGTCCCTGACTATATAGAAAGTCTGCGTAATCCAATATGGAAAGGAAGGTAGTTTGAACCAGTTTCAGTTTAGCGTCTCTTGTGAGGAGATTATTAATCCTAAAGAACAGACCAAGTCTTTGTCTAAGTTTCTTTGCCAGTTCTTCTAAGTGATCTGTGAAAGTAAATCTATGGTCTAACCAGACCCCCAGGTACTTGAACTTTGGTATGTAGTCCAACTGCTCACCTAGAATGGTAGTGATCTGCGGGAGTGTCCCAGCAATTGCAGGATTTATTGCATTTTGAAGGGGCAAGAGGAACATTACTTTGGGCTTTTTTTGCATTTAAGAGCAGTTTCTGGTTTATAAGCTGATGTTGCAGCAGATTAATTTTGTAGGGCTTTACAGGCCACTTCAGGTGTGGGGCTACTAGCATAGAGTACCGCATCATCCACGAATAGGTGTATTTGTGCTTCTTTGATAGGGGCATCTACATTGTTAATATAAATGGTGAAGAGCAAGGGACCAAGAATGGTACCTTGCGGTACACCCCTCAATTGGGGTTTTGGTGGAGAAACTTCCCCTTCTGCCTTTACTTGTTGAAGTCATCCTGAGAGGTAGTTGGAGAACCATTTAAGGGATAGGGAATCCAAATCAATGTTCTGGAGGGACGACAGAAGCAGTCTGTGATCAACGGTACTGAACGCCTTGCTTAGGTCCGAGAAAACTGTGCAAAGTTTTTTTTGTCTAATTCAAGCTGCCAGTCGTTTGTCACCTTGGCTAGAGCAGAGATTGTACTGTGCTGTACTCTAAAACTGGATTGTAATGGGTTGAGCAATTTTTCTGATTCCAGGTACTTCCGAAGCTGGGAGTTCATTATTTTCTCCAGCATCTTTGACAGGATTAGAAGTAGGGAGACTGGCCTGTAGTTATTGAGATCACTAGGATCTCCTGACTTAAACAAAGGGACCACAAGTGCATTTTTCCAAATGGGCGGTAGGTCACCCTGGGACAAGAATAAGTTGAAGAGATGAGTAATTGGGACTGTGAGGACATAGTAGCCGACCTTTAAGAAGTACGGGTCAATGAGGTCGGCCCTAGCACTTTTCCTAGTGTCCAGCTGAAGGAGATCTTAGACTTCTTTCAGGGAGGTAGGCTGCAGAGAGAAGGATGGACTGGGGATGGGTTTTTCTTGTGTATCCAATCTAAGTTGTTGGCGGAGGATATTCACAGGAGAGGAGTCAAAGGCTAGCCCTGCAGTGGCAAAATGATTATTGAGAGCATTGAGGATAGATGGTCTGTCGGAGATGACAGTATTGTCGATCAATAATTTAGTAGGTAGGGAATTTACAGTGGTGTGACCGTCAATGTCTTTGATAGTCTTCCAGAATTTGGAGGCACTTCTTGTGGAGTTCTCCAACTGAGAGCAGTAGAAATTAGCTTTGGCTTCTCTGACCATTTTGGTGCAGAGGTTTCTCCCCCTCCGGAATGAATTCCAGTCATTTATTAAATTAGTTTTCTTAGCAGCTCTCTAGAGTACTTCCCTACTCCACAAAGCATCTTTCAGATCTTCTGTAAACCACTGACAGGATTTGTTTCTGGCACAAACTTTTACTATGGGAGCATACTTTGTTGAGAGCCCCTAGCACAATTTCTGAGAAAATATCATAAGCCATAGTCAGGGGACTTGGCTACTGTAGATAAAAGTCCTGCCATCGCATGGAGTCTCTTAGGTCTGATATATACCCGTGGAGATCAAAGTTGCGTATGCACCTTTTAAAGGAGAATTTTGGTACAATTGTGGATTTAAGAGTGGACAAGTCAGGAAAAAGCAACCTGGTGACTGTCCTTCAATTGACTGTATTCACATTTTGTATCTGTGCCCTTTATTTGTTCTGCCTTTTTTACATACTTGTTCTTACAGCTGTTGTGGTGCTTCACTTCTTTGGCTATGAGATCACCACTGCCTACCATCATATCCATTTATCAATTGTCCATTTCTTTTTGCTGTGTTTCCTATGCTGTGTGCTGCCCCATAAGTTACATATGTTGTAGGATATTTAAAAGCCCCCTTTGACCCCTTAGGATTCCTTTTCTTGTATGATTTGCAAAATATACATTCATTTGGGAATATGCCTGATGTAGATGCTGCAGATTCAGATAGAGCACTATGAACTTGGGAGCAAAGCAATTTTGCTGGATAACTCTTTACTATGTCTTTTTTTAAAGTTTTATCAGCTGCAAGTTTACCAGAACTCTTGTATGCAGGTAAGTTCTTGTGGCAGATATAATGATACCCATGGCTGCTGGAGTAACGCTCAGGCAATTCAAGACACACCATGTTGTACTTTGACAGTGTTTGACTAGAATGCCTTTCCTTTGCATCAACTACTTTCTCCCAATGAGCATCATCAAAAGGTAGCGGATCTCCATGGTCTGTACTAACTCCTGGATCAGTGTGCAGATGCATCGCCTCTGCGGTTTGTGAGAAGTCTTGCTAGCCATGTCTGAAACATTAAACAAATTACATTAATAATTAAGTAAACCGAGTCTATTAAATAAATTAGATAAATAAATAAGTAAACTGAGTCTATTGCATGAATGTAAAACTTTTAGTTACTCTTAAGAAATGCATTTTCCAAGTAAACGTACAACTATGGACAAATAAAAGTTGTAAATCTGAATTTTACACACTTTTTTACATGAGAAATAGTCATCAAATCTTTCAGAGACAGACACATAGATAAACGCACCTTGCTCCTGCTCTAATGCCTCCTCAGCCTTCCAGCTTGGGCTGCCGGTCTCCAGGCTTCCACCAGGGGCCAGTCGAGCACTGAGCTCTTCTCCTCCCTACCCCACCACCAGAGAGGAGAGCAGTCTTAAAGATGCTTGATTCTCCTACCTTGTCCGGCCCTTGCACACCTCAGCCTCACTTCTAAATGCATGTCATCGGTGTCACAAGCAGTATCGTTACTGCTGCACTGGCAGGCCGGCTAGTAGAGAATTTGTTTGACCTTGCATAATTTAAGTTAGATTGACTAAAAGTCTGTTGATGGAATAGTGTGGACAATCCCTGAATTTGCGGTTTTATGTGCACGCATAGAAACACAGAAACATAGACTTTGACGGCAGATAAGGACCACTAGGTCCATCTAGTCTGCCCATTTCCCTACCTACAGGATAGGCCGCAGATCCTAGTTAACCAACAGCCTATATCTTCCTGCCCCCCACAAGAATTGCCTTATGTCTGTCCCATGCGTTCTTGAATTCTCCCACAGTTTTAGACCCCACAACTTCCTCAGGAAGGCTGTTCCATGCATCCACTACCCTCTCTGTGAAATAATACTTCCTCACACTGCCCCTGAACCGCCTCCTCTTCTATCTTTAAATTGTGTCCCCTTGTTCTTGCACGTCTCTTTTTCTGAAAGATGCTACCCTCTTGGACTTTGTTGATTCCTTGAGGTACTTGAAAGTTTCTATCATGTCCCCCTCCCTTCTTTCCTCAAGGGTATACATATTAAGCTCCTTTAGTCTCTCCTCATACGGCTTCTCTTGCAGACCCTGCACCATTTTAATTGCCCTCCTCTGGACTGCCTCTATCCTGTCTATGTCCTTGAGATGGGGTCTCCAGAACTGGACACAGTATTCCAGATGGGGTCTCACCAACTGTCTGTACAGAGGATAACAACTTCCTGTTTTCTGCTGCTGATGCCTCCCTATACATCCCAGTATACCCCGGCCTCCCTACTGCCTTCTCACATTGCTTGCTAACCTTAAGGTCATCTGATATGATTACCCCCAGGTCCCTTTCCTGTTTTGTTGTTGTTATTACCTCCCACCCATTGTGTATTCTTCCCTGGGTTCTTGTTTCCCAGGTGCATTATTTTGCACTTTTTGCATTGAATCCTAGCTGCCATACTGCCTGACCATTCCCTCCAACCTTGCCAAGTCCCTTTTCATCCTTTCCACGCCTCCTTGTATCAACCCTGTTGCAGATCTTTGTGTCATCTGCAAAAGGCATACTTTTCCTTCCAGTCCCTCTGCAATGTCACTGATGAAGACATTAAAAAGGACTGGACCCAATATTGAACCCCTGCTGTACCCCACTGGTAACCGCCTTCTTCAGAGGGACTTCTATTTACAATTACCTTCTGTGTCCTGTTGTCCAGCCAATGTTTTACCTAGGCTACCACCCTGGGACCCACTCCCAGGCTGGTTAATTTGACTAATAATCTTTGTGTAGGACTGTGTCAAATGCCTTGCTAAAGTCTAGGTAGGCTATGTCCACAGCCCCTCCCTGGTCTACTACTTGGTCACCCAGTCAAAAGAAATCTATTAGGATCGCCTGACATGACCTTCCCGCTGTGAACCCATGCTGCCTTGGATCCTGTGCTCCACTGACCTCTAGGTACTCAATTATTCTTTCCTTCAGAAGTGACTCCATCACTTTCCCTACTACAGAGGTCAGACTGACAGGTCTGTAGTTTCCTGCCTCTGTCTTGGTCCCACTTTTGTGAAGGGAATCACATCCGCCTTTCCTCCAGTCCTCTGGTACCACAATATACTCCCATGATTTATTAAAAGAGTAGCCAGTGGTTTCACTAGTTCCTTCCTTAATTCTTTTAGAATTCTGGGGTGAATTCCATCAGACCCATTGCTTTGTCCACCTTCAGTTTTAGGAGTTCTTGCAGAACCCTTTCTTCTGTGAAAGGACTGGGATCGACCCCCATCAAGAGTGCTTCTGTTAATTGGATTAGGCACTTCCCCTCTCTTTATGAATACTGAGCAGAAATATTCGTTCAGTATTCCTGCTTTTTCACTGTCCCCCTGCCCACCCACTCGCTCATTCTATTCAGCCTCACTATCCCTCCCTTTGTCTTTCTACGCCGCTGATGTACCTATAAAAGGTTTTATCCCCCTTCTTAACTGAGTTGGCTATCTTTTCCTCAGTTTGGGCCTTTGCTATTCTGACTTCCCTCCCTGCTTCTTTCTGCCTTAACTGGTACAGCTCTCTGTCCTGCTCCTTCTGTGTTTCCTTATACTTCCGGAACGCACTCATTGATATCGCTGTATTTATTTATTTACATACATGCACCCATGCTTTCCCTGTGTTTATTACTGTTTATGTACATGCACCCATTGTTGTCACTGTATTTGTTATTGCAGGTTATGTACACGCAACCATTGCTGTCACTGTGCTTCTTATTGCTGTTTATATACATGCACCCATTGATTTCACTGTATTTGTTTTTGCTGTTTACGTACGTGCACCCATTGCTCGCTGTATTTGTTATTGCTCTTTATGTACATGCACCCATTGCAGTCACTGTGTTTGTCATTGCTGGTTATGCACATGCACCCATTGCAGTCACTGTGTTTGTCATTGCTGGTTATGTACACACAACCATCGCTGTCGCTGTGTTTGTTATTGCTATTTATGTACACACAACCATCGCTGTCGCTGTGTTTGTTAGTGCTGTTTATGTACACGCACCCATTGCTGTCACTGTATTTGTTAGTGCTGTTTATGTGCATGCACCCATTGCTGTCGCTGTGTTTGTTATTGCTGCTTATGTACAGGCACCCATTGCTGTCGCTGTGTTTGTTAGTGCTGTTTATGTACACGCACCCATTGCTGTCGCTGTGTTTGTTAGTGCTGTTTATGTACATGCACCCATTGCTGTTACTGTGATTATTATTGCTGTTTATGTACATGCACCAATTGCTGTCACTGTGATTGTTATTGCTGTTTATGTACACTGTCAGGAGGTCTTGGAGTGGGTCGAGTCGGCATCGACCACACCCAGATAGCAGCCAGGCTTTGCAAGGGATTACAAAGTGGTGTTAAAACGGGAGAGGTGATGCAGGAATGCACACCTATGGTCCCCGTTGGGAAGGGAAAAGTTGTAAAGCAACAAGCGAACCTTTGCAAACACCAAATATTGTCTGCACACGGTCACCAATTGTCAGGAGGTCTAAACCTCACTCTCAGGTTTTTGGCAATATTGGAAATGCAAGGAATCACAGACACATTGCATAAGAGTAATAAACTTGTTTATTACTGCCAAAAGGATAATTACAGCTGCCCTAAGCAGTTCTTACCAATACGAACTGGGAGCCAATGCTAAGCATTTTCTATACCTCAAGGATTCTTCGTGTCTCTTGGGGTCTCCGAGGTAGAAGACGTAATCTCTCACATTATATACAGTACCTATGATAATTACTATGGTTCCTGTAAGATATAAACATTTCTAGTTACAGAGATGAGCCCTATTGGCTAAATTAGAGGTGGCTCCATGGTCCAAGATAACATTATACAATTTTGTAGTAGCCATCACTTTGTGAAACAAAAGAGTATATTTCTTAACATAAATCAGTGTAGTAGTAGTAGTACAAATCACCAAAAGGTGGCAATGCTGACTTATATATCATAATCATTACAAGGACACAGGTGTCCTAACATTTTGTAAGCAAGAAATACATATATGTATTAGAATGCAAAGTGTATAACAATAATATGCATACATATCCTGACATCTACTCTTATGCGGTAGATTCCCTTATCCCTATATGTTAGTATAACATATATCTAAGTGCTAGCTGTCTACGGTGTACCTCTGGGGGTACCAATAAGGGTGCAGGGACCTCATGTAATGACACGTATCCATTGCTGTCACTGTGTTTGTTGATGCTGTTTATGTACACGCACCCATTGCTGTTACTGTGTTTGTTAGTGCTGTTAATGTACACGCACCAATTTCTGTTGCTGTGTTTGTGATTTCGATTTATATACACACACCTATTGCTGTCGCTCTGTTTGTTATTGCTGTTTATGTACATGCACCCATTGCTTTCACTGTGTTTCTTATTCCTCTTTATGTACACACACTCATTGAAGTCGCTGTGCTTGTTATTGCTGTTTAGGTACACGCATCCATTCCTGTCACTGTATTTGTTATTGCTGTATATGTACATGCACCCATTGCTGTCGCCGTGTTTGTTATTGCTGTTTATGTACCTGCATCCATTGCTGTTGCTGTGTTTGTTGTTGCTGTTTATGTACATGCACCCATTGCTGTCGCTGTTTGTTATTGATGTTTATGTACACATACCCATTGCTGTCGCTGTGTTTGTTGTTGCTGTTTATCTACACACACCTGTTACTGTCACTGTGTTTGTTATTGCTGCTTATGTACATGCAACCATTGCTGTCACTGCGTTTCTTATTGCTGTTTTTGTACATGCACCCATTGCTGTTTCTGTGTTTGTTATTGCTGTTTATGTACATGCACCTGTTGCTGTCGCTGTATTTGTTATTTATGTACATGCACTCATTGTAATCACTGTGCTTGCTATTTATGTACCTGCGCCTATTGCTGTCGTTGTGTGTGTTGTTGCTGTTTATGTGTATACACCCATTGCTGTAGCTGTTTTTGTTCTTGCTGTTTATGTATATGCACCTGTTGCTGTCACTGTTTTTGTTATTGGTGTTTATTTACATGCATCCATTGCTGTCGCTGTGTTTGTTGTTGCTGTTTATGTACACGAACCTGTTGCCGTCACTGTGTTTGTTTGTGCTGTTTATGTACACGCACCAATTTCTGTTGCTGTGTTTGTGATTTTGATTTATGAACACACACCCATTGCTGTCACTGTGTTTGTTATTGTTTATGTACATGCACCATTGCTGTCACTGTGTTTGTTATTCCTCTTTATGTACACATACCAATTGCCGTCACTGTGTTTGTTATTGCTGTTTAGGCACACCCATCCATTGCTGTTGCTGTATTTGTTATTACTGTTTATGTACATGCAGCCATTTCTGTAGCTGTGTTTGTTGTTGCTGTTTATGTACACTCACCTGTTCCTGTTGCTGTGTTTGTTATTGATGTTTATATACACGTATCCATTGCTGTCACTGTTTGTTGCCGTTTATGTACACACACCCATTACTTTCTCTGTGATTGTTATTGCTGCTTATGTACCTGCAACTGTTGCTGTCACTGCATTTGTTATTGCTGTTTATGTACATGCACCCATTGCTGTCTCTGTGTTTGTTATTGCTGTTTATGTACATGCACCTGTTGCTGTCGCTGAGTTTATTTATGTACATGCACCCACTGCTGTCGCTGTGTTTGTTATTTATGTATGTACCTGCACCTATTTCAGTTGCTGTGTTTGTTGTTGCTGTTTATGTACATATACCTGTTGCTGTCGCTGTTTTTGTTGTTGCTGTTTATGTACATGCACCCATTGCTGTCGCTGTTTTTGTTATTGCTGTTTATGTACACGCACCCATTGCTGACACTGTACTTGTTAGTGCTGTTTATGTACACACACCCATTGCTGTCGCTGTGTTTGTTAGTGCTGTTTATGTACACGCACCCATTGCTGACACTGTACTTGTTAGTGCTGTTTATGTACATGCATCAATTGCTGTCGCTATGTTTGTTAGTGCTGTTTATGTACACACGCCCATTGCTGTCACTGTGTTTGTTATTGCTGTTTATATACATGTACCCATTGCTGTCACTGTGTTTGTCATTGCTGTTTATGTATACGCACCCTTTACTGTCGCTGTGTTTGTTATTGCTGCTTATGTACATGAAACTGTTGCTGTCACTGCATTTGTTATTGCTGGTTATGAACATGCACCCATTGCTGTCTCTGTTTTATTGCTGTTTATGTACATGCACCTGTTGCTGTCTCTGTGTTTGTTATTTATGTACATGCACCTGTTGCTGTCCCTGTGTTTATTTATGTACATGCACCCATTGCTATCGTTGTGTTTGTTATTTATGTATATACCTGCACCTATTGTAGTCGTTATGTTTGTTGTTGCTGTTTATGTACATGCACCCGTTGCTGTCGCTGTTTTTGTTATTGCTGTTTATGTACATGCACCCATTGCTAACAATGTACTTGTTAGTGCTGTTTATGTACACACACCCATTGCTGTCGCTGTGTTTGTTGTTGCTGTTTATGTACATGCACCCATTGCTGTCACTGTGTTTGTTATTGTTGTTTATATATATGTACCCATTGCTTTCGCTGTGTTTGTTATTGCTGTTTATGTATACACACCCGTTACTGTCACTGTATTTGTTATTGCTGCTTATGTACATGAAACCATTGTTGTCACTGCATTTTTTTATTGCTGTTTATGAGCATGCACCCATTGCTGTCACTGTTTTATTGCTGTTTATGTACATGCACCTGTTGCTGTCTCTGTGTTTATTTATGTACATGCACCTGTTGCTGTCGCTGTGTTTATTTATGTATCCACACCTATTGCTGTCACTGTGTTTGTTGTTGCTGTTTATGTAAATACACCCATTGCTGTCACTGTGTTTGTTGTTGCTCTTTATGTACTCACACCCATTGTTGTCTCTGTTTTTGTTATTGCTGTTTATGGATATGCACCCATTGCTGTCACTGTATATGTACATGCACCCATTGCTGTGGCTGTGTTTGTTATTGTTGTCGCTGTATTTGTTATTGCTGTTTATGTATGTGCACCCATTGCTATTGCTGTATTTGATATTCCTGGTTATGTACTTGTACCTCTTGCTGTCGCTGAATCTGTTATTCCTGTTTATGTACCTGCACCCATTGCTTTCACTGTGTTTGTTATTGCTGTTTATATACACACACCCATTGTTGTTGCTGTATTTGTTATTGATATTTATGTATCTGCACACATTGCTGTTGCTGTAATTGTTGTTCCTGTTTATGTACATGCACCCATTGCTTTCACTGTGTTTGTTAGTGCTCCATTACTGTTGCTGTATTTGTTACTGCTGTTTATGTACACGCACCCATTGCTGTTGCTGTATTTGTTATTGCTGTTGATGTACATGCACCCATTGCTGTTGCTGTATTTCTTAGTCCTGTTTATGAACACGCACCCATTGTTTTCACTGTTATTGCTGTTTATGTACACACACCCTTTGTTATCGCTGTATTTGTTATTGCTGTTTATGTACACACACCCATTACTGTAGCTGTATTTGATATTCCTGTTTATGTATCGGCACCTATTCATGTCACTGTGTTTGTTATTGCTGTTTATGTACACAAAACCATTGCTTTTGTTGTATTTGTTGTTGCTGTTTATGTACATGCACCCATTGATGTCGCTGGGTTTGTTATTGCTGTTTATGTACACACACCCATTGCTGTTGCTGCATTTGTTATTTATGTACATGCACCCATTGCTGTTGGTGCATTTGTTATTGCTGGTTATGTACACGCACCCATTGCTGTCACTGTGTTTGTTATTGCTGTTTATGTATATGCACCCTTTGCTGTTGCTGTATTTTATTTTGCTGTTTATGTACATGCACCCTTTGCTGCATTTGTTATTGCTGTTTATGCACATGCACCCATTGCTGTTGCTGTATTTACTATTGCTGTTTATGTAAGCCTCCATTGCTGTCACTGTGTTTGTTATTGCTGTTTATGTACACACACCCATTGCTTTTGTTGTATTTGTTGTTGCTGTTTATGTACATGCACCCATTGATGTCGCTGGGTTTGTTATTGCTGTTTATGTACACACACCCATTGCTGTTGCTGCATTTGTTATTTATGTACATGCACCCATTGCTGTTGGTGCATTTGTTATTGCTGTTTATGTGCACACACCCATTGCTGTCACTGTGTTTGTTATTGCTGGTTATGTACACGCACCCATTGCTGTCACTGTGTTTGTTATTGCTGTTTATGTATATGCACCCTTTGCTGTTGCTGTATTTTTTTTTTGCTGTTTATGTACATGCACCCTTTGCTGCATTTGTTATTGCTGTTTATACACATGCACCCATTGCTGTTGTTGTATTTGTTGTTGCTGTTTATGTATGCACCCATTGATGTCGCTGGGTTTGTTATTGCTGTTTATGTACACACCCATTGCTGTTGCTTCTTTGTTGTTTTATGTACACCCATTGCTGTTGCTGCATTTGTTATTTATGTACATGCACCCATTGCTGTTGGTGCATTTGTTATTGCTGTTTATGTGCACACACCCATTGCTGTCACTGTGTTTGTTATTGCTGTTTATGTATATGCACCCTTTGCTGTATTTTTTTTTTGCTGTTTATGTACATGCACCCTTTGCTGCATTTGTTATTGCTGTTTATGCACATGCACCCATTGCTGTTGCTGTATTTACTATTGCTGTTTATGTAAGCTTTCCCATTGCTGTCGCTGTGTTTGTTAGTGCTGTTTATGTACATGCACCCATTGCTGTCACTGTGTTTGTTATTGCTGTTTATATATATATGTACCCATTGCTTTTGCTGTGTTTGTTATTGCTGTTTATGTATACACACCCGTTACTGTCACTGTATTTGTTATTGCTTCTTATGTACATGAAACCGTCGTTGTCACTGCATTTTTTTATTGCTGTTTATGAGCATGCACCCATTGCTGTCACTGTTTTATTGCTGTTTATGTACATGCACCTGTTGCTGTCTCTGTGTTTATTTATGTACATGCACCCATTGCTGTCGCTGTGTTTATTTATGTATCCGCACTATTGCTGTCACTGTGTTTGTTGTTGCTGTTTATGTAAATACACCCATTGCTGTCACTGTGTTTGTTGTTGCTCTTATGTACTCACACCCATTGTTGTCTCTGTTTTTGTTATTGCTTTTATGGATATGCACCCATTGCTGTCACTGTATATGTACATGCACCCATTGCTGTGGCTGTGTTTGTTATTGTTGTCGCTGTATTTGTTATTGCTGTTTATGTATGTGCACCCATTGCTATTGCTGTATTTGATATTCCTGGTTATGTACTTGTACCTCTTGCTGTCGCTGAATCTGTTATTCCTGTTTATGTACCTGCACCCATTGCTTTCACTGTGTTTGTTAGTGCTCCATTACTGTTGCTGTATTTGTTATTGCTGTTGATGTACATGCACCCATTGCTGTTGCTGTATTTCTTAGTCCTGTTTATGAACACGCACTCCATTGTTTTCACTGTTTGTTATTGCTGTTTATGTACACACACCCTTTCTTATCGCTGTATTTGTTATTGCTGTTTATATACACACACCCATTGCTGTAGCTGTATTTGATATTCCTGTTTATGTATCGCACCTATTCATGTCACTGTGTTTGTTATTGCTGTTTATGTACACACCCATTGCTTTTGTTGTATTTGTTGTTGCTGTTTATGTACATGCACCCATTGTTGTTGCTGCATTTGTTATTTATGTACATGCACCCATTGCTGTTGGTATTTGTTATTGTTGCTTGTGTGCATACACCCATTGCTGTCACTGTGTTTGTTATTGCTGTTTATGTACGCATCCATTGCTGTCACTGTGTTTGTTATTGCTGTTTATGTATATGCACCCTTTGCTGTTGCTGTATTTTTTTTTTTGTTTTATGTACATGCACCCTTTGCTGCATTTGTTATTGCTGTTTATGCACATGCACCCATTGCTGTTGCTGTATTTACTATTGCTGTTTATGTAAGCTCTCCCATTGCTGTCACTGTGTTTGTTATTGCTGTTTATGTACACACACCCATTGCTTTTGTTGTATTTGTTGTTGCTGTTTATGTACATGCACCCATTGATGTCGCTGGGTTTGTTATTGCTGTTTATGTACACACACCCATTGCTGTTGCTGCATTTGTTATTTATGTACATGCACCCATTGCTGTTGGTGCATTTGTTATTGCTGTTTATGTGCACACACCCATTGCTGTCACTGTGTTTGTTATTGCTGGTTATGTACACGCACCCATTGCTGTCACTGTGTTTGTTATTGCTGTTTATGTATATGCACCCTTTGCTGTTGCTGTATTTTTTTTTTGCTGTTTATGTACATGCACCCTTTGCTGCATTTGTTATTGCTGTTTATACACATGCACCCATTGCTGCTGCTGTATTTACTATTGCTGTTTATGTAAGCTCTCCCATTGCTGTCGCTGTGTTTGTTAGTGCTGTTTATGTACATGCACCCATTGCTGTCACTGTGTTTGTTATTGCTGTTTATATATATGTACCCATTGCTTTCGCTGTGTTTGTTATTGCTGTTTATGTATACACACCCGTTACTGTCACTGTATTTGTTATTGCTGCTTATGTACATGAAACCATTGTTGTCACTGCATTTTTTTATTGCTGTTTATGAGCATGCACCCATTGCTGTCACTGTTTTATTGCTGTTTATGTACATGCACCTGTTGCTGTCTCTGTGTTTATTTATGTACATGCACCCATTGCTGTCGCTGTGTTTATTTATGTATCCGCACCTATTGCTGTCACTGTGTTTGTTGTTGCTGTTTATGTAAATACACCCATTGCTGTCACTGTGTTTGTTGTTGCTCTTTTATGTACTCACACCCATTGTTGTCTCTGTTTTTGTTATTGCTGTTTATGGATATGCACCCATTGCTGTCACTGTATATGTACATGCACCCATTGCTGTGGCTGTGTTTGTTATTGTTGTCGCTGTATTTGTTATTGCTGTTTATGTATGTGCACCCATTGCTATTGCTGTATTTGATTTTCCTGGTTATGTACTTGTACCTCTTGCTGTCGCTGAATCTGTTATTCCTGTTTATGTACCTGCACCCATTGCTTTCACTGTGTTTGTTATTGCTGTTTATATACACACACCCATTGCTGTTGCTGTATTTGTTATTGATATTTATGATTCTGCACACATTGCTGTTGCTGTAATTGTTGTTCCTGTTTATGTACATGCACCCATTGCTTTCACTGTGTTTGTTAGTGCTCCATTACTGTTGCTGTATTTGTTACTGCTGTTTATGTACACCCCACCCATTGCTGTTGCTGTATTTGTTATTGCTGTTGATGTACATGCACCCATTGCTGTTGCTGTATTTCTTAGTCCTGTTTATGAACACGCACCCATTGTTTTCACTGTTTGTTATTGCTGTTTATGTACACACACCCTTTCTTATCGCTGTATTTGTTATTGCTGTTTATATACACACACCCATTGCTGTAGCTGTATTTGATATTCCTGTTTATGTACGTGCACCTATTCATGTCACTGTGTTTGTTATTGCTGTTTATGTACACACACCCATTGCTTTTGTTGTATTTGTTGTTGCTGTTTATGTACATGCACCCATTGCTGTTGCTGCATTTGTTATTTATGTACATGCACCCATTGCTGTTGGTGCATTTGTTATTGCTGTTTATGTGCACACACCCATTGCTGTCACTGTGTTTGTTATTGCTGTTTATGTACACGCATCCTTTGCTGTCACTGTGTTTGTTATTGCTGTTTATGTATATGCACCCTTTGCTGTTGCTGTATTTTTTTTTGTTGTTTATGTACATGCACCCTTTGCTGCATTTGTTATTGCTGTTTATGCACATGCACCCATTGCTGTTGCTGTATTTACTATTGCTGTTTATGTAAGCTCTCCCATTGCTGTCACTGTGTTTGTTATTGCTGTTTATGTACACACACCCATTGCTTTTGTTGTATTTGTTGTTGCTGTTTATGTACATGCACCCATTGATGTCGCTGGGTTTGTTATTGCTGTTTATGTACACACACCCATTGCTGTTGCTGCATTTGTTATTTATGTACATGCACCCATTGCTGTTGGTGCATTTGTTATTGCTGTTTATGTGCACACACCCATTGCTGTCACTGTGTTTGTTATTGCTGGTTATGTACACGCACCCATTGCTGTCACTGTGTTTGTTATTGCTGTTTATGTATATGCACCCTTTGCTGTTGCTGTATTTTTTTTTTGCTGTTTATGTACATGCACCCTTTGCTGCATTTGTTATTGCTGTTTATACACATGCACCCATTGCTGTTGCTGTATTTACTATTGCTGTTTATGTAAGCTCTCCCATTGCTGTAGCTGTGTTTGTTAGTGCTGTTTATGTACATGCACCCATTGCTGTCACTGTGTTTGTTATTGCTGTTTATATATATGTACCCATTGCTTTCGCTGTGTTTGTTATTGCTGTTTATATATACACACCCGTTACTGTCACTGTATTTGTTATTGCTGCTTATGTACATGAAACCATTGTTGTCACTGCATTTTTTATTGCTGTTTATGAGCATGCACCCATTGCTGTCACTGTTTTATTGCTGTTTATGTACATGCACCTGTTGTGTCTCTGTGTTTATTTATGTACATGCACCCATTGCTGTTGCTGTGTTTATTTATGTATCTGCACCTATTGCTGTCACTGTGTTTGTTGTTGCTGTTTATGTAAATACACCCATTGCTGTCACTGTGTTTGTTGTTGCTCTTTATGTACTCACACCCATTGTTGTCTCTGTTTTTGTTATTGCTGTTTATGGATATGCACCCATTGCTGTCACTGTATATGTACATGCACCCATTGCTGTGGCTGTGTTTGTTATTGTTGTCGCTGTATTTGTTATTGCTGTTTATGTATGTACCCATTGCTATTGCTGTATTTGATATTCCTGGTTATGTACTTGAAATTCTTGCTGTCGCTGAATCTGTTATTCCTGTTTATGTACCTGCACCCATTGCTTTCACTGTGTTTGTTATTGCTGTTTATATACACACACCCATTGCTGTTGCTGTATTTGTTATTGATAGTTATGATTCTGCACACATTGCTGTTGCTGTAATTGTTGTTCCTGTTTATGTACATGCACCCATTGATTTCACTGTGTTTGTTAGTGCTCCATTACTGTTGCCGTATTTGTTACTGCTGTTTATGTACACGCACCCATTGCTGTTGCTGTATTTGTTATTGCTGTTGATGTACATGCACCCATTGCTGTTGCTGTATTTCTTAGTCCTGTTTATGAACACGCACCCATTGTTTTCACTGTTTGTTATTGCTGTTTATGTACACACACCCTTTGTTATCGCTGTATTTGTTATTGCTGTTTATGTACACACACACCCATTACTGTAGCTGTATTTGATATTCCTGTTTATGTACGTGCACCTATTCATGTCACTGTGTTTGTTATTGCTGTTTATGTACACAAAACCATTGCTTTTGTTGTATTTGTTGTTGCTGTTTATGTACATGCACCCATTGATGTCGCTGGGTTTGTTATTGCTGTTTATGTACACACACCCATTGCTATTGCTGCATTTGTTATTTATGTACATGCACCCATTGCTGTTGGTGCATTTGTTATTGCTGTTTATGTGCACACACCCATTGCTGTCACTGTTTGTTATTGCTGGTTATGTACACGCACCCATTGCTGTCACTGTGTTTGTTATTGCTGTTTATGTATATGCACCCTTTGCTGTTGCTGTATTTTTTTTTGCTGTTTATGTACATGCACCCTTTGCTGCATTTGTTATTGCTGTTTATGCACATGCACCCATTGCTGTTGCTGTATTTACTATTGCTGTTTATGTAAGCTCTCCCATTGCTGTCACTGTGTTTGTTATTGCTACTTATGTACACGCACCCATTACCGTCACTGTTTTTGTAATTGCTGTTTATGTACATGCATCCATTGCTGTCTCGTGTTTATTTATGTACCTTCACCTATTGTTATCGCTGTGTTTTTTATGCTGTTTATGTACATGCATCAATTGCTGTCACTGTGTGTGTTGTTGCTGTTTATGTACATGCACCTGTTACTGTTGCTGCATTTGTTATTGCTGTTTATATACATGTACCCATTGCTGTCTCTGCATTTGTTATTGCTGTTTTTGCACATGCACCGATTGCTGTCGCTGTGTTTGGTATTGCTCCATGGTAGCACATCAATTGGGTGAGTCAAGATGAGTGAAGTAATTTGAGTGAGTATATTTGGACAACTGCAATTTGGGCGACTGCCACATTACAGCGACCACACAATATGGGCGACACTGCTGATTCAGCGATTCCCCATTGGCAAAGCACAGCATGGTGTTAGAATATTTAAAATAGGGGGATGCGAGGGGCACTGCCCTTTGCAGGGGGTGCAGGGGGTGAAGCCCCCCCCAGCAAAAATAGAGACCTGCACCGTTGATGGGATGCACCTGTTGCCATTACGAATTGCAACAGGTGTATGTGGCTGCAAATAAGGGTGGATGATTGTGGTGGGTACTGTGTCTGTTCGGTCCCGTTCAGCTGGTTGGTGGGCAAGTAGCAGCTCCAGTGGCTATGGCGGCAAAAAGGTTTGTCCTGTTCGAGGGAGGCTGTCTGAGGAGAAAAGAAGGAGACAATTCAAATAAATAGCAGGCAGGAGGGTGTCTGAGGATGCTATTCCTTTCAGCTACAGATGTGATGTCAGTTAGTCACTGAAATGTGCCATGCTGTAGTTTGCGGTCGCCCAATTGATGGTCGCTGTAAAAAATTTGCCAAAATTACTTTCGCTCAATTATAGTCGCCCAGATGACATGGAACCTTGCTCCATTGCTGTCACTGTGTATGTTATTGCTGTTTATGTACATGCACCTATTGCTGTGGCTGCATTTGTTGTTGCTGTATATGTACACGCACCCATTGCTGTCACTGTGTTTGTTATTGCTGTTGCTGTATTTGTTATTGCTGTTAATGTACATGCACCCATTGCTGTTGCTGTATTTGTTATTGCTGTTTATGTACAAATACCCATTGCTGTTGCTGTATTTGTTATTGCTGTTAATGTACATGCACCCATTGCTGTTGCTATATTTGTTATTGCTGTTTATGTGCATACACCCATTGCTGTCGCTGTGTTTGTTATTGCTGTTTATGTACATGGACCCATTGCTGTCGCAGTATTTGTTATTGATGTTTCACTCCCTGCTGTTACTTCTTTGTCAGGGTTGCACTTGGAAATGAGTTTCTGTTCAATGTGCCTTTCCTGATCACCAAATTAAAAAAAAAATATATAAAGTTCCAACTCTGTGTGGAAGGATATGAGGAACTGTGGGAAACAGAACTAGCAATGTAAGAAATTACCTATTCTCTGCCCAATTAAATGTGCTATAAATCATGATAGCTTACTTTGGAAACTGAGTTTCTCTGTTCTTCAGAAAACAGTTTAGAAGCATCTTGGCTTCCAGAATTTGGGCCCGTCATCTTTATCTGAAGCCCTTTATGCCCCTTTCTTTCCCACTGTGCAGCCACCGGAGTGAGTTACTATTTTCCAGAGACCCATTTCAACACATCCCATTTGTGTAGTAATAAATAAGGTTTGCAAGTAGAATATGAAAAATGATTCATCCACAAACTTCCAAGCCCTTGGATCTGGAGATTTAATCAGGCATCTTGGAATTCTTGGTCCTGGTTTATCTGCCATGCTAAGTATTGTTGTCAGTATGGCCCTATAATTTAATGCAGCCACAGAATGCTAGTTAATTAATTGTTCCATGCCACTGAATGTATCCAATGCAAGTGCACAGATATGTAGCATTATTGAGCCAGGCCTCAGAAGGGACTATATTGATGGAGGGAGGGGAACCAGATGTTTCCGTGATGGGACTTTCGAAGGCAGGAAAGGATTTGTGTGTTGAAAATAATATGCAAGAGTTCCAAATACAATGCAAAGATGACATTTTAATAGTACTTCTGCAGAAATGTTTAACAGAAAATGACCTCATTCGCAATTTCAGTCCCTAAAAGGATATCCAAGACACTCATGAGCAGCAGTTATCCATGTTAAGAAAAAGAACTTGCCTCATAGTCATTTCCTGCTGATCCATCACTCTTGGTCCATGATATTGATTTTATTGCTGAAATCCATTCATTTTGTTTCCCACTCAAGTTCTTGTAAAAACTCTGCCTCAGGAACTTGGATTTGTGTTGGCTAAAGTTAGTCCTGATATCCATAGTGCCCTCTCTCATCAGGGAGTGGTGTGTGTGCTAGAGTTAGTCCTGATGGCTACAGTGCCCTGTTCCATAAGGGAGTGTTGTGTGGGGTAGAGTTAGCCTTGACATCCACAGTGCCCTGTACTGTCTGGGAGCATCATCTTATAGGCTTCGTTGCTTCCCCTTTTCCCCTGGAAAAAATACCACATACACTGTCTTGGAGGAAGTGGTTTATTTAGTATTCTGTTCAATATGCAGCAAAAAGCAACATGCTTAACTCAGGAGTCTCACCAAGGCAACCTCAGGCCTCTGCTGGTCCTTTCCTTACCCCATGAAGGGACCCTCCAAGAGGACCCAGGAATCACATCTACGATCTTGGAGGGATACTGGCCTCCAGGAAAGGGGTCTTTCAACCAAGTAGTAGGTGCCCAGTCCCCATCTAGTGGACCCTTCAATCACCGGACAAGCTTAATTAGGTTAGGCCCCAAGCTGCTCAAACCGGAGCCCATGATTGTCTGAGCCTCACCTCATGCAAATCTACAGTGACCTGTTCAGAACAAAAGCAGATTCCCCCTTTTCCCCTTGAATAATGCCTTTTTGTGAGACTTCCCTGCCATGGCTATTTACAATGGCTGTGACAGCAGTAAAAGTCAGGACCCTTCAATGGAGACAACACCCCCCCAAAAAAAAATCCTTTGTGAGGGGAAAAAAAACAAGAAACTTCCTCCCTGGCCCCTACAACAATCCCTCTTAGTGGAGAGGCAGGGTTCCCTAAATAGTCTGGTCTGCCCTAAGCCCTGCTTTTATGAGGGTGGGTGGGTAAGAATCCCAGTCATTGGAGAAGAAGGAAGAGGGGGAGCCAAGCATGTGCTTACTCTATTAAACCCCTCTGGCTACCCCCAGAAAATCCTTTGTGGAAAAAAACAAAACAAGAAACTTCCTTCCTGGCCCCTATAGCAATCCCTCTTAGTGGAGAGGCAGGGTTCTCTAAACAGCATGGTCTGCCCTAAGCCCTGCTTTTATGAGGGTGAGTGGGTAATAATCCTAGTCATTGGAGAAGAAGGAAGTGGGAGAGTCGAGCTTGTGCTTACTCTCTTAAACCCCTCTTGCTACACCCCCACTGACTGGCATTCTCTGCCCAACTGATGGCCCTACCTGAGTCCCCTCCCTTGAAGTTCAGTTCTACTTGACCTAACATCCAGGTAGCAGGGAGGAGGGGGCTTGGCAAAACCACATCTGCTGGAAAAGTGGGCTAGAGGTACTGGGACTAATTAATATAGAAACTTAGATGATGACAACAGAAAATGATTGATGTTCCATCCAGTCTGCCCATATTACCCTCTCATACCTCAAGACCTATTGGCTCTGGAGGGTCTCTGCTTACAATATTCCTCTCTTTGTATTCCATGTTTCCACCTCCCTCTTCCTGCTAAGTAGCCATGCTATCTCTTTGACTCTATCCCAGCCGTGTTTTAAGTCATTTATGTCTTTGGCACCCACCACCTCTGCCGGCAGACCATTCCATGGCTCAGCCACTCTTTCTGTAAAATGATACTTCCTCACTTCCTTTTTAAACTCCCCCCCCCATTAACCTCCACTTGTGATCCCATTCCCTAGCTTCTCTGTTCCTAGTAAATAGCTTCTGACAGTCCATTTTGTAAATTTTTCTCAGGAACTTGAAGGTCTCTATCATATCCACCCACTCTCTTCTGGTTTCAGGTGAGTACTTGTTCAGCAGCTTCAGTCGATTCTCAGAGGAGCTGCCATGCTGGCCCTGAATCAACTTGGTTATCCTATGTTGTACCTTCTCTAACCTGTCCCTGTCCTTTTTTAGGTGAGGACTCCAGAACTGGACACAGCACTCTAGATATGGCCTCACCAGTGACCTATACAGTGGTAACAGCACCTCCTGCTTTCTATTGACAAACCCTCTCTCAATGCACCCTAGCATTGTGTTAGCCTTGCTGAAGGCTTTATTACACTGACTGGTTTGTTAACGTGAGTCACTAATGATGACTCCATGGTCCCTTTCCTCAGATGTTGTGGTCAGCTTAACCCTCCATCCAATACTCGGTTCTGGGGGTTTGTTTCCTAAGTGCATAACTTTGCATGTTTTGGCATTGAATTTCAGTTGCCAGACATTGATCAGTTGTACAAAAAGTTTAAATACAAGCTAGTTGTTGCAAAAAGAAGGGCAAAACACAACCAATACTAGATGTAAGGAGGGCTGTAGAGAAGCAGGAGCTCTGGTGCAGGAAAAGACATGTGTGGTGTGGTCTCTGAGAAGGGATTTCAGAGCAGTGTAAGAAGAGAGTTGGAGGAGCAGCAGGGGTGCATGTGCTAGATAACAGACAGGGAAGTCTATAGGAAAAGGTAACCTGTGCAGCTGAGAACCTGGTGTGAGACAGAGCAAAGGTGCAGGGGTCACAGGTTCCATGGGGAGAGGATGAAGGAAGGGGCAGGACAAAAGGGAGTTGAGATAGTTGGGGAAGGACCCAAACCAGAATTTGAAAATGAGTGAAGCACAATGAAAGTGGAATCTGCCATTGAGAGTGAGTAGAGTGAGTTATAGAGTACAGTGATTGGTCTGGGGGGGCAGATGAGGGCAAAGTGACAGAATGAATGGCAGAGTTTAATCTGGCTAAGGTAGATTTGAGGGCAGTGCTGTACAACATCTGTATTGTCAACCACTGAAGGAATCATTTCCATGATAATCCCGTGGTAGGTGGAGAGGAGGATACAGCTTTTGTTCCTGAACAGCACCCCAAGTTTGGGAACATACGAACATACAAAGAAGCCATCCGAATATGGCCATTAGAGCTATCTAGTCTGCTCTTACTGCAGGGTCCTTAGCTTAAGCTACTGACCCTGCCCCCCCAATCCTCCCATCCTTTCCATCTGCCTCTCCCATGAACCTCACTCTCTCATTATGTCTATCCCAGCCTCACTTGAAGCTGCCCACTGTCTGCACCAGGCCACCTCTTCCAGCAGGGCATTCCAACTGGCCACCAATGTCTCCATGAAAAAGTGCTTCCTCACATCCCTCCTAAACCTCCCCCCAGCTTAAGACTTGTCCCCTCATGTTTCAGCTGCTGTTTAGCTTAAACAGACCCTCCTTCTCCACCTTATTTATCCCTTTCAAGTACTTGAAGGTCTCAGTCATATCTCCTGTCTCCGTCATCTCCTCCAGACAGTACATGTTCAGGGCCCACATCTCTTCACATGTTTTACCCTATTAACCAATGATCATCTTCATTGCCCTTCTTTGGGCAGTTGCCAGCAGGTTAATGTCCTTTTTAGGGTGCAGGCATCAGTACTGCACTCCATACTCCAGGTGTGGCTTCACCAGCAACCTGTACAAGGTCAGTATAAAGAGCTTTTGCCTATTGCTGATCCCTTTGGCTACACATCCCCACATCTTGTATGCCCTTGCTGCTGCTTTCTTGCACTGCGTGGATGGCCTCTGGTCACTCCCAGATCCTTCTACTCTTCTGTTACTGATACACGAACCCCTCCCAAGTAGTACTCTGTCCTGGGATTCCTGACTCCAGAGTGCAGAACTTTGCATTTCTTGACTTTGAAGCCAACTGCCATATCCCGGAACTTTTCTCCAGTTTTTTCATATCGTCCTGTAGGTCCTGTATCCCTTTTGTTCTGTCCACCCTTCCACAGAGCTTGGTATCATCTGCAAAAAGGCATATTGTTGCCCTTAATGCCATCCTCAATATCATTGATGAAGACATGGAACAACACTGGGCCCAGCACCGAGCCCTGTGGGGCCCCACTGGTGACCTCCCTGATGCTAGATAATTCTCCCCCCAGCATCACCCTCTGCCTCCTGTTCCTTAGCCAGTTTTCTCCCCATCTAGTCCTCTTTTCACCAACTCCAAGATCTGACAACTTCCTGATCACCTCTTGTGGGGTACAGAGTCAAAGACCTTGCTAAAGTCCAGATAAAGGATGTCTACCACTTGACCCCATCTACTGCCTTAGTGGCCCAGTAAAAAAGTCAATCAGATTAATTTGACATGATCTCCCTCCCATAAACCCATGCTGCTTTGCATCCTGGAGACCATACTCCTGCAGATACTCTACTAACCTTCCTTAAGTATGGTCTCCGTGAGCTTGTACACAACTGAGGTCAGACTGACTGGTCTGTAATTCCCTGGGTCATCCCTTGGGCTGCTCTAATGGAGGGGCAACACATGTGCTGTTCTCCAGTCCTGGGGAACCATGCCTGACTCCAGTGAACTACTGAACAGTGCTGCCAGTATCCCCACAAGCTCCTCTGCTATTTCCCTCAGTACCCTTAGGTGTATGCCATCTGGTCCTGGTGATTTGTCCAACTTCAATGCTAGCAGCCCCCCCTCACTCTGTCCTCCCCTACCTCCACATCCGTGCCCCGCCGCTCCTCATCTCCCCCTTGAAAGCACCGGTCCATCTTTCTCCCTGATGAAGACAGAGGTATTCGTTCAGTACCTCTGCTTTTTCCCTGTTCTACTCCACCTACTCATCCACTTTCCATAGCCTAACAATCCTGTCCTTCTTGTCTGATTTCTGGCTTATATAGTGAAAAAAGGTCTTCTCCCTCTTCTTAATTCCCTCCACTATCTGCAGTTCCTTCTGGGCCTTAACCCCCTGGACTACCTTACTTGTCTCACTAGCCAACCTTAGGTAATCTTCCTTATCTATCTCTGTTTTGGGCTTTCTGAATCTCCTATAGGCTAATGTCTTGTCCTTTAGTGCCTGGGTGACCTCAGAACTGAACCAGCTGGGTGCTTTGGCCCTTGAGCTCTTCCCCTTGAGCCTAACGTTCTCCTCTGTGGCACTCATTATTCCATCTTTAACCCTTAGGCTGCTGACAGAATTAGAACGTAGGTATTTTGGACTGATATATCAGTCCGCGGCCTTGTAAAGGTTAATGATGGACCACGTTTGGTCCACCCTTATGCCTGCTCTGATGCCTGCCAAGTGTCTCATCCATCTTCATGAAGTCTGCCCTCCTAAAATCCAGGATTTTGGTCTTAGTGGGCATGTTTTCCCTGCCCATATCCAACTGGAGCCACACTGTGTGATGGTTTCTTCCCCACAGGGGCTCCTTACCCATTATTCCTTGTATGTGCTTTCCATTCGTAAGCACTAGCTAAAGGATTGACCCTCCCTGGTGGGTTATGTAACTCCTGAGTCAGTAACCCACTCTGCAGCCCTTCTAGAATCACCTACCTCCTGGCACATGCTGTGGATGGTATCCTCCAGTCTCCCTTGGGCAGGTTGAAGTCCCCCACTATTACCACCTCTCCTTTCTCTGCAGCTTCCACTATTTGTGAGCTTAGTTTCCTGTCCCTTTCCTCTTCCTGGTTGGGTGGTCTATAAACCACCCTCAACCTCACCTTTCTTCCTCTACTGGACTGTAACTGAACCCACAGTACTTCCACTCTCTCCTCGTCCGACTTCTCCCTTGTGCATGTTATACTCTTCCTGATACAAACTACCCCCCCTTTCCCTACTGCCTGCTGTCCTGTATAGTTTATATCCAGGGATCAAGAGGTCCCAGTCATGGTGTGGTGTGGCCCAAGTCATGGTTTTTACTGCTGTGTCCACCCTCCCTTCTGCTGATAGCGCCTGCAGATCATCCATCTTGTTTCCAAGACTGCGCGGTCAGAGATACCAGCTTCCACCTAGAATCTGAGCCTCCTTCTCTTTACTCCCTTCTTTTTTACTCATTTCCCTCCTCTGTGCTCTCCACCCCACCCCTCATTTCTAATTACCCTGCTGTCCCTTCATCTCCAGTCTCCAGACCTCTTCTACCAGTATGGGTGGGAGGTTCATTGACCTCCTCCTCCTGGAGGCTTTCGGCCTGCAGCCCCTCAAGTAGTGTATATTCAGTTTATTGGTTATGTACCCCCCAGTTTGTCCCTGGGTACCCTTGAACCCTCACTGCTGAGGTGTAGCCTTTCCACTGAAAAGAGTGTTTTGTTTGACCAGGTGCCCCCCCAATCCATGATACAGGAACACTTCTTAATGATGCCATCAGTGTTACAGGAAAAGCACTTCTTTTCAAGGAATGATCCAGTGAACCGAAATAAAATGAAAACATATGATCAGAAAATTTCAGACATAATCTAGACTGCTGCTTTGACAAAGCCAGAAAGCTCTAAAGGTGTGTGTACAGTGCCGCTCCTGTTTGTGGAGGGTAACACTGCAGCTGTTTACAGTTCATCCACACATGGAGCTTGGGGAGAGGTTGTAGGTGACATTGCTCCATCCACTGACCCTTTTATTTTTTTGTACTAGAAAATAGACTGGAGAAAGTGCAGGGTTTTATCAGCCACATTATGGCCCCCCCCACCCCGACAGAATTTGCTGTTTTAAAATGCACACGTATTTTCTAACCTACAAGGTGTAGACAGTTGTGCAGTTTTCCCACATAATGACAGTGTTTGTGTACTAAATAATTTTTTAGTAAGATATTATATAGGAATATACTTTGATTCCTTAGGTTATGCCACCGATGTTTCCAAAAAACACTTCGGCCTGGATATTCAAACAGCGCTCAAAACTGGCGCAACAGTAGGAGCAAGCACAAACCAGTTGCGCAAATGTGCAACAGGTGCAATATTCAAACATGGAGCAGAGCAAATAGCGCAAGCAACCAACGTCTGAATATCGCACATACTGCGCCATCGCGCAACCAGGAAGGAGAAGCTGAGCCAAAATGTTGCGCTATGGCGCAACCATGGAAGCTCTCAGCTGAGCATTCCAGAGCTGCCATAGCGCAAGCACAGCCCCCAGAGCAATGGAACTGCACATCCAGGGAGGCAGGCTGGGGCCCACCGCCAGCCATGCCACACATGGGCACAGGAACACACTGCAGAACCCACACCACACGGCACACCCAAACACAGCATCACTGGGGTGGGACGGATGATCACGTGCCCATGGGGACAAGCCAACAAAGCATAGCAGAGCCCTGACACCCCAGCACAACCACTGGCAGGCAGAGTGCCACACACAGGGGTTGACAACCACAGTGCACATCAGCCCCCATATGCACAGCGCACCTGCACTGTGACCCCAAGACACCACCCATGTGCAGTGACTGGCACTTCAGGAAACCATGCAGTCCCCCAGCACTCATCAGCCCGTGCAACACAGAAGCCTACAAGCCAGACACACCCTGTACCCAGCAGTGGGTGGCAGCATGGCAAGACCAACCGAAAGGCACTGCCATGCTGGAGATACCTCCCATGCACACACATGCACACACACACACACACACACATACCCAGGACCATACCAGCCCAGATGGCATGTACACCCTGCAACTGAGCACCCATAGCCAGCTGCAAATCAGAGACCAACACAGTATTCATATCAAAATAGAAATGTATATTTAAAGGACTAATCACAAAACCAAGTGAAACTATGTACAAGTGGGGGGGACAGGTAAAAGGCAGGGGTGTTCAAGGGGGAGGGAATAACAACTTGGAGAGGGAAGGCAGGGTGATAGGGATGGGAGAAGTGGGAAGGGAATGTGGGCTATGGCCCAGCTGGCTGCTGGTCCTCCCCCTGCTGGTGCCCCCTCCTGTGGCTCCTTCGCCGATCACCATGGTGCTGTATGGCCTGCAGGATCTCCTGGTTCTGATCTGCAACCTGGCTGAGGTGCCGAAGATACTGGAACATCCTCCTGAGTACCTCGAGGCCTAGGAAAATGGGAACACAGTCAATGGCTGAGACTGACCACAACCCTGAACACCACCCAACCTGCAAGCCATATAGCCCAATGTCCCGCACCTGTGATGGCATGCACCCACCCACAGTGAACATGCACATGGCCATCACAAACAGGCGGCACCAGCTATGCACACCACCACCCACACACACTGCCCACGTCAATCACAGCACAAACTAGGCTGGCAAGTGATGTGGCAACGTGGTGCGATGCCAGTTACACAGCTATGTGCCCAGTGCATGCCTGGACCACCAGTGATGCATACACAGACGTGCCGTGATACTGCACTGTAATGCAGGTCACCTGTGTCATGCCTACATACATGGATACATGGATATATAGACAGTGTCGGCAGATAAGGGCCTATGGGACACCCAGTCTGTCCATTTGACCTTGTACGTTCACTCTGTTGTCCTATAAGTCCGTTCCCCCTTACCCCTGACCTCCAGAATTCCGTTATGGCTAACCCATGCATTCACAAATCCCGTGACCAAGTCAGCCCCACCACTTCCTCTGGCAGGGTGTTCCACTTGTCCACCACCCATTCTGTGAAGAAATACTTTCTCATGTTTCCTCTGAATCATCCCCCCTCCAACTTCATCCCATGCCCTCTAGTCCTGGAACATCCTTTACGCTTAAAAATATTGTTTTCCTGCACTCTGTTCCCCCCTGTAAGATACTTGTGTGTCCCCATCATATCCCCACCCTCCTCCCTCCAGGAGTACATGTTCAGTTCCGTCAACCTGTCTGCATAGGACTTGTGATGCAATCCATGCACCATCCATGTCGCCTCCTCTGACCCTCTCCACCCAGTCCATGTCCATACGTAGGTATGGTCTCCGGAACTGTACACTGTACTCCAGTGTGGGGACTCACTAGTGTTTTGTATAGTGGAATTATGACCTCCCTTTGGTTGTGTCCCGCATGGCTGGTGGTCTTGCCCCCAGCATGCAATAGCATCCATGAAGTAATGATACTCACACCTCCAGCAGCTGGGTCTGGCGCTGCTGCTGCTGCTGCTGTTGGGGCTACAACACCCCGGCACGGGGCCTGGCATGGCCCACGTCACCCTGGTCCTGTGTCCTCACAATCCGCCTGTGGGAGACATATGTTGAGACAAACATCAGTGTGACTCAAAAGCAGAGTGCCCCTGCCCCAGTGAGAGTGCCTGCCCACACAGCCATAACCATCCATCGCACAGCTGCACACACTGACACACCTATGCACAGCCACCCAAGCACACACACACCCCTACAGAGAATATAGGGTGCATAGATGGTACACTCACCTGGCCTAGGCACCACGCCCTGCCTGGCACGTGAACGCAGCCGCGTCAAGAGTTCCGGCTCCCTCCGGCGGAGGTCACTCTACTGGTGCCGGCACTGCTCAGCAGACCGGCCCCGGCCAGTGACCTCCACCAGGTCAGTGGCCACTTGCTGCCACACGTGGGTCCTAGGCATGGTGAGGGGCGCCTCACCATACAGTGCCTCACAGTGGGGCTCCACCAGGGCCACCAGGTTGGCCACTTTAAGCTGGCTCCAGGACACCGCCCTCCTCCTAGCCATGGCACCAACTTTACAGCAGGCAATATGGCGCCCCGCTGCGCTGTAACCCCACGTGGAGTTGTTGCGCAATAGACCACCACAGGCTCCAATCGCGCTGTTCGAACAGCGCCGTCACTTTACATGGTGCTGTCACCAGACAGCGCAATAAGGCGATACACATGGCATGCCAACAGCGCCAGGGATCAGAGGCATACACAAGGTCACGGCAATGATGCAAGGCTACGCGCACAGCGCCATGGGCGTATGGGCATCCTGTGGGACTGCCAGGCTGAGCACCAGTGCCACAGTGGACTATCACGCGGTAGTGCCACAGCGCCATATAGTGCCCAGTGCTGTAGTGCCACTGGCACAATGGTAGCCATGGCCTGAATCGCCCTGCTCGGCTCAACAGGTCTGCAGTGCGATAGATGCGCGTAAGCTGTCTGGGCATGCGCAATGCGGTGCCAGCACGCAGCCACAATCATGCGCCATTGGCTCGAGCGGACCTTCCGTATTGCGCTAAGCACAAATACGCGATATTCAGCCGACATATGCAAATCATTCGATCAGCCATTCAAAGGCGCAGTGGCGCGATTAGCATGTCATTAAAGTAGCGCCACACCTCATTTGCATGTGTTGCGTTATAAAAATGCGACAGTGGGTTGTGCTGGCCAGATTTGGTTACTGCAGGTGAGAGGTGAGTTACATGCTGTGTGATGCTCAGGACAATGCTCATGGGCAGGGGTGCCGGAGGATGATAAAGGCTGAGGGGGCTGAGCATGAAAAGGGCACTTAGAAAGGGACAAAGGGCACCCTTTCTATCAGTATCTGCCATGCGGAGAGGAAACGGGGGGCTTCAGCCCCCGGCCGGCAGATATGCTCATGGGGAAATGCTGTCAACTGCACAGTGACAGGTGTCCACTTCCACCCATACAGATCACCATGACTGACCAGAGCCAAGCTGAGGGTGTGGACGGCGGGCGTAGGAGGAGGCCGAACTTCACCACGGCAGAGACAGAGGCCCTCTTCCAGGCCTACCTGGAGGATGAGCCAGTATTGAGTGGATGGAGGGGCACCCCTCAGGAGCATGCAGCTGCATGGGAGGGGGTAGCTCGGGCCGTCAACCTGCATGGAAGCCACCAGCGCTCCGTGCAGGAATGCAGGAAGAAGATGGGGACTGACCGCAGGAGGCTGAAGGAGAAGGTGGCAGCCTTTAGGGTGGCAAGTGCTGGCACTGGTGGGGGCCCACCAGTGGTGTTGCAGCTGTCCCCTACAGAGGAGACACTGGTCATGGCCATGCAGCCGAGTGCCATTCTTGAGGCGTGCCAGGAGGATTCCAGACAGGTGGAAGCCCATCACTGCACGGTATGACATGGTGATGTTGTTGGGGCTGTTGTTCACATGCACTCACATGTACTCTCTTTCTGTTACAGATCCTGTTCGTCTGCAGGAGACGGTGGTGGTGGTGGGTCCAGACAGTGAGGCAGACATGCTGGACCGTGGAGGAGGGACCATCCACCTCCGGCACCAGCCTGCAGGCACTGCAGCAGCATGCACGCTGGGCCAACAACTCCGGCGTCAGTGATACGGGTGCAGGGGTTGCACAGCCTGTGTCACAGCAGTCTGGCATGCAGGTATGCTAGCATGCTGTGCCTATGGCAGTGGCACGCACCTGCACCATTGATGATAGCAGGCCTGCAATGGGCAGTGATAGATGTGTGTCCCATGACGGACACATGGCAGGCCAGCACGTGCCCCTGGGCCTTCCTGGTTCACACCTGTGTACCAGCATGCTGGCACAGTCCCAGGCTGTGCCTGTCAGCACCGGTGGGGCAGCACCCGTGGCTCTGCAGGTGTCTGGCACTGTTGTCAGCACGGAGGTGGAACAGGTGGACCTGGGGGCTCAGCAGTTGGAGGGGCGGCAGCAGCAGTTGCACACCAGGTCTGGGGGTACAGTGTCAAGCAGTGGCACATGTCCACCGCCCTTAGATCCACCCATACCTGGTCCTGGTGAACAGCGCCCACCCTCAAGGGGTGCTGTGCACCAGGACCGTCCTCACCCTGGGGGTCACGATGCCATTGGGGCACAGTACCCATTGGACGCGCACACCCGCCTGCTGCAGGACTCGGTACAGCTGCAGGGGCGGGTTGCAAGGTCGTGAGGCGCTGTCTGTGTCCATGGGTGGCATAGCAGGGAGTGTGCTCGGACCGAGCCGAGCTGGTCCTTATGCGGACGGATGTGACCGCTGCCATTGACAGGCTGACCCAGGCAGTGGTCTCTGTCGGGACGCAGTAGCCACACTGTCAGGTGCCCTGTACCACACCCCACACAGTGCGCTCCACTCCCGTTCCCGGCATCGTGCGACACCAGGCCTGTCGATGCGGGTTCTGCTATGGGCATCCCGAGCACCCTGGTGCAAGTTTGTTTGGCAGGATGCAGACCCCTGTGCGGGCAAGGTCGGCGTTCGGCGCGGTGGGACCCCTGGTGGTGCACCAGCGCCACCCGATGTGGCCCTGCTCAGCCTGCCAGTGCTGCTGGGCCCGGCGGGGCCGCCCGCATCCGTGGTGGCCGTGGGACAGTGCTACCTGACTGAACTGTCTCCCAGTGCAGGCCCTGTCTGGTGCTGCCCTGTGTGCAATGTGTGTCATGGTGGGCAGTGCACTGCTGGGTGCTCTGCTCACCAAGCTGACACCACGGACCACCCGCACACTCTCCCAACTGCTGTCCACAGGTGCGTGTGCATGATGATGCCTGCATTGCACTGTACACCAAGGTGCAGGGTGCCCAGGTCCTGACACAGCGTCGTGACAGTCCAGGTGGTGGGGGTGGTTGGTGGTGCTGTGTGTTGGCAATGTCATTTCCGCGGTGCTGTGCTGCTGCCCATGTATGCTGCCTGGTGTGTGTGTGTGTGTCCATATGAGTGCTCACCCCTCTGATGGTGTGTTGGTATGCCTGGAACCTTCAACTCCTGACCTTCATGCACGGTGTGTTCCCCTGTGTGCCTGTGGTTTAGCATAGGACAGTGTTGCCTGCACATGTCCCCTTGACTTACCTGTGTTGGGCATAGTGCTCTTCTGCAATGGTGTCCCGGTGCAGCTGGGCCTGCCGGGTCAGTCAGGGTCCCTCCATCCTGGGGGGCTGCTCATCACCCACATCACAGCGCCACTGGCGTCCCCGCCATGTCCCCTCTTGGACCTGTCTACGGCTATCCCATGGTCTTTGGCCATGTTGTGCAGGATGCAACAGGCCAGGAATATCCCACAGGCCTTTTGGGGCTGTACTGTAGGGCTCCGCGGAGGTGTCCAGGCATCTGGGCGTGCCTTGAGCATCCCAAACACCCGCTCTATGATGTTACGTGTTGCGTGCATGTGCCTCATTGAAACCTAGCTGCGCTGGGGGTGGGGCGCCGGTATGGTGTGAGCAGCCAGGGACAGAGTGGGTATCCACAGTCACCTGTGTGGAGATAGTGGAGATCAGTGTCATATCAGGTCCATGGCCCATATCCTTGTGTGCCACTACCATGGCACCTGTGTCATTCCCACCTTGCACAGAGTTTGCATTCCATACATGTGTACTCACCCACTAGATGACCCGTGGGGATGTTCCCTCTTGAATCGATGGCACAGTGCAGACTGGTGCCATATGACAGCATCATGTGCTCCGCCAGGGTGTGTGGCACAGACATTGATAATGCGCCCAGTGGCATCACACACCACCTGGCAGTTGACACTGGAAAAAGCCCTTCGGTTCCGGTCGCCTGGCCGTCGGGGCCAGGTGAGTCGCGAATAGCCACATGGGTGCAGTCTATGGCCCCTAGCATGCCAGGCATATGTGCTACCCTGTGGAACTCCTGCATGTTTGTTGTACGCTCTGCCGCGGTGCTGGGGAAATGGATGTACTCCGCAGCATGAGGCAGCAGTGCGCTGAGGAATTGGGTGAGGATGCGTGACATGGCCGACTGTGTAATGCCTGTGGTGTCCCCTGTCAGCCTCTGGAAGGTGCCCGTGGCGAGCAGGCACATGCAGGCTGTCACCTTGGTCTCCACGGACAGATCATGACTCCGTCGTGAGGGTGCCTGCATCACATCACTGCACAGCTCGCAGAGCCGTCTCAGTTTGCCCTGTTCAGGCGGTGCCGGGCCTGATCTCGACATCTGTGTACAGCTGCGGAAGCTGATCACGGGCCCGATACCGCCTGTTAGGGCTGCCGGCAGGCCCCTCAGGCCACATCCCCTGCAGCATGGTGTCTCACCCCTCATTACAGCTTCCATGTGGAAGCTGACACTATCCATCTCCTGGCTTCTGCCCCGGCTGCTGTTCCTGTGTTACCCCCGCTGCCCCCACTGCTGCTTCCACTGCACCGGGCACCCCCACTGGCCTCTCTGTCCTCCTGGACCCGCTGTCCCTCTCTGCCCTTCCAGCTCCTGTCTCTCTCTCTCTCTCTCTCTCTCTCTCTCTCCCCCAGTTTGCGGCCTGCTAGAGTTCTTGCGCCGCTTCCTTGAGCCTTTTTATTTTGGCTCAAATCGGGTACTACGCAACTTCTGGCTAAGCCACTCTTGTGCTTCTTGCCAAGTGTTCGGATATCGCATTGCTTACTATGCATGGACCATCGCCGGCTCTAGCATGCCCATACCTTCATTTCCATGCGCTGTTGCTCAGCATGTTTCGGTGACGCAACTGGCCCTTCTGAATATTGCAGAATGATTTTATGAGAACCCTTTGCGCATGGCGCAACCCTTTGAATATCTGGGCCTTCATGTTTAGTTTGCTGTGCCTTTTGAGCTGCTTTACTACCATGAATATTGACCAGACATAATTTTTCAGTAGCTTCCACTTCTCATCCTCGCCTTTTCCCCTGCCTTCCTTAGCCTGATCACTCCTCCCTTGGTTTTGCATTGCTCAAATCTATAGTGAAAAAATGACTAGTCACCCTCCCCAACTCCTTCTGCTGTCCTTAGTTTTGCTTCCACCTTTGCCTGTTTGGCCCATTTATTACTTTCATTTTTTCCTGGTATACCTCACTGTCTTCCTCTATGTAATATATATGATAATGGAGGTTATCAATGGGCAATTCTACATACCTCTAATTGTCAGTACTCATTGATGTATACATTTATTGCAATATTTTGGGTATAAATAGATAATGACAGACATCTGTGACCTACACAAGTATCTCCTTTCTGATAATTTGTTAAGTATACTTCATTTTAAAGTAAAATCATATTTAGTCTAATGGGGATATTAGAACAGTTGACCAATATTTGCCACATTCATCAGATAGATTCTTTTGAATGTCACCTTTCTTTCACTCTCACCCTCTGTGTACTGATCCCCCCGACCCCCTGGCCCACAACCTTGATGAGGTTGCAGGTGGTGGAATGGCATCCACACGAGGATGAAAAACAGCTGCAGTGTTTCAGCTCACCACTGCTGCAGCAACCAAAAATGCCAATGGTGCATGTTCTCTTGCACACAGCAGGAGGTGTCCACACTGGTCTACTTGTGTGGACCAGTTACTTGGTAGTTTAAACAAGCAGTGATGTACAAGAAAATGATTAAATGGGGAATGGGAGAATTCCAGAGCTTTATCCATGGGTTGCATGTTTTTTTGAGTGGTTTTGTATTGCCAGATGACCCATGATGCTTAAATGTTCCAGTCTGATAGGAGTAATGTCAGTTTTCACAAAACATTTCATAAGGAAAACAAAGGAGTTAGCTTCTCCAATATGAAGGCTAAACTGCAGGAAATTAGGTCAGCCATTTACTTCCTGCTAAAACTCACATTTCAGAAGACTGTTTTGGTTTTAAAAGCTTGAAAAAAGTCAAATCATATTTTCTCTTTGTTGAAGGCCTTTCTTGTCATTACAGCAATCATGTTACCATGACACTGAAGTCAAGCATGAATTAGTTATTGCTGCAGTGAGAGTGAGGCCAGGCACACCCTGCTCCTGCATTTCCCCTCACACCAGTGAAGAAAATTTAGAAGGTATGCGACTGATGTTATCTCAATTCCCACAGGGCAATTGAAAAATAATTAGAAACCCACACTTACTGTAAAAAGCATCCGTTAGATAGATGAAACAGTCAGTCCTTCGCAGCGTCCCCAGTTGAAGCAAAACTTATTGAATACATTCTCCGAATCAGATCCTTTATTTCTCCACATCTGCTAAAATAGAGTTGAAGTATTTATTTTTCTCATGTTTATACTTTGTTTCATCATTCATCTTTATTTTTTCCTGTTGTGCCACTAGCCTCACCCACCCCTGCAGCTCTTACATATGGGATCCCCCGGCAACAGGGACCATCCATGTTGCATTCATATGTTCATGAATTCACACTGCGTATAGCTCCCCAGCTGGTGGTGCTTCCACTTCCACAGTGAACTGTGGTCCGTCTCTCTTCCTCATGCTATTTCTATGGATTACATTAAGTGGTGACAGGCAATAGGGAAGTGTTGCACTCCTGGTCATTGATAGGCAGTCACAGTCATCAGCACATGCTCTAGACATCATCACCCTCACACCAGTGGTACCCCTGTTATGGCTAACGAGGGGGGCATGACTATGAGCCTTTCCTTGTGGAACATCTTCCACCCCCTGGCCACTGAGAAGCAGCTTTTCCATAAGGAGTAGAGGGACACCCACCAGAGAGAAGGAGCACTCATGGTATGGCTCCTCTAAGTCCTGCCAATGCTGATTGGGTCATGGGTCCAGGGAATGAGCCGGTGCTCTGTCAAATGGAAGAGGTGGGTTTTAACCTTTAGGCCAACCGTCACCCCAGTTTATACTGCACTGTAATAACTGGGAAGTGTTTTCTCCCATTGAAAAACTGGGTTATAATTTACCATTAGTGAACACGCACTCAATTTCTCTCACTGTACGCAGACGCACACTGCTTCCATGCACTGACTGTTCCCAGAAATGCCCCCTCACAACCCCTCTTACCAGCGAGTACTGGACAAATGGAGAACAATTTTTCCGCTCCTGCTTCTACACCTGTTGATCTTTCTCAGTCACCACGCCTTCCCGACTTGTGCCCATTGAAGTTCAAGGAGCAGCATTCATCAATCTCGTAACTGCCACCATGGACTCTCCATCTCTTGCACTGATCCCAGGTCATCACATCTACTCAGGGCTAAACTCAGGGGACTAATCTCTCAACTACAGTGTGATTCTTTTTTTTTTCCATCTGCTGCCAAGCAGTTTGTCAAAAGAACTTGCAGGGGATAAAACTACAAACTACTAAACACCACTCCCATCTACTGACCAAACTGTCACTCACATTTTAAAAGGGATGCCTCCGAGAAAATACTCCCCAGCAATTACATAAAACAATGTATGGGGGTGAATGTATAAACTATAATTTAATGCCCACCCTTGGTGTGGGATGCTTTAATAAACCCTGCGGGCATGTAGCATCCCACACCGAGGGTGGGCATTAAATTCTCATTATACACTGACCCCCATACATTACTGTATATGTTACAAATTCAAAGTATTATCTTTTCCCCAGTGGCTAAGCACTTGGTAGCCACATTCTGCTTTCTGAGAAAAACTTACAAATAGATACGCATTTTATTTTCACAGAAGAATTGTGCCATATGAACAGAATATGGGAAAGGTTTTTTGTGAATAGGGCACTTGGTGTCAGTGTTCCCCTACACAGAGAAATTTACACACACAAAAGGATACAGTACCTCTAGTTATAGGAATCCATGTGTTAAATTACGTGGTACTGTATGCCTTTAATATATTATGGAACCTTTTGCAAGTTTTAAATCTAAGGTGCATTTATTTATGTATTCAGGGCACCATGAAAAGTAATATCTTGACTTAGATTTCCTTGGTGCACTAATAAACATATCCTTAAGATGTTTATATTTTTATTTTATATGTTTATTATTTTTCCAAAAAATGCCCATTAAAAGGTTGCTGCTAATTATAATTTGTTTATTTTATTTATTTACTTTTATTCATTATTTAATTTCCAGGAGAACAGGCAGTTAGGTTTTCACAACAGGGTCACATCCGATGCATCCTAGTTGCAGAAATGCACACAAATATAATAACACTCCATTGAAAATCATACTTATTGTTACTTTACTTGAAATTAATGTCAAGAGGGCGCAAAGCAGAGATCACAGTCTTCTGTAGTAACGAAACAGTGATGAAACCAAGACAGCATTGCTGAATTGGGCTTAGTGAAATGCTCAGAAATTATTTTCAGTATTGTTTTGCAATGCTAGTATTGCATCCTGCATCACGGAGTGATGCATTCACATTGTTGTGTTCTAAACAGAGCTGCAGAAGCCAACAGAATTGTATCAAGGTTATGCAAAATGAATTCTAAAGAGCTGTGTGAAGGGGCTGCAGAACCTCTCCCAAAATAGATTGTGTCACTTTTGTTGGCACAAATATATAAAGAAATAATTTTTTGAGTCACAGTTGGCAAACATCACAAGGTACATAGTCTGCCAAGGTGTCTGTGAGCCTGCCTATAATATATGAGTCTGGTCGTATGTCAGTCAGCATTTGAAACAGAGACCATATTATTTTACCATTCCTTCAGTAAGCAGGGATGTCTGATTGTTGTAAAAATAACCCAAACTATGTATAATTTGAAAGGGAAGTGGTGTAGATCGATATAAAACTGCTGCAGACATCTCCCTTGCATTGCTGCTGTAAGAAGTATGTTCCTTACTAATGCAGTGTCATAAAGACATCTGTGCAGAATTATCAGCTGAGAGTCACCTAACTGGACGCAGAGTGCTGGTATGGCTAAACAGCTGAATAGCTAATGATTGTCTCTCTCAGAAAGATATGACCTTTTTAATGAGTTTCTAAAAAAGAGTTACTTTCTCCCGCAAGGGATACAGGAGTCCTCACAGCTGTATCCTACAATCCCCAACTCTACACGGAGTAGGGGATCCAATCTACTGGAGACCCAGGCTTCCCATTGGATTCCCAGCATCCAGCCCTTTGTGTTCCCGACATGCCCTCTTTCTGCATGTGTAGTGATGGGGGTAGGGATTGTGAGTGCTGCCACTTGTGAGCCTTTGGAGCATATCTGGGCCACCTTTTTTGGTGCGAGTGACCTTCCTAGTGTACACACCGAGCAACTGTACATTATATGTAAAGCTTTCAGTTCAACAAAATACACATAGACACACTACGATCAGTAACACAACAGTATCAGTACTTGTAAATAGCACCACACAATAGGAATGTAAGTAAATAACAGTTCAGTAGTTTCACAGTTTGGTCGTTATATCAACAAACAACAGAAGGCCTGTTCAGAAAGAAAGTACCCCAGTTTCCATTTGGTTATCAAGCTTTCTTCCCTTGTCATCCTCTGTCGGTCTACTGGCAAACACCACAAGCCATCCGCCATTAATCGTGTTGCTGCTGCCATCCCACGGTTGGTCCCCCTGTGCCAGGGTCTTCGGGGGGGGTCATCCTCCCCCCAGTGGCAGAGTGGGCTACATGGAGAGGGGTCCAGGTGTACCAGCTGCAGCCATTCTCTAAATGAGGTTTGTTTTTCTCCCTCTATCTTTTCCTTCCATTTGCTGTGACACCTGTTGATGGTTCTATAGACCCCACATGTGCACAAAAGCCTTCTGGAGTGGGAACTGCTTCCTGGCACACCACAACAGTCACCTGGTGCTGGGACCTGGTGCTAGCCTTCCCCAGATGATAGCACTGCTGTGCGACAACACCTCACAACCTCCTTGGGCCACCCTCACCAGCTTCTGAGTCTGCTCTGAAACCCGCATTGCCAGCATGGCAGTGCACTGGCACATCAGGCAGTCTCCCGAGTCTACTCCAAACCCCACATTGCCAGCATGGCAGTGCATCAACCCATTAGGCAGGCTCCTCAATTCACTTTTCAAGACTGGCAAGGGGGATGTTTCATGACCCTCAGAAAGCAGGATATTCTGCTGGCACAGTGGCATAGAGGGCTGAGGTGCTATGCACCTTACCTCTTACAATTCCATTGACCTGTGTTTGGGAACAAGCTTTGGTCATGGGGGTCAACTGGGGAGGGAGAGGAATGAATGTCCAATGGACAGCTCTCTTCTCCCGGAATGGGGAGGCTTGCTGATTTGGCCCTTGGCTGCCCCAGGTGGAGATACCACCAGCAGCCTGAGCAACACTAACACAGAGGCTGTGGTTCCATAATGTATGTACACTTCCACATGCACATGCTTACGTGCTGTCACAGAAAGGGAGAAAAGCAGAAAATGGGTTAGCACAGGCTATATAAAGCCCTACCCACCCACCTCCTCCCCACGCCATCACTGGTTCACCCAGCCCAATATGGATGCGTGTCACTGGGTGGGGGAGGACAGCTCTCCCTTTCTGGGTCCTGCCATGGGGAAGTAATCTGTGGGGGATACAGTACTCGGTGGACTGGGAGATGCATGCCGGGTGAGAGGGACAGGGCTGAGAGCCTGCCTGCAGCAACCTGCCAGAAAAAAAGCTCTATGGAAAGATAATAAAAGGAAAGCAGGATATTCCATGGGGGATGACTGCCTAAACAAAAGCCCAGTCTCCAGCTGATTTTAAATGAGAGGCCAAGATATGAAGCAGTCTCCAATCAAGAGCACATAAGGGGTCAGGAACACATGAAGATAATGAGTGTCCTGCTCATTTAGGGTTTTGAGAGTTAATAAGAGTGCCTTGAAGTTAGTCCTCTGCTTGGCAGGCAGCCAGTTCAGATTGCACAGCACTGGAATAATATGATTTGGGGGGGGGTGGTCAGGAGCATGGCTACCACAGTCTGCTCCAGTTGTAGATATCGGGTTATACCACAAGGCTAGCACTTGCAGAGTGGCTTTCTGTAATCAAGCTGAGATGCGATAAATGCCCAAACAAGTGTTTGCAGATCTTCAGGTTCTAGAAAAGGATGCTGTCTTGCAATCTCGTTAACATCAGGATGCCTCTGACCATGAGCTATTATGACTCAGTAGGCCTTTCCTGGTACTCTTTCAATAATAAAAATAAATAAGATGGTATAGCAACTGTTGACTGTGGTCGACACCTGAAACTCAAGTGATAGTCTACAGAATAAAATATAAATGCTTTGTAGGTTATCACAGAGGTTAAGGGAAGCAGCTAAATCACTTTGTTCATACACTGTAAAGGTCCATTTTCAGAAACTCAGTTCTAGACATAAAAACGTGGTACTGTATTCCTTTAATATATTATGGAACCTTTTGCAAGTTTTAAATCTAAGATGCGTTCATTTATGTATTCAGGGCACCATGAGAAGTAGTATCTTGGCTTAGATTTCCTCAGTGGTGCACTAATAAACATATCCTTAAGATGTTTATATAAAGTCTCTTTTCAGGCAGTAGGCCCCAGTTTGCCCCTTCTATCCATGAGCTTTACCAACCAACGAAGGGGGCACACACATCTGGGCTGATGTTTAAATGGCCGCATCCCCTTTTTGACAGGGGCTTCAGAAATACCATCTTTTTGGCAAACATGCTAAGAATGACATTTTTGAATCAAGTCTGTCAAGCACTTCCTGAAAACCGTGAAGGACATCCAAACTGTCAAATAAACTTTTCATCACAGTGCAGGTGCACACACCCGTCATTTCAAATTGCAGCTAAAGCAACTTTTACCTCAGTTGATCTTAAAGCATGTTTTCTCTATGTTCTATGACAAAGGCTGTTTTTATCCCATGATTCTTTGCAAATCTTTGTAGGCTAATAAAGCACTACTTCACAAAATGAGGTAACCCTCCTATTATGCAAAAATAACAATTCCCCAAGTTTTAGGGACTGGCTGAATTCTTTCACCTAATAGGCTCTGTGACATCAGGAGCTCTTGAGCTTCACCACTGAGCTCACATGTTGTCACAGAACCTACTCAGTGGTAAGAATAAGCCTCCTCTTAACATTAACACTTGGAGCTTAATTCATATATAGATATTCTCTGCAAAAGACTACATCAGTGCACCATTAGTGTTAATGTGACAAATGTAGGGAATTGTGGTCTTGGGGTTCCCAACCCAAACACCACATGCACACCCTCAGTTTCCAACCTTAACACCCTACCTCCACCCTGCATGCAGCAACAGGCATGGCGGTGTGTGTTGGGGTTGTGAACCCTAATGCTCACCCCATTCCATGAGCAAATAAGCTAAGATAGGTACTGTACACTGTAGGAGAATGGGGTGAGCATTAGGGTTCACATCCCAAAGGCACCCCCCTATGCCTGTTCCTGCATGCAGAGTGAGGGAGGGGTGTTAAGGTTGGAAACCGAGGGTGGGGATGTGTGTTAGGGTTGGGAAGCCTAAGACCACATTTCCCTACTTTTGTCACATTAACCCTAATGGTGCAGTAATGCAGTTTTTTTGCAGAGAATTTCCTAACTTTTTGAAAAAGTATTATTTCCCTACTTTTGTCACGTTAACCATAATGATGCATTAACGTAGTTTTTTGCAGATAATTTCCTTACTTTTTGAGAAAGTATAACCGTAGGCTCATTTGCTTGTGGAGTGGTCTCTGCGATCCCAACCACCCATAATTTTTCAGAGTTTGTCATTTATTTCCCTGTGGAAGTGCAGAGCCTGGAGGGCTCTGCATTACCATCAATCTATAATCCTCTGTATATGTGCATGTGGGAGCACAGGGCCCTCTTGGCCATGCTCTCCCATCAGTCCTTAATGGTATCCATATTTGTGTGTGGGGACCCTGCCCTCCCATCCATGTATAATTTGTGAGATAGCGTACTGCTATTCTTTTTTGCCTGTGGGAGGGCCAGGGCCCTGCGCTCCCATCCCATAGTTTGCAAAGCCAAAGAAACACCTGACATTGCCATGTTATCCTATAGAAAACACAAGGAAATCTAAACCCTGTGTAACTCAATACCAAATCAATATATTTTCACGAAACAAGCAAAAGGCACATCAGTGGGTGAAGCCCTCTGTGCCCTGAAAATTTCAGAACAAAATGGCAAATTGTTTCTTCACATCGCAGTGACAAAGAAGTGACTGTACACCTCCCATTTCAATGTAATTCTAAGGGAAATGAAGGAAAATTGAAATGTGCAGAACTCCACAGCGAAGTAATATATTTTGACCAAACCAGCAAACCTACCAACCCCTATGTACCCTGAAAATTTCAGACCAAAATTCCAAGCCATTTGTTTACTGTGAATGGACAAAGAAAACACCTATATAAAAATCCTTTTTCACAATTTGTGTTAAAAGAAAATCCTTTTTCATAAATTGTGAAAAAGAATCCTGTTTTGCAGAACAAACATTTCCATGACTTGCAGCCAAGAATTTCCACGGATTAAAAAAAAAAAGCCTTTTGTGACTATTTTGGCAAAAAGCTGACTCCCGGACACTGATTAGGTAAACACACGTGCTGGTGTTTACCAAACTGCTGTACAATTTTAGAATTTTAAGTTTGTTTGCCACACTAAGCAAAAACAAGATGGTGGCAGCATGAACTAGGATTCCCCATTTGCGGAACAGTATTCCGCATTTGAGAACTAGGATTCCATATTTGTGGATTTGTGGATCCTATTCTGAACCTCACATCTAGCTTTGCCCATCTGAAATAATGGGAAATGTTAAAATTTAATAACTTTGGAACAAATTATTATTTTTTCACCAAACCTTCAAGATGCACCACTGTGACCCAATACCTATATACCCTATAAATTTCAGACCACAATTCCACACAGTTTTTGTGCAAAGAATTTGACAAAAAGTGATCATTTCCATGTTTTGTGACACTCCACATCTCCACACCCAGACATGCAACCAGAACGTAACTTGCCACATCAAGAGGTCTTTGGTCCCTGATAGCACATGCCAAATGTCATGCTTGAAGACTTAAATGGTTGCCAAGTTATTTAAGTCCCAAATTTTCACTTTAACATAGAAGTGAAGCTTTAACCCTACTATAGGGGCACAACCACACCCCTATAAATTACCATGGAAACTGATTCTGGTAAACAAGGGGAGGGATGCTAGTTTTTAATCGTTGAAAAGCCAGAAAAACAGCATCTTGTCAAAGTCCCAGCTTTTACCAGCATTAGAAATTTCTCTAAGGGGATTCCAATATTGCAGCTTTCCAGGATATCAGTAACTCACACCAGCATGGGATATTTTAATGCAATCCCAAAATTTTCCAGCATGCAAATATTTCAATTTAGTTTATTTATATCATAATATTGTTCACAATCATTCCCCCATTTACAAAATAGTTATCCTGCAGGGAGATATGAGTGTGTGTGTTTTATGACTATTCATAATCTGCATGAATTCTCAGTGGCACACCAGTTAAGCTGATGGGTTTGAATATTAATTCCTGCAATAACTAAGCGCTGCAGTGACAACTGCACCTTGTTTATTTTTGCTACTTCCTGATGAGTTGTGCCAGTGTTTGTTGTGCTCTCTTTGGCAGCAGGAACTATAATTCATAGGAAGAAAAGAAAGCCAATCACAGTGATCACCAAGAGAAGCTGGATTTCTGGAGAAACCTGATTTTTTTTCTGTAAAGCAGTCAGCCAAAGAGATAATGTAGTAGAATGCTTGTTATGACAGCTTTTAACTCTGACAGGGTAAATCTCCCCAAAGTATTTGTAGGTTTGAAATTATAAAGAAAAGCTGTGCTGTCATGTTTCCCCACAGCAATTAAGATAAAAGCTTGGTTGTATACAAAACTGCCCAAGCAGTCCCTGTGATTGCATTTAGTAGGTCATAGGTTCGAACTTCAGTCAAATCAGCCATTCTGCGTTCACTCTCCTTACATTTATCTTGTCTTTTTGAACACAGAGGAAGCTTACTTCTTTGGAGATAGCCTTCCATTCTGCCGCAGAAAGTGGATTAAAACAAAGTTGCATCAGCTTGCCAAGATCATTCTGAAATTAAAGGAAGCTGAAGGACAAACAAGTTATTTCTCCTAAATGTTATTTGTATGTAATAAGAAAAACATGTTTTGGAATGCATTTTGGTCAATAAAACTGTAGCTCTAAACATGCGTGCAGAACTTTGTTTCCAAGAAAAATTAACTTTTAGATTTTTACACTAGAAGCATGGTGTCATGTAAAAGCCCATATGCATGTCATAGATTCCTCCCAAGTCTACCTGACTACTAACATCACAAATATCAAAAGCAAGTATTTTAGCTGTACCAGATTCTCTATTGGTTAGAGTAGAGAGTCAATTAGATGAGTGTCATACACTATGCTTCAAGACAAGGTGGGGACTTTGAATGAACGAAGCAGCTTGCAGCACGAGTAGGCTGAAAAAGCAAGTTTGAGGGCATCAGTGTTCTGCAACAGTGGAACAGCCTCAAAAAGCCTCTTGGACAGCTTACAACAAGAATGTTTCCCACAAAGGGGAGCGCATAACAGTAGACTATGCGGACCTGTGTGGATGGCATGGGAGGTACTAGACAGACGTGAGGTAAAAGAAAGATCTACATGAGGGCAGATTGCATGACACAAATGAAAACAGACAGCTCTACATGGACAGTATCAAAGAGAGCAATTGCAGCAAACAACAAAAGAAGCCAGGTGGCACTTGAAGAGTTAAATCCAATATTAAAAAAATGCTCGGAGTTGTCTGAGAGAAAAGAAAACAAAGGAAAACTGTTAGACCTCTCTGAAGTATTCAGAAAAAGGCACCATAGTAACTAAATAAGAATAGATGGTGGAATGGTTAAATAAGTATTTGCTTCAGTATTTATAGAGAAAAAGGATGGAATAGTTACTGACAATAAAATGGTATTCAAAGGAACACTGGAAGACACACTACAATACAGCTAATAATGGGCAAAGGAGATGAAGCAATGTTCAAGATGTGTTAACACAAGCCAGATAATCGGCCCAGAAGAAATGCCCTAAAATACCCCAAAGGGAATAGTCTCAAGAACAGTCCATCCCACCGGCATTGATCTTCACGGAGTCAATAAGAGCTGCGTATGTACCTGAGAAGTGTAGAGTGCTTATCTACATGGTATCAATTTCATAATGGGCTCACAGGCTGAGCCAGGACACTATAGGCAAGTAAGGTGGCCATTAATGCCAAGGAAGGTACTTCGGACAGTCATAAAAAAAAATACATTTTTGAACACTTACAAAACACAACTGGGCTTGTCAGTTCAATTTAGGATCTGTAAAGGGACATCATGCCAGACACATCTTATCATATTTTGAAAATGTGACTAAACAACTTCATACCCAAAAGAGTCATGAATGTTAGGAACCAAAGTGTTTGATACTGTCTAGACCAGGAGGCTTGTTCACAATACAGAAAGCTTTGGTCTAACCTGTTGTGTAAAACAATGGGTCAGCAACTGGCTGCAGGCTAGGAAGCAGAGAGTTATAACTGATGGTAATCTGTTAACGAGGAAACAGGCGACCAGTCGCATTCCACAGACAGTCTCTGTTCAATATATTTATGGCACCTGGAGCTGGGCACCACTAGCTGGGTTGCCAATTTTGCTAACAACACACTTAAATGGAAGAATATTTTTATCACAGGAGGAGATAAATGAGATGCAGACAGACCAAGACACGCTTGAGGAGTGTGCAAAAAAATGGTAGATGAACTTTAATGTGGAAAATGCAATGTCATACATCTTGGAAATAAGCATTTACAGGCAAACTACTACTTAAATGATTCAGAAATTACCAAAAGCAAGTGGGAATGGGGCTTGGATGTAGTGGGCAGCAGTGCATCCACAATGGACCAACAGTGTGAGGCCGTAACTAAAAAGGCAAACAGAATCATGGCATACATTAAGAGAAGCTGCATAAGTAGATCAAAAGATATTATAATAGCCCTTATACAGATCATTATTCAGTCATCTTGAGTACAGTGTTCAGTTTTGGTACCCTTAAAGGAGATACAATAGGATAAAGAATGATTGAGAAACACCCAGAGACGGCCTGCTGGCACTGAAGGTTGAGGTGCTGAACACCATTTCTCGCTCCATGCCAATGACCCATGTTTGAGAATGAGCATGGGTACCTGGGGGGGTCAGCTGGGGGGGGAGGATTGATTGAGGAAGGTGGATGGCTGGCTCCACCAAATGACTACCACCAGGTGGAGATCTGATGGCAGTGTGGGTTGAAGAGCAGCTGAAAACAGGTGGTGCTACAAGACTCAACAGTGAGTGCGTGTGTGTAGCTACATGCACAGGTTGATGAGCGCACCTTAGCATGGGCAAAGGGCATAAACTGGCAAAAATTGGTGGTGGGCAAGCTTACGTGACACCCTACCTGCTGATCCCTCACCCACCTCACTGACAGGACTCTAGATGTTGAACTGGATGTGTGTGCTCTGGGAGGGAGGACTGCCTTCCCCCTCCTGACCCCACCACGCTGGGAAATCCATGGGGGTATCTGGCTTCCTGGTAAGTCTTGGGAGGAAGGGAATGGTGGGGGTCGGCAGGGCAGGGCTAAAAGGAGCTATGCCTGTCCCAGCCACAAGGAGCATGAAAATCAATATTCAAAAAAGAAAACAACCAGAGGAGAGCTACAAAGGTGCTTCTGTTCTTTGAGGGCTGCTTTACTAAACTAAGACTCTTCTTATTGGAGTGAAAAGACTCAGGTAGATAAAATCAGGGGTACTCAAATACCTGAGTTGGATAATACCAGCAAACTCAGCACAGTACTTAAGAATATCCAAGCTTGAGAACAAGGGGGCACACAAGGTCACTGAAAGAAAGTATCAGGAAGAACTACTTTACAGAAAGTGTGGTGAACAAGTGGAACCAAGTCGCAAAGCAGTAAGGATCAGCTGATAACGTAACTACCTTTAAGCTTGAAAGATACTTTGAAGAAAAAAGGCACAGGAAATCCCCGCTGAGCTGGTGTGAGGGAGGAACTTGGTGGACCAACAGTCTCTCCTCTTTCCTAAAATCATAAGTTTATATGTAGGGTTGTGTGCTAGCCCTAGGAAGATGCCTTCTAATGATCTGCTACGTTACAGTGGCATGAAGGCTGTTTTGTGAATGCAGCTGTCATATGACAATTATATAAGCTTTTCTACTATCAGAAGGAAGCCACCCAAGCACCCAACCACACACATTCCAAATGTCAAAAGCAACCACATAATGTGCCCCTTTGATCTGCACTTCTGTGGAATCTGGAATGTACAAATAGGCCAAACCAAATTAATTACTTGTTTCAAAGTTTGACTCCGTTGTCTAAGAGCAGGGAACTTTGTTATAAAAATATTGATAATTACAGCAAAAATATTGATAGCTAAAGCAGAGAATTAAGTATGTGAGAGAGAGAGTGTGTGTGTGTGTGTGTGTGTGTGTGTGTTTGTTGCTAGTGCTATCTGAATAACTATTGCAGGCTGAAGCCAAATACCACTTATAAATGACTTATTTGACCAAGACTGAAGACGGACAGATCTGTGTGAGTGAAGTCAGGGAAACTGGAATGTGGCAAGACAAAGAATGATAGGTCAGGGCGTCATATTTTATTTTTGCCTGAGTTAAGATCAAACTATGACTTTAGCACTGGAACTTCTGGAAATGTTTTTCACAAAACAATGACTTTTCCACCAGTACTGAAACAAATGTTTGGGAGGACAGAACGGAAAAGACAGAGAATTAACCTTTTACAGAAGCTGAATTTGTGTCACTGGAAAATCTGCATATGTTTTCCTCTGTCTGACAACTTCTAAAGGAAGACGCATATGGCTTAAAAGAAAATTTAAGATGTACAGCAGCAATACCATATCTTACTTTGAGTCTCATGATGGTTATATAACAAATTAATCTGTTCTAAAGATATCTAATGATTAATTTTACGGTCTAGTAGACAGTCTTTTGTAATAATATTTTAGACATGACTTTTCCACAGTCGCTTGCCAGTGGATGTAAAATTTCACTTTAAGGATGCGTTTCAACGCCAATTACAAAATGAGTCTGGAATGCGCAGATGTTTCCTTTGGGGAGTACAAGGCCAGTCCACTATTACACACATTATTCCTTCTGGGAGGACTCGCTGTACTTCAGCTCTGTGTTTTGCAGCCGTTGTATGTTTCTGGTGATGAGACCAACTAAGAATGGCTGTGAGCATGCTTCACCTAAAATAGGGACAGGGTAATCAAATAAGAGTTGAACTTTATCAAATCAAAAATGTTAACCATTGGGCTGCCAACAGAATTACAGGGATTAGAATTCTGGACCGACATGTAAATCCGTGGCACAGCAAGGGTAAATGTTCAAAAATGGCATGTTATGGAATGGAAAGCAGCACAATATTTAAAGAAATTGATTAAGAAAAACTGTCATCAATTTAGAAAAACCAGAGGGTACGATTTTCATTGCCATGTGTTCATGCTACATCCCTATTATTGTAAATGGTGTCAAAATGCAGACACAATTCACAATATTGTCTGCATCCACTGTGGATGTCTGCTTGTAACCATAACAGTCCACTGCAATGCTTACAGCTGATAGAAAGAAAGGGCTTCCTTCTAAAATCAGAAGTAAATCAAGTTTAGTTCTGATTTTATTTGCAGAATTCAGATGCAAATCCCTTTTGCTTTTCATTTTGTTTGCTTTTGGTTTTATATGCAAATTAGCATAAACTTCATCAAGATGTCTCAGAAGGAGGGAGCTTTTGAAAATGGCTGCACTGATTCTGAGCACCTGTCAGACACTCTGTAGCAAATGCAGATACATTTCTGAGATATTGATCCCACCACACACAGTGGCCCAGATATTCAAACTGCGCCCAAAAAGTGTGCAACAGCAGAAGCAAGCGCAAGTCCATTGCGCCCATTCGCAAGAGGCGCGATATTCAAAAACTGCGCTGGCCAAGATGCGCCTACAGCCGACGACTGAATATCGCACAACCTGCAGCATAGCACAACTAGGGAGGTGAAGCTGAGCATATCTGATGCGCCATAGCACAACAAGGGATGTTCAGCTGAGCAGTCCAGATGCGCCATAGCGCAACCAGGGATGCCCCCCAGCAGCAGGGCAGCAATGCAACAGCACAACCAGGGATGCAGGGGCCCATCACCCATGCCACAGATGGGCAGAGGAACACACAGCAAAACAGACATCGTCCCCCCACACCCCATGCACTGCACAACTGGGGGAGGGCTGGAATAACCACTGGCCCATGGAGACCAGCAACCAACCCACAGCTGGGCCATGGTGCCCCATCACACCCCCTGGCAAGTTGTGACCAGCACACAAGGAGGGCCGACCACCCCGTGCCACACCATCCCACCAGTGCAGAGCACACCCTGCACCGTGACCTGCAGACACCCTGCCCAGGAGCAGCGTCCACCAGTGCAGGATACCCCATGCATGCCACCACCCCCACTGTGACAATACAACCCTGTGCACCACAGAACCATGCAAGGCAGCCCCACCATGAGCACCCATCAGCGGGTGGCAGCACACAGCGATGCAACGACTGCATACACAGTGCCACCATGCACAGCCCCCCCCGAGAGGTACAGCTGAGAGACCGACCATGCGTCGGCACACAGTATCCCACACGTGACAGGGCATGCCCTGGACCCCACCAACAGTGGTACAGCACTCTGCATACCCTCCCAAGGACACACCCCGACCCAGCACTGGCCACAGCAGCCAGCACAGACACCCACAGTGGTGTGTGGAAGCATGCACTATACCGGATGCAACACAGTGTATGGACAAACACCCACCCATACCCAAGGGCACACCGACTCAGGGACACAGTAGCAGGGCAACCAAGCCCCCAGCGTGTGGCCGTGGAAACCATGTACACATGGCCAGCACTTCTCCATGGCACAGGAGTGCCAGCCACCCTGCGCAGGCACTGTGGAGCTGTATGCCACCAGCATTTGCCCGGAGCACAAGTGACAGACAGTGGTACACAAGCCACAGCATGGAGGTGGGACAACAACAGTGGAGGCCACAGTGTCACCCGAGGCAGACATGCACCACACCAGTGACAGGAGGCAACCCGGCATTGTGATGGGTACAGCGGCTGTCCTGCATGGACAGCCACCACTGACATGCCAGCGGACTGTGCAGGTCACAGACATGCAAGGGTGTCAGCTGCACAGGCCATGGATGGGCTGACAGGTGCGCCATGGACACAGAACATGCACCATGGACCACTGCACACAGTCATCTAGTGCACAGGGAACAACACACACACCACAGACAGTGACTGATAGCTACTCCCACACCATAGTCACTTCCCGACGGACACACACACACACATGACTGCACCACCCCTGACGCCATGCATACCACTGCAGCTGAGCACCAATAGCCCGCTGCAAATCAGAGACCACCACAGTAGGCATATCAATAGAAATGTATTTAAAAACAGCAAACAAAACTATGTACAAGTATTTACAAAGGTTTGTGGGTTGGGACACAAACAAGGTGGGGGTGGGTAAGGGGCAGGGGTGAACAAACGGTAGAGGGAAGGAAGGGTGTGAGGGTGTGTCCAGGGGGGTAGGGGAAATCAGGGGCAATTCAAAGCTCAGTGGTAGCCCTGCTCCGGCTTCTCCTCTCGCCATGATGTCTTCGGACACCGATCCTGTCCAACCTTTCGAGGATATCCAGGGACACCCCGGCTACCTGGAGAATCTCCCTCAGCGCCACCCTGATCTCCTGCAGCTGCTGTCCACCTAGGACAAGGGAGCAGAGTCAATAGGTGTGAATGCACAGCCCCATGCAGCCCACCCACTGTGCATGGCATACAGCCATGGGACATGCCTCTGTGATGGTGTGTGACCACCCACAGTGATCGCGTCCACAGGACCTGCCCACCCAGGTGTACACAGCCATGCGGACTGCTGCACACACCCACCGGCCAAGTCCTGCACAGCACCACTGTGGCTGTACAGTGACATGGCTATGCGGTGCGAAGGCAGTGGCACAGCCAGGTACCCGGTGCACACATGGACCACCATTGACGCACTCCCAGACATACAGTGCCACTGGACAGTGCTGACTGTAACAAGTTGCGTGCATAGCAGTGGTGTCAGTGGATGGTGGCCATGCCCCGCTGCCTGCCCTGTTACACAGCATGCAATAGTAATCATGGATGTAAGGCACTCACCATCATCAGGCTGGTCCCTCTGCCTCTGTGGACCTTCACCCCTCCCGGAGTGACGGTCCTCCTGCTGGCGCCTCGTCTCCCTCACCAGCCTTCGCTCGTCTGGGCCTAATGTGCAAACATGGAGAGAGGAACATCAGTACAATCCTGTAGCAAAGTCCCACTGCCCCCATGTGTGTGCAATCCCACACAGCCAGACCCACCCACCCCACACCCTGATAACACCACCACAGCCAACACGGATGACCCCCCATGTTCAGGACATGCAGCTGTGATACATATGGAAGATAAAAGTGTATGGATGTTGCACCTACCTGGCCGAGGCACCGTGCCCCTCCTGGCGTGTGCCTGCAGGCGGGCAAGCAGGTCCGGGCCCCTCCACCTCAGGTCCCCATATCTGTGGTAGCACTGCTCCGCCATCCGCCCCCTTCCTGTGGCCTCCTCCAGGGCGTCGGACACTTCCTGCTACACCTGATTCCTGGACTTATCCAGGGGTGCCTCACCCAACAGTGGGCCAACAAGTGGCTCCACAGTGGCAACCAAGTTTGCCATTTCTACCTGGCTTCACTGGGCAGCTCTCCTCCGCGCCATCTCTATTGCTCGGTAGAGTCAAAATGGCGCTCTGCAGTGCGGTTCCGCCATGTGCAGATGCTGCGCGTTACAGCGCTGCCATTCACTATCACGCTGTCACCAAACAGCACAATAGTGGTGCACCCATGCCTGATGCATGGTGCCTAGGGGGCAAAGGTCGAGCACAGGGTCAAGGGTCTCTGGCGCGCGGACAGCCAGGCCGCGATTGAAACCCAGTGCGTGTGCAGATTGGGTGCCTGTGTGCCACCTCCTGTAGCGGCCCTACGCGCTGTTGCCCAATGCGCTATGACACCCTATGCCTGGCGCGCGCCATTGAGCAGCAGCTGTAGTGCCACTGGCACAATGGTGGCCGTGCCCTGCATTGCCTCCCGCACACAGCATGTCAGCAGCGCGGCAGGCATCTGCATCATCAACCTGGGCATGCACAGTTAGATGTGTACTGCGCATGTCATAGAACTGCACCCTTGGCTCAGCACGTTCAACACAATTGCGCAAAGTGTAAAAGCGTGAAATTCAGCCATCATACACAAATCAACTAATCAGCCATTCAATGGCACAGTCACTGCATTTGCATCCACTTAAAGATGCGCCTCACCTCATTTGCATGGGTTGCGCTATAAAAGTGCAACATTGGGCTGCACTGGCCATAGTCAGTTACTGCAGTCTATTGGTGAGTTGCATGCTGTTTGGGAGTGTGGACTGTGGATTTTGGGACATGCATGGGACTGCACAGTCACAGGTAACACCTGTCATTCTCACAGGCTGAATCATGACCGAGCGAGTTGTGGAGGAAGAGGAACAGAGTTGTGGGAGGAGGAGGAGGCCAAATTTCACAAAGGCCGAGACGGATGCCCTGTTTGAGGCCTACCTGGACCAGGAGCCGCTTCTCAGCGGACGCCAGGGAACACCACAGGCCCGTGCTGCTGCATGGGAGGAGGTGGCACGTGCTGTGAACCTGCATGGCAGCAACCAGCGCTCCATGCAGGAGTGCAAGAAGAAGATGGGCACAGACAGGAGGAGGATTAAGGAGAAGGTGGCTGCCATCAGGGCAGTACGATCTGTGACAGGTGTGGGACAGCCAGAGGTGCTACGCCTGACCCCACAGGAGGAGAGGGTTGCTGGAAGCATGCAGCATTGCGCCATTGAGGGTGTTCCGGGTGGTGGATTCCAGATGGGTGGTAGCCCGTCACTGCATGGTAGGTCATGGTCTGTCTATTGGGGGGGAGGACAGGGTAGGTCACATGCAGTAACACGACTTTGTTTTCCCTTACAACTCCTGAGTGTCTGCATGGGTCAGCAGTGGTGGGCCTCTCCACTGAGGCCAGTCAGATGGAGATGGAGGAGGGCCCATCCACCTCCACAGGAATACGCGGCTCAGTGCGACAGTGGGCCCGCCTGGCTGTCCAGACTGATGTTGTTGGAGCAGGTGCGGAGGAGGCCCTGCCCGTGTCCCAGCGTGCCAGCATCCATGGATGCCAGCATGCTGTGACTCGGGCTGGTGCGGTCGTCACCGATGATGATGTCACTAACGTCATGGGCAGTGACGCGTGTATACAGGATGGCCACACGGCAGGTAACATCACAGCCATGGCTGTGGGTGGTGCTGCCATGGAGGCTCATGTCATCACAGTCCCAGCCTGTGCCTGTCAGCACCAGTGGGGCAGCACTGGTGTGTGTACAGGACAGTGGGACTATTGCGACCACTATTGGCAGCACCAGTGAGGCTGAGGGAGCGGCAGCCGGAGGGGCAGCATCAGCAGTTGGCCAGTGGGCTTGGGGGTACAGTGTCAGGGGACGGCGTCAGTGCACCACGTGTGGACATGCCCAGGCCTGGTCCTGGTGTGCAGTGCCCACCCTCAAGGGGTGCTGAGCATCAGGGCCATGCACACCCTGAGGGACAGAATGCCAATCAGGCAGATGACCTGTTGGATGAGCACACCCGCATACTGCAAGCATCAGTCAATCAGCAGATGCAGCTTGTGACGGTGGTGGATGCACTGACTGTGGCTCTGGAGCGGGCAAAGGAGCGTCACAGCAGAGAAACCGCTCTGCTCCTGGCAGGGATGGACTGGATGTGGAAGGATGTGACCGCTGCCATTGACAGGCTGACACATACAATCACAGCTGCCATGGCTACAGGGGGCACACAGTTATTTCCCCATGTGGTGCAGACACTGCGCAGTGCAATGTCCACCCCCTGTTGCCGGCGTCATGCAACACCCTTCTTGTCAACACTGGGTTCAGCTGTGGGCATCCCAAGCATGCCTGGTGCAGGCATGTTCGGTGTGCTGCAGACCCCTGCACGAGCATGGTCGCGTTTACGCAGTGGAACCCTTGGGGGACCATCGGTGCCACGCCATGAGGCCAGTGGTCAGCCTGTCAGTGCTGGTGGGTTTCGGCGGGGCCACCCACGCATCTGTGGTGGCAGGGGCACTGTGGCGTGTGACTGACCTGTCTCCCAACGTGGCTACTGTCTGATGCTGCCCAGAGTGCATTGTGTCATTCAGCGGGCAATGCACGGGTGGGTACCTGGCCCTGCACGCAGACACACAGTCCATCTGCACACCCTCCCAGCTGCTGTCCGCAGTTGCATGTGCATGATGATGCCTGCATTACGCTGTACACCAATGTGCAATGGTGCCCAGCATCTGACACACGCACAGTGACAGGCAGTGGGTGTGGTGGTCTGTGGACATGTGTGTGGCTAGGGGTGGTGTTCTGGGTCAGTGTGCCTCCTACCCTTTGTGCATGTCTGGTGCATTTTGTGTGTGTGTGTCTGTCCGCGTGCCATGTTAGACCTCACCCATCCCTGGAGGTGTGTGTGGTTCCATGCCCGGCCACTTTCCTTGATGGCATGCACCCCTGGTGTGTGTCCATGCATGTTTGTGGGTTGTGCCTTTGCCACTGGTGGTTGCACATGGCCCCATGACTTACCTGGGTTGGCTGAAGTGCTCCCCCGTGATGGTGTCCTGGTGCAGCTGTGCTAGCCAGAGCAGTCGGGGGTCCCGTCGCCCAAGGGGGGGGCTGCCCATCACCATTGTCACCAGCATCCTCATCATCCCCATCGCTGTCCCCCTCTTTGACCTGTACAGCTATCCCACATTCATTGGTCATGTTGTGCAGGATGCAACAGGCCAGGAATAGCCCGCAGGCCTTTGAGGGGCTGTACTGTAGGGCACCGCCGGAGGTGTCCAGGCACCGGAAACATGGCCTTCAGCATCCCGAACACCCGCTCGATGACATTACATGTGGTGGCGTGTGCCTCATTGTAGCGTTGCTGCGATGGGGTCGCGGGTCGCCGGTATGGATGTGAGCAGCCATGGATGGAGTGGGTATCCACTGTCACCTGTGTGTAGAGGGTGGAGGTTAGTTTGGTGATCAGCATCGCCCTGCCCCGGGCCATGTAGGCCACTACCCATGTCACCTCTGACCATGCCCCTCCTAAGCCCTATGTTTGTCCTTGTGGTTTGCATACTCACCCACTAGGTGGCCAGTGGGGATGTTCCCACTCTCGAATCTGTGGCACAGTGCTGACTGGTGCCAGATGAAGGCATCATGTGCTCCCTCAGGGTGCATGGCACAGACATTGATTATGCGCCCCCTGGCATTGCACACCACCTGGCAGTTGATGCTAACATAGCCCTTGTGATTCATGTATGCAGCCCCCTTGGGGCCAGGTGGTGTGCAGATGGCCACATGGGTGCAGTCTATAGCCCCTAGCACACCAGGCATACGTGCTACCCTGTGGAACTCCTGTATGTTTGCTGTGTGCTCCGCTGCTGTGCTGGGGAAATAGATGTACTCCGCAGCATGTGGCAGCAGTGCGCTGAGGAATTGAGTGAGGTGGCGTGATACGGCTGACTGGGTTATGCCTGTGGTGTCCCCTGTTAGTCTCTGGAAGGTACCCGTGGTGAGCAAGCACATGCAAGCTGTCACTTTAGTCTCCACTGACAGAGCATGGCTCCATTGTGTGGGTGCCTGCATCACATCACTGCACAGCTCACAGAGCCACCTCAGAATTGCCCGATTCAGGCGGTACTGGCCCACGATCTCAGTATCACTATACAGCTCGAAGCTGGTGTGGGCTCGGTAATGCCTGTTGGGGGCATACCACCGACGGGCCCTTCCACGGCTGCGCCCCCCTGCTGCCTGCCTTCTCACCCCCCCATTACTGCGTCCATCTGGATGGTGGCACTGGCCATGTCCCTGGCTTGTGTTCACCCCCCCAGCAGCTGTTTCTGTGTTCCCCCCCGCTGTCCTGGCTGCTACTTCCCCTGCACCGGGAACACCTGACTGTGCTGGCCTCACTGCTGTGTGGCACTTCCCCCTTCTGCACTGTGGCTCCCCACACCTTCCCCTGAGCCTGTGGGTTCCAGGTGCCCTTTCACTGTCCTGCCCTGTGTGTTGCCTGTGTGGCTGGCTATAGTTCAGCAACTTGTGGCTTCCCTGTAGCGTTCTTGTGCCTCTCCCTTGTTCCTTTTTATTTTCACTCATTTCCGCTATGGCGCAACTTCCGCTTGCTCCCCTATTGCGCATGGCGCATGTTGTATATCACACTGCGCCATTTATGCATGGTTCCTCCCCCTTCAGTTGCACATACATTCATTATCATTGCGCTGTTGCTCAGTGTGATTTGGGGGTGCAACTGCCTCCTGCTGAATATCGCAGAGTGGCGCATTTTTGGACTTGCGCTGGCGCAACCCTATTGCACATGGTGCAACCCTTTTGAATATCTGGGCCCATATGCCTTTCCTACTTTACCAGAACTTATATCCCATGTTTACATTATTGGTGCTTCTCACCATTACTGCTGCATCATATTCAATACGCTCACAAAACCAGTGCTGAAGCACTTGGAAAAGATATGTATATTTCTAACTCTGATTTTAATCTAATTTCTTTTAATGTCGGCCTATTTTCCTACACTGGCCATTTTTTCATATTCAGTTGAATGCTCATCTTTGTAAAATCATAATTGTATCATTAATGGTTCTTCTTTCTGTGACCCTTCATTGACTGTTAGCTTGTGCAACAATGTTACAAAGAGCTAGGACGAAGTACCAGGTCTGGTATCTGAAAACTGAGGTAAACGGGAGCAGAGCTACAGTGTCCAGTCCCTCAGAAATTAATTGTTTGCAACATTCAGTTGTAGCTATTTGTTTTGTGAAGGAGTTAGTACTCTCAAAGCTGTAATGAAAAATACATTTTAGAGACTGTGTTTCAGCATGCCAGCCAAAAGTGGCTCATGTAGATATTTTGCCACCCGTATCATGAGTTGATCCCATTTTTGCTATTTTTTGGATCCATTTCAGCCTCCTAGTTATTCTGAGTGACTGTTCAATACAATACAATAATTACAATACAACACAGTACAATATAAAACCGTTCAATACACAAGCAATAATACCCAACAGGGTGGGCAGTATTGGGTAATACCGGACCGCCTAGGGGCATAATGAGGCCTGATGCCTCAGGCAGAAGCCCTTACAGCTCCTGGAAGGTCCAGTATTGCCTATACCATCCACCCTGGAGAGTATTATTGCACTTAGAAAATGGGTTATTTGTGACTTTTTTAATAAAATATTTTAAAAATGTCACAATTTTATTTAAAAATGTAGTATAGATTAATAGAACTTATTTTGTTGTAAAACAGTCCCTCAGCTGCTGGTACAGCTGCCAGTAGAGGGTGCTTTTGTTTTTAAATACACTTTCTTTCTGTACCTTTATGTGCTTAACAGGTAATTTCCTTGTGTTCCCCTTTGTTTTTTCTGCCTGGTTGCCTCGTGTAGTCTGTCACTCTCTTCCTTTTTTTCCCTGTTATCTTAGATGGAGCTGTGGTAGTAGGGGTGAGAGTGATAGTGCAGTCTTAAGGCAGTGGCCGAAGACACAGTTTCTGTATAGTTGGGAGCAAGGACTGTAGTAATGAGCTGATGTGTTGCATAACAGAAATAGCATGCTACGCCTGATGAGGCTTTTATTTAACCTAAGAGGGGCTGTGGTAGTGAAATGAGAGTGATAATGCGGTCGGAAGGCAGTGTTTGAATACACAGTTTCTGTTTAAAGTCAAGAGTAAGGAGCATAGTGAGGAGCTGCTGATGTGCTGTGTAATAGAGATGGCACGCTTGATGAGGTGGATCGCAGTGAGGAGCTGCGGATGTGCTGTGTAATAGAGATGGCACGCTTGATGAGGTGGATCGCAGTGAGGAGCTGCTGATGTGCTGTGTAATAGAGATGGCATGCTTGATGAGGTGGATCGTAGTGAGGAGCTGCTGATGTGCTGTGTAATAGAGATGGCACGCTTGATGAGGTGGATCGCAGTTGGGGAGCCATCAGAGCAGAGAAGACCCAAGCTGGATGATTTTAGTGGCATCAATGATAACAGTGTAAGGTATGCAAAAAGGGCTAAAAAGTGCTGGAACCGTTGGAATTAAAGGGTTTGTTCTTGACTAGTGGGCGGAGTGGGGGGGTGCAGAGGCTGCGTCTCATATGTGTGAATGAGGTGCACTGTGTAGCATATTTTGACTTTTTTTTTTTTTTAGAAAGACGTAGTTGGAAAAAAATAACTGTGCTTTGTGGTAAAATGACTTTCTTTTTCACTACAGTCAAGTTGTGACTACTCCCTCACTAACGGATAAAAAAAATGGTGGCAGTTTGAAATTGTGTGCTGAGTGCCTAAGCCAATGAAGAAGCAGGCTGGGCACAAGGATACTTGGCTGGCCATGAGGCAGGTTTGGTCTGGCACTTTTGATTTGCTGGGCATCTATTAAAAGTTAATCTAACCCTGTGGAATGGGTACCGACTAATCAGATGCCAGCAAATAAAAAGCCCATTTTCTAGAATACAGTAATTACAACACAGCATAATATAATACAGTGCAAGGCAATACAGTACATAGAAAGACTGTGTCAGCAGAACAACACCCAGAGGTCCAGCCAGTCTGCCCATTTCCCTGCCCAACTTCATGCTTGGTCTAATGCTGGGCCGAACTTAGAGATCTGATAGCACTAGTAGAGTAATTGCCACTCCCTCCCCTATATGTCCATTCCCCTCTTTTGCTTGTGGGTCCCACTTTTCCCTTATATTTGTTACACCCAACTTTAAACCCAAACACAGTCTTGGTTGCAACCACCTCTCAGGGTGCTTTCTGTTCCATTTGTCCAGCACCCACTCCATTAAGTATTTCCTCACACACACACACACCCTAATTCTCCCCATCAATCTTCATCCATTCCCTCTAGTTACTATGCCCTTGTTCCTAGTGAAGAAGACCTTACAGTTTAACCTGTTGATTCCATACGGCAACTTGTTTGTCTCATTCATGATCCCTCTTTCTCTCTTGACTTTTAGAGTGCACATGTTAAGGTTTAAAAACTTTTCCTCAGAAGACCTCCTCTGGATCATCTTCATAGCGTTCCTTTGTATGGTCTCTGTGCAGTCGATTAATGGTCACTGCACCGTTTAATACAATACAATACAGTACAGTACTTAAATATAGTACAGTACAATACAGTATAGTACAATACATAGAGTATAATGGATAGGCAACTGTGTGCTGTGTGTGTGATGGATTTATTTTACACACCTGAGGTGTGTGATGACCAAACATAAAGGCAAACTCAAGAGGTTTATGAGGTCATCACTCACAGAGGGTGCATAAAACAATTCCATAAAAACAAAGTTGCCTATCCTTTATTTTTTATAATTATTGGTACAGGGAGTAAATAGCAAAGTTAGTGATGCATTTCTCTCATAGACACACACACACACACACACACACACACTCTCCCTGTCCAGTATGGGCATTTTTTTTTTTATTTTAAAAAATGAAATGTTGAACTGTGGTTAAAGCAGCAGTGCAACAAAAAAAGTTCTTCTAAAAAGCTAATTTTCTGCTATGACTATGAAATATATTGGTAGAATAATAGATAGGTGAGTGTGCATTACACGGGTGTAATATCATCAAGAGGTTCTGGGGACATGGGAACCTTGAGATGGTATTACACCCTTGAAATACACACTCACTTAACTGTTATTTTTTGTAATATATGGATCCAAGGACTTGCTAATATTTTGTAAAATGTGCAGCAATGCTGATATGTGTGCCAGTGAAATCTTTTATTTTATTTTTTTAGGTTGTCAGGCCATTATTATGGATGCCACAACACCCACACACCTCTAACAGTCACAGTGTTTGTTCTGAATGGGTGTGGCCATGTTTTTTGAATAACTGTTGGAAAAATGGCGGTGTGTTTATGCAAGGGGGTCGAGAAGAAGCTCTGTTGAGTGAAGAGGAGACAGCAGTTACCACTTCATGGTTTCAGGTGATAGACTGGGAGAGCATTTGGTTGCTTGTTTTTGAGGGTGAAAGCCCCCACCAATTTCTTTCTTTTGTTGTTTTTTGGTGAGTGGCAAGTCGGCTTTTATTGTATGTGGCAGTTACAGTGAAAGCCCACTCTCGCTCAGCGCAATATAGTCCTGTGCTTGCACTCCTGTGTTTTTCTGATAATACTATCATTCAGAGTTCCAAACAATGGTATTACAGGCTCTGAACAATAGTTTTACAGGGCAGCAGTTATACTATTATCACTATGCTAGTGTGGTATTAGGGGCATTTTTTGTATTTTCTGTACTATTATTTATATATATATATATATCCATATATTATATAGAGAATAAAGTATGGGTGGTGTGTATGCGATTTTACACACACCGGGGATGGATACTCGAGTTTCCAGGCATCCAACCCGAGCGTGTAGAGTAATTTACACATACCACCCTATATTATATATTATGATTGGTTAGGCTTTTTGCCACAGCCAATCGTATAAAATAAATGGTCTGAGTGCGGCTGCAGTCTGGATGATGTTTAGCTGAGTCCTCGGTCGCTTAGCAGCAGTTTACTTTTTCTTGTTTTGTTGTCCCCTTTACGGTGTGATTTTTGTTAGGAAGTTTTTTTTAAAATAGTTGCTTACCGCCTAGAGATAGTGGTGGCGGTGCGGTTTCGACCGACGAAGAAATCTGGTGGCGAGCGGTGAAAACCCAGAAGAGCTGTAGGTTGGGCATGCGCATAGCGAGGGAAATCGTGTGTGTGTTTGCCATTATAAATGCTCCTTTATAACAGCAAATTATGCCACGGTTTCCCTATGGGAAAAAGCCTAACCCAGTTATTATAGTACAGTAGAATACAATATAGTACAATACAGGACTTAAATACAATACAGTACAATATAATACAGAACAGTACAGTACAGCATAGTATAGTCCAGTAGACTACAGTACAATATGGGACTTAAATTTAATATAGTACAATATAATACAGTATAGTGCAATACAGGACTTAAATTCAATACAATATAGCATAATATAATACAGTACAGTAAAATACAGCACTTAAATACAATAAAGTATAGTACAATCTAATACAGTACAATACAGGAATTCAATACAGTATAGTAAAATATAATACAGTACAATACAGTAGTATACTTAAATACCACACAGTATAGTACATTAGAAAATGGGCTTGAAAAATAAAGCATGCCGATTGGCTAAAAGCCTACTCGGCCATGCATTTATTTTTCAGTAGATGCCCAGGCAATAAAAAGTACCAGCCTATAGTGCCCCTTGACACACTGAAGTATCCTAGTGCCCACCCTGCCCCCTGATTGGCTAAATGCATATCATTTGAATTACAAATTGCCACCATTTTTCTCTCACTGAGCGAGAGATGCTGTTCCCAAGCTCCCTGGTTCAGTGCCAGCTGCCTAACAGAGCCACAGATCAACTTCCGCTGGGCTCATTCCTGGCTATCTGTGTTTCTTTCTTCTTTTTATTTTCGTTTACTGTACGCTTTTGTCCAACTCTCGGACAACCGACCACGCTCTTGGTGCTAACTCCTTCAGCCACCCACCCACTTGCTCCCGAAAATTAATGTGACCATCTGTACCGCCTCCCAACAGCAAAGAAGCAGTCATTCTCAACCCACCACCTCCTAAGTGACTGCTTTACTTTGACCAGAAAATCAGTTGAAGCGCGAGGGATTTTCAAAGTATACAGTGGGAACAGGTATCTACTTACGGCAGCTTTTCCTCTTTTGTTCTGGCAGTCTGTGAGACATGACAGTGGTAGGCAATACTGTGAAGGTGCAGGGGAAGGGATGGTGATGCCGTAGCAAAGGTGGAATCCAACAGTTTTCCTTTTTTTAGAACAATGACTACTGCCGACTACTTTCTCCAAGGCTTAACTATGCTGCCCTCCAACTAACCACGCTCCCTGAAGTCACAGCTCTTTCGCACAACGTAAACACCACCTTTCATTTACTAGCACTGACCTTTCCTTTACTACAGCTCTCCATTCTCTCTCTCTTCAAAAAAAAAAGAAAAAAAAACGGACAGTTACTCTGGGGTACGGTTAGGGACTTTGACGAAACAAAAACGATTCTCTGAAAGAAAGTTCAAAATGCTGCTGACTGCGCTCACAGTCTGTCTGTTCGGGTTGGGATCGCTATAGCAACAGCTGGTGTTTCAAAAGCAAAAAGCTAGCAAACTTCTATTGCCAGGGGCTATATTAACACACACTGCATGAGGATGGTAGGGGTGTGTATAAACAGACTGCTGGGGGGGTTGAAACCTGCTCAAAACCATTTTTATCCCTAACCATGGGGATCTCTTACATCGCGGTCAAAGGTCACGTGCTGTGTGTGTGTGTGGGGGGGACGCAAATCCACCAGAATGGCTCTGTAGTGAGTAGCAACAGCAGCAGAACAGCCTATGGACTACTTTATCAGTATTTTTGTTTTCTAACATTTCTACTCATTTTGCAGTCATTTGCTCTGTTCCTTTACAACTTCATGAACATTTACAAAGAGAACCATTTTCTAAGTGCAATAATACCCTTGAGGGTGGACATTATTGGGAAATACCGGATCTTCCAGGGGCTATAAGGCCCTCCGCCTGCGGCGTCGGGCCTCATTACGCCGCTGGGCGGTCCGCTATTTCCTAATAATGCCCACCCTCTCAGGTATTATTGCTTACATACAGCACAGTACACTACAAATACTACACACTACAGAACAGTGCTATACAACACATCAAGAATAATGAATGAAGTTACAAGTTTTCTTTATGCACCTGAGGTGTGTGGCACCACATAAACCAAGAGCATGAAGAGAAGTAGTGAGAAATGTAAAACACTGCATAGGTGGCGGTTGTATGATTGCTGAAATACTGCACTTTGCACAACTTGCAAAGTTGTTGTGAGTGTGCAGTCTGAAATAAGTGTTTCCTTGGTCTAATTATGAAAAGTGCATGAAGAGAATATCAGGCTAACAGTTTTATTAGGAAGAACTGGCATGTTTAAGGTGGGATCTTGTAATACACACCTGTGTATTATGATGAAAACCGTGTATTATGGCATTTGCCACCACTGCTAACAAATAAAGTCTTACCAATAATTTTGTAAGTAATAATACCCTCCAGGGTGGGTGTTATTGGGATATAATGGACAACCCAGGGGCGTAATGAGGCCCGACACCGCAGGTGGAGGGTCTTATAGCCCCTGGAAGGTCCGTTATATCCCATAACTCCCACCCTGGAGGGCATTATTACACTTAGAAAATGGGCACTGTAACTAAAAAAGTTTAATTAAAAAAAATAGAAGTTAATAATTAGTTCACAATAGGTTTTGTAATAATTTTGTAGTAAAGTAGTTCCTCCACTACTAGAGATGTTTGTCCTATTGTGACTCTATAGTTGGGGGGGACCATGCTGATGTGCAGCTTGTGACAGCTGACAGTCTAACGCTGTGAGAGGTGGAGTGAGCGGCAAACTGCTTCCAGCTCCTGTTTGCATGTTGGAAGGCTCTACCAAAACAGAAGAGCTGCAGTTGCGTGACCTTTTTTTTATTATTATTGATTTATTTATTTACTTATTCATCTGAGAGAAGAGATCGTGGTACTCTGAATCAGCTGAGGTAATATCAGCCAGCACGGTGTGATGGTGGCAGGCGGGCCAGCTGCACTGTTCAGAAAGCACAAACTAAGAGCTGCAGTCTAGCCGAGACCCGTCAAGCGAGGTAGGAGGCAAAAGTAAAGGTAGGCCTGCATAAAGCAGGTATAATTCTGAATTTTGTGGGATTTTTAGAAAGAGCAGGCAGAGGATTGCTGACAGGACAGAGGAGATGTTAAGCGGGAGGAAAGAAAAATGTTGGCTGCTCAGTGTCACAATTCGGGGTGTCCAATAATACTTTGAGTAATGGGGCACCCCGAAATGGCACTGGTTTTTTACTGGGGGTTCTTACAAAATAACAACACCGATGCCAGGGTGTTTTAGCCAATTAGAGTGAAGCTTTTCACTTGCACATTTTCTAAAATACTGTATAGTACAGTACATAATGAATAAAGCATGGGTAGGGGTTTGTAATGTTTGTTTTACACACATCCAATGTGTGTGATGCATCATAAACCCAGAGAGCGAATTTCGAGGGGTGTATCAAGGCATCACACATGCCAATGGTGTGTGTAAAAAAATGTGTATTAAAAAAAAAAAAAATTACACCCCCTCTTTATAATTGCCAATTTTACTGGCCTTCAGTTTGTTTTCAGTACTTTGCTGGTGTACCCATCACTGGGCACCTAGCATGTCCTGTTTCCCAGCCCTGTTGCCTATCATGGGGTGCTAAGCACCTAGCACTTCTTGTTTCCCAGCCTCACTGCCTGTCATGAGGCACTGAGCACCTAGCAGTTCCTATTGCCCAGCCTTGCTGCCTGTCATGGGATGCTGAGCAACTAACACTTCCTCCCAGCCCTGCTGCCTGTCATGGAGCGCAGAGTGCCTAGCACTTCCTGTTTCCCGGCCCTGCTGCCTGTCATGGGGCAATGAGTGGTAACATTTCCTTTTTCCCAGCCCTGCTGTCTGTCATGGGGCACTGGGTACCGACCACTTCCTATTTTTCAGCCCTGCTGCCTGTCAGTGGGCACCAAGTGCCTATAACTTCCTGTTTATCAGTCCCACTTCCTGTCATGGGACACTGAGTGCATAGCACTTCCTGTTTCCCAGCTCTGCTGCCTGTCAGTGGGTGCTGAGCACCTAGCACTTCCTGTTTCCCAGCCTCACTGCCTGTCATGAGGCACTGAGCACCTAGCACTTCCTGTTTCACAGCCCTGCTGCCTGTCAGTGAATGCAGAGCGATTAGCACTTCCTATTTCCCAGCCCCATTGCCTGTCATGGGGCACTGAGTGCCTAGCACTTCCTATTTCCCAGCCCTGCTGCCTGTCATGGGGCACTGAGTGGTAGCATTTCCTGTTTCCCAGCCCTGCTGCCTATCATGGGGCACTGAGCACCGACCACTTCCTATTTTTTGGCCCTGCTGCCTATCATTGGGCACCGAGTGCCTATCACTTCCTGTTTATCAGCCCCGCTTCCTGTTATGGGACACTGAGTGCATAGCACTTCCTGTTTCCCAGCTCCGCTGCCTGTCAGTGAGTGCTGAGCACCTAGCACATCCTGTTTCCCAACTTTGCTGCCTGTCATGGGGCACTGAGCACCTAGCACTTCCTGTTTCACAGCCCTGCTGCCTGTCAGTGGATGCAGAGCAATTAGCACTTCCTATTTCCCAGCCCCATTGCCTGTCATGGTGCACTGAGTGCCTAGCACTTCCTGTTTCCCAGCTCTGCTGCCTGTCAGTGGGTGCTGAGCGCCTTGCACTTCCTGTTTCCCAGCCCCAGTGCCTGTCATGAGGCACTGACCACCTAGCACCTCCTATTTCCTTGACTCACTGCCTGTCCTGGAGCGCTGAGTACCTGGCAATTCCTGTTTCCCAGCCCCACTGCTTGTCATGTGGTGCTGAGCATCTTGCACATCCTGTTGCCCAGTCTCGTTGTCTGTCATGGGGCACTGAGCACCCAGCACTTCCAATTTCACAGCCCCGCTGCCTGTCATGGGTCACTGGACACTTAGCACCTCCTGTTTCCCAGCTTTTCTGCCTGTCGTGGGGCGCTGAGTACCTAGCACATCCTGTTTCCCAGCCTCGTTGCCTGTCATGGGGCACTGAGCAATTAGTACTTCCTGTTTCCCAGCCCCACTGCCTGTCATTGGATGTTAAGCACCTAGCACTTCCTGTTTCCCAGCCCTGATGTCTGCCATGGGGCACTGAGCTCATGGCATATCCTGTTCCCAGCCTTGCTGCCTGTAATGAGACAGGAGCACCTAGCACTTCCTGTTTCCCAGCCCTGGTGCCTGCCATGGGGCACTGAGTACCTAGCACTTTCTGTTTGCCAGCCTCGCTGCCTGTCATGGGGCACTGAGCATCTAGCACTTCCTGTTTCCCAGCTCCACTGCCTGCCATGGGCACTCACCACCAGTACATCCTGTTTCCCAGCCTCTTTGCCTGTCATGGGCACTGAGCACCTAGTACTTCCTGTTTCCCAGCCCCGCTGCATGTCCTGGGGGGCTGAGTACCTAGAACTTCCTGTTTCCCAGCCTCGCTGCTTTTATTGTGTACTGAGCACCTAGCACCTCCTGTTTCTCAGCCTCACTGCCAAACATGGAGCACTGAGTACCTTGCACTTCCTTTTTTCCAGCCCTGGTGCCTGTCATGGGGTGCTGAGCACATAGCATATCCTGTTTTTCAACCTTGCTGCATGCCATGGGGCACTGAGTACCTAGTACTTCCTATTTCCCATTCCTGCTGCCTGTCATGAGGAACTGAGTACCTAGCACTTCCTATTTCCCAGCCCTGCTGCCTGTCATGGGGCACTGAGTACCTAGTACTTCCTGTTTCCCAGCCTCACTGCCTGTCACTCTGTGCTGAGCACCTAGCACCTCCTGTTTCCCAGCCTCATTGCCAGACATGGGGCACTGAGTACCTAGCACTTCCTTTTCCTGGCCCTGCTGCCTGTCATGGGGACTGAGCACCTGGCACTTCCTATTTCCCAGCCCTACTGCCTGTCATGGTACACTGAGGCACCTAGTACTTCCTGTTTCACAGCCCTGCTGCCTGTCAGTGGATACAGGCGATTAGCACTTATTTCCCAGCCCCATTGCCTGTCATGGCGCACTGAGTGCCTAGCACTTCCTGTTTCCCAGCTCTGCTGCCTGTCAGTGGGTGCTGAGCGCCTTGCACTTCCTGTTTCCCAGCCCCAGTGCCTGTCATGAGGCACTGACCACCTAACACCTCCTATTTCCTTGGATCACTGCCTGTCCTGGGCGCTGGTACCTGGCAGTTCCTGTTTCCCAGCCCACTGCTTGTCATGTGGTGCTGAGCACCTTGCACATCCTGTTGCCCAGCCTTGTTGCCTGTCATGGGGCACTGAGCACCTAGCACTTCCAGTTTCACAGCCCCACTGCCTATCATGGGTCACTGGACACTTAGCACCTCCTGTTTCCCAGCCCTTCTGCCTGTCATGGGGTGCTGAGTACCTAGCACTTCCTGTTTCCCAGAACTGCTGCCTCCCATGGGGCACTGAGCACCTAGCACATCCTGTTTCCCAGTCTTGTTGCCTGTCATGGGGTGCTGAGTACCTTGCACTTGCTGTTTCCCAGCCTTGCATCCTGTCATGAAGCACTGAGCACCTAGTACTTCCTGTTTCCCAGCCCCACTGCCTGTCATTGGATGTTAAGCACCTAGCACTTCCTGTATCCCAGCCCTGATGTCTGCCATGGGGCACTGAGCTCATGGCATATCTTGTTTCCCAGCCTTGCTGCCTGTAATGGGGTACTGAGCACCTAGCACTTCCTGTTTCCCAGCCTCGCTGCCTGTCATGGGGCACTGAGCATCTAGCACTTCCTGTTTCCCAGCTCCACTGCCTGCCATGGGGCACTAAACAACCAGTACATCCTGTTTCCCAGCCTCTTTGCCTGTCATGGGGCACTGAGCACCTAGTACTCCCTGTCTCCCAGCCCCGCTGCATGTCCTGGGGTGCTGAGTACCTAGAACTTCCTGTTTCCCATCCCTGCTGCCTGTCATGAGGGACTGAGTACCTAGCATTTCCTATTTCCCAGCCCTACTGCCTGTCATGGGGCACTGAGCACCTAGTACTTCCTGTTTCCCAGCCCCACTGCCTGTCATGGGGGACTGAGCACCTAACACTTCCTATTTCCCAGCCCTGCTGCCTGTCATGGGGCACTGAGTACCTTGTACTTCCTGTTTCCCAGCCTCACTGCCTGTCACTCTGTGCTGAGCACCTAGCACCTCCTGTTTCCCAGCCTCACTGCCAGACATGGGGCACTGAGTACCTAGCACTTCCTTTTTCCTAGCCCTGCTGCCTGTCATGGGGAACTGAGCACCTGGCACTTCCTATTTCCCAGCCCTGCTGCCTGTCATGGGGCGATGAGTGCCTAATAATCCAGTTTCCTAGCCTCACTGCCTGTCATGGGGCACTGAACACCTGGCACGTCCTGTTTCCCAGCCCTGCTGTCTGTCATGGTATGCTGAGTACCTAGTACTTCCTGGTTCTCAGCTACACTACCTGTAACAAGGTGCTGAATGCCTAGAATATCCTTTTTCCCAGCCCCACTGCCTGCCATGGGGCACTGAGCACCTAGCACATCCTGTTTCTCAGCCCCGCTGCCTGTCATGGTACACTGAGCACGTAGCACTTCCAGTTTCCCAGTTACACTGTCTGTTGCAGGGTGCTGAATGCCTAATACATCCTGTTTCCCTGCCCTGCTGCCTGTCATGGGGCACTGAGCACCTAGCAATTTCTGTTTCCCAGACTCGCTACCTGCCATGGTACATTGAACACCTAGTACTTCCAGTTTCCCAGCTGTACTGCCTGTCATGGGGTGCTGAATGCCTCAACATCCATTTTCCCCAGCCCTGCTGCCTGTCATGGGGCACTGGGCACCTAGCACTTCCTGTTTCCCAGCTCCGCTGCCTGTGATGGTACGCTGAGTTCCTAGCACTTCCTCTTTCCCAGCTGTACTGCCTGCCACAGGGTGCTGAATGCCTAGAACATCCTTTTTCCCAGCCCCATTGCCTGTCTTGGTATGCTGAGCACCTATCACTTCCTTTTTCCCAGCTGAATTGCCTGCCACAGGATGCTGAATACCTAGAACTTCCTTTTCGTAGCCCCACTGCCTGTCATGGAGCACTGAGCACCTAGTATTTCCTTTTTCCCAGCCCTGCTGCCTGTCATGGGGCACTGAGCACCTGGCACTTCCTGTTTCCCAGTCCCACTGCCTGTCATAGGGTGCTGAGCACCTAGCATTTCCTGTTTCCCGGCCCTGCTACCTGTCATGGGGTACTGAGCACCTGGCACTTCCTGTTTCCCAGTCCCACTGCCTGTCATAGGGTGCTGAGTGCCTAGCACTTCCTGTTTCCCAGCCCTGCTTCCTGTCATGGGGCACTGAGCACCTAGCACTTCCTGTTTCACAGCCCTGCTGCGTGTCAGTGGATGCAGAGTGATTAGCACTTCCTATTTCCCAGCCCCATTGCCTGTCATGGCGCACTGAGTGCCTAGCACTTCCTGTTTCCCAGCTCTGCTGCCTGTCAGTGGGTGCTGAGCGCCTTGCACTTCCTGTTTCCCAGCCCCAGTGCCTGTCATGAGGCACTGACCACCTAGCACCTCCTATTTCCTTGACTCACTGCCTGTCCTGGGGTGCTGAGTACCTGGCAGTTCCTGTTTCCCAGCCCCACTGCTTGTCATGTGGTGCTGAGCATCTTGCACATCCTGTTGCCCAGCCTTGTTGTCTGTCATGGGGCACTGAGCACCCAGCACTTCCAATTTCACAGCCCCGCTGCCTGTCATGGGTCACTGGACACTTAGCACCTCCTGTTTCCCAGCTTTTCTGCCTGTCGTGGGGCGCTGAGTACCTAGCACTTCCTGTTTCCCAGAACTGCTGCCTCCCATGGGGCACTGAGCACCTAGCACATCCTGTTTCCCAGCCTCGTTGCCTGTCATGGGGCACTGAGCAATTAGTACTTCCTGTTTCCCAGCCCCACTGCCTGTCATTGGATGTTAAGCACCTAGCACTTCCTGTTTCCCAGCCCTGATGTCTGCCATGGGGCACTGAGCTCATGGCATATCCTGTTCCCAGCCTTGCTGCCTGTAATGGACACGGAGCACCTAGCACTTCCTGTTTCCCAGCCCTGGTGCCTGCCATGGGGCACTGAGTACCTAGCACTTTCTGTTTGCCAGCCTCGCTGCCTGTCATGGGGCACTGAGCATCTAGCACTTCCTGTTTCCCAGCTCCACTGCCTGCCATGGGGCACTAAATACCCAGTACATCCTGTTTTCCAGCCTCTTTGCCTGTCATGGGGCACTGAGCACCTAGTACTTCCTGTTTCCCAGCCCCGCTGCATGTCCTGGGGGGCTGAGTACCTAGAACTTCCTGTTTCCCAGCCTCGCTGCTTTTATTGTGTACTGAGCACCTAGCACCTCCTGTTTCTCAGCCTCACTGCCAAACATGGAGCACTGAGTACCTTGCACTTCCTTTTTTCCAGCCCTGGTGCCTGTCATGGGTGCTGAGCACATAGCATATCCTGTTTTTCAACCTTGCTGCATGCCATGGGGCACTGAGTACCTAGTACTTCCTATTTCCCATTCCTGCTGCCTGTCATGAGGAACTGAGTACCTAGCACTTCCTATTTCCCAGCCCTGCTGCCTGTCATGGGGCACTGAGTACCTAGTACTTCCTGTTTCCCAGCCTCACTGCCTGTCACTCTGTGCTGAGCACCTAGCACCTCCTGTTTCCCAGCCTCATTGCCAGACATGGGGCACTGAGTACCTAGCACTTCCTTTTTCCTGGCCCTGCTGCCTGTCATGGGGGACTGAGCACCTGGCACTTCCTATTTCCCAGCCCTACTGCCTGTCATAGTACACTGAGCACCTAGTACTTCCTGTTTCACAGCCCTGCTGCCTGTCAGTGGATACAGAGCGATTAGCACTTCTTATTTCCCAGCCCCATTGCCTGTCATGGCGCACTGAGTGCCTAGCACTTCCTGTTTCCCAGCTCTGCTGCCTGTCAGTGGGTGCTGAGCGCCTTGCACTTCCTGTTTCCCAGCCCCAGTGCCTGTCATGAGGCACTGACCACCTAGCACCTCCTATTTCCTTGGATCACTGCCTGTCCTGGGGCGCTGAGTACCTGGCAGTTCCTGTTTCCCAGCCCCACTGCTTGTCATGTGGTGCTGAGCACCTTGCACATCCTGTTGCCCAGCCTTGTTGCCTGTCATGGGGCACTGAGCACCTAGCACTTCCAGTTTCACAGCCCCACTGCCTATCATGGGTCACTGGACACTTAGCACCTCCTGTTTCCCAGCCCTTCTGCCTGTCATGGGGTGCTGAGTACCTAGCACTTCCTGTTTCCCAGAACTGCTGCCTCCCATGGGGCACTGAGCACCTAGCACATCCTGTTTCCCAGTCTTGTTGCCTGTCATGGGGTGCTGAGTACCTTGCACTTGCTGTTTCCCAGCCTTGCATCCTGTCATGAAGCACTGAGCACCTAGTACTTCCTGTTTCCCAGCCCCACTGCCTGTCATTGGATGTTAAGCACCTAGCACTTCCTGTATCCCAGCCCTGATGTCTGCCATGGGGCACTGAGCTCATGGCATATCTTGTTTCCCAGCCTTGCTGCCTGTAATGGGGTACTGAGCACCTAGCACTTCCTGTTTCCCAGCCTCGCTGCCTGTCATGGGGCACTGAGCATCTAGCACTTCCTGTTTCCCAGCTCCACTGCCTGCCATGGGGCACTAAACAACCAGTACATCCTGTTTCCCAGCCTCTTTGCCTGTCATGGGGCACTGAGCACCTAGTACTCCCTGTCTCCCAGCCCCGCTGCATGTCCTGGGGTGCTGAGTACCTAGAACTTCCTGTTTCCCATCCCTGCTGCCTGTCATGAGGGACTGAGTACCTAGCATTTCCTATTTCCCAGCCCTACTGCCTGTCATGGGGCACTGAGCACCTAGTACTTCCTGTTTCCCAGCCCCACTGCCTGTCATGGGGGACTGAGCACCTAACACTTCCTATTTCCCAGCCCTGCTGCCTGTCATGGGGCACTGAGTACCTTGTACTTCCTGTTTCCCAGCCTCACTGCCTGTCACTCTGTGCTGAGCACCTAGCACCTCCTGTTTCCCAGCCTCACTGCCAGACATGGGGCACTGAGTACCTAGCACTTCCTTTTTCCTAGCCCTGCTGCCTGTCATGGGGAACTGAGCACCTGGCACTTCCTATTTCCCAGCCCTGCTGCCTGTCATGGGGCGATGAGTGCCTAATAATCCAGTTTCCTAGCCTCACTGCCTGTCATGGGGCACTGAACACCTGGCACGTCCTGTTTCCCAGCCCTGCTGTCTGTCATGGTATGCTGAGTACCTAGTACTTCCTGGTTCTCAGCTACACTACCTGTAACAAGGTGCTGAATGCCTAGAATATCCTTTTCCCAGCCCCACTGCCTGCCATGGGGCACTGAGCACCTAGCACATCCTGTTTCTCAGCCCCGCTGCCTGTCATGGTACACAATGGAGCACGTAGCACTTCCAGTTTCCCAGTTACACTGTCTGTTGCAGGGTGCTGAATGCCTAATACATCCTGTTTCCCTGCCCTGCTGCCTGTCATGGGGCACTGAGCACCTAGCAATTTCTGTTTCCCAGACTCGCTACCTGCCATGGTACATTGAACACCTAGTACTTCCAGTTTCCCAGCTGTACTGCCTGTCATGGGGTGCTGAATGCCTCAACATCCATTTTCCCCAGCCCTGCTGCCTGTCATGGGGCACTGGGCACCTAGCACTTCCTGTTTCCCAGCTCCGCTGCCTGTGATGGTACGCTGAGTTCCTAGCACTTCCTCTTTCCCAGCTGTACTGCCTGCCACAGGGTGCTGAATGCCTAGAACATCCTTTTTCCCAGCCCCATTGCCTGTCTTGGTATGCTGAGCACCTATCACTTCCTTTTTCCCAGCTGAATTGCCTGCCACAGGATGCTGAATACCTAGAACTTCCTTTTCGTAGCCCCACTGCCTGTCATGGAGCACTGAGCACCTAGTATTTCCTTTTTCCCAGCCCTGCTGCCTGTCATGGGGCACTGAGCACCTGGCACTTCCTGTTTCCCAGTCCCACTGCCTGTCATAGGGTGCTGAGCACCTAGCATTTCCTGTTTCCCGGCCCTGCTACCTGTCATGGGGTACTGAGCACCTGGCACTTCCTGTTTCCCAGTCCCACTGCCTGTCATAGGGTGCTGAGTGCCTAGCACTTCCTGTTTCCCAGCCCTGCTTCCCTGTCATGGGGCACCAGCACCTAGCACTTCCTGTCTCACAGCCCTGCTGCGTGTCAGTGGATGCAGAGTGATTAGCACTTCCATTCCCAGCCCCATTGCCTGTCATGGCGCACTGAGTGCCTAGCACTTCCTGTTTCCCAGCTCTGCTGCCTGTCAGTGGGTGCTGAGCGCCTTGCACTTCCTGTTTCCCAGCCCCAGTGCCTGTCATGAGGCACTGACCACCTAGCACCTCCTATTTCCTTGACTCACTGCCTGTCCTGGGGTGCTGAGTACCTGGCAGTTCCTGTTTCCCAGCCCCACTGCTTGTCATGTGGTGCTCAGCATCTTGCACATCCTGTTGCCCAGCCTTGTTGTCTGTCATGGGGCACTGAGCACCCAGCACTTCCAATTTCACAGCCCCGCTGCCTGTCATGGGTCACTGGACACTTAGCACCTCCTGTTTCCCAGCTTTTCTGCCTGTCGTGGGGCGCTGAGTACCTAGCACTTCCTGTTTCCCAGAACTGCTGCCTCCCATGGGGCACTGAGCACCTAGCACATCCTGTTTCCCAGCCTCGTTGCCTGTCATGGGGCACTGAGCACCTAGTACTTCCTGTTTCCCAGCCCCACTGCCTGTCATTGGATGTTAAGCACCTAGCACTTCCTGTTTCCCAGCCCTGATGTCTGCCATGGGGCACTGAGCTCATGGCATATCCTGTTTCCCAGCCTTGCTGCCTGTAATGGGGCACGGAGCACCTAGCACTTCCTGTTTCCCAGCCCTGGTGCCTGCCATGGGGCACTGAGTACCTAGCACTTTCTGTTTGCCAGCCTCGCTGCCTGTCATGGGGCACTGAGCATCTAGCACTTCCTGTTTCCCAGCTCCACTGCCTGCCATGGGGCACTAAATACCCAGTACATCCTGTTTTCCAGCCTCTTTGCCTGTCATGGGGCACTGAGCACCTAGTACTTCCTGTTTCCCAGCCCGCTGCATGTCCTGGGGGCTGGTACCTAGAACTTCCTGTTTCCCAGCCTCGCTGCTTTTATTGTGTACTGAGCACCTAGCACCTCCTGTTTCTCAGCCTCACTGCCAAACATGGAGCACTGAGTACCTTGCACTTCCTTTTTTCCAGCCCTGGTGCCTGTCATGGGGTGCTGAGCACATAGCATATCCTGTTTTTCAACCTGCTGCATGCCATGGGCACTGAGTACCTAGTACTTCCTATTTCCCATTCCTGCTGCCTGTCATGAGGAACTGAGTACCTAGCACTTCCTATTTCCCAGCCCTGCTGCCTGTCATGGGGCACTGGTACCTAGTACTTCCTGTTTCCCAGCCTCACTGCCTGTCACTCTGTGCTGAGCACCTAGCACCTCCTGTTTCCCAGCCTCATTGCCAGACATGGGGCACTGAGTACCTAGCACTTCCTTTTTCCTGGCCCTGCTGCCTGTCATGGGGGACTGAGCACCTGGCACTTCCTATTTCCCAGCCCTACTGCCTGTCATGGTACACTGAGCACCTAGTACTTCCTGTTTCACAGCCCTGCTGCCTGTCAGTGGATACAGAGCGATTAGCACTTCTTATTTCCCAGCCCCATTGCCTGTCATGGCGCACTGAGTGCCTAGCACTTCCTGTTTCCCAGCTCTGCTGCCTGTCAGTGGGTGCTGAGCGCCTTGCACTTCCTGTTTCCCAGCCCCAGTGCCTGTCATGAGGCACTGACCACCTAGCACCTCCTATTTCCTTGGATCACTGCCTGTCCTGGGGCGCTGAGTACCTGGCAGTTCCTGTTTCCCAGCCCCACTGCTTGTCATGTGGTGCTGAGCACCTTGCACATCCTGTTGCCCAGCCTTGTTGCCTGTCATGGGGCACTGAGCACCCTAACACTTCCAGTTCACAGCCACTGCCTATCATGGGTCACTGGACACTTAGCACCTCCTGTTTCCCAGCCCTTCTGCCTGTCATGGGGTGCTGAGTACCTAACACTTCCTGTTTCCCAGAACTGCTGCCTCCCATGGGGCACTGAGCACCTAGCACATCCTGTTTCCCAGTCTTGTTGCCTGTCATGGGGTGCTGAGTACCTTGCACTTGCTGTTTCCAGCCTTGCATCCTGTCATGAAGCACTGAGCACCTAGTACTTCCTGTTTCCCAGCCCCACTGCCTGTCATTGGATGTTAAGCACCTAGCACTTCCTGTATCCAGCCCTGATGTCTGCCATGGGGCACTGAGCTCATGGCATATCCTGTTTCCCAGCCTTGCTGCCTGTAATGGGGTACTGAGCACCTAGCACTTCCTGTTTCCCAGCCTCGCTGCCTGTCATGGGGCACTGAGCATCTAGCACTTCCTGTTTCCCAGCTCCACTGCCTGCCATGGGGCACTAAACAACCAGTACATCCTGTTTCCCAGCCTCTTTGCCTGTCATGGGGCACTGAGCACCTAGTACTCCCTGTTTCCCAGCCCCGCTGCATGTCCTGGGGTGCTGAGTACCTAGAACTTCCTGTTTCCCAGCCTCGCTGCTTTTATTGTGTACTGAGCACCTAGCACCTCCTGTTTCCCAGCCTCACTGCCAGACATGGAGCACTGAGTACCTTGCACTTCCTTTTTTCCAGCCCTGGTGCCTGTCATGGGGTGCTGAGCACATAGCATATCCTGTTTTCCAACCTTGCTGCATGCCATGGGGCACTGAGTACCTAGTACTTCCTATTTCCCATCCCTGCTGCCTGTCATGAGGGACTGAGTACCTAGCATTTCCTATTTCCCAGCCCTACTGCCTGTCATGGGGCACTGAGCACCTAGTACTTCCTGTTTCCCAGCCCCACTGCCTGTCATGGGGGACTGAGCACCTAGCACTTCCTATTTCCCAGCCCTGCTGCCTGTCATGGGGCACTGAGTACCTTGTACTTCCTGTTTCCCAGCCTCACTGCCAGACATGGGGCACTGAGTACCTAGCACTTCCTTTTTCCTAGCCCTGCTGCCTGTCATGGGGAACTGAGCACCTGGCACTTCCTATTTCCCAGCCCTGCTGCCTGTCATGGGGCAATGAGTGCCTAATAATCCAGTTTCCTAGCCTCACTGCCTGTCATGGGGCACTGAACACCTGGCACGTCCTGTTTCCCAGCCCTGCTGTCTGTCATGGTATGCTGAGTACCTAGTACTTCCTGGTTCTCAGCTACACTACCTGTAACAAGGTGCTGAATGCCTAGAATATCCTTTTTCCCAGCCCCACTGCCTGCCATGGGGCACTGAGCACCTAGCACATCCTGTTTCTCAGCCCCGCTGCCTGTCATGGTACACTGAGCACATAGCACTTCCAGTTTCCCAGTTACACTGTCTGTTGCAGGATGCTGAATGCCTAATACATCCTGTTTCCCTGCCCTGCTGCCTGTCATGGGGCACTGAACACCTAGCAATTTCTGTTTCCCAGACTCGCTACCTGCCATGGTACATTGAACACCTAGTACTTCCAGTTTCCCAGCTGTACTGCCTGTCATGGGGTGCTGAATGCCTCAACATCCTTTTTCCCCAGCCCTGCTGCCTGTCATGGGGCACTGGGCACTTAATACTTCCTGATTTCCAGCCTTGCTGCCTGTCATGGAGCACTGAGCACCTAGAACTTCCTGTTTCCCAGCTCCGCTGCCTGTGATGGTACGCTGAGTTCCTAGCACTTCCTCTTTCCCAGCTGTACTGCCTGCCACAGGGTGCTGAATGCCTAGAACATCCTTTTTCCCAGCCCCATTGCCTGTCTTGGTATGCTGAGCACCTATCACTTCCTCTTTCCCAGCTGAATTGCCTGCCACAGGATGCTGAATACCTAGAACTTCCTTTTCGTAGCCCCACTGCCTGTCATGGAGCACTGAGCACCTAGCATTTCCTTTTTCCCAGCCCTGCTGCCTGTCATGGGGCACTGAGCACCTGGCACTTCCTGTTTCCCAGTCCCACTGCCTGTCATAGGGTGCTGAGCACCTAGCACTTCCTGTTTCCCAGCCCTGCTGCCTGTCATGGGGCACTGAGCACCTGGCACTTCCTGTTTCCCAGTCCCACTGCCTGTCATAGGGTGCTGAGCACCTAGCACTTCCTGTTTCCCAGCCCTGCTGCCTGTCATGGGGTACTGAGCACCTGGCACTTCCTGTTTCCCAGTCCCACTGCCTGTCATAGGGTGTTGAGCGCCTAGCACTTCCTGTTTCCCAGCCCTGCTTCCTGTCATGGGGCACTGAGCACCTGGCACTTCCTGTTTCCCAGTTCCACTGCCTGTCATAGGGTGCTGAGTGCCTAGCACTTCCTGTTTTCCAGCACTGCTGCCTGTCATGGGTCTGGGAAAAACATTTTAAAATCTTGTCTCAGAAATGCGGTCCCAGCGCCACTGCTTGCCCTGGAATCTGGGACCAAATAATACATAGCTTGTTTTGGTGGCAGTCACATTTGGCGGTTTTCAAAGAACACGCTTGCACTACTGTCTGTTGACTGACATCTCTCAGCTGTCTGTGCTCGCCATTAGAGCTGACCACTTATAACAGTTGATTACATCATGGTTGTCAGGTTGTAATCATGCCTAGTCAGTAGTTATATTACAGTACAATAAAATAATTCACAGTAAAATACTATATGAAATAGTACAGTACAGTGCAGCATGGCCCAGTACAGTATAATATAATGTAATATAGTAGAGCACAGAACAGTATTGTATAGTACAATACAAATTATTCTGTATAGTGTCTTATATATACAAATACATCATGTACATCACAGAGCAGCACACCCATGTCCAAATGATTTGGAATTAGACTTGGACCAATTAAGTGTGCTTTTGGTAATAGGGAGTTAAGAAAAGAAAGAACTGAGCAGATTCCAGTGATTTTCAGCCTCTTGGGTCTCACAGACTACCAATTGCAGCAATGTAATATTCTATGTATGTGTTATGAATGAGTTCACACATTTCAAATCTGTAGGGGAATGATAGGGTATTTAAGTGTGACAGCCTTAATAGACTTGCATGCCAGTCTTGGCAGGGGTCACCATTCCTGTGCTTTTCCATAGTGCCTGCCCACCATCTGCTCAGAATAAATTATCACAACCACTGCTGTGACAATCAAATGAAGTAATGCCAAGTGTTTTTTCCAGCAACATTATAAAGAAGCAGAACTGCTATACTTCAGCATCTTATAGCTCCGTGATTCACTCAGCATTACAAACTGAGAAATACTGTAGGGAAATCGGGCCTCCTCACAGTGTCTCTCTTGTTATGAGAGGCTCTGAGCCTGAGGTCTAGCTGAGAGGACTGTGAAGTGAAGCTCAGAGGTTCTGTCTGCCCAAACCTCATGAAAGGAGTCTCTTATGCCGTAAGATACATTCCGTGGAGGCCCTGTTATCTTATTGGACTTGGTGATTTATAATAAGTTTAGAGTATATTTTTATTTTATTGTGTGCTGTTCTTCCTTCTAGCGTGCAGTGGAGTGCCCCTCCTAATGCTTCTGCATGAGAGCACACTGTACACAGGATAAGAGGTACAGTGGCTCTGCACACTGATTGGTGGACATCATGTTAGTGATTATAATGCTTCTGTAAGGCAGATGCTAGCAACATGTTCTGAGTCACTTAGAATGTGTTAATGCCCTTTGAAGAACATCACACACCGGTACACACTGCTAGTATAAGATGAAATACTGAAGAACTAGTATCGTCCATCATTTGTGGATATGTTGAGCAATCAGAAGGATCATCTCTGAGTTGGATCTGTCTACCAAGGATACAAGAAGTGTCAGTGGGGACATGAGCATAGTCTCTGCATGTATCTGAAAGGGCCAAACATAGCTGTTCGGGATGAATAATGAAAGGACAAGGGGCACACACTGTCACCAAATGGGGGGAAATTCAAGCAGAACATTAGAAAAAACTACTTCACAGAATGAGTAGTAGAAAAGTCTTCCATGGTACATAGCATTATTTAATACTGTTACGATCTTCAAGTTTGGATTTTACTCATACCTGGAAAAAATTGGGGTGACAGAGTATTCACACTGAGCTAGTGGAGGGAGAAATGTCATGGGCCAATGGATTTGTTTTTCTTCCTTAAAGCTGTCTGTATAAATAGAAGTGATGGCACAAGGCCAGCTTTCATTAAGAACAAAACTCCCTTCACACAGAACATGGCAGTGTCATGTAAATCATACAGTATTGCCCAGTTAGTAAAATGTAAATGTGTAAAACTGCATTGTGATAATTGGTGCAGGGGCCACAGAAGTAATACCAACATGTTGTCTGCTGTAAACAGGCGAGTATGGTAAAAGCAAAATGACAGAAATGCTTTGTATTGATCTTACTGAAATGCGACCATTAGTGCAGTAGCAGTGAGTTGTGCTGCCAGCTGGGAGTCCCAGAATGCCTGGCCGTGGTGTGCCTGGGATGGTAGTGGGACAGGTGGTTACCAGGGAAGGGCGTCAGTTGCCATTTTATCCATACTTTTGCTTTCAGCTGACCTTGAAATGCCACTGCAGGTAGCTGGAATGGCATCCGGTCATCTGCCTGCGTGGCTGGAGGAAGATGTAGCCATAGGATCCTCATTGTTGGTCAGAGAACAATGGGCTATAAAAAGGAAAATCAGAGAATAAAATCACTAAAGGAAAAGAAGTGTAATCTAATGCATATACAAATACATTAGCTTACTGATGGAGTTTATCCTGGCAGAACCCTTGCACTCTTTCACTAACAGTGGAGTTAAAAATCTACTGGAAACTGGTCTGCAGCTGTAGGGTGTGTAAGTTAAACACACAGAGGAATTGTAATTAAAAAGTAATATATACTATAATGCGCAGTGGACAAAGTGAGTAAATGGAGATGGAATGCATCTTTGCTGAATGATAGAATATTTGGGATGATGTTCCAGTGACTCTGCTGGGGATCCTCTTGCTACTTTCATCAAACCAGACATCGATCCAAACTGTTAGACTATCAAAGTGCATAAAAATCTTTATCCAAAAAAAACCCCGCAGTTGCGGCAATATGGCACAAATTACATTTGCATCATTTTTTTGGCCTACAAATAATGACTTTTTGTCACAAACAGATGTATCAATTGCAAACGTACTTTTTTATGTTTCATGCTGAGTTCTTCCCCCACTACTCATAGAGAATGCCCTGGTACCCCAGTTCCTCCAGATATTTTTCTACATTGAGTGGACTTATTAAAGATCATAAAAACTTATAATTAGACAAATGTGTTACTGTGTTTTATAAAACATTTTGTAAAAGTATATTAGCAATGTTGCAACTGACATATAACTGTTAAATAAGTAAAGGAGAGATGCCAAATAAATGGACTTGTGTTATTATGTCTGTCATCGCAAAAGATGTAAAAGACCATTCTGGATATAACTCGTATGGAGCCAGCTCCCCGCTTTGATATGAATTTGAAGATCCACACAACTATTCTAGCTATGGAAACAGAATACTTACAACCAGATTGAATTTGTTTGGGTCAAATACATTTTATTATAGTTAGACGGGCAAGAATATCAAAATATCCTAATGATACAACAGAAAGTAATATACGTAATTAAATATGTTTTGGTACTGGATACAAGAGAATTCTTTGACAGGTAACCTTATACTGTATGTCCATGTATCAAATCATGAAACAAATGAACCTTTCAACAAACTTCATACTGTAGGTTGTATTAAGATATACTAGCCCTTCATCAGTTGTAAACGTTATGCGCTCATAAGAATTTAAACTGACAAGAGGGTCAAGTCAGGGATGCCCCATGACCCGACTAATTTTTGCATTAACAACTGAATCATTTGTGCAGTGGGTGAGCCAATATAAAGACATTTACTGTAGAACACAACATTTGTGCAGAGAGAGCATATCCGATCTTGTTATACTGATGATGAGCTGTTACATGTAAGTGATGCTGGAATGTGTTGGTGAATGGGACTGATTTGCTTGGGAAAGTCTTAGCCTTTAGGCTGACCTGAACTCAGAACTGCTGTACTGACCTATTGTGTAGTATATGACACATGGGTGAAACAGAAGTTAGCAGTGAAGCACATTTTTTTAGTTTGAAGTAGATGGAAATTCACAGACCAAAATCCAAGAGCACATACTAGGGGGAACTATGGAAATGTATTGAAAAGAAGAAACTTGATTTCAAAAGTTGGAATGTGTTGCTGATGGGGAAAAAAATCTAATAGAGTATATAATTCATTGCAATGAAAAGATTTGTCTTCAAAAATTGATTAGAAGTCTCAGGATTTCTACAGGCAGGCAAAGGGTCAAGAGTACTGTAAAATGCAAAATGTAAGCAGCAAAAACAAAGAATGGATACATAGTATCCTTCTAAATTTAGCAAAATCATTCTGAGACTCTCATTCGTACATGCTCACCTTGTAACTCATAAGTAAGGAGAAAACCCCACAGAAGCATGTAAAGATAATCTGACTTTCACCAGATGCCACCAGCTGCACTGCTTTTCTAAACATAAACACTAAGACAAAGGGGCTACTTATACCTTGTAGGAGTCAACAATAAACTTGCAGCTTAGAGTCATAAAGTAAGGATTAACCCACGACAGAGCACAGGTCACGCAGGGATTAATGTATGGCTGGGGGGGCTGGGGACTCCAACCACGCAGCCATACATTAATCCCTTAGAGACCCGCGCTCTGGAGTGGGTTAATCCTCTTGTAACATGGGGAAGAGAAAGGGTTCAGCACTCTTTTTATATGTTTCTCTTCCTCATGTTACATTTGCGTAAAGGTAATTTTAAAGTGCAAAATTACAAAGGTTCCGGGAGGATATTAAGGTTCCAACCATAGGGAATGGAGAAACTCATGCTTAACTTTTTTATATTGTGACTGCAACGGTGAACAGTTACTGATTACATACAGATGTGATCAACATTTCAGAATATGTGCTTATTTTGACTGACTTAGTTTTGTAAACTGTGGAATAATCTCAGTTTTTCTGCTATGTTTGATGTTTGGAATTTGACTGCTACGCATCATGAGAAATGTATATATTAAATTCCATGTAGATCGGTTCATGGGAGGCAAAGTTACAGAGCTGCAAAAAAATTCAAAATTCTCAGTTTTTGAAAATGTTAAGCTTTTTTTTGCCACCCGATAACTAAAAAAAATAGGAGACTTTGAAACCTGAAACTTTCAGATTTGATAGAGATTGGTCCAGAGTGTGTGCTTTTGTGTTTTTTAGGTTCCACTGTTAAAGTAGTTTTTTTTAAATATTTAATAAAAGACATGGAGGCAATCTGGAAAATTAGGCAAAGTGGAAAACATATGTGGCATACATTACTGTGTAGTTACTGAAAGGGTATGCGTTTCTGAGCCAATAGACCAAGTAAAAAAAAAAATATGTATTACATAGTCATATAGATGTTTTCAAGCTACTTATGATGGACCTATCAGAAATTTTACTTAAGCATATCTATTCTTGTTTGATAGCCATCTGTGCGTCAGACGTGAATTGCAGGCTAAGACTATTTTGGTGCAGGAAACTAACATGGGGAACAGAATGTGGGTGCACTTTACCATTGATTAATTCTCGGGCAACTGTGGATTACTGGAGAATTAATCAACGGTCACCTGATGCTGTTGCACCAGTCCTGCGCAACCCTTTCTGTTTCCCAATGTTACAATAGTAGTTAGCTTTTGGCAGAGAACAATCTTGCTATTAGAGCAAGACCAAGGAGGCAGCTGACTAAGGAGCTAGAACTTTACTACTAGAACACTTCTGTCTAGAGGGTAAGCAGATATTTTATTAGAAGTGTGTGGTCTGTAAGGTAAATTGGGACCTTCAATTACTGGTGACACAGCGAGAGAGTCAGAACCTGTTATATGACAACACACAGCACAGCTGCTACACACTCAGTACTCACACTTCCCACCCAGAGGAAGTCCTATTTTTATAGGTAACAAAAGTGATTGACAGCTGCAGTTCCTGGGCAGAAACAGGAAGTGAGGGAGTAAAAGTCCACAGCAGAAACCTCCCCTTATCACTGTCACACACACACACCAAAAATAAAATTGTTTTGGTTTTCAGGATAGCGGTGGTAAGTTGCAGGGGCTGCAGGGCACTCATCTTCAGGAGTCTGCTATGGGTCTGTGTCCTACTTGCAGGAGTCTGATTGACCTTCAAGCTCAGCTGAAAGCAGCATGGAGGAAGATAGCCAGCCTGCGTCACCAGCTAATCTGGAGTTCAAGCCAACCAAGTCCTCTACCCCTGAGACCCACTGGCCTTGGGGGTTGGAGGGTTGTGGGTCAGTGAGGGTGAAGATTTCACGGATGGACCATGCAGGATCTGTTTGGACCAATACCATTCCAATGAAGAATAATTTTTCACCACTGGAGATGAAGGATCTTGACTCAACAAGAGATGACCCTGAGCTCATCGAGGGGACCAGGTGTAGCAGGAAGACGGCATCCAAAGGCAGCAAGAAAACATGTAGTGGATCCAGGAGTAAACAATTTCTTGTTCTGGGGGACTCAATGATCAGGAGAGTCGGGTCCCACCTGAGTAAAGGTATGCAACCAAAGGTGACAGTTAAATGCCTCCCTGTGGCTTCAGCACAGCGCAACACTGAACGCATCAGGAGGATGGTGGACAGTGCAGAGAAAGGAACCAATGTTCTGATTCGACTTGGTACCAATGACCTGTCTGCTCGAACAGTGCAAGAAACCAAGCAAAATTTCATTAAGCTGGGGGAATGGCTGGAGGCTAGAACGACCACCCTGACATTCTCAGAGAGACTCCCAGTGTGGGGTAAAGGGGATTGCAAAGACAAAATCAGGAATAAGGACATTGAGAAATTCAATGCTTGGCTACATGGATGGTGTGAAAAAGGATATCACGTCATAGGCTCATGGGGGAGCTTCTGGGAGAGAAAACTATTTAAGTTTGATGGACTTCACCTAACAAAGGATCCTAAGTGTGCTTAGGCAGAAATTTGACATCCATTTCAGCCATTTAAACTAGGTGAGAGGGATTCTAATGCCAGGGAACCTATCAGAAAATACACTGCTGATAGGAACTTAGTTGTCACTCTCCCCACAAGCAGGAATTTCTGTCCCATAACCTAGGAAAACACATAGAAAATGATTGGAAACTGTCCAGAACCAATCACAGGGCCACACATCCACAGGCCCAAGAGCAAAACCAATTGTAGTGAATAGCAGCAGGGATACCAGACTATGGAAAGGGGTATGCATCAATGCCAGAAGCTTAGGAAACAAAATAAGTGACCTGCAGGCAGTGATGACGGATTCCCGAGTGGACCTGGTGGCTGTCACAGAGACTTGAGCCTCAGAGAAAACAAATGGGACCTTTCTGTCCCGGGTTATGCCCGTTTCAGACAGGATAGAAAGGAGGGGAGGGGTAGCACTATATGTAAAGGATGATATAAATGCCATCTCAGTAGATGGCATCAGAAAGGAGGTTGTGGAATCCCTGTGGATGCTACTCAGCTCTGCAGTGGGGGAGAGGATTCACATAGGCGTGGTATACCGGCCTCTGTGGCAGGCTGAGGGCAGGGATAAAGAGCTCCTAGAGGAGATCAGAGGTTTAGCACAAAAAGGGAGTACAGTAGTGGTAGGAGACCTGAATATGCCTGATGTTAGCTGGGGCATCCCAGTGGCAGGTTCTACTAGGAGCCAAAAGGTGGTTGATGCCCTGCAAGGCTGCCTACTTACACAACTAGTTAGTGCCCCGACTAGGCTGGACACCATCCTGGATGTGGTCCTCACTAACTTGGAGGTAGTAAGGGCTATTGGGGAGCCACTGGCCTATAATAACCACAACCCTGTGTGATTTGTGTTAGCCCTAGGGGTAGAAATATTGCAATCCAAGACAGAGGTTTTAAACTATAGAGGAGCCAATTTTGACAAAATAAGGGATGTAGTGAGAAGCAAGCTGTTAAGGATCCAGGAGCATTTAGATATGGAAGAAATATGGGTGCTGGTTAAGTTAGCCATTCTAGAAGCTACCAGGAAGTGCGTAAGAACAGTGCCCAAAAAGAACAAACACAAAAAAAAGTATGGATCAGTAACCAGGTAAGAACCACAATTAGAACCAAAAGGGAGGCCTATTAGAACTATAAAAGAACTCAGGAGTGCATGGGAAGTCTACATTCAGAAGAACAAAGAAGCAAAGAGTATGGTGAAATCAGCTAAGGCTGCAACAGAGCTTCAGCTTGTGGAAGGGGTTAAAGAAGGGAACAAACACTTTTTTTGATGTATACAAGAAAAAAAGAAACAAAAGGGGAGGAATAGTTAGATTCAATGACGGTGACAGAGTAGTGGAGAAGGATAGGCAGAAGGCTACTGTTCTAAACAACTTTTTTTGCTCACTGTTCACCGAGGAACACAAAGGCCCAGTACCAGACAGTGGCATCAGGGCTGCTGACAAAGGTGTTCCACAAATGGAAGCACTGTAAGTCACCAATAGTAGGGTTAGAGAGGCCCTGGATCAACTCAGGGAAGACAAGTCACCAGGGCCCGATGGGATACACTTGAGGGTGCTAAAGGAGCGAGCAAGTGAATTGTCAGGTCTCTTAGCACATTTATTCAGCAGATCACTTCAGATGGGGGTTGTCCTGGGAGACTTGAGAAGAGCTGATGTTGTACTTCTCTACAAGGGAGGGAGTTGAGAGGAAGCAGGCAACGACTGACTGGTCAGCCTTATGTCAGTGATGGGGAAACTGATGAAAACCTTAATAAAACAAGACTTGGTACAGTATCTAGATAAGAACAGTCTGCAGGGTGACAGGCAACATGGGTTTGTGGTGAGAAGGTCAAGCCAAACAAACCTAATCACATTTTTTGACTGGGTCACTAGGGAACTAGACAGAGGCCACCCAATGGACCTCCGCTACTTCAGTTTCAGTAAGGCCTTTGATTTGATGCTGCATAAACACCTGCTGAGAAAGTTGAAGGACCTAGGTGCAGCCAAGTGCATAGTCAGTTAGGAAGGTAATTGGCTTAGGGACAGAAAACAGAGAGTAGTGGTCAGCGGAGTGAGGTCTGATGAAGGCGCGGTCACTAGTGATGTGCCCCAAGGTTCAGTGTTGGTGCCAGTCCTGTTTAATGCCTTTATCAGTGACATTAGCTTAGGTATTCAGGGCAAAATTGCTCTATTCATGGACAGTACCAAGCTGGGAGGAAGGGTTGACAGTGAGGAGGTGGTTAAGGACCTATAACATGACCTGAAGAGGCTGGAAAGATGGTCCAACATCTGGCAGCTGAAGTTCAATGCAAAAAAATGTAAGGTGATGCATTTGGGTAAAGGGAATGCAAGGACAGAGTACCACCTCAATGGATTCCAGCTCAGTGCCATGCAGGAAGAATGGGACCTAGGTATTATCATAAGCAGCACCCTTAAACAGACAAGTCAATGCAACAAAGCTTATAGCAATGCCAACAAAATGCTGGGATGCATAGGGAAGGGATTCGACATCAGGAGGAAGGAGGTAATACTGCCACTCTACGGGCCCCATCTGGAGTAGTGTGTCCAGTTTTGGAGTGCACATCTGAAAAGGATATAAACAGGTTGGAGGCTGTTCAGAGAACAGCAACAAAAATGATCCAGTGCCTTCAAGGGCACTTGTACGAGGAGCGTCTGGAAGCATTAAATATGTTCTCACTGGAGACAAGGAGGGAGATGTTTTATTTATTTTTTATTTATTAAATTCTCAGATTACAAATACCTTTGAGCAGAAACTGCTCATTTACAAAGGTTCACGTCAAAGGATGAGGGTCAACATACATACAGAGGTAGTAAAAGAATGCACAATAAACAACCAAAACAACTAAAAGAAAAAATAAAGATACTCAGTTATAACATACTTTGAGATAATATTCATAAAACGAGCAGCTTGAGTAGGCAGCTGGCTGCGGTAACAATAAGAGATAGAGGGCACCATAGGCAGTTAGTATTGCAGGCATGCGACCGGGAGAGGAAGTTGGCAGGCTAATGGGTCACTGGAAGTGATGGGGAAACTTTTTGGAAAAGGCATGTTTTGTAGTTTTTCTAGCCCTTGAAGGGAAGAATGCAGAGCAGTTGAGGGAACTGATATGATTGAAACACACAGGTTCCATGAGAGGGTAAATAAAGTGCCATCCTTGGACCTGTTCAACAGAGTTTCCAACTCTACCACTAGAGGACATGAGTGGAAGTTGAGGGGAAGGAGCTTAGGAAACACTGTTTTACAGAAAGAGTCATGGAGCCATGGAGTAAACTGCCAGCTGAGGTAATGGAAGCAAAGTCTGTGACATCATTCAAGCTGGGTGGGACAAGGCTAATGTGTGATCAAAAGCAACAGGAGCAGTAGGAAGCCTTAGGCAGAAGGGGGGTTAGGTCCTGGAATCTGAGAAGGTCCAAGCAACACATGGGCAGACTAGACGGACCCTTGGTCTCATTCTGCCATCTTTTCTTTTCCCTATGTTTCTATGTTTTTCTAAATAACCATACTCTACAAAAATAAAGGTACAATGGAATACTGTCATTTATCTCCAACTCATAGGCATATACATAGCATTGACCATACCAAAACTGAAACTGACACAGTTTATGTTTTTTGGAAAAGGCATGTTTTGTAGTTTTTCTAGCCCTTGAAGGGAAGAATGCAGAGCAGTTGAGGGAACTGATAAACACCTATACTACTGACTGAGGACAGGAATCAATATTTCCACATTAGAGATGCTTCTTTAAGACATCAACAATAGACAACAAATTAATAATTTGCTTATAAACATACCATAGTCACAGAAATGATGCTAGGAAAATCCACAAGGCATTTGATCCTAGGGAGATCCTTAAGGCACCTGATCCTTAGGAAATCCATAAGGCACCTGATCCTATGGAGATCCACAACTCATCTGATCCTAGGGAAATCCACAAGGAATCAGATCCTTTTGAGATCTGCAAGGCACCTGATCCTAAGGAGATCCACAAGGCACCCAATCCTAGGAAAATACATAAGCCAGCTGATCCAAGGGAACTCTGCAGCACCGCTGATCCTAGGGAGATTTGCAAAGTACCTGTTTCTTGGGAAATGCACAAATAACTGGATCCCAGGGAAATCCACAAGGCAGCTGGTCCTAGAGAAATCTCCAAAAAGAACCAGAGCCTAGGGAAATCCACAAGACACATTATCCCAAGGAAATCCACAAGGCACCTGATCCCAGCGAAATCTGTAAGGCACCTAATCCATAGACTCCACCAGAAGTCCAGGAGGAGCTATAATTGCTTGCTTTTGCACCACACCGGTGGTGGAAGAGGGGCAGCTGAGGGCCGTTTCACCGCATCGGCGGCAGAAGAGGAGCACCTGAAGGCCGGATAGACAGCCAGAAAAATGCCATAAGGGCATCGGCACTGTGGTAATGGGCGCTTTCGGCCTGGCCAAAGGGGTCTGAACCAATTGAGTGGCTCCAGGTGAGGAGGAGCCAATAGGAGAAATGGTGGAATATTTAAACTTGTGGCCAGGCTATAAAGCCATGCCCAGCTGTAAGGCCAGAATTCCAGGAGGAGCTGTAATTACTTGCTTTAGCACCATGCCGTCGGTGGAAGAGGGGCAGCTGAGGGCCATATTGCTGCATTGGTGGCGGGAGAGGAGCAGCTGAAGGCTGGATAGATGGCCAGAAAAATGCCGTAAGGGCATCGGCGGCATGTGGTAGCAGGTCCTTTTGGCCAAGCCAAAGGGGGTCTGAACCAACCAGGTAGCTCCAGGTGAGGAGCCAATAGGAGAAACAGGGTGGTATTTTTAAACTTGCATTTGGGTTATAAAGTCAAGCCCAGCTGCAAGGACAGAAGTCCAGGAGGAGCTGTAAATACTTGTTTTTGAGCCATGTCGGCGGCGGAAGAGGAGCAGCTGAGGGCCGTATCACTGCATTGCTGGTGGGAGAGGAGCAGCTGAAGGTTGGATAGATGGCCAGGAAAATGTCATGAGGGAATTGGCGGCATGTGGTAACAGGCACTTTTGGCCCAGCCAAAGGGGGTCAAAACCAATCGGGTGGCTCCAGGTGGGAGCCAATAGGAGGTGCTGGAGACACAGGGCAGGATTTTTGAAGTTGAGGCTGGGCTATAAACCAAGCCCAGCTGCAAGGCCAGCAGTCCAGGAGGAGCTGTAATTGCTTGCTTATCTTGTATTTTCTCTCACCACCTCCCACCCCACCCACATCCTTATTAAATGGCTTATTGGTCTCCTCCCAGTAGGCCTGAACCAATAGGGAGGGGGCAGGGAAGGGGTTTGGAGGGGAAGGAGTTGGCAGCAGTAAGTGGAGCTTCATGAGCTAGAAGTGAGCATATGAGTGAAGCCGGAGCTATAGCTGGGGACATATGGCTGCAACTGGAACCACAACATTTAAAGGTACTTTTATTGGCTTGTACATTGAATGATTGGTATAGTCATATTAAGTGTAACTGTTAGCATTTGCATGGAGCTGCATATGGGGGGTATGCTTAAGCAACTGAAGTGATTTGTACTGTCTGCTGGCTAACTTGTGGAATCTGTGGGAAGGGTTGGAGGGCAGCACAGGGCAAGTAGGAAGGGGGTTCTTAGGATTGAATCACAATAGGAAGGAAATTATATAACAGAAGGGGGGCCCACTGGAGAGGTGGGAGGGTTACACTTGAAGCCTAAGGAAATAGAAGAAGGCAAGGGGTAGCATCAATCATTGGGGGTATAACGTGGGTTAGTGAGACAGTGGAGGAGGCAAATGGAGAGTGCTAGGGAAGGACACACTAGGGGGTGGAGGGGCACTAATAGGGGTGGGAGGGGACTGCGCAGCCATGGGTGGTTCAGGGGGCAGCAGAATGATAGGAAGGCCAACATGGGTAGAATAGTGGGTTGCAGTGGATGTGGGACGGTGGTCTAGATGCATATATTGTGGAATCTGGGGGGTGTCCAATGTGTCATAGGCTAAGGAGTCTGGAGGAAGAAGTGCTGAGGCTTGGTAGAGTGTTGGAGTGGATGGGGGGGCAGGTGCAGGAGGGCCTATTCCAGGGAGCAACATGAAGACACAGTATGGGGGGAACAGAGTTCAAGGGAAGGGATGGGGAGGAGGGGTGCGGGAGCAAAGTGAACAAGGGGTCTAGCATTGGAGGGAAGGCTCAAGTCGGGAAGAAGAAAGGAAAGCACAGCAAGGCAGAGGAGGCAGGTAATAGATTTGCTGTGCTGGAAACAATGGGGGAGGAGGAGGAGGAGACGGTGCAGGCTCATCAGAGAGGGGCAGGAGAGGGGAAGGGAGGGGAATGCACAAAAGACAGCAGTCCATCAGAGGTGTGTGGCAGGGGAAAGGGGAGGGGCACAGTTGGAAGGGCAGACAAGGGCAGGGGTATAGGGGAGAGAAACAGTGTTGGTCGGGAGCATGAGTGGGGACGTAGCAAAGGGGGCAAGGGTGGATGGGAGGGATGGGGATGATGGGACAACAGCAAGGGTGGAGGGGACAGGACAGGGTGGAGGGGGGAGCATGGCGGAGAAGGGTAGAGTTAAAAGCAGTGGATTCTAGAAATGGGTACCTAGGTAAGAGGGTGGGGGCAGGGATGAGGAATGAGGAGGGGGTATACTAGTGCTGGGGGATTCCACACGAAAAGGGATCAGGTGGGGCAGTAAGGGGGAAAGACATAGTCGAATATGGGTGGAGTCCATACCTGAATTAACAGCGGGCAGGGCAGGGTAGGCAATTCTCAAGTGCTCAAGGAGGGGTAGGAAGAAACTGCATCTTGTTGTGCACATGGGTACAAATGACCTGGTGGGGGAGACATTGTAGGTAGTGAGAGAAAGGTTCGAGGAACTAGGTAGGCTGTGCAGGGAGATGGGGAAGTCAGTGGCCTTCTCAGAGGTGATCCCAGTACCCTGCGCGAGTGTGGTGAGGAAAGGTAGAATTGGGAAGTTTAACAGTTGGCTGGGGGAATGGTGCCGAGCCAAGGGGTTTGGGTTAGTGGGGGGCTGGGGTAGAACCTGGGACAGTAATGAGCTCTATGCAGGGGACAGGCTACAGCTGAGTGGGGAGGGGAAGGAGGTATTAAAGCAGAGAATAGATGGGTACGTAGCAACAAAGTTGGATTTAAACTAGGTGGGGGGGTGGCAAGTGGACAGCCGATAGGCAGGGATCCCAAAGAGGGGAGCCAAACGAGCTTACCCCCCAAGCTAGAAGGGAGGGAATTGGGGGATTGGCATGAGGGGAGATTAAGAGGGGAAAATTAGGAAGGGGTAGGGAGAGAAACAGGTTGGAGGGTGGTCTCATTGAATGCGAGAAGCCTAGGTAATAAATCAGCTGACTTACAGGCTTTCTTGTCAGTAGAGAGGGTGAACATCGCAACCACCATGGAAACGTGGGCCACCCAGTACCAGGATTGGGATATGATGATCCCAGGGTATAGAATATTTAGGAAGAATATGGCTAAGGAGAAAGGGGAGGGTTGTAGCATTTATGTATGGGAGGGGATAAGGTATATAAGGGAAGAGGGAAGGACAGAGGCCATATGAATGCTGTTTCAGGACTTGAAAAACAGGATACTGAGGATGGGGGTGGTTTACAGGCCACCAGCTCAAGTGGATGACCTGGACAGGGAGGTGGCTCAGCAAATTAGAAGGATTTGTAGGAAAGGGAACACAGTGGTGATGGGGGACTTCTACCTACCTTGGACAGATTGGATCACCCTAGCCACCACGAGTGCAAAAGAGCAGGTCATATTAGAGGCATTTTAGGACAGCTTCCTGGTGCAGTTGGTCTGTGAGCCAACTAGGTTGGAAGAGACTCTCAACCTGGTACTATCAAATGGGGAGGCTGTAAGGGATCTGGGGGTGAAGGACCCTCTGGCAGGGAGCGACCATCACTCAGTGTGGTTTACGCTCAATATGGGGAAGGAAGCATGCAGTACAAGCCCCATTGCAATCCTGTCTGCGGTTAGTAAACTACTTGAGAAGGTGGTTGCCTCAGAGCTCACCCACTACCTACAAAGCTATGACCTACTCAGCCCAGCACAACACAGCTTCCGAAAAGGGCACAGCACTACCACTGCCCTTACTGGTGTCACCTCAGAGATCAAATCTGCCACTGACCAAGGCAAGCTAACTGATGCCATCTTTGTGGACCTGTCAAAAGCATTTGACTTGGTCGACCACTCGCTCCTGTGCTCCACACTCCGGTCCCTTGGCCTCGCCCCTCCAGCTCACGCCTGGTTCACAAACTACCTCTCCGGGAGACATCAGCACACTAGATTCAGCCAAACCCTCTCTGATCCCTCTCCTGTGAACTGCGGGGTCCCCCAGGGATCTGTTCTTGGGCCTCTCCTGTTTTCCCTTTACACAAAAGAGCTACCCTCAGTCCCAGCCCACAGTCACCCCACCCTGTATGCAGATGACCTCGTCATCCTCACCAGCTCCCAGGATATCAAAGAGATCAACACCAGGTTGAACTCAGACTTCATTCAAATCCAAACCTGGCCAAAGGGCCGCAAGCTGGCCATCAACCTACAAAAGACTCTGGCCATGCTCTTCGGCTCTCTGGCCGAAACAAAAACCTGCCCTGCTCCACTACAAATCTCAGGAGCTGATGGTTCCCTCCTGCAGGTTGTGGACTCCGTCAAGTACCTGGGGGTAACCCTTGACCCGAGACTTGACCCAACCCTGCACATTTGCAATGTTTGCAAGGCTACAGACTGCTAGATGGGCCTCGCAAACAGAGCAAAAAGCTATCTAACCCGGCTGCATGACTCGCCCTCACCAAGGGGGTCCTCCTACCCTCACTCTGCTATGGGCTTGTCTCCTTTGCCCCCATTTCAAAAACCAGTCTCGCAAAATGTGACACCACCTACAACAATGTGTGTCGCTTTGCGCTCTCTGCTTCCCGCCTCATGCACCACTGAGTTGTACACCAGGCTCAAGTGGCTCCCCCCTGAAAAACATCGCACCTTGTCCTCAGCTGCTTCATTGATAACATCATCAGAAATGCCACTCCTCCTGCACTCGCTCTGTCCCTCAAACCTGCTACCCCCTCCTACCACTTAAGATCCTGTGACTCTCATGTTCTCCAGGTTCCCAAAACCCATACCCAAATGGGCGATTGGGTTTTCACTGTCTTTGCGCCCAGTCTGTGGAACTCCCTCCCAGTAAACACTCGCTCCTCCCCTTCCCACTCCTGTTTCAAATCCTCCCTATGGGGTTTCCTCAAGTTGGTATCCAACTGTCTCTGCACTTAAGGGCCCTCCCCAGCCCAAGCTGACTGGCTGATGCTATTCTAACCCGGCCATTACTGTTTGAGGGGATGAGCCTCCTGGTACTGAATGCACCCAATCCATTGGCTAGCCTGCTGCTATCAGCTGTATCATCTGGAAATGTGTTCCTTTCTTGTCTTTCTGTACATATTAAGTGAATATTTTATACTATCTCTGGCCCTATATTCTATACTATCCCTGAGCTTATTGGGCTCCAGCCCACTAATATGTATTTGTGATGTTCTGTATATTGACTGCTGTCAAAGACCTGTACCATACTGTTTTACATGTGATGTGATGTGTACTGCCAATCTGTTCTTGTCTGTACCTTGTAACCTCCCAGGTTGCTCCTGAAAATAGTCACTTGGCTATCTAGCGTGCTTACCTGGTAAACAAAAGCAAATAAATAAATAAAGGTGATTGAATTTAGGGGGGCAGACTTTAAAAAGATGGGGGAAATTATGAGAAGGCATCTGGCAGGAATTCAACCACGCGTGGATATGAGTCAGAAATGGGATATTATTAAGCAAGGGCTGATGGAGGCCAGAAAGTCATGTACTAGGACATGAAGTAAGAAGAGCAGGCCAAAGAAGCCCAGCTGGCTGACTCGAGAAGTCATGGAAGGGGTGAAGGCCAAGAGAAAAACGTTCAAGAGACTCAAGAAATCAGGAGGGGGAAATGACAAGGATGAGTATACAAAGAAGTCCAGGGAGGTGACCAGGCTAGTTAGAGTGACTAAGGCTTCTAGGGAACTGAGACTTGCACTGGGTATTAAGGACATAGAAAAGGACTTCTTCAGATACATCAGAGAGAGAAAGAAATGCAAGGACCAGATTATGAGAATTAAGAAGGACGGGGTGGGTGGAGAAGGGGGAGGATCAGGCAGAGGCACTAAATGAATACTTATGCTCTGTGTTTACGAAGGAGAAAAGGGGACAGATGCCTCGGGGGGGAGGGGAGGAGTGGGCAGGGGGAGGGGGTGACTGATATAAAGATTACAGAGGACAGGGTTCTGGAGGGATTAAGGGCACTGAGGGTGGACAAGGCACTAGGACAGATAGCATTCACCCTAGGGTACTTAACGAACTAGAGGAGATCCTGGTAGGACCACTGGCTGACCTGTTCAATACCTCCCTGGACACTGAATGCGTACAACAAGACTGGAGGATGGACCATGTGGTACTCATTCACAAAAGTGGCCCAAAGGATGAACCAGGCAACTACAGGCCGGTGAACCTCACATCAATTGTGGGAAAGGTTATGGAGACAATCCTAAAAGAGAGACTGGTGACCTTTTTGGAGGGCAGTGGACCACAGGACAGTCAACAGCATGGGTTTGTCTCGAGTAGATCCTGCCAGACAAACCTAATTGAGTACTACAACTGGGTGACCAGGGAACTGGACAAAGGCCATGCGGTGGATGTCCTGTATTTGGATTTCAGCAAGGCCTTTGATTCCATGACACATGGGAGGCTGGGCGGAGCTGGAATATATAGGGGTGGGAACAAAGATGATCAGCTGGATCACCAACTGGCTGAATGGAAGGTAGCGAAGGGTGGTAGTGGGGGGGACTCTGACCACCGAGGGAGGTGATGAGCGGGGTACCACTGGGATTGGTACTGGGACCAGTGCTGTTTGGGATATTCATAGCTGATCTCTCACATGGGATCCGGAGCAAAATCAGTCTGTTCACAGATGATATGATGATGGGAGCAGTGGTAAATGACACGAAGAGTGGAGGGGGCTGCAGGGTGACCTGACCAAACTACAGGAGTGGTCATAAACGTGGCAATTGGGGTTTAACGCCAAGAAGTGCAAGGTACAGCACTTCAGAGCTAGGAGCCAGGGGAGGAGCTATCAGCTGGGAGGGGTACAGTTGGGAACCACAGAGGAGAAAAAAGATCTAGGGGTTCTTATAACAGGGAGTATGAACAACTCAGCTCAGTGCAGGAAGGTGGCAGCTACAGCCAACAAGATGCTGGGGTGTATTGCAAGGAGAATTTCCTGCAGAAATAGGAAGGTGATCCTTCCCTTGTACAGGTCACTGGTCAGGCCACACCTGGAGTACTGTGCGCAGTACTGTCACCCATTCCTGAAGAAGAACATTAGATTGTTGTAGGGGGTACAGCGTAGGATAACTAAGATGATCCAGGAATTGTAGGGTAAGTCCTATGATGATAGACTGAGCGAGCTGAACATGTATACCCCGAAGGAGAGGAGGGATGGGGGGATATGGTTGAAACCTTTAAATACTTAAAGGGGATAAACAAGACCAATACAAAACAAGACCAATACAGAAGGGATTTTCCAAATTAGAAGAGGGAGGGACATGAGAGGGCATCAGCTAAGATTGGAGGGGGGACGATTCAGGGAAATCAGGAGGCATTTCTTCATGGAATGGGTGGTAGATAAGTGGAATACTCTGCCCGAGGAGGTAGTATCCAGTAGGATGGTGGGTGGTTTTAAGAGGGGTTGGGACAGAGTGAGGTGGGGTAATTATGAAGGGGAGGAAGGGTGGGGCAGTCACCAGTTGGGCTAGCTGCACAATCAAGCAGACTCGGTAGACCATGAGGCCTGTTTCTGCTGGCGTTTTGTATGTTCATATGTAATGATAGAAACCTGAAGGGGTAAGTATGCAATTTAAATGAGAATTTAATAAATTAATTCATGATAAAGATGGTATAACATTTGTATAAATCATTATCACATCACAAACTCAGAAGGAGGCTGGTGAAGTAGTTTGCAGTATAGCGCAATGGTTTAAGGCTCTGAGCTATAAATCTGGAGATCTGGGGTTGAATCCCACAGCCCCCACTTGCATACTGTGTGACCCTGAGCAAGTCACTTAACTTCCATGCTCCCCAGGTCGCACCTGTAAATAAGCTTTCAGCGTAGTGTGCTACTCCTGGTTAAACTGGTTAATATTTCAGGATATCTCCATGATCTGTGCCACACCATACGTTGGCAAGAATTCTATCTCACAGCTTCAATAGAGACAGCTTTTCAAATCTTAAATGATATTATCATAAGTGCCCTCAATATACATGCACCCCTCACCAGTGTCAGAACCAAACTCAAATCCTGTCGCTGGTTCTCTACTGACCTCAAATCTGCACTGCTTGCCAGAGATAAACTCTGGAAAAGGGCAAGAAAGACAAAGGATCCAAATGACTGGCTTCAATTCAGAAAAGCCAGAAACTCCTGCACAAAACAAGTAAGAAATGCCAAGGCTGCCTTCTACACAGCTGAATTGGATGCTTCCTATCACAACCCTTCCAGGTTCTGGGGTACCATAAAGGGGATCCTAGGTCAAACTTCTACCCCTGTCTTACCACCCAAAGTACACCTAAATAGTATTGAAATCACTGACAAGCAAGAAATCTTGAATGCCTTCAACAATCATTTCACTACAGCTGGCCTGGCTTTCGACTCCTCACCTGCAAACCTATTAAGATCATCACTAAACATACAATCTACTGAGGGACAAAAGGTTGCTTCCACATTCTCATTCAAATCAATACTCTTAAAAGAAGAAGACATTCTATTCCAACTAGATACAACTAAAAGTGCAGGTGCAGACTCCCTGGATCCCTACTTTCTAAAGTAGCACTGCATGCCTTAGCTCCCCCCTCACCCACCTCTTCAATCTGTCACTAGCCACTGGTTCTATCCCTCAATATGGAAGACAGCTCAAGTGTTTCCACTACTTAAGGCAGGTGATCCCATGGACCTCCAACAATTATAGGCCCATTTCCATCTTACCAGTACTATCCAAGATGCTTGAAAAGCTAGTAAACTCCCAGTTAAGTGCCTACCTTGATACCAACAATCTCCTAACCCAGCTCAATCTGGGTTTAGATCATGCACAGCACCACCTCTGCCTTAGCAAAAGTTACAAATGACTGGCAGACTGCCTTAGACAAAAGAATAACACCTGTGCTGTGTTTCTGGATCTAAGCAAAGCCTTTGACACTGTGGATCATGAACTACTAATTTCCTCTCTGAACTCCATAGGCCTTGACCCACTCTCTCTTAAATGGTTCAGATGCTATCTCTCCGGAAGATTACAACTGGTAAAAAATGAAGGTGACCTATCTACCTCTAAACCACTCCTAAGAGGTGTACCGCAAGGCTCCATCCTGGGCCCCATCCTTTTTGCCATTTACATCAACAATATTGACTCCAATCTCTCACAATCTAATATTCACCTTTTTGCAGATGACACTGTACTATATGTCAGCAACCCCTCACCATCAAAAGCCTGTGAGCTTTTACAGTCTGAATTCTCCCTCCTACAGCACAACTTATTAGAAAAGAAATTACTATTAAATGCCAAGAAAACAAAAGCTATGTTCTTTGCCACCAAGAACTGCTCTTCCACTGTCCCATCATTCACCCTCCCACAACTCTCTACCATCCTTGGTGAAAATCTGGAATATGTAGACAAATTCAAATATCTTGGAGTCTGGATTGACAATAAACTTGACTACACTACCCACATTGAAGAGCTCCTGAAAAGCTAAGACAAAGACTTGGCCTTTTCTACAGGATAAAACACTACCTGACCAGAGATTCCAAACAAAGACTAATCCTAGCATCATTCCTGTCCCTCATTGACTATGCTGACTTCTCTATGGCCACTGCTCCTCTCCCATTTAAATAAATTAGACACCTTGTATCATAGAGCTATTAGATTCATTACAGATCTTCCCTCCAGCACCCATCATTGCTCTCTACAATGCAGTCAGTTGGACATCCCTGCAACACAGAAGAAATAAAAATGCGCTATCTGGATCTACAAAGCTCTGACAAACAAACTCCTTCCTACATCTCAGACTGTTTCAACTGGATCACATCCAGGCCTTACACCCTGAGGATCAATAAACTGATCATGCTGAAGATTCCTATCACCTGCACCCGGTATGGAAGAGCTGCAATCAGCTATTCCCTAGCACTTATCTGGAATTCTCTTCAAAAGACATTGAAACTGGATACCCTCATTCCTTTAACATCCTTCAAAAGCTGTATACCAGTCTATTCCCAGAATCATGCAACTGCTTCCACAAGGCCTAGTCCTCCACACCCCTCCTTCCCCACCCCCTTTTAAGCTCCCACCTATTTATCTATCGTTCTTCTAGCTCATTATCTGATAAACTTCATACATACATATATGCCCACCCAAGTCCAACTATCCGAGCTTTATCCCTACTATACTGTTTGTTTCTCTCCTTTAATATGATTTAGGTTTATTGTCATTTTTGCCTTATATATATGTAAATATTTGTATATCTGTCTCATTCATAAATGATTGTATTTGTGTTTATTCAGTACCATGGTTTTGTGTAAAATTTGTAACCTTTATTGTTATGACCACTCAGGTCCATCTTGTAAATGAGCTATGCTCAATGATGTTCGCCTGAATAAATAAAGATTTTGATTGATTGATTGATTGATTGAACAATTGGAAAAAAAAATACTAGATTTTTTAAAAAATGTTTTGTTGTTGTTAAGTGGACTCAAAATTACATCCAAGAAACAAACAGGACAAAACTTAGGTTGCAGTGCAAAATGAAAGTAAGTATAAAAACAGAAAACCAAATATGTTGCTGCAAATAACAGTTACACCTGGTCAGAACATTTGGTAATTCATACAAATCATTTATAGAATATTAATATTCACAAGTCATAAGTTACATAATAGTCATATGTTCTGCGATAGTTTTCACAATCGTACAATGTATGCAGAAAAATCATAATTTGAAAACATAAATCACGCTGTCAAGAAGAATATTTAATTGCACATTTCAAAAGAAAATTCTTAGCTCTAGCGCAATGCCCATGAGTCACTTAATAGAAACAGTATTAAAACAAGCACAAAATAAAACCAAGGGAAAGCAGTCAGAGCAGCACATTTGTATACACAAAGCTGCCATTTACTTTCTGAAGTGATTAAGTTCAAATATAGGGACAGAACGTAAGCTGGAAACATACAGTAACTTTAGTATTCACATAAATCCAACTCGTTACAGTCTGTGTAGTGCAGTCAGATACACAGTGTGCATTGGCTGCAGCAGAGATAGGTTTATTTATTCTATTTATATTACCAGGAAGGGGAACCGGATCAAGTGACCCCATTTTTAGCCATACCTGGGGAAAGGGGGTTACAGCAGGAAAACATCACAAACTTTTTGATATTTGCATATGTACAATATAACCACATCTCCACTCATCAATCAATTTCCAAGTAATTACAAATTGGTATAGCCTGTAGATGGTCCTTTTAATCTTTTTTATGTTATTGATTAACCAGGGAAAATTATTTGGGCAGATGCTCATTTTCAGTTTAAACTCTGATGGCAGCAAATTTAAGTTACCTGGGCCCGGATATTCAAAAGGGTTGCGCCATGCGCAAGTCCAAAATTGCGCCATTTTGCGATATTCAGAAGGAGGCAGTTGCGCCACCGAAAACATGCTGAGCAGCAGCGCAATGAAAATGAAGGCATGCGCGAAGGGGTGGATCCATGCATAAAGGCGCCAATGCGATGTTCAAAGACTTCTTGGCGATCTTAATAGCGCATAGCCGGAAATTGCGACCAGCGGAAATGAGCGAAAATAAAAGGCTTACGAGCGGTAAGAACGCCAAGGCTGCCAAGTGGGGGAGAGAGAGAGAGACAGACAGACAGACAGACAACAGACAGGCTAGGGCAGGCAAAGAGCGTGGGCCATAGGCTGTAGAGGCCAGTGGGGGTGCCCAGTGCAGTGGAAGTAGCAGTGAGGACAGCGGGGTAACACAGCAACAGCAGCGGGGGTCAGAAGCCAGGAGATGGACAGTGCCAGCTTCCACATGGAAGCTGTAATGAGGGTGAGAATGCATGCTGCAGGGGACGTGGCTGTGGAGGGCCCATCGCGGTATGCTCCCAACAGGCAGTACCGCGCCCGCATCAGCTTTGAGCTGTACACAGATGTAGAGATTGTGGGCCGGTACCGCCTGAACAGGGCAATACTGAGACGGCTCTGTGAGCTGTGCAGTGATGTGATGCAGGCACCCTCACGGCGGAGTCATGCTCTGTCGGTGGAGACCAAGGTGACAGCCTGCATGTGCCTGCTCACCACAGGCACCTTCAGAGGCCGACAGGGGACACCACAGGCATCACACAGTGCGGCCACATCACGCATCCTCACCCAATTCCTCAGCGCACTGCTGCCACATGCTGTGAGTACATCCATTTCCCCAGCACCGCGGCAGAGCTGCAAGCAAACATGCAGGAGTTCCACAGGGTAGCACGTATGCCTGGCATGCTAGGGGCCATAGACTGCACCCATGTGGCCATTCGCATGCCACCTGGCCCCGATGGGCTCGCATATAGGAACAGAAAGGGATTCTCCAGTGTCAACTGCCAGGTGGTGTGTGATGCCACTGGGCGCACAATCAATGTCTGTGCCACACACCCTGGCGGAGCACATGATGCCTTCATATGGTATCAGTCCGCACTGTGCCATCAATTCGAGAGTGGGGACATCCCCACAGGACATCTAGTGGGTGAGTACACATGTATGGAATGCAAACTCGGGGCAAGGGGGGAATGCCACAGGTGCCATGGTAGTGGCACACAGGGATATGGGCAATATGGACCTGAACATGATACTGATCTCCACTATCTCCACACAGGTGACAGCGGATACCCACTCCGTCCCTGGCTGCTCACACCATACTGGCGCCCATGACCCCATCGCAGCAACGCTATAATGAGGCACATGTTTCACACGCAACATCATAGAGCGGGTGTTTGGGATGCTCAAGGCACGCTTCCGATGCCTAGACACCTCCGGCGGTGCCCTACAGTACAGCCCCCAAAAGGCCTGTGGGATATTCCTGGCCTGTTGCATCCTGCACAACATGGCCAAAGACTATGGGATAGCCGTACAGGTTGAAGAGGGGGACAGCGATGGGGACGCCAGTGGCGCCGGTGTTGATGGTGATGAGCAGCCCCCAGGACGGCGGGACCCCCGACTGATCCGGCAGGCCCAGCTGCACCGGGACACCATCACAGAGGAGCACTATGCACAACACAGGTAAGTCAAGGGGACATGTGCAGCCAACACTGTCCATGCGCAAACCACAGGCACACAGGGTAACACACCAGGGTGCATGACGGCAGGGAGTGGAAGGGTCCAGGCATACAAACACACCATCAGGGAGTGGTAAGCACTCATATGGACACACACACATAGGCACAGAGCGCATGGGCACATGCACAGCACAGCAGAACCGACATTGCTAACACACAGCACCAGGCGACCACCCCCACCTGTACTGTCCAAGCACGTGTGTCGGATGCTGGGCACCCTTGCACCTTGGTGTACAGTACAATGCAGGCATCATCATGCACACGCACCTGTGGACAGCAGTTGGGAGGGTGTGCAGGTGGTCCGTGTGTCGGCGTGGTGAGCAGAGCACCCAGCAGTGCACTGCCCACCATGACACACATTGCACACATGGCAGCACCAGACAGGGCCCGCACTGGGAGACAGCTCAGTCATGTAGCACTGTCCCATGGCCACCGCAGATGCTTGGGCAGCCCTGCCGTGACCCAACAGCACTGGCAGGCTGAGCAGAGCCACATGGGGTGGCACTGTTGCACCACCAGGGGTCCCACTGTCGCAACGACCTTGCCCGCGCGAGGTCTGCAGCATGCCGAACAAACCTGCACCAGGGGTGCCCGGGATGGCCACAGCAGAACCCAGCGTTGACAGGCCTGGTGTCAATTTACCGGGAATGGGGAGTGGAGAGTGAACTGTGTGGGGTGTGCGGTACGGGGCACCTGACTGTGTGCCCAATGCATCCATGACAGAGACCACTGCCTGGGTCAGCCTGTCAATGGCGGCGGTCACATCCGTCCACATACGCACCAGCTCTGCATGGTCCAGAGCACACTCCATGCTGTGCCGCTCCACAGCCACAGACAGTGCCTCCACGGACATTGCAACCCGCCTCTGCAGCTGTACTGATTCCCGCAGCAGGCGGGTGTGCTCATCCAATGGGTACTGTGCCCCAACGGCATCCTGTCCCCAAGGGTGTGGAAGGTCCTGATGCACAACATCCCTTGAGGGTGGGCGCTGTTCGCCAGGACCAGGAATGGGCGGATCAAAGGGTGGCGGACATATGCCACCGCTTGACACTGTACCCCCAGACCTGGTGGGTGACTGCTGCTGCTGCCCCGCCAACTGCTGTGCCCCAGGGTCCACCCGTTCCACCGCTGTGCTAGCAACAGTGCCAGACACCTGCACAGCCACCGGTGCTGCCCCACCGGTGCTGACAGGCACAGCCTGGGACTGTGCCAGCATGCTGGTACACAAGTTGGAACCAGAAATGCCCAGGGGCACGTGCTGGCCTGCTGTGTGTCCGTCATGGGACACACACCTATCACTGCACATTGCAGTCCTTGCATCATCAATGGTGCAGGTACATGCTACAGCCATAGTCACAGCGTGCTGGCATGCTTGCATGCCAGACTGCTGAGACACAGGCTGTGCACCCCCCGCACCCGAATCACCGACCCCAGAGTTGGTGGCCCAGCGTGCATGCTGCTGCAGTGCCTGCTGGCTGGTGATAGAGGTGGATGGACCCTCCTTCATGTCCAGCAGGTCATCATCACTGCCTGAACCCACCACCACCATTTCCTGAAGATGAACAGGATCTGTAACAGAAAGAGAGTACATGTGAGTGCATGTGAACAACCTTCCCCCCAAACACCACCACCATGTCATACCGTGCAGTGATGGGCTTCCACCTGTCTGGAATCCACCTCCTGGTACACCCTCAATAGCGCTCTGCTGCATTGATGCAACCAGTGTCTCCTCAGCCAGGGTCAGCTCCAACACCACTGGCGGGCCCCGCCAGTGCCAGCTATGCCGCCTGAAGGCTGCCACCTTCTCCTTCAACCTCCTGCGGTCTGTCCCCATCTTCTTCTTGCATTCCTGCATGGGCGCTGGTGGCTTCCATTGCAGGTTCACGGCCCGAGCTACCCCCTCCCATGCAGCCGCACGGGACTGAGGGGTGCCCCTCCGTCCACTCAGTACTGGCTCCTCATCCAGGTAGGCCTGGAAGAGGGCCTCTGTCTCTGCTTGGGTAAAGTTGGGCCTCCTCCTACGCCCACCGCCCTTACCCTCACCTTGGCTCTGCTCGGTCATGGCGATCTGTATGGGTGCAAGTGGACACCTGTCACTGTGCAGTCTACAGCATTTTCCCATGACCATTGTCCAGAACATCACACAGCATGCAACTCACCTCTCACCTGCAGTAACCGAATCTGGCCAGCGCAGCCCCAGCTGTCGCACATTTATAGCGCAATGCATGCAAATTGGTGGAGCAACTATAATGACATGCAAATCACGCCACTCACGCCTTTGAATGGCTGATCAGATGATTTGCATGTCGGCTGAATATCACGAATTTGGCGCTTTTAGCTGACGGTTGAGTGGGCTGAGCCAATGGTGCAGATCTGTGACTGTGTGGTACACTGCATTGCGCATGCCCAGATAGCTTACGCAGGCATCTGCCACGCTGCTGACGTGCTGTGCGTGATCGGCAATTCAGGCCATGACCACCATTGTGCCAGTGGCGCTACAGCACTGGGCACTATATGGCGCTGTGGCACTACTGCGCAATAGTCCACTGTGGCACTGGTACGGAGCTGGTCAGTCGTGCAGGATGCGTATACATCAGATGGCACTGTGCGTGGCCTTGCGTCATTGCCCATGACCTTGTGTCCGACCTTTGCCCTCTGGCCCTGTTCGGCTGCCATGTGTACGGCCCTATTGCGCTGTCTGGTGACAGCGCTATGTGAAGGACTGTTCGAACAGCAGCATTGGAACCTGTGGTGGTCTATTGCGCAACATCTCCATCGCAATACGGGCGCAGCTGGGCGCCATATTGCCTGCTGTAAAGTTGGTACCATGGCTCACAGAAGAGCAGTTCAGTGGAGCCCAGTCGAACTGGCCAACTTGGTGGCCCTAGTGAAGCCCACTATGGGGCACTTTATGGTGAGGCGCCCCTCACCATTGCCAGGACGCAGGTGTGGCAGCAAGTGGCCACTGACCTGGTGGGGGTCACAGGACGGTGCCGGTCAGCTGAGCAGTGCCGGCACCGGTACGGTGACCTCTGCCAGAGGGATCCGGATCTTCTTGATCGGCTGCGGTCACGTGCCAGGTGGGGCGTGGTGCCTGGGCCAGGTGGGTGTACCATCTATGCACCTGTATTCTCTGTGGGGTGTGAGTGTGTTTTGGTGGCTGTGCATAGGTGATGGCTCTGCCATGGTTGGCTGTGTCAGTGTGTGCAGGTGTGAGATGCATGGGTCTGGCTGTGTGGGCAGGCACTCTCACTGGGGCAGGGGGCAGTCTGCTTTGAGTCACACTGATGTTTGTCTCAACATATGTCTCCCACAGGCTGGGATGTGAGGATGCAGGCCGGGGTGAGGAGGGCCGTGCCAGGCCCGGTGCCGTGGGTGTTGCACCCAGCAGCAGCAGCAGCATCATCAGCGGCAGACCCAGCTGCTTGAGCAGTGTGAGTATCATTACTTCATGGATGCTATTGCATGCTGGAGACCACCAGCCCTGCACAACACAACCATGCAGGAAAGGGAGGTCATAATTCCACTATACAAGACACTAGTGAGGCCCCACCTGGAGTACAGTGTACAGTTCTGGAGACCACACCTACGTAAGGACATAGACTGGGCAGAGAAGGTTCAGAGGAGGGCAACAAAGATGGTGCATGGATTGCATCACAAGTCCGATGAAGACAGGTTGAAGGAACTGAACATGTACTCCCTGGAGGAGAGGAGGGAGAGGGATATGATAGAGACATACAAGTATCTTACAGGGAGGAACAGGGTGCAGGAAAACACTATTTTTAAGCGAAAAGATGTTCCAGGACTAGAGGGCATGGGATGAAGTTGGAGGAGGACGATTCAGAGGAAACATGAGAAAGAATTTCTTCACAGAATGGGTGGTGGACAAGTAGAACACCCTGCCAGAGGAAGTGGTGGGGGCTGAAACAATCACGGATTTCAGAATGCATGGGATAGACATAAAGGGATTCTGGAGGTCAGGGTAAGGTGCAACAGACTTCTAGGAAAACAAAGTGAACTTACAAGCTCAAATGGACAGACTGGGTGGGCCATAGGCCTTATCTGCTGACACTGTCTATGTATCTATGTATGTATGCACGACACAGGTGACATGCATCACTGTCCAGTATCACAGCACGTCTGTGTATGCGTCACTGGTGGTCCATGCATGCACTGGGCACATAGCTGTGTAACTGGCATGCACCACGTTGCCACGCCACTTGACAGCCTTGTTTGTGCTGTGATGGACATGGGCAGTGTGTGTGTGCAGTGGTGCGATAGCTGGAGCACCTGTTTGTGATGGCCATGTGCATGTTCACTGTGGGTGGGTGCATGCCATCACAGGTGTGGGACATTGGGCTATATGGCTTGCAGGTTGGGTGGTGTCCAGGGTTGTGGTCAGTCACAGCCATTGACTGTGTTCCCATTTTCCTAGGCCTCAAGTTCTCCGGAGGATAGATGAGACATTCGGGGCCTGACACAGGTGTCCCTTGAAAACCAGGCCATCCTGAGTCCATTAGGTGACATGGCTCATGGAGGAGGCGTCCACAGGGAGAGCGGAACCAGGCACAGGATAACCAGCCAGTTGGGCCTTAGGACACAATACCCTTCCCACTTCTCCCATCCCTACCACCCTGCCTTCCTCTCCAAGTTGTTCATCCCTACCCCTTGAACACCCCTACCTTGTACCTGCCCCCTTGTAAATAGTTGTTGTTTATTGTTTTGTTATTTACTATTTGAAAATTTAAAATACATTTATATTTTGATATGAATACTGTGTTGGTCTCTGATTTGCAGCTGGCTATGGGTGCTCAGTTGCAGTGGTGTACATGCCATCTGGGGTGGTATGGCTCTGGTGTGTGTGTGTGTGTGTGTGTGTGCGCCGTGTGTGTGCATGGGAGGTATCTCCGCATGGCAGTGACTTTCTGTTGGTCTTGTTGGCCTGCTGCCACCCACTGCTGGGTGCACAGGGTGTGTCTGGCTTGTATGCTTCTGTGCTGCACGGGTTGACGGTGCTGGGGGATGTATGGTTTCCCTGCAGTGCCAGTCACTGCACATGGGTGGTGTCTTGGGGTCACGGTGCAGGGGTGTGCTGTGCATTTAGGGCTGATGTGCACTGTGGTTGTCAACCCCTGTGTGGCACTCTCAGCCTGCCAGTGGTTGTGCTGGGGTGTCATGGCTCTGCTGTGCTTTGTTGGCTTGTCCCCATGGGCCAGTAGATCATCCGTCACACCCCAGTGATGCTGTGCTGGGGTGTGCAGGTGTCTTGTTGGTTCTGCAGTGTTCCTGTGCCCATGTGGCATGGCTGGCGGTGGGCCCCAGCCTGCCTCCTGGATGTGCAGTTCCATTGCTGGGGGCTCTGCTTGCACCTCTGGACTGCTCAGCTGGGCTGCTCCTGGTTGCGCTTTATAGCAACATTTCTGCTCGCTTCTTCCGAAGGCGCTTATGGCGCAGTTAGCGTATATTCAGACGCTGGCTGCTTCGCAATTTGTTCTGCTCCATGTTTGAATATCGCACCTGTTGCGCATATGCGCAATTGGTTTGTGCTTGCTCCTGCTGTTGCGCACATTTTGGGCTCAGTTTGAATATCCGGGCCATAGAATTCTACATAATAATTACCATACAAACTACAATATTATGCATATGTAAATTTAATATCCTCCATAGCTCATGCAACATGTTTTCAGTTCAAGGACTTCGTCATAAAACCAGGGTATGATTCTAGTAATGCTGGAACATAGAAACGTAGGTTATTATAGAGCCCATCTAAGCTCCTTAACAGACAGGAATTGGGATTATCTGGGCTGCATCATTTGAATTCAAGTTTATCATGGATTATATCAATGTTTTCATGTTCAGAATTAAAGAACTACCATCATGATCAAGGCAGGCAGCTCATATCATGAAGTTACCTGCCCTGGGAGCTATTTCATCAATATTTTGATTTTTTTCTGCAATTAAAATTAAGGGTTAGAGCCTCTGTAAAGCCCTACTTATAACTTCCTGGTACGAGCCAAGTGGCCGGTGAGCACTGTAGCCCCACCACTAAAAACTGCAACTTGATGACGCGAAGTTGAGAACAGGGTTGCAGGCGCACTATGGATACTGTAATAGTATTGTGGAGGGGCACTGCCTAAATGTATTTAGATTATCTTTGCTGGCATATATATATATGTATAGAGCTATAGTATATGCTATATATTAGCCCCATACATACTGTATATAGCTGCCAGCAAAGGTAATCTAAGTACATTTAGACAGTGCCCCTCCCACGATCCGATATACCATTATGATAGTGACTGAATGTGAGCGACGAATAAAAGGGCAACGTCGAAATAGTGAACATTAATATGGCACTGTGGAATTAATAGCTATGTGCTATTAATACCACAGTGCAACTGAGCAGGTATGTGGAAGGGTTTGTGTGCCTTTGTTTGGGAGGGAGCTACCGAGCTGGCACTGTGGTGTGGCAGTGAAGGGAACCACCTCTGCAGTGGACGACCCAGGTTCAGGACTGTTGGTATACATGTCGATTGTTTTTTTGTGTGTTTTATTTTGGACATGTATTTTTTTTTTTTTCTGTCTCCATCCTGTTACCTCGCCATCCCAACATTGTCCCCTCCACCTGTCTGTAGTGTCCCTCCGACTGTTTCCCTGCTAACGTTTCCCCAGTGTAGCCCCCTTCCGAGTTTGCCCCCTTTCCCAGTATCAACCCCCCCAGGAGTTGATTATAATAAGATAGGGGATGCAGGGACACAGCCATCTGCATAAAATGAGTAGTTTTCTTTTCAACTGGGTTTAGAACAGCGATGGTCAATGTTTCTGTTAGGTGCTATAGTGCACATTGCCCTTGTCCGTTTTTGGCAATGTGCACTCACCCAGCTTTCCATCACCATTCCATGTTCATGATTATGACATAGAACCCCCCCTCCTGATCCTATTACAGTATTCATAGAGCATCTGCAGCCCCATTCCCAACTTCACATCATCAAAATGCAGTTTTTAGGGATGGGGCTGCAGTGCTTGCCAGCTGCTCACCTTGTACCAGGAAGTCATGAGCCAGGCTTTACAGGGGCTGTAACTTTTTTTTTAAAATGCAGAAAAAATTTGAAATACTGATAAAATAGCTCCCAGGGCAGGCAACGTCACGATACGGGTTGCCTGCCTCCTGCCACATACCAAGAAAGTTGCTCTTTAAGTGACACATCTAGATAGATTTTCAGATTATTATAAGCAAGATAGACAGTGCAAGTCAGGAACAGGAAGCACAGAGTCATTCAACATAAGTCATTCATTGTTATAAAACAAATCAATCTCAATATTAATTTCATAGAGTTCACCTGAGATTTTGTGTCAGAGCAAAGGGATTGGTAGCAGTCAGCCAGATTGGATTCTGAGTCAGAAGTAGGGATTTCCCGAGAGTGCTGCTGTTTTTAAGTACATTCTACCATTTGATGGTTTTTTCCCCATAGTTATATTACATATGATAAAACATATTCTGGAAAATGCTGGTGAGATTGTGGTTTGGAAACAGTTAACCAAATTTAGGACAGGTAATAAACTGAGAATAATCAAGTTGGTAAACGATGTAGGAATTTTATTGGGAGGAACTGGAATATATACAGCAGGGCAGATTTCATTTAGAGAGGTTGGTAGATGACACACAGCAGGGGATACGTTATTGGGTGGATATGGTAGCTGATACATAGTAGGGGAAATTTTATTTGATTTACAGTACAGGAGACTATCGGGTGGGTTTTGTATATTTTATACAGTAGAGGCAATTTTTTGCCAGGTTTGGTAGATATACTGTATAGTAGGGGATATTTTATTGGGAGGAGTTTGTAGATGATAAACATTAGGGCATATATTTTATTAGGAGGAGTTGGTGTAAGTTAAGCAGTGGGAGAGATTTTAGCAGTAGAAAGGGATACTTTACCAGCAAATCTATTGCTGTGACTCTTTCTGCCAGTAAATTAACAAAAAGTGTAGACATCTTTGTTTTCTAGTCTGGTCACTGAAGTGAAATCGCATACCGAGCAATATTTATCAGACAGATAGACACATGCTGTGACATTATGGAACAGCAAAAATAAACTTTTGATAATACATTGCTACTTTGGGTTATATCTATCACTTAGAATGATAGAAAGTTTAAGTACAGATTAACTGCTAGGGGAGGAACTGGTACTGAAACAGGATTAAAATAAGAAGTAATAATGGGCAGAGCTGAGGATTTCTTTTCTTAGATGGTCATGAATGAGATAGAAACTGATTATGATTGTATGGGGATGTGTTATATTTGGTGAGAGATTCCAGTGAAGAACTTTGACAAAAGAAAGCTAATGTGCTCCAGCAGAACATAACTTTGGGAAAAGAGACAGTCTACTCTCCAAGGCATTATGGCAAACTGAGATGTTGAATATGCATCATACAGCTGTTCATCGTAATTGTTGGTATGATGACTGAAAGTGTGCCTCCTCCGTTTCATTATTTCAGAAAGGGACCGTTTTGGTTGATTTGGTTCTCTTTTACAACTGAGGAGCACAGTGCTGGTGCAGGAAGCACTAGCTAACACCAGCAATGTACATATTGCAGTAGAACTGGGATACTGTTAATCTCATTTAGACCATAAATGTCTTGTTAACTGCTGGGAATGGAAATCCTTAGTGGACACTTGCATTGATTTCTGTTTGTTTTTTATTCAATAATTAGCATAGTATTAGTTTTAAAGGACTGACTTCCTATCTCTGTGGACAGGTGGGTTCAGTCTTAATTATGTCCCTTTGGAAAATACATTGTAATAATGGAATTACTGTATGCAATGAATGATTTAGGGTGGTAAACTGCTGAGAAGGCGATTGATCTGGTTCACACCCACGTATCTCTAAGCAGCTTCTTGCTACATGATTATGCTCTGGAGCAACTGGAAGAACTAATGTAATTATGTGTTTAACAATGCAGCTGTTCTTAAAGAGATGCTATCATCAATGTCTTACCTCTCCTGAGTTTGGAATTATACAGTATAATTAGGGATTACCTCCCCCCTCCATGTGCTCTTGTCAGATTTGTTTGTGAATGACCCAGCATGAAACGTCTTCTTCGGTTATTTTTTTGTGGCGCTTGTATGCTGGTGTCGTGTTGACTGTTACTGTCATGGTAACATAGTAAACTAAGGTTGGAAGGGACTTTTGCTATCATGTACACCACCCCCACCCCCACTTCATAAAAAGGGAAGGATAACTATGCTGTTCATACAGGTACTAATTTATAATAACTTCCCTACACACCGTACTACCCAGGATATCGATTTACAGTTGGCTATAAGGACCCACTCATCCAGCTGTTCAGTTTTTCAGAACTTTTTTTTTTTGCTACTGCATATTATTAGTGCCATACCCATGTATAAATACGTCCCACTAACGTTTCTCTACCAATTGCAGTAGCTTGGTAGCTTTTTCATGGTGACTGGCTCTAGAATAGAATAATTTAAAACATATTGCATCCTTTCATAAAAAATGTAAAAAATTGCATTTGCTACCCAAGGTACCCTATGAGTCCCCTGGCAAACAGAAATTTGTCCAGGTTTACCATGAAGGACCATACAGACCTAATGCCCACTGCCTGAACTGGCAGGCTGGTCTGTTGGATCACTACCCTCTGAGAGTACTTCTTAATGTCACCCCTGAATTTACTGTCTCTGAGCTTCAGGTTGGGTCCCCACATCCTTTTTCTTGTTTTGTTGTTTTGTTGTTTTGTTGTTTTTGTTTTGGGAGGTGTAGCTGCTGCAGGACACCGGATCAAACATCTCTGCCTTCTCCAGTCTTGCTGACACTCTTGAGTGTGTGGAAGGCTCCATTTCCTAATGCGGACATGTCAAGGGCTCAGAAGGATGAAGGACTGCACTAAAGTGGCGGTGGGGCAGCTACTCAACGAAAAGTCCAGACAAACAGAAAAACGGCACCACTCACCAGCATTCACAAAGTAAATCCAAGGCTTTCTGGAGATGCAAAAAAAAGTCTTTATTCAGCATAAAACCAGCATGAGAGACATGCAGGTGTGCCATTTCAATGTTTCGCATGCATGCACTTTTTCAGCAGTCTCTTGGAAAAGTGCATGTGCGTGAAATGTTAAGACTGCCCACCTGCATGACTCTCCTCGTGGTTTTATGCTGAATAAAGCAATCTGTTTTACATATTAAAGGTTTACCTGCCTCTCTTACATAGATACATAAATACTGTCGGCAGATAAGGGCTACAGGCCCATCCAGTCTGCCCATTTATGTTACCTGATGAAGCGGCCAATGGCCCTATCAGGTCACTGGCTTTAGCTTTTTCTTTCATGTCTCTAATATTCCTTTATATCTGTCCCATGCATGTTTGAAGTCTGCCACTGTAAGGGTGGCCACCATGTCCTGGGGTAGGCTATTCCATGCATCCACTACCCTCTCTGTAAAAAAGAACTTCCTGACATTACTCTTCATAGCTTTTATCCTAAAACCTCTGATCATTTTGGTGACCCTGCGTAATACCACCTTAGTGTCCTTTCTGTATTGAATAGCCCAGAACTGCACATAGTCCTCCAGGTGTGGTCTGACCAGGGCCTTGTAAAGTGGCTAGATGCCTTTCCCTGTCCTGCAGGCCACCTTCATTTTTAATCCCCCATAATGTTCTGCTGGCTCTCTGTGACAGTGACAGTGCGATGCCTGTTATGTTTTAGCCCCGTGTCTATAAAGCCTCCCAGGTCCTTTTACTCCTCCATTTGTTCAATATAATCACTTTCACAAAACATATGAACATCATAGCAAAATTATGTGAAAAGTTGAATAATGTAGCCAGAAATGGAACAGGGAGAAACCTTAAAAGGGTAAAATTTTTTCTACAGTCTTTCTGGCTTCCAAATCTGATTTTGTTCTAAAAGACAAAAAGGGTCCTGTCTGTATCTCTTGGATTGTATTTCTTGGCTTTGGAGCTCTTCTGTGTGAAGCAACTGGCTCATTTGCATTTGGGCAGCCTGTCTGCATCTTGTCTTTTTTAGTTGATTTACCCAGACTAGCCCAACTGAGACGCAGTATCATCTTTTCATCGGTCCTTCTTCTATGCTGTTTTACTGCTGGGAGAAGGGAAGCACGATAATGACAGGTCATCTGCTTGGACCAGACAACATGCACGTGACTGTGATGGGATTTGAACCTAGTATCTCCTGGATCGCTCTTCTGTGTTCTAACCCTTGGGCCACACTGCTTTCCCTAAACCACTAACAAAGTCCAGTTATGCAAGTAACTAGTTACCATGGTTGACATACTATAAACAAGTACCATAAACATTTGTAGTCTGCATGGTTTGGGGACATTGGCTTGTATTCAGGAACATTACCAACAGAATTAACACCATTTTTTTATTTTATTGAAATCTAGGATTACAATTAAATTTGATCAGGGACTGCTCATTTACAAAGGTTCTATGTCGAAGGAATGGGGGTTATACATACAAAGGGCAAACATAACAATACATAGTTACATAATAAAAGAAAGCAAGAGACTGAGGGTTAGAAAATCATAGTAATTCAAAATGTGGCAAATGTTATGTAGTATGACATACCAGTCAGGGGCAAAGTTAGTAATAAATGCTGTGGGTGAGAGGGAGGGGTGAGTGCAGGCAGGAAGAGCCATTGTCAGAGGGTAGAGGGTGGGAAAGAGCTCTAAAAGGAAGGAAGGGGAGGGATAAAAGTTAGGGAATGCCTGGGGGGTGAGGAAAGGGGAGAAGGGATGAGGGGTGGGAAGGTAAGGCAGATAAAAGGTGGATAAGGCAGGGAGAGGTAGCTATCAAGGCCAAAGTGGAGGGCAGTAGACAGGGCCCCTGATTAGGTGAGGCAGTCACAATAACTAGTTAAGATGAGATGAGATGAAGTCAGAGTTGCCTCTTAAAAGGGCCAAGGGCAGAAGCAGTAAGAGTTTCTTTGTTGAGAGTATTGTACCACTGAGGTGCTCTGTGGGCAAAGGCCCTCTGGCCCATGGTGGTCCGGCATCTGGGGACAAGGAAGGTTAATTGTTGCGAGCTTCTAGTTCGCTGTGCGCAGTGGTGGTCTATGAGTATCTTTTTAATGCCTGGGGGCATGACCCCGAGGAGGACGTTTCTGGCTAGGAGGCAGGTTTGATACTAAATCCAGTTGATGAGAGGAAGCCATCCTGCCTGAGTGTACAGGTCAAAAGTGTGTGTAAATCAGTCAGCCCCAGTTAGCAGCCTGCATGCTTTGTTGAGTGCCACTGTAATTCTGTGGAGGGCAAAGGCAGAACCATAGACTGCTAGCCTGGCTGTAATCAATGACAGAGGTGACAGAGCTGTTGATAGCCAAATAGAGACTGTCAGGAGTCATGCAGTGTTTGTGCTTGTAGAGCAGGCCTATTCAGATGTTGGTGGCTTTGGCGACAGAGTCATGTGCCAATGGGAGGAGAGAGAGCTGTCCAATGTGACACCTAGGTATTTAAAATCAGGAACATGTTCAAGTGAGGTCCCAGCTTGGGATGGTGAGGTCATGGGATTTGAACTTACTTCTGGCATTGTAGAAGGTCATAACCTTTGTTTTGCTGTAGTTCATGACCAGTTTGTGTGATTTGAACCATTCTTCGATGTGTATGAATTCAAGCTGTAATTGTTTCTTGAGAAGCTCTGTATTTTGGTGGTTGGTGAACATGACTGTGTCATTGGCGTACAGCAGTACTTTTTGGTGGCAGACACTGGGAAGGTCATTGAGGCTGAAGAGTAGTGGCCCCAAGATGGTCCCCTATGGGACCCCTGAAAGGACTGGCTTTTCTTCCTAGGTGACACCAGCAATCCTAACCCACTGGACCCTCTCCCCAAGGTAGCTTGAAAACCAGAGCAGCGTTTCATCAGAGAGCCCAATGTTAGATGATTGCTTGATTAGGTGTGGGTGAATCACAGCATCAAAGGCTTTCGTAAGGTTGATGAATACTGCCCCTACACAGTTTCCTTGATCAAGAATGGTATGGATGAAGCTCGTGAATTCTAATAGTGCAGTGGTGGTACTGTGCCCTTTATGGAAACCATGTTGCTTGGGACACTGTATGTTGTATTTTTCCAGGTACTCGACTAGCTGGTCAGAGGTGATGTGCTCCAGGGCCTTAGACAATGGAGGGAGGATGGAGATAGGTCTGTAGTTGGAGTGCAGTGATTTGTCTCCACTTTTGTGTACCGGTGTGATGGTCGCCTGTTTCAAGGGGGATGGGAACTGAGACATCCTTAGAGATAGGTTGAGGATGTTTGTCTGGGGTTCAAGGACTTCTTCAAGGACAAGCGCTAACAACTTCATGTCAAGGGAGTCACCGCTGAAGCCTGCATTGTGAATGGCATTCCGAATATAGGTTCTGGCTTCATGCACCAGTATCTCCTTGAAGTAGGATCGTGGGGCAGGGTGTAGGGTGGAGCAGTGGCAGGAGGGTTACTACCAGAGGGGGGGATCGAAGAAGTTAGATGGGAGGACACTATCCAAGTTGGAGAATGCATTGTTGAAGGTGTTGGTGATTGTATACAGGTCAGATGTTGGAGTTCCATTAATGTTGAGCATGGTGGGTGGAGACTTAGGGTCCTTGCCTGTGAGGTCTTTCAAGTTACTCCAAAATTTTTTTCCATCTCCCCAGGAGTTGGGGAGAGCTTCCTTATAGTATTTGCTTTTGGCGCTCCTAATTGGCCACGTTCACTCATTTCAGGCTGCTTTATACTTATGAACATCACTAGGCTTGGAAGTTGCACAGGTACAGTGCCAGAGATGGTCCCTATGCTTGAGTAAAGTGATTAGATCGGAGGTTATCCAAGGGTTAGGTCTGCCCCAACTTCCAGTTTTTTGAGAGGTGCAAAGATATTGCAGGCTGCAGTGAAGTGGCTGATGAAAAGGTCTAAGGCTTGGTTAACATCAGTGGCAGAGTCAGTTGGTGCCCAGTCCAGGTGCCTTAGGTGTGTTTTTAGTGGCTCAAAGTACACCTGCTTTAACACTCTGGTGTGGATTATTTTGGAAGGAGGCTTAATGAATTTGTTTGTCCAGGTACAGGTGACCGGTGAGTGGTCACTGATCCCATCAGGGAGCACTGATACTTTTGAGATTCATTCAGGCTGATTAGTAAGGATCCAGTCCAGAAGTACATGCGATCATGTCCTATAGTTGCATCTGGTGGGAGCAGTAACAAGCTGGGTGAAGTTCTGTGATGCGACAACATCCTTGTAGTTTCTGGGCTCCAGCAATAGCCAATTTATGTTGAAGTCGCCTAGTATTATGAGTTTGGAGTTATGGTGTATACCCTGTCGGCTTTCCAATATGCTCCTAAATCCATTGGGCTGATCTTTAGGGGGTAGGTACACGGAGGCAATGATGAGCTCCTTGTTGTGTGCCCCGAGTAGAACTTTAAAAGCAAGAACCTGCGAGGGTGGTTTAGGGTTTGAGAAAGGGAAGACTTGACCGAGATAGGAGTTCCTCAGGTAGAAGGCACTGCCCCTACCTCATTTGGAGACTCTGTCCTGCCTGAATATAGAGTATCCAGGTATGGTGACTGCAGCATCTGGTATCTTGGGGTTAAGCCGTATTTTGACAACTGAGAGTACATCAGGGCTATGTTGCTGGACCCAGGTTTGCAAGATGTCAAGTTTGTTGAGGAGGCTGCAGACATTGATTGAGGCTAATGTGAGGGATCCCTCCCACCTTTTCGGGGTGCGGGGTACTAGGCCGGTAGGCCCTGGGTTAGGATGAATGTTTCCAGATATCTGAAGTAGCATAAGTAGTATCCTTAGAAAGTTCACTTTAAACATTTTGCAGACTAGTTTTGTTGAAGGGCATCTAGTCCTTTTGGCCCTGATGGACTGTGTATGCCCCGCAGTATTGCAGAGCACATTATATATAGCCATGTTCTCAGAAGTGCCATATGCTCAGACTTTTACTTTGACTTAAAGGACAGCATTCATGAACCATGCCTATCCCAGTTTGAAAGCCCATGATAAGCTCTTTTGAATTTAATGTTGCTATGCAACTGTCTGCGACTCAGTTCTCAGCAAAATAAATGTTATCTGTTTTAAGGCTTGTCACTTTGCATTTGGAGCTGACAAGCAGACCCACAACTGCATCATCTACACCCAAACAAATTGGTTACCACCACTTAGCAAAATTGGGTTCCAGTCATGTGTACTAGCCAAGAAGGGGCTAGTGGGCCTAACCCCCTTGGCCCTAACTCACTGCTTCCACCCTGCTGCCAGTCTGTACAACACCAGGAGCATGGCTTAGAATGCCCTTGAACTGCCTTTCCACCGTACTCAGCTGGGCAAGCGTTCATTCTTTAGGGCCACTGGCTGGTTAAATGAGCTGCCCGATAGCTTGTTCAGTCTACCTAAGTTTGACCAGTTTAAAAGAGCACTATGGGCAACTCTCACAGTTCAGTGCAACTGTAACTGCTAATCATCCTAACTAAAGACCATCCTGGTATAAATGTTGAACTGTGTCAGACTCTGGCTCTGAGGCCAGGTAGCATTACTATGCTTATTCTAGTCTACACTGATTCTGTCTGCCTGCCTTACTGTACAATTGCATACAATTGACTCAGCTTATTTATTTGTATTTGTTTGACTTCATTCCACAGAAATGCTTATTTTATTTTTGTTACCCTGTAATCTCTGTTAATGATCTGGAACCTTTGTAAAAGAGCACTTGTGCTCAACAGTATTCTCTGAAAATGTTCAATAAATAAATAACTAAATGAGGTACTGGGCTCCCCTTTAGCTGGCAGCAGTCCAGAGATATCCACAATTAAGTTTGCCCCGTATTGGTACTACACTGCCACCATTTTTAGAACCTTGAGATGTCACAGACAATCAAGCTGTGCCTGACTACAGTGCGGCTAGCCATAGCTTGATCACTGGTGACATCACAAGGTTCTAACAATGGTGGCAGTATAGTAGCGATATGGGGCAGACAATCATCGATATCTCTGGCCTGCTGCCAGCTATGGAGGAGCCCAGCACCTTATTTAAACAAATCTTTTCATTGACTTTCAAACTATGAGGAGCACTGTTCATGCATGTCCCTCTCTAATTTGATTCAGCAATGTGCCATGGAACAACATGGGAGGTTGCAGGATTGGGTTAGATATAGTAAAGTAAAGCGAAGTTTGCTACTCCAGTACCCATTCACCCTCATCACTGTACATTGTACAATACTCTCCACTGGCCTTCTTTGGTGCAGAGATGTCACCAAGGTCACTAATGTATAGGAACAAAAAAAAAAGGCAAGATGCCCATAAGTCGCTCCATTAGAATTCCATGTAGTATTTCATATTCCCACTGTTTGCTATGTAATTATCTAGTCTTTTTTGAAGGTGTCCCTTGTTTTAATTATAACTATTTCCAATGGCGACTTATTCCAGAGGTTCACCACTCTCTGTGTAAAGAAATGTTTCCTTTTCATTATGTTAAACTTGTTGCCCTTAAGTTATAGAGGATGCCCTTGTGATGTTAAATTGATGTTCTTTAAGTCTATAATCAGTTCGGTTATAAGATTAATGTCCTGCAGTATATTATATAATAACAATAAATTTCCTCTCTTTCTTTGTACATCTAAGGGGAGTAACTAAGTTTCTCTAATCTGTCTTCATAGGAGCAATGCTGTAACCCTTTTATTGTCTTGGTCATTCTGTGCTAGACCCTTTCCAATTTCTTAATAATAGCCCTTCTATAGGGACACCAAAGCTGACTACCATAATCAAGATGTGGTCTCACATGCAATCTATAAAGTGGCATCAGCACCTTAGCCCTTCTGCTTTTCATGTTTCTTTTAATTGTTCCCATTACTCTGTTTGCTTTTGCAACTGTGTTGGTACATTGCTCTCTAAAGTCAAGGTCCCGATCCACTATAATGCCTAGGTCCCTCTCCTTAACACTGTTAATGGCAATGTGAGGACTGATCTAAGGTACAGACTGGAACACTGGCTAGAAAAATTGCATTAGGGAAAGTACCAGAATTATTTCACTGTATTTTTCAAAGTCAAAATTCAACAGCTTGTACAAGGTCCAAGTCTCACAATTTTTTTTCTGTATTCTCACCATGAAAACAAGCTTAGGTCAGAGATCATTACTTTATCAGTTGCCATATTTCTATAATTCCTTAACACTTACGTTAAAGAGATTTTTAGCATATTTAGACTATTCTTAGGAATTATTTGATGAAAAATTACGTGTCATGTTTGAGATACTTGTTTGTGTAAATTTGTTAATTTATATATTTGTCATCAATGGTTATGTATTGTGCAGCACATGTTCTTTTTTACCTGTTTGGTCGCCCATGAAAATAGGCTTCTTGCTCATGGATGAGCTAGATTTTCAATAAACAAACCAAGTCAACTCGTGTAGCTGCTGGGGTTAAACATTCTTGAATACTGCCCAGTATTCTTTTGGCCATTTTTACTGGATTGCGAGACTAGCATGTTTCAGCAGTATTCTTTTATAATAGTGTGTAGAACATCCTTTAAACCAGTAGCCTAGACTGCACTATAGTCTCTTATCTCTTTTATCAAGGTAAAGAAAATTATATTGTATTTCTAGATCTTTAAAGTTGCATGCATACAGTGTCAGAATCACTGAAAGCTGAAATGTAAACAGGCTATAATGTCTTACAGGCTTGACATTTCTCTGTAAGAGAAAAATGCAAGCGCTGTTAAAAATGTTTCTATGGCAACAAGCCGTGCAAAATATTTACCTCGTTCATTAAAGACTGCTGCCAACTTGATCCTTACTATCTGGAGATTTATTGCACACTATCTATGTTTTGGCTTTATAACCCACAGTCCTTAGGCAAAGTATTGTTGCTATTCTGTGATTAAAATGTTAGTCAAAATTCCATATTTGTGCCACCCTCTCATTTCGTAGGCAACGTAATTCCCTACAGTATCCATTCTATCCCATTAACTTCTACTGTTAAGCTTATACCTCTACTGCCATCAAGACTGTGTATACTGGTACTGTATATTTCTGTCATTTTTTAATTTAAACATAATCCATGACTGATGTTGCTCTCAAATTTATGTCACTGTTACTGTAACTGTTATTTCATTCTGTCTCTTGCTGTTCTTATAACTCTCCCAGGTTAAGCCTGAAAATAGGCATTTATATGCCTAGTGTATCTTACCTGGGATCAAAAAAATAACTAAATAAAGAAATATCCACTGGTAACAAAATTATACATTCATAGCTGCAGTGCAGCAACACCCACTGGTAATGAAAATATATGTTCATAGCACCAATACCCACCGATAATAAACATATACTTTCGTAGCACCAATGCAGCAACATCCTCTGGTAATGACAATGTAGGTTCATAGCACTGCTGCAACAAAACTCATTGTAATGATAAACTGCATTCATAGCACCAATTCACCAAAACCCACTGATAGTTACAGTGTATGGCCATAGCTCACTGCAGAAATACACGCTGGAAGTAAGAATGCAGGGTCACAGTGCCAATTCAGCAACACCCGCTGGTAATCATAATGCAGGGTACTAGCATCATTGTAGCACCATGCCCTGGTAGCTACAATGTAGGATAATAGCACCACTACAGCAAAACCACTGAAAGTGACAATGTTGGCTCACTGTACCACTGCAGCTTCAACCAGTGATAGTGACATTGTAGGGTCCCATCACTACTGCAGCAACAGTCACTGTTCATAACAATGTAGGGTCATAGCACCACTGCAGCAACACCCACTGTTAGTGACAATGTAGGGTCATAGCACCACTGCAGCAACACCCACTGTTAGTGACAATGTAGGGTCATAGCACCACTGCAGCAGCACCCACTGATAGTGACAATGTAGGATCATAGCACCACTGCAGCAACACCCACTGTTACCAACAATGTAGGGTCATAGCATCACTGCAGCAATGCCCACTGTTAGTGATGATGTAGGTTTATAGCACCACTGCAGCAACACAAACCACTAGTGACAATGTTGGGTCATACCACCACTCTTGCCACCGACTCATAGTGGCATATACAGTTAGAGCAGCAGCTCTGCAATGACATCCACTGATGGTGACTATGTAAGGTCATACCACCACACTTGCAACACCCACTGGTACTGACAGTTTACAGTCATTGCATTACAGCAGCAGCATTCACTAGTACTGAAGCTGTAGTGTCATAACGCTGCTGTATCAACATCCACTGGTAGTGACACTGTAGGCTAATGGCAGTGGCAAAGGAAGTTACAGTATAGGATCATAGCGCCACTGTTGCAACACCCACCAGCAGCAACAATATAGGGGCATAACACCACTGAAGCAACAGTCACGGTTAATGACAATGTAAGGAAACACCATTACATCAGCATCACTCACAGTTAATGACAATGTAAAGACATTGTACCACTGCAGCATCAGTCACTGTTAATGATACTGTAAGGACAAAGCACCATGGCAGCAACAGTCACTGTAAATGACAGTGTAAGGACATAGCACCACTGCAGCAACTTTCACTGTTAATGATAATGTAGGGACATAGCACCATTGCAGCAACACTCACTGTTAATGACAATCTGAGGACATAGCACCACTGCATCAACAGTCCTTGTTAATGAAAATGTAAGGAAATAGCACCACTGCAGCAGCACTCACTGTAAATAACAATGTAAGGACATAGCACCACAGCAGCAACAGTCACTGTTAATGACAATGGGCCCTATGCACCAATGGGATGGAGTGGCTATGCACGTGTATCTGGGGCATGCAACCACTCTGCACCCATTGTGTCACTCACGCAGTCAGCTGTGGGATTCACCCACAGGGTGTGCAGCCCCACTACCTGACAGTGCGGAGGGCACCACAGTCAGGGTGGACAGGGGGCATGCCAGCACTCTGTGATATGCACAGAGCCGCAGAGTGCAGGGCCAGGGAGGTGCACAGTACACAGGGGGAACCCCTGCCATAAGGTCAGTGTGCCCCATGGGATAACACACCCCTGGTTGCTGACAGATAAGTGGGGACTGCCATTCCCCACACCATGCTGCCCCAGGCCACAGACTGCAAATAATGGTCTGGGGATGGCCGATCCAGCATCAGCCCGCCTATTGTGTTCTGCATGCTGCATGGTGGCAGACATATCTCCATGCCTGTGGGTACAAGGGATCCACTGGTAGACTGGGTTGGACATCCTATTGGATAGCCATCTGGTCTTTGTATCTTTCCTCCCTGCTCCTGTGTGCCGAGGGGGCGGGGCCACAGACAGGTGACTGGCAGTCATGAATACCACCGATGTGCACCTGTCCTTGGGTGCACAGCTACATGGCCAGATTACATGAACCCCCACCCAATTACTGCATAGGGGCCATTGTAAGGACATAGCATAACTGCAGCTACAGTCACTGTTAAAGACAATGCAAGGGCATAGCTCCATTGCAGCAACGATGATAATGACAATGTCAGTACATAGCACCATGGCAGCAGCACTCACTATTAATGCCAATGTAAGGACATAGCACTACTGCAGCAACAATCACTGTAAAGAATAATCTATGGACATAGCAGCACTGCTGCAACAGTCACTGTTAATAAAAAAGTAAGGACATAGCACCACTGCATCAAAAGTCACTGTCACTGACAATGTAAGGGCATACCTCCACAGCAGCAACAGTCACTGTTAATTGCACCATATGGGCAAAACACCACTGCTGCAGCATTCACTGTTTATGGTAATGTGATAACAAAGCACCACTGCAGCAGCAGTCACTGTTAATGGCAGTGTAAGGACACAGCACCACTCCAGCAACAGTCACTGTTAATGACAATGTAAGGACATAGCACCACTACAGCAGCACTCACTGTTAATGACAATGTAAGGCTATAGCATCATTGCAGCATGAGTCACTAGTAGTGGCAGTGTAAGCACATACCAGAACTACAGCACCACTCACTGTTAATGACAGTCTAAGGGCATAGCACCACTGCAGCAGCAGTCACTGTAAATAAGAATTTAAAGACATAGTAGCACTGCAGCAACAGTCACTGTTAATGGCATAGTAAAGGACATAGCACCACTGCTGCAACAGTAACTGTTAATGACAATGCAAGGGTATAGCTCCACTGCAACAACAGTCACTTTTAATGGCAATCTAAAGACATAGCACCACTGCATCAGCCCTCACTGTGAATAGCAATGTGAGGGCAAAGCACCACTGCAGCAGCAGTTACTATTGAAGGCAGTGTAAGGACATTGCATCACTGCAGCAACAGTCACTGTTAAAGGCAATGGAAGGACATAGCACCGCACCAGCAGTATTCACTAGTAATGGAAATATAAGGACATAGAACTACTACAGCAGTAGTCACTATTACTGACAGTGTAAGGAGAAGACACCACTACAATAACAGTCACTGTTAATGAAACTGTAAGGACATAGCACCACTGCAGCAGCACTCACTGTTAATGACAATGTGAGGACATAACACCACTGCAACAACAGCCACTGTTAATGCCAATATAAGGACATTGCTCAACTGCAGCAACAGTCACTGTTAATGCACTGTGAGGATATAGCACCACTGTTGCAGCGCTCGCTGTTTATGACAGTGTAAGGACATAACACCACTGCAGCAACAGTCACTGTAAAGAACAATCTAAACGCATAGCTCCACTGAAGCAACAGTGAATGTTAATGTAAATTTAAGGACATAGCAGCACTGCAGCAGCACTCACTGTTGATGATAATGTAAAGATATAGCACCACTGCAGCAAGAGTCAAAATTAGTGGCAATGTGAGGACATACCACGACTACAGCAGCACTTACTGTTAATGACAGTGTAAGGCTAAAGTACCACTGCAGCATCACTTCATTGTAAGTAACACTCTAAGGACATAGCTCCACTGCAGCAACAGTCACTGTTAATGGAAATGTAAGGACATAGCACCACTGCACCAGCACTCACTGTTAATGGCAATGTGAGGGCCAAGCACCACTGTACCAGTAGTCACTGTTAATGGCAGTGCAAGGACATAGCACCACGGCAGCAACAGTCACTGTTAATGACAATGTAAGGACATGGCACTGCTGCAGCAGCACTCACTGTTAATGACATTGTAATGATATAGCACGACTGCAACAACAGTCACTGTTAAATGCAATGTAATGACATACCACCACTACAGCAGCACTCACTGTAAATAAAAATGCAAGGACATAGCACCATTACAGTACCAGTCACTGTTCATGACAATGGAAGGCCATAGCACCATTGCAGCAACAATCACAGTTAATGTCAATGCAAGGTCATAGCTCCACTGAACCAACAATCACTGTTAATGGCAAGGTAAGGACATAGCACCACTCACTGTTAATGACAATGTAAGGATTTAGCACCACTGCAGCAAGAGTCACTATTAGTGGCAGTGTAAAGACATACCACAACAACAGCAGCACTCACTGTTAATGACAGTGTAAGGGCATAGCACCACTGCAGCAACAGTCACTGTAAATAACAATTTAAGGACATAGCAGCACTGCAGCAACAGTAACTGTTAATGACATTGCAAGGGCATAGCTCCACTGCAGCAGTAGTTACTGTTCATGCAATGTGAGAACATAGCACCACTGCAGCAACAATTACTGTTTATGCAATGTGAGGATATAGCACCACTGCAAATAAAAATGTAAAGACATAGCACCACTACAGCAACAGTCACTGTTCATGACAATGAAAGGGCATAGAACCATTGCAACAACAACAGTCACAGTTAATGGCAGTATGAGAGGAAAGTAACACAGCAGCAACAGTCACTGTTAATGGCAGTGTAAGGACATAGCATCACTGCAGCATCAGTCACTGTTAAAGGCAAAGTAAGGACATAGCACCACTGCAGCAATAGTCACTGTTAATTGCAATGTAAGGACATAGCACCCCTGCAGCAATAGTTAATGTTCATGCAATGTGAGGACATAGCACCACTGTAGCAACAGTTACTGTTTATGCAATGTGAGGACATAGCACCACTGCAGCAGTACTCACTGTAAATATAAATGTAAGGACATAGCACCACTAAAGCAATGGTCACTGTTCATGACAATGGAAGGGCATAGAACCATTGCAACAACAGTCACAATTAATGGCAGTGTAAGGACATAGCATCACTGCAGCATCAGTCACTGTTAAAGGCAAAGTAAGGATATAGCACCACTGTAGCAATAGTCACTGTTAATTGCAATGTAAGGATATAGCACCCCTGCAGCAATAGTTACTGTTCATGCAATGTGAGGACATAGCACCACTGTAGCAACAGTTACTGTTTTTGCAATGTGATGACATAGCACCACTGCAGCAACAGTCACTGTTCATGATAATTGAAGGGCATAGCGCCATTGCAGCAACAGTCACAATTAATGTCAATGCAAGGTCATAGCTCCATTGAAGCAGCAATCACTGCTAATGACAAGGTAGGGACATAGCACCACTACAGCATCACTCACTGTTAATGGCAATGTAAGGATATAGCACCACTACAGCAAGAGTCACTATCAGTGGCAGTGTAAGGACATACCACAACTACAGCAGCACTTACTGTTAATGACAGTGTAAGGGTAAAGTACCACTGCAGAAATAGTCACTGTAAATAACAATCTAAGGACATAGCAGCACTGCAGCAAAAGTCACTGTTAATGGCATAGTAAAGACATAGCACCACTGTAGCTACAGTATCCATTAATGAAAATGCAATGGCATAGCCTCACTGCAGCAACAGTCACTATTAATGGCAATGTAAGGACATAACACCATTGCCTGAGCACTCACCCTCAATAGCAATGTGAGGATAAAGGACCACTGCCGCAACAGTCACTGTTAAAGGCAAAGTTAGGACATAGTAACACAGCAGCAACAGTCACTCTTAATGGCAATGTAAGGACATCGCAGTACTGCTCAGCGTTAATGACAGTATAAGGACAAGACACCACTGCAGCAATAGTTGCTGTTAATGAACATGTAAGGACATAGCACCACTGCAACAATAGTTAGTGTTAATGACAATGTAAGGTCAAGACACCACTGCAGCAAGTCACTGTAATGAGCATGTAAGGACATACCACCACTGCAGCTGCATTCACTGTAAATGACTACGTAAGGATATACCACCACTGCAGCAACAGTCACTGTTACTGTCAATGTAAGGACATACCATCACTGCAGCAGCACTCACTGTTGATGACAGTATAAGAGCATAGCACCACTGCAGCAACAGTCATTGTAAATAATATTAGGACATAGCAGCACTGCAGCAAAAGTAACTGTTAATGACAATGCAGTAGCATAGCTCCACTGTAGCAACAGTCCCTTTTAATGGCAATGTAAGGACATAGTGCCAGTTCGTCAGCACTCACTGTTAATGGCAATGTGAGGGCAAAGCGCCGTCGCAGCAACAGTCACTGTTAGTGGCAGGGTAAGGACATAGCATCACTGTAGCAACAGTCACTGTTAAGGGCAAAGTAAAGACATTGCACCACTGAAGCATTAGTAACTGTTAATGGTAATTTAAGGACATAGCACCTCTGCAGTAATAGTCACTGTTAATTACAGTGTAAGGAGAAGACACCACTGCAGCAGCAGTCACCGTTAATGGAAATCTAAGGACATAGCAACTCTTCAGCAGCACTCCCAGTTACTGACAATATAAGTATATAGCACCACTGCATCAGCACTCATTGTTAATGACAGTGTAAGGACATGGCCCCACTGCAGCAACAGTCACTGTAAATAACAATCTAAGGACATAGCACCACTGCAGCAGCACTCACTGTTAATGACAGTGTAAGGGTAAAGTACCACTGCAGCAACAGTCACTGTAAATAGCAATCTGACATAGCACCACTGCAGCAACAGTCAGTGTTAATGACATCGTAAGGACATAGCACTACTGCATCAGCATTCACTGTTAATGGCAGTGTAAGGACATAACCCCACTGCAGCAACAGTCACTGTAAATAACAATCTAAGGACATAGCACCACTGCAGCAACACTCACTGTAAATAAAAATATAAGGACATAGCACTACTACAGCAACAGTCACTGTTCATGACAATGAAAGGGCATAGAACCATTACAACAACAGCCACTGTTAATGACAATGCAAGGGCGCAGCTCCACTGCAGCAACAAACACTGCTAATGGCAATCTAAGGACACAGCACCATTGCAGCAGCACTTACTGTTAGTGACAGTGTAAGGGTGAAGTACCACTGCAGCAACAATCACTGTAAATAACATACTAAGGACATAGCAGCACTGCAGTAAAAGTCACTGTTAACGGTATAGTAAAGACATAGCACCACTGTAGCTACAGTATCCATTAATGACAATGCAACAGCATAGCCTCAGTGCAGCAACAGTCACAGTTAATACCAATGTAAGGATATAGCACCACTGCAGCAACAGTCACTGTAAATAACAGTCTAAAGACATAGCAGCACTTCAGCAAAAGTCATTGTTAATGGCATAGTAAAGACATAGCACCACTGCAGCTACAGTATCCGTTAATGAAAATGCAATGGCATAGCCTCACTGCAGCAACAGTCACTGTTAATGTAAGGACATAGCACCATTGTCTGAGCACTCACCCTTAATAGCAATGTGAGGATAAAGGACAACTGCAGCAAAAGTCACTGTTAAAGGCAAAGTTAGGATATAGTACCACAGCAGCAACAGTCACTGTTAATGGCAATGTAAGTACATCGCGGCACTGCTCAGTGTTAATGACAGTGTAAGGACAAGACACCATTGCAGCAATAGTCACTGTTAATGAAAATGTAAGGACATTATTATTAGTTTTTGTTGACCGGGTAAGTACACTACACAAATCCTGCCTATTTTCAGGCACAACCTGGGAAGGGGGATACAGATGAATGCCAACTGACCTTGAACCAGATTAAGCTGTAGGTGGTATTTTTAGTGAATGACATAGCACCAATGCAGCAGTCATTAGTGTTAATGACAGTGTAAGGACAAGACACCACTGCAGCAAGTCACTGTAATGAGCATGTAAGGACATACCACCACTGCAGCTGCACTCACTGTAAATGGCTATGTAAGGATATATCACCCCTGCAGCAACAGTCACTGTTAGTGTCAATGTAAGGTCAAGACACCACTGCAGCAAGTCACTGTAATGAGCATGTAAGGACATACCACCACTGCAGCTGCATTCACTGTAAATGACTACGTAAGGATATACCACCACTGCAGCAACAGTCACTGTTACTGTCAATGTAAGGACATACCATCACTGCAGCAGCACTCACTGTTGATGACAGTATAAGAGCATAGCACCACTGCAGCAACAGTCATTGTAAATAACAATATTAGGACATAGCACTACAACAAAAGTAACTGTTAATTTCATAGTAAGCACATAGCACCACTGCTGCAACAGTAACTGTTAATGACAATGCAGTAGCATAGCTCCACTGTAGCAACAGTCCCTCTTTTAATGGCAATGTAAGGACATAGCACCAGTTCATCAATGGCAGTGTGAGGGCAAAGTGCTGCCGCAGCAATAGTCACTGTTAGTGGCAGGGTAAGGACATAGCATCACTGTAGCAACAGTCACTTTTAAAGACAAAGTAAGGACATTGCACCACTGAAGCATTAGTAACTGTTAATGGCAATGTAAGGACATAGCACCTCTGCAGTAATAGTCACTGTTAATGACAGTGTAAGGAGAAGACACCACTGCAGCAGCAGTCACCATTAATGGAAATGTAAGGACATAGCACACCTTCAGCAGCACTCCCCGGTTACTGGCAATATAAGTATATAGCACCACTGCATCAGCACTCACTGTTAATGACAGTGTAAGGACATGGCCCCACTGCAGCAACAGTCACTGTAAATAACAATCTAAGGACATAGCACCACTGCAGCAGCATTCACTGTTAATGACAGTGTAAGGGTAAAGTACCACTGCAGCAACAGTCACTGTAAATAGCAATCTAAGGACATAGCACCACTGAAGCAACAGTCAGTGTTAATGACATAGTAAGGACATAGCACTACTGCATCAGCTGTCACTGTTAATGGCAATGTGAGGGCAAAGCACCACTGCAGCAACAGTCACTGTTATTGGCAGTGTAAGGGCATAGCATCACTGCAGCAAGAGTAACTGTTGAAGGCAAATTAAGGAGATAGCACCACTGCAGCAATAGTCAATTCTACTTGAAATGTGAGGACATAGCACCTCTGCAGCAATTGTTACTGTTAATGCAATGTGAGGACATTGCACAACTGCAGCAGCACTCACTGTAATCAGAAATGTGAGGACATAGCACCACTGCAACAACAGTCACTGTTCATGACAATGCAAGGGCATAGCACTATTGCAACAACAGTCACTGTTAATGACAATGGAAGGGTATAGCGTCACTGCAGCAACAGTCACTGTAAATGGCAATGTAAGAACATAGCATCATTGCTGCAATAGTAACTGTTAATGACAATGCAATGGCACAGCTCCAGTTCAGCAACAGTCCCTTTTTAATGGCAATGTAAGGACATAGCACCAGTTCATCAGCTGTCACTGTTAATGGCAATGTGATGACAAAGCACCACTGCAGCAACAGTCACTGTTAATGGCGGGGTAAGGACATAGCATCACTGTTGCAGCAGTCCCTGTTAAAGGCAAAATAAGGACTTTGCACCACTGCAGCAGCAGACGCTGTTAATGGAAACGTAAGGACATAGCACCCCTTCAGCAGCACTCACTGTTAATGACTATATAAATATAGAGCACCACTGCAGCAACAGTCACTGTTAATGACAATGTAAGGACATAGCATGACTGCATCAACAGTCTCTGTTAATGCAATGTGAGGACATAGCACCACTGTAGCAACAGTCTCTGCTAATGCAATGTGAGGACATAGCACCACTGCAGCACAGTCACTGTAAAGAACAATCTAAGGGCATAGCACCACTACAGCAACAGTCACTGTTGATGACAATGCAATGGCATAGCTCCATAGCAGGAACAGTCACTATTAATGGCAATATAAAGACAAGGCACTACTGCTGCAACACTCACTGTTAATGGCAATGTGAGAGCAAAGCACTACTGCACCAACAGTCACTATTAATGGCAGTGTAAGGACATAGCACCACTGAAACAAAAGCCACTCTTAGTGACAATGTCAGGAAAAAGCACCTCTGTAGCAGCACTCACTGTTAATGACAAAGTAAGGATATAACATCCCTGCAGCAACAGTCACTGTTGATGACAGTGTAAGGACATAACACAACTGCAGCAACAGTTACTGTTAATGCAATGTGAGGACATTGCACCAGTGTAGCAACAGTTACTGTTTATGCAATGTGAGGACCTAGCACCACTGCAGCAGCACTCATGGTAAATATAAAGGTAAGAAAATAGCACCACTGCAGCAACAATCACTGTTCATGACAATACAAGTTCATAGCTCCACTGTAGCAACAATGACTGTGACTGTTGCTGCAGTGGAGCTATGCCCTCCTTGCATTGTCATTAACAGTTACTGTTGCTGCAGTAGTGCTGTGTATTTACTGTGTCACTACTAAGAGTGACTGTTGCAGTACCACTCCATCAGCACTCATTGTTAATGGCAATGTGAGGCCCGAGCACCACTGCAGTAACTTTCACTGTTAATATCTGTGTAAGGACGTAGCATGACTGCAGCAACAGTCACTCTTAATGGCAAAGTAAGGACATAGCACCACTTCAGCAATAGTCACTGTTAATGTAAGGATACAGCACCACTTCACCAATAGTCACTGTTAATGGCAATGGAAGGACATAGCACCACTGCAGCAGCAGTCACTGTTAATGAAAATGTAAGGACATAGCAGCACTGTAGCCACAGTCACTGTTAATGACAATGTAAGGACATAGCACCACTGCAGCAACAGTCACTGTAAATGACAGTGTTAGGACATATTACCACTGCAGCAGTAGTCACCATTAATGGCAGTGTAAAGCCATAGCACCCACTGCAGCAGCAGTCACTGTAAATGAAAAAAGTAGGGACCTAACACCACTGCAGCAGCACTCACTGTTAATAACAATGTTAGGGCACAGCACCACTGTAGCAACATTCATTGTTTATGCAATGTGAGGACATAGCACCACTGCAGCAACAGTTACTATTTATGCAACGTGAGGACATAACAACACTGCAGCAGCACTGACTGTAAATAAAAATGTAAGAATATAGCACCACTGCAGCAACAGTCATTCTTAATGACAATATAAGTACATAGCTCCACTGCAGCAACAACCACAGCTAATAGCAATGTAAGGACATACCACCACTGCAGCCATATTCACTGTTAATGACAGTGTAAGGACAAAGCACAGCTGTAGCAACAGTCATTGTTAATAGCAATGTAAGGACATAGCACACTGCTGCAGCACTCACTGTTAATTACAACATAAGGACATAGCAACACTGCAGCAACAGTCACTGTTAATGACATAGTAAGGACATAGCACCACTGCAGCAACAATCACTGTTAATAACAATGCAAGGGCATACTGCCACTGTAGCAACAGTCAATGTTAATGGCAATGTAAGGACATAGCACCACTGCAGCAGCACTCAGTGTTAATGGCAATGTGAGAGCAAAGCAACACTGCAGCAACAGTCACTGTTAATGGCTGTTTGAGGACTTAGCATCACTGCAGCAGCAGTCACTGTTAAAGGCAAAGTAAGGACATAGTACCATTGCAGCAATAGTCACTGTTAATGGCAATGTAATGATATAACACCACTGCAGCAATAGTCACTGTTAACAGTGTAAGGTCAGGACACCACTGCAGCAACAGTCACTTTTAATGAAAATGTAAGGACATAGCACCACTGCAGCAGCACTCACTGTTAATGACAGTGCAAGGATATAGCAACACTGCAGCAACAGTCGCTGTTAATGACAATGTAAGGACATAGCATGACTGGAGCAACACTCACTGTTAATGCAATGTAAGGACATCACACCACAGCAGCAACTGTTAATGCAGTGTGAGGACATAGCACCACTGCAGCAGCACTCACTGTAAATAATAATGTAAGGACATACCACCACTGCAGTAACAGTTACTCTTAATAACATGGTAAGAACATACCACCACTGCAGCAACGGTCACTGTAAATAATCGAAAGGCATAGCAGTACTGTAGCAACAGTCACTGTCAATAACAATATTAGGACATAGCAACACTGCAGCAAAAGTAACTGTTAATTTCCATTGTAAGCACATAGCACCACTGCTGCAACAGTAACTGTTAATGAAAATGCAGTAGCATAGCTCCACTGTAGCAACAGTCCCTTTTAATGGCAATTTAAGGACATAGCTCCAGTTCGTCAACACTCACTGTTAATGGCAATGTGAGGGCAAAGCACCACCGCAGCAACAGTCACTGCTACTGGCAGGGTAAGGACACAGCATCACTGTAGCAACAGTCACTGTTAAGGGCAAAGTAAGGACATTGCACCACTGCAGCATTAGTAACGTTAATGGCAATGTAAGGACATAGCACCTCTGCAGCAACAGTCACTGTTAGTGTCAATGTAAGGACATACCATCACTGCAGTAGCACTCACTGTTGATGACAGTATAAGAGCATAGCACCACTGCAGCAACAGTCAATGTAAATAACAATATTAGGACATAGCAGCACTGCAGTAAAAGTAACTGTTAATTTCATAGTAAGCACATAGCACCACTGCTGCAACAGTAACTGTTAACGACAATGCAGTAGCATAGCTCCACTGTAGCAACAGTCCATTTTAATGGCAATGTAAGGATGTAGTACCAGTTCAACAGCACTCACTGTTAATGGCAATGTGAGTGAAAAGCGCTGCCGCAGCAACAGTCACTGTTAGTGGCAGGGTAAGGACATAGCATCACTGTTGCAAAAGTCACTGTTAAAGGCAAAGTAAGGACATTACACCACTGCAGCATTAGTAACTGTTAATGGTAATGTAAGGACATAGCACCTCTGCAGTAATAGTCACTGTTAATGACAGTGTAAGGAGAAGACACCACTGCAGCAGCAGTCACCGTTAATGGAAATGTAAGGACATACCACACCTTCAGCAGCACTTCCAGTTACTGACAATATAAGTATATAGCACCACTGCATCAGCACTCACTGTTAATGACAATGTAAGGGTAAAGTACCACTGCAGCAACAGTCAGTGTTAATGACATAGTAAGGACATAGCACTACTGTATCAGCATTCACTGTAAATGGCAGTGTAAGGACATAGCCGCACTGCAGCAACAGTCACTGTAAATAACAATCTAAGGACATAGCACCACTGTAGCAGCACTCACCGTAAATAAAAATATAAGGACATAGCACTACTACAGCAACAGTCACTGTTCATGACAATGAAAAGGCATAGAACCATTACAACAACAGCAACTGTTAATGACAATGCAAGGGCACAGCTCCACTGCAGCAACAAACACTGTTAATGGCAATCGAAGGACATAGCACCACTGCAGCAGCACTTACTGTTAGTGACAGTGTAAGGGTGAATTCCCACTGCAGCAACAATCACTATAAATAACAATCTAAGGACATAGCAGCACTGCAGTAAAGTCACTGTTAATAGTATAGTAAAGACATAGCACCACTGTAGCTACAGTATCCGTAATGACAATGCAATAGCATAGCCTCCGCAGCAGCAACAGTCACAGTTAATGCCAATGTAAGGATATAGCACCACTGCAGCAACAGTCACTGTTAATGACAGTGTAAGGGCAAAGCACCACTGCAGCAACAGTCACTGTAAATAACAGTCTATGGACATAGCAGCACTGCAGCAAAAGTCACTGTTAATGGCATAGTAAAGACATAGCACCACTGCAGCTACAGTATCTGTTAATGAAAATGCAATGGCATAGCCTCACTGCAGAAACAGTCACTGTTAATGTAAGGACATAGCACCATTGTCTGAGCACTCACCCTTAACAGCAATGTGAGGATAAAGGACAACTGCAGCAACAGTCACTGTTAATGGCAATGTAAGTACATCGCAGCACTGCTCAGCGTTAATGACAGTGTAAGGATAAGACACCACTGCAGCAATATTCACTGTTAATGAAAATGTAAGGACATTATTATTAGTTTTTGTTGACCGGGTAAGTGCACTAGACAAATCCTGCGTTTTTTCAGGCACGACCCGGGGGAGGGGGATACAGATGAATGCCAACTGACCTTGAACCAGATTAAGCTGTAGGTAGTATTTTTAGTGAATGACATAGCACCACTGCAGCAATAGTTAGTGTTAATGACAGTGTAAGGAAAAGACACCACTGCAGCAAGTCACTGTAATGAGCATGTAAGAACATACCACCACTGCAGCTGCACTCACTGTAAATGACTATGTAAGGATATATCACCACTGCAGCAACAGTCACTGTTAGTATCAATGTAAGGACATACCATCACTGCTGCAGCACTCACTGTTGATGACAGTATAAGAGCATAGCACCACTGCAGCAACAGTCATTGTAAATAACAATATTAGGACATAGCAGCACTACAGCAAAAGTAACTGTTAATTTCATAGTAAGCACATAGCACCACTGCTGCAACAGTAACTGTTAATGACAATGCAGTAGCATAGCTCCACTGTAGCAACACTCCCTTTTAATGGCAATGTAAGGACATAGCACCAGTTCATCAGCACTCACTGTTAATGGCAGTGTGAGGGCAAACCACCACCGCAGCAACAGTCACTGTTAGTGGCAGGGTAAGGACATAGCATCACTGTAGCAACAGTCACTGTTAAAGGCAAAGTAAGGACATTGCACCACTCCAGCATTAGTAACTGTTAATGGAAATGTAAGGACATAGCACCTCTGCAGTAATAGTCACTGTTAACGACAGTGTAAGGAGAAGACACCACTGCAGCAGCAGTCACCATTAATGGAAATATAAGGACATAGTACACCTTCAGCAGCACTCCCGGTTATTGACAATATAAGTATATAGCACCACTGCATCAGCACTCACTGTTAATGACAGTGTAAGGACATGGCCCCACTGCAGCAACAGTCACTGTAAATAGCAATCTAAGGACATAGCACCACTGCAGCAACAGTCAGTGTTAATGACATAGTAAGGACATAGCACTACTGCATCAGTACTCACTGTTAATGGCAATGTGAGGGCAAAGCAGCACTGCAGCAACAGTCACTGTTAATGGCAGTGTAAGGACATAGCATCACTGCAGCAAGAGTAACTGTTGAAGGCAAATTAAGGAGATAGCACCACTGCAGCAATAGTCAATGCTACTCAAAATGTGAGGACATAGCACCTCTGCAGCAATTGTTACTGTTAATGCAATCTGAGGACATTGCACCACTGCAGCAGCACTCACTGTAATCAGAAATGTGAGGACATAGCACCACTGCAACAACAGTCACTGTTCATGACAATGCAAGGGCATAGCACTATTGCAACAACAGTCACTGTTAATGACAATGGAAGGATATAGCTTCACTGCAGCAACAGTCACTGTAAATGGCAATGTAAGGACATAGCATCATTGCTGCAATAGTAACTGTTAATGACAATGCAATGGCACAGCTCCAATGCAGCAACAGTCCCTTTTAATGGCAATGTAAGGACATAGCACCAGTTCATCAGCTGTCACTGTTAATGGCAATGTGATGGCAAAGCACCACCGCAGCAACATTCACTGTTAATGGCAGGGTAAGGACATAGCATCACTGTTGCAACAGTCCCTGTTAAAGGCAAAATAAGGACATTGCACCACTGCAGCAGCACTCACTGTTAATGACAATATAAATATAGAGCACCACTGCAGCAACAGTCACTGTTAATGACAAAGTAAGGACATAGCATGACTGCAGCAACAGTCTCTGTTAATGCAATGTGAGGACATAGTACCACTGCAGCACAGTCACTGTAAAGAACAATCTATGGGCATAGCACCACTACAACAACAGTCACTGTTGATGACAATGCAATGGCATAGCTCCATAGCAGGACCAGTCACTATTAATGGCAATGTAAAGATAAAGCACTACTGCTGCAGCACCCACTGTTAATGGCAATGTGAGAGCAAAGCACTACTGCACCAACAGTCACTATTAATGGCAGTGTAAGGACATAGCAACACTGAAGCAACAGACACTCTTAATGACAATGTAAGGAAAAAGCACCTCTTTAGCAGCGCTCACTGTTAATGACAAAGTAAGGATATAGCATCACTGCAGCAACAGTCACTGTTGATGACAGTGTAAGGACATAACACAACTGCAGCAACAGTTGCTGTTAATACAATGTGAGGACATTGCACCAGTGCAGCAATGGTTACTGTTTATGCAATGTGAGGACCTAGCACCACTGCAGCAGCACTCACGGTAAATATAAAGGTAAGAAGATAGCACCAGTGCAGCAACAGTCACTGTTCATGACAATACAAGTTCAAAGCTCCACTGTAGCAACAATGACAGTGACTGTTGCTGCAGTGGAGCTATGCCCTTGCATTGTCATTAACAGTTACTGTTGCTGCAGTTGTGCTGTGTATTTACTGTGTCACTAAGAGTGACTGTTGCTGTTCCTCTCCATCAGCACTCATTGTTAATGGCAATGTGAGGCCCGGGCACCACTGCAGTAACTTTCACTGTTAATATCTGTGTAAGGACGTAGCACGACTGCAGCAACAGTCACTCTTAAAGGCTAAGAAAGGACATAGCACCACTTCAGCAATAGTCACTGTTAATGTAAGGACACAGCACCACTTCACCAATAGTCACTGTTAATGGCAATGTAAGGACATAGCACCACTGCAGCAGCAGTCACTGTTAATGAAAATGTAAGGACATAGCAGCACTGTAGCCACAGTCACTGTTAATGACAAAGTAAGAACATAGCACCACTGCAGCGACAGTCACTGTAAATGACAGTGTTAGGACATATTACCACTGCAGCAGTAGTCACCGTTAATGGCAGTGTAAAGCCATAGCACCACTGTAGCAGTTGTCACTGTAAATGAAAAAGTAGGGACCTAACACCACTGCAGCAGCACTCACTGTTAATAACAATGTTAGGGCACAGCACCACTGTAGCAACATTCATTGTTAATGCAATGTGAGGACATAGCACCACTGCAGCAACAGTTACTATTTATGCAACATGAGGACATAGCGACACTGCAGCAGCACTGACTGTCAATAAAAATGTAAGACTATAGCACCACTGCAGCAACAGTCACTGTTAATGACAAAGTATGGACATAGCACCACTGCAGCAACAGTCACTGTAAATAATCAAAAGGCATAGCAGCACTGTAGCAACAGTCACTGTTAATAACAGTGTAAGGACATAGCACCGCTGGAGCAACAATCACTGTTAATAACAATGCAAGGGCATACTGCCACTGTAGCAACAGTCAATGTTAATGGTAATGTAAGGACATAGCACCACTGAAGCAGCACTCAGTGTTAATGGCAATGTGCGACCAAAGCACCACTGCAGCAACAGTAACTGTTAATGGCTGTGTGAGGACATAGCACTACTACAGCAACTGTCACTGTTCATGACAATGAAAGGGCATAGAACCATTACAACAACAGCCACTGTTAATGACAATGCAAGGGCACAGCTCCACTGCAGCAACAAACACTGCTAATGGCAATCTAAGGACATAGCACCACTGCAGCAGCACTTACTGTTAGTGACAGTGTAAGGGTGAAGTCCCACTGCAGCAACAATCACTGTAAATAACAATCTAAGGACATAGCAGCACTGCAGTAAAAGTCACTGTTAATGGTATAGTAAAGACATAGCACCACTGTAGCTACAGTATCCATTAATGACAATGCAATGGCATAGCCTCACGGCAGCAACAGTCACAGTTAATGCCAATGTAAGGATATAGCACCACTGCAGCAACAGTCACTATTAATGACAGTGTAAGGGCAAAGCACCACTGCAGCAACAGTCACTGTAAATAACAGTCTATGGACATAGCAGCACTGCAGCAAAAGTCACTGTTAATGGCATAGTAAAGACATAGCACCACTGCAGCTACAGTATCTGTTAATGAAAATGCAATGGCATAGCCTCACTGCAGCAACAGTCACTGTTAATGTAAGGACATAGCACCATTGTCTGAGCACTCACCCTTAATAGCAATGTGAGGATAAAGGACAACTGCAGCAACAGTCACTGTTAATGGCAAAGTTAGGATATAGTACCACAGCAGCAACAGTCACTGTTAATGGCAATGTAAGTACATCGCAGCACTGCTCAGCGTTAATGACAGTGTAAGGACAAGACACCACTGCAGCAATTGTCACTGTTAATGAAAATGTAAGGACATTATTATTAGTTTTTGTTGACCGGGTAAGTGCACTAGACAAATCCTGCCTATTTTCAGGCACGACCCGGGGGAGGGGGATACAGATGAATGCCAACTGACCTTGAACCAGATTAAGCTCTAGGTGGTATTTTTAGTGAGTGACATAGCACCACTGCAGCAATAGTTAGTGTTGATGACAGTGTAAGGACAAGACACCACTGCAGCAAGTCACTGTAATGAGCATGTAAGGACATACCACCACTGCAGCTGCACTCACTGTAAATGGCTATGTAAGGATATATCACCACTGCCGCAACAGTCACTGTTAGTGTCAATGTAAGGACATACCATCACTGCAGCAGCACTCACTGTTGATGACAGTATAAGAGCATAGCACCACTGCAGCAACAGTCATTGTAAATAACAATATTAGGACATAGCAGCGCACTACAGCAAATGTAACTGCTAATTTCATAGTAAGCACATAGCACCACTGCTGCAACAGTAACTGTTAATAACAATGCAGTAGCATAGCTCCACTATAGCAACAGTCCCTTTTAATGGCAATGTAAGGACATAGCACCAGGTCATCAGCACTCACTGTTAATGGCAGTGTGAGGGCAAAGCACCGCCGCAGCAACAGCCACTGTTAGTGACAGGGTAAGGACATAGCATCACTGTAGCAACAGTCACTGTTAAAGTCAAAGTAAGGACATTGCACCACTGCAGCATTAGTAACTGTTAATGGAAATGTAAGGACATAGTACCTCTGCAGTAATAATCACTGTTAATGACAGTGTAAGGAGAAGACACCACTGCAGCAGCAGTCACTGTTAATGTAAATGTAAGGACATAGCACACCTTCAGCAGCACTCCCGGTTACTGACAATATAAGTATATAGCACCACTGCATCAGCACTCACTGTTAATGACAGTGTAAGGACATGGCCCCACTGCAGCAACAGTCACTGTAAATAACAATCTAAGGACATAGCATCACTGCAGCAGCACTCACTGTTAATGACAGTGTAAGGGTAAAGTACCACTGCAGCAACAGTCACTGTAAATAGCAATCTGACATAGCACCACTGCAGCAACAGTCAGTGTTAATGACATAGTAAGGACATAGTACTACTGCATCAGCACTCACTGTTAATGGCAATGTGAGGGCAAAGCACCACTGCAGCAACAGTCACTGTTAATGGCAGTGAAAGGACATAGCATCACTGCAGCAAGAGTAACTATTGAAGGCAAATTAAGGAGATAGCACCACTGCAGCAATAGTCAATGCTACTTGAAATGTGAGGACATAGCACCTCTGCAGCAATTGTTACTGTTAATGCAATGTAAAGACATTGCACCACTACAGCAGCACTCACTGTAATCAGAAATGTGAGGACATAGCACCACTGCAACAACAGTCACTGTTCATGACAATGCAAGGGCATAGCACTATTGCAACAACAGTCACTGTTAATGACAATGGAAGGGTATAGCTTCTCTGCAGCAACAGTCACTGTAAATGGCAATGTAAGGACATAACATCATTGCTGCAATAGTAACTGTTAATGACAATGCAATGGCACAGCTCCAATGCAACAACAGTCCCTTTTAATGGCAATGTAAGGACATAGCACCAGTTCATCAGCTGTCACTGTTAATGGCAATGTGATGGCAAAGCACCACTGCAGCAACAGTCACTGTTAATGGCAGGGTAAGGACATAGCGTCACTGTTGCAACAGTCACTGTTAAAGGCAAAATAAGGACATTGCACCACTGCAGCAGCAGTCACTGTTAATGGAAATGTAAGGACATAGCACCCCTTCAGCAGCTCTCACTGTTAATGACTATATAAATATAGAGCACCACTGCAGCAACAGTCACTGTTAATGACAATGTAAGGACATAGCATGACTGCATCGACAGTCTCTGTTAATGCAATGTGAGGACATAGCACCATTGCAGCACAGTCACTGTAAAGAACAATCTAAGGGCATAGCACCACTACAGCAACAGTCACTGTTGATGACAATGCAATGGCATAGCTCCATAGCAGGAACAGTCACTATTAATGGCAATGTAAAGACAAAGCACTACTGCTGCAGCACTCACTGTTAATGGCAATGTGAGAGCAAAGCACTACTGCACCAAAAGTCACTATTAATGGCAGTGTAAGGACATAGCACCACTGAAGCAACAGACACTCTTAATGACAATGTCAGGAAAAAGCACCTCTGTAGCAGCGCTCACTGTTAATGACAAAGTAAGGATATAGCATCACTGCAGCAACAGTCACTGTTGATGACAGTGTAAGGACATAACACAACTGCAGCAACAGTTGCTGTTAATGCAATGTGAGGACATTGCACCAGTGCAGCAACAGTTACTGTTTATGCAATGTGAGGACCTAGCACCACTGCAGCAGCACTCACGGTAAATATAAAGGTAAGAAGATAGCACCACTGCAGCAACAGTCACTGTTCATGACAATACAAGTTCAAAGCTCCACTGTAGCAACAATGACAGTGACTGTTGCTGCGGTGGGCTGCCTCTGCATTGTCATTAACAGTTACCGTTGCTGCTGCAGTAGTGCTGCATTTATTGTGTCACTAAGATGACTGTTGCCGCTCCACCCATCAGCACTCATTGTTAATGGCAATGTGAGGCCCGGCACCACTGCAGTAACTTTCACTGTTAATATCTGTGTAAGGATGTAGCATGACTGCAGCAACAGTCACTCTTAATGGCAAAGTAAGGACATAGCACCACTTCAGCAATAGTCACTGTTAATGTAAGGACACAGCACCACTTCACCAATAGTCACTGTTAATGGCAATGTAAGAACATAGCACCACTGCAGCAGCAGTCACTGTTAATGAAAATGTAAGGGCATAGCAGCACTGAAGCAACAGTCACTGTTAATGACAAAGTAAGGACATAGCACCACTACTGCAACAGTCACTGTAAATGACAATGCAAGGGCATAGCAGCACTGCAGCAGCACTCACTGTTACTTACAACATAAGGACATAGCACCACTGCAGCAGCACTCACTGTTAGTGACTGTTAAGGAACAGAAGGAAGCAGGTACTGCTGGATGCTTTCCAGGACAGCTTCCTGCTGGGGAATACCCTTGACCTTGTGCTGGCAAATGGGGACTTTGTGAGAGAACTTACAGTGGAGGAACTGCTGTCAGGGAGTGACCACCACTCAGTATGGCTCACATTGGATATGGGAGAGGAAGGAGTGGAACCTGGCACAAGAGTGCTAGACTTCAGGAGGACCAACCTTGGAAGGATGGGAGAAGTGGTAAAAGGGTACCTGGCCAGAATTCAATCTAGTATGGACACTAACCAGAGGTGAGAGCTCATAAAGCTGAGGATAGTGGAGGTAACCAAAACCTTCTGCAAGGCCCAGAGCAGGAAGGCTAGGGCTAAGAAACCAAGCTAGTTGAGCAAGGAGATCATGGAAGAGGTAAGGAGGAAAAGAGCTGCCTTTAGGAGGTACAAGAAAATAGGGAGGGGGAGGACAGGGAGGAGTACTTGATGGAATCGAAGGAGGTGACAAGGGCAGTAAGGTGAGCCAAGGCATCTACAGAGCTCAGGCTGGCACAAGGCATTAAGAAGGGGGAGAAGGACTTCTTTAGGTACATCAGGGAGAAAAGGAGCTGTAAGGACCACATAGTAAGGATTAGGAGGAGGGGGTTGAGGAAGCAGGGAGCGATAAGGCAGAAGCACAAATGATTACTTCAAGCTCAGTATTTACTAAGGAGAAGAGGGGTGACGCCCAAGGGGAGGAATTGCAGAAACGGGGGGTGAAGATGGGGAAATCATGGAGGTCAGAGTTCAGGAGGGTTTGAAGGCACTGAGGGTGGACAAGGCACCAGACCCAGATGGCATCCACCCCAGGGTACTGAAGGAGCTGGCAGAGGTCCTTGCAGGACCTTTGGCAGACCTGTTTAATGCCTCACTCTACTCAGGGTGTGTTCCTCAGGACTGGAGGATGGCTCATGTGGCACTCCTCCACAAGAGTGGCCCCAAGGATGAATGGGGAAACTACAGACTGGTGAGCCTCACATCCATCGTGGGTAAGCTAAAGGAGACTATACTGAAGGAGAGGCTGGTGGCCCTCCTAGAGGTCAAAGGACTACCGGACAGCAGACAGCATGGCTTCATACATGGCAGATCCTGCCAAACCAACCTGGTGGATTTCTATGACTGGGTAACTAGGCAACCGGACAGGGGCCATGCAATGGATGTCCTGTATCTGGACTTCAGTAAGGCATTCGACTCAGCACTGCATGGAAGGCTGGGAAGTAAGTTAGAAGGCACAGGGGTGGGTGCAAAGCTGGTGAGATGGGTAGGGAACTGGCTTCAGGGAAGGTAACGGAAGGGGTGGTGGTGGGTGGGGAGCTCTCACACCCAAGGGTAGTGACGAGCGGTGTTCCACAGAGCTCAGTGTTGGGACCAGTGTTGTTTGGTATATTCATTGCAGACATATCATTGGACATCAAGAGCAAGATCAGTCTGTTTGCTGATGATACCAAGGTAGGAACAGTGGTGGATGATCAAAGGGGATTGCAGGGGTTGCAGGATGATCTGGCAAAGTTTGAAACCTGGTCAGACACCTGGAAACTGGTGTTTAATGCCAAAAAGTGCCAGGTGCTGCATTTTGGGATGAAGAACCCAAGGAGGTTACCTGCTGGGGGAGTGCAGCTAGCCCAGACAGAGGAGGAAAATGATCTGGGAGTGCTCATTACAGGGTCAATGAGCAATTCAGCACAATGTAGCAAGGCAGCTGCAAAGGCCAACAAAATGCTGGGTTGCATTGCAAGGGGGATATCCTCGAGGAGGGAGGAGGTGGTTCTGCCACTGTATAGGTCATTAGTTAGACCGCACCTGGAGTACTGCGTGCAGTACTGGTGCCATATCTGAAGAGGGACATTAAGTTACTGGAGGGGGTGCAGTGCAGGGTGACAAAGATGATAAAGGGATTGGGGGACTTATCATACAAGAGGAGGCTGAGGGAGTTCAACATGTACTCGCTGGAGGAGAGGAGGGACAGGTGGGACATGATCAGGGCCCAGGTGTTCTGCGGCAGAATTTTCTGATTTCTGCGGCAGGGCTCCTTGACTTCTGCAGCAGCATTTTCTGATTTCTATGGCATGATTTATTCATTTCTCTGGCAGAATTCAGTCCTGTCATTGGCTAAATATGATGTGATGTCATCGATGACATCATATGCTGAGCATAGAGGAAGGGCTTCAGGATAAACGAGGTGGGAAAGAAAGCCTGACATTATGGAAAAACAGTATATTTATATGGAAATTCACCAAAAACAATGAATTATGTGGCACTATATATATTCCGCGGCATGATGCAAATACTGCGGCCAATTCCGCAACCACGGAACCACAGAATTCCAGTGGCCTTGGACATGATTGAAACCTTTAAGTACATGAAAGGAATAAACAAGACAGGTACAGAGGGGCTGTTCAAAGTAAGGGAGGGGAGGGACACCAGGGGCCATAATATGAGACTCACTGCATATAATGTAAGGGACAGCAACAGTTGCTGTTCATGACAATGTGAGGGCATAGCACCACTGTAGTTGCACTCACTGTAAATAAAAATGTAAGGACATAGCAGCAGTGCAGCAGCACTTATTGTAAGTAACAATCTAAGGACATAGTACCACTGTAGCGACAGTTACTCCTAATGACATACCACCACTGCAGCAAAAGTCATTGTAAATAACAATCTAAGGGCATAGCACCACTGTAGCAACAGTAACTGTTAATAACAGTGTAGAGACATAGCACCACTGCAGCAGCTGTCGCTGTAAATGACAGTGTTAGGACATGGCATCACTGCAGCAACAGTCACCATTAATGGCAGTGTAAGGACATAGCACCACTGCAGCTGCAGTCACTGTAAAAGACAGTGTAGGGACCTAGCAACAGTGCAGCAGCTCTCACTGCAAATAACAATGTAAGAGACAGTATCACTGCAGCAATAGTTCCTGTTAATGGCAATGTGAGGGCAATGCACCACTGCACTAACAGTCACTATTAATGGCAGTGTAAGGACACCGCACCACTGCAGCAACAGTCACTGTTAATGACAATGTGAGGGCATAGCACCATTGCAGCAACAGTTACTGTTAATGTAATTTGAGGATATATCACCATTGCAGCAACAGTTACTGTTTTTGCAATGTGAGGATCTAACACCACTGCAGCAGCACTCATTGTAAATATAAAGGTAAAGAGATAGCACCACTACAGCAACAGTCACTTTTCATGATAATGCAAGGGCATAGCACCATTGCAGCAAAATTCACTGTTAATGACAATAGAAGGGCATACTGTAGCTCCACTGCAACAACAATCACTGCTAATAGCAATGTAAGGAAATAGCACCACTGCAGCAGCACTCCCTGTTAATGACTATGTACAGGCATAGTAGCACTGCTGCAACAGTCATAGTAAATAACAATCTAAGGACATAGCAGCACTGTAGCAAGAGGCACTGTTAATGACAATGCAAGGGCATTGCTCCACTGCAGCAACAGTCACTGTTAATGGCAATGTAAGTACATAGCACCACTGCAGCAAGTCACTGTTCATGGCAGTGTAAGGACATAGCATCACTGCAGCAACAGTCCATGTTAAAAGCAAAGTAAGGACATAGCACCACTGCAGCAATAATCACTGTTAATGGCAATGTAAGGACATAGCACCACTGCAGCAATAGTCAATGTAATGACAGTATAAAGACATGACACCACTGCAGCAACAGTCACTGTTAATGACAATGTAAATATAGCACCACCAGCATCAGTGACTGTTAATGACAGTGTAAGGTCATAGTATGACTGCGGCAACAGTCACTGTTAATCCAATGTGAGGACACAGCAGCAACAATTACTGTAAATAATGTAAGGACATGGCACCACTGCAGCGACAGTCACTCTCAATGACATAGTAAGGACATACCAACACTGCAGCAACGGTCACTGTTAAAGACAATCCATGGGCATCGTTCCACTGCAGCAACAGTCACTGTTAATGGCAATGTAAGGACATAGAACCACTGCAGCATCATTCACTATTAGTGACAGTGTAAGGATATAGCACCACTGCAGCAGTACTTACTGTAAGTAACAATCTAAGGACATAGTACTACTGCATAAATGACAGTGTTAGGACATAGCACCACTGCAGGTACAGTCACTGTTAATGGCACTGTAAGAACATAGCACCACTGCAGGTACAGTCACTGTTAATGGCACTGTAAGAACATAGCACCACTGCAGCTGCAGTCACTCTAAATGACAATGTAGTGACCTAACACCACTGCAGCAACAGTCACAGTTAATGGAAATGTAAGAATATAGCACCATTGCAGCAACTGTCACTGTTAATGGCAATGTAGGGATACACCACCAGTGCACCAGCACTTGCTTTTAATGACAATGTAAGGATATAGCACCACTGCAGCAACAGTCACTGTTATCGGCAGTGTGAGGACATAGCACCACTTCAGCAGCAATCACTGTAAATTGCTATGTAAGGACATAGCCTCACTGCAGCAACAGTCACTGTTAATGGCAATGTAAGGACATAGCACCACTGCAGTAACAATCACTGTTAATTGCAATGTGAGGACATAGCACCACTGCAGCAACAGTCACTATTAATGACTGTATAAGTACAAAGCACCACTGCAGCAACAGTCACTATTAATGACAATGTAAGGATAAAGCATGACTGCAGCAACTGTCACTGTTAATGGCAATGTAAGGACATTGCACCACTGCAGCAATAGTCAATGTTAATGGCAATGTAAGGACATAGCACCACTGCAGCAACAGTCACCGTTAATGGCAAAGTAAGGATGTAGAACCACTGCAGCAACAGTCACTGTTAATGGCAATGAAGGGACTCACCACTACTGCAGCAACATTCACACTGTTAATAGCATTGTAATGACATAGCACCACTGCAGCAGCAGTCACTGTTAATGGCAGTGTAAGGACATAACACTCTGCAGCAACATCTACTTTTAATGACAGTATGGGGACATAGCACAATGCAGCGACACCTACTGGTGCAGTGACTTAAAATGTCACTGGTGACATACAGTAGGGAGACCTTAGAAATGTATGTGTTATATGTTTTGTATTGTAAATTTGTAAAAGCTGGTCACACTTGAAAAGGGGCAATTTTGCTCACTGTGCCTTTCCATGATTAATAATGAAATGAAAAATGTAGTGTTGGGAAGTATTTCTACCTTACAGTTCTTAACTTTCCTGTAACTTTCCCCACTTCTTTTTTCATTAATGGGGCATATACAAGAATAGGTCTCGGAATGTCCTGAGTAATAGGAGAGTGGAGAAGTATGGTAAATCACTGAATTGTACCAAAATATGACAGCTTTCTAAGTTTTCCATCTTGGGTCAGGGGATCCCCAATGCAACCTTCCTCACTCCTGACCTCTCCCACCCTCCCCATCAATGCCAGGCAAGTGATCTAGCAGTACAGTATACGCATTTTCATCCATTCATGCAGATGGCTCCCACCCTATAGGCAGCTGCTATAGATGGTCCCTATGGATTGGATTCCTGATCCAAGCAATAATGCCAGGAATTAAATGCAGCCGATGGAAGCCACCGTTTTAAATATGGCTTTTAAATTATGTGTATGTGCACTGTGCAGCTTGATAATACTATGAAGAAATTATCCAAATAATGAAAGACTTGTCAGCAGTGTCCTAGATTATACTGTCAGCTATACACAGACCGATAAGCATCAATTGCTCAACGATGCTGCTGAATACTGCGAAGACACAATGGGTATTATTTACCAGTACGTCCAAAACTGATTACACCGGGCTGATTATTAAAGCAGCAAATGGAATTGAAATTTGCTGGTAATCCTGTTATAAATATTTATGTATATATTTTGATGAGTCTCTGAATTTTCGACTGCATATGGAAAAACTTTCTGTTAAACTAAAGAGCCTATTATCATTTTATATTTATTTATTTTAGAAATTGGGCTAGCTATAGTTTTTCTATATGTAAACAATTGGTCAGTTCATTGTTGTTGTCGTGTATTGATTATGGGGCCTGCATTTACATGAGGGCTACTGATGCAGTCTTGGGGGTGCTTGATCCATTATACCATAGTGCCCTCAGATTTGTTACTGGGCTTCCATGGAGGACACACTACTGTAACTTGTATGTAGTTGTGGGGTGGCAGTCCCTGTCTGCCAGAAGACAGAATCATTGCTTGTTTTTTGTTTACAGATTTGTATTAAGAACATTACCGACATATCTTCAGGAACTTGTACACCTTAAAAGTACTAGCCCTTATTTACTGAGCTCTAATGCTCTACCACAATTTTCATTCCCTAAATGTAAAACTAAATATGGTAATATTATACAATGGCAGGAAAGAATCCTGGACTGTGATTGGTCAGTTTGGGGGCTGGCCCCATGGCGTTATCCCAGCATAACGCCACAGGTCTAGTCTCAGCACTGTGAACCAATTGAGGATTGTGCAGATGACCATTGTTTGCTTCTCCTCTTAGGAAACAAAAATATTTTTCCACACTAATAAAAACATTCTTTAAAATTATTTTTTTATTTTATATATAACAAGAAGCCATTGTATAATAGGAATAATGTGCTCCAGGATGTGTGTCGTGCTGGGATAACGCCACGCCTGGGGCATTGGATGCACTCAGCCTGTGTCCTTGTGCCCAACCCCCCCCAGGCATGGTGTTATCCCAGCACGACACACACCCTGTCATGCATTATTTCTTTAATATGTTAGCATATGCTGTTACATGAGATTGGGCATTTATTCAGAAGAAACTTAATTTGATGTCACTAATATCATATGTAGGTTTTAAGAATCGTATAAGAAATATTTTATTACATGGATGTGATTGTTGTGGATGATTAACTGAAACCTGACTATGATGCTTGTATGCTTGTATGTTTTACAAATTGATTATTTTGTGTATGTGATATGTCTGTTTACTATTTATGTATGGATGCAATTGAGAATGACAGTTTACTCTCTGTTGCTTTCCAATATATTTTGATACTTATTACTGTTGGTAAAATTATGATAACATGATCCAGAACAAGCACCATCACCTACAGTCCTAGTCATTTCTTAATAAAATGTTGTAAGGAAATCCTTTCTTTTCTTCTCGGTGGCCATGCCTCATCTACAAACTGATGTTCAAGTACTACATCTGTCTTCTGTGTTTTACAGTAAGGGACATCTGGCCATATTTATGTTTGTCGTACTATTTAAAAGCCACTGATGCTTTAGGAAAACTATGATAAAGGTAATAGTTAGGCAAAATTAAGCCTCTAGAATGCTTTCTATTCTTCTCCCCGGTGCTTTGTATGACTCGGCCCATTTGCATATAACAGGATGGTTGTCCTGTAGGTTTTGTATTATGCTGCCTGTCTATACTTGAAATCTTAATCCTTTGTTTGTGACATCATCCTTATTTCCATGGTAACAGGCTATGGGATCCCAAACAGAGGATTATGACTTCAGTGAAGACAAGCAGCAGGAGTAAATAATATCTAAACTTACAAGAATCTGTTTTTTTTTGTTTTGTTTTGTTTTGTTTTTCATGTATTTTTTATAAACGTTTTACCAGAAAATCCAGTGGAGCTGAGGACAGTAGCCCTCCAGAGGCATCATGCTGGGAAAGGTACAGGGAAGCTGAAATAGCAGACAGGTGATTTAACAGTGCAATACAAAATTATGTGTTTAACAGCAATCATACCTTGCAATAGCACTTGAACTGGAACAAAACAAAATAACACAAAGATCAGTTTCCCTTACCCAGTGCAATAGCACACCAGCATTAGATAATGCATGTAACAGCAGCACAGTTACTGGAAAGGAGAGTATAGACAGAAGTACAGTAAAGATGAATACAAATATGGGCATGGATTTTCGGTACAATTTTGCTGTCCTTGCGATGAGACTGCTAGACCATAGAAAACGTGGTCCGCAAGTACTGCACGTTGCATATCAGAAATGACACGTGCATCAAAAATATGATGCATGTGGCGTTGTTCTGCCGTAAAGTGAGTAAGAGTACCAGCATGCATCAAAATCCTTAAACATAACCCAGAAACATTCTAGCACATCTGCTGTGACCCAGCAGTGGCAGAACTACCACCTCAACACCTGTGTCAAAATCTTTGAAATTCCAGGCCATTTTATGAAATATAAGCTGCCATTTATGTAACTAGCATGTGTTCCAAGTTTTCCTAGTTGTTTTTCAATTGCAAAATAAAAGTCTTTCATAAGAAACTGAAGTCAGATGTAACTGGATGGTAGACATTATCACATGTAAGACCAGGGTGTTTTAAAATGGTTGTCACCCTCCCCAAAATTATTCACAGAACATTGTTACAAATATATTCCTTCTTACAACAACACTGTAGACATATTCAAGAATCCCAGATCTATCAAGAGAAAACATTAGAAAGGAACCTTAGGAATGGATTTTCTGAAGGTCTAGAAAGAAGGAATAGAGTTGGGGACAGGAAGTGGGGTGGAAAGGGAGGTAATGTGCCTACCAGGAGGCACAACTCGGAGGAAGGGGTGATGGATCATAAGGATTGTCAGGGCAGTAGCAGGGAGGGAGGAGCTGGATGTCATTGTCCACATGAGGACAAATGACCTAGAGGAAAAAATGGTGGACATGGGGCAGTGAAGGAGGACTTTAGGGACTTGGGAAGGGGCCTTAAGCAAGTAGAACACTCTGTAGCATTATCAGGGATACTGCCTGTCTATGGCAAGGGGGAAGGTAGAGACAGCCACACCAGGGAATTCAATGAATGGTTGAAGAACTGGTGCAGACAGGAGGGTTTCAACTTCATTGGGGACTGGGGCTCTACCTGGGGGGATGAAGGACTGTACAAGCCAGATGGCTTGTATCCGTCCAGAGGGGGCACCGAGATCCTTGGTGAAAAGTTTAAATGTTTCCTCTGCAGCCATTTAAACTAGCCGAGGGGGAGGTGAAAACAAGCAGGGAATATCATACTGCCCCCACCACCACCACCACCACCACCACCACCGGAAAAGACAGGCATAAAAGAGGATACTAGGGGTCAAAGGATCACCAATAAAACAGAAATCCTACACAGGTGACATGAAGGAGAAAACAAAAAACAGGACAAAATGCAAAAAGGGGATGAATGGAGACAGGGGTGTAAGTGGGTAGGTGACTAAATGTGGAGAGCAATACGTACACATGCCCGCAGCCTGGGAAACAAAATACCAGACCTGGAGGCATTGTTGGTGGAAGCAGATGTGGACATAGTGGCTGTTACAGAAACACGGTACAAAGAAAACCATGAATGGGATATAGCCATACCAGGATACACACGTTTTTGGAAAAACAGAGAAGAAAGAAAGGGAGGAGAGGTTGCCATGTATGTGAGGGAGGAAATCAATGTAACTGAGGTTCAGGGGCTGCAGGAGGGAGCTGAGGCACTGTGGGTCACCCTAGAGACAGGAAATGGTACCAACATTAAAACCAGAGTGATCTACAGACTTCCGGTGCAGGGGGAAGAGACAGACAAAACACTAATGGAAACCATTCACAAAATGGCAACCAAAGGTGAACTACTGCTATTAGAGGACTTTAATCTGCCAGATGTAGATTGGAGCACCCAGATCGTTAGTACAGTCAAAAGCAGAGACATCCTGACCACACTGCAGGGGCATGCCTGAGACAGCTTGTGACTGAACCCACCCATGAGGAGGCTATACTGCACCTGGTGCTCACCAATGGGGACAGGGTCAAGGATGTTAAGGTAGGCAGCCACATAGGAACCAGTGACAACAGAACAGTATGATTCAATATAACCACGGCAGAAGAGGCTAACCACACAAAAGAAGATGTCCTAGATTTCAGAAAGGTCAAGTTTGACAAAATGGCAGAATATCTTAGGGGAGCCCTGGCAAAAGAGAACAAAAGGGGGGAAGTGGAGAAGCAGTGGTCTACAAACCTCTGTGTTAAAAAGCAAAGTAAGAATAAGAGAAACAAATGACCACTTTGGTTCTCAAGGGAAGTGGCCAGGGAAGTGAGAGAAAAAAGAGGGGCCTTTAGGAGATACAAAGCAACACAAACGGAAGAGGACAGGGAGCAGTAGCTAGAGAAGCAAAGGGAGGCAGAGAAGGCAGTCAGAAGCACAAAGGCAAGAACAGAAGAACATAAATAGCACAGGTTATAAAGAAAGGTGACAAGACCTTCTTCAGGTACAGTACATCAGCAAGAGGAAGAAGGCATGGGGTGGGATTGTCAGGATAAAGAAGGAGTGAGGAGGGTGTGCAGAGGAGGACATAGCAATACTGAACTAATACGTTTGTTCAGTTTTCACGAAGGAAGGGGAAGATGAAAGTCCAGAACTCGGCAAAAAAAAAAAAGCTATCAGGGAAGGGAGGTAGACACCACTCCATTCACAGCAGAGAGAGTAAACGAAGCAGCAAATGTCTGCACCACTGGAAGTGTATCAGAATTACAGCTTTATTCAGTTTAAAAATAACAAACCACTGTTAAAACATCTCCTGCATCAGGCAAAAAGAACCTCTACCAGTTTCACACAGTCAGGTGCATCATCAGGAGGCAGTTTGTTATTTTTAAACTGTTAAAATGTTTAAACTGCAATTCTGGTACATTTCAAGTAGTGTGGATGGTAACCTGTGAAGTGGGCACATGAGGAAGGATGCTGTCCGTTACGGCGACTCCTTCCTGGCGTAATCCATTCACGGTGATGGAAAGGTATGGCGACCGGATGAGGGTGGGTGAACTAAGCGACAGAATGCCGCTATATGTAGGCATATAAGTGGGGCGAAACCTGGCCCGAGCGTGGGCTGGGAGGGTGGAGAGGCTGTAGGGGTGGTGCTGCGGTTGCTGGTTGAGCTGCGTCATGGCTTGAAGTTGGCTAGTGGCTGGGATGGCTGAGTTACTGGGTTGGGTCCGGGTGCTGGTGCGATTTTTTATTGTGCCGGCCTGAACCTTTTATTTTACTGCTTTCACCCCAACATGCACCCCTGGAGTTGAGAATCCTTAAGTGGGGGTGGAAGCCCAGGGGGCAGGGCACAACCCCCACAGAAAGCAGTAAAATCTGTCCTGGCACCGTTGTTCTGGTGCACTGGGGTTGTCAGAGCACCGAAAATGTGTTTGGCACACTGACTGAGCGATAACGGTGATCGCCTTTAGGCATTCGCCGTTATCACATAGACCCAGTGTAGACAGTTGCTGCTTTGTTTACTTGATTTTTGTGTCCAGCACACTCATTCCATGGTAGAGCTGTTTTGCTGTGTTTGTACAGTAGAAAGAGTCCTAGAGGAACTCGAGGAAACTGAGAATAGATAAGAAAATGGGGCCAGATGTAATTCATCCTGGAATATTAAAAGAGTTCAGAGAGGTGCTGGTAGCCCCGCTGACCACCCTATTCAACAGATCACTGGAGATGGGGGCAGTCCCAGAAGACTAGAGGAGGGCTAAAGTGGTCCCTCTTCACAAAAGTGGGAGTTGAGAAGAAGCGGGCAACTACAGACCAGTCAGTTTAACTTCGGTGGTGGGAAAATTAGTGGAGGCACTGTTAAAGGAGAGGATTGTGTCATTCCTTGAATCTAGCAGAGCACAGGATCCAAGGCAGCATGGATTCATAGTGGGAAGGTCATGTTAAACAAATCTAATACATTTCTTTGACTGGGTGATCAAGGAGGTAGATCAGGGAAGGGCAATAGATGTGGCCTACACAGATTTCAGCAAAGCCTTTGATACTGTCCCACATAGAAGGTTGGTAAACAAGGTAGACAGCATGGGAGTGGGCCCCAAGGTGGTGAACTGGGTCAGAAATTGGTTGAGGGGCAGGACACGGAGGGTGCTGGTGAATGGTGTTCAACCAAATGAGAGGGAGGTGACCAGCGGGGTGCCACAGGTATCAGTCCTGAGACCAGTCCTCTTCAATGTCTTCATAAGTGACATTGCGGAGGAGTTGGAGGGGGAAGTATGTCTTTTTGCAGATGACACTAAGATCTGCAACAGGGTTGACACCCCAGCGGGGATAGAAAAAATGATAAAAGACCTAAGCAGATTGGAGGAGTGGTCAGAAGGGTGGCAGCTAAGATTCAGTGCAAAAAAAGTGCAAAGTCATGCACTTGGGGAGCAGAAATCCAAGGGAGTTGTACAAGATGGGGGGAGTACTGGTGGCCATCAAGCAGGAATGGGACCTGAGGTACTCATATCGGATGACCTAAAGGCAACCAAACAATGTGAGAAGGCTGTGAAAAAAGCCAGTGGTATGCTGAGGTGCATAGGGAGAGGTATCATCAGCAGAAAGAAGGAGGTGGTTATGCCACTGTACAGGTCACTAGTGAGACCTCAGCTGGAGTACTGTGTCCAGTTCTGGAGATCACATCTCAAGAAGGACATAGACAGACTGGAGGCGGTCCAGAGGAGGGCTACAAAGATGGTGCAGGGTCTGCATGAAAAGCCCTAAGAGGAAAGACTAGGAGAACTCAATATGTATTCCCTGGAGGAGAGGCGAGGAGAGGAGGCGAGGCATGATAGAAACGTTCAAGCACCTCAGGGGTGTAAACAAGGTACAGGAGGGTAGCATCTTTCAAAAAAGATGGGCAAGAACAAGGGGGCATGAAATGAAGTTAGAAGGGGGGAGTTTCAAGGGTAACATGAGGAAGTACTTTTTCACTGAAAGAGTGGTGGATGCTTGGAACGGCCTCCCTAAGGAGGTGGAAGGGATAAAAACATTTAGGGAATTCAAGAATGCATAGGATAGACATAAGGGTACCCTAGAGACAAGAAAGAAAGGGTGAGCTGCAGATCAACTAGGATCTGTGGTTTGTAATAAGCAGGCAAAATGGGCAGACTGGGTGGGCCACATGGTCCTTATCTGCCATCAACCTCTGTGTTTCTATGTTTCTATGTCTGATACAGGGCTTACAGCTGTTCTACCACTACAGCTGCATCTCTGTAAATGCACCAATATGTTTGTGAGCAATTTCAAGCATTCTGAATCATTTACATTATTTTGCTCACTTTATAGCAGACAGATTCTTTTTTGTGTAACAATTTTTGGCCAGGAAACACACACTAAGCTGAGGTTTGTTTCCATGTGTGTGTCCTGGGAGCAAAGGAAAAGTAATTGACTTGCTCAAGGTCACACAGTATGCAAGTGATGGCTGTGGAATTCAATCCAAGCTCTCCAGGTTTGCAGACCACGTTTTCTGTGATCTAGTAGTTTCATTGCGAGTATAGATGTCAAACTGCACTTGTGTAGATGAATAATGTATCACACAGGTCTCTACTGTATATCCCCTATATATGGGTTGGGGGAAGGGGGGCACTGGACTGCACAGGTCAACACTGCAAACAGGCTTTTGCCTACTGTCTTTAACCTGTATAACAATAAATATTACTGCTATTCCTAGGTGTAGACAAGCAGACATAGCAGATGAGGTCTAATGGGACGTGATTCTGTTCTTATTGTAATCTACATATTTATAAAAGAAGCATGAAGGTTGATATTGGACTAGAAAATCCCATGTGATGTTGTATTTCTAGATTTTAGCAAGGCTTTTGACCTTGTCCCACATGAAGCTATAGTAACAAAATTAATTCAGAGAGTCGCTAACCACAACCTAGTCAACTGGATATCAAATTGGCTGGGTGATGAAACCCAGCCACTTGTGATAAATGAGTGTTCATCTCCGGAGGGGAGGGTGACTTGTGGGGTTCCTCAGGGATCAGTTTTAGGTCCTTTTATTTTCTACGTTTTCATTGCTGGTTTTACTGAACATTCATATAGCTGGTCCATCAACTATGCCGATGACACAAAAATAGGAGGTGTATGTGCAACGCAGGAAGAAATCTCGAGATTGCAAGCAGATCTTAAGATTGCTGATTGGGCTGCTATGTGGGGAATACTTTTCAATTTGAGAAATGTAGGGTCATGCATTAAGATTTCAATAATCATAAATGTATCTACCATTTATGTGGGGAGCAGCTGACAGAAACAGTACCTGAAAAGGATTTAGGGGTCTATATTACGCATAGCTTATTTTTCACTAGACAAGCAAATAAAATAATCAGTAAGGCTAACAAAACTGTATGGCCAGTTAAGGACACTTAAGTCCAGAGACCCAGAGGTATTGGTCCCCTTATAAAGATCATATGTCTGCCTTCAATTGGACTACTGTTTGCAGTTTTTATCCCCCAATAAGATAAATGACATAAATCAACTAGAGAAGATTCAAGGGAGATTTACTAAACAAATGCATGGATTTAGAGCGTTTGAGATGCACCTGCAACAATCCAAAGTGGGCAGTATTTAATGGGAGAGCGGGGGTAAAGTTTCAAGTAAGAAAAAGCAATAAAAGTAGGGAGTCCAGGGTGATAGTCATTCATCCCCCAGCACAAAGCACACATACAAGTTAGGGTCCCAGTCCACAGAGTCTCCAACAGCAGCCAGAAACCCAAAAGCCATCACAACGAATTCATGGATTTAAAAATTTGGAATATAGGGCTAGACTAAGTATTTTAAACCTTATATCATTAGAAACAAGGAGGCAAAGGGTTGATCTTCTACTTATGTGGGACATAATCTCCCGGGTCGTTCCTGAAAATAGGCATAATACTTGTCTAGTGTACTTACCCGGTAAACAAAAGCTAAATAAAATAAATAAATAAATAATAAATTATCCTTATTTGCTCAATGAGATGGGCTTTGATTTTAAGCAGAGGGTAGTAGAAACCAGAGCTCATCCTCTTGAATTATGCTGCATTAAATATAACACTAACAAAAGAAAACATTTATTTTACTCAGAGAAAGGTTAATTTATGGAGCACGCTTCCACTTAATGTAATAACTAGTAAAAGCAAGTCCATTTTTAAGCATAAACTGGACATATGGATTTTGAGAAATGAGGGGCAGTGTTGTTATGGGTTGTGAGCTGGGAGCCCCTCATGTGCATCTTGCCTTTTGCTCCCTGTTATTCCTCAGTAGGAATCTCAGTTAATGCACGAACTATCTGAAAAGTAAGATGAAATGTGCCTAAAGTTATTTCTTTCCAAAGTACCCCTGTGATATCAGGGATTCTTTAAACCGGTGTTTGCTATGAAACTGTAAATAAAATATGGTATATTGGGTCCAGTTTACTCATCCACAATGCTATAGCACAACAGCCCTAAATAGTAGAATCTATGGATTTCTGGTAGATGATAAGGACACATAGCAGTATCATTCAGCAATGCAAGTGATATTTCTAAAATTAAAAGTGCAATTTCAGTTATTACATGTATTAAATTTAGTATGCTGCATATACAGTATACTGATTCAGAAAACTCTAAACAGTATGATACCAGCAAAGAAAACTATGTCTGTTTTAGTTCAAGATGTACTGCCTACCAACGTAATAAGTATAGTTTTAAAAGGATTTGTTCTAAATGTTGTTGTGGTATGGCACAGAAGTCACCAAAAACTCCATTCCATTCCATGTAAATATTAATGGCCTATGTTGTACCGCAAGATGCAGTTTTGAGAGTGCAATAACCTTTAAAACTTATTTTAGAAGCTGAAAGATATGTATCATGTGATGTTCCAAATAAAAACATGCTACACTGTATTACAACTATATCCCTGTTCTAAGTAACATACACACAAAAGGTTTGTCACTTTAATTCAAATGGTGCTACTGAAGAATGAAAGCCTCAGAGCACAAAATGAGTCAGTAAGAGGAGGCCTTGCAGTGGTTTAAGGCTCTGAGCTGCAAACCTGGAGACCTGGGTTTGAATTTCTTAGCCCCCACTTGCATACTGTGTGACCGTGAGCAAGTCACTTACCTTTCTTGTGCTCCCAGGTTACACCTATAAACAAGCTTTCAGCTTAGGGTGTCTCTCCTGGTAAAACAAAGGTAAATAAAAAAAAAATAAACCCAAAGATTGTCTCCATATCAGCACAGAAAATGTGTGGAGCTCAAACTTTTAGCCACTACTCAAAGCTCTAAGCACCCCATACAGTACACAGCCATGTAAGGCATTCCCTGCACAGCAGAGGCCCTGCACTGTATATATGGAAGCCTCCACTGTTTACACAGATTATCTCACCCACAGATGACATCTTTGACTTGATCCCACTACCAGCACTAGGTGGCCTGTCAGGTTAGGAACTATTGACATGGACACATGTTAGGGCAGACTTTAAGATATGTATACTTGGAACCGGGAATCTGGAGGGCTTAGAGGTTTACTTGGTTTCAAAGGACAAAAGAAGGCTACTGCCCATCGAGATTGTCCCCCACCACATTGGTGGGATAATTATACCTTGAAGTTGTTAAACTCGAGCCAACAATCCAGCCCTTTTTTGAAGGCTGTATTAGAGCTACTGTCCACTAAGTATTGTGGAAGAGATTCCACAGTTTGGGAGTTCTTACTGTAAAGTAGTTTAACCTTTTGTTGTTTTAGCTTTAGATACAAATATCTGATTGTTATGATACTGTGGGAAGTCCAACTGGTAGAGAAATGTAAGCCACAGTGGTGCATTAACTCCTGAGAATTCTAGATTTTGTACAGTAGGGAGAAGGTCACCTCTAGTACGTCTTGTGTGCATAAGAGTGTAACCCTGTAACTCTTAATCTTTCCTCGTAGTCAAGTTTGGATAAATAAGGGACCATTTTTGTGGCTCTTCTCTGCACCTCTCAATTCTGTCAATGTCCTGCCCCAAGTGGGGGCTCCAGCAGGGGATCCATAGTCCAGATGGGGCCTGACATAAGCTCTGTACAAGGGATTATGCATTCCTGTGTCCTAGACACAAGCGAGGCGTTGGATCCGAGTGAGCAAGGCGTTAGATTTCCTAGCTATCATCCTGCAATGATCACTAGATGATAATTTATTGTTAATGATTACCCCGAGATCTCGTTCTAATGGTGACACATGAAGGGCAACACTGTTCAGAAAATAAGTCTGCCTAGGGTTGTTCTTATCAAAGTGTACAACATGACACTTGTCTGAGTTGAGTGTCATTTTGTTTAAAACTGCCCATTCTTCGATGGATTTTAAGTTATTCCTCATGGATTCTCTGTTTATCAATGTAAGAACAGAGCCACACAGATTGGTGTCATCAGCAAATTTCGAGAGAACATTCTCGGGGCTAGCCTGCAGATCACTAATAAAGATGTTAAACAGGGTGGGTCTCAACACGGACCCCTGCGGGACTCCACTGGTCACACTCAGCGAGTGGGAAAGTGTGCCATTAATTCTGACTTGCTGATATCTTCCATTCAACCAACCTGACACCCAGTTAATTATGTAGTAAGAAAATCCCATATCATTAATTTTGTCAAGTAGGATGTCATGAGGGACTTTGTCAAATGCTCTACTGTAGTCGAGAAGTATCACATCCATAGGGATGCCATTATCCAGTGCCATACTGACATGATTATAGAAGGAAACCAAGTTAGTAGTACAGGAGTATCCCTGTCTAAAGCCATGTTGTGTAGTGTCAGTCAATTTACCCCCAATAGATTCGTACTCTAGTAGTTTCTTAATAACTTTCTCCATGATATTATTTATAATGGAAGTCAGACTTATTGGACGATAATTTTCTGGTCTGGAATGATTACCCTTCTTAAAGATTGGGACTACAGTAGCCATTGTCTAGTCCTGAGGGATAATTCCCTCATATAAGGATTTGTTGAATATAATTGAAAGTGGTTTTGCAATAGCAACAGCTGTCTTTATTAGAAATCGGGGGCTGATGTTATCAGGGCCTGGACTGGAATTAGGTTTTAGGGATAAAATTGCTTTTAGTGTATCATCCTCGGTGATGATGTAAGAGGGGGTAACATTGTTTGCATGTTTGAAGCGCTTAGGAACCTCTTTCTTGGTAAATACTAAGCAGAATTGCTTGTTAAATGTGTCTGCCATATCTCTGTCTGTAGATATAATTGTGTCATGTATGCATAAGGGCCCCATGTGTCTATTATTTATTTTTTTTATTGTTAAGGTAGGAAAATAGTAATTTATAGTTGTCTTTGGTATGGGCCAGACGAAACTCAGGTTTTTTTTTAGATTGCAGAATGGCTTGTTTTACTGATTTTAGAGTTTCCCTGTATTGAGTGAACAATAGTTTTTTGGTTACGCAGGGATGAAACAGATCCATGTGCCCTACCTGGGAACTGTACCAAATTTGGGGCTTTTATTGTTCTTCTGATAGTTGCTCAGTTTTCCACAACAGCATGGAGTGCTGTAGGTGATAATTAAGCAATAATGCACAACAGAGTGTGGGTTGTGCTGGGATAATCTCACGCCTGGATGGCTGATCACAAGGCCGCAGGCCGAGTGCATCCAGTGTCCCAGAAGTGAGGTTGTTGCAGCACGACCCACACCCTGGAGTGCATTATTGCTGTTATACAATGGGAATAGCTCATTGTTTCACAAATTAAAAAAACACTTAAATGTTTTAGTAGATTTTTAGTGTGGAAATATATTTTTGTTTCTTAAGTGAAGATGCAAACAATGCTAATGCAAACAATGCATCAGTACAGTGAGGTTGTGCTCAGATAACTTCACTGTTGCCAAATATAAATAGCCAATCAGATTACAGGATTTTTAATTGCTATTGTATAATGGACCATAAGATTTTTTTTTTTTATTTAATAATTTCTGTCTTGCAAATAATATACAGCATTCCTAGCCAGACTTCCTTATCCTGTACTTTCCAGTTCATGTGGAACAGGGGACACAGTAGATGACCAACCCAAGCTTCTGACAGAAAACCCAGTATCCAACACAGCTGCACCTCCTTAGCCACCCTCTATTTTCACAAGGAGCTCTGCAGTGGCAGCTGAGTGTGGATGGGGGATCTGAATGCTGCCTGCAGGCTAGGCTTGTGGAGTGACATTGAAGGACAAGGTTGTGTGGCTACATTCGGACCCATTCATATGTCAACCCATTACAAGGCCCAGTGCCCATATTGTGCAGTGCACTTACCATTTTAACACTTTTAAGAGTTTCAGAGTAAGTGTGGACAAGTTTCTTAAAGAGAAACACCGGAAAAGGCACAGCTTTACCCAGACACTACAAAAATGCCTGATTAGTGCTTTCAGACTGTAATTTTTTTTTAAGAATTACCTCTAATTGCTTTTTAGTGATTTAAACAATAGCCTTCGACTTTCACTTTCTATTACTGGCAGGCACCATCTCATGAGTAGCAGTGAGCTTCCTGAGCTCACTTTATGCTAATATGTCCTGCCAACCAATAGCAGAGGTCAGACAGAAATATTAGCATAAAGTGAGCTCAGGAAGCTTCCTACTGCTCATGAGATGGTGCTGCCGGCAACAGAAAGTGGAAGTTGTGGGTAGCTGTTTTAAATCATTAAAAAAAAAAGTTGATACTGTCTGAAAGCACTAACTGAGAGTGTCTCTTGTGTCTGAGGAAAGCTATGTCTTTTTCAATGTTTTCCTTTAAATGATATAACATTGCAGATTAACAGAACTGAGCAAAGTAAGATTGTGTAGGCTTTATCAAGACAATAAACTTCAATGTAGCAAGTCTGAGAGGTGTGTTGAGCCTTGCAATCATAGAGGTTTCTGCTGCAGGTGGTTTTCCTCACCTTAGCGCAATTACAGTATCATAAAATTGGAAAAAGGGTGTGGTTTTGCTTTTATGGAAAAACCTTACACTCTTCTGACTAAATTATGCTGACATACTTACATTACATTTCTGAATGAGCTGACCCATGTGAAGCATGCTGATACAATTTAAATGTCTTAAATGTGCCAACATGTTTAGATATGTAATCTAAACATGTCAACATTCTTTCTTATGTTAATGTGTTTGTAGTAGACCGGTATTACCAATGTGACTTTAGAGGCTAAATGATCCAAAACAGTTCCTGGATGTATTTGTTGAAATGCTGTGATCTGCACCTTTCTCATAGTGTATAGTAACCTTAATGTTTGGGGAGATGTTGACTTATAGATTTCCAGCATATATGCCAATGAATTTGCAAGAGGTACAGTGGTTATCATTGTTATTCAGATTGTACATGGAAACACCCCTGGACATGAGCAGTAGGTTTTCAGCCTGACTATAGGCACGAATACACTTCACCTCTCTAGAACAGTAACTGTAATCATACCATGTCAGAAAATGACTTGGGTGGCATACCTTTACCTCCTTAGTCTTTGCTGAATAGAAGAAACTTCTTGAGCACTGCAGGATAAAGTGATTTTCAGCTTTGTGCAAAAAAAAAAAATCTCTTGACATCATTAGGCAAAACATAAGAATTTTAGGGAAGTCCATTTTTAATTGCTGCAGATATTGGTATGAAAGCAGGCCAACTCTTTGCCTTTTAGGCTTCATTTCCTCCGGCTGCTTTTCCTGTCCTTGCTTCATAATCCCTCTGCTTGTGACATCAGATTCATTTCCTTGGCAACAGGTTGTGATGTCAACAGGCAGAAGTTATGACTTCCCAGCAGGTACAAGCAATGTGAGCCAATGAAGTTTTAGAGAACAATAGCCTGTTGTAATAAAAATATCTTCAGTAATGAACAATAGAAGATTCACAAAGTTGAAGTGTGCAGTGATTTTATGTAACTCACATCTGCCGATGCCAACTTTGAGATTGGTGCTGAAACCCAGAGCATTTCCTTGCTGTCTCCCTCTCAGCCCTCCTCCATAATGCAGTGTTTTGTCACCTGAGAGAGTTTTGCTTCTGTTATTAGGTGTAGTTAGTACACTTAGATTTCTTTGCATTCAAGTATTGCTACTGTGGGACAGCCCACCAGTGCAGCGGTAGAGCTATCGCTTGCAACAACAGTGACCCAGGTTCAATAGTGAGCCCAGGTTGCTGTAGGGCCAGCTGTGGGGGGGGGGGAGGAGTGAGTGCCCAGAGGTCGCTTTCCTCCTCCAGGGGTGGGGGGCCTCTGGATCCTGTTGCTTTACTGCCACCTGGGTGACCGCGGGTGGAGGTGCAGCAGGATTGCAGATGGAACAGGCAGGGAGGATGTCAGCCGAGGCCCGGAGTGGCAGCATGTCTCTGTGTGCCATCATCTTCATGGATCTCTTTGTGTGCCTTCATCCTAAGGGGTAGGGAGCACTGAAAACAAGGAAAAATCCCTGCACCTGTGCCTGGAGATGGGCCCCTGTGCCTTAGCCTCATGACCAGGCTCCATGGGGGACTCAGTTGTACAACCTGATGTGCTCAAAATGGACTAGAGGGAGACAACCTTGGTTCCCCCTCCTCCCCACCTGGGGGATAAACCATGGCCAGATGGGGGTCGGTCCTCTGAAGCCCCTCAGCGACACCTGGCGGAGCCCTACAGGATGCCTTGGGAGTCCCTGAGGATAGGAGCAGATGCAGTGCAGAAGGGGATGAATAAACAGAAAATATAAAAAAAAAGAATTGTCACTGTAATTATGAATGGAACGTGTCTGTTTAATGTCCTCTGTGTTTAAATGAAACCATCTGTTATGTACTGTGCTTGCTTGTGGTCCCCTAGAACCCCCATTAAAATGAGGTGCTGCATCACAATAAACAAACACATTGCTTAATGCAGCTCAGCTGTTGCTACATGAACACATACGGTATATCCGGCAGAGACAGCTTAGGGCACTAATTCTCTTCACTAGGGAATATTTAGAAAGTTCTTTGCTTGAAACGGGGTGCTGTTTCTGTACTGAAGGATGCAATTTCAGCAGTGGCTGCAACCAAAATGTAGGGACCCCATCTACCATCCCTGATCTCTGCTATGGGACCACCACCTGACATCTTCCCATATAATAGGCTAGTGCAATGGAAGGGACATTCCCCACCACCCAACCACCATCACCACCTCAGAGTTCGGAATTCTCTTGCTCTCTGTATACCCCCGGCTCCAGCAGTATGGGGCCAAATTGTTTTGTTCTGAAAATCAATTTTGTTTCAGGAAAAATATTATGGACAGACATCAAGTAGGTAGAAAAATCTCTTATAGCACAAAGTTAATACAGTTAAATGGTAAGCTAAAGTCTAAAGAGACTCAAGGTCCATCTGGTCCCCCTTCCCACTTCATAGGCATTGATGAATAGGCATGCTGCACAATATACTCATTAATAGGAGCTACTTACAAAACTATTCCCCTGTAGTGTGCTGGTATTGGCATACCAATGGTGAAACTAGTCTGCCAGGGATCTACAGAGCCACCATTTATGTGGCAAATACCATCCACTAAAAATTCCACATGGCAACTACACAATTTGTCTTGGTAGTCTCCAATTTGTTTTTTAAGAATTCATTTGGTGCCTCAAAGAAAAGAGACTGGTGACCAAACATAATCATAAGGGAGCCAGAGACCTCCTATAGAAAAACTAAGCTTAGAGCTAGAGGCAGATTAGGCTGAAACAACTCCTATTTGCTGGCATGAGGGCGTTGTGCTGGTGCTGCTTTACTACATGGTGGGATCTGCATGTGCTTAAAGCTCTGTTTGCTTAAATGTGTCTACAGTATGTCTTCTTAGTATTTGAGTTGAGTTGTATCATGTGATTTGTATGTGCTTTATACCATATGATTTATACCATGTGATCTGATGTGTTACCTTGTTGCATGTGATGTGGTTAGTCCCTGAGCTTGCTTTCTTTGCTGGATAGCAAAGCTGTAGTCCATGACAGCTCAAACTTGTGTTTTATGACCAATAAACAGTTGCCACCCACCACCACCACTACCTGTCCCTGGCATTGTTACTTAAATATTTTCTCTGTTCAGTTTAATATATAAAATCTTCATAACGTGCACTGTAAAACTGAGCCTGCAGATGATGCACTGCTGCTGGTACCCCTATGTTCTGTCAGTCTCCTTCCACATTTGTGTAGCCAGATACTACTGCCTTAAGATTACTACAGAGAGATAGCTGTGAACACTGCAAGTGAAAGAGCACAACTTACGCATTGTATTGGTCATGTGTTGAACTCTAACTGTATCAGTAAAGCAAGAGGAGTTCTGAATCATACTGGACTAATTGTATTTATATTTCAAATTACAACGTCCTAAAGAAATTACTGATCACACAACTCAAGTACTGAAAACACAAGCCCATGTTAGGGCATGATTGCTAATTTAGCAAAATAAAATTTAAAGAGCATTCACTTAAAAATGTGTAAGTAGAAAATGTGACAAGTCTCACCCTATGCTTAGCCCTCCCTAGCATTTCTGATTTTTGACAAAATGCATATAGTGCTTTGTTCCTTTCTTGAATGTCTAGATAGCACTGGAAAGCTTCAGCTTTTGTTCATAATGTTTAACTTATTCTACAGATTTGAATAGGAAGAGTATTTACACTCAGTCAGAGGCATAAAGTAGATACTGTGTTGTATGAGGGATTGTTAGACTTTTCCTTTGCTGAAGAGATAATACTTAGTAATCACTTCTGAGGTGGTTTTCAGTGACACTTCCAATGCAAAATATGCAGCTGAATCTCCTGAGATGAGACAGATGATCACAACTGAGGAGGCTGTTGGGGATAACATGATTTCCCCAGAGGTACTGAAGACACCTCTGATATGATTCTGAAAAAAGACAGGATTGTATGCCAGTAGGGGCATATCAAAAATGGAAACCTGTGTCTTGAAGACCACTAAGTGAGACATTGTGGCTGCTTTTCAGGGGGCATTCTCCATTAGCTGTGTTATTACAATTTGGATTAATGGAAATGGAGGCAATGGGTAAGGGGGTAACACAATTCTGTGTACCCCGTTCTAGAGTCAGGACCTGACTGGATCATACCTCTGCTAGTAGTACTTTGGCAAATAATCTGTCACATCTGTTGCTGTGAGCTTCCCAGCAGTTTGTTGTTGATGACCTCATTTCCTACTCAAAATCTGGAACGTGAATGGCATGGGAATGCTTCCTGCACAGAGCTTTAATCCCCTGAGCTGTGCAGTCAATGCTGCATTTTATGACTCTGAAATGAGTACGTGTTGCAATAAGTCTGTTCAATGTATACATTTTCTAAATTTTGGTTACCAGATTGCTCAGAAAAAAGGAAAAAATTATCTTTATGTATATATTTTGTAAATTTTGGTTACCAGAATTCTCAGAAAAGAGGAAAAAAAAGGATCTCATGCCTCCATTCTTATGTGCATGGGGCAGTCAGTAATTCCAGTTTACTTCTGGTTCTTCAGGAACATTCCTGGAGTACACAGACATCTTTTCAGAGTCTACCGGAAAATTGGGCAATCAAGCCTTTCTTGGTGGAATTTATTGATACACAAGAGGAAAACTAGGAAGTTGCAGGTGGGTGAAATGATTTGAAACACCAGTGAAATTTCCGAATTGTTGCATCTGATAGTCATGCTGGGCACTAATTCCTCCAACTTTTGCATCCTTACATACATAGTAGCATAACAGTAAGGTCAGAAGGGACACTGGGTCCATAATGGCCCCTAGATCCATAATGCCCCCCCCCCACTTCATAAGCAGGGATGAAAAAAGGTCTTCAGTCCAAACATGTACTAGTTCAAAGGAGTTCCCAACCCACTCTGCTATGCAGGGTACCCATTGTAGCTCATCTTCTGTAGTCTAAAACAAGTGACTACCCCTGGAAAGGCAAGAATCAGAGCTACTAGAGAACTCAGTAAACTTTACTCCTGCCAGTGTGTCTTTGAGACCTTATGGAAATTCTAGAGCTCTCTTTAATTCCAGTGCTCATGAGAGTTCATGAATATTCTGAATATGAACAATTACGTCTTCCAGGCAGTCTAAGTAGTCTGCATTGGATGCTACCATATACAGGACATCATTGTGTTCATCAAAGACCCAGGGGCTAAAAGTAAATTATTAGTCACTTTTGCTTGAAACATTCAAGTGTGCACAGATGGTGCAGACATTCTGTAAAGGTAAATTAATATTTACAATGCCCTGCTCCTTTAGAAACATAGAAACATAGAATTTGACGGCAGATAAGGACTGCTTGGCCCACCCAGTCTGCCCATTTCCCTACCTAATGGATAAGATGCAGATCCTAGTTAACCAGCAGCCTACTTCTTTCTACCCCAACCCCCTAGAATTGCCTTATGACTGTCCCATGCATGCTTGAATTCAACCACTGTTTTTGACTCCACAACCTCCTCCGGAAGGCTGTTCCATGCATCCACAACCCTCTCTGTGAAAAAATACTTCCTTACATTACCTCTGAGCCGGCCCCCCATCTTCAAATTGTGCCCCCTTGTTCTTGCACGCCTCCTTTTTTGAAAGATGCTACCCTCTTGGACTTTGTTGATTCCCTTTTAAAGTTTACTATAGAGGTGTGTATAACACAGGAGCACTGGTCCAGCATTACTACCTCTACAAAAGTTCCATAATTAGCCATGGAGGTTTTTACTTCTGGTTCATGGGTCATGCTACAGTACTAGTTTATGTAGCTGTCTAAGTGTGCATGGAAAGTTATACAGTATCATGTCCAAAATGGACTCAGTGTTCCCTATTTATTTGCAAGCTGACTGAAGAAGAAGTATAGTACCTTCTGCTGGTGCCTAGTTTCATTTATCAAGGGGGCGGTAGGCAAGTAAGTAGGGCATTTGTATTTATAGAGCACCCTTTCGGCAACACAAGGTGCTTTCCACAAAGTACAAAGAAAAAAAAAAGGAAAAAAATTGTAAAACCCTAACATAAAACAGCATTATAACACATAAAAAGAAATAGGAAATAAGTAAAAACATCAGCAAAAAATTGTATAAAGACCAACAAATTAATAACTCGATTAATAAATTGATCGTTGAATTTTGCTGGAGTGCAGTGAGAAAGCAAAACTGTGTACTCCTGTCCCACCAGGGATATTGGTGCCAACTATAGACCATTCCAAAAACAGCAAAAGCGATGTCTTCTCTAGCTAAGGGTGACTAAAATATATGAATTTATTAAGGAGGTAAGAAACTCAACATAGCCAGAGCATTTTTCTGGAGTTGTGAGCTAACTTCTTTATGTTTTCCTGCACAGGTTTAGATTTGTTTGTTATAATAAAAAAGTACACCTTTTTTTCTGGGCAATATTGGGATCAAAAGCTTTATATTGATCTTCTGTGACATAATAGTCTGGCAAATATTCATATGAAACTGAGCCAAAAGTAAAACTTTTTTTTAATAAGAAGAGGCAAATCCTGAGGATAAACTTTTTTTTGGTCATAGCTTAGTATGCAACAATTCAGATATTATATCTGATCAAGGGGGATAAAGATAAGGCATGAACAAACCCTTAAGAAACTCCACAACTTCCTGCTTCTGTCCTGGGTTTATCTACTGGAGGACGGTCAAACTGGCTTCTCTTTAGATTCTAGTCTTGTGTCTCTTTATCATCTGTGATCCTGTGACCTTGTCATCTTAGATGTTGTATTTAGGGTTGAGCTAGAACCATGTTGACGTAGATAAGTTCATACGAATCATACCTGTAATGTATTTTTGGAAACAATGAAAGTATCAGAAGATGTGACCTTTTGCTAGTAGCAGTAGTGAGGCAGATTTGGGTGACTCAGCAGATCATTCTTTAACCCAAAAGGTTTGCTTTCCCTATTTCAGAGATTGAAGATTATAGACATCTGGGTGTAAGCACACTGAGGTAGGGTATAGATCACCAGACCTGAACATGAGTTCTTTCTTCCTCACTCTGTTTACATTTGTTTCTTTCATTAAGTCAAGCATCTTCTAATATTCCTCAATTTACTTGAGCAATGCAGGCCAGAATTGAGTCAATAAATGTAGTGTTTCTGAATATTTTTTTTTTTTATGTTGCTTGCACACATGCGCAAGAAACATGTTGCTGCAGCTTGCTGCAGAAGCAGGTTGTGGAGGTGCTGCACTGTTGTGGCCAATCCCCCCCCGCCTTTTGAGGCTTGGCCTGTGTTCCCCAATGGGGTGGCATGCTGCTGCTGATACTAGTTTAGCCAGCATGCCACCACCTTGAAATGCTTTAGCCACTGCAATCAGGAGCTACCTCATTATTGCAGCATCAGACATTCCACCACAATGAGGGAGCAACCCATCCTTGCAGGGCAGTTCCTTGCATGCCTCTGACCCAGTTTGCCGACAGGGAGCCCAGTCCCCGTCAGCATAATGTCCCCACACCGAAATTTATGCTGTATGCCAAGGGGGTGCCCAATCCCCCTCAGCATCATGGCCCCCTGCTTCCTCTGCTGACAGGGCGCCCAATCCCCATCATCTTCAGTCCCTCCTTCCAAGTTGAATTTGCCAATGGGGGAGCCCACTCCCCATTGGCATATGCCCCCCTCAATGAATTGTGTGCCGTGCCCAGTCCCCTTGGCTCTTCCCCCCCATGTGGTGACAGGGGTGCCTAATCCCCTGTTAGCTACAGCTCCCCCAAAAAAAACACTCAGGTGGCATGCTGGGAGCCACCCAGCATGCCAATGTCCCTGTAAAAAGAAAAACCATCCTGCAATGTTTTCCCTTTTTTTTTAAACCCTGTAAAACTGAAAACAGTCCCTCATTGAGTCCATGGCCTCGCACCCACCCTCTGCACACCCTGCCTCCCCACACCCCCCTCACCCCATACTTACCTCCATAGCCCAGCGCAATGATCTTCAGTGGACCGGGAACACGTCTGCGCTCTTCAAAGCCAACCACAAACTGAAGAAATGCTGATAAGCTGTATAATGGCATAAATAGGGTTTTTTTTTTAAACTTTGGTGCATATCTCAAGCAGTTTGGGGAATTTTAGCACCAAATTTTCAACATGAGGTTATTGGGACCCTTCCTCATCAATTCAGCCACTGTCATGGCATTATTCAGTCCCGAAAGGTGATTTCGCGGTCACTGTGTGGAATCACCTTTTGGGACTGATTAATGAAGTGACAGTGCCAGTGTTTATGAGATGGGCTCTCAAACAGCCAATGTTGCAAATTTGGTGGAAAAATCAAAAAAATGACTGTTTTATGAGCATGCATTGTGCAGTTGCTACGCATGCTCATAACTTTGTGAATCTGCAATATTTTCATGCCAGATTTTAAATATTGGCATTTTTTCATACCTCCTTATGAACAGTACAGCTGTCACGTTTTACATCCTGGCCAAAATGTGTTTTCATACTTCCGGTGCAGAATAGCACGGTCGCTGTGAGAAATCAGTGTTCAGGACAGATTAAGAAAATGACAGTGACATTGTTCATGAGCAGAGGTCCTAAAATGCCTATGTTGAAAATTTGGTGATGATAGTCCATCAAATGACTTTGTTACAAGTGTGAGTTGCGCAGTTTCCATGCACCCTTGTAAGTTCGCAGATTTGTAATATTTTCACGCCATATTTTCAACACTAGCATTTATTCACACCTGCTTATGAACAGTATAGCTGTCATTTTTCACATCCTGGCCGAAATATGTTTTCGCACTTCTGGCGCAGAATAGTGTGGTCGCTGTAAGAAATCGGTGTTTGGGACAGTTTAAGAAAATAATAGTGACACTGTTCATGAGCAGAAGTCCTAAAATGTCTATGTTGAAAATTTGGTGACAAAAGTCCATAAAATGATTGTATTACAAGCGTGTGTTGCACTGTTTCCACGCACCCTTGTAACTTCGCAAATTTGTAATATTTTCACGCCAAATTTTCAACACTGGCATTTTTTCACACCTTCTTATGAACAGTACAGCTGTCATTTTTCACATCCCGGCCAAAATATGTTTTTGCACTTCTGGTGCAGAATAGCGTGGTCACTGGGGAAATCAGTGTTTGGGACAGATTAAGATCGAGCGAGTGAGAAAGGGGGAGTGAGCGACCTCAACGGAGCTCTATCAGGACTGCTGCGGATTACTTTGTGGACAGAAAAAGGTACCAATGCAGGCAGGAGCCCACTACAAAAGGGCAGCCTGCAGCGCCAGGAGAAACAGAATGAGCAAGTGAGGGAGGGGGAGAGAGCAAGCTCAATGGTGCTCTGTCGGGTCTGCTGCGGATTTCTTTGTGGGCAGAAAAAGGTGCCAACGCAGGCAGGGGCCCATTACAAAAGTGCAACCTGCAGCACTGGGAGAAACTGGACGAGCAAGTGAGGTAGGGAAAGTGAGCAAGCTCAACGGAGCTCTGTCAGGTCTGTTGCAGATTTGTTTGTGGGCAGAAAAAGGCATCAATGCAGGCAGGAGCCCAGTACAAAAGGGCAGGCTGCAACCCCGGGAGAAACAGAATGAGCAAGTGAGAGAGGAGGAGTGAGCCAGCTTAGCGGAGCGCTATCAGGACTGCAGTGGATTTCTTTGTGGGCAGATAAAGGTGCCAACACAGGCAGGAGGCAGTACAAATGGGCAGCCTGCAGCACTGGGAGAAACAGAACAAGCGAGTGAGAGAAGGGGAGTGAGTGAGCTCAATGGAGCTCTGTCAGGAGAGCTGTGAACTTCTTTGTGGGCAGAAAAAGGCACAGGCAGGAGCCTAGTACAAAAGGCAGCCTGCAGCGCCAGGAGAAACAGAATGAGCAGAAGTGAAAGAGGGGTGGCGAAACCAGCGAACTGTGTCGGGACTTTGGTTGCCCCCTCACCCATGGTCCTCTGTGGTCTTCTTGGCATGGCACTTCCAAATACCTAAACAGCACATAGAAGCAAGCAACATTCGGCATTGACAAATGCTTGTTTTTTTGGGTGCAGTATTAGCCACTGCGAAGCAATTTACATCACAAACTGTAGCAAGAAAGAAATAATGTGACTTACTGGGAATTGAACCCAGGCTCTTGGAATAACCTCCTGGTACTCTAACCACTAAGCTGCAGGCTCACGTGGTTGGACCGTGGGTTCCTGAACACACTTCCTTTCTTTTTATTTTCCTCTTTTTTTGTTTGCAATACCAAAGAAAGCAAGTGTATCTGGGAACCCCAGGTCAACCATGTGAACCTGTAGCTTACCGGTTTGAACACCAGGATAGTATTCCAGGGGCCTGGGTTCAATTTCCAGTAGGTCACATTTCATTTTCATTTCATTTTTATTTTTTATACTTGCAAGCAGGATGAGCAAAAACTGTCTGTTTTCACCAGCGACAAATCACAGAACATTATTAAACAACCATAACATAATTTCTTTCTCAGTACAATTTATGATATACATTGCTTAGCAGTGGCTAGTACTGCACCAAAAACATCTAATTGTTATCCTAAATATTTGTGTTTCATTGGCCCTTGTATACTAGTTTTAATTACCTTTACACATTATTTTTTTTCTACTAATGTTATATATTGCCAATAATACTAACCTTTGGCAGTCTTGTTACAATGGAGAAAGCCATATGTGATTGAATGTTACTGACTGATTGATTGATTGAATGATTGATTGATTGAATGATTGATTGATTGGTGCTGATGGTGAGGAAGGCAGGGCACAAAGGGCCCCAAAGGCATTTTGCATCTCCAGTCCCAGATTTATCTACCAACATGTAAAACAGTTGGATCATGAAGACCCTGTAGAAGGTAGTCCCATATCAACAAGGATCGTCCAGTTTGTCCGCCACTCCCCAGCCATGTAAACTACGACCTACTTACTAAGATAGTAACTGAGGGTTGAGGAATGTTAGTCCAGTGGGTCTGCCCCCCCCCCCACACACACACATCATAAGCATGGATGAATAAGCATGCTGTGCACACATGTACTCAGTGGGGGGGAGGGGCACATCTTTACATCCTGTTGGAGCACACCATATCAACATATCCATCTGTTTGATCTTGTCGATACTCTGACTATGCAGAAGACTAAAATCCTGTCCAGCCTCAGTCTCGTTTTCTAAGCATATGTTTCTTTTTTTCAGTAAAAATTGTATTTAACAAAATAATAATCATTACAGGGTTTGCAACATTAATTAAACAGATATATAGATTTTAACAATACATTGCAGAAACACAGAAACATAGAAGCTGTCAGCAGAAAAGGACCTCTTGTCCCACCTAGTCTGCTCTAAAGTCCCTACTTACTGTGCTGTTGTAGACCCTAATTGATCTCTGGCCTTAACCCTCCCTCCCTAGTCCTGTTACTAAGGTCCCCCATGCATGTTTGAAACCTGTTACCATTTCGGTATGCACCACCTCTGCTGGGAGGCTGTTCCAGGCATCCACCACCCTTTCCATGAAGAAATATTTCCTCACATCTCCTCTAAGTCTCCCCCCTTCCAACTTCATATCATGCCCCCTTGTCCTTGAGCATCCCTCCTCTACCTTATTGATACCCTTGAAGTATTTGAATGTTCTTACTGTATCATGTCTCTCCTTTCCGCCAGTGAGTACATATTTAATTCCCTGAGTCTTTCCTCATAGGGCTTCTGATGCAGGCCGTGCACCATTCTGGTTGCCCTTCTCTGTACTGCCTCCATTATTTAGTTTAACGTTACATAACAGCCTTAGCATGCATAAAAGTTCCTAAACCTGACCACTTTAATATATTCAGATTAGAGCAAGACTAGCAGAGACATGTATCTAACTAGTTATTTATTCAATGGTAGAAAGAGTTTTCATATTCTGTCAAAGGTATCCAATTTACTAAGTAGCATGAAACAAATTTTTGTTTGCTTGTGCATATGCGCAAGAAACATGTGGCAGCTTAGGAGAGAAGTGGGTTGTGGAGGTGCAGCACTGTTGCGGCCACTGCCACCACTGCTTTTGTGGGCTTGGCTGTGTGTCACCAATGCAAGTGCACGCTGGTGGTGACACTAGTTTGCAAGCGTGCCACCAACTTGAAATGATTTGGCTGCTACCATCAGGGAGCGCCTCACAATTGCACCATCAGCCATCCACCTCTCCTTTGCGTCTGAATAGTTTCCAGGCAGATGAGAAGCTGATGCTGCAATGCCGGGCAATCCCTGATTGTTGCAGCCGGCTGGTCCCTTAGTCTTTTCAAAAGCTAGCCACAGACGAGGGTTCTGCAAACAAAATTAGAAAGACCCCCCCCCGGCGTCATCTTTTTATTTTCTTTTAGCTTCCCACAAGCCAACAGTTTACTTTAAACTGTCAGAGAAAGAAGAGAGGAAGAAAAACAAATACAGGCAATCAATAATATCCAACAAGCGACACCTCACCACCACCACCACAAACAAATCAATATACAGAGAAAGTGTGAGAGTGCGAGAGAGAGAGCATGATAGACTCCGAGCGGTGTCCTGCCTGCCTGCTTCCCATGATCAAAGCAACAACAATGTAGTCGCTTTCACAACCCGCTTAGACTCATTATACAAATCTGCAATCCGTGACACAGGTTGGTTTTCAGTAGCGAGTCAACATGTGCCCTGTTTTAAAATGCTGAAATCTTTAACTCAGAGTTACAGTAGCAGGAAGAAAACGTGTGTGGTGCTTCAGGCAGAAACTGCTCAACTGTACATTACTGTTGATCAGCTCCCCTTGATATTACTAATGCCCTACTAAAAAAAAATTTAAATAAATAAGAAAAAATTATTTGGTAACCGGTGATGGTCTTCAGCTCAGTCCCTTCATTCTCAGCCACTCACCTTACAAATTACTCAGCAGTTGTTAGTAGATTGTATTTTTTTCGATCAGTAAAGGGAAGCCTTACTTTTTGGTGCCGGCTCACAAGTAACAGGTGCCCAACTCAAAGAAAAATAAAATCCTTCAGCAATCTGGTTTCAGCTCATTTCAGTGCCCCCACTTTATCCTCGGCCGGTCGCGGTACAAACACCTGGGATGTTGTCAGCACAGCCTACGTTTTAGTCATGAAATCATACTTTCCCCAGTGCCCTTCAGTTCCCATCATGCCTTCTTGTTTAGTGGATCTTAGCCTACCTCTGTCTTGTTCGTGTGGCTCAGCAGCACCATCAGCCTCTGCTGAAATCAGCTCCATGAACCTACGGGAATGAATTGGCCCCAGTGGAAATTTTGCCCTTCTGGTTTGTTTTACCTCCTCTGAATCCATCAGTTTTGTGGTTGGCAGTGGCCAGTGGTCTCAGCACCCCCCCCCCAAAAGTGAATTGGCCAGGATGCGGGAAACACAAAAGGAAGCAGCTCCTAAAGCTGAAGGAGTCTGTTCTCCTCCCCACCCTCACCCTGCAAATTGTGACCAATAATGGGTACACACAGCTTCCATTTGGTGGCCTGAAAAAGGAGCATATGTTTTTACTCAGTCCCAAAGAGACATTCCAGCATCACGGTGAGGATGGTGCCATATGTGGCCGTTATTCTGGTGCCTCGGTGTAATTGGGTCATCCAGGGGTTTGCAGGCATACAGGATATCAGCAGAAAGACCGTACCTGCCCAGCCCTGATTCACTAATCTTCAGGGGAGGGAGCTTATTAGACCACCGGCCGCTGCCAGCCGCAAAACCAATGGATTCGGGGCAGACTGATGATACTAGGAAACAGAAACCAGAGGTAAGCACCGCTCCACCTTTCAAAATTCAGTATTCATTGATTGGCACATTCCTACTCTCACTTCATCTGTCAGCTGCTGACTGGCTTAATACAAAGTGTGGCATTCTGCTTTGCAGTTTAATTGCATTAATCAGCAGTCAGCGAGGAAATGAAGAAATGGCTTTGAGGGTCCCTGAATACTTGTGAACAGTACTGTGAGTTGTATAATTTAAATGTTGCTAGTCTCAGTAGAGCAATAGAGTTGGGAGGGGATTGGCAATGACCCACTGGACAGCTGAAATGAAATCAAACAGATTTGATCAGAGTATGATTCACAAATTAAACTGAGATCTTTATGTGAAGAGGTGCTTCAATTTCAGTGCAATATGGGTATCGCGACTGGTCCTGGAAGAAAGGATGGGGGTTCTGGTTGCTTTTAGGGCTGCTGGTTGCCTTACAAATTTAATTTTCCAGTCAGTCTCCAGTGGAGTTGCTGACTGGTAGGCAGTTGCAGAGCAGCATTGTATTGGGAGTCTGATGTCAGCATTCCAAGGCTTGCCACGCGCGGGCTCCCGATGCAAACAATAAGATGGTGTCAGGCTGATAGGCAGTACTGAAAATCAATGGAACTTTAAAGTAAGATTTTGAGCGTTCAATCCATAAAAGAGACAGATAAAGGACGTAGACTGGCAGTTATGATTTATGTGACAGGTAACAGTAGTACAGAATCATTTCCCATCTCTTATTGAAAGGGTTTGATTTTTGTTTAAAAAAAAAAGGTGGGGGCTTCTTTTTTTTGCGTGGTAGCTCATTAAGGGAAAGAGGCATACAGCAGGGGCAGAAATGCCTTCGACCACTGGAATGACTGTACATGTCTTTCTCTTCATATAACATCAACGTATGAAATGTGCAAATAAGCGGTATTAGATGTGCTGCATTACAACACTTTCTTACTCACACTGTATGTTAGATGTGTATAGCATATAAACTCCTTATATAAATGTATATTACATGCTGCCCTTGCTGTCAGTTTATACAAATACGTGCATATTTAAAAATGACAATATTTCATATACACATAAAAATCTGTTATATACACACGTTGTTGTAAATCTGTATCCATCAGTGCATGCCTGTTATATATTGCATATCTCTTGGTATGTTCTGGTCTCAGTAAATGTGTAGTACACCCATATATGAAAAAATCTTGTTTCTCCATGCATAGGCAATATGATTGGTGCTTCATGGTCCACTACTGTATTTGCTCACACTTCACTTAATGTCAGTGTCTGGCTATCCGACCTTAAGAATTTTGCATTTTTGCTCCTTAACACTTTGATGCTGGACATGTGCTGCCCTACACTGTGTTTTTCAATTTAGTTGGCTAACTTCTATGTGCATATGTTACCCTCTGTGTCTACCTATGTTATCCTCTGTATCTCTGATGTGGAACCTTTGCAAAGGAGTCTTTGACTCAAAGGTGTATTTCCGATTATTGCAATAAATAAATAGTAAGTTGCTCTCTGCATTAAAACACTGTATATTTGTAATGCATCTTAATATAGGCATGTGCATGTGTGTTACGTATAATGATAGAAAACTGTTAGTACATATAGAATAAACAGTGGACAAGTGTGTGCAACAAAGTGACAGTCCGGGGGTGGTTATGGAACATAATAATCTATGAGGTCAAAGGCTGAGTTGATTGTGACGTTCCATAAACCAAAGATGGAATTGTTATGTTGTAACTCACATATTCCCATTGTTTTATTTTTTTATATTATAGGGACAATCCAACAATTGTACAGGATGTAGGTAGGATGCAACTCATAGCCCCTAGTACCTCAATAGTTTAGTAGCAGTGTAGTGGCCCTCTATAATGTCACACTGAACTGGAGATGGATGCAGGGTAGGAAGTGCAGAATTACAGGCAGTAAATACCAGTAATAGCAGGCAGGTGGAGAGCTGGCAGTAAAACTGTGGAATCAGGGAGGGAGCCCTGTTAAGTGACTGAGGTGCTCTGGTGGTTAGCTTATGTATAGCATATGTAGGAAATGCAAGGCAATTTTTTATTTAAAAAGGACGCCCAATCCCAGAGGCTCTGAGCGTGGTACAAAATGAATAAACAAATAAGAGAGACAGCAAAAATCAGAATAAATAACAATATTCCATGGATTATATAACAAAATAAATGTGCCTAAAAAAATTTAAAAGCATAGGTGGCCAGGAACTGAGATCAAGACCTTAGCATACGGATCTCACTTATAAAGCTAAGCTGGGGAAAGCCTGGGTGAACAGGAGGGCCCTGAGGTGGGCCTTGAATACCTCCAAACATGGGGCCTCCCTAACCCCGGAGGGTAGCGAATTTCACAGGATGGGGCCGGTGACACTGAAAGCCCTGTCACCAGCCATTTTAACCTCATCCTGGGAATCTCCAGGAGGCCCCTACCGGAGAAGCGGAAGGGACAGACTGAGACAGAGGGTGTAAGAAGGTCCATCTGGTAGCCAGGGCCCTGGCCATGTAGGACTTTATAGGAAAGGAGCCCCACCTTGAAGAGGATCCTCCACCTGACCATCAGACAGTGCAGTTCACACAGTACTGGTGTAATATGACAATATTTAGGCTGCCCCGTAAGTAACCTGGCAGCTGCATTCTGCACCAACTGCAGTCTGCGGAGAGAACCTCCCATTACCCCAAGGTAAAGCGCATTACAATAGTCAAGCCTTGATGTCACCAAGGCATGTATCAAAGTGGAGAGGGCCAGAGGTGGCACAAGAGGCTTTATCTTGGCAACATTCCTGAGACGGAAAAAACAGGAGCGGACAGTGGAAGATACTTGTGCCTCTATCGTCAGACCCCCTGTCCAGGATGACACCAAGATTCCACACCTCAGAGGAGGCCTTTAATGGGACAGATCCCAGAACAAGTCCAGTCTCTGCACCATAGGCCATCCTATCCCACACTCTGTTCAACTCCACCACCAATACCTCCATCTTATCGGGGTTCAGCCACAACCAGCTGGAGGCCATCCAGTCATTGATCTTGGCAAGACAGCTGTTTAGCACATCTGCCACGTTGGATGTTTCTGGGGCACAGGACGAGTATAGCTGGGTATCATCAGCATAGCAATGAAACCCCAAACCATACTTCCTAATGATCCCCCCCCCGGCAGGGGGGCAGCATGTACACTGCGAACAACACTGGGGACAAGACTGAACCCTGGGGAACTCTGCACAGCTGGAGACTGGTGTGGAGGAGAAATTCACCATCACAACCCTTTACCTCCTGTTGGTTAAAAAGGACTCAAACCAGCAGATGACAGTACCAGTGAATCCACAGAATTCCCTAAGGTGGTCCAGCAACACACAATGGTCTACAGTGTCAAATGCTGAGGAGAGATAGAGGAGGACAAGAATTGTCCTTGTCCCTCAAGCTCTAGCCCTGAGAATATTATTCTGCACCCAAACAAGCGTGGTTTATGTTCTGTGCCTAATACCCAAACCCCTGACTGGAGGGGTTCATATAACTCATGGGTCACAAGGTGCTCCTCCAATTGAAACACCACTACCTTTTCCACAGCCTTCGCCAAAAATGGGAGGTGGGAGATAGGCAGTAATTTGCCTTGACCTCTGGGTCCAAAGATGGTTTCGTTAGGAGTGGTCTCCCCAATGCCTCCTTCAAGGCATCAGGAAAGACCCCCTCTGACAAGGAACACCAGATAATCAAGACAAACACTGGGCCAACAGCATTGACACATCTCATCAAGAAACACGTCGGCACCGGGTTCAGTTCACAAAAAGTGTGCTTCAGATTGGTCGCTACCTCAGTGACCTCATTTACCTCCACTGGTCGAAACTCTCCCCAGTTAGACGAAGTGCACTCAGGACACTTCAGGCAACCACTGTCAGCTCTGGTCTGGCTGACTGAAGGAATTTCCTGCTGGATATCGGACACCCTGCCCGAGAAGAACTGAGCAAACTCTTCACATTCGGCATTGGAAAAAACCTTCTTTGTCTGTAGACAGGCTGGATGAAGTAGCCTGTCCACAGTCTATATAGCCCTGAATCAGAACTGCATGAGAATATGGAGCAGTCAATCATGCTGTGCCTTGTAGCATGCTAGAATCCTGCTTCTACTGGTTAGAACTGGTAGTGCTAGCTGCGCCTGAGACCCAAGACCTACGGCCAGTACAGGTGGCAAGGAACAGCGGGATGATGGCCAGGGATAGAAAGGGAGAAAAACAGAACTCACGAGATTAATGAACAGTTTGCCACTTGAAAATATAGCACAAGTGCACTTGTTTGTCAGCTTGCGATAATCCAATTTTTAACTGACATGTAGCGATAATCCTCACTTAGAAATGGATTATTGCTACTTGTTGATCAGAAACCATGGATTATCAGACTTAGAAAGTACATGCTGAACATGTGTTATTGGCCTTAGTCATATAGTATAAGAAAATATTGCCATCAAGGAGACATGCTCGTAAACCATGAGCCCGAAGGGCAGTGCCTTTATGAGCTGTTCAGCCCCCATGATGGTATTATTATTATTTCCCTGGTACATTGCATTTTTTTCTATTCTATATAACACATTAGGTTAGCCAAACAATGGCTTAATATTAAAACTTGTTTTAAAAGTCCAAAATAGGGATTCAGATTTATGCAACATGAAGGAATAACTGCATTGTGTTTTTTTTCTATGGGGAAAAATGCAAGTGTACTTCCAGAAAAGCCCATAAATATATTATCAAGCCTTGCAGCATATTATTACACTGGGATGTTGCCTCAGTGCCCCGCTGTGTGTAACAACTGCTTAAAAAGCTGTTTTCCTTTTTCAAAACCACACGTTTCATGTAAGATAGTATGTTTTCCCCTAGTGAGAAAGACCATACACACATCACTGGCGTTAGTTTTGCTTACTTAACTGTTAAATGTCATATTTTGTTCCAAATTATGTACTTTCTGTATGCCTCTCATGTTGTACTGATTCATTTATTTATCAGAAATTTGCATCATACATATGGCAAGATGGCCCCATGAGATACAGTTTTGTGTTTTTGTGGGGGTTCCTTGGTGCAGCAGGGTATAACGAGTGATTAAGTTATAGAGTAGTATAATAGGATACATGGGTGCTAGTTCCAAAAGGATATAAAATGTTATCTATTTAAAATGTGGTAACTGGGAAAGGCACACTGAACCAAGGCTCGTTTCCAGGTGCTAGTTGCTGACACAGTACACGATAGTTTATGGCAACGGCAGAGGCCAATTGAGCAGTAAAACATGGCAGGTTGTGATATACCATAGGATAGCAAAGAAAGATGACAGGACTCAATCTCCATCATCGGTGTGCAGATTTTGAGCTTCAGTTTCAAAACAACTGGCCCCCTTGAACTCAGGATATTGTTACGTTTTAGCTACATCGTGAGACACAAGGCACAGCCAGGTGACTTCAGTCATCCAAGAAGTGACAATATCCATGATACACCACACTCTGGAGTGTATAATTGTGATTATCAAATGGAACCACCATGTATTAATAAAAAAAGCAGTTTTAAAAATATCTTAATAATACATTTTGTTAATGTGTAGGGGCATAATTAAAAAATAACTTAAAGTGAAACAGTCAACATAGACAGCCACACACCCATGTGTGAGGCTGATCCCAATTTGCACTTTGTGTTCAGAAATTTGCTTTCTTTACTTCCTGTTTACTGCAGTGTAGCAGACTGTATCAGGCCGATTCTGCTTACTTCCAAGCTGACGTTCTGTAAGCAGAAATCCCAGAATCCCCTGCAGCTGACATCAGAGCAGGGCTGTAGAAGTGGGAGATTCAGTAGTTTGCAGTGCATGTTTAAGCAATAAGGCACAACAGGGTGTGGATTATTGGAGGTTTACCCACGCCTTGTGTGGTGTGTCACGAGGCGCAGCTGAGTGACTAAGCCACACAAGAAGTGGGTAAATCCCCAAAAACTCACACTCTGGAGTGCCTTATTGCGATTATACAATGGACCCATGTGTAAAATGTCTTTAATTATGTTTTTTTATAAATGCAATTCCTTAGCCGTGGGTAATGCAGGTGTAACCCACCTGCAAATGGGGGTTCCCAAAAGACTTCCAGGAGCTTGCTTGAATGCTCCAAGCCTGAATGGTGTTTGGCATTTAAGCCATTTATCAGTGAGTGTTTTTAGAACCTCTGGTACTGTCTCTTTAAGAGCTGTCTGCTTGCAGACATAATTAGTTTGTATGGGGACTGTGTGTTTCTTTGATTGAGTACCACTCAAGCTGCTGCCAATTCACTCCATTTTGCAGTCACTAGGAGTGCAAAGGAACCTATCTGAAAGATGTAACTGTTTGCCAGAAATCATTTACAGTAATAATGAAATTATAGTTTGTCTAACCTGCTTTCTTTTGCAGTCAGAACAGTGTCTGCCTAGTTCCCCATTCTGGTTTTGAACTGCTGAACTGGACCAATCAGTGTGGGTAAGCTAGCTCTAAAATGGTGCCTTGGACGAATCAGAACTTGGACTCATAATCTGAGCCAGCCACAAGAGGATTGTATGGGCAGTGACTCTGGGAGATGTAGTTTAGACTTCAGTGCCTTTTGGACCAACAGCAGCAGTCTATTGTGAGTGACAGCCAATCCAGTCAAGAACTGGGAGGAACTCAAAGGAAGTGCCCGGTTTTGTCGGTTGGAGTTTCAGTTGAGCTTTGGCAGTGAAGAGGAAGGAGCCCTGTGCTTTTTTCAGTGTGCAGTTTAGTCAAAAACATGTGTAAGGCCCAGAGTTCCGGTCTGCAGCTTATGTAACTGCTTGTTAGGACTGAATCCGTCCTGTGAAAAGAATCAAAGGATCTCTGAAGAGTAGAAACCAGGCTCACCCTGTAGAAGACTGGAGGAATTGCTGAAAATTGCACTCGGTCTGTCAGGAACTGAATCTGCTGTGTGTTCTCCTGGGTATTGTGCAGTAATTGCGATCGGGATACAGATGCAGCCTGCCTGGTATAGTGCTTTCTTTTATATGGATGTGTGAAGAGGTTTGTGTACCTCAAGTGAGCCCTGCTGACATTGAAGGACCCTATCTTATTTGGAGGTCGTGAGTACTAATTCAGGGTCGCTTCCTGTTGAATTGCCACATTAAATCCAAATGGAATTACTGTACTGCTGACTGTTTAATTCTCCCTTTTCTCTGTGTGAAAGGGCCCCTACCAGCTGCACGGTTTGGACTAGCCACTAGGGCTTGGGTGCCAAGGACAGTAACTGATAGGATAGGCTGTGCACAGAGCCATAGGTAGATTATTAGAGTGATAAGCTAATTAACCTGATTTCCCTGTCCTTGTTATATCCCCTAAATAAATCAGAGCTGCTTGTTTCAGCAAAGTTATACTGCCTGAGGTATTTGTCTATGTTAAAAGTACTGTACTGTGATTGTTGCACTGTATCTCATTTCACAGGAGGTCCCAGTGCGGAACCAGACCTGGGGTAAGTGTATACTGTGAAGGTAATTCTGATATATTGTGTGGGCCACTAGTGGGAAGAAAGGGGTTGCAGTGTCCCAGAGGGCTGTGACCAAGTTAGTTTAATTATTGCAAACCCTGACTTCTGGGTGAGGCACCACCATTGGATCCAGGCCCCTCAACCTGTTAGTGGCAAATCAGGCAGGGTAGTAGCCCTGGGATAGCGCCATCTAGGGTTACATCTTGGAGGCTCACCGCTGGGATTGTGTGTCCTCTAGTGGCCATATTTACGAACCACTGTTAAGAAAAAATGGTACCCGACAGAAGTGGCTGTGCACCGGCTGGTGGAGTGGTGTACTGGGGAGGAGATCGACCCCAAAATGCTATGCTTATCCTGGACATCCCCTGGGTATCAATACGGACACTGTGCAGGAGTACTTTCCAAGGTGGAAGGTTTACAAAACCCTGTGGTGGTGAGTCGGCATGCTAATCTGCTCACCCACACTTTCCTGGCCCTAGTAGAGTTTAAGGATCCCGTAGATAGCTCCAAAGTGCCACAGACCATTACCCCAGAGGGAGCCCTCACTGCTTGGAGAGTGATAACTAAGGACAGTAAAGACCCGGGGGGGAATCAGCCCCACCACTATCTGAAACTTTTGAGGAGAAATTTGCTGAATGGTTGCTGGGAGAGGAAAACTGTGGAGGACTTGAAGAAACTATTCTTGCCACCTGGGGTGTTCTCCCCAACACCCTCTCCTGCTCCAGTGCCCGTAATGGTGGCTGAACCAATGCAGACCCTATTTCTGCACCTGCCATTAGTCACGACTCTTAACGAAGGTTGAGGATCTTCTCTGGCACCCTCCCACCCCCAAGGGAGGATGACTGGGAGACCTGGATAGACTATGTTGCCCCCAAGTGCTAGAAATGGCAATGCTCGGGCGAGCGAAAGAGGTTGGTGAGAGCCTCCGAGGTCCTGCCCTGAGCTACCATCCGTGCTAAGCGGGCCAGTAACCCTGAGCGACTGCACAGGCCTATCTTGAGGCCTTGGAGAATGTGTAGGAGCCCAGATTCTGATGAGGACCTATGGTGGAGAGAAAGAAATGCACAACAGTACCAAGGGAGTTGTGTCTGTGTATGTCTCGGCTGGAAAAATTGTTGCAAGAATGCCTCAGAAAGGTAGTTTGCCAGCGATTGAACTGGACCAACCAGACTGGACAGAATCCTTAAGTCTGCCCTTCTCAGAACTGCTGTTGCTTCCAGTTACGCCTGGCAAATCGACTGGAATCCCCACCTCCTATGATGAGTTAATGAGAGAAATTCGAGGAGTTGAGAAAAGGCGCACCTCGGAGGTACCTGCACCAACAGCTGTAGCTCGACCCGAGTGACTGAGGGTGACCCATCAAGTGAAGTTCAGGGCAGAGGTTGACAGTCAATGAGTGCTCTGACAAGGAAAAAGATATGCCACAATGGGGCGAACTGTTGAGAGAGATCCAGGAATTCAAAAACAGTCCCTTTATGAAGGCCACGCCTGCAAGTACGGGCCCTGACCTATATCCGACTGCATCTGCTATGGGGGTGGGGGTACCCACCCATGTATCTCCTGCTGATAACAGCTCCAAACTCAATTCCTTGACCATGGAAGTGGAGAAACTGACGAGATGTCTCCAAATGCTTATCACGCCGCAGACAGAGATGGCACCCAGGTTTCCAGTTAGTAATACCCCGCCCTAGCTCCCAGTGTGGCGCCTCGCCAGCTCAAACTCCAGAAAGTATGTTTTGCTATAATTGTGGGAAAGATGGGCACATGAAAGGGAATGCCAGTCCCCAAAAGACACTGACAAAGTTGCATATAGGCTACAAGGAGAGCTTGGAGAAGAAATCAGTGGTTAAGAGGTGCCACGACATGATCCCAGTGAGGGCACCAAAATGCTAATTCACGTCCTTTGTGGCAAGGTCAGTTGCCCAGGCCCCTACCACTGCCTCTCCAGACTGGTCCAGAATAGTTGGTCCTCCATGGAGACCACTGTAAAGGTGAATGGAGTGTCTACAAGAGCTGTATTAGACAGTGGCTCCAAGTGACAATTATGTTCCAGGATTGGTATCAGAAGCATTTGTCGACGCACTTACAACCATTAGAAGGACTGCATGTTGGGGTTAATGGAGAAGGCCTACCCTATTCCGGGTATATCCGAATTTGTTGTCTTTCCCACCTCCGTGGCTGGAGTGGCGGACAAGTAGAGACCCTAGCTTAGTGTGTCCCCACTGGACTGTATGATGGTGTCCCTTTGTTGATTGGAACAAATGCTTTTATGTTGGAAGGCTGGCACAGTTGTGTTATGAAAACAGGGGTCAAAAGACTAGTAGAGCTTTAAGAGTTCCGCTTTAATTAAGAAGGCCTATGAGGCACAGAGATGCTGAGAAAAACAGAACCAGAGGAACCGGTCGAATTGTATGGAAGAAGGATCCTGAGTCTCTGATCCTGGCGCCAAATGCCCAGTGTACCTACAGGAGAGGTCCGTATCAGAAAGGATGTTAAGAATAAAATATTAATGTTGGATGCAGCAGGCGTGGAAAATTGCCAGAGGACTGCTGGTCAAGCCTAGTATTTTGCCCGCTAGAGCCCATGCTTATGCCAGAAGGGTAATGGTCCAAGTTCATAATGTGTCTGAAAGAGACATTCAAGTAAACAGAGGTTGCATCCTGGCTAATGTGCATTGTGCAGACACTGCAGTGCTACCCAGCAAGAGTTCAAGGAAGAATGACAGAGTGCACGCCTGACTTGTTTGATTTGGCGACTCTCGCGCCAGCTGAATGGAAAGTGAGGATCAGTGAGAAGCTTTGCCCAGAGACCAGGTGTTTTCTTTAAAGGAATGGGATGTGATGCGTGCAAGGAGCTGAGCACAATATCCGGCTGCATGACGAAGACCATTTCGTGAGAGGTCTCGACGCCTGGCACCTGCTGACATAGATGATGTGAGACTGGCATCTGCAAGAGATGTTAGCTGCTGGTGTAATACAAGAATCCAGAAGCCCTTATGCTTCCCCATTGTGGTAGTGAGGAAAAAGAATGGAACAGTAAGGATGTGTGTGGATTATCGCACCTAAACCGGCGGACTATCCTGATCAGTACACAATGCCCGCATTCAGGATGCTTTGGACTGCCTAAGCGGGAGCAAGTGGTTCTCTGTGCTGGATCTCCGCGGTGGGTACTGAGATCCTTGGCCCCAGAGGACCGTGAGAAGGCGGCCTTTATCTGTCCGCTGGCTTCTATGGATCCATGAGGATGCCTCGCGGATTTCAGGTGCCCCAGCCACTTTTCAACGCATTGATGGAGCGTGCAGTGGGGACATGAACTTACTAGAGTGCCTGGTATACCTAGATGATGTTATTGTGTTTGGCAGCTCACTGGAGGAACATGGAGCAGATTATTTAAGGTATTGGACCGACTGGAGGACTTTGGCCTTAAACTGTCCATTGATAAGTGTCAATTCTTTCAAACATCAGTAAAGTATGTGGGACACATAGTATCCACGAGGGAATAGAGACCCACCCAAGTAAAGTTGAGGCCTTGACCACCTGGCCACAGCCCAAAAATCTAAAAGAACTGCAAAGATTCCTGGGATTCTGTGGTTATTATCGGCGCTTCATCAGGACTATTCAAGAGTGATCCGCCCTTTACTTAACCTTATAAAGGGTTATCCCCAACCCACAAAAATACCAAAAGTCAAGCGTCCTCAAGACTGAAAGAGTGTATTTTCATCCAAGTGAAGTATTTGGGGCCGCTGGACTCCTGATTGTGAGACTGCTTTTCATGAGATCATATATCAACTTACCCATGCTCCAGTGCTGGCCTATGCCGATCCAAAAGAAAACCTTCACGTCCTGCACACTGATGCTAGCTTGCAAGGGTTGGGGGCTGTGTTGTACCAAAACACGAGAATGGCCTGAGACCAGTGGCCTTTGCCAGTAGAAGCCTGACCCCATCCGAAAAGAACTATCCTGTACATAAGTTAGAGTTCCTAGCTTTGAAGTGGGCTATTGTTGACCAATTCCATGAGTACTTGTATGGGGCTAAAATACTAGTAAAAACTGACAATAATCCTTTTGACTATGTGCAGACCTCAGCTAAGTTGGATGCCACTTCACATGTAGGTTTTCTGCATTATCTACATATGACTATGCTCTCGAATACTGAGCAGGTCTGAACCACATAGATGCTGATGCTCTCCCGAGGCCTGTTCTCTAGAATGATTGGGTCCGATTGGCAGAACCTGACATTCGGGCACTCTGCCGAAGTTTGACAGGGAGGAACAAATGTCCACGGACGAGTGGACTGCATGGTGGATTGCTTGGGAGCCTCTGAGAATTGCATACCTGTTGCTTATTGCCACTTTTCTGCAATAGACATTGGTGCACTGCCTCAGCTGGACAATGACAGTATTCGCGGGCTCAATCCCGAATCCCATGATCAAAGCAGCTTTAGAAGCCTCTATGCAGGAAAAGATGTGTCCAAATTACGCTCCACTGATTTGAGAACTGCACTGTTATACAAAGAAGGTCCTAAGTTGAAACTGATCAATAAACTGTTATACAGAGAAACAGTAGACAGAGGGGACAAGTAGACAAACAACAACTAGTGCTGCCCACTGCCTTCGAGACTCAGTACTGAGGTCCTTGCACAACCACATGGGGCACCTTGGTATAGACAGAACACTTGACTTGGTGAGATCCAGATTCTATTGGCTAAGATGGGGGCTGATGTGGGCAACACATTCGAACTTGTATTCGCTGCTTACAGGAAAGCTTTGCCTCAGAGGGCTGCCCTCTTGTTAACATCACCACCAGTGCACCCATGGAGCTGGTCTGTATTGATTTTCTGAGTTTGGAGTCAGATCAAAGAAATATCAGTAATGTGCTGGTGGTCACTGACCATTTCACGAGATATGCCCAAGCTTTCCCACCAAAGACCAGAAAGCATCCACTGTCCAAAGTACTTGTAGAAAACTTTTGTTCACTATGGGGCTCCACAAAGAATCCATTCTGATCAAGGGAGAGACTTTGAGAGTCGCCTGATCAAAGAGATGCTTTCTCTGTGGGAGCGAAAGTCCAGAACCACTCCCTACCACCCCCAGGGGACCCACAGCCTGAACGCTTCAACCGCGACTTTGCTAGATATGCTAGGCACCCTGCACCCAAAGGACAAGCCTAGATGGAGCCAACAAATTAGCACCCTGGTACATGCTTATAGCTGCACCAAAGTGATGCCACTGGATTCTCCCCACCGCCTGATGTTTGGAAGAGAAGCTCGACTACCAGTAGATGTGTGTTTGGGGGTCTCTCCTGATGGGGTTCAAGCTGACAACTATTTACAGTATGTGCAAAAGTTAAAGGCCCAGCTAACTCATGCTACCAACTGGCTCAAACCATGGCTGCCAAAAGAAATCTGGCCAACAAAGAAAGGTATGATAAAAGGTGAAAGCACAGGAACTCCAGGAGGGATTGGGTATTGCTAAGAAATCTGGGACTGCATGGCAAGCACAAGATTGCTGACAGATGGCACCATCTCCCTCACATTGTAGTGGGCAAACTAGATGATCTGCCAGTGTACAAAGTAAGGCCTGAGAATAATTCAAAAGATGTAAAACAATGCATAGAAATCATTTACTGCCCATTGGACAAATCTTAATTGAGTCTGAGCCCTAGAAGATGCCCCCTCTGGACCAGTGACTAGAGCTGCTGCTTAGAAAAGATCAAGAAAGTCTGCACCTACAGAAGCAAAGTTAAAGTGTTCCCTCCACAAGTCCCAGTTGAGCATGACTGTCAGTCCATATCGGAAGAAAGTGAAAGTGACTTGAATACTATCCTTCTTACGAACTGAGTCAATTGTTTCGGGCAATCTCAGTCAATACTGGAGATGAAGCTGGGCCTTCTGGACTGTCTAGCCTCAGCTTCATCCCTGGAGCCATGCTCCCAGAAAGTGAAGTGCAAAGCATCAGATCAGATGAAATGGAATCATTGGGCATGGTTGAACTGTTTGAGCTTTCAGGGGAGGAAAATGATAGATTGGGGCAGACTGGTGATACACCAGAACCAGAAGAGTATTTTGAGTGCCCTGACAGTCCACTGCCAGTGTCCGAAAGTCTCCATGCGAGCCAAATGTTGTGGACTCAGAAACTATAACTCCTGAGCTGAAAGTGCCCCAAGTTCTAGCCTCTCACCCCATGGAGACTCCTGACAAGTGAGGACAATGCTGAAAATGAGGCTCAGAGTGCAGAGACTGCACAGTTCCCCTAGAAAGACTGGTTGAGCTATAAAGTCTGTGGTGCACCTCAGTTATGATTCCCTTGGGAGGCCTGTGGATTTGCCTCTCAATGTTGTCCATAAAAGATTATATATGTCCCGAGCTCATTGCCCAAACTGGCGATCAGTGCTAACTCCAAGTTACTTGTGTTGCCTCTAGTATGGTGCCCTTGCCCGCCCAGCCCCAAGGTAACTGATAGGAAGGGCCCTCTCTTCTGGTTTCATGTACAAGAGGTAATAACTTGAGTTATGGTACAATGTGTATGTAATACTGTGTAAAGAGGACGTACTGCAATGTTTCAGAAATGTGTTATTGGTAAAATGATATATTGACTGATGATTACATGTGCGAGCCTAATGCAAATGTATATGGTTGCAGTTGAAACTTATGGGGTACTTGCTTGACGCGACGCAGCTTTCCCAGGCTGGAAGGGTGAACCTCTGCAAATGGGGTTCCCTGCAAGACTTCCAGGAGCTTGCTTGAATGCTCCAAGCCTGAATGGTGTTTGGCATTTAAGCCTATTTATCAGTGAGTGTTTTAGAACCTCTGGTACTGTCTCTTTAGAGCTGTCTGCTTGCAGACATAATTAGTTTTGTATGGGGACTGTGTGTTTCTTTGATTGAGTACCACTCAAGCTGCTGCCAATTCACTCCATTTTGCAGTCACTAGGAGTGCAAAGGGAACCTATCTGAAAGATGTAACTGTTTGCCAGAAATCATTTACAGTAATAATGAAATTACAGTTTGTCTAACCTGCTTTCTTTTGCAGTCAGAACAGTGTCTGCCTAGTTCCCCATTCTGGTTTTGAACTGCTGAACTGGACCAATCAGTGTGGGGTAAGCTAGCTCTAAAATGGTGCCTTGGACGAATCAGAACTTGGACTCATAATCTGAGCCAGCCACAAGAGGATTGTATGGGCAGTGACTCTGGGAGATGTAGTTTAGACTTCAGTGCCTTTTTGGACCAACAGCAGCAGTCTATTGTGAGTGACAGCCAATCCAGTCAAGAACTGGGAGGAACTCAAAGGAAGTGCCCGGTTTTGTTGGTTGGAGTTTCAGTTGAGCTTTGGCAGTGAAGAAGGAAGGAGCCCTGTGCTTTTTCAGTGTGCAGTTTTAGTCAAAAAACATGTGTAAGGCCCAGAGTTCCGGTCTGCAGCTTATGTAACTGCTTGTTAGGACTGAATCCGTCCTGTGAAAAGAATCAAAGGATCTCTGAAGAGTAGAAACCAGGCTCACCCTGTAGAAGACTGGAGGAATTGCTGAAAATTGCACTGGGTCTGTCAGGAACTGAATCTGCTGTGTGTTCTCCTGGGTATTGTGCAGTAATTGCGATCGGATACAGATGCAGCCTGCCTGGTATAGTGCTTTTTTTATATGGATGTGTGAAGAGGTTTGTGTACCTCAAGTGAGCCCTGCTGACATTGAAGGACCCTATCTTATTTGGAGGTCGTGAGTACTAATTCAGGGTCGCCCCTGTTGAATTGCCACATTAAATCCAAATGGAATTACTGTACTGCTGACTGTTTAATTCTCCTTTTCTCTGTGTGAAAGGGCCCTACCAGCTGCCATGGTTTGGACTAGCCACTAGGGCTTGGGTACCCAGGGACAGTAACTGATAGGGATAGGCCTGTGCACAGAGCCATAGGTAGATTATTAGAGTGATAAGCTAATTAACCTGATTTCCTGTCCTTGTTATATCCCCTAAATAAATCAGAGCTGCTTGTTTCAGCAAAGTTATACTGCCTGAGGTATTTGTCTATGTTAAAGTACTGTACTGTGATTGTTGCACTGTATCTCATTTCACAGGAGGTCCCAGTGCTGGAACCAGACCTGGGGGTAAGTGTATACTGTGAAGGTAATTCTGATATATTGTGGGCCACTAGTGGGAAGAAAGGGGGGTTGCAGTGTCCCAGAGGGCTGTGACCAAGTTAGTTTAACTATTGCAAACCCTGACCTCTGGGTGGAGGCACCCGCCATTGGATCCAGGCCCCTCAACCTGTTAGTGGCAAATCAGGCAGGGGTAGTAGCCCCTGGGATAGCGCCATCTAGGGGTTACACAGGGTTTACCCACGGTCATATGACATGTTTTGACCAATGAGGTTATAGGATTTTCATACACCATTGTATAATAGAGGTTTTATAAGCACTGATCTTTTGTTTGCTGGTCACGCTGTCCTCCCATGGCTAAGTACAGGTAAGGACTGTACTTGGCCCTGGGAGAACAGCTGGACCAGCAGACATTTGATTTGCACTTGTAGATTTTCTAACATGTACTGCAGGCTGTTGAATCTGCCACTGCAGAGCACTGCTCTGATGTCAGCTGCAGAGGATTCTGATATTTCTGATTACAGCAAATGTCAGTTTGGAAGTAAGCAAAATCAGCCTGATACAGTCTACTACATTGCAGTAATCAGGAAGTAAACAAAATGTTTTTGCACACAAAGTGCAAATTGGGAACAGTTCCGCGCATTTTGGTGTGAGGCTCTTGGTGCGAACTGTTCCCCTTTAATGCTCTTACTTTTTCTTGTGCACAATAGGTGGCACCATTGTGATGCATGTGTTGATAGCTCTACTGTGTAGGATGCCGTTGATGTAGAAACAGCTACTGACAGAAGTTATTTTTTTTTTTATTATTGGAAAGGTTTGGTATTTAGTGAGCCCCACCAGAGTTCGTGAGAGTGAGGGTTGCCAGCTGTAGTGTAGGCTCAAGTGGAGAAAATAGTGTTGCTGAGATAGTGCTTTTGTGGATCTTATCTCTATCTGTCAGATAGTGCTGGTATCCTACCTAGGATCATACTAGAAATCCTACCAAAGACAGATGTAGGACTCGGGTCAGATAGCGATGGATCCTATTTAAGATTCAGGGGGTCTTTAGGTCAGATAGTTAGGATCCAAGGTCCGATAGCAATGGATGCTAGTTATGATCCTGGGATCCTAGGTCAGATAGTTAGGATCCGGGATCAGATAGCAATGAATCCTAGGTCAGATCCAGGGATCCTAGGTCAGATTCAGGGATCCTAGGTCAGATAGTTAGGATCTGAGCTGGATCTGTTGCTAGGATCCATAGGATCCACAACAGTTGTAGGATCCCATGCACTGGATCCTAGAGGGTGGGATCTATAGTCAGATAGCACACTTGTCCTACCACAGCAACTGTCTGGCCAAATGGGAGGTATCTGTTGGAATCCTAATTTCTAGGATACTACCTGAGCAACACTAGGGGAAGGACTTTGTTTAAACACTACAGAGTATGAGCAGGGTGTGTGGTTAAGGGAGAGAGCAAGGGCTGAAGTCAACAGCGGCAGTACTGGCAGCACCGAACAGGGACACTGTCACGAGCCACAACAAGTAGTGCTCCAGAAGTGCATGTGATTCACTCGGGAGCAGAGTAAGCACCAGGAGTCGCAAAGCATAAAGTCAGGGTACTGTAGTACAGATAATTTAAAAAATGAATATACAGAATTTGTGAACAAGTAATTGTAGGAAGGTAGAGAGAAGTAAAGAGCCTGCAGGAAGGGTGGAGCAGCTTTGTTGAGGCCGAGCCAGATTCTGGAGATGCTGACATAAGTAATGCAAGGGCAGCCACACACATAGTGGGCAGCTCCAAATGAAGGACTTGCAGACAGATTCTTTGTGAGTGAAAAAAACTTTGTCTGGGCCCCCTTTCTGCCCATTATTTTATGGTTCAGTATAATCGGGGGTTAAAATTCCTTTCAGCAAATAATATTTCTAGATTTATATCATTCATTTCATAATTCTCATCCATCATGTAAGTGGATGGTAATCATAGGCATGCAGGGTTCGCCCATTGGTCATGCAGTGTCATAGCCTCATAGCCCCCTGCACTATGAAGGCATGGGAGGTCTCTGCACCCCTTGGGGTCTACTGCACTTATTCTCCCGTCCACTGATCAAGTAACGGCTGCCCCCCTGTCCTACCTCCCGAACAAGGTCACCAGGCCCCCATGTCAGCTCCTTCCTAGGTCCCCCCCACATGCAGGCACTTATTCGCTTAACATATGACTGAACCTGTGTGCACTTGTCCCAACCCCTTTGAGGACTGTCAACCACCTACCCAAATCTTTCTGAAGTTGCACATCTCCTCCTTGAGAGCCATATTGGTTTAGCCTGCTCTCCGTTATATGTAAATCTTGACTCACTCATTGTTTTGTGTATGCTCTAGCTTATAACTCTCCCGGGTCACCTGTAACACCCCCCGGGTTCGTGATTTATTACTGGTTGTCATTCTATTCCATCACCTGTTATCCCACTGTATGTAAGACTGATCTGTCACTGTACCTACCTACTTAAGTTTGTAACTCTCCCGGGTCACACCTGGAAATAGGCACTTGGCTGTCTAGTGTGACTTACCCGGTCAACAAAAGCAAATAAATAAATAGCAGTCCATACAGATCAGTACAGATTAGGGGAAGAGAAGAAGATGGGTTCACAAGAAAGAGGCAAGTACTGTAGTGCTGTATGCACACTCCCATATTAGAAGATGCACTGATTGTAAGGGGTATCTTATAATTGTTGTTGTGATTGTAATTTTTCAGCAGATTTTCTTTACTGTCCCTTTTTTTGGGGACATTGTATTAACTGGATTTCTGCAACTTTTTTTTTCCTTTGGTAACCAGGTAAGGCCCACTAGGCACACGTGCCTGTTTTCAGGGGTGACTCGGGAGCACCAGGGTAGTTAAGTGACTTACTCAGAGTCGCACAGTATGCAAGTGGAGGTTGTAGGAATCAAACCCATGTCTGTTAGATGTAACAAGCTCATTCACAGCTTGTTACTCTGAGTCTAAACTGTAGGCTGTACTGCCAATCAGACACTGATAACACAGTTAAAAGGTCCCTAAACTCAGTGTTGGGATGGAGGGTGATCAGAGAGGCTAGGCCTTCTCTAGGTTTGAATTGAACATTGATAGTTCATTCACTACCACGGCCATTTACTTGTAAAGTGGAAGGGGCCTCATTTTATCAAGACAGGGACCCTTAAACTCCAGAAGATCATAACACATATTTCTAGCATTGCTAAACCTAAAAAAGTAGTAGTCAGAAAATTCAGTGATGAAGAAGATCCACAGTAAGGCGAGAAAATGTATTTACAGTCAAAGCAGTCAGGGAAAGACAAGAAAACACTAGATGACATGGAACTGCTTGATGCATGCAGAAGTTTCTTCTCAGTATACATACACATATGTATTTATGTATATAGAGATATACAAACATACATAGTTACATACATATGGGATATGCAATAACCTGACTCCAATTTATCTTCCAGGTGTGAGAGGGCACGATCATAATGCATGCATGGCAGAATTACATGTGAATTATGAAGGGCTTGCCCCCTTACAAGTGCTAAACTGCATATTTTGAGTTAGACTATTGCATATTCGATTTTATACATAGTTACATAAATTGGGGATATGCAGTGACCTGACTGCAAATATGCAGTTTTATCTTCCAAGTGTGAGGGGGCAGGACCATAGTTCATGAGTGGCAGAGCCATGGGAGAGTTATGAAAGCCTTGCCTGTTTACAAGTGATAAATGATGCATTTTAGTCAGACTATTGTGTATTTGATTTATACAGTATCAGTTTACTAGTTACAGCTTTCAAATCTGCTGTTTGTTTGAAGAGTTAACTGTTTCTCTTTGAATTCTACTGCTGGTTTCAGAGCTGCTCTAGGTAGTTGTAATATCATCAGCATTACAAAAGCTGCCATCTGATTGGTGCAGTATTCCACTGTGCTGATACCTTACTTTAAAGTGAATGTATCAGGTTTTGCAGATGCCTTTTTCACATAGTATGTCATTGTATGTCATTGCTGCCCATACTTACATAGATACATAGACAGTGTCGGCAGATAAGGGCCTATGGCCCACCCAGTCTGCCCATTTGAGCTTGTAAGTTCAGTTTATGTTTTCCTAGAAGTCTGTTGCCCCTTACCCCTGACCTCCAGAATTTCTTTATGTCTATCCCACGCATTCTTAAATCCCGTGATTGTTTCAGCCCCCACCACTTCCTCTGGCAGGGTGTTCCACTTGTCCACCACCCGTTCTGTGAAGAAATTCTTCCTCACATTTCCTCTGAATCGTCCTCCCTCCAGCTTCATCCCATGCCCTCTAGTCCTGGAACATCTTTTTCGCTTAAAAATAGTGCATTCCTGCACCCTGTTCCTCCCTGTAAGATACTTGTATGTCTCTATCATGTCCCCTCTCTCTCTCTCTCCTCTCCTCCAGGGAGTACATGTTCAGTTCCTTCAACCTGTCCTCATAGGACTTGTGATGCAATCCATGCACCATCTTTGTTGAAGGGCTACATGCCGACACGGGGACTGGGCACTCCGATGTCGGCTTTGGGGGGAGTGTGTGGTAGGCAGCAGGGGCCTCCAATTATGCAAAGCCATGGTGGGGCTCATTTATTATGTTTGCTGGTTTATTTATTAATATGTTTCACCAGGTAAGGCACACTGAGCAAACGAGTTGCTGAAGCTGCAATTTGTTTTGTAAAAAAATCTGTCATAGTCATTTTTATGTTTGCTTGCACACGCAGCACACAAGAAACATGTTGAGGTCAGTAGAGCATTGCAGAGGTGTAGCAATGTTGTGACCAATGCAGGGGACGCTTTAATGGGCACGTCCCTCAGCCACTAATCAACAGGGAAGCTGCTGATGATGGTGGTTTCAGAGCGAGCGCCGCACTTGAAAGAAATCTGCCACTCCAATCAGGGACATTTTTGTCATTGCAGCAGCAGATCTCTCCCCCCCTTCCCAGCAACCAGGCACATTCCAGCCATGCACATGACAGTGCACAGTAATGTGCATGGCTGGAGTTATGAGCAACTCGTTTGCTCAGTGTGCCTTACCTGGTGAAACATATTAATAAATAAACCAGCAAACATAATAAATGAGCCCCACCGTGGCTTTGCATAATTGGCGGCTCCTGCCGCCCAACACACACTCCCCCCAAAGCCAACATCGGAGTGCCCAGTCCCCATGTCGGCATGTATCCCCTCTCCCCCACTATTGTGGCATGCTGGGAGTCCACCCCAGTGTGCCAAAGTAGTTCTTTATCTTTTTCCAACATCGGGATGCCCACTTCCATTGTTGGATGCACCCCCCATGCCCGCTTTTTTTTTCAGCTGACCTCAGGGTGCCCAATCCCCGGGTCAGCATTGATTCCCCCCCTCCACTTGTCTGGCACACTGGGAGCCTACTGCAGTGTGCCAAAATGTATTTTTCATACTATTTTACCTGTAAAAAAGAAAACCATCTCCCAAGGTCTTTTATTTTTGTTGTTGTTTAAACCTAAAGAAAAAGAAAACAGTCCCTTGTCGTCCTCACCAACCTTCCCTCTGTGCACCTCACCTCCCGTACCCCCTCTCACCCATACTTACCTCCGGAGGTCCGGCGCTGCACTCTTCTGTGGACAGGGAACACACCTGCACTCTTCAAAAGCCAACCGCAAACTGAAGAAAATCACTGTAAACCCTATAATGGCAGTCAATTAGGGGGTTCAACTTAGGTTGTTATCTCAGCCATTTTTGAGAGTTTTGTTCCCAAATTTTCAACATGGGGTTCTTGGGACCCCACCTCATGAACACTGACACTGTCATTTCATTTCTCAGTCCCGAAACATGATTTCTCGGTTGCTGCGCGGAATCACCTTTCGGAACCGATTAACGGAACGACAGTGTCACTGTTCATGAGATGGAGTCCCAAAAGCCCATGTTGCAAGCTTTGCAGAAAAAAAATGACTGGCGTTTGAGGTGCATTGCGGTTTGTACACGCCATAACTTCGACAATTTTTAATATTTTCACTCCAAATAACATTGCCATTTTTTCACACCTCCTTTTGAACAGTACAGCTGTCATTTTTTTGCATCCTGCCCAAAACATTTTTTCGCACCACTGGTGCAAAATGGCGCAGTTGCTGTGTGAAATCAAACTTTGGGGCAGATTAATGAAATCACAGTGCCACTGTTTATGAGGAGTAGGTCCCAAAAAGGCCATGTTGAAAATTCGGTGAAAAAATTCAAAAAAATGACTGCATTGCGAGTGTGTGTTCTGCAATTTCTACGCATGCTCATAACTTTGCCAATTTTTCATATTTTCACTCCTAATTTTCAATATTGCAATTTTTTCACACCTCCTCATGAACAGCACAGATGTCATTTTTCACATCCTGCCCAAAATATCTTTTCGCACCTGTTGCGCTGAATGGTGCATTTGCTGTGCGAAATCACCTTTTGTGATTGAGTAATGAAATGATAGAGGTGGGGTCCCAAAAAGCCCATGTTGAAATTTTGGAGCAAAAATACCAACAAACACCTTGGGCATTAGTATTTCCAACCATAATGCCCCACCCTGTACAGAATGACAGACGTCGGGGGGGGGTGTCTTGGGGTGGTCAGCCGTGATGCTCACGCCATTCACTGGGGTCTTCGGCCCTAACATTCACCCCATTCTCCTATACTGCACCCATCTCAGCTTATTTCCTTATGGACTGGGGTGAACATAAGGGCCAAAGATCCCAAGGCACACCGTGACACCTGTCAGTGTCTGCAGGGTGGGGTGAGGTGGAATGGCATGAGCTATGGCCGACGAATTATGGCACACCCCAATGCCTGTCTGTCTCTGCAGGGTGGGGATGGGGGTTGGCATTAGTTCAATACTTCACTGCCATTCCTATTATGCATCCCTCTAACTCCTGCAGTACCAATGCCAATACCAGCAAGCAAACATTCGGCATTCACAAATGCTTGTTTCATTATTAGCAGTTACACCCATGTATTTGATCATTCTTCTATACAAGGAATTAACTAAGACCTTGGGGTGGACTGGTTTGCTTGAAAGTCTCAATTTACCAAACTTTTTTTGCTGTTTCTTTAATTCCTTGATCAGGCGTTAGTTAGCTGCACCCTGCAGGGATTGTCAGTTGTGGGTGAAAATTGAAGGAGCATGTCCTGGGGTTCAGGAGAAGGGGTTTAGATCTAAGCCCTCCTCAACATCAGATCAGAATTAATCTATACATAAAACAACCAAAAATTGAAAGTCTTCTGGTTGGTAACAAAGGTGCTGCTACAGTTTAGACAAGTACAATAACATTTGGATTTTGAATCCAAGAGAAGCAATGTTCCAGTGTTTTTTTTGTGGCTCTACTGTCTGCTGCAGTTAAAGTGGTTTTTGTGGTATAAGTGTGCTGCAAGGGGACAAAAATGCCACAGCTCGGGAAATGTTGTAGCCACAAGGATGCCTACAACAGCATGTTCCATGTAAATAAAATGAATCTTTAAACAAGGGGTTTGGGGGAAGGGGCATAACTATTCCCCCGATTAACGAAATGAGTGATGGTTAAAAGTTTAAAGAAAATAGTGTTAGAGAGAAACAAAGATGGCAGATATGACTGAAGCACCTCTACCATCTTTCATCATGTTCCCTTACGTTTGCAACAGTTTCCACATGAACAATAACTTGAAATTGCTACCACATACACTGGCAGGGAAACAAAATCCTGTGAGTACTAAATAAAGTTTCATTACATCGACCGACATATAGAGCAACTGCAGCAAATTGTGCCTGCAGTATGGCTGTAGGCTTCACAAAATCTGGCCATGTCCCTTATTCTATCCATCTGTCACTGATTTCTTGGCAGCTTTAACATCTGTTGGATAAGTGAAATGAAAATGAAGCATCGTTATTTGTGCAGCTCTGGAATGTTGTGTGGCTCCCTGCAATAAAGGTTAAGGAGGCAAATTCCCAGTTAAAGTCTTATAAATATCCCCTTTCCATTTTTTTCCTGCAGGCTGCTTTTCCCATCAGTATTTTGGCAGAACACTGTCGAATGAGCTGAAAATAAATAATACTGATCTGCTCTTTTTCCTTTTAAAAGCCTGATATGCTACAGAGTGCACCCATGACTTACATAATGGGAACATGACATCATTTTTGGCAGGAAAATATATGATATACTCTGGTTAACATTATATGTCCTGTGGAAAAAATTCCACCCACGGTTTTCTTGGTGTAGGGCAAAAGCTTAACAATTTTACCACTGCATTACCTCATAATTATTATAGATGAGAAAGCAGTTATTATTTTTCAGTGCCAGTTTTGATTTGTAACTGCTCATCTTGTGAGGGAAACTAGGGCAGTAAGGTATAAAAATGCAATGCTTTCAAAGCTGTCGCTGAAGCTTACAAAAAACTGCTCATTCGTTATAATGACCAGTCCAGTAAGTCTTGGTGGGCTACCACCTTTGCCCTTTGATTACTGCCTGCCAGCATGGCACTGGGTCCTGCCCTGTTTTTCTTTTTAATGAGCTATTCGCCCATTCCATAGACTGGAAATTAGTGGATGGAAAATGAGTGACTCCAATTCCATTGGAGAGGAAGCCAACTGAAACAGATGGTTTAATAAGGTGGATATAAAAAACTGTTTGGATGATTTATTGTGTAGGAGGAGCAGCCTGCGTCTGTTACTTAAAATGAGGCATCCTCCTCCTGCAAGGTAGAGAATAGAACACTTGGCAAAAGAGAGACAGAGAGAGGTAGCTTGTCATTTATCATAATTTGACCCAGATAGCAGGGGTGTAGCCTAGGAAAATGAAATTTGTATACTATTTTGTACACCATGACCTTGTTTGTTGCCCCCCTGCCCGGTTTGTAGCCTTCTGTCCTGCCCCCAATTGTGCCCTGTTTGTTGTTCTACAGCTGCATTAAGCATGGTAGCAAATTAAAGCATTGCTACATGGTATGTAGTTACATAAAGGCTTGGCTCCATAGAGCAAACAAAAATCATACTATAACATCAGAAGGTGAGGGCAAATGGTGTCTTTGTGGTAGGGCAACATTTTGTTCTCAAAAATATATTTATACACCTTGGCTCATGTGGTGGTGTCTGTGTTCCTACCCCATATTCCTACATTTTTGCAGTATAGTTCTAATATATCTATGTCCCTGATCAAACCAAGGAACAAATTTCAATAATAACTTGGTTTCAAAAAATAAAACATTCAGGTATTTAACATGAAGAGTAGATGATGACTCTGAATGAATATACAGAAAGTTAAGTAACAGAATTAGGGTTTGCAGGCCCAGAATTGTCGTTCTACATCTTAAACATCTTTTAGATCAGTGAGCTGGGGCACTAACAGTCTAGCATACCTCTCAACTGCTATGAATTTTGTATAGCGCTATGATTTTCACACTCAAATTTACCCTGCACCACCTAGGTTTACTAATGTTCCTCATAATGTTAGACAGGGTTTTAAATAATTGATTAGCAGTTTTTTTCCTGGGACAATATTAACTGTACAGAAAGTATTTATATAGATTTTCTAGAAGTGTTATGCTTGTTAAACACAGTGTGGCAAGTGCTATGCATTTTCACAATGTTTTAGCACTTTTATGGGCAAAACACTAATTAATTTTTAGAGTTAAATAAAACCCTGTTAGAGCTGTTTCTGGACACACAAACTACGCTATGAAACCATTAAACTAAGTTGATATAAACATTCCTTATCACTAACTATATGGGGCCCACTATCTGTAGACATATTATTGTTTAAAATAAGAAAGTGCTACACACTCTGGCCCTTTGCTATGATTTTTGAAGGCCAGTGCTAAGATTTTTAATGCTGCCAAGTTGGGAGGTATGTAGTCCAGTAAATAAACACTACCATTTTCAGCCTGCAGGATAGGATTTTCCTGATCAGGCTTTTAGAAAATGTACAGGGAGGCTTGGACCATACAAGGGACTATGCATACATTTCAGACTTTTTGTTGTGGAGACATGCATTAATTCTTCCCTTCTCCCCCAACACCATTAGAAACATAGAATGTGTCGCCAGAAAAGGACCACTTGGCCCATCCAGTCTGCCCAAATGGTCCCTGCCTAGTCTGTCTCCGCAGACTCTAAATGGTCTCCGGCAACCCTCCCTCCTCCTTGCCTATTTATTAATATTCCCCTATGTCTCCCCATGTATTCTTAAAGCCCCCTATTGTTTTCACCTCCACCTCTTCTGCTGGCAGTCTGTTCCAGGAGTCCAGCACCCTTTCAGTGAAGTAGTACTTTCTCACATCCCTCTTAAACTCCTCCCCCCTCCCCAACTTCATCGCATGCCCTTTGGTCCTGGTGCCCTTTCCCATTTGAAAGAGACTCCCCTCCTGCATCCTGATCACTCCCATGAGGTACTTGTAAGTCTCTATCATGTCCCCTCTCACTCTCTCCTCTTCCAGTGCATACATGTTGAGATCCCTCCATCTCTCTTCATAGGGTTTTTGATGCAAACCTGCACCATTTTAGTAGCCCTCCTCTGGAGTGCCTCTACCATGCATATGTTCTTTCTGAGGTGTGTCCTCCAGAACTGGGCACAGAACTCCAGGTGGGGTCTCACAAGCAAGTGATACAGTGGTAACACCATCTCCTTCCTCATGCTGGAGATACCTCTCCCTATGCATACTAGCATCCCACTGGTCCTACCTACTGTTTTGTCACACAGCCCTGCCACTTTGAGGTCATCAGATATGATCACCCGATGATCCCTTTCCCGCTTAGTGACTGTCATTAACCCCCCCCCCATCCTATCCCATACTCAGCTCCTGGGTTCCTATGCCCTAGGTGCACGATTTTTGCACTTTCTGGTATTGAAGCCCAACTGACATGCTCTTGATCACTCCTCAAATTTCTCCAGGTCCCTACACATTCTTTCCACCCCTCCTGAATGTCCACCCTGTTACAGATTTAGGTGTCACCTGAAAGAAGGCTTCCCTTCCCTTCCCTTCCAGTTCTTCTGCAATGTCACTTATGAAAACATTGAAGAGGACTGGTCCCAGCACTGAGCGCTCCTGTACCCCACTGGTCACTCTCCCCCTCAGTAGATTGAGTGCCATTAACCAAAACCCTCTGTCACCTATCCATCAACTGGTTCCTTACCCAGTTCACCACTTTAAGTCCCACCCTAGGCTTCTCAATTTCTTTATCAATCTCCTGTGTGGTACTCAGTTGAAGGCCTTGCAAAAGTACAGATAGGCCACATCCACTGCCCTCCCCAGATCTATTTCCCTGGTTACCTAGTCAAAGAAATCAATCAGATTCATCTGGCATGACTCCCCCCACCCCCCGAATCCATGATGCCTTTAGTCTTGTGGCCCATTAGATTCAAAATACTCTGCCAACTTTTCCTTTAACAGGGTTTCCATTAATTTCTCCACCATTGATGCAAGACTGACTGGCCTATAGTTTCTAGCCTCCTCCCTGCTGCTGCTCTTATGTAGAGGGACCATGTCTGCTCTCCTCCAGTCCTCTGGAACAACACCTGTTTCCAGTGAGCTGCAGAACGCAGCTGTCAATGGAACAGCTAGCACCTACCAGAGTTCCTTTAGAACCATTGGGTGTGTCCCATCAGATACCATAGCCTTGTCCACTTTCAGAGATGCAAGTCTCTTCAGGACTCTTACCTTGAAAATAGACTTGTGTCCCCCCATTGTTCCTGCTGATCCATCGTGGTCTGTCCCTCTCCCTCTACTGTAAACACTGAGCAGAAGTACTTGTTCAGAATGTCTGCTTTTTTCTTGTCCTCCTCAGTGCAGTCTCCCTCCCACCCGCCAACCTTCTTATCCTCACTATCCCTCCTGTAGACTTCCTCTTCTCACTTATATACCTAAAGAAAGTTTTATCTCCTTTAGCTACCCCTTGGCTATCCTTTCTTCTGTTTGTGCCTTTGCTTCCCTCACTACCTTTCCAGCTTCCCTCTGTTTTACTTGGTACACCTCCCTGTCTTCCTCCATCTGTGTTTCTTTATACCTCTTGAATGCCACCCGTTTTTCCTTCGCTATCTTGGCCACTTCCCTAGAGAAACATAATGGTCTCTTTTTCTTTCTGCTTTAACTCACTTCCTTCACTCAGAGGCTGGTTACCTTAATTATGCCCTTTCTTATTGTTCCACACTGTCCCTCTGCCCCTCTCTTGCAATCCCCCCTTTGAGGCAGTTTCTGAGGCAGTCTCCCATTTCTTTAAAATCCACCCTCCTAAAGTCCAGGACCCTCATCCTCCTGTGGTAGCCTATGTTTCTGTCTTACTGATAACCCACACTAGACAGTGATCATTGGTACCTAGGGGACTAACTACTGTGACATCTGCAATGCTGTCCCTGTTTGCAAGCACCAGGTCCAGCTCTGCCCTGTCCCAAGTGGATTCCTTAACTAGTTGCCTGAGAAAACCCACTTGTAGGGAGTCAGGGATAGCCCTGTCCTTCCCAAAGCTGCAGGTAGAAGACTAATCCACATCTGGCAGATTAAAGTCACCAACGAGCAGCATATCCCCCGTACTTGCCATCCTGGTGCTGACTTCCCCAAGTACCTTATTCAACTCCTCTTCCTGTGCTGGAAGTTTGTATATCACCCCTGTATGGGTAGCAGCCCCAGTACCTATCTTCAGGGTAACCCACAACATCATGGCCCCCACCTGACCACAGGAAGTGCTCGAGCAGAAGACTGAGGCTACCTTCATCCCTGGAGCTTGAAAGCAGTACCTCTGCAGTGTGCCCACAGCTGCACTGTCCCATAGCACGTGGATGGGGGGATGCACAATAAGCCCACTTCTCCCACATGGGATTGCAAAATACTCTGCCAGCACCACCATGCAGGACCAGACCAGGGTCTGTGACCAAAACTGTGATCTGAAGGATTGCTTTATGTAAAGTAAAACAGAATATTTTGACATAGAGTAGTGATACTGTTTAAAAAGTCTTGAAATATTAAACTATCTTTAGAACTGTGAGATTCTTTTCCCATGCACATGTTGGACATAAGGATAATTCAGTATTTAATTAGGACATTCTTTTCTTTTTATGTTACTACTTTCTATTAATATTTTTTTATTATTTTTATTCTTTTTAAATTAGCACTTTTGTCAGGGTCAGTGGCTCAGTAAGTTGCATGCTCGCCTCTGGGTCCAGAAGATCAGAAAGTTACGGGTTCCAATCCCACACCAAGAACATGGTCAGATACCCAGTACAGACACAGTAGTGTTTGTTGTGTTGGTGGGTGCTGCACTGATGAGGTGTAAAATTCTCTACTCCCCATCTTTAGTGGCTATCCAAGTGGAAGTTAATGATCCCACGGCACTTATCATAACAATAGGGGATTTTCCCCAGTGTCCTGCTATTGCTAACATTCCCCATGTCAAGTAAAGCACATCATGTAACCCACTTCCCCACGATGCACCTGGGAATTGATTTATTTGTAATTTTTGACCAGGAAAGGCACACTAAGTGATGATAGCTTGTTTCCAGGTGTGGCCTGGTGGGTGGGTTTCATGGATCTGTTTTATTGACAGGGAGAATGTTGGCCTTGACACCAAAGAAACTCCCCTACTCTTCTTTGATATGTGCCATTGGATCTTTTTCTACCACCTCAACGGTGACCAGAGATGGGCAGAAGGGACCTCGGTTTCACATGTCGTCTAAAGGGCAACACTTAACCAGTGCTATACACCTTCTATTGTATTTCAGTGTCAGTTCTGGGTATTACCCCAAGCACCAGGTGTAGGACTAGAACCCACAACCTTCCAATCTTCCAGCCCCAGAGGCAAGCATGCTATCTACTGAGCCACTGACTGCATATAAGTTCTAGTCAACTAGATATACAAATAAATTAGAAATAGTTTACTGACTATCTCTTTACAAAAATACCTGGGGTAGGTCAGTTTCTTTAGTTTTCATGAAGCATTATGTATCATGCAATGTGGACTTATTAGTTTCACTTTCTTGACAATTCGTTCCTTTTTAAAGTTCCAAGTGAACACGATTTGAGTACTCTCCCTAGAGTAGGACGCACCTACCCGATATGACAGGGGAAGTCCTGCACACTGCTAAACATCACTCATCATGCCAAGCTGCATTTCTGTAGGCAGCGTTGTCAGTCGAGCTGTCCATGTAATTGTGTTGTTGCTTTGAACAGCTTGTCGTTGAGCAGCAAAGTAGCAATTACACAGTATCATGTTGGTTCGAGGGGAGGCTCCTGTGGTTTTTGTGCAATCCATGGCAGTTAGAAATGAAATAGTATCCTTCTCTGTTTGGTGCCTGAGGTGCTGGCTGACAGCTAGCAATAATGAGATTTGTGAATGTTCAGAAGGGAGAAGGGGCAGCTATAATATCAGGGGAACTAATCAAGAGACGATATCCTGTTGACAAGATGATTCAATGTATATTTTCAGTAGGTTTACCCTCTAGGTCACTGGTTCGAATCCAGTTCGGGTTGGTAGTGGTTGAAAGTTGTTATTATATAATAGCTGTTTGGTACCCTATGATAAGTAAGATGTGTTAGGTCTCAATCCAGTTCCTAGTGGACAGGTGTCCATAATCATAAAACCACTTATGGAACTGGCACTAACTGGCACCTTTGCAGTCTCACATGACACCCGAAGGACTGAATGGGCAGTCTGTATGATCATCTTGTCCACTAGAGTTGATCCCTACATGACAGGGTTACATAGAACATAGAATCTGATGGCAGAGAAGGACTGCTTGGCCCACCTAGTCTGCCCATTTCCCTACTTATTGGATAAGCTGTCGATCCTAGTTAACCAACAGACTACTTCCTCCCACCCCCATCCCCACTATAATTACCTTATGTCGGTCCCATGCATTCTTGAATTCCCCCATTGTTTTTGACTCCACAACCTCCTCAGGAAGGCTGTTCCATGCATCCACCACCCTCTCTGTGAAAAAATACTTCCTCACATTGCCCCTGAGCCACATCCTACCATGCCCCGTACTTTATAGCATTCAATCCCGGGGCCCACATATACTCCTTTTCTCCATCCACCTTCTCTACATCCAGCTTTACCAACTCCTTTCTGTGCACCGTGCCCTCCTAGCCTTTCTTCCCCTACTTCCCTCCCTCTCTTCCCCCCCCTACCTTCACCTCTACCTGGTGTATATTTTTATTTTAATTTTTTTCTTCCGTTACTTCCTCCTGCAACCTTAGATAACCTGCTTTATCTTCCTATAGACACTTCTATGTATGTAAATACCGTGTAATCTGTACAATATCTGTATAATTCTATGTATATATGACTTCTTTTCTTCCTCTCTGTAAAGAGTATTATCTGTATTGCCTTGTAAATACCTGTGTTGACCTGTATATACAATTGTTCATGCTCCACCCAGGTCCATCTTGCAAATGAGCTTCTGCTCAACAATGAACGCCTGGTTAAATAAAGACTTGATTGATTGATTGATTGAGCCATCCACCCTCTATCTTCAAATTTTGCCCCTTGTTCTTGCACATCTCTTTTTCGGAATTACGCTACCCTCTTAGACTTTGTTGATTCCCTTTGGGAACTTGAAAGTTTCTATCATGTCCCTCCTTTCCTCAAGGGTATACATATTAAGCTCTTTTAGTCTCCCTTCACATGGCTTCTGGTGCAGACTCTGCAGCATTTTGGTTGCCCTCCTCTGGGCTGCCTCCATCCTGTCTATGTCCTTGCAGAGATGGGGTCTCCAGAACTAGACGCAGTACTGTAGATGGGGTTTCACCAACTGTCTGTACAGAGGGATAACAACTTCCTGCTTTCCACTGGTGATGCCTCTCCCTGTGCATCCCAGAATCCCCCCGGCCCTCCTTACTGCCCTCTCACATTGCTTGCCTACCTTAAGGTCATCTGATATGAGTACTCCCAGGTCCCTTTCCATTTTTGTTGTTGTTAGTACCCCCATTGTGTACTCTTCCCCTGGGTTTTTGTTTCTCAAGTGCATTACTTTGCACTTCTTTGTATTGAAACTAAGCTGCCATACACTTGACCATTGCTCCAACCTTGACAAGTCCCTTGTCATCCTTTCCACCCCTCCTTGTGTATCAACCCTGTTGGAGATATTTGTGTTGTCTGCAAAGAGGCATATTTTTCCTTCTAGTCCCTCTGCAATGTCACCTATAAAGACATTAAAGAGTATCAGTCCCAGTACTGAACCCTGCGGCACCCCCACTAGTAACTCCCCTTTCTCCAGAGTGTGCTGCATTTACTATTACCCTCTGCATCCTGTTGTCCAGCCAATTTGTTACCCAGAATACCACCCTGGGACCCACTCCCAGGCTGGTTAACTTGTTTATTTAAGCAATAATGCATGACAGGGTGAGGGTTGTGCTGGGATAACCTCATGCCTGGGTGGTTGTGCACAAGGCCGCAGGCCAAGTGCGTCCAACATCCCAGAAGTGAGGTTATCCCAGCACAACCCACACCCTGGAGTGCATTATTGCTATTATACAATGGCTCGTTGTTATACAAAATGAAAAAAGAAACATTTAAAAAATGTTTTTAGAAGATTTTTAGTATGGCGATATATTTGTTTCTGAAGGGGAGAGGGAGGAAAAGCTACAAGAAATCAATACTATGAGGTTGTGCTGGGATAACCTCACTGTGTCAGGGACACACTGACCAGTCAGAGTCCAGGAAATTTTCTTGCCATTGTGCAATAATCTTTTGTGTGGTACTGTGTCAAATGCCTTGCTAAAGTCTAAATAGGCCATATCCACAGCCCCTCCCTGGTCTACTACTTTGGTCACCCAGTCAAAGAAATCTATTAGATTCGTCTGACATGACCTTCCCACTGTAAATCCATGCTGCCTTGGGTTCTGTGTCCCACTGGCCTCTAGGTACTTGGCAATTCTTTCCTTTCAGAAGTGATTCCATTATTTTCCCTACCACTGAGGTCAAACTAACAGGTCTGTAGTTTTCTGCCTCTGACTTGCTCCCGCTTTTGTGAAGGGGGATCATTGAGGATCACTGGAAGGGCAATATGGGTTTGTAGGGTAACTTGTACTGTGCTTAACCCTACAGCAGTATGGGAAAAATGGCCTTCAGGTGGCTTTCCCCAACTTACTGGAATAAACTTCAAGCCCACCTCAAACTGAACTCCATTGTGAAATGACGTACCTTCAAGCACCTGATTGACCAATACTGCTCTGATAAATGTACTTGCCCCTAATATATGATAGTTGATACTCTGCATATTTTTCTACAAATTGCACCCACCCTGTTCTTTTACCATTTTTATGCCTTAAACCAAATGTTTTTTCTGTGTCTCTAGTCTGTATCTGTTACCCTATTACTATCACTTAGCTGCATATATGCTGTTGTACTTTTACATTAATTCCTCATTCTGTATACTTATCATTGCTGGTTTTTTTTACTGTACTGTACTGTCCTAACCAGGACCTCCTTGCAAATTAGCTTTACTCAGCCTTCACTACAATCAAACTGGCCTCTTCGATGATTACTTAGATTCATGTTATCGTAGGTAAAGCTGTGAGCAGCAGTGAAAATTTACACCTGAGGCATATAGCTTATGAGGTCCTGCAAAATACTAATTGTCAGGTCAAATGATCTAAAGATTTGCTTGGCTCATTGTAAGTGAAAAAGTAGCCAGTTGCTTAGCTCATTTGGAAAGATCTTGGGCTGAGCAAAAACTGAACTAATTTAAACAGTCTGGAATTGTCTCAGCAATATGACTTGTTTGCTTTCTCTTCTTAATGGACACAGCTTCATTCTTCTGTCACCTGCTGTGCCCTACTGGGTAACCTATACTTATTCTATACCTAATCTACGCCCCCCCACACCTACTGCCTTCCTACTCCCTACACTTTCTCACTAGTTCCCCCTTCACCTATTACTGCTTGGCTGCAACTGCTCTCACAGCATTGTATCCCTCGCTGATTGAACATTGCCTAGTCGCTCTATTTTACCTGCTGTTAATGCCTCAAACATCTATATGTAACGTGTATTTTGTTCCATAATGTTCTCTTGAAGTTTGTCTCTGTACTCTCCCAGGTCATGCCTGAAAATAGTAATTTTTTTGGCTAGTGCACCTACCCAGTAAACAAAAACTAAATAAATATGGACCACAGAGATGGGCAGCTAGCACCAACTGGCATCTTGAAAATGTTTCCACACTGAGGCAAAGCAGAAGCAATTAAAGCAGTTGGTGAATTACTACTGTAGCTCAGAACTGATGTCAGAGATTGGACTGTTGTCAGCTTTAGCCCAATATAATAGCTGTTGCCTGTGGCAAAGTTAAGTTTAAAAAACATCTCATGGTGACTGAAAACATTTTAACGATTAGTTTTTAGACCATTACTGCCATTAAATCCACTCCTATATACAAAGAAAAAAAATCATCCATAAAGATTTTTTTATGTTTATTTTTTTTTATTTTAAAGCGAGGGGTGTTAGCGGGATTTTCAACTGTCATCTACATAAAATCAGCATGAGCTCCGTTTAACTGCAGTTGGTTGACTTGATTTTCAGTTTTATTTTGCTGCCCCTGAGTTTTCCACTGCCCCCCCCCCAATAAACTGCTGTGTTGCGGAGGGCTGCCTTACTGCACCCTTCCTAGGTTTGGGAGGGCAGGTGAGTGGCCAGCTTCACAACTGACATCAGTGCTGCTATGTGATCAGTAAAGAAGGGTGGGCACAAACACTGGGAAGTCCTCAAACCCCCAGAGCAAAGTGCCTCCCCTCCTCCACCCCCAAGCTTCATCATCAGATTACCGGGACTCTTGATGCTGGATTTGCAGCCAGTTACAGTATGATTTGGCTGCACTTACGATACTTGTGATGAGAGTGTTAGACCACAGAAAACACAGTGTATCTTCTTATTGCAAGTGCTGCATGTTGCGCATCATGAATGGCAGATACATCAGATATACTTTGATATGCCGAAATGCATCAGCCGGACATTCACACTCCTGACCTCGGGTGCCCAAAACACGGTTGCCCAACATTGGGATTTTACTTGCAGAAAATGTTTTGCCCTCCCCCCATACTTTAGGATTCCTACTCCACCACGGGTAAAATCCCAATGTTGGGCAACTATGTTTCGAAAGCTGGGTTTGGGGAGGTGAGCATCGGTCGATGGCTGGCATGATCGACGTATCCCCATGCATCAGATATTTGATGCATGTGTCATATTTTGGTTGTAAAGTGAGTAAAGATTTGTAAAGGCATCTGAATGTTTGACAGTCACCCGCAAACATTCCACCACATTTATGCAAATGTAGCCTCCCCAGTACTACCAGCCACAAGTGCTGCATTGACACTTTAAAACGCAGCCCTTGGTCTTGCAGGTGGTAGGTGTGAGAACACTCTAGCATGATTGCAGCCTAGGCTCATATCCCAAGGCCCAAACATTGGGAGCAGAGGCCGACAGGTAGGATCCAGTAATGTTTGGGCACGCTTCTCCCAAGGCAGGAAGGCTCCAAAGCACCTTTCTTCCAGTGACACCTGAGGACCTTATGCTGCTGCCACTCAAGTTTTAGAAAATAATGTAACATCTGCCCCCCCAGACAGATGAAAGCTCACACATCACTTTGGGGAGGAGGGTGGGAGCTAAATTTGGGAATGGTCAAGTCAAAATTTCATTGATTACCTAGAAAGCCATTACAATTAATGCAATCCAATAATAGTACATAACAGTACATGGCTATTAAATCAAAATAACATATATCTAATAAATATACATAAATATATTGTTTAGAAATTTAAAATCATGTGAATACATGTTTAACATGAAGTATAAAAACAATGTCAGATCAAAAATCACCTAATAAATGTGTAAGTATTCTTCTCATAGGTGGGTTGCTTCTAGAAAATGAATTAATCTGTCTAAAATATATCTGTCATCAGAATTAAACTAATAATTTATCATTTTATCATTTTATCGGGAGGTCGAGACCAGCCATGATGTCACCAAGCCATGTGGTCCGTTGTGGACCGTAAAGCAGACAAATTAACAACATATGTTTAAGAACATCTTCCAACAATCTCCCACATCTACAGAATGGTGAGGTAACCTTAGGCCTCTTCTGTCTGAAACATAGTTGGCTGTATAAGTTTCCATCCTGAGTTTAGTACGTGTCCTTCTAGCTTTGGGTTGGACATCTTTAGTAAATAAAGTTCCAGCCTGTATGTATATTTTACTTGTCTATACCATTGAAATAACTTAAGTCTTCCCAGTCTTTCAAACATATTTGTTTTATCAATATCTCTAAGTCTAGTTTTAACTGTGAGAACTATATCTTTCCAGGGCCTAAGATATATGTCCTACAAAATATACCCTAAGCCATATGGGAAAAGGAGATTCTTGATTATTCTAAGGGTAGGAAAATCATAACCCATAGAAGAATATTTTATCTCTTTTTCCAGACATTTTCTTGGCAGTCTTTCTTCTTGCAGTAAAAATAACTTTAAGACTGAGATAATTTGTCTTTCAGCTACCATAGAGGAAAAAGAATGTTGGCCTAGTTCTACACTGAGAATAGCTGCTGGGACAGACTGTGGAACCATAAGAATATGTCTATTTGTTTTATTAAAAACAGTCTCCAGTTTGCCCAAATCAGATATTTCTGCTGCATATAATGCACATCTTTACTTTTGTATTCAAGACATTCAGGATACCTTTAACTGTACTACGACCCATTTTTGCATTGAATGCTCTAAATGCCTTAGTTGCCATATTCATTTTTTTCAATATAAGATTAATATGTTCTTTCCAAAGGTGATTTTTAACATGAAGTATAAAAACAATGTCAGATCGAAAATCACCTAATAAATGTACAGGTATTCTTCTCATAGGTGGGTTGCTTCTAGAAAATGAATCAATCTGTCTAAAATATATCCATTATCAGAATTAAACTGATAATTTATCATTTTATCGGGAGGGAGGTCGAGATCAGCCATGATGTCACCAAGCCTCTGATGTGGAACCTTTGTAAAAGAGCCAAGGCTCAAAGGTATTTGTAATCCTAGACTTAATAAATAAAATAAAATTTTACATAAATCTTACCCCTAGGTAGCCATAAAACTTTACTTTCTCTACCTTCTTATTGTTAATCCAGAAATTAGGGGGCTTATTATTTTGAGTTCTGAATATTAATATTTTAGTTTTAGCCATATTAATATTTAATTTGTGCTCAGCACAAAGTTTAACCAAGATTTTACATTTTCTTTGAAGTCCCAGAATGGATGTTGATGTTAGGACCAAATCATCAGTGTAGGTTGAGCAGTCTACTCTAGTGTCCAAAATGCTAGGAGCATGGAATGCAGGATTATGAAGTCTTATAAGTATTTCATTAATATAGACATCAAGAAGAGCAGAGGCTAATAAGCAACGTTGTCAGACCCCAAGGTTTGTTTGAAATGCTGAAGTAATGTGCCCGTACTGGTCGTATTGGGCTTTAGCCCATGTGTGGTCATGTAATCTAATTAAAATATTAAGGAGCTCTGGTTGAATGCTTAACTTTTGCAACTTACTCCAAAGTAGAGTTCTGCTTACACTGTCAAAGGCTGATGAAAAATTGACAAAGCGGCAGTATAGTTTACCTTCCTTAACTTTTACATATTTCCAGACAAGGAAATTTAGGACATAGCAATGCTGGATTGTAGATCTTCCTTTTCTGAAGCAGTTTTGTGTTTCACTAACAATAAAGTTTTCTTCTAGCCAGGATATGAGGTGATCTAGTATTATTTTGGTGAAAGTTTTCTGAGATATATCAATCAGACTAATTGGGCTGTGCATTCTAGGGTCATTTGGATTTTCTTTTTTATGAATAAGAAAAATAATACTACCTTGCCAACTAGTTGGACAATTATGTCCCTGTGCAAAGATGTTAAATATTTTCTCAAGTACAGGGGTCCACCAGTCACTAAGATATTTATAGATGTCACCAATTATTTTATCTGGTCCCGGCGCTTTATTAGATTTAAGTTGAGTTATTGCTAGTACTATTTTTTCTCAAGGTATGAGTATTGGTAATGCATAGATTAACTGTCTTGAATCAAGCTTGTTAGCTAATGAAGTTGTTTCTGCCTCTGGATAAAAATATAAACTGGAAAAATGTGCAACCCACATGTCTGGTTAAATGTGTGCTTCTACTCTAGTTGAGTATTTATTGTACCCCGGCTAACCAGCTTCCAAAATTGTTTACTGTCTTTATTAATTATTGCTTTCCTAAGTTTTTCCCAGAGCTTTTTAGCATAAAGCTGACGTTCTTGCTCCAAATTGCTTTATATTTTTTCCTTTCTCTCTTTATGTTAATAAGCTGTTTATGTTTTTTATTTTGGTTTTTAAGTAACCTATATTACCTAATTTCTTTATTTAACTCTTGCTTTGCTTTCCTACACCTTGAGTTAAACCATGATTTGCCTTGATTATTAATGGTCCCAATACTATTAATTGTACAGTAAGGTTTTATCAAATTGTTCATATTTAGCCAATAAATCAGGGTATTATTGAAATCTGTTTCCTCAAAAAAAAAAATGGATGTAAGTAGATCATTTATCAATCCTACATGTAGTAAATCATAAAAAATGTAATGGTGTTATTACCCCCATTTAATCCTTTTTTGATTAATACATTTTTAATCCTTCCTTACTGCGAACTACAGTATTAATCTCTACTGGTTGTTTAAGATGAAGTTTTAATTGTAGCAGATTATGTGCAGATTTTGACCTCTATGTAATTTCCAGGTTATATATTAACTTGGCTGCTTCTAAGTTGGACCATACAAGATCAGTTGTCGAGGAGCCCTTAGATCCCAGATAAGTGAGATTGCCGATTAGATCCCCTGGTAGGCGTTCATTAAGTAAAATCATATTTTTTTCTGCTAACATTTGAGAAAGCTCTTTCCCTCTGTAATTGCTTTTCTGGTCCAGGAAAAGGAAACTTCTGTCTTTGGTCATTATGGGCATTTATTTCTAAAAGATAAGAAATTAATTCAGTGTTTGGTGAGTTATGTGGGATCCTGGCATTAAAATTATCCAAAAGTATTACAACTGCATCGGGCTCAGTATCCATTAGATTTTCCAGAGCTAGTCTAAGTTGGGTGACTGTGCTATCCTGGTTTCCTTTTACTGGGGAAAGATACATATTAGCTGTTATCAACTTTAAGTGAATTTCAATGTGTTGGCTGTTATCAACTTTAAGTGAATTTCAATGTCCTCCAGCAGTAACGTCAAAATACTGTTGGGGTAATGTATTGTTTACTTACTCTATAATTCAGAGCAGTCTTGATACAAATTGAAATACCTCCCTTGTATCTTCCAAGTTGTTCCCCTTTGGTAGTGGATTTTGATATACTGGTATAACCGTGAATCTCTGGAACTCGATCTACCGTACATCGTGTCTCCTGGAGGCACATTATATCAAATGTCTCTAGAAAACTCTTGACTTCTGGGTCAGCTAGTTTTAAATGTGTTCCCTCAATGTTCCAAGATAAAATCTCAATGTCTCTACTATTTTGCTGAAGTGGCCATGAGTTTTCTTGCACTTTATGCTTTTTTTGTCGTTCTATCTCTTCCTGACCCAGTGTTAGAAATCTGTTACAGGAAAAACATTTTTTCCAGTTTTCTGTATCCTCTTGTTTATTTCTTTCTCCTGTTTCTTGTTGGTTCTCACAAAATGAATCCCTGCTGTGATCTCCCCTCACCCAATCCTGTGAAGATGTTATATAAATGCCTAAAGCATCTAATGTAATTGTATTTTTTAGTAGTGCTTGGGCAGTCAATGGGCTTTTGAAGGAGAAGTCTATTTATGATGTATTATTAATATTTTTATATAGCTTGATGAAATCTGTTGTGTTTTAGAGATAGTAATATGTTATTCTGGTGAGGAAAGATGAAATTTCATTTTTAATGATCCCTATAGTGTTGTATTTAGATGTCTCCCAGACAAAAATAGTGACAGTTCTGCAATTGCATTCGTCTTGTTATTTAGACTCATAGGCCCGGATATTCAGACTGCACCAGGCTGTGGCACAAGCCTGGGCGCAGTGCAAGTGGGCTGTGCAGGGACATTGACAGGGTGATATTCAACAGCATCACTGAATATTGCACCCTGGCCACCCTGCAGTGTGCATAGTGCAGTGGCACTGCGCCAGCGCAAGTGGCCAGAGTGGAGCAGGGGGATGCGCCAGTGCAACTTCCATTGTGCTAGGTGCAACAACCATGGTATTCAAAGGTGCAAGTGCAAATGGGGCCATAATGCATGCAAGGCACAAATGGGGCCATTTGTATGTCATTATGGCCTCATTTGCATGCAGGTGCGCCGATCCCCGGTGACTTGTGCCTGTCACCTTGCCAGACTGCAGCCATCAGGGACCGAAACCCCCTGCACAGCGCGGAAAAGTGCCCCACCGCCTGAGCGCTGGCATCTGTTAAAATAAAACATGTCCAATATCCCTGGTGGTCCAGTGGACCGCTTGCAGCCCAATCACAGGCATCTGTGTAAAAAGATAAGTCCAATATCCCTGGTGGTCCAGTGGACCACTCGCAGCTCGATTGCAGGCATATGTAATAATGAGAGCTCCAATATCACTGGTGGTCAGTGGTACCTCCCTCCCACCACCCACTGGGCCCCACTGCCCGCTCTCCGCGGTTAGCGATAGGTGCAGCACCTACCTCCTGCCGCCCGCCGCCCACTGACTGACAGTGGGCCGGTGGGCTGTCGCCCATTGATCCACAGCATGAGCCAACTGTGTGCAGCCCATACCATCTCTACAGTCCAGATATGTGAATGGATTCATTCACATATCTGGACTGTGAAGACGGCATGGGCTGCATGCCAATTGGCTCATGCTGTGGACCAATGGGTGTACAGCCCTACCCTACACTGTCAGTTGGCAGACGGTGGGGTGGCAGGCAGGTGGGGTGCTGCTGCCCCGCCACTGATGGGGGGCGGGGTGATGGGGCTCAGTGGGCCACTCAAGAGGGAGCAATCTTAGACCTGGTTCTCTCAAATGGAGATGGAGAGAGGATCACAGATGTAGAAGTGGGTAGCCATCTGGGAACTAGCGACCATCGAACAGTATGGTTCACAATAAACACAGCAATAGAGTCAAGCCATACTAAGGCAAAAGTACTGGACTTTAGGAGGGCTGACTTTGCCAAAATGGGTGAGTGCCTAAGGAATTCACTAGCAAATGGGCAGGAAGGAGGGGTGGATGAACAATGGGGAATAATAAAAACTGCCATCACAGAGGTAACAAGCCTTTGTGTGAAGCAAATAAACAAAACAAAATGATGTAAGAAACCACTGTGGTTCTCAAAGGAAGTGGCAGTGAAGGTTCAAGAGAAAAAGAAAGCATTCAGGAAGTACAAGGAATCACAGAAGGAGCAGGACAGAGAACTGTATCAGTTAAAGCAAAAGGAAGCTGGGAAGGCAGTCAGAACAGCAAAGGTCCAAACCAAGGAAAAGATAGCCAACTCAGTTAAGAAGGGGGATAAAACCTTTTATAGGTACATCAGGGAGCGAAGGAAGACCAAGGGAGGGATAGTGAGGCTTAATAAAGGGGAGGGAGGGTCGGCAGAGGGAGACTGTGAAAAGGCAGAGATACTAAACAAATATTTTTGCTCAGTATTTACAAATGAAGAGGGGGAGGTACCTAAAACAAACAGTAGAAACACTCTGGATACAGAAGTTGATACCAGCCCATTTACAGAAGCAAGGGTTCTGAAAGAACTCTTAAAACTGAAGGTGGACAAAGCAATGGGGCTCGATGGGATTCATCCCAGAATTTAAAAAGAACTAAGGTAGAACTAGTGACACCACTGACTACCCTCTTAACAAATCATGGGAGGATGGGGTGATACCGAGGACTGGAGGAGGGCAGATGTGATTCCCTTCACAAAAGTGGGAGCAAGGCAGAACCAGGAAACTACAGACCTGTTAGTTTAACCTCAGTGATGGGGAAATGATGGAATCACTTGAAGGAAAGAATTGTCGCTTATCTAGAGGCCAGAGGGCACAGGACCCAAGGCAGCATGGATTCACAGCGGAAGGTCATGCCAGACAAATCTGATAGATTTCTTTGACTGGGTGACCAAAGTAGTAGATCAGGGAGGGGCTGTGAACATGGCCTACCTAGACTTTAGCAAGGCATTTGACACAGTCCCACACAAAAGATTAATATACAAGTTAGTCAGCCTGGGAGTGGGTCCCAAGATGACAGCCTGGGTAAAGAATTGGCTGGAGAATAGGACACAGAGGTAACAGTAAATGGAGTCCCTCTGAAAGAAAGGGGTTACTAATTGGGGTACCCGAGGGTTCAGTATTAGGACCGGTCCTCTTCAGTGTCTTTATAGTTACATTGCAGAGGGACTGGAAGGAAAAGTATGTCTCTTGCAGATGACACAAAGATCTGCAACAGAGTTGATGCACATGGTGGGGTGGAAAGGATGAGAAGGGACTTGGCAAGGTTAGAGGAATGGTCAAATGTATGGCAGCTTAGATTCAATGCTAAGAAGTGCAAGGTAATGCACCTGGGAAACAAAAACCCAGGGGAAGAGTACACAATGCGGGGTGAGATGCTAATAACAACAAAAATGGAAAGGGACCTGGGGGTAGTCGTATCAAATGACCTAAAGGTGGGCAAGCAATTTGAGAGGACAGCAAGGAGGGCTGGGGGGATACTGGGATGCATAGGGAGAGGCATCACCAGTAGAAAACAGGAAGTTATTATCCCTCTGTACAGACTGCTGGTCAGACCCCATCTGGAGTACTGCTTGCAGTTCTGGAGACCCAATCTCCGCAAAGACATAGACAGGATGGAAGCTGTCCAGAGGAGGGCAACTAAAATGGTGCAGGGTCTGCACGGAAGACATATGAAGAGAGACTAAAGGAGCTTAATATGTATAGCCTCGAGGAAAGGAGGGAGAGGGGGACATGATAGAAACTTTCAAGTACCTCAAGGAATCAACAAAGTCCAAGGGTAGCATCTCTCAAAAGAGTGTGCAAGAACAAGGGGCACAATTTGAAGATAGAAGGGGTGGCTCAGAGGTAATTTAAGGAAGTATTTTTTCACAGAGAGGGTTGTGGATGCATGGAACGGCCTTCCGGAGGAGGTTGTGGAGTCAAAAACACTGGTGGAATTCAAGCATGCATGGGACAGTCATAAAGCCATTCTAGGGAGTGGGGGTAGGAAGAAGTAGGCTGCTGGTTAACTAGGATCTGCAGCTTATCCAGTAGGTAGGGAAATGGGCAGACTGGGTGGGCCAAGCGGTCCTTATCTGCTGTCAAATTCTATGTTTCTATGTTTCTGTGTTTCTATGGGTGGGTGGGGAGGGGTACCGCTGGACCACCAGGGACATTGAGCTCTCCTTATTATTACATATGCCCACGATCAGGGATATTGGACTTACATTTAACAGCACATGCCCATGGTCAGGCATGAGGGGCGCTGCCACGAAGGTGCAACCGGAGCTTGGGTGGCCACCCACAGGTGGCAGCTGCCATGTTGTGCCCTGAAATACGGCAGCTCACCTGTGGGTGGCCAGCTGTTGTTCCTTTTTTTTTGGCTCACCTGTGTGCAGTGCAAGTAGGGGTTGCGCATGTATGGGCTCAGCACATCCCGGGTTGAATATCGGGATGTGTGGAATATGCATGGGCACACCCCACCCACCTTCGCGCCATACATTACTGATGTGCTCCGGCGCATCGGGATTTGTGCCAGGCTCAATCCCCATTTGAATATTGCACCGGGGCGCATCAGTGGGTTGCGCATGGCACAACAGTGTTGCACCATGCGCATCCCTTCTGAATTTCCAGGCCATAGTTTTTAATTCTCCTAATGATGTTTTCTATTTCCCTTTTATCCCATTTCTCCTCTCTGTCTCTCCACTATTTCTGGTGGTTGTCAGTTTCTCTCCACTAATCTCTTTTGAGTTTATAAAATTTTGGGGGTTGGGAACCACTTGTGGAGGAGTCAAAGTGACACCTCTCAGTCTCAAGATTCTTTCCTTTTCCCTTGTGGCTTTAGTTATGGTCTGACTGCGTGTATAGAAGCACACAGTCATGAAATTGTTTATTGGGGAGTCTAGTGGTGTAAATGTTCTCACCATCCTCTTCTGAAAGGTGTAGGCGATATACCATCCACTTCTTGTGATTTTCATTTGTTTCTGCTTGTAATTCAGGTATACCATAAATTTCTGTTAAATATTCTTTCTTTACCCTCAGGATTAATATATTTACCAAATTCCACTAGCTCATCTCTAAGTTTACTAGTCCCTGTTTTAACTGTAGAGGCTTTATTAAAAGGTGGTCTCAGCCTTTCTCCCAGTCAAAATAATTTTCTCTGATCCTTATTATAGTTATAATTCAGTTGATTTACAGATGTAGGGGCACCAGTAAAGTTGGCCTGAGGTGTTTCATTAATATACTCAATTACCTTATTCTTATCATGAAGTTTGTTCATGTTAAGTTCCCCCTGGGATTTCTCTAGTTTGTTTAATCCCGCAATAATTGAGTTTAGATTTTGTGCTATAGATTTCAGATCAGTTTATTTTATAGTTATATTCATTTTAGAAGGGTTTTCCTTACTGTTTGAAAGAAGTTGTGAAGATCTCAAGCTTTTAACTAAGTTTGGAGAATTTAGATCTAGTTCTAGCCTCAGGCAAATTAAATTGGGGACTAATCAAGGAGAAATTTCCCAGGGGATAGTCATCTCTACTATCATTACTGTATGGCTCATAGAATTCAGATGAGTTCCCATAAGTCAAATCATTTAAAGATTGATCGGAAGGTAGGAAGGGACCAAGAGACTTGAAGGAGTCCCATTCATAGGTTTCAAGCTAAATTCCCTGCATTTGCAATGAGGGTATTGAAGTATTTAATGTTTTATTTTTGTTTGTTTTTTGTTCACTTAGGTTGGTCTCCTTCATCCCAGGCCCTTCCTCATTCACATTTGAGTTTAGTTGTAAGTAGTCCTAAGGGGGAACACATGGAGTAGAGAGGTAGGCAGAATTAGAGAGCAGAAAAAAGCCAATAAACCAATAAAGAAATATTTAACATGTTTGAGTATATTTTAGCATGGAGTAAACAGTAAGCACATACAAAAGTAATTATAGGCAACAATACCATAGTTGATTGTATGATATTCCAAAATAAATAGTACAATAACTAAAACAAAAACAAAACTTGAAACACATGGGAAAACTGTGCTGCAGGTGTAGCATACACACAAATCGCATATAAACTCTGGGCAATAAAAACCAGGACCAAAAACCCAGAATCCAAATAAGTTTTCAGATGGGTCAAAAATGGGTAGAATTAGAATTAGTAAAGTCTTTGGTAAGTGTTAGGAATTAAGAGAAGGGAGAGGGAAGAAATAAATAGTGTCTCCTCTAGGAGAAATATTTCAGTATAAGATAAGAATAAAATAAAGGAACAAAATCTGTGTTTCTACAGATTTTCTGCAGACGTAAATGTCAAGTCCAAGGTACTTAAGCTGATTCAGCTTAGGTAGATTCATTTAGCTCCAGGTTTATTTCCTTAGTTTTCCTTAGTTTTTAGGGACATCTGAAGTGTGTGAAAAGAAAGTTTTAACTTCAGCTTAAACTTTAGAGTGACAGACCCCCCCCCATGGGGTCGCCCCGAGGATTTTGCTTCCAGAGTGGGCTCCTCCATTGACCAGGACTCCTAGTTACGGGAGCAGTATGTTAGGTGCTAAAAGGCAACAGCTCAAGAAAGTCCAGAAACAGTGCTGAAATGAAACGTCGCTACTGCAGGCTCTCCTATGCTTACAGTTAATAATGGCTATAAGCTGTTTGTTTCAGGCAATGGTAGCATATCTGCTGTAATTTGGATGACAGTGGGCTCAGGGCAGATTAAGACGGTCAGGCAGAGGCACATCCCAGATCCTATTCCACTCAAGAACTCATATGCCACACTTGCAAATGGGGGCAACCAAATAGAGGTACCCAGAGAAATGGAAGGAAAGGATGTAGAGGTTAGCCAAGGAGGTGAACTCAGCGGGGAGAGCAGTGGACCCCAGAGGAGGAGGAAGCGAATCCTGGTGGGGGACTCCATCATAAGAGGGATCCAGCTAGGAACACAGGAGGGGGAGGGGGAGGACCGGGAAGTGAGGTGCCTACCAGGCGCCACGGCACGGAGGGATGGAAGGAAGATCCTGGGGATCACTGGGAAGGTAAGATGGGAGGATGAGCTGGATGTCATTATCCACCTAGGTACTAATGACCTGGCAAATGAGGAGCCAAAGGAAGTTCAGGAAGAGTTTAGGAAATTGGGAAGGGGTCTCAAGCAAGTAGCTACTTCTGTCACCTTCTCAGAAGTACTACCTGCGAGAGGCATGGGAGAGCATGGGGTGCATGCACCAGGAACTTTAGCTCATGGTTGAAGAACTGGTGCTGTGAGGAAGGGTTTAAATTCATTGGTGACTGGGGACCCACCTGGTGGGATGGAGGTTTGTTCAAGCCTGACGGCCTCCATCCATCCTGGAGGGGAATCCAAGCACTCAATGATAAGTTTAAATGCTACACTGACAAACATTTAAACTAGCCAAGGGGGGTGGCAGACCAGCAAGGAAGGTACCTACTTGCTCACCCCCCACAGCTAGGAGTGGAACCAGTGAACCGGAGGAGTGGATATCTCAACAAAACTGTGTGCAAAAGATGGAGATTAACGCCCAAGAGGTGGATAGGCAGAAGAGGGGCAAAGATCAGCAGAAGGGCAGACAGCAAGGAGAACCAGGGATAAAGGACAACCAGGGAAGGGGCTGGAGCAAAACAGCTAAACAGTCTAGGGAGGTCAAATCATGGAAAGCCAATGCCAGGAGCCTTAACAACAAGATGGAAGATCTGGAGGCTGTCATGGTGCAGTCAGACCTGGGCATTGTGGCCATCACAGAAACCTGGTATAATGATAACCATGACGAGAGATGACCATTCCTGGCTACAACATATTCAGAAGAGACCGGGCAGGTAGGAAGGGAGGAGGAGTCGCACTGTATGTGAAAAATGACATAAGGGCCACAGAGATCCAGGAGGAACAAAATGGGGGAGAGATACTGTGGGTTAAGCTGGAAAGGAAAATGGGGCCAGCCATCCGCACAGGTGTGGTCTATAGACCACCAGCCCAGGAGGAAGAAACAGATAGGGAGCTGATGCTAGCCATCCAAAGGATGGTACAGAAGGGTGACGTAGTACTGGTTGGAGACTTTAATATTCCAGACGTGGACTGGAGCATCCCAGCAGCAGCATCAACTAGGAGCAGATTTATCCTGGACTCCCTTCAGGGTGCCTTCCTCAAGCAACTGGTCATGGAACCAACTTGGCAGAAGGCAGTACTGGACCTTGTGCTCACAAACAGGGACAGTGCGATGGGGGTAACAGTGGGGGAGCACCTGGGGAACAATGACCACCAGTCATTGTGGTTTGAAATCACAGAAGGAGCAGAACCAAACCACACAAAAACACGTATCCTGGATTTAAGGGGGGCAGACTTTGGGAAAATTGGGAGATACTTGAAAGAGGCATTAAGGGGAATGGGGCAGGAATCAGGGGTTGAGGAACAGTGGGCCGTATTTAAACCGGGGATTACAAGAGCAGCAGAATTATGCATTAAGCAGGTTAGCAAGAGGAAAAGGAAGAGGAGGCCATTATGGTTTTCCAAAGAGATAGCAAAGAAAGTGAAAGCCAAAAAGATTGCATTCAGGCAATACAAAAAGACACAGGCCGAAGGGGATAGGGAGAAGTAACAGGAGAAGCAAAGGGAGTCAGGGAGGTCAGTAAGGGAAGTTAAAGCCCAGACAGAAGAGCACATTGCAAAATCAGTGGGTAGAGGGAACAAAACCTTTTATAGGTACATAAGTGAAAAAAGAAAGGCAAAGGGAGGGATAGTGAGACTGAAGGGGGAGGATGGGGGCCGCGTGAAGGATGACAGCAGTAAAGCTGACATACTGAACAGGTACTTCTGCTCAGTTTTTACTGAGGAAGAGGAGGGTAATGGGTCTGAAGGGAGTACAAGGGGTGAGAATGGAGCAGAAATGGACACAAGTCCCTTTACTCGAGAAAGGGTCCTGTAGGAACTGGAAGTAATAAGAGTTGATAAAGCAATGGGGCCAGATGGGGTGCACCCCAGGGTCCTTAAAGACCTCAGAGAGGTGGTGGCTGAACCTCTGACTATCCTGTTTAGCCGATCACTGGAAACAGGGGAGATACCCAAAGACTGGAGGACAGCAGATGTAGTCCCCTTATACAAAAGTGGGAACAAAGAGGAAGTAGAGAACTACAGACCAGTCAGCCTGACCTTGGTAGTAGGGAAGATCATGGAAGCACTACTGAAGGAGAGATTGGTGGAACATCTGGTTGTCAATGGACTGCAGGATCCAAGGCAGCATGGTTTCACAAGGGGGAGGTCATGTCAGACCAACCTCATTGAATTTTTTGACTGGGTGACTAGGGAGGTGGATCAGGGGAGGGCAGTGGACATGGCCTATGTGGACTTCAGCAAGGCCTTTGACACTGTGCCACATAGAATACTATTACACAAACTGGGGAATATGGGTGTGGGCAGGACAGTAGTGGGGTGGGTAGGTAACTGACTGGGCGGCAGGACACAGAGGGTGGTGGTAAATGGCTGTCACTCCACAGAGGGAAGAGTGACCAGTGGGGTACCACAGGGATCAGTGCTGGGACTGGTCCTATTCAATATCTTCATCAGTGACATTCTTGGGACCTAGAAGGCAGAATTTCACTGTTCGCTGATGACACAAGCTCTGTAACAGAGTAGACACACCAGAGGTGTAGACAGAATGAGAAGGACCTGCAGAAACTTGAAGAATGGTCAGGGGTTTGGCAGTTGAAATTCAATGCAAAAGTGCAAGATAATGCATATGGGGCACAAAAACCCTGGCACAATATATCAGTTGGGGGGTGAGGATATAGCATGCACCAAGCAGGAAAGGGATCTTGGGGTTATCATCTCTGATGACCTCAAGGTAGGGAAACAGTGTGACAAGACAGCAGGTAAAGCAAATAGGATGCTGGGATGCATAGGCAGGGGCATCTCCAGCAGGAAAAGAGAGGTCATAATTCCACTATACAAGACACTAGTGAGGCCTCTCCTGGAGTATAGTGTACAGTTCTGGAGACCTTACTTACGTAAGGACATAGACAGGGTAGAGAAGGTTCAGAGGAGGGCAACAAAGATGGTATATGGATTGCATCACAAGTCCTATGAGGACAGGTTGAAAGAAATAAATATGTACTCCCTAGAGGAGAGGAGGGAGAGAGGGGACATGACAGAGACATACATGTATCTTACAGGGAGGAACAGGGTGCAAGAATACATTATTTTTAAGTGAAAAAGATGTTCCAGGACTAGAGGGCAAGGGATGAAGTTGGAGGGAGGATGATTCAGAGGAAATGTGAGGAAGAATTTCTTCACAGAACGAGTGGTGGACAAGTGGAACACCCTGCCTGAGGAAGTGGTGGGGCTGAAACAATCACGGGATTTAAGAATGCATGGGATAGACACAAAGGAATTCTGGAGGTCAGGGGTAAGGGGCAGCAGAGTTCTAGGAAAACATAAACTGAAGTTACAAACTCAAATGGGCAGACTAGGTGGGCCATAGGCCCTTATCTGCCGACACTGTCTATGTATCTATGTAAGCAAAGGGTAGGCATATCAGCACTCCTGCTTCTTCTCCTCCTAAATTTGAGAATAATCCCTCCTACTCAGGCAGCAGGAAGGGGCAGCACCAGGGATTCAGTTAACTTCATCTTGGGAGTAAACACCGACATGGAGCCTTTGCAAAAGAGTCTGTGACTCAAAGGATTGTAATTCCGATTGTATTCAATAAATAAAAAAAAAATTTGACCTCCAAAAAAAGGCAAAAACTTCCAGAATAAAAGGGAAGGAAGTAATTGACTTCCAGATGTAAAACTGAAAACTAGATGACTTCCAAAACTGCAGAAATGGAAGTCAGAAATGATGGATTTTTCTGAAAAAATTGTATTTCACTACTAATATATTAACATCCATAAATGTTTCCTTCTTAGAATATTGGCTTCTAAAAGTGGGATCCTGGAAGTATTTTGACTTCCAAAAAATTGGAATGATTTCTAGACTTCAACTCATGGAAGTTTTAGGCTTCCACCACAAATAAATTAACTGAATCCCTGGACAGCACAAATGGCTGCCAGTGCTTCTCAGATGCACAAACATACTATACCCACCTCCAGCACCATGCTGCACTATGTTCATTTCCTCCACTGCCTGTGCTGTAGCCAAGAAAAAAGGGGAACCCTGCCTCTGATGATAAGCTGAGGGAAACTCAGCAGTATACATAGTGGTGTTTAGACTTGATGGGATGCCATTATTCAGCAGTGTAGATTCTAGGCAGGCAACAGGCTGGAGGTGTTGAACCTGAGAAGAGTCTGGTGATTGAAGGGACATAAAAGAGATAAATTATGAAATTCAGTAGAGAGATGACTTTTATTAAATGAGGAGTCAGCCCTAGAACATTTTACAAAGTATATCACACTAACAAACTTTATTAGGATACTAGTCTGCTTTACTCTGGCGGCAACAACAGATGGTGTTTCTGAAGAGTCAGCATTGGAAGGTGGTACTAAACAATTGTCATGAGCTTGCTTCACTGTGATTGAGCTTTGAAGAGTGGCTGTTAAGAAACTGCATTACTGTGGTGTCATTACTGCTTGGTGTTACTGAGGTGCTAGCAGTGTCCAGCTTTACTGAATAACTGTCATTAGGTATCCTTCCTCTGGGGCCAGCACTGGCTAGTGTTCAGTTCTAGATTCAGTACTAGGTGTGAGAGACATGAGAAGGCTTGCAATGATCTGACCCCTCTTTCACTCCACATGGGGCAAGTGGTTTGTTCTTTTTCCCAAAATATAAGCATCTTGCCCTTTCTTAAAAAGCTATGCCTATAGTTCAGTGGGGTGAGCAACCAGCCTCACCCGCTTTCTGAGCCATGTAAGCAGTTCCTCCCAGCCTCCTTCTGAATCACTCTTTGCCAACTGGAGGCTCTGTCTTCTCCCTTGGGGCATGCTGCCGCCCCCCCCCTTCCCCATTCAGCGTTCCTGTGCTTTGGGCTCTGCTCAGTTTGTGCTGACCTCTGTTCTTTGTGTTTCTTCTGCTTTGGTTAGTGTTTGCTGCCTCCAGCTGCTGTGCACTTCATTGTGTTGCCTGTTTTTTCTTTTCTCTTGGTTTGTATTTTCATTTTGTGTTTTCTTTTTGGAGGCTTCTAGTTTTCCTAGCATCCTGTTGCCCCTTATTTGTATTGTGCTAATCCTGTGCCTGTCCTCTCAGGCTCACATTTGCTCACCAGATGTTGTAAACCCTCAGTTCACTGCATTGTTATCTGTATACTTCAGCCCCAGCTCCTGCTTCACTGCCTAGCAATCCTCAGTTTTCTTGCAAATGTTATTGTATGCTTCAGCTCACATTGCTGTTTCTCTGCTGTCTCTTGTGCTTCCATCTTAATTGTTTGCACCTGGTCTATGCACTCCCTGTTGTGCTATGTGTGTTCAACAGCTCTGCTCTTACTTCACTCAGTGCTGGCACCACTGAGCCAACTGCTACATTGTTGTACTGAAAACTTTCAGCTATTACGTTTGCTGTCTGGTCTCATGGTGCTCTGCTTGTGGCTCCCTGTTATTCCTACAGTGGGGGACTGTGGTGTCATGGTGGGGCATCATGGCTCTGGGTAGCAGAAGCATGCTTTCCATAAATTATATGAATCGCCCTGTTCTTTGCAGCTCCTTGCTCCCCTGCCTATGTGGCGTTTCAATTATCCAGGCATAAATACACTGTCCTCACAGCCATCGTGGCTTTCAAGTTATTCATTGCATTTCATTACTGTGTTGCAAATGTATTTATTAAATATTTGGTAACCAGGAAAGGCACACTGAGCAGAAGCTCATTTCCAGGTGTGACCCAGGAACAGGAGGTACATATACAATAAAAGAATAACAAAATTCAGATACAGTATAATACCATGTGCAAATAAATTCTTCATTACTGTATAATACAATGTGCAAATGCATTTTTCATAATAAGATTAGATTACAGAATATTGTACAGGAGATAAAAAGATATGCAGGGTGAGACAACGAGAGCAAAACCTGCAGTCACTAATTAATACAGGAAATGGAAGAGAGGGAGGAGGACAGTAGTATGGTTGTGGATTAGGGCAGTGGACAGCTACAAGATGTAAACATAGAAACATAGAATTTGATGGCAGATAAGGACCGCTTGGCCCACCTAGTCTGCCCATTTCCCTACCTAACGGATAAGCTGCAGATCCTAGTTAACCAACAGCCTACTTCCTCCTACCCCCCACTAGAATTGCCTTATGTCTGTCCCATGCATTCTTGAATTCCCCCACTGTTTTTAGCTGTACGACCTCCTCAGGAAGGCTGTTCCATGTATCCACAACCCTCTCTGTGAAGAAATACTTCCTCACATTACCTCTGAGCCGTCCCCCTCTATCTTCAAATTGTGCCCCCTTGTTTTTGCACATCTCTTTTTCTGAAAGATGCAACCCTCTTGGACTTTGTTGATTCCCTTGAGGTATTTGAAAGTTTCCATCATGTCCCCCCCTCTCCTTCCTTTCCTCGAGGCTATACATCTTTAGTTCTTTTGTCTTTCTTCATATGTCTTCTGGTGCAGACCCTGCATCATTTTGGTTGCCTCCTCTGAACAGCCTCCACCCTGTCTATGTCTTTGCGGAGATGGGTTCTCCAAAACTGTGCACGGTACTCCAGATGTGGTCTTACCAACTGTCTATACAGAGGGCCAACAACTTCCTGTTTTCTACTGGTGATGCCTCTCCCTATGCATCCCAGTATGCCCCCAGCCCTCCTTACTTCCTTCTCACATTGCTGGCCCACCTTTAGGTTATCTGATATGACTACCCCAAGATCCCTTTCCATTTTTGTTGTCAATATCTCATCCCCCATTATGTACTCATACCCTGGGTTTTTTGTTTCCCAGGTGCATTACTTTGCACTTCTTTGCATTGAATCTAAGCTGCCATACATTTGACCATTCCTCCAACCTTGCCAAGCCCCTTTTCATCCTTTCCACCCCACTTTGTGTATCAACCCTGTTGCAAATCTTTGTGTCATCTGCAAAGAGACATACTTTCCCTTCCAGTCCCTCTGCAATGTCACTTATAAAGACATTAAAAAGGACCGGCCCCAGTACTGAACCCTGCGGTACCCCACTATTAACCCTCCTTTCTTCACTCCATTTACTATTACCCGCTGTGTCCTGTTGTCCAACCAGTGCTTTACCCAGGCTACCACCCTAGGACCCACTCCCAGGCTGGCTAATTTGTTTATTAATCTTTTGTGCAGGACTGTGTCAAATGCCTTGCTAAAGTCTAGGTAGGCCATGTCCACAGCCCCTCCCTGGTCTACTGCTTTGGTCACCCAGTCAAAGAAATCAATTAGATTAGTCTGACATGGCCTTTCTGCTGTGAATCTATGCTGCCTTGGGTCCTGTGCCCCACTGGCCTCTAGGTACTCAACAATTCTTTCCTTCAGAAGTGATTCCATCATTTTCCCTACCACTGAGGTCAAACTGACAGGTCTGTAGTTTCCTGCCTCTGTCTTGCTCCCACTTTTGTGAAGGGGAATCACATCCGCCCTCCTCCAGTCCTCAGGTACCAGCCCATCCTCCCATGATTTATTAAAAAGGGTAGTCAGTGGTGTTACTAGTTCTTCCCTTAGTTCTTTAAAATCCTGGGGTGAATCCATCAGGCCCCATTGCTTTATCCACCTTCAGTTTTAAGAGTTCTTTCAGAACCCTTTCTTCTGTGAAAGGACTAATATCAACCCCTATCCAGAGTGCTTCTGTTGACTGGATTAGGTATTTCCCCTGCTTTTCCATTGTGAATACTGAGCAAGTATTAGTTCAGTATCCTGCTTTTCACTGTTGGTCTCTGCCCAACCACTTTCCTTTGTTCAGCCTCAGTATCCCTGCCTTAGTCTTTCTCTGCTCCCTAATGTACCTATAAAAGGTTTTATCCCCCTTCTTAACCGAGTTAGCTATCTTTTCCTCGGTTTCGGCCTTTGCTATTCTGACTGCCTTACCCACTTCCTTCTGCTCTAACTGGTACAGTTCTCTGTCCTGCTCCTTCTGTGTTTCCTTATACTTTCTGAATGCTATCTTTTTTCTCCTTACCTTCCCCGCCACTTCTTTTGAGAACCATAGTGTTTTTTCATTTGATTTGTTTATTTGCTTCACACAAAAGCGGTTTTGATGTTTCCCCATTGTTGCTCCACCCCACCTTCTTGCCTGTTTGCTAGTGCTTTTCTGAGGCACTCTCCCATTTTGACAAAATCAGCCCTCCTGAAGTCCAGTACCTTCACTTTTGTGTGGCTTGACTCTACAGCTAAGTTTATCATGAACCACACTGTTTGGTGGTTGCTTGTTCCTAGATGGCTACCCACTTCAAGATCACAGATCCTCTCTCCATCCCCATTTGAGAGTACCAGGTCTAAGATTGCTCTCTCCTTAGTGGGTTCCAAAACTAGCTGTCTGAGGCATGCCCCTTGTAGGGCATCGAGAATGGCCCTGCTCTTAGATGTGGCTGCAGCAAAGGTGCTCCAGTCAACATCTGGTATATTCAGGTCCCCCATCAGCAATATCTCCCCTTTCTCTGTCATCCCAAGGATGCCTTATATCATTTCCTTGTCCATTTCCTCCCCCTGAGATGGGGGTCTGTATATGACCCCTGTGTGGATTATGGAGCCATTTCCAGTCTCCATGGTGACCACAGGGCCTCCTCTCCTCCCTGTTTATCCTTTAGTTCTGTTGCTTTGATCCCTTCCCTTACATAGAGAGCTACTCCTCCTCCTTTTCTCCCCTCCCTCTCCCTCCTGTAGATTGTGTACCCTGGTAAGTTAACATCCCAGTCATGATTCTCTGTGTACCATATTTCTGTGACTGCCACAATATCCAGGCATCCCTATTCCATCAAGGCCACCATTTCAGGGAGCTTTTTACCTAGACTACGGGCATTGGTACTCATTACCCTCCATTTTTTTATGGCTTTATTTCTTTTTGCCCCATCCCTGTCCCTACTGCCTTTGTCTTTTTCTCCATTTACCCCTGCCCTTCTCCCTATCTACTGCTCTATTTTGGTGTTTACCTCACTAATTACCCTGATTTTTTTGGGGGGCTAGGATTTCCCTTCTCCTCTTCAGTGCCTCCCCCCTTGGCTAGTTTAAATGCTTGCCACAGAAGCATTTAAACCTATCACCTAGGATCCTGGTTCACCTCCAGAATAGATGCAGACCATCATGCCTGTATAGGCCTGCATCCCTCCAGGTGGAGCCCCAGTCCCCAATGAAGCCAAATCCCTGAGCTCTGCACCAGCTTTTCAACCAGTCATTGAATCCCATGGTGTGGAGTGCCCTAGCCTCATCCATGCCATAGACAGGTAGCACTTCCGAGAAAGTTACCATGTGTGCTACTTGTCTAAGGCCCTTCTCAACTCCACAAACTCCTGTTGCACTGCTCTGATCCCATTCTCAGCCAGGTCATTCGTCCCTTGGTGGATAATGACATCCAGCTCCCTCCCCCTTGCTGCTGCTCCCGTGATCCTGAGGATTTGTTTCCTGTCCCTCCAAGCCTTGGGGCCTGGCAGGCACATTACCTCTCTTTCCCCTCCTTCCCCCAGTTCTACCCCCTAACAATTGAGTCCCTCACCAGGAGTTGTTTCCTTCCCTTTTGGGGTCCTGGACCACCCTCCTGTGGGTCTCCACTGTGGAGGTTCCCAGCATCCTCCTTGGTCTCCACTGCAGGTGCCTCCATAGAGGAACCATGCTTTACCAGAGTGGCGAATGAATTGTGGAGAGGCACAACTGGAGGGATGCACCTCTGTTCCACCACCCTCACCCTCCCTGAGCCCACCATGGTCCAACCACTCCTCTTTCTTGGCAACCTCTGAAGTAGTGGCAGTGGCCTGGGTGGTCCCTGGGTGGGGGAGCAGGTTTCCTGAATCCTTGCCAGGTCAGCATGGAGATGAACAACCACTTCCCTCAGACCAGAGAGGTGCCTGCAAATAGGGCAGCAATGCAGTTTCCAGAATGTCTCCCAGAAGACTGCTGCTCCACAGCCAGTGCATTGCACCACTCCCCACATGTCTGTGTCCCTTCCAGTTACAGATGCTTTTTGGTTTTTTGTTCTTGTTTTAGTGTGTGCAAGCTTGTGAGTGTCTTTACCCCCTATTCAGTGTGCTGTGCTTTTAAGGATATGAACAGGTGTATGTTAGCAGTTTTGAGGAAGTGATGTCAGAACCCCCTGCTATAAAGGAAGTTATGCGCTTGGGCCGGGTAGGGTGAGGAGAAGGTTGGGTGGGAGTAAAGCAGGAGATGACCTGAGGAGGCACTTAAGTGCAGGAAAGGAAGGGGTGAGGCCAGTTTGGAGGAGAGGTTACTTCAGAGGGAAGGGAATCTACAAGAGAATGCTAGTTTCCCAGCAGAGGTGTAGGCTCGCGGGATGGCGAAGGAGTGGAGATAATTTGTATGCTAGTTATAGGGGGAGGGAGTGGCACGATTCAGGAGAGAGGAGAGGTAGGAAGGAAGAGTCCCAAACCAGTATTTGGAGATGAAAGTGGAGCAGTGGGATCAGCATCTCTATGAAAGGGATTGGAGGGATAGGGAGGCGTAGAGGTTGCAGTGGTGTGTCGGGGGGGAATTTGAGGCAAAATGATAGAAGGCGTTGAAGAGGATATCAGGTTTGGTGAGGGAGGTGGCAGGAGCTGCACTGTAGATGACATCGGCATAGTCGAAAACTGGGAGTATCCATTTGACCAGCAGGTCACATATGACTGAAAGGGGAAAGACTACCCTTGTGGTGGTAGAGTAGCCCCCGTTTGGGGCATAGAGTGGAGTGAAGGGCATTAAAGTGGGATGAGAAATCTAGCAAAGGGTCAAGCTGCATCCAAGGTATTTGTAGGTCAGGACATCGTTGAGAGGACTGTTGGATGGGATAGGGAAGACAGGGAGGAAGGGGAGCCTGGCAAGTTTCTGTTTGGAGACAAAGACTATGGCTAGTCTTTTTTGCATTCATTTTTAGGCAGTTATCATTAAACCAGTTTGTAACTGCAGTAAAGTCATGTTGAAGGGGAGTTTGGATGGCTGGGGCAGAGGGACCAGATAGGAATAGGACAGTGTCATCTGCATACATATGGATTTTGGCATGGGTACATACAGATGGGACGTCATTAATAAACAAGGAAAAGAGAACAGGTCTGAGGATCGAACCCTGGGGAACGCCTGCAAGGATAGGGAGGGAGGGTGACAGGACATTACCGCATTTTACTGACTGGGACTGGCCAGTTAAATAGGAGCTAAACCAGGAGACAGAAGCTGGGGGAAGGCCAGTGGTGCATGGCTTGTTTAGAAGGAGAGGGTGAAAGATAGAATCAAAGGCCTTTGGAAGGTCTATGAAGTTAAATACTGGAATACCTTAACTCAGCTTTGATGGTTTTTAAACTATTCATGCCAATCATCAGTTCACTATTCATGCTGTTATCATAGCAATCACTGCTAAACCTCATCGATTCAGTTACACTAAACTTCATTGATTCCATTACTGGCATCACAGCTCCTCACTACTTACTCACCTACCTTCTATGTCACCATTAATTTGGCTTCCTTAATGGAATTGGTTGGCTTGCTTTCCCTGGCTTTGCTCATATCAGTCAATCATATTAAGCATTCCTATCAGTCAACCTCATCTGTCATTCTCATCAGTCAATCGTATCAGTCCATTGTATCAGTCAGTCATCTCAGTCAATCATCCCAGTCAATCATATTACCCGGTATACCAATACCTAACCATCAGCCGCTGACTTCGCCCATCCTCCTCATATTTAGCGCTTCATAACTGACAGTATGCTCTCATTTATAAATCAGAAGCATGCCCACCATGACCATTATTTTCTATGGCTCAGGACCTGCCCTGCAGCCGATGGTCTTGCTCTGCACCAAAAGTCCAAATCTTGAGCATGTGAAACTCTGGGTGGGGTCCTTCTCATCTTGCCCATAGTGGGAATGTCCTTGCTCTGAGCAGAACTTTAGCCATGCAGTTGATCAATGGTACCTCTTGATGTAGAATTTAGGACTTCAGCCACAAGGAATGGGTCCTCATGCCCAAAAGCACCCCTTTAGCTAGCTGAATTGGGTTCTGCAGTGCCTTATATGCTATTCTTCCCATGATGGCCACTGGTTCACCTGGCCTGTTTTTAGTCAGTAGGCCAGCTGAGTGCCTCAGTGGACGTTGCTCCTCCTCCTCCCGCCTTGGGGGTCCTGCTTTCTCTTCATAGTATCCATTGTTGCAGAGGACTCTCGCAACCCTTCACGGCATTCCCGTTAGATGGATTGTGAGAGCTTTACACCAAATTGGAATATTTTCCTCCCCTTGGATTGGGTTTCTAAATTGCAGCAGCAGAGCCATCACAAAATAAAATACCCATAGCCAAGAGGGAAGGTGACCTAGGCCTTGGATCCCCAGAGATTTCCTACTTTTAAAGGTTTTTTTTTTCTCTTTTGTGCCAAAGGTCATAATATGTAGTTAGTTGTTTATAGTATATTCTCTAGTTTCCTTAGGTGGGTTTCTGCTGTTAGATGGAGAAGGATGGTGGCCGTACTCGCCATTTCCTCTCTCCTTAGGAAGCCCCCTGATGTCATCAGTGCAATCCATTTTATTAGTGCAATCCTGATAACCCATGCATCTCATTTGTGTTTCATCAAGCTGTCTCGTTGCTGTCAGTCTGCTTCTCTACCTCATAGTCAACATTTACTGCTGCAGAAATGCCCAGTTAGGGCTTTTGGCATCAAACAAAATCTTTCATTTACCTGCTGTGTTGAGATTTTAATTCCAAGGACCCGCTCCATCCATAATGGCTGCAGAGGTGTAGGTGGCCATCTCACAAACTCTGAGTGGCTTTCACTGCACAGGTTATGCTAATGAGGGCTACCAACTAATTGGTATAACCAGCATGGCGGAAGATGCCAGAGGTATGCGAGTTGGCAGCCATTATGGATGGAGTGGGTCTTTGGAATTAAAATCGCAACACAGCGGGTAAAGGAAAAATTTTGTTTGATGCTAAAAGCCCTAATCAGGCATTTCTGCAACAGCTGCTGCACTTTCTGGCTGTGCAGGAGTTTCCCTTTAATGAAGGTTGTGATACAATCCAGTAGTCTAGTAACCATTTGTGCTATTCTTTAACAGGTCATCACTGGTGATGATACCATGGTATCTTTCGCAGACTACTTCTTTTAGAAATTTGCCAGATAGCGTATTCCTAGAATTGTTTCTGCCTAGATGTGGAACAACACATTTAATATTATTAAAAGGCATCCTATCTGTATTTGGCCACCTCTCAAGTTCTGCTAGGTCCTTGACTAGGCATTCATAATTTGAATGTGTATCAACCTGTCATTCCAACTGTGTATCATTTGCAACTTTTTAAATCTAGCAAGTTACATTTTTATGCATGTCCCCTATAAGAAATGAGAAATGTGATGGTCCAGAACTGAGCCTTATGGGACCCCACTTGTCACTCTACCTGCATCTGAAAAGGTGCCGGTAATTCTCATATGTTGGACCCTTCCCTTTAACTGGTATACCACCCATTAAACCACTTTACTATCTCTTCCCTTGTTCCATTTGCGGCACTTATCAAATGCTTTCTGGAAATCCAGATAAACAACATCCACTGGGACGTTCTGATCCAAGCAACTATGCACTTTTTCACAGAAGGCTATTAAATTCGTAGTGCATGACTTTCCTGCAGTGAATCCATGCTGCGTTCTTTCAGTCCCCTTCCCTCTAACTCATTTGTAACCCCTAGATGGCGCTATCCCAGGGGCTACTACCCCTGCCTGATTTGCCACTAACAGGTTGAGGGGCCTGGATCCAATGGCGGGTGCCTCCACCCAGAGGTCAGGGTTTGCAATAGTTAAACTAACTTGGTCACAGCCCTCTGGGACACTGCAACCCCCCTTTCTTCCCACTAGTGGCCCACACAATATATCAGAATTACCTTCACAGTATACACTTACCCCCAGGTCTGGTTCCGGTACTGGGACCTCCTGTGAAATGAGATACAGTGCAACAATCACAGTACAGTACTTTAACATAGACAAATACCTCAGGCAGTATAACTTTGCTGAAACAAGCAGCTCTGATTTATTTAGGGATATAACAAGGACAAGGGAAATCAGGTTAATTAGCTTATCACTTTAATAATCTACTTATGGCTCTGTGCACAGGCCTATCCTATCAGTTACTGTCCCTGGGTACCCAAGCCCTAGTGGCTAGTCCAAACCGTGGCAGCTGGTAGGGGCCCTTTCACACAGAGAAAAGAGAATTAAACAGTCAGCAGTACAGTAATTCCATTTGGATTTAATGTGGCAATTCAACAGGGCGACCCTGAATTAGTACTCACGACCTCCAAATAAGATAGGGTCCTTCAATGTCAGCAGAGGGCTCACTTGAGGTGCACAAACCTCTTCACACATCCATATAAAAAGAAGCACTATAGGCAGGCTGCATCTGTATCCCGATCGCAATTACTGCACAATACCGGGAGAACACACAGCAGATTCAGTTCCTGACAGACCGAGTGTAATTTTCAGCAATTCCTCCAGTCTTCTACAGGGTGAGCCTGGTTTCTACTCTTCAGAGATCCTTTGATTCTTTTCACAGAATGATTCAGTCCTAACAAGCTGCAGACCGGAACTCTGGGCCTTACACACGTTTTTTGACTAAAACTGCACACTGAAAAAGCACAGGGCTCCTTCCTTCTTCACTGCCAAAGCTCAACTCAAACTCCAACCGACAAAACCGGGCACTTCCTTTGAGTTCCTCCCAGTTCTTGACTGGATTGGCTGTCACTCACAATAGACTGCTGCTGTTGGTCCAAAAAGGTGCTGAAGTCTAAACTACATCTCCCAGAGTCACTGCCCATACAATCCTCTTGTGGCTGGCTCAGATTATGAGTCCAAGTTCTGATTCGTCCAAAGCACCATTTTAGAGCTAGCTTACCCCACACTGATTGGTCCAGTTCAGCAGTTCAAAACTAGAATGGGAACTAGCAGACACAGTTCTGACTGCAAAGAAAGCAGGTTAGACAAACTGTAATTTCATTATTACTCTAAATAATTTCTGGCAAACAGTTACATCTGTCAGATAGGTTCCTTTGCACTCCTAGTGACTGCAAAATGAAGTGAATTGGCAGCAGCTTGAGTGGTACTCAATCAAAGAAACACACAGTCCCCCATACAAACTAATTATGTCTGCAAGCAGACAGCTCTTAAAGAGACAGTACCAGAGGTTCTAAAAACACTCACTGATAAATGGCTTAAATGCCAAACACCATTCAGGCTTGGAGCATTCAAGCAAGCTCCTGGAAGTCTTTTGGGAACCCCCATTTGCAGGGGGGTTACACATTATTAAACCTATCTTTAATTAAAGACTCCATAATCTTCCTCAAAATAGCCGTCAGGCTCACGGGGCTATAATTCTCAACAAGGGACTTGTTTCCCTTCTTGTGGATCGGGACCACTGTGGCTGTCCTCCAGTCTTATGGTACCTACCCCTTCTGAAATGTGTTTGTTATATTTTATTTATTTATCTATTATCTAGGAAAGTACTTGTGAGCCAAAAGCTTTTTTACAGAGATTTCATGTCATAGCAATCAAATATGTACAAGTTGAAAATATAGAGGTTACATATACACAATCATCAAATGTTCAGTTTATAGTAGGGCAATGTTACAAACAGTAGAAGTATCAAATGAGGAGTACAAAATACAGAGCAGAACATTCTAGAACAGGTTCAGTTGGTAAAGTTATCCACTTTTGCAGATATAGACAGTTGCTTTGGGGTGAGAGTATCACACAGTAGCATAACCAGGACAAGGTCACTTGGCTCATTTAAGAAAATAAAGCAGCTAGCAATATTGGAAGTTTCGGGAAACGTGGTGTGCATCAGAACTAAAATTAGGTAAGCTATGAAAACACTAATCTAGGTTGCCGGAACATGTTGAAGCATCGGTTCTGTTGTCTGAAGTGCTAATAAGAATAGACAGCTGGGTCGCCCATGTTACGAGGGTGAGAAGTGACAAACCAGAGACCCTGAAGCTTACGGGGGGGGAGTGACTTACCAGAGTGGGAGGGAGGTGAACAAAAGTAAAATGAGGAGATGGTAAACAAAAGAAAAAGTAAGGGAGATGGGAGGGTGGGAAATAAGAAAATGGAGGAGGGAGGGCAGAGAGGGCAGAGGGAGGGGCAAAGGGATGATCATGGGCAGAGAGGGTGGGCGAATGGGAGAACATGGGGAAAGCCAGGGTGGGGTGGGGTGGGAGAAAGGGTGGGAACAAAGGGAAAGAAACAGGGGAGGAGGTACACAGGGAAGGGAGAGGAGAGGGGATGGGGGAATAGGAGTGTCACCAGGATGCAGGACAGCAGTGGTGGAGGGGAGAAAGGAGAGAAATGAGAGGGAAAGGAGGAGAGCCAGGGGGATAGAACAGAAAGTAGGAAGGGGAGAGGAACAAGATTAGAGGGCATGTAGGAAGGTGAAAGGCTGATAAGAGGAGAGTAGATGGGAAGAGGATCAGGTCCCACAATCGCAGTTGCTGTTTGAGGCTAGGGCCATACAGAATTTAGATTTAAAAGGTCCTAGCTTTACTTCTTTCATAATGCCTGTGTCAAGCACATTGAGCCATAGCGGCATCCGGTACTCATAGGGCTGTTGACCTAGCGTGGTTCAGCGGAAGGGGACGCTTAGGGTTGAATTGTTTACCCCCCTGATGTATCTGGTGGTGTTAGGCCAGTTAAGGAGGCTTTGCAGTCCTGGAGTGGCAAGTCCAAGAGTAGATTTCTTGGTGAGAAGGCAAACTTGATACTGAATGTGGCGATCAAGGTTGAGCCACCCCATCTGAGAGTATACCTCACAGTGTGGGTCAGGCAGGGTACGCCTAGGACTAGACGACATGCTTTGTTAAGTGCTGTTCTGATATGTTTTAGTGAGGATTGGGAGGCAGCCCCATAGACTGCTAGCCCATCGTTGACCACTGAGAGCACTGAGCTGTTTACTGCAATTTTTAGGGCTTCACCAGTTAGACATTGACAATGTCTGTACAGTAGTCCCAGTTTTGCATTGGATGACTTTGCAACTGAGTCAATATGTTGGCTGAATGATAGGGTGCTGTCTAGTGTCACTCCCAGTTATTTAAACATTTGGACCATTTCAAAGGGAGAATTCTGACTGTTAAGAATGTGAAGCTGGTGAGTACAGTGTTTATTACGTGACAATGCGAATAACATGGTCTTGTTTTTTTCTGTAATTAAGGAGTAATTTGGATTGAAGGAACCGGTGTTCTACAGAGGAGAAATTAGCCTGCACTTGCTTTTCAAGCATAGTGGGGTTGGCATTGCATGAATATAAGACCGCGTCATCTGCGTAAAGCAGAACGTGGTCAATTACAGATAGTGGGAGGTTGTTTAGAAATAAACTGAACAGTAGGGGGCCAAAGATAGAGCCTTGGGGAACCCCTGTGGTGACACTGCGGTTTTCAGAGAAGGTGTCTTATATTTTCACTTTTTGGACCCTCCCATTGAGCTAGCTCCTGAACCAGTCTACAGATTCAGAGGAGAGGCTGGTAAGGGAGAGTTGACCCAGGAGCAGATTATGGATTATGGTGTCAAAGGCCTTGGTGAGGTCAATGTACGTAGCCCCCACCAAGACCCTTCTGTCCAGGGCATTGTGAATAAAGCTGGTGTACTCGACTAGAGCAGTTGTAGTACTGTTTTGTTTGCAAAAGCCGTGTTGTAGCCGGCATTGCAGTTTGCATTTGTCTAGATATTCTGTCAGTTGGTCAGAAACTATACCCTCTAATGCCTTTGGGGGGGGTAAGATTGATATTTGGCTGTAGTTTGCAAAGTTGGCTTTGTCTCCACTTTTGAAGACAGGGGTGACCACTGACGCCTTCCAGATCTATGGAAATTCACCAGATATTAGAGAAAGATTTAGGAGTTTGGTGAGGGGAGTGAGAATTATGTCCAGGGTGAGTCCAACTAGTTTGAAGTCAAGCTGATCACTACTAGCGCTGGAATTTCCAATAGCTTTTATGAGGTATTTTTTAGCCTCGTGAGGGGGTGATAACTCTGAGGTAGAAAGGCGGGTGGGAGTTTGGGTTCCTGGGTTTTGTGTGGGGCAAATATCAGTTGGGGGTTGGAGTAAGCTTGGAAGCAGCACACCGCTGAGATCGTTAAATGCCTTGTTGAAAACATTAGCTATGTGGTAGTGATCCTGCATGGGATGAGCCTCAATGTTCAAAAAGGTGGGAGGAGTTTTATTGGATTTGCCGGACAGAGACTTGATGTTCTCCCATAACCGACGGCTGTTGCCCCAGGAGTTTGTCAGCTTACTCTTAAAGTGATTGTTTTTGGCCTTACGTATAGCCCAGGTGCACTTATTAGGAGCAGTTCTATAATTCTGGTAGTTTGCCAGGGTGCCAGAGTTTTAGCTTTGCACCACAGGGAGTCTCTATGTTTCATGAGGGCTAGTAGCTGGGGGTGATCCAGGGGCTGTTGTATTCACAAATCTTTTTAGTGTAGGGACATAGATATTACATACTGCATTAAACTTGTTTGTGAAAAGGGCAGCGTTGATGTCAGTGCTGGAGTAAAGAAAGCTCCAATCTTGGAGGCTGAGGTGAGCTCTTAGTGCTTCCAGTTTGCCTTTCTTCAGGAGTCTGGAATTGACAGTTTTGGCTGGCACCTTTGTGGCCTTATTACACCATTTGCATATTATTGGTGCTGCTAAGGGGCCTGCCAATAGTGTTTTTACCTCCTTTATTAGCCTGAGGTGCAAACAATCTCGACCCGGAAATTTGTTAATATTAATATTACTTAAATGATCTAGGACCTCAGCCACTGATAAATATTGATTATTCTCACCCTCTGACCTATTCCCTCTAGCTAATGCTGACTTCTTTTCTTTGCTACGGTAAACCGATCAACAATAATCACTTAAGTGAGTTACCATTTGTGCATGTTAAGCTATTGTGTCCCCCTTGTTTACTATTTTATCCTCTGTCCTGCCCATGCCCCTAACATTATTAACATATACAAAGAATGCCTTAGAGTTGTCCTTTGCATATGAAATCTTGAGTTCAGTTTTGGACCTTTCACTCCTAATGATTTACTTTGTTCTCCTTAACTCCATTCCTGTAATGCTGTGTGATTTTCTCACTGGGATCATTCCTCCCTTTCTTGTAAGCTCTTCCTTTTTCTACATGTTTGTTTCTGCACTCTATTGGTTAACAAAACTGGCATTTTTACCTCTTTTGTTGTAATATGTTTTCCAAGGGAACAAATTCCTGTTCTGAAACCAATAATTTGGTCTTAATTAATGTCCAGCATTCAGCTACTGATTTTCCTTCGAGCTCAGCTTCCCAATTTCATTTAGCTAAAAAAACACTGATACATGATACTTATAAGTCAGCTCTACTGTAATTTTTAGCTGTGGTGGTCCCTACGTTCCTAGATATGGTGGTTTGGACAGTGAATTCATCCATGTTGTGGTCAGTAGTACCCAGATTTGCTCTACTTTCAACTTCTTTGACAGGTTTGTAAGTATGATATCGGAGATATTTTGGCCCCTTGTTGGTTTTTTGAACTAATTGATGTAGGCCACAGTTAACTATGGTCTCAATGAATGTGTTCTTACACAGTTGTTCTCCTTCTCTGTCTCCCAAATGTATCCCTGGTACATTAAAGTCACTCAGTATAATAACATCACATCACCCAACTCTGCTGCCTTTAAAGGTTCATCAAGTAATGCCTCATTCCCCTCTGAACTATTTCCTGGAGATCTGTAGCATACCCCAATCGTTTGCTTAGTACTCCTGATCTTTAGTTGGATCCAGATGCTTTCAATATCCTTATTTATAACTTTGATTTTACTTATCTCATAGCTGTCTATCTCTGAGATTACATGCAAGCACACTCCTCCTCCTTTTTTATTATCTCTATTTTTGTGGTATAGTACATTGTTGAATCTCCTTATTTTAGTAAAGAGCCAGCACTCAATGAAGCTAGCATCAGCCGAGCTTACTATGGCAGAGTCTGCACCTCCCTGGCTTCCTGTGGAGCTTACAGCCATTGCTATCAGTGTAAACCTGCCCCGCTGAAGGGTTTGAACTAGTTTGTTATGATACGGGGAAAGGCACCAACAAACTGAGCGACTGCCACCAGACTGCAAAGTCAGCACTGCTAAGCCTAATGATCAAGCTGAGACTTGCCAACTCACTACTATGTTGGCAGCCGAACAGAAGTGGGTCAGCTGGGAGTGCGCTAACAGGATGATTGCATATGTTACACTGGCACTCCCAGTCAACCTGCTTGCATTAGGCTTCCGATGGCATGGGAATGGTAATTACAGTGGATTAGCATGTAAATCGCCTAGTTGTACTCTCAGTTCTTTAAGAAACATAGAATTTGATGGCAGATAAAAACCGCTTGGCCCATCTAGTCTGCCCATTTCCCTACCTAATGGATAAGCTGCAGATTCTAGTTAATCAACAGCTTACTTCCTCCTACCCCCTACTAGAATTGCCTTATGCCTGTCCCATGCATTCTTGAATTCTCCCACTGTTTCTGACTCCACAACCTCCTCAGGAAGGCTGTTCCATGCATCCACAACTCTCTCTGTGAAAAAATACTTTCTAACATTACCTCTGATCCGTTCGCCCTCTATCTTCAAATTGTGCCCCCTTGTTCTTGCACATCTCTTCTTCTGAAAGATACTACCTTCTTGTACTTTGTTAATTCCCTTGAGATACTTGAAAGTTTTTATCATGTCTCCCCCCCACCTTTCCTCAAGGGTATACATATTAAGCTGCTTTAGTCTCTCCTTGTATGTTTTCTGGTGCAGACTCTGCACCATTTTGGTTGCCCTCCTCTGAACAGCCTCCACTCTGTCTATGTCTTTGAGGAGATGGGGTCTCCAGAATCGCCGCAGTACTCAGATGGGGTCTCACTAACTGTCTGTACAGAGGAGAACAACTTCCTGTTTTCTGCTGTTGATGCCTCTCCCTATACATCCCAGTATCCCCCCAGACCTCCTTACTGCCTTCTCACATTGCTTGCCCACCTTCAGGTCATCTGATATAATTACTCCTAGGTCTCTTTCAATTTTTGTTGTTGTTATTAACTCACTCGCCATTGTATACTCTTCCGCTGGGTTTTTGTTTCCCAGATGCATTACCTTACACTTCTTTGCATTGAATCTGAGCTGCCACATATTTGACCATTGCTCCAACCTTGCCAAGTCCCTTTTCATTCTTTCCACCCCACCTTGTGTATCAACCCTGTTGCAGATCTTTGTGTCATCTGTGAAGAGACATACCTTTCCTTCCAGGTGCTCTCCAATATCACTTATAAAGACATTAAAGAGGTCCGGTCCTGGCACCAATCCCTGCGGTACCCCACTAGTTACCCTCCTTTCTTCACTGTGGACTCCGTTTACTATTACCCTTTGCGTCCTGTTGTCCAGCCAGTTTTTTATCCAGGCTACCACATTGGGACCCACTCCAAGGCTGGCTAACTTGTATATTAATCTTTTGTGTGAGACTGTGTCAAATGCCTTGCTAAAATCTAGGTAGACCATATCCACAGCCCGTCCCTGGTCTACTACTTTGGTCACCCAGTCAAAGAAATATATTAGGTTCATCTGACATGACCTTCCTGCTGTGAAACCATGCTGCCTTGGGTCCTGTGCCCCACTGGCCTCTAGGTACTCAACAATTCTTTCTTTCAGAAGTGATTCCATCATTTTCCCTATCACTGAAGTCAAACTAACTGGTCTTTAGTTTCCTGCCTCTGCCCAGCTCCCACTTTTTTGACGTGGAATCACATTTACCATCATCCAGTCCTCAGGTACCACCCCATCCTCCCATGATTTGTTAAAGAGAGTAGTCAGTGGTGTTACTAGTTCTACCCTTAGTTCTTTTAGAATTCTTGGGTGAATCCCATCAGGGCCCCATTGCTTTGTCTACCCCCAGTTTCAAGAGTTCTTTCAAAACCCTTTCTTCTGTGAATGGATTGGTATCGACCCCCCTATTCAGAGTTTCTCTCTTGTTTGGTTTAGGTACCGCCCCCTCCTCTTCCGTTGTGAATACTGAGCAGAAATATTTGTTCAGTATCCCTGCTTTTTCACTGTTACCATCTGCCCACATTCCTCCCTTTATTAAGTCTCTGTATACCTCCCTTGGTCTTTCCTCGCTCCCTAATGTACCTATAAAAGGTTTTATCCCCCTTCTTAACTGAGTTGACTATCTTTTCCTCAGTCTGTGCCTTTGCTATTCTGACTACCTTCTCTGCCTCCTTCCGCTTTAACTGATCAAGTTCTCTGTCCTGCTCTTTCTGTGTTTCCTTATATTTCCTGAATGCTATCCTTTTCTCCTTAACCGTCCCTGCTACCTCTTTTGAGAACCATAGTGTTTTTTTCCTTCATTTTGTTTTGTTGATTTGTTTCACACAAAGGGTTGTTGCCTCTGCGATGGCTGTTTTTATTATTCCCCATTGTTCCTCCACCCCTCCTTCTTGCCCATTTGCTAGTGCTTTTCTGAGGCACTCTCTCATTTTCCCAAAGTCAGCTTTCCTAAAGTCCAATACTCTTGTCTTTGTATGGCTTGACCCTATGGCTGTGTTTATTGTGAACCACACTGTTTGGTGGTCACTTGTTCCCAGATGGCTACCCACTTCTAAATCTGAGATCCTTTCTCCTTCCCAATTTGAGAGTACCAGGTCTAAGATTGCTCCCTCCCGAGTGGGTTCCAACACTAGCTGTCTGAGGCATGCCCCCTGTAGGGCATCCAGAATAACCTTGTTCTTGGATGTGCCTGCAGCAAAGGTACTCCAGTTAACATCTGGCATATTCAGGTCCCCCGTCAACAATATCTCCCCTTTTTCTGCCATTTTAAGGATGCCTTCTATCATTTCCTTATCCATTTCCTCCCCCTGAGATGGGGTCTATACACAACCCCTGTGCAGATTGTGGTGCCATTTCCTGTCTCCAGAGTGACCCATAGTGGCTCATCAACTTCCTGTTTACTCTTTAATTTAGACTTGATATGTTTCGCCACCAGGGTTCCTGAGTAGACTTGGGTTTCTGCTTTTAGACTAACTGTGTGTGCTGTGTACTGTGGAGACAATGTTCTCCATTCCTGTAGTGGAAACAACAGTCCACCTGGCATTCCCCTTCCCCTAACAGCCAGCAATATAGTGGGATGGACCTCAGAGGTCACTTGGTGGGGCCATAGGGAAACTCAGGATAACGGTGTCCAGCCTATCAAGGAAACCAACAATATGTGTACTTTTTTGGCAACGTAACACAAAATATTATGAATACTCAGTCAAATGGCAGGTTTCCATTTTCTTAATTTTTTTTTTAAACATTGTAGGACCAATTCCTGTCAAACACTATATGTGCTCTCCTTTAGTAATTCCACACAGTATACTAGGAAACACATATCAAGTCATCAAAGGTTGCATTCGTATGTCTTATTTACCTTGGACTTTTTGGGGGCCTCATTCCATATAGAATTAGAGCATGTTATGGAAGACTAGAACCAGCTGTGTTTCAGTTCACAGTAGCACTTGTGTATAAACAAGCAGCACTCACCATGTAAGCAATAATACCCAACAGGGTGGGCGGTATTGTGCTATACCGGACCGCCCAGGGGCATAATGAGGCCCGACGCTGCAGGCGGAGGCCTTATAACCTGGAAGGTCGATATGGCTGTCATCCACTAATATGTTTCGCTAGAAATGGGCACTGTAAAAATAATACATTTTTCAATAGTTCATGGAGAAAGGAGTTTAAATTAAGTTTTGTAATTAAATAGTTCCTCTGCCTACATTAAGACATGACACTTTAGAGGTGGTTGCCATGGTTACCCACACACACACACACTCACATATACTTTTAAAACATTTTCTCTTTATTATTTCAGTAGTATTTATTTTATGCATTAAAGGCTTTGGTTTTATTGTCTGGAATTGTGGTTATGGATTTGAGTTGAATCGGTTGCGGGCAGACGGTGGTGCTATGGAGCTTGGAGGAACTTGATGGAGCTTGGAGGACAAGAGCAGAGTGACTAAAAAAGGTACATGAAATATTATGTTGTAAAAGTTAGCAGTTGCAGGGCCAGAGAGCTTCGAAGAGAGTGGTGTACACATGAATTCAAAGTATCAATGGAGTGGTGGTAGCGAATGGGGAGGAAAGCCGCTAGCTGCGGTACTGATTCTGCATGTCAGAGGACCAGTATTTTCTTCATTTTCCGTGCCAGAATGGACATCCATCTGCGTGCACAAAATGAAGACAGTACCCGCTGTTCTCATGTAGAGCCGACAGTTGTCTGCTTAGTCGGCTGGCTGCTGAACAAACCAAGGAAGTGGGCATGAAGATAAGTTTAAGCGTTTGGGGCTGAGTTCTGCCGTTACCCATTTGCGATGTGACCTGCCAGCAGGGACTTAAATTGAGCTGCCGGCTTTGAGGGTGGGAGGCGACAAGTATCACGGTGTATACTGATGGCTGTGGAACTTTTTCTAGCAAGTGCAGGCGATCGCTATTAATGTTGGCTTCTGACTTTAGTTTTTCTGCATTTTACATTTGTTTACAATGCCTCATGTCATGGTACTGGCTACTGGATTCGGGGGCGGAGAAAGGCCACAAACTAGCCCGCTAAGCAGCAGGAAAAAAAATGTCTGCTTTCAAAGACGGACGTTCTATTTGAATACTGATCTGTGTCATTAGGCTTATGGCTAGCTGGCACTTTTAATTCCCTGGGCTCTGTTGCCTGATAGACGCCCACCTTGCCAGGGCTATCAGCCAATCAGAGCCCAGGAATGTCTTTGCCCATTTTCTAAGACTGGTTATCATCCCCCTTTCTGCTGTATGAGTAATTGTTCTCTCCTGTTGCCATGTGCTATCTTGTTATACTGTACATAACTTGTATCAGGGTATCCTTGTGGGACAAGCACTTGTGTACTCTGCTGTTCCGCACTACAAATGGACAAATGGAGCTGTACCATGGGCCCCCCCTTGCCAAAACTGAGATCGCTTGTCATGGGTTCATCCTGCCGTTGGTTTGATGAAAATTACAAATGCATGAATAACTAAATTATAATTAATGTCTCTCCCCTTTTTCCCATTAGGAGACCGTGGCATAATTTGCTGTTATAAAGGAGTGTTTATAACGGCAAACATGCGCATAATTTTCCTGTCTGTGCATCTGCCCGCCACAGTTACTTCTTTCACACCGCTTGCCATTCGTCTCTCACCGCTTCCGTTTTAGACAAAACTCAACCGCCACGGCATAAGAACTTGGCAGTAAGTTATTTCTTTTTAAAAAGTGATATTTTTTTCCACAAAAAGGGAGCAAACAAAACAGCAACAAACTAGAAAATCTCCCAGGTTACCGGAAAAAAAAATGGACCAGAGCGTGGCAGCACCAGAATGTCTGGGGGAATATCTTGTATTTTATATAATTGCTGTGGCAAAAAAGGGGAGAACCAGCAATTATATAAAATAAAATATGGGGTGCTATGTGTAAACTCGAGGTTTACACACACCCTTGGGGTCAGATGCTTTTATAGACCCTCGAAGCCGCTCTTGGGGTTTATGTAGCCCAACCCTCGGTATGTGCAAACTTCACATTACACATAGCACCCCGTACTTTATTCTGTTTGTAATATAGCATTCTGGTGAAGGGATAGAAGGGACTTTGGATCCAACATGTCTGCCCTCCCTGCCCCATGGCAGAGGCTGTGCTCAGTTTGGGTGCAGACACACATCCAGGCTTGACAGCCAGAATGCTGCCTTCGGTGGCGCTGGGAAAATAGCTGAACTTCATTTCTAAAAATGCCAGATGGCATTTGCTCCTTAAAAAATAAACATTCATGGATCTTTTTTTTTTTTCAGGGATCTTTCCTACAATGAGATCTCCTTTGTAGATGTTCCGTTTGAGCATTTGACTTCCCTGAGGGAACTGTAAGTTTTCATTTTTTCCTCCTTTCAAAATGCAGATGCAATATCGTTTGTCTGAAACCTGAATATTTTAAGATATCGAGCTGTTTCAAGTTCCAGGACATTACTGACATCTCATTGCAATTAGTGTTTCAAATGTGAAGTGTCGCTTGGCACTGCACTTATAATTAATGAGCAGTTAATTACCATCTCCCTACATGTTGACAGATCTGCTATTCAGCGATTTAAATTTCATTTAGTTACAACAAATCATCATTTATTATGGATGCAAACTTTTATTTTCAAAATATCCATTTTTTTCTATAACATGAAAGGCTTGTCTCTCACAGTTTTTCAGTGGCCAAAGCTGACCAAATGCAGAAGCCATCAGTGCGACAATATTTAAAAGGTTGCAAAGTGCTGTTATATAGGTCATCCAAGACAAAGGCTGTTTTTATTTTGCATTTTTGTTACCCTGGATAGCCACGCTGACATTGTGTAGCATCTTGTTTTAGTGGCATAGTTTATACCTTATGTTACAGCTGAAAAGGCCAAAGGTGATGTGCTCAAGGTGACAGTGCTGACCTGTCAAATACTGTTTAGTAATTTCAAGTGCAGATCGTATTTGAAATGTCTTAGTGAAATTACTGAAGTTTGCCAATTTCAAGCTGGCACAGGGCATCATCTGTGCAAGCATGTCAGCATATGAATGCTGTTGATAGGAGGGTGACTTGACATACTAAAAACTAAGCTCCATATATTGTACCTTCAGTACAATGTGTGGGCAATAATACGTGACAGGACGTGCATTCATTGAGAGAGATAAGTAGGCCTCTGTGTGCTGAGTTATGAGGCCGCAGGCTGAGTGCTCATCAGCCCACACTAGAGGAATGCCTGTTTATCACAACTAATGCACATCCTGCTATGTGTACACACTGGGCCTTCTGCAAATCTGCCACTACTGTATATGCACTTATACTCTGGGCCTCGTATAACTCCACCACTACTGTATGTATACTTACACTCTGGGCCTCGTGTAAATATGCCACTACTGTCTGAGTGCTTACACCCAGGACCTCGTGTAAATCTGGCACTACTGTATATGTGCTTATACTATATGCCTCATGGAAATCTGCCACTACTGTATATGTGCTTATACTTTAGGCCTCATGCAGATCTGCCACTACTGTATATGCGCTTACACTCTGGGCCTTGTGTATATCTGCAATTCACTACTGTATGTGTGTTTCTACTCTGGGCCTTATGTAAATCTGCGACTACTGTATGTGTGCATACACCCAGGACCTTGTACAAATCTGCCACTACTGTATGTGTGCTTATACTCTGGGCCTTGTGTAAATTTTCCACTACTATATGTGTACTTACACTATGGGCCTCATATAAATCTGCCACTACTGTATATGCACTTATACTCTGGGCCTTGTGTAAATCTGCAACTCGCTACTGTATGTGTGTTTATACGCTGGGCCTTGTGTAAATCTGCAACTACTGTATGTGTGCTTATACACTGGGCCTCGTGTAAATCTGCCGCTACAGTATGTGCTTACACGCTAGGACTCATGCAAATCTGCCACTACTGTGTGTGTGCTTACACCTAGGACCTCATGTAAATCTGCCACTACTGTATAAGCTCTTATACTCTGGGCCTTGTGTAAATATGCCACTACTGTATGTGTGCTTACACTCTGGGCCTTGTGTAAATATGCCACTACTGTATGTGTGCTTACACTCTGGGCCTTGTGTAAATATGCCACTACTGTATGTGTGTTTACACTCTGGGCCTTGTGTAAATCATCCACCACTGCTGTATGTAACCCCTAGATGGCGCTATCCCAGGGGCTACTACCCCTGCCTGATTTGCCACTAACAGGTTGAGGGGCCTGGATCCAATGGCGGGTGCCTCCACCCAGAGGTCAGGGTTTGCAATAGTTAAACTAACTTGGTCACAGCCCTCTGGGACACTGCAACCCCCCTTTCTTCCCACTAGTGGCCCACACAATATATCAGAATTACCTTCACAGTATACACTTACCCCCAGGTCTGGTTCCGCACTGGGACCTCCTGTGAAATGAGATACAGTGCAACAATCACAGTACAGTACTTTAACATAGACAAATACCTCAGGCAGTATAACTTGCTGAAACAAGCAGCTCTGATTTATTTAGGGGATATAACAAGGACAGGAAATCAGGTTAATTAGCTTATCACTCTAATAATCTACCTATGGCTCTGTGCACAGGCCTATCCCTATCAGTTACTGTCCTAGGTACCCAAGCCCTAGTGGCTAGTCCAAACCGTGGCAGCTGGTGAGGGGCCTTTCACACAGAAAGGAGAATTAAACAGTCAGCAGTACAGTAATTCCATTTGGATTTAATGTGGCAATTCAACAGGAGCAACCCTGAATTAGTACTCACGACCTCCAAATAAGATAGGGTCCTTCAATGTCAGCAGGGCTCACTTGAGGTACACAACCTCTTCACACATCCATATAAAAGAAGAGTACTATACCAGGCAGGCTGCATCTGTATCCCGATCGCAATTACTGCACAATACCGGAGAACACACAGCAGATTCAGTTCCTGACAAACCGAGTGCAATTTTCAGCAATTCTTCCAGTCTTCTACAGGGTGAGCCTGGTTTCTACTCTTCAGAGATCCTTTGATTCTTTCACAGGGACAGATTCAGTCCTAACAAGCTGTTACACAAGCTGCAGACGAACTCTGGGCCTTACACGTTTTTGACTAAAACTGCACACTGAAAAGCACAGGGCTCTTCCTTCTTCACTGCCAAAGCTCAACTCAAACTCCAACCGACAAAACCGGGCATTTCCTTTGAGTTCCTCCCAGTTCTTGACTGGATTGGCTGTCACTCACAATAGACTGCTGCTGTTGGTCAAAAAGGCACTGAAGTCTAAACTACATCTCCCAGAGTCACTGCCCATACAATCCTCTTGTGGCTGGCTCAGATTATGAGTCAAGTTCTGATTCGTCAAGGCACCATTTTAGAGCTAGCTTACCCCACACTGATTGGTCCAGTTCAGCAGTTCAAAACTAGAATGGGAACTAGCAGACACAGTTCTGACTGCAAAGAAAGCAGGTTAGACAAACTGTAATTTCATTATTACTCTAAATAATTTCTGGCAAACAGTTACATCTTTCAGATAGGTTCCTTTGCACTCCTAGTGACTGCAAAATGAAGTGAATTGGCAGCAGCTCAGTGGTACTCAGAAGCAGCCACAGTCCCCCATACAAACTAATTATGTCTGCAAGCAGACAGCTCTTAAAGAGACAGTACCAGAGGCTCTAAAAACACTCACTGATAAATGGCTTAAATGCCAAACACCATTCAGGCTTGGAGCATTCAAGCAAGCTCCTGGAAGTCTTTTGGGAACCCCCATTTGCAGGGGGGTTACATGTATATGCGCTTACACTCTGGGCCTTCTGTAAATCGGCCACAACTGTATGTGTGATTATACACTGGTCCTTGAGTAAATCTGCCACTATTTACAGTCTGGGCATTCTGTAAATCTGTTATTGTGTTAATGCAAACCTGATGAGAACATGTTTTTTTCATGCTCTGTCTTTATATTCCTTTTTAGGTACCTCCAGGGCAATAATATAAGTGATATAGGCGGGATCCTCACTGGTAGAACATTATTATCAGTTCTGTAAGTGCTAATGTTTATTTCTTCAATGACGTTTTTCTTGCCTGTTACAGAGCTGCTGTTGCCTTTCGGAAATCTGTGCAAATATTTAGATACAATTGTATTTCCTACATCTTCTATAGATTCCTCCTTCCCATTAGTCATTATATAGGCAATTTGCACAGAAATAGGATCTTTGTCCCTTAAAGTTCATCTGCCCTGCAGCTTATTCCCTAGCTTGAAGACATAATCCTCTGTTGTAATATCACGGTTGGGTGGCATGCTAATATCTACCACCCTTCTGTCTCCTGTCCACTAATCAATTTCTATTTCTATTCTGTTGTAATCTATTCTATGACAACTACCGGTCCCTACACAACAAGTATATGAAAGCCTCTCGCTTAGCTAAATCTGACAACTTCTGCTCTACCTTCCAGTCCAATATCAATAAACCTTCCAAATTCTTGAAGGTAATTCACTCCCTCTCCCCCCCCCCACCTTCTCCAACACCCCTCCTTAAAATAAACTATATTCAAACTACTGATCACCTTAGCGTGGCCACTGAATTTAATTCGTATTTCACATCTTGTGCCTCTGCTCTCCTATCCTCCTTGCCCCCTCACGCTGATCCTCACTCTCCACCCCAGTCTACCCTCCCCCCCCCCTCCTTCTCCTTTTCTAGTATTATACCTACAGCAACCATGGAGACTCTATATTCCCTCATCCCCTCCAAAGACAGCTCACCTGATGGTTTGGACCCCAAGCTGTTATATTTATTGGTTCCAGCTATCTCCACTCCTCTTTCTGACCTGCTTAACTGCTCTTTTTCCACAGCTTCTATCCCTTCTGTCGGGAAGCATGCCACCGTCCTTCTCCTGCCTAAGGGTGGCAACCCTTCCACTCCTGCTAACTATCACCCTATTTCTCTCCTCCCTAAGCTCCAAGAGCATCTCGTTGTCTCTCAACTAACTTCCTAGCTCTCTGATTCTAACCTTTTCACTCCATTCCAGTCTGGTTTCCAGAAGAATCACTCCACCACTACCTCCCTGATTAGACTCACTGAGTCCATCCTCTCAGGGATGGACAGTGGTCAAATCACTTCTGCCATTTTTGTCAACCTAGCAAAGGTGTTCGACACTGTCTCTCATACCCTTCTTTTAGACTTCCTGTCCTCGGTTGGCCTAACTGACTCTGCCACAAGCTGGTTCAAAGCCTACCTTGTGGAAAAGACCCAATAGGTCAAAATAGCAGAAGCCATATCTCCTCCCCTCCCTATCAACACTGGCGTACCCCAGGGCTCTGTCCTGAGCCCTATCCTTTTCTCCATTTTCCTAAACAACCTACCCTCAGTCTGCTCATCCACCTCAATCCACACGTACGCCGATGCTACAGTTCTCTTCACTTCAGGCCTTCCCCCGCTGATGTCGAAACCAGACTTCAGCATGACTTCAGTAAAGTTCAGCTCTGGTTCACCTCCCATCAGCTGTCCCTCGATGCCAAGAAGAAAATCTCAATGACCTCTGGCACTAGGTAGAGACTCTCTCGGCTCCCCTTCCTACCCTCCTTCCATACCCTAGCCGGGATAGTCCTTGAGGATTCCACTTCCTTCAAGAATTTGGGGGTTTGGCTTGACCTCAACTTCTCTGGACATGTTGACACCATCCTGAAGAAGCTGCACGCCAAACTTGGCGCATTATACAGGAACTGTAGCTGCCTCTCACTACCAGCCAGGCATGAACTAGTCCAGAAGATGATATTGCCTATCTTTGACTACTGTGACATAGTATACAGTTCCACTCCCAAGTTCTCCTTAACCAAATTGGATACCCTTTTTAACTCCTTCCATCGCTACGCTCTTGAAACCCCCTCTCACACCCATCACTGTACTCTCTACCACTCCCTGACCTTCTCCTCCTTAGAAAATTGCCGCTGCCTCCACTGTGCCACATTCACATCTAAATTTTAGTTTGGAATGTTCCCTTCTTATCCTACCTCCTCCTTATTTATTCTCCCTCCACTGGACTATTCCCTTCGGTCATACGACTCTCTGCTACTGGTAGTTCTTCGGCGGTCTACTGTTGTAGGACAAATGGCCTTCATGCATCACTTCCCTAAGCTATGGAATGCCCTTCCTCCCCAGGTTCGCCACTCTTCCTCCCCCACTTCATCTCCTTAGCCCTTCAAAATTTTCTCCTGGTGAACTGTACCTGTGGCTAAGTCTCTATTCCCTCCCCTCCAGCTTGCACACTGTTTCTATCCCCTGCTTGGCAAGGTACTCACATGATGGTTGCACATCTCTGTTCCATTGTGTTGTATACAGTTGTATTCTGTTAAAGCACTTCAATGTATATTCTTTGGTTTATTTTTGCACTGTTAATCTGCCATGATTTTCTGTGGATTTTTACCAATTGCTTTTATGTTCTTTTTTTTTAATTCAAATTTATTGTATATTTATGCACAGGTCCAAAGTACATTTTACATTTCACAAGGTTCTCCTGACCATCAGTTTATCTCTTCTGGGTAGAACACCACCCAACATTACCTTTCCTTTTATGTTCTTGATGTATGTATTGTAATATGTATGTTTATTCTCCCTATTACCCTCCCCCCCCCGGACGCACTGGGAGACGAGCAATTTGTTGCTCAGTGTGCCTTTCCTGGTGAAACATTTCAATAAATAAAAATAAATAAATAAGTATCCCAGTTCACCACTCTGGATCCCACCCCTAGGCTGCTCAATTTCTTAATCAGTCTGTGCGGTACTATGTCAAAGGCCTGGCTGAAATCCAGATAGGCCACATGCAGTGCCCTCCCCAAATGTATTTCTCTGGTCACCCGTGGAGGAACTCACTCGGATTTGTCTGTAATGAACCCCCTCCCCTTCTGTCCATGAATCCATGTTGCTATTGGTCTTGTAGCCCACTGCATTCAAGATACTCTACCAACCTTTCCTTTAACAAGGTTCCATTAATTTCCCCACCACTGAGGTGGAGCTGACTGGCCTGTAGATGCTAGCCTCTCCTCTGCTGCCACTTGTATGTAGAGACACCACATTTATTGTCCTCCAATCCTCCAAAACCAAGCCTGTTTCCAGAAAGCTGTTGAATAAGGCCATCAGAGAGGCAGCTAGTATCTCCTTGAGTTCCTTTAGTACTCTTAAGTATATCCCATCTGGAATCATAGCCTTGTCTTCTTTCAGAGCTGCAAGTCTCTTTAGGACTCCTTCTTTGAAAATAGACGCGCCCCCCCCCCCCCATTGTTCTGCTGCTCCCTCATGGTCCATACCCCTTCCCTCAACTGTGAACACTGAGCAGTAGTACCTGTTCATAATTTCTGCTTTTTCTTGGTCTTCTTCTGTGCAGTGCCCCCTGCTAACCTTTTTGTCTTCACTATCCTTCCTCTTGCCTTCCTCTTCTCTCTTATATACCTGAAGAACATTTAATCTCCTTCAGCTACCCCCTTGGCAATCCTCTCCTCTGTCTGGGCCTTTGCTACCTTCACAACCTTTCCTGCTTCTCTATGTTTTACTTGGTACCTCTCCCTCTCATTCTACCTCTGCATTTCCTTATACCTCTGAATGCCACTGTTTCTTTCCTTCACAACCTTGGCCACTTCCCTAGAGAGCTATAACAATCTGTTATTATTTCTGCTTTCAATCACTTCCTTCATGCAGAGGCTGGTTGCCTTAATTATACCCTCCCTTATTTTTCACTCTACCCCTTCCTGGCAATCCCCCCATGAGGCAGTTTCTGAGGCAGTCTCCCATTTCTCTAAAATCCACCCTCCTGAATTTCAGGACTCTCATTCTCTTGTGGTTTGCCTCTGTTCCTATTTTAATGTTAAACCATACTGTATGGTGATGATCATTGTTACTTAGAGGACTGCCCACTTCATCATCCCTGTTTGTCAGCATTAGGTCCAGTACTGCCTTGTCTCTAGTGGGATCATTGACTAGCTGTCTGACTTGTAGGGAGTTAAGAATGCCTCTGCTCCCTTCTGATGCTGCAGCTGGAAGGCTTCAATCCACATCCGATAGATTGATGTCACCAAGAAGCAGCACCTTCCCCTTACTTGCCATCCTGATGATGGCTTCCCCAAGTGCCTTCTCCAATTCCCCTCCCTGTGTTGGACGTCTGCATAACACCCCTGTGTGGGTAGCGGCCCCAGCGTCAGTCTCCAGGATGACCCACAGCACCTCCAGCCCTTCCTTTTCCTCCAGGTGCCCCTGCACTTCCATGGTCCATGGCCTTGATTACCTCCCTTACATATATTACAACCCCTCCTGCCTTCCCTTTCTCTCCTGAACAGAGAGTATCCCAGTATGGCCTTGCTGTCAATGCATCACAACTCTGCTATGGCCATCAAATCCTACCTAGCCTCTGCCATGATGGCCTCCAGGTCTGGCATTTTATTTCCCAGACTCCTTGCATTAACAGACATGGCTCACCATACTTTACTCCTTCCCTGCCTGCTTCCCCCATCCTATCTGTGCTGTTTCTTGATGCTCCCCCGACCCACCACTTCCCTTCTCTGTTACCTGTCCCTTTACTCCTTTCTTCTTGCTTTCCTGATTTATACCCCCTTATCCTCTGCCTTGTCCCCACCCCTGTCTTCTTGAGAGTTTACTTCCCTCAGGAACTCTCTCCCTACTGCTTCATCATCTGTCTGGGCAGTTGTTTCCTCCATTAGTTCTACAGCCTCCCTCCCTGGCTGATGCCCCCAAGGGTGCCTTAGATGGACCTCTTTTCTGGTTATAATTTTCTGTTGTGGCATTTTCTGGACATTTGATGCTTTCATTTCCGACTCTTCCGTGCAAGTTAGTGAACATTGTGGAACAAAGTCAACTGATGTCAACATAATGTCCAGTAACCCTAGAAACAGAGAGTAAACTCAGAAGAGGCATAATGCACAATGCACTCTGTAACAATAAAATGTCATAAAATATCATTTTTAAAGAAAACTATGGCTCAAACATTTTTTCAGATATTGGCTATGATTGAAAGAAAGAAAAAATAATTTTAATGTACTAATGTATAATGTGGTTTACTATTACATCATAGGATGCTAATCATTTGTTTTATGCCTTGATGGTCAATGTTCACTTACTATATAAGTATTGTAGTTTTAATGATTATTAGAATAAAAGCTTGGAATCTTACCTCTAATGAAGGTTGTAAAACACAGCTATGTTGAGTCACAGCAGTTTTGTGTTTTTAAAGTATGAAATTTATTTTCAACTGGCTTACAGAGAAATCCCAGTGTGTGTGCCCTAATGCAGGGGCATGGCAGGTGGGAGTCCTGGAAGTAACTGCCCAGTCCCACAGCCGTCACTCATTTATCTCCTCACTAACATCATTCATCATGCAGTGGGGTAGTGCATATCATGAGTTCTTTGCAGGCCAGTTGAAAAGAGATTACATATTTTAAAGGAGAACAATCAGCACTCAGAGTGCTACACCTAAGTGTGGGCTGGTCCCACTTTGCACTTTGTGTGCAAAAACATTTTTTTACTTACTGTTTACATAAGCAATAATACTTAACAGGATGGGCAGTACTGGGCTATACTGGACCATCCAGAAGCTATAAGGCCCTCCGCCTATGGCTTCTGGCCAGATTACGTCCCTGGATGGTCCGATATAGCCCAAAAGCGTCCACCCTGGAGGACATTATTGCACTTAGAAAATGTGTTTTAGGTTAGTCATTAGAGAAAACGCTTTAAAAAAGTAAAAAAAAAAAATAAAAAACTTAATAGAAATCAATGAAAAAAATTGTGTAAAGTGGTCCCTTCACTACTGGTACTGGCAGTAGAGGATGCTGTTTTTTGAAGGCTGTAGAAGGCTGTGTTTTGTAACAGTCATTCTGTTGATGCCATCACCCCCACCTCCCAAGTCCAGTTTGGATTTGCCATTCTGTTGATGCAGTCCCATCCCCGCTTCTCCCAGTCTGGTTTCGGTTTGCAATTCACCCTGCAAGTAAATGGGCTAATTGTGTTCTGTGCTGTGTTCTGCTTTACTACTGCATCCTGAATGTGATCCCTTTGTGCTCCAGTGCCTTTGCCCTCAAAATTGTTTTACCCCATTTCCTGACTGCTCACTATATTAACAAAAAAATAAAAAACTGACAATACGATTAGTGCTCCTCTTCCATTAGCACTGAGAAGCCCAAGTCTTTTTACATGTCCATTTTTCCTTTTTGAATGTGAGCTGTGGTGGTCGTGGTCACAACTGGCATTGGTGCCAACCAGAGCAGTGACCACTGGGAACAGGAAATGGACTACAGAGGATGCATGGTGGTCTGTTATGATGCTATAGGAAAGGACAAAAACAGACATTTTTGTTGGGTGGGGAGAAGTGTTTCTTTCTGTAGGGAAAGAAAGTGTCCGAGGGCAAGTGGGGAGGCTGCTAGTCTGTGCCAGCCATATCTGTGAAGGGCGAGATGATAGCGCTGTGAATAAAGCATGTGTCAGTGCTGTTATGGCAGTTAACAGTGAGGAAAACAAAAAAAGAAAAAATGATTTGCTGTGTGGAGATGGGCAGAATTTGTGTTTCTTTTAGTTAGCTGTGGCAAAGGTAGTGTGGGGCAGAGGACACCACTCACTCCCTTGCCAAGATGGCAAAAAAAAAGGACTGCTGTCTAGTTTTCAAAACTTATGGGGCACCAACATGATGCTAGTTGGTACTAATGCATGTTGACATGGGACTTGTTTTTTTCCTGGTTTCTATTGGCACATAAATGTACCCCTAGATGTGATACTGAGCCAATCAGAGACTGGGATTTTTGTTGCCTATTTTCTAATGTAGTATACTTGGTTGTATCGGACTAATTTTGCATATTTCCAGGCTGACATCTTTTACAACTACAAATTCCAGAATCCCCTGCAACTGACATCAAAGCAGTACTGCTCCAGTGGGAGATTCAACAGCCCGCCGTGCATGTTAGAGCTTTTATAAGCTCTGATCAGGTGTTTTCCAGTCCTGTTGTTCTCTCAGGGTTAAGTACAGTCATTTGTGACTGTACTTGGCCCAGGGAGGGCAGTGGGATCAGCAAACAAAAAATCAGAGCTTAAATAAACTTTAATATGCACTGCAAGCTATTGAATCTCCCACTGCTGTAGTGCTGCTCTAATGTTAGCTTCAGGGGATTCTGGGATGTGTAGTTACAGAAGATGTCAGCCTGGAAATATGCAAAATTAGTCTGATAAAATCTACTGTAGTACAGCAAACAATAAGTAAAAAAAGATTCTTGCACACAAAGTACAAATTGGGACCAGTCCTATACTTAGGCTTGGAGCTCTGAGTGCTATCTGTTCTTTAAGAATATATCACTAAATCAAAGAAGTTTAAATTTACTACCTCCATCAGATGTAAGGTTGTGTCCCATTACCTAAGTGGTCATTTAAGCAATATTCCCCGACAGAGTGTGGGTATACTAGAGGATTTACCATGGCTGGTGTGGTTCGGTCCCAAGGCGCAGCCGAGGGACTTAACCACACCAGTAGTGGTATATCCTCCAGTATACCCACTCCCTGGAGGGGTATATTGCGATTATACAAAGGCCCCGCTTGTTTTTTTCACAACAAAAAAAAATTTAAAACCTTTGTTTCTTTTAAAAGTTGCTGCTCGTTTGTTTTTCACTGCAGCGGTACTGCTCAGATTTTTTTGCAAGTTCTGCGCATGTGCCAGAGGATCACAGATTTCAACCACCACTGTTCCGAATTTTTTTCAGCTTCTTTGCTTTGGAGAGAATGAACTGCATTTTCTTTCTTTTTTTCTTTCCGGTGCTTTGTTTTTTCAGAATGGTGCGGCAGTTTTTCTGAACTTTTCAGGCTAGTGACAGACTATTGGATGTGGGATAAGGACAAGGTAATCTCGCTGTCGTCTGTGTGTTTGGCAGTGGTGTGTTTGCGAGGAATGGAGGGATTTGCTAGGGAGTTCCTAATGCGGCTGAGTGGTGGCTGCCACCTTTTCCAGTGGGTACTCTGGAGGATTTACAAAGCTGGAAAGGTGCTAGCCAGCCAATCAAAATGCAGGATTCACTTTTTTTTTTTTTTGCCCGTTGTATAATACCTAAAGACCATTAAAACTACTGTACATATAAGTAAATGTTTGCCACTAGGGGCTGAAAACCTTGACATTGCCCCTTAAAGGAAAAGTTCCTTCAGCCATTTATTCTGGTTCCCGGTATAGTTTGTAGGCATGCACAATTGTTTCCATTGCACCCCAATTTCATCAGGATTTAAATGTAAATAAAGTTACTCAAGTCTGGTGTGAAAAGCTGCTTGACTCAATTGCAAATTGACTCATGAAAGGCATCCTGGAATTTTATGATGCTTTAGTGCTAAAGAGTGCAGCAGTTACACTGTGCAAGTCAGTACTTTTGCTCTTCTCTGCAGTCCCTATGTTCTTATCTTATGCTAGCCATGAAACTATTCAAGGAATAGTAAGTGTCCTGTGTAGTTTAAAGTTCATCTGAGTCAGTAAAAATGCTTTTGGAGAATACAGGGACTTCACAAGACATGTAACAGAACTGAATAAGAGCATAACTTCTCCCGGCTTGTGCATATACATCATCAACTGCCATGATGCCTTATATGAGTGGGGTCATGACCATTGCAATGGAGGCAAACAGGTGTTCACACCAGGGCAGAACAGGGTGAGCAACCTCACTTATATTTAAATTAGGATGACATTAAGAGGATGCAAAAGAGGCAGTCATTGTTCATGCCTACAAACTACACAGGCATACAGAAAATAGACTGAGGGGACTCTCCCTTTAAGGAAGACTATCCTCCTGTAATTGTAGATATAGTCAAGTGATTGTTGTTGCATTTTTGTGCAGGATTAACAGAACCAGAGTCACTCTGACAGGTTTGCTGTTGACTTTGTGCGACTGTAAAAGCACAATCACAGTTGCACATGAAGTCCTGCCAGTGAAAAACCAAATCAATAAATAAATATTGCTGTCTTCTAATTACCTTTCCATCCTGTAGAAATCCCTGAATCTCAATTGCACCCTATGTTACATCACTGCACGTGCATTTATTTGAGATTGAAGCCCCATTTTTACATTTTTGTGATATATTTGCTGTGGGTTACTGTAGCCACAAGTTATGTAAGGTTATTTTATTAAGGAAATGTTCCACTGGTGTTAGAACTTTTTAGGGCTTTCATTTGCTCCTGTGTTTTCATTTTACTTGATACTTTGCTTTGTCCATCAGAAAACACAGTAATACCAGTGGTAACCATAGCTCTAGGAATAGTTCAACTTTTTTTTAATAAAATCAAGGGAGATAGGGTCATTGGGTTAATAAAAACTGATGTAATCAATGGAGGCAAGTAAAAACATACCAACACAGGTCTCAACGAAGATACACATAAAGCAGAGCTAAATTGCATTACGTAGAGAATAATGGCTATGCAAATGTGTGTTATGGATTTTTTTTACACACCCAAGATGTGTGATGACCCATAAACCTCGAGAGTGAAGCTCGAGATGTTTATGAGGCCATCAGACATTGAGGGTGTGTACAAATTCCATAACAACACAGCTGCATAGCCTTTATGTTTTTATAATTACTGGTGGAGGGAGTCAGTGCTGTAGAATGTCACCGAAGCACTTCTGTTATAACTGCTGCCTCTTACTTTGTCCCTCTGCTCTCCACACACATATATACACACACACACCTACCATTGTGCAGTACATGCATTACTTTGTTTATTCTTCACTTTTTATTTTAATTTTTTTAGTTACATTGGTAAGGACAATGAGTAAAAATGAAAGTACTCATCGGTCCATTCTGATGCAGTTGGTGTCTCAGAAGTAGCACCTGAAGGGTACGAAGAACAGGAGCAACCAGATACCTTTTTCAATTTGTAAAGGCAGGATCAACCAGATATACATGAAGAAACATCAAAAAGTTATATGGAGTGATTGTGAGAGGTGGACGAGCAGCACAGGTCTTCAGTTACGGAGAAACGGCTCCACCTTGTTTGTGGAGGTGTTCGGCCCACCTACTCACATAGTCAGAGCCAATGATGTGGTGGTGCATGAATAGAGATTGACACTGACAGTGAAGGAAAGTTTTGAAAATGCTATAATAACCATTTTTTCCAGTTATTACGGCATTTAAAAGACCCTGTTAACAGTGTGATAAAAGGTGTCACCAGTAATTATTACTAAATATATTTCTTCTAAGGGACTGCTTCAAATTTGCATACTCTAGGGTGCTTCTAATTTTCATTTCTTTTGCAGATGAAGCTCACACTGGTTAAACTTTGCACATTACTTTGGAACTGCATGGAATGGTTATTGGATATTAAATGTTAGACTTGGTGTCATGGTCGGGTTGCACATGTTTGGGTTCCTTTTATGTCGCGTATGGGAGTTTTATTGACCGAGAAAACTCTGTACTGTGTCCTGACGTGTTAACCCTAGAACCAACCACACAATCACTTCCAGCTGATTTAGTAGCTTCTACAGTTTATGGAAAATAATTCTTCACAAGTAAAGCACTAGTAGCAGCAGTGTTGGAATGAGATGGCAGAGACCTTCACAGTATTTGTTTCTCTTTCTTACAGAGATTTAAGTAACAATCAGATTTCTACATTAGAAGATGGAGTATTTGATAATTTATTTAATTTAAGTGAAATGTAAGTATGGAACTTTTTATTTCTTTAAACTGTTATTGACAAATTTCTGCCCATAGAGTATGCACAAGGATGTGGTGCTAGGAAACAACAAATTAATAAAAGACACAACAAGTTCCCTGCACACACAAACCTGAGAAAGAGGGATGCCTCACCAGGAAATTTAAAGTGCAAAATTTACACTTACTTAAAACAAATACACCCACTCCAAATAACAGCTTGACATGTTTCGGACCAAGGTGCTTTTTCAAAAGCTGAATATTGAAACCAACAACTCAGCTTATTTAATGGCACAAAACAAACCATGTGATCAAACACCTCACGGTATTCCATTTTCTAATAGGTTAAAATGTGTTACCCTCGTATTGCACATACTTGATTTAAAAAAACTTTAATTCATATCACAGTGCATTAAAATGTCCCAAGCTCAGAGGACCGTATAAACTAAAGAAAAAACAGGAAGGAAAAAGGAAGAAAAAATAAGACAAAATACCAAGGGGAAGGGGGGAAGGGAGGGGAGGGAAGGGGGAAAAGAGAGAAGGGAGGGAAGGGGGAGGGAAAGAAAAAAATAACAAAACAAGGAGGGATAAAGACAATAAATAACAACCTACACAAGTTCATACATAACATTTATACAATGATGGCACAAAACATCTTGCAATCCATATTATAGGGACAGGTAATTCCATAAATATCCATGTATTTCTTATATAGCAGGCTGAATTCAGGAACAAAAATCACTACAGTTGGGACTTATTTTATGTAAAAAACATGTCCACTACTGCATCAAAATGAAGAGAAACTGAGGCTAGACTGAACAGTTTTAGAAAATAATGCTAACATTCATTATCAGGGCATTTATTTGTAAAACTCATTTTTTATGATTTTTCCTTTTTTGTAAATAAGGGCGTATCTCCAAATGTGCATTTAAGCCTGGTGATTTGGTTGCATTCAATGTTATCATCCAAGAATTCTCTCTGATTAACATTAGAGTTTCATAATCTCCCCCTCTGGGGTTTCTGCACACTTTATCTGTGGCCACAAAATTGAACTGATGTTGCTCTAAAACTGATGAGTTTACAATGTGTTGAGCTGTAGCATATGTTACATCCTTCTTTTCTATGGCTCTCACATGTTCGTTAACTCTAGTCTTGAAACACCTTCTAGTTTTGCCCATATAAAAAGCAGAACAACTACAGACTGCTAAATATATCACACCTTCAGCATTACAGTTAATGCATTGTCTAATGTTAAAAAGCTTTTCTGAGTTATGGCTAGTGAAAGTTTTTGTATTCAGAATGTGTCTGCATACTGTACATCTTTTACATTTAAAGCAACTCATGGGTTGTCACAGCCAATTGCTCATTTTTCTACTGTCAACAAAATGGCTAGGTACCAAAGTATTTCTAAGGGTGGGTGCTTTTCGATAACACATCCTAACTGGGGAAGCAGCAAACTCCTGTAACCCTCTATCAACCAATAATATGTGAGTGTCTTTCAAAATTCTTTCCAGATGATATGCCTGAGCTGAATAGTCAGTTATGAAGTTAAATCTGACATCAGTCACTGGTACATTAACTCGTGTTTCAAGGAGTCTTTCCCTACTTTTACTCTGTGCCATTTATCTAGCCAATGTAATCCTCTCGCTACTGTTCCCTCGATCTATCAATCTCTCTGTTAATACTTCTGCACCTCAAATAAGGTTTTCTTCTGTAGAACAGTTTCTTCTAGTTCTTTAAAACTGCCCTATCTGGATATTCGTGATCACACGGGTGGGATGACAGCTACTGGCTAGCAAGAGAGTATTCCCATCTGTCGGTTTTCTGTAGATGTTACTATCTAAATGTTCACTTAAATTCTTGTTGATTTTTAAATCTAAGCACATGATTTAACTTGTACTGCTAGTATATGTAAACCTGAAGTGGGAATTTATACTATGGAGCCAGGTTATAAAGTTTTAAGATTCAAGCATATTTCCCTGCCACACTATTAGCACGTCATCAATATAATGTTTCCATAAAACCAATTTTGACAGGAACATATTCATGGTAGGGTTATACACTACATCCTCCTCCCATTTTCCAATGTACAAATTGGCTGCAGAGGGGGCACATGTGGCCCCATAGCAGATCCCTTGATTTGTTTATACATCACATTGTTGAATAAAAACACATTGTCCAGAAGTACAATTTCCAACATTTTTAAAATAGTAGTCACTAAAGCCCCATCATGTGTAGATCAATTCAAACACGTAGCTACTGCTTCTAATGCCCCCTCATGGGGGACGTTAGTATATAGCGCTTCAGTATCACATGTAATCAAAAACATATTATCCTACATCTTAAGTGTAGGTAGAATGTTTAAAACCTATTTTGTATCTTTCAAACATGAGGGCAAATTCAAGACCAAAGGTTTAAGGAAAAAGTCACAAAACTGTGATGATGGCTCAGTCAAAGTGCCTATGAAACTAATTATTGGGCGACCTGGTGGATCAGCAAGAGTTTTATGGACTTTAATGAGGGTGTAAAACGTCACTCAAATAGGAAATTGAGTAATCAAAATATCTTGTGTTTTGCAATCTATGACACCCTCCCTAACACATTGTGTTACCAATTCATCAATACTATATTTAAACTCATATGTGGGATCATCACTGAGTTTAACATAGAAATCCTTGTTGTCTAACTGACATAGATCCTCCTGTATGTACTTCGCTTTATCGAGAAGTACCACTGCTCCTCTCTTGTATGCCTGTTTAATAATTAAAGAAGAATCTGATTTTAACATTTGTATTGCATCTCTCTCTGCCTTACTGAGATTATTAAAATGGCCAAACTGAGGAATGCTGAGAAAAGGTCCAGATATTTTTCCACAAGTTCCTTAAATGTGAAACCACCACACGGGGCAAAACATAGATGGTACTGTAAAGGGCAACATAAGTTCATTTGAGTCAGTTCCAATAGTTGGATCATTTGTTTGTGTCTTTTTTGCAAAAAATGCCTTTAAATTCAATTTTCTGCAACACAGATTTAAGTCCATCAAAGTTCGTACTCTGTCCATACATATCTTCAGCCTCTGTTGTCACGTGCTTAGACAAGTTAATAATTTGTATAACAGAAGGAATTTACCTCTTCTGGTGTCCCCTGCCCCTGTATGGTCTCTTGAATTGTCGTCCCCCTCAATTGTTCCTGTAGAACTGATTGCCCCTGTAATGGCGATGTGGATACTTCTCATCATCATTTGCCTCTCCTCATCTTCTTCCTTGGTCTGGGAAATCTTGCAGGTATTCCTGTAACCTCGGGCTCCTCCATAGGGGGGTTTGCTGTTGGTTCCTGCCTATTTCTAATGTGTGACTCCTCTCTTGATGTTGCTGGTCTAGTTGGTGTCCCTCCTCCTGAAAATAAAGTTGGTTCTCTTCTTAAATTTTCTCCCTCCGAGTCCCTCACATCAGTAATATATTCAAAAGAAAAATTTTTGGCCGGTTTTAAAATATGCAGCATTTTCTTTCTTCTATGAAAATAGTGTGCCTTTTCCCCAGTCACCTTTGTCCCTAATGAATTTATTCTTTTTCAGACTCTGTAAATCCTTGTCCAATTTTAAAATCGATTCTTTCAATTTCTGGTTCAGTCTCTCAAAATCATTATGTGTTTTAAAATTGAGGACTTCTCTTTCATGTTCTCTAAGGTCCTCTTTAAGTTTAGCTTCCTTCTCTTTGCCTTACTTAATAAGGAGTTATACTAGTTTCATACTTGCATCTAATAAAATCTCACTCCATTCCTTCAAGAACTCTGGGTTCTCTGTACCACAAGCTGGATTTTTTGGGAGACATAGCCCCCTTGGTACCCTTTTAACTTTCACATAAGCTTCCAGGTTGGTGGTGTTCCAATAAAGGCGGCATATTTGGTGAGTCAATTTTTCAAGTGTTCTAAAAGTCAAGAACAATGACTGTCTCTCAGGCTCTACCTCAGTTTCTCCCATGTCTTCTACCAGGAATGGATTAGTGGCTGTTGTTGTCGATAGGATCTGGTCCACTTGTTCTAAAGATTTCTCTGCCATATAGTCTACCACATTTCTCTCTCTATTTATAGAGCTGGGGAATATCAAATTCAGGCTATCTTCTATGGACCGGTTCTCAGCTGTTATATTAGCAAGTATTTATTTGGCGTATAGCCTCGTGGTTTTACGCAGTCTGGAAACTGAGGTATAAATTACTTTACTTCTACCTCATATATGTAGGGTCAAAGCATTCGGCCAACTAAGCAGACTGCAAACTGTGCAAAACTCTAACCAATTCAAAATTTCTTCCCATAGAGTATGCACAAGGATGTGATGCTAGGAAACAACAAATGAATAAAAAAAACAACAAGTTCTCTGCACACACAAACCTAAGAAAGCGGGACACCGCACCAGGAAATTAAAAGTGCAGTCTGGTTAGTTGGTGAATGCTTTGACCCTACAAATGTGAGGTAGAAGTAAAGTAAGTTATACCTCAGTTTCCAGACTGCATAAAACCACGAGGGTATACGCCAAATAAATACTTGCTAATATGGCAGCTGAGAACTGGTCCATAGAGGATAGCCCAAATTTGATATTTCCCAGATAGAGAGAGAAATGTGGTAGACAATGTGGCAGAGAATCCTTTAGAACAAGTGGACCAGATCCAATTGACAGCAGCAGCCACTAATCCATTCCTGGTGGAAGACATGGGAGAAATTGAGGTAGAGCCTGAGAGACAGTCATTGTTCACAGCTTTTAGAACACTTGAAAAAATTGACTCACCAAATACACCACCTTTATTGGAACAACACCAACCTGGAAGCTTATGTGGAAGTTAAAAGGGTTCCAAGGGGACTACGTCTCCAAAAAATTCAGCCTGTGGTACAGAGAACCCAGAGTTCCTGAAGGAATGGAATGGGATTTTATTAGATGCAAGTATGAAACTAGTACAACTCTTATTAAGTATGGCAAAGAGAAGGAAGCTAAACTTAAAGAGGACCTTAGAGAACATGAAAGAGAAGTCCTCAATTTTAAAACACATAATGATTTTGAGAGATTGAACCAGAAATTGAAAGAATCGATTTTAAAATTGGACAAGGATTTACAGAGGCTGAAAAAGAATAAATTCATTAGGGACAAAGGCAACTGGGAAAAAGGCACAATATTTTCATGGAAGAAAGAAAATGCTGCGTATTTTAAAACCAGCCAAAAATGTTTTTTTTTGAATATATTACTGACGTGAGTGACTCGGAGGGAGAAGATTTAAGGAGAGAACCAACTTTTTTTCGGAGGAGGGACACCAACTAGACCCGCAACATCAAGAGAGGAGCCATACATTAGAAACAGGCAAGAACCAACAGCAAACCCCCCTACGGTGGAGCCCAAGGTTCCAGGAACACCCGCGAGATTTCCCAGACCAAGGAAGAAGACGAGGAGAGGCAAACGATGACAAGGAGTATCCACATCGCCATTACAGTGGCAATCAGTTTTACAGGAACAATCGAGGGGAACGACAATTCAAGAGACCATACAGAGGCAGGGGACGCCAGAAGAGGTAAATTCCTTCTCTGTTATACAAATTATTAACTTGTCTAAGCATGTGCTAACAGAGGCTGAAGAACAAGTGCTAAAGAAAGGACTGTGTTTCTCTCCCATGATATGTAGGGACAGAGTGGGAACTTTGATAGACTTAAATCTGTGTTGCAGAAAATTGAATTTAAAGGCATTTTTTGCAAAAAAAGACACAAATGATCCAACTGTTGGAACTGACTCAAATGAACTTATGTTGCCCTTTACAGTACCATCTACGTCCTCCCCACCTGTATGGTGGTTTCCATGTTTAAGGAACTTGTGGAAAAAGATTTGGACCTTTTTTCAGCACTCTTCAGTTTGGCCATTTTAATAATCTCAGTAAGGTAGACAAAGATGTAATACAAACGTTAAAATTAGATTCTTCTTTGATTATTAAACAGGCAAACAAGAAAGGAGCAGTGGTACTTCTTGATAAAGCGAAGTACATACACGAGGCTCTACATGAGTTAGACAACAAGGATTTCTATGTTAAACTCAGTGATGATCCGATGTATGAGTTGAAACATAGTTTTGACAAATTGATAACACAGGCATTTAGGGAGGGTGTTATAGATTGCAAAACACAAGATTTTATGATTACTCAATTTCCTATTAGAGCGACTTTTTACACCCTCCCTAAAGTCCATAAAACTCTTGTTGATCCACCAGGTCACCCAATAATTAGTGGCATAGGCTCTTTGACTGTGCCATTATCACAGTTTTATGACTTTTTCCTTAAACCTTTGGTCTCGAATTTGCCCTCATTTTTGAAAGATACAAAAGAGATTTTAAATATTCTACCTACACTTAAGATGGAGGATAATATGTTTCTGATTACATGTGATATTGAAGTGCTATATAATAATGTCCCCCATGAGGGGGAATTAGATGCAGCAGGTACTTTTTTGAATGTATCTACACATGATGGGGCTTTAGTGACTACTATTTTAAAAATGTTGGAAATTGTACTTCAGGACAATGTGTTTTTATTCAACAATGTGATGTATAAACAAATCAAGGGATCTGCTATGGGGCCACATGTGCCCCCTCTGCAGCCAATTTGTACATTGGAAAATGGGAGGAGGATGTAGTGTATAACCCTACCATGAATATGTTCCTGTCAAAATTGGTTTTATGGAAACGTTATATTGATGACGTGCTAATAGTGTGGCAGGGAAATATGCTCGAATCTGAAAACTTTATAACCTGGCTCCATAGTACAAATTCCCACTTGAGGTTCACATATACTAGCAATACAAGTAAAATCATGTACTTAGATTTAAAAATCAACAAGAATTTAAGTGGACATTCAGATAGTAACATCTGCAGAAAACCGACAGATGGGAATACTCTCTTGTTAGCCAGTAGCTGTCATCCCCCCATGTGATCTCGAATATCCCGATAAGACAGTTTTATAGAACTTGGAAGAACCTGTTCTACAGAAGAAACCTATATTCGAGGCACAGAAGTATTAACAGAGAGACTGATAAATTGAGGCTACAGTAGGGAGAGGATTATGTTGGCTAGACAAACAGCACAGAGTAAAAGCAGGGAAAGACTCCTTGAGACATGAGTTAACATACCAGTGACTGATGCCAGATTTAACTTTGTAACTGACTGTTCAGCTCAGGAATATCATCTGGAAAGAATTTTGAAAAAACACTGGCACAAATTATCGGTTGATATAGGGTTACAAGAGCTTGCTGCTTCACCAGTTAGGATGTGTTATCGAAAAGCACCCACCCTTAGAGATACTTTGGTACGTAGCCATTTTGTTGACAGTAGAAAAACAAGCAATTAGCTGCAACAACACATGGGTTGCTTCAAATGTAAAAGATGTACAGCGTGCAGACACATTCTGAATACAAAAACTTTAACTAGCCATAACTCAGAAAAACTTTTTAACATTAGACAATGCATTACCTGTAATACTGAACATGTGGTATATTTAGCAGTCTGTAGTTGTTTTTTTTTCTCTTTTAGATATTTCCTGAAGAAGACCTAAGGTCGAAACATAGATTTTTAACTCTATTTTCTATTTTCAGCATGCATTTAATATAACCATTTTGTTTTGCTTTTAGACCACATGCTGACGCAGCGCCTTGTTTTTGTTTTTTACAATTTGTAGTCTGTAGTTGTTCTGCTTTTTATGTGTGCAAAACTAGAAGGTGTTTCAAGACTAGAGTTAATGAACATGTGAGAGCCATAGAAAAGAAGGATGTAATATATGCTACAGCTCAACACATTGTAAACTCATCAATTTTAGAGCAACATCAGTTAAATTTTGTGGTCATAGATAAAGGGTGGGATATTCAGACTGCACCAGGCAGGGGCACAAGCCTGGGTGCAGCACAACTGGGTTGAGCCAGGGCATAGTCCAGGTGATATTCAACGGTGCTGTGCCATGGCTCAGCACCGTTGAATATGGCACTGGGGTGCCCGCACTGGGCACGGCGCAGTGGCACTGCACCAATGCAAGTGGCAGGTGAGGAGCAGTGGGATGCGCCAGTGCAAGTGCGGGTACGCTAGGCGCAGCAACCGCGATATTCAGTGTGGATATGCAAATGAGGCCATAATGCATGCAAGGTACAAATGAGGCTATTTGCATGTCATTATGGCCACATTTGCATGCGGTGCACCTATCCCCAGCGACTTGTGCTTGGCACCCTGCCAGACTGCAGCCATCGGGGACTGACGCCCCTGCCCCTTGGCAGGCAATGTGCCCCATTGCCCGATCATGGGCATAATATAAGTATATCCTTGGTGGTCCAGTGGACCCTACCCTATCGCCCAATCACGGGTGTAATATAAGTATATACCTGGTGGTCCAGTGGACCTGCTTCCTTTCCCGATTGCAGGCAAATGAATAAATACATTCCCTGGTAGTCCAGTGGACCTGCTCCCCTGCCTGATCATGGGCATAAAGTGAAATTAAATTCCCTGGTGGTCCAGTGTACCCAATTCCCTGGTGGTTCAGCGGTACCCCCCTCCCCACCGACCCACTGAGACCCACCACCCCCTCCAGTCAGCGGCGGGTGGCCGCTCCCCACCCACAGGCTGCCCGGCCACCTGCCAACTGACAGCGTACAGTATGGCTCAGCCTATTGATCCACTGCATGGGCCAATATGGGCATACGGGCCGTACGTACTACACAGTCCCGAAATGTGAATGAACTCACATTTCGGGATCAGGTAGCAAGCATGGTCTGCACGCCCATTGGCCCATGCAGTGGACCAACAGGTGTACAGCCATACTGTACGCTGTCAGACAGCTGGGTGGCTTGCGGGTGGGGAGTTGCCACCCGCCGCTGACCGGGGGGGTGCTGGGTGGCGGGTCTCAGTGGGCGGGTGAGGAAGGGGGTACTACTGGACCACCAGGGAATTTATTTATTCATATGCCCACGATCGGGCAGGGGAGCAGGTCCACTGAACCACCAGGGATGTATTCTTATTATGCCCATGATCGGGCGATGGGGTAGGGTCCACTGGACCACCAGGGATATTAATATTCTAAGCCCGTGATCAGGCGAGGGGGGGCACGACACCTGGCCTGTGTCTGGGGAGGCCGGGTGGCCACCCACAGCAAGCGGCTGCCATGTTGCACCCGGCAATACGGCAGCCCACCTGTGGGTGCCCCCCGACATGCTCCTGCTTTTTACAGGCACATCTTTGTGCCCCTCTGTGTGGTGCAAGGCGGGTTTGTGCCTGCATATGCACCGCACATCCCGGGCTGAATATCGTGATGTGCCACATGTGCATGGGCACGCCCCCGCACTTGCACTGCATACATTTCTGGTGCGCCTGGCACATCGGGAATTGCGCAGCACAGCAAACCTCTTTGAATATCACACCGGTGCGCATCAGTGGGTTGCGCATGGTGCAACCCCTTTGAATATCCAACCCAAAGTGTGCATAAACCCCAGAGGGGGAGATTATGAAAATCTAATGTTAATCAGAGAGAATTCTTGGATGATAACATTGAATGCAACCAAATCACCAGGCTCAAATGCACATTTGGAGATGCGCCCTTATTTACAAAAAAGGAAAAATCATAACAAATGAGTTTTACCAATAAATGTCCTGATAATGAATGTTAGCATTATTTTCTAAAAATTTTCAGAGTCTAGCCTCAGTTTCTCTCCATTTTGATGTAGTAGTTGACATGTTTTTTTTTTACATAAAATAAGTCCCACTTGTAGTGATTTTTGTTCCTGAATTCAGCCTGCTGTATAGCAAATACATGGATATTTATGGAATTACCTGTCCCTATAACATGGAATGCAAGAAGTTTTGTGCCATAATTGTATAAATGCTACATATGAACTTGTGTAGGTTGTTATTTCTTGTCTTTATCCCTTCTTGTTTTGTTATTTTTTTTTCTTCTTTCCCTCCCCCTTCCCCTTGGTGTTTTTTCTTCTTTTTTCTTCCATTTTCCTTCCCATTTTTTCTTTAGTTTATATGGTTCTCTGAGCTTGGGACATTTTTAATGCACTGTGATATGAATTAAAAGTTTTTTAAATCAAGTATGTGCAATAAGGGGTAACACATTTTAACCTATTAGAAAATGGTATACTGTGAGGTGTTTGATCACATGGTTTGTTTTGTGCCATTTATAAGTTGAGTTGTTAGTTTGAATATTCAGCTTTTGAAAAAGGACCTTGGTCCGAAACATGTCAAGCTGTTATTTGGATTGGGTGCATTCGTTTTAAATAAATGTAAATTTTGCACTTTAAATTTCCTGGTGCAGCATCCCTCTTTCTTAGGTTTGTGTGTGCAGGGAACTTGTTGGGTCTTTTGTTATTGACAAATATCTGAGCACTGAAAGTAAAGAATAGACAATGCTGGATTTCAATCCAGACTTAGATTGCCTTCAAAAGCTGTTTCTTGGTCTCAGTTTCCTATTTTGGTGAACAGCAGTTCACGTCATACCCCTCCAAAAAAAATAGAAACTCTGATATCGTTGGCAATCTTTGATTTAAAAGTTGCTATACTGGACATCTGATGGTTCAGTGGAAGTGTACAATGCATCCATGCTGATGACTCTGGTTTTGTAGTGAGGCCAGGGTTACTGAATCAGGCAGCCAAGGCTGCGGAGTGGTTCCAAGGAGACCACGAGTCAGCTGGGGGTGGGAGACAGCCAGGCTCTGGCACAGCAGTGCCCCCCCCCATGGTTCATCAAGGAGCTAGCTCCCTCATTGGGGAGGTAACATCAGCCCAGTGTGCACTGCTGATGTCAGGACCACCAGATGTTACACCCAATGTCACAGGGTGGTGGCAGGGACCAAGGGAAGAGGTAGAAAAGCACAAAAAGACATGTGCCTCAGACGTCAACAGTGACTGTTCCCCGCGGTCCTCACTCCATGTGGATCCCCACCAGATATGATGGCAGGGAAGCAGCAGTTGGGGCTGGGTTTGGCAGGTACTCAAAATAAGGAGCAGGCAGTGGTCAAAAGGCCAAACAACAATATAGAAAAAAATGTTATTATGATCTTGAAGACTGTGCTGGCTTCTTGCTCTCCAACGCTTGGTGCTATATGATTATTTACTCACCCAGCACCTGGCCTGTGGAGTAGTGCAAAGGCTTCAGTTATCAGCCTTACAACAGCACCATGTGCATTATTCAAATTAAAATAAACAAATTGCTTTTTATGAATTTCAGTGCAATAGATCTTATGAAGCTGCTTGGTGGAGTCTTTTTTTTTTCACCTTATCAATCTGCACATTGTGATGCTCAATCTTTGGAAACGAGGGATTTGTTTTAAAACAATAGGATAGTGCCAGTTGCTGCTGTGAAGATGTAGGACAGCACATGCTTGCCATAAACTTTCACTACCAAAGAAGGGTGTGTAATAGATCTGGACATGCGAACAGTGTGTGCACCATGGAAATTCACCTTTTAATTTGGACACTTGGGCTGTATAGTGGAGGGTTTTGGGTGGTTTCTACTGTTACAAATGGTGAGACTTGAAGAAAATATGCCTGCTGGATGTGCCTTAGACATGCATTTACAAAGAGGCCCTGTTCTATGAATTTTCTTGGGGGAATATTGCAAAGGCACCAGAGTTAATGCCTATGACCATCTTGGATAATTACCATTTGTCCTTTAGTATTCATAAAGTAGACAGGTGGGACACCTTTATGTATCTGTTTTGACAGAGTACCTCCAACAACACAAACACATCTGGCTGGAGTGTTGGTAAATAGAAGATGTCTGTGTCTCTCACTCTTGAAACTTTGACCTCCTAGCCCTCCCTAAGTAGTGTAATAACATAGTTTATGTTCATGCTACTAACTTTCAAGAAGTCACCAAAATTTGAAGTTAATTTAAAAAAAATATTTACTTTTCTGAGCACAGGTTAGTAGTATAAAATGTCAGATTTTTCCTTTTACCTTTCAACACAACTTTACTGCTGTGTGGTACAGGAGGGTCCTGATACACACGTATCATTACTGTTGTGTAGTACAAGAGGGGTGTGATACACATACAAATCATTACTGTTGAGCAGTACAAGCGAGGCCTGATACACACATATAATTGCCATTGTGTGGTACAAGAGGGGTGTGATACACATATAATTACTGTTGGACAAGAGAGGGCACATACACACATATCATTACTATTGAGCAATACAAGAGAGGTCTGATATGATACACACATATCATTACTGTTGTGTAGTACGAGAGTGGCATGATACACACATATCATTGCTGTCGTGCAGTACAGGAGAGGTCTGCTAGACACATATCATTGCTGTTGTGTAGTACAAGAGGGGTCTGGTACACACATATCATTGCTGTTGTGCATTAAAAGAGGGGCCTGATGCACACATATCATTACTGTTGTGCGATACAAGAGGGGTCTGATACACACATATCATTACCATTGTGCGGTACAAGAGAGGTCCGATGCATACATCATTACTGTTCTGCAGTACAGGAGAGGCCTGATACACACATATCATTACTGTTGTGTGGTGCAAGAGGAGACTGATACACACAAATCATTACCATTGTGCAGTACAAGAGTGACCTGATACACACATATCATTACTGTTGTGTGGTACAAGAGAGGCCTGATACACACATCATTACTGTTGTGTGGTACAAGAGAGGCCTGATACACACATGTCATTACTGTTGTGTGGTACAAGAGAGGCCTGATACACACATATCATTACTGTTGTGTGGTACAAGAGAGGCCTGATACACACACATATCATTACCGTTGTAGTACAAGAGGGGCCTGATACACACATATTACTGTTGTGTGGTACAAGAGGGGCCTGTTACACACATATCATTACTGTTGTGCGGTACAAAAAGGGCCTGATACACACTTATCATTACCGTTGTGCAGCACAAGAGGGGCCTGATACACACATATCATTACTGTTGTGCCGTACAAGAGGGGCCTGATTCACACATATCCATACTGTTGTGTGGTAAAAGAGGCCTGATACACATATATCATTACTGTTGTTCTGTACAAGAGAGGTCTGATACACACACACATATCCTTGCTGTTGTGTGGTACAAGAGGAGCCTGATACACACACATCATTATCGATTGTGCGGTACAAGAGGGGCCTGATACACACATATTACTGTTGTGTGGTACAAGAGGGGCCTGTTACACACATATCATTACTGTTGTGCGGTACAAAAAGGGCCTGATACACACTTATCATTACCGTTATGCAGCACAAGAGGGGCCTGATACACACATATCATTACTGTTGTGCCATACAAGAGGGGCCTGATTCACACATATCCATACTGTTGTGTGGTAAAAGAGAGGCCTGATACACATATATCATTACTGTTGTTCTGTACAAGAGAGGTCTGATACACACACACATCCTTGCTGTTGTGTGGTACAATAGGGGCCTGATACACACATATTGTTATCGTTTGGCAGTACAGGAGAGGCCTGATACACACATATCCTTGTGGTTGTGTGGTACAGGAGAGGCCTGATATACACATCCTTGCTGTTGTGCGGTACAGGAGATGCCTAATTCACACATATCCTTGCTGTTGTGTGTTGCAAGAGGGACCTGATACATACATATCCTTGCTGTTGTGCGGTACAGAAAGGACCTGATACACACATATCCATGCGGTTGTGCGGTACATTAGGGCCTGGTACACACATATCATTACTGTTGTGCAGACCTAACATTTTTTAGCACTTTCCAGTTAACTAGCTGATTGAACACAATCTGGTGGCTACAGCACCATGCTTGCTGGGATAGCAGATTATCTATAAGGCTATCCTACCCTATTTTCCTTGCCTTTGGGTTATGGTCACCTGATAGGTTGCCTGGTCCACATATGACTTAGGAATCAAATTTCAACCCTCCACCAAAGCCTCTGCAGCTTCCATTGTCTCCAGTTTGATTTATTTCCAAACTGTGTACAAACGGAATATGCAGACTCTGATGGAAATTAGACCAGCCTCATACATTGTTACTAGTTCTTCTTTATTACCAAAACAGTTTGTCATCTCTAGAAGAGTTGACGTATACGTGTGAATGAATATGTTTATACATCCATATACTGCTCTGTGCACTCTTAGTGAGTGAGCCCTGGAATGCCATCAATATACAATTACACAATCACCTTTACCAAGTGAGTAAACTGTCATTGTGTTGCATACATATCCGTGGAACTCCAAATACCTTACACCAGGATGCTTAAACAGCAGTACTCCTTCAGACAAGTGGGAAAGAGCATACAGGGTCAGCATCTGTAAGGGTGACAGTTGTCAGTACTTTTGTCCAAATGTAGTTGTTTTGGGGATGACAACATCCAGCCTATACTGTTTAGTGAACATGCATATGGATATTCAACTTGCTGTCTTGCATATTTCTTCCATTGAGGTGTTGTTCCTTTCTGCCCAGGAAGTGGCCATGGCTCTAATGGAATGCACTTTCACACCTTCCAATGGAGTTATTTTCTTGTATTTGTATGCCTCTTGAATGGTTCTCTTTAACCATGAAGCTAGGGTAGCCTTGGTGGTTGGTAGTCCTTTCTTATGGTCCTGGGTGATGATGAATAGTTTCTTAGTCGTTCTAAGGTCTTCTGTCCTCTCAGTTTTAGAGACCTTTAAATACTTCATGGGAGTAAATAAGGTAGAGTAGAAAAAAAGGAGATCAAGGAGAAGGAGACATGCAATGTAGCCGGAGGGGGGTAGATTCAGGAGAGATGTGAGAAAGTACTTCTTCACAGAAAGAGTGGTGGATACCTGGAACAGCCTTCCACCAGAGGTGGTGGAGGATAGGACAGTTGTGGGGTTCAAGAATGTATGAGATAGCCATAAGGGTGTCTTAGTTGAAAGGAAGGGGGTTGGAAGAAAGAGCCGGAAACCCATTAGGATCTGTGGTGATATTGTAGGTAGGAAAAAATGGGCAGACTGTGGGCCAAGTGGTCCTTATCTGCCATCAAATTCTATGTTTCTATGATGCAAGTCAGCAGTGTTCACTTGACAGTACATGTATGCCATGATCGTTTCTGTGCTTCTCTGTGCTCTGTGTAAAAAGTCGATAGTTCTGTGGACTGATTTTTGTGGAATGCTGACGATATCTTTGGCATGAATGATGGTACCATTCTGAGTGTGACCCTTTCTTCTGAAAATATTGTGAATGGTTCCTTGCAGGACAGGGTGTTCGGCTCACCAGTCTGCATGCTGAACAGATCACTACTAAGAATTATGTGTTTGGTCCCATCCGTATGGATCAGTGTCTTTGATGGGCTCGAATGGATGCTCTGTTAAGGCACTGAGTACAAATGTCAGGTCCCACGGCACCACAGTTATCTTTTTTCTTGGCCTGCTATTGTTTGCAGCCTCATAAATCTTAGGATATCCAAGTGTAATCCCAGGGCTGCATCTCCTACCCTCTACAGGGTCACCCCTATCACTAGCAGGTGCCTGCTCATGAAAGCCGGTGACAGTCTTTTAGCCAGTCCTGTTGTAGGTATAGTAGAATGTCTTTTGCTTCTGCTGGTGATGGTTGGAATTGCTCAAGTTGTGAAGAGTTTCCATTGTTGACTGTATGTCAGTTTCCTGGCAGTTCTCCTGATTGTAGCATGGTAGTGATCACTGTCTCATGGTAACCTGCATTCAGCAATCTATCCCTTACAGGAGCCTGGCTGAAAGTTTGAGATCATGCAGGTTTTAGTTTGACTTTATCTAAAGTGGTATCAAATAAATACAAAATATTAAATTCAAATCTGGTGAATGGGTCTTGGTTTCTCCAAAATGTTTGCATCTGAAAAGTGTTTTACCCTCTCCCCCGAGGTGCTGTGACATCAGAGTTGGTTATATAAAGGGGGGTGCAGGGGGTTTCATAAAAAATAAAAGTCACCATTTTTGTCCTCTAAACTTCTGTCACAGTTCTGGAGTCGCCGTTTCAGAGTCGCCTTATCACATAGAACCCTGTCAAGGTAATATTAGGCTGAACCAGAACAAATGACTGGGGGGAGGGGGAGTTAATTTTTGAGGCAGAAGCTCACACAGCTTAAGCAACAGGTTGGTAGAAAAGAGGCCAGGGAGTTATATTTTGTTTTAAACTGAAATATTTGAATAGTTTGTTAGTGAAATTAGTTCTATGTGTTAAAAATTATTACCTTGAATTTGAACTGATACTTGGGCTGTGATATTGTAGGTTTGGGGATAGATGTTTGGCAGGGAAAATTAGAAGGTAATTTAAATGTGTTGTTTGCCTGGTGTTTGGTAAGAGCCCTCCCACCCACCCTGTTTTGTAGGCTTTCTTAAATACTGAAAAGCCACTGGGGGTTGGGATTGAAGGGCTGAGTATTTCTGTTTGGGACTGAAATTTGAAGCAACAGGAGTTGGTGGGCCTGTGACATCATACGGTACCTGGAGTCTGCTTACACACACTGTTAGTGGGACTGAACACATACTGGACTGTATGTGTTTGTGAGACTTGGGAACTTTGTTGGTGGGGTTGAAATTGGGTTTGTAAATAACTACAGTCAGTATAGAGAGAAACTGTACTCCAGGGGAAAGGGACTGAGAAAAGGGGGTGTGCTATTATAAACAGAGGGGGATAATCAGGGTGGCCATATTCCACCATGGCAGGCATCTTCTGGAAGGGTTGTAGGCTGCACAGGCTGTGGGATGGCAATAATTCCAAATTGGGCCTGAGAGAGGGAGGCTGCCCACCTGTAGACAGCTATCTTGTATCAGGAGTGAGGTATATTGGTTAAGGAGAAGCTGTGGGAGCTGGGGGTGTCCAAGGATAAGGTGGATATGGGCAGCAGAAGGGTGGGCTGAGGGGAGGCTGGGGCAACGCCTGAAATTACAGGACATTATGCTACAGCAAGCAGAAGGGGGATATTAGGGACAGAGGACCCTTAGATAGGGAAGTTGATGCTAAGGGAAAGCGTACAGGGTGAAAATTCTGAATTCAAGGAGACTGAGGGGAAGAGTCAGGAGGGCTGTTGTGCGGAAGCCTAAAACAGCAGACTGTGGAAGAGAGCCCCTAAGGTGAACAGTGCAAGAGAGGAAGAAGAGGTCAGTTTAGAGATGCAGTCAGGGGAAACTTGGGTTACTTGATGGAGGCTGACATAGAGTGTCACAATAAATTTGAGATACTAAGCATCCTAGAGGAGGAAGGGGTTGTGGAAATGAGGAAACTTATACAGAGGCGGGGGGAGAGTCAGATACCCATAGGGCATCACAGAACAGCTATGGAAAGGATAGACATAGTCCCAGAGGGAGAAGGGAAACATATATGTTAAGCAAATGGGAGATGCAACATATTCCAGACATGAGGGAGGAGGCATGATTGAGAGGAACTGGGAGACAAGGAGGTGGGAGGGAGCCCCTTCAGCAGGAAGGTCAGTACCAAGGATGGGGCCCTAGCTAAAGGGGACCCACAGAGAGCCTCTGGAGACAGGGTACTATTACAAGGGGATGAGGGTGTGGGGAAGGGAAACCATCAGGGCCGGATAAATGGTTCAGATAAGAGAGGGTTAAAGGGACACTATTCAGGGGGTTGAGTTAAGTGGGCAAAATAGCAAGGGAGGCAGAAGGAGGGTGACAAGGGGTCTCTAATAAGGCAGGAAGACTCCCATGAAGTGCGATCATGAATAAAGTGGGGAGGGGGGCTGAGAGGGCATAGTGGAGGTAACCATAAGGATGATGGCGGTGTTAAGGTTCTGTTACTGGGAGACTCGATGATTAAGGGTATCCATTGGGAGGGACAGGGGGATGGATGCCATAGCCAGGTGTAACCCCCCTGCAAATGGGGGTTCCCAAAAGACTTCCAGGAGCTTGCTTGAATGCTCCAAGCCTGAATGATGTTTGGCATTTAAGCCATTTATCAGTGAGTGTTTTTAGAGCCTCTGGTACTGTCTCTTTAAAAGCTGTCTGCTTGCAGACATAATTAGTTTGTATAGGGACTGTGTGTTTCTTTGATTGAGTACCATTCAAGCTGCTGCCAATTCACTCCATTTTGCAGTCACTAGGAGTACAAAGGAACCTATCTGAAAGATGTAACTGTTTGCCAGAAATTATTTAGAGTAATAATGAAATTACAGTTTGTCTAACCTGCTTTCTTTGCAGTCAGAACTGTGTCTGCTAGTTCCCCATTCTAGTTTTGAACTGCTGAACTGGACCAATCAGTGTGGGGTAAGCTAGCTCTAAAATGGTGCCTTGACGAATCAGAACTTGGACTCATAATCTGAGCCAGCCACAAGAGGATTGTATGGGCAGTGACTCTGGGAGATGTAGTTTAGACTTCAGCACCTTTTTGGACCAACAGCAGCAGTCTATTGTGAGTGACAGCCAATCCAGTCAAGAACTGGGAGGAACTCAAAGGAAGTGCCGGTTTTGTCGGTTGGAGTTTCAGTTGAGCTTTGGCAGTGAAGAAGGAAGGAGCCCTGTGCTTTTCAGTGTGCAGTTTTAGTCAAAAACGTGTGTAAGGCCCAGAGTTCGGTCTGCAGCTTGTGTAACAGCTATTGGGACTGAATCCGTCCTGTAGAAAAGAATCAAAGGATCTCTGAAGAGTAGAAACCAGGCTCTCACCTGTAGAAGACTGGAAGAATTGCTAAAATTGCACTCGGTCTGTCAGGAACTGAATCTGCTGTGTGTTCTCCCGGTATTGTGCAGTAATTGCGATCGGGATACAGATGCAGCCTGCCTGGTATAGTGCGCTTTTATATGGATGTGTGAAGAGGTTTGTGTACCTCAAGTGAGCCCTGCTGACATTGAAGGACCCTATCTTATTTGGAGGTCGAGTACTAATTCAGGGTCGCTCCCTGTTGAATTGCCACATTAAATCCAAATGGAATTACTGTACTGCTGACTGTTTAATTCTCCTTTCTCTGTGTGAAGGGCCCCTACCAGCTGCCACGGTTTGGACTAGCCACTAGGGCTTGGTACCGAGGACAGTAACTGATAGGGATAGGCCTGTGCACAGAGCCATAGGTGATTATTAGAGTGATAAGCTAATTAACCTGATTTCCTGTCCTTGTTATATCCCCTAAATAAATCAGAGCTGCTTGTTTCAGCAAAGTTATACTGCCTGAGGTATTTGTCTATGTTAAAGTACTGTACTGTGATTGTTGCACTGTATCTCATTTCACAGGAGGTCCCAGTGCCGGAACCAGACCTGGGGTAAGTGTATACTGTGAAGGTAATTCTGATATATGTGTGGGCCACTAGTGGGAAGAAAGGGGTTGCAGTGTCCCAGAGGGCTGTGACCAAGTTAGTTTAACTATTGCAAACCCTGACCTCTGGGTGGAGGCACCCGCCATTGGATCCAGGCCCCTCAACCTGTTAGTGGCAAATCAGGCAGGGGTAGTAGCCCCTGGGATAGCGCCATCTAGGGGTTACACAGGTGAAGGTAGTGAGTATCTCTGGGCTGACAGTGCACAGAGCAAAGTTCATGGTGTATGAAATGGTTAGGGATTGTGGAGGGAAACCGGATTTCCTGGTGCATTTGGGAACTAATGATCTAGAGGGAAATAGTATTATGGAAATCCAAGCAAGGTTCCAAGAACTTGCCAGAGTCTGTCGGGATAATGGATGCAACATTTCCTTTTCGAGATATTGCCAGTACCAAAAGGCCTCAGTGGAGAAAAATGAAGCTCACAGAGGTTAATGAATGGCTCAGGAAGTGGGGTGAAGAGAATGGGTTGGGGTGTTAGGGAACTGGAATGAGTTTGGGAGGATAAGGACTATATGCCAAGGACAGGTTTCATCTTGCCCCATTAGGGAAGGAAGTCCTTAAACAGGGATGGCTGACTACATACAAGAAAGGTGGGGTTTAAACTTGTAGGGAGGGATAAGGAGGGGCTGACCAGAAGCCCTCCCTCCAGATGAGGGTAGCCTTCAAGCCCAAGGGGGAAGAAACAGACTGGAGGTGGAGGTTTCAGGAGGGCAGGGGAGGATGAAGTATAAGGAATCTGGGTGGGGTTGACAAAAGGATCAGGGATAAGGGTGGGGTTAGTGTTAGTAAATGCCAGGAGCTTGGGAAACAAGCTGGGGAGTTCCAGTGCCATGCTGTTCGGGGTGGATGTATGCAGTCACGAAACGTACAACAAAACCATGACTGGGACCCAAATGTAGTGGGGTACACTATGCTTAGGAAGGATAGAAAGGAGGGCAGAGGGGGTGGAGTGGCTATGTTCATTAGAGATGACATAGAAATTGCTATGGTAGAAGAGGCAGAGGGAAACGTGGAGGCCTTATGGGTCACCTTACGATCCCCAGCAGGAGATAAGGTCAAGCTGGGAGTAGCATATAGGCCCCGGGATGAGTGATGTTCTAGAGGATGGTTTGCTGGACAACATCATTGCCCATGTGGTCCAAAAGGGAAGGAGGGTGTTGATGGGGGACCTTAATATGCCAGGTACTAACTGGGAACCATGTCCTCTAAGGTGGCCAAGGAGCAGAGGCTGCTGGATGGCTTCCAGGATGTGTTCTTAACACAGCATGTGATGGAGCCCACAAGGAGGGCATGTCCTGGATGTGGTTCTGGCAGATGGGGATCTGGTAAGGGACATGGTTGTACAGGACCCCTGACTGGGAGTGACCACAATACTGTCTGGTTTCAAATAAGCGTGGGGAGTGGGGTGAGATCTAGGACACTGGCAGTGGACTTCAGGGGCAGACTTTATGGGCATGGGAAATATTCTCAAGGATCACTTGAAGGGATTACCTCAACAACAAGTGGAAAGGAGATGGGAGGTCATAAAGCGGGGACTTCATGAGGCAGTCAGGATCTGCGCTAAGTTGAAGCGTAAGGAGCAAGGTCACATAAACCATGCTGGTGGTCCAGTGAGGTCCAGGTAGCAGTCAGAGAAAAGAAGGCTTACAAAAATATAAAACAACAAGAGGGATAGGATAAGGAAATGTACCAGCATGCATCTAGAAAAGTCACCCGTATGGTGAAGGAGCAAAGTCCAGTAAAGAGCAACGGCTGGCACAGGATACATGGAGGAAAAGGGTTCTTCCGGTACATTGGGGAGCGGAGAAAAACTAAGGGCCATCTCAGCAGATTGAGATCAGAAGGAGGGTGGGTGGAAGAGGCGAGGACCAGGCAGAGGTATTTAATGGTACTTTGCCTCTGTGTTCACTAGGAGGGATGGGACATCTACACAGCAAGGCACAAAGGGATAGAAGGCAGGGTGGGATCAGGGGCAGCAGAAATGGAGCAAAAGGAGGAAAGGTACCCCAGGGTGTCACATCTGGATAAGGATAAAAAGACCAGTAAGGTGGAGGGACGGATGATGCCATCCCCACCAAAGGGTGTGGTTTGCCCTCAAGGCCCTAAAGAAAGAAAATCTCCTGGGCGGATGGCATTCATCCGAGAGTACTATGGGAATTGGCGGACATACTGGCTGCACCTGGAGGAGCTTTTCAACAGGTCACTTGAGACAGGGAGGGTACCTAGGGATTGGCGAGAGGCACATGGGTACCAATCCACAAAGGGGGTCGAAGGAAGTACCAGGAAACTATAGACCCATCAGTTTAACCTTGGTGGTGGGAAAATTAATGGAGAGTATACTAAAGGAACGATTGGGGTTTACTTGGAGGAGGTGGGAGGTCTGGATAGTCGGCAGTATGGGTTTGTGCTAGGTAGATCATGTCAAACCAACCTTGTGGAGTTCTGTGAATGGGTAACATCAGAACTGGACAGGGGTAAGCCTGTGGATGTATTATTCTTTGGACTTCAGCGCGTTTGACTCTGTCCCCACATGGTCTGGTGGAGAAACTGATGGGGTTAAGTAGGCCTTTGATGGTCAGGATGGATTGAAAACTTTATAGCTGGACGCACTCAGAGTAGTGGTCTGTGGGAGCTCGAACCCTACAGAGGTTGGTAGTGGGTACCACAGGCTCGGTCCTGGGTCCAATCCTGTTTAATGCATACATATCAGACATCAGGGATGGTATAAGGTGTGAAATGAGTCTCTTCGGATGACTCCAAGATGGGAGCAGTAGTTGAGGGAGAAGAGGGAGGTTGGCCCTGCAAGGACCTGGACACCCTGGAAAGCTGGGCTCACACATGGAAATTAAATTTCAATATCACCAAGTGCAAAGTGTTGCATCTTGGTCGGGAAACCCAAACACAGGTACACCCTGGGAGGGGAGGTGCTGGAAGCCTCAACAGGGAAAAGACCTAGGGGTCATGGTGGATACATGTATGAATAACACTGAGCAGTGCAGAGAGCAGCTAGCAAGGCAAACAGGATGTTGGGATGCATCGCACGGGATCACCTCTAGGAGCAAGGAAGTGATTCTGCCACTGTACAATGGACTGGTTAGACCACACCTGAGTACTGTGTACAGTACTGGAGACCACACTTGAAGAAGGACATACAGCTCCTGGAGAGGTACAGAGGAGGGCAACAAAGATGATCACGAGGGCTAGGGATTTGACTTACGAGACAGACTTGAGGAGCTCTGCCTGTTTTCATTGGAGGAGAGGAGAGACAGGGGGACATGATTGAGGCCTCAAGTACCTCAAGGGAATAAATAGGGTAAACATGGAGGATCTTTAGACTAAAGCAGGGAGGCATCACCAGAGGGCATGGTTTGAAGTTGGAAGGTGGAAGGGTGAGGGGAAAAGGAGGAGGTTTTCACTGAGAGGGTGGTGGACCCTTGGAATGCTCTGCCTGGTGAGCTGGTTCCAGATCCACAGTGGAGGCTTTAGAGAGGTGGGACAGACACAGAAAGTGGATGTATCAGATGATGGCCTGTCCCGGGGGGGTGGGGATGGATGATAGGGGTTTCTGGAGCACAAGGGATGGGAGGGTCTCGGCACCCAACTAAGGATCTAGGTTCGAGCAGACTTGATAGACCATAAGGCCTAATCTGCTGGCAAATAGTATGTTAACTTCTCATGCTCAACCTACCACAACAACATATGTTAGTCTTTTGCGATCAACATTTCGTAGTGATTGCAGTACTTCTTCAGGATCTAGATTTAATACCATTATAAGGCCATATTACACATATCTACTCATCTCTTTAGTTCTTAATATTGGCAATAATAAAATTGAATATAGTGTAAATTCATATATATATATATATATTTATTTGAGTTTTACCAGGAAGGCATACTGAGCGGAGAGCCACTCGATTCCAGATGCATCCTGGGGAAGGGGAGGAAGGGACTAAAACAATACAATAACAATAAGCAGAGGAACTACAATACAAAAGGCATCAGAGCTGAGATCCCAGAAGGTTACATGGTAAATGGGAGAGCAGAGTGATGAGCAGGAGATTAGCACTTCAACTTTTCCATGAAATTGAAAGCCGTACATACATTTGGCCCATATAATACATTTTGGAGGTGCATAATGAGGGCAACATACAATTGCAGAAGGATGTAAGCAGCTAGATGAGCCCAGGCATAGAGGACCATGACAGGTACACTGCTGATGGCAGGGTCCGTGTACGCTACCAATAAGATGTGAGAGTGAAGCAGGGGACCATAGTATCATGTACTCAGCTGAAGGCAGAGAGATCTGTGCACGGTTGGTATTTGAGCCGGGGCACCACACATAGTGAGGGAACGTGGTAATGGAGGTAAGTTGTTTTTATTTAAAAGGGGGCATAAAGCTCCTCATGGGGGCTAGGTTCATGAACAGATGGAGAAGTGCGCCTTGAGGAGATAGTTGAGATGCTGGATGCTGTCTAGGTGCCAAATGTCTGTCAGCAATGAGTTCCATAATTTAGGCATATGGAAGGTGAAAGCAGCTTGGCCTTTAGATGTGGACATACGTGGGACAGGAAGAAGCCTGAAGTTGTTGTTCCTGAGTACGTATGCAGAGGGAGGCGGGATTGAGAGGTCAGACTCGAGATAGGACGGGAGGGACTGTGTCCAGAATTTTGCTGTAATCCTGGCACAGTGGGCCTGTCTCCATTCCTGTAGTGATGGCAGGTCAAGTGATTTGTAAAGGAGGCAGTGATGAGTAGTGGGTGGATAGTCCAGGGCAAAACGGCAGAAGGAATGGAATAGAGGATCTAATCTGGTTAATGTGGACTTTGGGGCCGTGCAGTAGACTATGTCACCATAGTCAAGAATTGGGAGGATCTTTTTCTGTATGATAGCTTTGCGGGAGGACAAAGGGAGGCAGGCCCAGTTGTGATAAATGGCACCCAGTTTGGGATGAAGTTTCTTGAGCATTGAATCAGTGTGGACAGAAAAATCAAAGTGCTGGTCAAGCCAGACCCCTAGGTATCTGAAGAGGTGCAATCTTCCAAGGGGGACCCATCACTCATATGGAAGGTGGGGGTTGCAGATAGATGGGAGAGTCTTTGCCATGTGCCGAACGTTAGTGAGACAGTTTTCTTGGGATTTAGAAAAAACTGGTTCGAGCGGAACCAAAGCTGAACAGCACTGAAGTCCTCCTGGAGTCTAGTGGCCGCTACCAAGGTGGAGAGCCCTGATATGTACAGAACAGTGTCATCCGCATGCATGTGAATGGATGTGTGTGCATGCTGAGGGCAGGCCATTTAGAAAAATGAAGAACAGTAATGGGTCAAGGACCAAACCCTGGGGGACCCCAGAGGTGACAGGGAGGGGGACAGAGGTGCAAGAGCCTATTCTTACAGTCTGTTACCTGCCTATCAGGTAGGATTGGAACCAGCTGGTGGCTGTGCCTGAAAGTCCAGCATGGGAGAGTTTGGACAGCACAAGGGCATGAGAGACAGTATCAAAGGCTTTGGCAAGGTCGATAAAGATAGCTGAAGTGGTGTGCCCGTGTTCCATCCCAGTGAGGATGGCGTCAGTGAGCCTTAAAAGGGAAGTGATGGTAGAGTGCGACTTCCTAAATCCAGACTGGTAAGGTATGAAGAAGGAGGAGGAGTCAAGAAAGGAGGCAAGTTGGGAGAGAATGAGGTGTTCCTGCAGTTTAGCTAGGATGGGGAATAAAGATATAGGGCGGTAATTTACAGGTAGGGAGGGGTCACCACCTTTAGGGAGGGGGGATGACGGTGGCACGCTTCCAGTCAGGTGGGATTAGGGGCAGCGATGGCAGGGGCAGATAGATAGATAGCTAGAGCATTTTGGAGTCCAGACCTGAAGGGTATTTGCCTTTGAATGGATTGAGACCGCAGGGCTTTATGGACTTCGGTTTGGGTTACACAGGTGGATGGTGAAACTGAAGGCTGGAGGGGTGGGCTGAGAGTGAGGGGTGGGGAGGGAGGAGGATATGAGAAAGGATGCACAGCTAGTGAAAAATGTGTTGAAAACTGAGGCCACAGCACCCAGATCCGTGATGATAGAGCCTTCTACCTTAAGGGTTGGGGTGGGGGTTGGGAGAAAAGCGATTTGATTGTTTTCCAGAATTTTGCTGGATGGTTTATGTTTGTGTGGAAAGAGGCCTTGAAGTAGTTGGCTTTGGCCTGCCGTAGACGCTTAGTGTAGGAGTTGTGGAGTGACCGGTATAGTTGGAGAGCTGCCATGGTCCCGGTTGACTTATATGTTTTCCAGGCCTGGTCCCTGGCATAGAGCTGGTCTGTGATATTGGCTGTGACCCAGGGCAGGTGGGCTTCCCTTACTCTAGCCCTTCTGAGTGGGGCCTAGTAGTCCCAATCGGCTAAGAATCTGGACTTGAAGAGCTCATGGGTGGTGTCAATGGAGGATGCCCGGGGGATGCAGGACCAATCAACGTTTGATAGGTCAGTTAAAAGTGCTCCAAGGTCTAGTGATTTGCATGACCTGGTCAGCAGCATTCTTGGGGGGTGCTTTTGGCCGGAATATTTTCCGTACCAAATAGAGGTCACTTAGAGAGTCTGGAAGGAGTCTAGCACCAAGAATTCACTTGGGGTGGGAGGCAAGGGCCCAGAATCTAAGAGGGAGTGGTTCTGGGATTTGTGATTTAAGCGTGTGGGTGCAGATATTTGTTGGATCATGTTTAGGGCATTTACCTGGCTACGTAGCTTAGAGTTATCAGCGAAGAGCCAGTTTTGATTGAAGTCACCTAGGATATGTAGTTGACCCCCAAATACGAGCAATTTCATGGTGCCCAGGTGGTCCAGTACGGTGGGCATAGGTGTGTCTGGGGCAGAATAAGACCCTGCTATTTATAATGGAATAGTGTGCAGTAGTGAGATTTTGATTAGCAAGGAGTCTATGGACGGCATGGGTGTGGGGAGCTGGACTGGAGTGAAGTACTGCTGCGAGGAGATGAACATGGTGATGCCTCCCCCTCTTTTATTGCCCTGGTGGTCATGCCGAATGGTGGAGTAGCCCGGGATTGCTATTTCTGCATCCAGGTTGTGGGGTTTGAGCCAGGTTTTGGTTACTATCAAACTATCTGGGTGCAGGGTTAGTACACTTGGGGAAAAGGAAAAAAAATCATTCCTAACATCCAAAACTGTTCATACCATCATTTAAAATGTACTTTTAGTTATAGTATTACCCCACCTTGATTTTGTGGTATTGCTTCAATTTTCTCAATTTTCACAAGCTTTTTATGCTATATTACTGTGTAGGCATGAATAAAAAACAAGTTTGGGCTTACTTTCACAATTCAATCTAATAACTATGTTTTATTTTCATACACATTTATCAAAATGTAATATCTTATTCATATTTACCTGTGTAAAATTTAAATATCTTTTTGGTTTTCACATCTTCTTTCTCTTTTTTATCTTTATTCAGTTTGTTTTGTCATACTTAAATAGGAAATCGACTAGTGAATTATATCATCCCATTTTTTATTCTCATTGATTTCTAGTCTCCTTTTTCCAAAAAAAATATATTTTATTACCTTTGTTTGGTGTTGTGTGTATTATAATGTATCTTTTTTATTTGGGAAGCACACTTTCTTCTTCCATTGGTCACACCTATAGGCAGTTACAAGTAGGAGCTAAATCCTGTGTGGGTTTTAAAAAAAATAAATTCTTGTTTTATTAACTTTCCTCTATTAACATTCTCAGTCACATTTCGTATAATCAAGTAGCCCTACTACCTGTTCCCATCATATTCTTCCTTGTGCTTACATATTTTATATTTCATTCTGATTGAAATTACACCATAATTTATTTTGCAAACATCAGCAAGTTACAACCCTTTTTGTACATTAGTCTTTTGTGAGCATTTGTGTCACAGTATTTAAAAAGTAAGCGTTAGTGCATTTTAAACTCCACATGTATTTACTCACTTCGCATTACTGTTTACTTCAGTTTCACATTTCAAACATCTTCTTAATTCTTCAATACTCGGTTACTACCTATGTTAAAAAATGTATTTTGCCACATTTTAAACAAGTTTCTAGTATGCAATGATATATGTTTCAAGCTTACCCTTATGTTGCAATCTCTTAGTTCTCCTTCCATGTGGCCACCATTACTATCAGTGCTACGTATTTTATACTGCCTGGTTGCTATGGTTCTCTGTGGTGTCATGTTCATGTTTTCAAACATGCACAGTGGTGAAAAATCCATTATATAATACATGTTTGCTGATAAGACCTGTGATAACAGGCCATATCAGCACAACACAGTGAACACATCACCTTGACATGTACACAGTAGAAATTCACAGTAGTTATCAAAACAGTTTCTACACAAGTGCTGTTATCTCTACTGTGTACACATCAAGACGCAAGATGTGAAAAAGTCCAGGCAACCTTCTACATCTTTATAAAGAACACAGTACTCGTAATTTAAATCAATAACAGGTAACGGAACCTGGAACTCCGTCCCACATTAAGTGTATAACCATAACAGAAATATGTATAAATGATTTTAAAAATAAAACTATAGTATCACTTTGGAAAAATATACACTAACTCTGTATACTAAAGTGTAGCACAATAAACGGACACAAAATACTCTGTAGTCACACCAAGCAGAAAAATAAATCTAACCCCAACCCCCATTCAAAAACTACAACACTATAAGTAACATAACTCTGTAAAATAATAATCAGAAGTCCCAAAAAGAATTCTACATTATAAAAAATGAACAACACTGTATTACCGAAATTGGTACAGTGGTAAAGTACGCACAATAAAAAAAATAAACAGAAAGTGAGTTATGCAGCAGATGTTGTTTTCCTCAAGTCCTAAAAGCAAATAAATGTATAAAAACCTAAAAAAGAATTATAAAACATGAAATATTGCTCCCAACGCTGAAACCAAAAACTCCAAAACTCGGAAGCAAACAACTACATCCCCCAAAAAATAACCAACCAATGAAAAAGCACAAGACACAACATCCAGTCATAGCAACACAACTATAACACAACCAATCACAAAATAGAAATAACACAACCAATAAAACTGCAGCAAAAATGAATCAACCAAAGTACTACCATACAATCCGATCTGTGGAACATGACGAAAACAAAAATAAGCACCACAGAACAGGTTAAAAAATAAAAGAAAGAAACTACAGCTACTACAAAACTAACCAACAAACATGTATTATATAAAAATGAATACATGATGATGAGTCGTGTGATAGCTGCATATCACCACTCGTGGCAAGTGTGCTTGTGGTTAAATCACGAGTAGCTCCACTGATAACCCTGAGCTCACTTGCCACTCATGGTGATATCTCAGCTATCACACAACTCATCATCATGTACCCCCTTACTCTTAGTTTTTTCTCTTTATATAATCTTAAGGACAATAACAAGTGCATTTCTATTTCATTATCATTGCTCACTACCTGTATGATCTCGTAAGATACCTCCATTTATCTGTCTTATCACAACCGTGGTATTGCACAGTTTGGTTTGCCTTAGATTTTTTAAATGATAAAAGGTTTTGTTTTTTCATAAATTTTAAACTATGTTTACATCACTCTTGCTAATTTTGCCTGTTTTTCAAGGTATTTTCCTTTTTTAACTTTTTTAATGAAACAAGTCAGGGGACTGAATTGGGACTCTAGGGCTACACCAAGTTATTGTGGAGCCCCACGTCCTGACTTACCCTAACAAAATAATTGGCAGTCTGTTGACCACCAACAAAATGTCCATCAGATTTTGTGCATATGTTGGTGGTCAGTCCCTAAACAGGAACCCTAGTGGGACCACACTCACAGTTATTAATTCAGTTCTGTGAATTTGCTCTAGTCCAATAGTTCTCAGACTTTGTCACAGTGAGCCTCCCCAAATCCATGGAAAAGATTTTGAGCCTCCCCCAAAAATTGAAATAATCTTGGGCCTCACCAAAGAAAAATAATGTACTGTACTTTGCTCAGTACACCATGAATAAATGAGAAACCTCTCTGAGTACTTGGTTCATATTCAGTTCTTTGTCTTATACTGACGTGGAACCTTTGAAAAAGAGCTCCTGTGCTCAAAGGTGTTATCTGAATAACAAATTAATAAAATAAACAAATATTATTCAGCTTATTGTAACCCCACCCCCACCCCACAGGCCAACCTACTTGCTTTGCTATTTTCATTCTTGAACCATTGTTATCCCTTGTTGCAGTACCTTCATGAGTCAGACTACTTCCTCTGTTTCTTCTCTATATGAAATAACCTTCCTACATACTTTGCCTTTCCCCATCCTTCTCTGCTCCTAAGCAACATCTCGGGGGATTACTTTTCTCCTTCCTGCTATTGCTCTTAGCACTTCTATGCTCATCCCTTGTATTTGGGCTGTTCTGCCATCAGTTTTCAAATTGATCAATTACCACCACTCATTATTAATTTATTGTTCATATTTGTTTGCACTATTGCTTATTGTATATTTCTTGATTGTTTTGCAGTTACCTTTTGAAATGTATTCACTCCCTACCCTTCCCCAGGTACACCTGAAATGAGCTTTGGCTCATTCACTTTCCCTTGTCATCTATTAGTAAATAAATACATAAAATGCACCTACTATTATTATTTTCTTTCAGTTTGCTTCATCTCTTCACACAAAATATATAAAACCCAAAATTTAAATACAGTACTTTTTCAGACTTGCTTGAGCCTCCCCCGGAACACGTTGGGGCCTCCCCAGGGAGGCTGGCCTCACCATTTTAGAACCCCTGCTGTAGTCTACGAATTCTGACCTTACAATTTCCTCATTTAGCCCATACCATTTATTTAGCGTCCCAAACCTATATATCTAAAATGCCTCTCTTCTTAAGAAAATCCAGTTGTAGAAATGAAAGGAAAAGTGTGACTCCTACCGGGACTCGAACCCAGGAACCTTGGCATTCCATGCCTTGCTCTTAACCACCTAATCTATAGGAGCCTCAAGTCATTGAGCTTCCTGAGTTTTCCCTTGAAATACACATATTCCTTTTATAGTGTTGTGAAATGAGCAACTTCAGGCAGTATCAAAGACTCAAATTACTGTACTTTCTATTTCTTTCTCTCCTTGCAGTTAGCCATTGTGAGGCAATTTTGAAAATTCAGTTGTAGAAATCAAAGGACAAGTATGACTCCTACCAGGACTCAAACCCAGGGACCTTGGCATTCTGTGCCTTGCTCTTAACCACCTGAGCTATAGGAGCCTCAAGTCATTAAGGTCTGTTCTTAAGAGGCATTGTTGTGGGTTACCTCCCCTTTGGGGGTATCTACCTTTTCTAGGGCTACAAATCTTAATGATGAAACATGTTTATTTTCGTAGAAATGTTGTGCTACTATGGAATCTAGGACACTTCTTCTTATATTGCTCCTATGTTCATTTAGGCTTAATTTTAAACTTCTAGAAGTCTGGCCTGCACAATGCAAATCACATTGACATATCAGAAGATAAATGACTTGCTCTGTTTGGCATGTTATCAATTGTTTACTCTCAATATGTTCATCTCTGTAGGGGTTATATACGGTCTTTGTTTTCCTTGTGCTATTACGGTTCTGACATCTGCCACACGGGTAGTTCCCAACTATTTTTATTCTGTCTCCAAAGACTTAATATTTCTTTGCTGGTGTTTTGTTATGTAGCATGACATAATCTGTCCTTTAAGGATCTAACCTTTTTTGCTGTCACTAAAGGCCTTTCACTAAATGATTTTTCTCCGTTTGCATTCGAATTCAACATGCCCCAATGTTTGTTAATATATGATTTAATAGTTCCAAAATGGTCTGAGTACTCTATTGATATGGTAATTTTACTCTCAGTATTGTCTACATTTAATACTGTTTTCAGTAGGTCTTCCCTTTGTTTAGTATCACACCTCCTCCTTAGTAGCATCCAGTTTACCCTTTCTATAGCCCCTGTCCCTAAAGCGCTCTTCTAGTTTGTATGCAGCAATAGAATAGTCCTCCTCTTTAGTACAATTTCTTTTTATTCTCATTAGCTGAACATAACGTATGTTTTCCGTGACGCTTGGTTTGTGAAAACTTTTAGCATGTAAAAGTACATTTCTATCTGTAGACTTTAGTTTTTAGCTTGTTATTTCTTTTCACTAGTTTGTGGTCTAGAAAATTCACTGATTCTGTGTCATATGTCATTACAAATTTCAGATACTCAGTCTGTGAGTTTAGATATTCAAAAACTTTTTTTTAGCTCTATTTCAGTGCCTTGCCAAATGCACAGGCAATCATCTGTATATCATTTCCAGCAAGAAATGTTATACAATTTACTCTTACTGAAGGAGGCAGTATAGCGCAGTGGTCTAAGGCTCTGAGCTGCAAATCTGGTTACATCCAGCAGACCAGACCTTGGTTTGAATCCCACAGCTTCCACTTGCATACTGTGTGACCCTGAGCAAGTCACTTAACCTCCTTGTGCTCCCAGGTCGCTCCTGTAAAAAAGCTTCCAGCTTAGTGTGCTATACCTGGTTAAACAACTAAATAAAAAATAAAAAGAAGACATATTTTGTTTCAAATTGGTCCATAAAGATGTTTGCATAAGTTAGGATCATTGAGGACCCCATTGCTGTTCCTTTGCACTGCCAGTAGTGGGTAAGTTCAAATCCGAAAAAGTTTTTTGTTAAAACTAGCTCTGCCAGTTGTAAAATGTATGTGTTTGGTGGATTTTCAGTTTCCCCTCTATCTTATAGTTTTTCTTTGAGGCATTTAGCCCATCCTGGTGGGGGATACTAGTATAGAGGTTCTTTACATCTAATGTAACTAATATGGTATTTTCTGTTATTGCTTGTCCTTCAGTAATGTTATTTAGTAATTCATTTGTTTCTTTGCTATTTTTTAGGTATGCTTTTGTTGTTGTAACTAGAGGTTGCAAATAGTAATCTATGTAAACTAATAAAGATTCAAGGGTGGAGCCTATTCCTGCTGTGATGGGTCTCCCTGGGGGTTAGACAGGTTTTTGTGGTTCTATGGAAAGAATATAAAAGGCTGGCATAATAGGTCATTGTCTGAATAATGCTCTGAATTCCCAATCTGTTAGGTATTTTCTTTCCACTCCTTCTTCTCGGATGTTTTTAACTAAGTTTTTAACCATTTGTGTCACATTTTTGATAACATTCCTGGTTTCTTAGTTGCCTTAAACATTCATTTCTGTAGTTCTCACTGTCAATTAAATTATCACTATGCCTCTTCCTTTGTCCGCCTTTTTTTTATAACTATTATATTGTCATTTTTTAAGTTTCTTAATGTGCCATATTCCATAGCGGTAAGATTATAACATTTTCTTCTGTCTTCCCTATTTTTTTCTAATCTATCTATATCATTATCCAACATTTCCATATAGGTAACAGTGTTGGCTGGAATAGGTCCGGGAGGAAGAAATTTTGATTTATAATCTAAATTGAGTGCCAAAGTCCTTTTTTTTTCTTTTTCCCTTGGGTCAGTGGTATACTCAACTGTGTTAAAGAAATACCTAAGTCTTAGTTTCCTATAAAATTTATTTATATCCATTTTTAGATGGAAGAAGTTGAGTTTTTCATGTGAATAGAAGGTTAAGCCTAAATTCAGGATTTTCTCTTTGGTTTCGTTTAATACTCTTTTTGATAAATTAAAGACTATACTAGTCCTTTCTTGTGATCCCTCTGTGCTATTCTGTCCCCTATTGTGTCTCCTTCTCTTCTTTGTTCTTGTTCTTGTTCTGTGTCTGATTCTGGCCCTCTTCTTTCTATTTGTTCTGTGGTATCCCTTTGTGTATAGCCACCTCTTTGTCTTCTGCCCCTCCCTTGACCCTGTTCCACCTGCCTCTCCCTCTGTTCCAGCCCCTTCAAAAAAGGCTTGTAGGAATGGTGGCCACATGGAAGAAGAAATAAGAGATTGCAACACAAGGGTAAGCTTCCATATAGGTAACAAAATGTTGGCTGGAATAGGTCCAGGAGAAATACATTTTGATTTATCATCTAAATTGAGTGCCAAAATCCTTCTTGTTTCTTTTTCCCTCGGGTCAGTGGTATACTCAACCATGTTAAAGAAATACCCAAGTCTTATTTTCCTATAAAATTTCTGTAGATCCATTTTGCCTGACTACCCCAAGGCACACCCCGACACCTGTTGGTGTATGGAGGGTGGTGGTGAGGTGTTAGGGTTAGGAACCCTAACACCAAATTTTCAGACTTTTGTCTCTGTAATATCAACTTTAACTAATGCATTAATGGAGTTTTTTTGCAATGAATTTCCTTACTTTTTGTGGCAGTGTAATCTTACCTTTATTTTACTGTGGGAGTGCAGGTTCCGTGGGCTTCCATGTGTCAAACAACAGTGACCAAATTGTCAGCATAGCCATCGTATTACCCCACCCCATGAACTCTGGTACAGAGAAATTATGAAATGTAAGGCAAAACATAATTATGAGCATCTACAACACCATTCTTTGCCACAGGTGCTAAAACACATTTTGGGCAGGATGTGGAAAATGATAGCTGTACTGTTCATGAGATGGTGTGGAAAAATGGCTGTGTTGAAAAGTTAGTGGCAAAATAGTGAAAAGTACCAAAGTTATGTGCGTGCATAGAATAAAGTCAATGGATGTATGTAACTCAGAGATTTTTAGGAATTTGTTCACCAAATTTTCAACATAGCATTTTTGGAACCCTACCTCATGAGTACTGGCACTGTCATTTCATTCGTCAGTCCCAAAAGGTGATTTCACACAGCAACTGTGTCATTCTGCACCACAGGTGCAAAAACACAGTTTGGGTAGGATATGAAAAATGACAGCTGTACTGTTCATGAAGTGGTGTGACAAAATGGCAATGTTGAAAATCTGGAGTGAAAATATTAAACATTGACGAAGTTACGAGCGTGCATAGAAAAATTTCAACGATCACGCGTAACTCGTGTTTTTTAGTATTTTTGCACCAAATTTTCAGTATGGGATTTTTGAGACCCCACCTCATGAACACTGGCACTGTCATTTTGTTACTCAGTCCCAAAAGGTGATTTTGCACAGTGACCACAAAATCATCTTATGGATCCGATTAACAAAACGACCATGACAGTGTTCATGAGGTGGGGTCCCAAAATGCCCATGTTGAAAATTTGGTGTAAAAATTCCAGAAAATAGCTGAGATATCAACATAAGTTCAAAATGCCATAGATAGCCAATATACAGCACTTACCTTATTCTTCAGTTTGCTGTTCAGCTTTGAAGAGTGCAGACATGTCCCAGTCCACAGAAGATTATCTCCAGTGGTAAGTATAAGGCAAGGGGGGTGTGGGGTAGTGGGTTGCTCAGTGGGAGGGTCAGGATGAGGGGGGGGACAGGGAGACAACAAGGGACCGTGTTCTTTATTTCAGGAAAAAAAGATGTCGGGGATGGGTTTCTTCTGTACAGGAAAGTATTTAAAACATATTTGGGGACACTGGAAGTGGGCTCCGCAGTGTCCCAAAGTGCTGGGTGGGCTAACATTGCCAGCATGAGGGTTGGGCCTCCAGATGCTGGGAAAAATAACTAAACGGGGGGGGACGAGGAGACAACGAGGGACAGTTTTCTTTTTTACAGGGACATATAAAGTAATACTTTGGGACACTGGTGGTGGGCTTCCCAGTGTCCCATGGTACTGGGTTAACTGGGGACACTGGGTGTGGGCTCTCCGGTGTCCCACGTTGAGGGGGGATAGTGCTGATATGGGGATTGGGCACCCCGATGTCGGGGAAAAAAAATATTTCTCACAAGTGTTTCGGGAGTGGACTACCCAGTGTCCAACACAGGCAGGGCTTGGGGCTGCTACACCGACACAAGGATTTGGCACCCCGATGTCAGCAGACTCTTTTATTTTAATTAAACTGTGCCTTGGCCCCCTTGGAGGCAATTAAAGGATAATTAACAGGTGTTTACCTAAACAGTGGCCAAGGAATCCAATTCTGGGTTGTTATTTTTTAAATAATGGCCAGAACTGTTTTAGGGATTTATGAGGGCCATTGTCTTTTTTTTTTATTAAAGTAGTGCCACAAATTTGCAGCAGTTTTTGTGAAAAGTACTGCAAATTTGCATCAGTTTTCATGCAACAACGCTGTCAGTTGCGCAAAAATTGTTGTAAATTGTGGCAGTTTCACAAAAGAAGTGCTGCAAATTGTAGCACTAATAATGGCTGAATGTAAAAAACATATTTCCGCCCACTATTGTAAAATAATAATGCCAGGATCATGTTCCTTGGGCCCGATTAGGTAAACACAACTGTTGGTGTTTACCAAGGGGCAGTATTTTTTGAATTGCAATGTTTTTTCCCTGTCACTAACTGAAAACAAGATGGCAGCAGCATGACACTACTGAACCCATTTACGGTAGTAAAAGGTGCTTTCACGAAAGCAAAACATGGTTTCGCATGGCACATATATTTTTTCCCATAGTCTATAATGGGAAACTTTAAAATTGCTAAACGTTTTTCCTTTTTTTCAATATACATTTTATTCTCCTTACATCTCCAGCTGCCCCCTTCTGACCAACCCTCCCAGCACCGTCACCTCAGAATCATCGGATCTTACCTTCTTGCCCGGTCTGGGTGCAGAGCCTGCGAAGGGTTGGGTCATCATCCTGCAGCCGGAGGGATTTTCCACCAATTTTTTTCCCCTTCCCTGCTGGTGTGCACACAGCCCAACAATATGTGGGAAGGTGCATACTTGTCTGCGGAAGTTCTGCAGCACCCTGCGTCCCGCTGGTGTCCCAGACCCACACTGCCCTCTGGCCTCCACCTGGAGTCAGTCATTCAGTGGGAAACGCTAGTCCTCCCTCCCCAGGAGTGGAGAGCTGTCCTCTGGATGCTTAATCCTCTCCCTCCCCTGCCAACCCCTGGTGGCCCATGATCATCCCTGAACATGGGTCACTGGCGTGGTGTGAGATGTGGCATCCAGCGCTTTAACCCTCAGCACCACCGGGGCTTTAACCCTCAGCACCACCGGTCTGGCCCCTAAAATTGTATAACTTTTGAACGGATTAATATTTTTTCACCAAACCTTCAAAAGGCACATTAGTGATCCAGACCCCATATACCCTAATAATTTCAGACCATACACCAAAACTGTTTTGGACTTACAGATGAGCAAAGAATTTGCCCCATAATGGTAAATTTCACATTTTATGACACTTCACAGCTTTGCAACCATACATCTGACTGGAATGAAACTTGCCAGACCCAGAGATCTATGGTACCAGACAGCACATGAAAAATTTTAGGAACATTAGTTGTACAGTTGTAAAGTTATTAAAGTACAAAATTGTGGGTTTAACATAGAAGTGGCCTGGCAACCCTAATTAATATGTATATATATATATATATATATATATATATATATATATATGTGTATATATATATATATTTATACAACGTATGTTATGGGATAAATAAGAGTATAAAAAATGATATATAGGCTGCCCAGTGAAGATAACATTGTTATCTTCATGTTCCTATACGTCATACATTTATCTCCACATTCCTATACGTCATCCTGATGAAAGTGAAAGTGTTTCACCTTTCATCACACACCTGTCTCTCTTTCCTCTGTCACTGTAAAGTAACCCCAAAAAAAAAACACATCTCTTGCATCTGGTTGATCCTGCCTACATCTTAACACAAATAATTTAATTTTAAACATATCTGGTTGATCCTGCGACCTCGTTTCACCCATGTTCAACTGTAATGCGCCATGGCGATCAGTGCATGATCAAATGTAAGCGTGACGAGCACAACAATATTCAAATCTCAGGTACTGTCATAATTATAGAGCCTGTGCTGTAAATTGTGAAAACTGTGACCTTTTCTAATATTGGCTATATTTTAGAAAGAAGCTGCTGACAATGCTGAGGAAGGCGGTGGTGGCGGCAGGAACGGCGACGGCGGCGGGCGTGTGTTGCTGTAGGCTGACGCTCGGCGTGCCGACGGCTGCCGACTGCTCGCTCTTCTCGGCTGTCGGCAACGCAAAATAGCCAGCAATAGAAGATGCAATTTTAACGTACAACTGCGTAATATGATAGATCTGGTTGGTGAGCGATCACGCCATTGACTCGCGTGCTGTTCGATCATGGCATCCCTGAACTGGATAAACAAATCACAGGTCAGCCGATATCTTTTTAAACATATGTGTTTAAAGATGCAAGCAGGATAACCAGATATCAATATTCAATAGGTTTACTGCAGCAACATGAGACAATTTTATTTAAGAATGTATGTAATCTGCTCTTTGAGGAGGGGCAATGGAGAGTTCTATTGGGGTGGTCAGGGCAAGGTTAGCCAGAATCCAGACACATTTTGGCATAATAATGTTAAAGTAGCAGGATCAACTACATATATTTTTTTAAACAACATATGCATCTGTTGTGCTGGTAGACGTACTGCAGATTTGTGTTGAAACAGCCAACATCTCTATGTAGTGGAATGTATTAAGTGCACATTTGGAGCTTTTGTTGAATGCAGCCCAAAACATACATAGTAGAAATAGAATATGACATGGCCTGACTGAAGATATCATATTTATCTTCACTCAAGGCCAATGACATCATGATATCTCACTCGTGGCTTCGCCACTCGTGAGATATCATGATATCATTGACCTCTCGTGAAGATAAATATGATATCTTCAGTCGGGCCATGTCATATCCCCTATATATGTATCTATAAATATATATATATATTTATATATATGAAGAATCAGCATTTATATAGCGCTTTTCATACACAGTGTATCCCAAAGCACTTTACAAGCAATGCTAGACTGGTAGTGAAGTGACTGAATGTGTAGTGATGGCCATATCGCATCAACACACACACATATATATATATATGTAATAAATAAACACTCTGGTGTATGGTTGCTATGATATCATACGCCTTGGTATGCGTTATTACACTTGTAGAGGCCGCCAGGCCAAGTGCATCAACCACTCAAAGGCGGCATATATCACAGCGCGAACCACATACCCGAGTGGTTTGTCTATCTTATAAAAATGTCAAAGTTTTGGGGGTAAAAATGCAGGTGTGTGGTCGCTACGCTGATATACGATGGTCATGTGATGTGTTTTATACAATCAGGAGATTGGATTTGCAACTAGATATCATACTCATTTTATAAATATATATATATATATATATATATATATATATATATATATTATATTCTTTGCAAAACCTACAATAATGCATCAGATAGGGTTGATATCAAACTGTAAAAGGAGAAATGCAATGTTAGGGTTTCCAACCCTAACACCCCACTACACACACCAACAGCCCTAACGCCACCCCATTATCCTATACTGTACCAATCTCAGCTTATTTACTTATGGAATGGGGTGAGCATTAGGACTGATGACCCCAAGGCACACCCCCGATGCCTGTTGGTATTTTCAGGGTGGGGGTGGGGTGTTAGAGTTGGAAACCCTAATGTCATATTTCCCTCCTTTTTCCGGTTTGATATTAACCCTAACTGAAGCATTAACATAGTTTTTTTGCAAAGAATGTCCTTACTTTTTGAGCTAGTGTAATCGTAGCCTTATTATCCTGTAGGCGTGCAGGGCCCCATCTGTGGCTGTTGAGATAGAATAATCATATCTTTATTTGCCTGTGGGAGTGCAGGGCCCTTTGGGCCCTGCGTTCCCATCCCTCAATAGATGCTTATATGCATGTTGCTGTTGAAGGGCCCTGCACTTCCATTTATAGGACAACAGCAAACAAATTGTCAGCATAGCCATCTTATTACCCCATCTCATGTACTTGGTGCAGAAAATTTTAGAATTCCCACCAAAATGTAATTCCATGCAACTGCAATGACATTCTGTGCCACAGGTGCAAAAACCCATTTTGACTAGGATTTGAAAAATGACAGCTGTGACATACATGAGGTGGAGTAATGAGAAGTCTGTGCTGAAAATTTGGGGTAAAACTCATAAAATGTCCAAAATTACAAGAGTGTGTGTAGTGAAATTGCAAGAAATGGTCATAACTTTGACATTTTTACTATTTTGACCCCAAATTTTCAACATAGCCTTTTTTTGACCCCCCCCCACTTCATGAACAATATAACTGTCATTTTGCAAATCCCACCCAAAAGGTTAAATCACCAATGACTGTGAAATCACCTTCCATGCAGGAGTTGCATAATGAGAGTCATATTGTTCATGAGATGGGGTCCCCAAAAGGCTATGTTGAAAATGTGTGGTCAAAATGTCAAAAAATGACTGAGTTATGAATAAAAGTTGAAACCCCCATTGAAATACATTGAACCGCATTTACTTTAGTTTCTCATATTGCAGTCGCCGGTTCCAGCAGCAAGACGTGTCTTCAATCAGAGACCAGATCTCGAACCTGGGACCTATTCAGGTGAGTGAAAGTGTGTGGGGATGTAATTGGGGTTGTGGGGTGGTGGGTGCTGAGTGGGAGATGGGGTAGGGGGTCTGATCAGCGAGGGACCATTTAAGCTTGTACCACCCCCAAAAAAAACATTGAGAACCATTTTCTTTTTTCAGGCATGAGACATCAGGGATGGGGGTGCCACTAGACACAAGGGAAATAAAGACTATGATTGGGACAGGGATTGGGGAAGGATGTGCCACTAGACACCAGGGAAATAAAGACCATGATGGGGACAGGGTTCAGAGGGGGTGCTACTAGACACCAGGGAAATAAAGCAGATAACAGGAACAGGGATTGGGGATAGGGGTGCCACTAGACACCAGGGAAATAATGCACATGAGGGGGACACAGATTGGGGAATGGGTGCTACTAGACACCAAGGAAAAAAATACAGATTTGGGTGATAGTGATCAGGGGGGTGCCACTAGATACCAGGGGACTAAAGAAGATCATGAGGACAGGGATCGGGGGGGAGGTCCCACTAGACACCAGGGAAGCAAGTAAGGATGAGCAAATGTGTGTTTTTTTGGGGGAAATCATTTCAAATTATTATTGAACTTTACTGTTCAAAGTCTTTTCAGATTGAACAGTAAAGTCGGAACTGTTAAAATGTTCAAATGGTTATTTACCATTTGAACTATCCTTAGATTAGTGAGTGATGGGCAAAATTATTCTCCCCACAAAAGCAAGCATTTTCCCTGTACATTTCAAAATAATAAGACAAAAAATAAACAAAATATGTAATGGCAACCTAAATACAGGTCTTGTTCATTAATTGCCAAACAGTACTTGGAAAAGCAGTTTTAAATGGAGAAAACAACCAAGATGGCTGACAGCACGAACAGTATTTCTCAGAGCAGGCCTTCACTATTAACAATTCCGAACGGTTTTCAATAACCTGCCTGTCTAGCTGCTATCACAAAATATTCCAGTATTTAAAAATGGTGAGATATCTTTCCACCAAACTCTTGGCACAGACCCCATCATCCCTGACAGTTTCAGAAAAAAAATGTAATTTCATCTGGGCTGTAGATGAGAGCAAAAAATCCCATGTTAAGTATAGGGGAAAAAAGTGGAAACTTTTCACTTTTTTACAACTCCATATCTCAAAAACCATACAAAGTGCAATTACGAAACTTTCCACATTTTGAGACACCGGTAGAATAACCATGCATGCCAAATGTTGCACTATTTTGTCAAACAGTACCAAAGTTATTAAGGTGCAGAAAATGTAGCTTAACATAGAAGGTGTGGTACAATTCTAACTATAGGGGCACTACCATTGCCCTATAAATATATATATAGTCTTGGCAAACCCTAATGCCCCACACCTATCCTGTATACAGCAACAGGCATGAGGAATGTGCTTTGGGGCTGCCAGCCCTAACGCTCACCCCATTCCATGAGTTAATATGTTGAGAGGGATACAGCATAGGAGGGGTGAGTGTTAGGGCTGACAACCCCAAGGCACACCTCCCAGGCCTGTCACTGTGTGCAGGGTTGTGGTGGAAACCCTTAACACCACATTTCCAAAGTTTTGTCACAGGAACCCCAACTGATGAATTAACAAATTTTTTTGCCAAGAATTTATTTAATTTTTAAGATAGTACAATTGTAGCCTTATTTACTGGAGGGAGCACAGGGCCCTCCAGGGCCTGCGCTGCTTTCAATCCATAATTTTTGAGAGATTGTAATTGTAGCCTTCTTTACCTTCCCATTAGTCCATAGTTGTATCAGTCTTTGCATGTGGGAGGGCCCTGCAATCTCATCCATCTATAATTCTTGAGTTAGTGTACAGTAGTGGCATCGTTATTTGCCTGTGGGAGTGCGGGGCCCTCTGGGCCCTGAGCTGCCATCCCGTACTGTACAGTGCAAAAAAAGACCTCATATTGCAATGTTGTCCTATAGAAAATACAGCAAAACATGAAACCTGTGCAACTAGACACCAAATTAGTATATTTTCAAGAAATAAAGCAAAAGGCACATCGGTGGCACAAGGCCTTTGTGTACCCTGAAAATTTAAGAGCAAAGTTGAAAACCATTTCTTCACAGCATAGTGGCAAAGTAATGACTGTCTTAACTTCACATTACAATGTTATCCTATGGGAAATTAATCAAAATTTAAAGTCACAGAACCCCACAGCAAAGTAATAGAAGAAGCTTGGTGGTCAATCATGCTGAACTTGTAGCCTGGACTACCACTCAAGGGCCTGATCTCCTCACAATTACTGAATTCTGGCTCAAGCTTTCTCACCCTGACACTCTGTGCGCACCCTCCCCGGATACAACATGTTCCGGGTTGATTGGCTCTCATCAAAAAGAGATGGTGGATTGGCTCCATTTTATAAGTCTCACCTAAACCTAACCTTACTACCTTGCCCCTTGTGTGCATCCTGCAAGGTACTTCATGCACTGCTTCTGTTGGTTGACTCCAAATAGCTGCAAATTTTGTGCATCTACATTCCCCCCAGTTTCCTGCAAACGTGGGCTTGAAGAGTTCCTGGTTTTGATTCCTCTGGCCACCAAAAACAATGAAGTGATTTGTCTAGGTGACTTCAATCAGGAATGGCTCGGCCCAGACCTCCCTATCCTTGACTCTAATATAAGCAAGGCCAACCTTACCCAGCTTGTCTCGGTGCCTACAAGGCATTCCAGCAATGGTAATAGACACACCCTCCTCGACTGGGTCCTCACCAACAGGCCAGACAGAATCTCTTCTGTTGCCGTGCTACCAGACTCCATTAGTGACCATTCATTTGTTACCTGTGTCTGGGATGCCTGCCCCCACCCACCCAGAATCATCACCATGTCTGACTTTTCTGCCCTCAACACCCCAGCTTTTCTAAGAGATCTTCAGCATGTCGACTGATTCCCCAATATTCTCTATGGATAACATTGACATGGCTGTTGATTACTTTACCTACTCCCTGCACTCCTTGCAGCCCAAGCACATTCCTTCCATTAGATGCAGGGTGCGGGGTCTGCCCACCAAATGGTTAACCAGCCCTCTTCTCTGTATCCTTAAAGCACAGGACAAACTCCGGTCCAGATGGAAAGCCTCCACCCTTCACACAGACTTCGTTGTCTATCGGTCCCTTCGTAACTCCTGTAAGAATGCAATACGTACTGCCAAAAACAACTATTGCAGAGGCCTTTTTCATGCCAGCTCTAGTAACCCAAAAAGGTAATGGGCTCAAATAAACCACATAATGGGATGCACCACATTCCCAAACCCCCATGACTTTCTAATAGATAACGTCTCCTGTAACAACCCTAATACCATAGCTAACGCTTTCAACTCACTCTTTACTGCCCTCCTTAGCTTTGCCTCTGGCAGTCCCTCCCTTGCCACACCTTCCCCCCCTGATCTCCCCCTGTCCCACCCTTCCCTAGTTCTCTGCCCAGTCTCCAGGTCAGACGTCCTATGAGCACTTAACAAGATGTCTCCTCACAGCAGTGCAGGCCCAGATGGACTGGAACCCAGAATTCCCAAGTTAGGTGCTTCACTTCTTGCTACCCCTGTCGTGCATTTGTTCAACCTCTCCATTAGCTCAGGTACTGTGCCCCTCTCCTGGAAAAATGCCAAGGTTATCCCAGTCTTCAAAAAGGGCGATCCAAAAAACCTAACGAACTACCATCCTATTGCACTCCTGCCGTCCCTCAGTAAACTGGAGGAGCTCATTCATCACCAGGTGTCTGACTTCATTGCCAACTTTAACCTTCAATCTCCTGCTCAGCATGGCTTTAGGCCAAACCATAGCACCACGACGGCCCTAGTTCAATTCACCAGTGACATCAAATCTGCTATGGACCGAGGTCAGCTTACTGGGACTGTTTGTATTGACATGTCAAAGCATTTGACTCGGTTAACCACAACCTGCTCCTGCATCAACTAGGCTCCATTGGCACCTCCCAATCCACCCTTTCCTGATTCTCCAGCTATCTATGTATCCGCTCCCAGTCTGCTCCTGCCATAAAGTTTTCTCTGCCCCTGCCCTGCTACATTCGGGAGTCCTGCAAGATTCCACACTTGGGCCCCTGCTGCTTTGTTCATCAATAACCTTACTTCTGTGCCCACTGTCTCTCCTTACTCTATGCTGATGACTTGGTGTTCTATGTCTCCTCTAGCCTATCCAGGAAATTAACTCCCGCCTTTCCTCTGATCTTCCTAGTATCCAAACCTGGCTTATGTCCCACAAACTGGTGCTAAATGTTGCCAAGACCCAGGCTATGCTCTTTGGGTTACAAAGGAAATCCATCGCCTCAACTCCATCTCTTCAGGTTTTTTGTCTTGATGACTCCCCTGTGGAAGTAACCCAGTCATTCAAATATCTAGGGATCATGCTAGAACCATCTCTTAACTTCTCCCTGCATGTCAAAGCTGCCTGCAAATCAGTCAGTGCTAAAATTGGATTGGCTTACTGAGTCCAGCAGTTCCTGACCGCGCCACCAGAATCTCTGTTGCCCAAGGCCTTCTCCTCCATGGACTCTGCTATGCTCTGTCTTTCTTCACTGTGGCTCAGGCAAGCATCCTTCAGATGTGGGATGTTGCCTACAACAATGTCTGTAGATATGCGTTATCAGCTCCTCGTCTTAAACACCATTGTACACTTTACTCTGACCTCTGCCGGTTATCTCCTTCCTCTCGCCATGCTTATTCTTTAGGTTGTCTGACAACATTATTCGTTCTTCTATCCCCTCCGCACTTGCAGCTATGCTCACCCCTTTAGACTGCCCTCGTTCCCTCTGGTCCATGTCTTTAGCTCTGCTCTGTGTCCCTAAATGCTCTACCAGGATGGGTGAACTTGCCTTCTCCATCTATGCCCCCAAATTTTGGAACTCTTTCCCACTTGACCTTAGGCACTCCAAATCTCACCTGCTTTCAAGAAAGGCCTCTCCAATTACCTTGCCTCCCTCGACACTTGCAAATGTCTCTAGCTCCATGAGTCTTGCTAATCAACCCTCGTCCTGCACTTATGGCCTCTGATTCCACCCCCTCCCACTCTACCTGAGCTACTGCTATGCACTTTATGTTTCCCTGTCTCTGCCTGAGAAGTGTCTCCTTGCCGACTTAGCCATCGGCACTGTCATGTTTGTACATTATTAACCCTTATTGTGCCATTATTGCCTTTTTTGTTCCTATTATAGTGTGTGATACAGTATGTACCTCTACTAATGTGCTATGTAACTTGCACCTCTTTGTAGCTGTTGGAACTCCTATTGTACCGCACTGTATATGTATTTGTTTTTACCTGTTCTTGACTTGTACTGTCCCAGGTCATGCCTGAAAATAGGCAGTTCTGTCTCGCACACTTACCCGGTTAACAAAAGCAAATAAATATATTTTCACCAAACCAGCAAAAGACAGATCTGTGGGGCAAGCCCTATGTACCCTAAACATTTCAGACCAAAATCAACAACTGCTTCTGAACTGTGGAGTGACAAAGAAACAGCTGTCTTAAAATTCTTTTTTTTTTTTTTTGTTTTGCAATTAGCAGAAAAAGATAATCCTTATTCGCAAATTGTGAAAAAGGAAAAAAGAATCATGTTTCACAATTCCTTTTCCAGGATTTGTGGTAAAAGAAAATCCTTTATTGCAAACTACAAAAAAGGACCCTGTTTCACAACTGTTTTCCCACAATTTGTGAAAAAGGATTTCCGCATGTTAAAAAAAACACATTTCTAAATGACTTATCAAAAAACTAACCCCAGAATCAGATTCTATGGGGCTCGACTAGATAAATACAACTGTAGGTGTTTCCTAAAGCCATATATTTTTTTTTATTTTTTTTAATTTGTTGTCAACGCTAACTGAAAACAAGATGGTGGTGGTATGAAAAAAGAACTCCACATTTACTGCGAAAGATTCTGCGTTTGTGAAAAAGGATTCCGCATTTGCGATAAAGAATCCTTTTTCGAGTGGCACATCTAACTGGTCCCATAGGAAATATTAGGAAATTTAATAACTTTAGAACAGATTAGTATTTTTTCATCAAACCTTCAAAAGGCAAATCTGTGACCGAAGACCTATGTACAGTAAAAATTTTAGACCAAAATTCCACACTGTTTTTGTGTAACAGCATGACAAAGAATTTCACCAAAAATGGTAATTTTCACATTTTTTGATGGTCAGTATCGTCACACCCACACATCCGACTGGAACATAACTTGCCACATCAAGAGATCATCGCTCCCTAATGATGCATGCAAACTTTCATGCGAATTGCTTGAATGGTTGCAAAGTTATTAAAGTGCACAATTTTGAGTTTAACATAGAAGTGACCATTGAACCCTAATTATAGGGGTTTGACCATGCCGCATAATCAATATATCTATATATATATATATATATATATATATAGCCTAAAGAGTACAGCTGCTGCATGAGTGGCTGCAGGCACCTGCATAGTGAAGACACACCAATCTTAAAGGGATACACCTCTCATGGTCAGTGCCAAATTCAAATGACGGGAGGGTTCCAATACACAGAGATGCAAAATGCAGCATAAAGTGGTTTCAAAGACAATATTGCATCTTCGCAAAGTTTGCAAACCCATTGTGCCTTGCACAACTGTGTCACAAACCATTCCCATGTGCCTTCAAGTCATGTCGTGAGAGCACAGTAACAGAGGTGGAGCCACAGTGCAAATGTCTTACAGGAGCACTTTGCGTCCGTCACATCCCACCGTGCAAATCATAGCGCCTATCCACGCTTAACATCTACTAAAATCATGTGGCATCACGGGTAATAGGTACTTGCAGACTTATGGGAAAGGAAGGGTGCCACCAGAGTACCAGATGACAGCTGCCAAGAGTGTAGGAGCATTAGACACTGGAGACTGTTCACCTGTCATTTGGAAAATGGTTGGGGGGATTACGAAACATCAGAACAATGGTAACTAGTCAGGCAGGCAGTAGAAGAGGGGATTCTTAACCGCACTTTTCAGGGCACTTGGGGATATTGATTTTAAAAGTCAATAAAGAACATTCAGTAACTCCAACATACAAAAAAACTGTTTCTTTTATTAAAGATATATTGCAAAATTTATACAAGTGTATCAAGAAACTCTTTTCCACTCTATACTTGGAGAATTGAAAGGGACATAAAAACAACCCAAATAAGCATAGAGGTGTTAAGACTAGTGGGACAGGGGACACCTGGACACTAGGGAAACAGTAAAGCAGGGAGTGGGGGACACTGTATGCTATGGAATGCTAGGAATGACAGCAGGCAACGGGGGGGGGGGTGCACTGCATTGAACTGCCTCTCAAATGTAAGGGTGTAGGATGAGAGTTACATATTTTTAGACACACTATTGTAGATGTCCAAGGCTGACAAAGATGGTGTAAAGACTTTCTCTAGACAATCTGCAGACAGAAAAAGACAAACAGTAGGCCTAAACTCATTCCAGATAGATGTTGTTTAAAAGCATCATGTTGCTTTTTCAGCTGTCCACTGTCAGAGAGGCTATAGGGAGAGCCCCTGGTTCATAGAGACCAAGAACTTGACCCCGCTGCTGCACGATCCTCTCCCACTGCTGTAGGAGTGCTGATGTGGCTAATCTCCTAGGACTGTAATCTCCTCATCAGCTTCCCACATACATTGTGCTGTGACTGTAGCAGCTAGAGTGCTTAAAGGATGAGTACATACAGCTATGTTATGTGAAAAGCGATAGTATTAGGGGTTGGCTAATTTGTTTCATGTGTTACATATTTTTTTGCGTTCTCTGCCAAACTACTGTAGATTTCAGGGGAATAAAAGCCTGAAGAGATTCCAGTGACTGCAAAACTGAACAAGTGACTATATCAGCATATGTCTATACTTTTGTGTCCCGTGTGCATCCATAAAACTAAATTGTTGACTTTCTTATTACAGAAACCTTAGTTCAAATCCATTTGTTTGTGATTGTAAACTCGCCTGGCTACCAGGCTGGGTTAAAACAAGAGGAGTTACCATTATAAAAGCTGAAGCTACAAAATGTGACCGACCTTCGGAAGTAGCGGATCTGCCTCTCCTAAGTGTTAATTTCTCAGACATTCCTTGTGGTAAGCATTCCATCATAACAGAAAGGGAGATGTTGGTTTTTACTGGTGGAGTCAATGGCAAATAACTGGTCTTGCAAAATAGTGATGCTGTGTCTGGTATTGATGTGTTGCTGCTTAAAATCAAAGGGAAAAAATATATAGACTTTATCTCCTGTACTTAACACCTAATTTAGTATCTATTTTTAAACTTACAGGAAACACACACCTCATAGTTACAGAGACTTCAAGCTGCTCTGGTTAATGTGATGGTCTGGTTTGGTTTCTATATGCATTCCTTAGTTCTTAGTCATTGCGACTTGGCCACCTCGCTAGCCCTTTGGTAGTGTGTGGCCCTTACTAGTGGGCTGACCTGTGTTTGGGTGTAAGCTGTAGTCTCTGCAGTCTTGCAGTGGCCCTTCAGTAGTATGTGGCCTTCCTGTGCAGGATTACCCAGGTTCAGGTGTGAACTTTGGACTCTGCAGTCATTCGATGGCCCTTCAGTAATGTGTTGCCCTCCACTGCGGGCTTACATGGTTTCAGGTGTGAGCTTTGGTTTCTGCAGTCATGTTGCCCCATGGTTGAGAGTAATGCCAGCAGTGCTTCCTGGCTGGGTGATGGGGCATCCCTGCTTCTGCCCCTGTAGCACCCCCTGTGGTGGGCCAAACAGATGATTCTTCACCTCCTACTCAGGGGAATGCTGAGGTGAGGTATCACCATGTTCCATGAGGGAAGAGGGAGAACATGGAGTGTAAAAAAACCCTGCTACCATCTCCCTGATGGCTGCAGAACTCTCTGGCTCTGCGCTTCAACAGCTGAGCTGGGGGTGTCTGGGAATGATGCAGTGTCTGAGCAGGAGGTGTCTGGGAATGCTGCAGTGTCTGATCTGGAGGTGTCTGGGCTGAGAGGTTGCCAGTACTCTCTGGTCCTGCGCTGCAGCAACTGAGCTGGGGGTGTCTGGGCTGAGAGGTTGCCTGTACACTCTGGTCCTGCACTGCAGCAACTGAGTTGGGGGTGTCTGGGCTGAGAGGTTGCCAGTACTCTCTGGTCTATTGCTGCAGCAACTGAGCTGGGGGTGTCTGGACTGAGAGGTTGCCAGTACTCTCTGGCCCTGCGCTACAACAGCTGAGCTGGGGGTGTCTGGGCTAAGAGGTTATTAGTACTCTCTGGCACCACACTACAACTGCAGAGCTGGTTCTGTCTGGGCTGAGAGATTGCCAGTACTCTCTGGTCCTGTGCTACAGCAGCTGAGCTAGGGGTGTCTGGACTGAGCAGTTGCCAGTACTCTCTGGTCCTGTGCTGCAGCAACTGAGCTGGGGAGTGTCTGGACTGAGAGGCTGCTTTTAATCTCTGGCCTACTGCTACAGCAGCTGAGCTGGGGGTGTCTAGACTGAGAGGTTGTCAGTACTCTCTGGCCTTGCGCTACAGCAGCTGAGTTGCGGGTGTCTGAAATGAGAGGTTGCCTGGACTCTCTGGCCTATTGCTACAGCAGCTGAGCTGGGGGTGTCTGGGCTGAGAGGTTGGCAGTATTCTCTGGCCCAGGTCTTCAACAGCTGATCTGGGGGTGTCTGGGCTAAGAGGTTACCAGTACTCTTTGGCATCGCACTACAATAACTGAACTGGGGGTGTCTGGGCTAAGAGATTACCAGTACTGTGTGGCCCTGCACTACAGCAGCTGAGCTGAGGGTGTCTGGACTGAGACGTTGCCAGCATTCTCTGGCCCTGCACTACAACAGCTGAGCTGGGGGTGTCTGGACTGAGAGGCTACCAGTACTCTCGCACTACAGCAGCTGGGTGGGGGGGGGGTCTGGTCTAAGAGGTTGCCAGTACACTCTGGCCTATTGATACAGCAGCTGAGCTGGGGGTGTCTGGACTGGGAGATTGCTAGTATTCTTTGGCCCCATGCTACAACAGCTGAACTGGGGGTTTCTGGGCTAAGAGGTTACCAGTACTCTCTGGCACCATGCTACAACAGCTGAACTGGGGGTGTCTGGGCTAAGAGGTTTCCAGTACTCTCTAGCCCCACACTACAACAGCTGATCTGGTGGTGTCTGGGCTGAGTGATTGCCAGCACTCTCTGGCCCCGTACTACAACAGCTGAACTAGAGGTGTATGGGCTGAGAGGTTGCCAGTACTCACTGGCCCCATGCTACAGCAGCTGAGCTGGGGTGTCTGGGCTGAGAGATTGCCAGTACTCTCTGGCCTATTGCTACAGCAGCTGAGCTGGAGGTGTCTGGGCTAAGAGGTTACCAGTACTCTTTGGACCCGTGCTATAACAGCTGAGCTGGGAGTGTCTGGGCTGAGAGATTGCCAGTACTCTCTGGCCTATTGCTACAGCAGCTGAGCTGGAGGTGTCTGGGCTAAGAGGTTACCAGTACTCTCTGGGCCCGTGCTGTAACAGCTGAGCTGGGAGTGTCTGGGCTGAGAGATTGCCAGTACTCTCTGGCCTATTGCTACAGCAGCTGAGCTGTAGGTGTCTGGGATAAGAGGTTACCAGTACTCTCTGAGCCCGTGCTGTAACAGTTGAGCTGGGGGTGTCTGGGCTGAGAGATTGCCGGTACTCTCTGGCCCCGCATTACAACAGCTGATCTGGGGGTGTCCAGGCTGAGAGGTTGTCCGTACTCTCTGGCTCCATGCTACAGCAGCTGAGCTGGGGGTGTCTGGGCTAAGAGGTTACCAGTACTGTCTAGCCCCACACTACAGCAGCTGAGCTTGGGGTGTCTAGGCTGAATGATTTGCCAGTATTCTCTGGCCTATTGCTACAACAGCTGAACTGGGGATGTCTGGGCTGAGAGATTACCAGTATTCTCTGGCCCCACGCTTCACCAGCTAAACTGGGGGGTATCTCGGCTGAGAGATTGCCAGTACTCTGGCCCCATACTACAGCAGCTGAACTGGGGGTGTCTGGGCTGAGAGACTGCCAGTGTTCTCTGGCCCTGCGCTACAGCAGCTGAGCTGGGGATGTTTGAGCTGAGAGATTGCCAGTACTCTCTGGACCCACACTACAACAGCTGAACTGGGGGTGTCTGGGATGAGTGATTGCCAGTACTCTTTGGCCTATTGCTACAGCAGCTGAACTGGAGGTGTCTGGACTGAGAGATTGCCTGTACTCTCTGGCCCCATGCCAGAGCTGAGGGTGTCCAGGCTGAGACATTGCCAGTACTCTCTGGCCCTGCGCTATAGCAACTGGGCAGGGGGTGTCAGGGCTGAGAGGTTGCCAGTTTGTGGCCTGAATGGAAACTTCAAGCAGCAGTGCACATAAGGGGTACTTGTTTTGCTCTATTTTAGATTAACTCTGATTTCCAGTTTTGTCTGATACTCTTTTGTTCCTCATTTCAAGTCTCCTTTTGCAGTTCCATTTATATTTGAAATAATAAAAGGAGCACTCCTTCTAACATGGATTGAACCAGGTTTTCCTCAATGTTTAGTGCTGAACAGCCAGTCACTTTTCTTGTGACTAAAATACTTGTTCCATGAATTTATGGGACAATAGGTGTACAAAAACAGCTACGAACTCTTATGAAAGCCCGCTCAGAGCTAGATTATAAAGAGGATTATAAGGATTATAATATGTCAAGTGTATAAAAAAAAGTGCTAAAGCAGATTAAGAATGGGGAAAGATTAGTGTCCTATAAGACAGGAGGTGCGGGGCAATCCAGAATGGAATAAAAAGAAGAAATTAACTTTATGCTTACCATAATTTCTTTTTCTGTTAGTTCCAACATTGTCAATGGGAAATCATAACAACTGGGTATAGTGCAACCCTACCAGGGGAATGGCACTGCCCAAGCTTAAAAATGTTGGGCACTTGATGATTCCATGCACTAGCCTCAACTCCCCAGTTATTACTTACCTCACAGTGCCATGAAAGCTACACATATATACAATAAAAACATTATAACATAGGGTTACTAAGAAACAGTATGTGACTGGCTAAATGATGCCACGAGAGTGTGCATTAATGCACAATATTTTTATAAGTGATGTGAGAAGGTTAGGGATATATCAGTGAACCTACCGGATCTATGCTGTGTCGTCCGATGGATAGAATGTCAAAGCAGCCATTGTTCCCATTGTGCCTAAGCGGGTGGTAAATCATGTGTGAATTTGCGAGGAAATCGATGTGTAAAACTATAAAATATAAGGCAGTGCTTTGTAGTACCGAGGTACACAGAAATCGTTGCATGTCATTGCACATTAAGTGAAACAGAAAGTAGTGGTATTGATATCCGAAAGTACAGAACTGTATCGTTGAACAGACCGTTCGTCACTAAATGCAGGTAGTACAACTAATAAGGAGTTGTACTGAAAAGAGCTGAGCTACTGAAGTACTCTTTAGCCTTTGTAAACTGCATTTGAAGTACAGCAAAGTTCAAAGGAATATCTTACGTGACTTGCTGGGTAAAAGTGACTGCAATGTGCTGTATAGGAGCTCAGTAACAGTTTCGCCCACACTTACTTAATGAAATGGAATGGACCGCAGTACTCGATAAATGGAACATTAAGTGAAACTTTGTGATGTTGCAGAAGTAAAGAAATGTGAGAGAGGATTGCATAATCTGCTGTTATAGAAAGTGAGGTACAGGCCGTTTGTAATTATCAACCCTCTGTATAGAGGCATAGAGCGTGTTCTCCATTCCTGTCACCCATACAGCATAGCCCTGTCCCTCGCAGTAATCAGATGTTGCTTGTCCGATTCCTTTATGCACACTGCCATGTAATGTACATGTCCGGTACCGCACAGGAGTATCCCACAGTCATACTGAGCGAGGAAAATAAATTTGTACCGAGACCGCTGATGATGGTACAGAAAAAAGCTATGCAGTGTCCATTTCAATCAAGTGTTGGGTAGGCGGGCGGGAGAGATAGTGAGGATAATGTAGCATGCTAACATTAAAAGGACAACATTGCAATTCACAAGACAACTAAATGTCTGTCTGTTTTTCTGTATAGTATTACATGGCAGAGCATGAGCTGAAACAGGCAGCTTCTAAGAAAGAGCAATGTGCCTTCAAGTGAGTGTTGCTCATCACATACTTTGCAAATGTTCGTCTGGGGCCATCCATTTCGGCTCGTAAGAATTGTATTTAACAACATAATTCGTACAAAATGTCACAGCTAATTTCAGTGTTATATATATAATATTCCTAGCTCCATGACACAATGCAGTATGCTGTTTTTCTTACGGGCTATTTTGCAAGGTGGAAGAAGGCGTCATATTTTTTCCTATGAAAAGATAAAAAAGCATGTTTTCCTGTAATTGTTTTGTACTCATACCCCATGTTATAAGCACAATAAACCACTCCAAGATGTGCGGATATTGGGGATTAATCAACATCCCGGGTGCTGTGAGTGCACTCAGGCTGCACCCTCGTGCCTCACAATGCATCCAGGGTGTTGATTATTCCCCAATACCCGCACACCCTGTCATGGGTTATTGCTTACATCACATACTTGCAAACAATAATAAAAAACTGTCTTACCTTCCAATCCGACATTCGGGGAAGGGATGCATTTCATGGACCCAAATTGGAGGCCAGAGGTATTTGGTTCTTCTTGTAGAGAGAACATGCAACCATCACATGCTTCACAGGCGCAACATGTTTCACAGGAGATGCCCATCTGTGAACTGAAGGTAATATACAATGAGACATGTACTGTCTTTGTCATCTTTTTTTTTTTCTTTTCAAAAAAGGCAGAGAACTAAACTGCAACGGGAAATGCACCTTAATTAACCAAAGAAAACCTGTTAACATGCGGTCGCAGATAATTGCTAAATCAGCCAATAAATATACATATCAGAATAGAGAGAGAGAGATATCCACGTAGGGGATTTTATTAAAAATAGACCTCTCTCCTAGCATGCAGGATAGGATTCTCCCTCAAGAGCCAGGCCCCTGGGCGGGTCCCATTGGCAATGTTGCAGCTAACAGAAAAGGAAATTACGGCAAGTATGGAGTTAATTTCTTCCTTCTGTAGCACTTCACATTGTCAATAGGTAATCATAATAACTGGGTTCTAAGAAGCACTTCTCAGACAAAAAAATGGGAGGGGTAGAATGTTATCCCATACGCCATAGACTTCAGAATTACTTGCAAACTGCTGCCTGCAACACTCTACGACCAAAAGCTGCATCAGCAGAACTCTGAACATCCAATTTATAATGTTTCATGAATGTGTGGACTGAGGTTCACGTAGCTGCCTTGCATAGTCCTGAAACTGTGGCCTCACCCCTCTCCACCCATGAGATTTCTATCTCCTTGGGGCCTCTTCTGTTTCGCCACATAGACCTTAGCAACACAGGCCTGTACCCACCTAGCTAGGGTGGGTTTAGAGGCCTTTTGTGCCCCCAAAAAGCACAAATAGACAATCTGACTTATAAAATTCAGACGTACGTTTAAGGTAGATCCTAATTGCCAGCCTGAGGTCCAGTTTATGCAATTCCTTCTCCTTGGGGTGAGAAGGATGCAAACAGAAGGATGGAAGGATGGATGGAAGGCAAATTTCTTGGTTCACATGAAAAGCTGTGGGCACTTCAGGGATGAAGGATAGAACCGTCTTAAGTACCACCTTGTCCTTATGTGTAATAAGTTAAGGTTCCTTGTGAGACAAGGCCAGGAGTTTGCCCACTCCCTGGCTGAACACATGGCCACTAAAAAATAGACCTTGTAGGACAACACATCGAGTGGCACGAATGACAACAGTTCGAAAGGCTCAACACAAAGAGCATTCAGAACCAAGTTAAGATCCCATGGGGGAACCGGGGATCAGAACAGTGGTTGGCTCCTGCCAATCACACCCAATAAATGAACAACCTCTACCTCTCTATTTGTTCCTAGAGGGAAACCCAAGGAAGCTCCAAGAGTGGAAACCTGACCTCTCAGCATGCTCAATGCCAGCCCTTTATCTATGCCATTCTGAAGAAATTCCAGGATTTGAGCAATGGAGGCTTTCAAAGGTTTAAAACATTTCTCTCTGGCCCAAGAAGAAAATATTGACCAGACTCAGGTGTAAGCAGCCAAAATAGAGGTTTTTCTTGCTGCCATCAAGGTTTCAACTACCCTCTGGGAAAAACCTAGCTTTAAGAGTCTTCTCATTTAGCCAGCCCGGTGGTGCTGAGGGTTGAGGCACTGGATGCCACACCTCATGCTACGCCAGCGAACCGGGTTCGGGAACAAGCCTGGGTTATCAGGGGTCAGTGGGGGGGTAGAGCGAGGAGCAGGACTGAGCTGCCGTGAGGCGGCTCTCCTCTCCCAGGGAGGATGAGGGTTTCCGTCCCATAGCTGCCACCCGGTGGAGGACAGATGGCCAGTTCAGGCTACAGGGGAGCAAGCGTTGCCAGGGTGGGGGCCGAAGGAGCTGAGCAAGTGCCCGGAGTGCGTGTGCACCACCGCGTGCATGCACTGCTATGTTTGCCGGGGTCCTGGGAACTATGGGGAGAAAAACGGAGAAAAATGTACAATTTCCTAAAGAAAAAAAAAAGTCTCCTCCTTTCAGGAACCAGGCTGAGCATTGCATTGTGCCTGAGTTACGATGGAGAATGGGGCTTTGTAGTAGGAGGTCCCTTCATACTGGAAGATGGAAGGGAACTTGCTGGGCTAGGTTCACTAGAACTGAGAACCACGGTCTTCTTGTCCACTCCGGGGCTAGCAGAAGAAAGTTTCCACTTGAGTGTTTTATTTTTCTTAAGACTTTCTGAAGGAGAGGCAGTGGAGGAAAGGCATATGCTCTGTGGAAGGACCACACCTGAGTCAGAGTGTCCACTGCCTCTGCCTCTGCCTGAGGATACCAATACCAGCTGAAGAACATGTGTGTCTGAGCATTGTGGCTTGAAGCAAACAGATCTATCTGCAGTTGTCCGAACTGATTGCTTAGTAGTGCGAATACCTCTGGGTTCAACTGCCACTCTCCGGGATGAACACTTTCACAACTTGGCAAATCCACCTGAATGTTCAGTTCCCTCACCAGATGTACTGCTGACAGAGAGAGAAGATTCTCCTCTGCCCAGCTCAGTAGTCCAGAGGTCTCCCAAAGCATTGCCCTGCTTTTTGTGCCTCCTTGGTTGTTTATGTATGCCACTGTGATGGCATTGTTCGATCACACTTTCACTGTGGTGTTCCTCAGTCTGGACTGAAATTGAAGCAGAGTTAGGTGAACTGCTTTAATTTCCAGGACATTTATGTGGAGATGTTGTTCTTGTAGTGACCAGATCCCCTAAAAGGAAACTGGTCCAGGACTGCCCGCATCCGTGCAGACTTGGATCCGTTATGAGAATCACCTCTGGCGGTAGTTCCAGTGGAGCCCCCTTGTTGAGATTCTGCACATTCAGCCACCAACTCATGGAGTAATGAAGCTGAGAGGTGAGGAGGATCCTGGCTTGACGGTCCTCTGATGATGGGTCCCAGGCCATCAGCAGCGCTGTCTGAAGGGGTCACATATGGAAGTGGGCCCAGGGAACTAAGTCTAATGCTGCCACCATGTGACTGAGAATCTGCAGCAGACTGTGGGCTGATGCTGAGGACTGAATCCTGAGCTACCATATATCCGACAGCAACATCTCCTCCTGGGAGGGTGATAGAAACATCATCCCTACTTTCATGTCAAAGATCACCACCAAGTGCTCCAAGGACTGAGATGGCTCAAAGAAGCTCTTCTCCCTGTTCACTATCCAGCCATGTGATTCCAGGATCTCCTTGGTCCTGGACACCAATCTCTTTGCAAGAAGCAACATTGGTGCCTGAATGAGTAGATCATCCAGATAAGGGTAAACATGATGATCCTCCTGTCGTAGCTAAGCCACCAGAACTATCAATACCTTCGAGAAAACTTGAGGGGCTGTTGCAAAGCCCAATGGAAGTGCCTTGTACTGGAAATGTTGGCCCAGTATTGAGAACCTGAAGTACTTCTGGTGGGACTGATGGATGGGGATGTGAAGGTAAGCAGCCATCGGATCTATTAAAGCTAATAAGTCCCTCTGTTGAACAACCCAGATTATTGACCTCAGAGACTCCATCTTGAACATCTTGTGACACACAAAATTGTTCAGATGCTTCCGATCCAAAATGGGCCTGAACCCCCCGGACTTCTAGGGAACTATGAAGTAGAGGGAGTAGAACTTGACCCAGCTCATTTGGGAGAACAGGAACAATGACCCCAATTTGAAGGAAATGGGTCAGAGTGTCTGACACCGCCTGGCATTTTGCCACTTACTTTGAAACTGGGGACGGCAGAAAATGCCCCTTTCAGGGAACTGTTAAGAATTCTATGGCATAGCCCAGTTGAAGTATGTCCAGAACCCAGGTGTCTGACATTGTTTGGGCCCATCTTGCAAGAAATTCCTGTAGTCTTCCATCAAGGAGAAGTAGGCAGGGATGGGCCCGTGTACCATCATTGTGAGGTACCAGGCCTTTGTGTTGGTCCTCCTCCATGGTGCCTGGGAAAGGAGCTTCTGCTGCCATATGCTCTATTGCCTGAATAGGCATCTCTGTTTCTTTGGGTTCCAAAGTGCCATAAGGGACGATACCCCCCCTTGGGACTGCCTGTGCCAGCCATCACCCTGACCTCATTGAGGAGCTTTGGCCTTGCGTTGCTGTTTAGATACCGGGAAGTGGCCCTTCTTATCCTGCATGTCCTGCAGGATAGAATCCAGACCAGAGCCAAACAGCAAATTTCCTTTAAAGGGAAGGTTAAACAGCTTTGACTCTGAAGCTTGATCACCCAACCAGTGTCTGAGCCACACGGACCAAAAGAACCTGGTGTTGTGCTAACGGGTATGGGCTGTTGGGGGGGGGAGGGACCTGGGAGGACAGTAGTCTTTATGCCAAGGACAGACTACACTTGAGTGAGGAGGGAAAGAAAGTGTTGAAACAGAGGATGGAGGAGTACATAGAGGAAGTTGGGAATTTAAACTAGGAGTGGGGTGGCAGTTGGGGAAGAGATATGCAGAGACCACAGGTTGGGAAACCATATGAGCTTACCCCCATAACAGTGACAAAGGACAAATGGCAAGTACTGTTGGTGATGCTAGGAAAGGAAGGAAGGCAGGATGGGGGGGGGAGGGTGGAAGGTGGTTACCCTTAATGCTAGGAGCCTTGGGAGGAAAACTGCAGAGTTACAGGTTCTCATGGCAGAGGGAGAGGTGGACATTGCAGTCATCACGGAAACATGGGCCACCCAATACAATGACTGGGACCTGTCTGTACCAGGATACAGATTATTTCGTAGGGACAGAGTGATTGGGAAAGGGGGGTGGCACTATATGTGAAGGAAGGACTGAAGTGTGTAAGGAGGAAGGGAGGAGGGTAGTACGTCACTTTGGATGCAAATCCAGGATTCCAAGAATAGGATTCTTAGAATGGGAGTGGTGTACAGGCAACCATCTCAGATGGAGGAGTTAGACAGGGAACTAGCGGGACAGATCAGGAGGACCTGTCAGAAGGGTAGTGTGGTGATTGTGGGGGACTTCAACATGCCAGGAGGACTGGAGCACCCCAACAACCAGGAACAGAAGGAGCAGGTACTGCTGGATGCCTTCCAGGACAGCTTCCTGCTGCAAATGGTCAGTGAACCAACCAGGTTAGAAAATACCCTTGACCTTGTGCTTGGCAAATGGGGACTTTGTGAGAGAACTTACAGTGGAGGAACCGCTGTCAGGGAGTGACCACCGCTCAGTATGGCTCACATTGGATATGGGCAAGGAAGGAGTGGAATCTGGCACAATAGTGCTGGACTTCAGGAGGGCCGACTTTGGAAGGATGGGGGAAGTGGTAAAGGGTACCTGGCCAGAATTCAATCTAGTATGGACACTAACCAGAGGTGGGAGCTCATAAAGCTGGGGATAGTGGAGGCAACCAAAACCTGCTGCAAAGCCCAGAGCAAGAAGGCTAGGGCTAAGAAACCGATCTGGTTAAGCAAGGAGGTCATGGAAAAGGTAAGGAGGAAAAGAGCTACCTTTAGGAAGTACAAGAAAACAGGGAGGGGGAAGGACAGGGAGGAGTACTTGACAGAATCGAAGGAGGTGACAAGGGCAGTAAGGGGAGCCAAAGCATCTAGGGAACTCAGGCTGGCACAAGGCATTAAGAAGGGGGAGAAGGACTTCTTTAAGTACATCAGGGAGAAAAGGAGCTGTAAGGACCACATAGTAAGGATTAGGAAGGAGGGGTTGGGGTGGGCAGGAGTGCGATAAGGCGGAAGTACTAAATGAGTACTTCTGCTCAGTATTTACTAAAGAGAAGAGGGGGTGACACCAAGGTGGAGAAATGGCAGAAGCAGGGGAAGTGGTGACAGATGGGAAATCATGGAGAGCAGAGTTGAGAGGGTTTGAAGGCACTGAGGGTGGACAAGGCGCCAGGCCCAGATGGCATCCACCCCAGGGTACTGAAGGAGCTGGCAGAGGTCCTTGCAGGACCTTTGGCAGACCTATTTAATGCCTCACTACATTCGGGGTGTGTACCTCAGGACTGGAGGATGGCTCATGTGGTGCCCCTCCACAAGAGTGGCCCCAAGGATGAACCGGAAAACTACAGACCAGTGAGCCTCACATCCATCGTGGGTGAGCTAATGGAGACTATCCTGAAGGAGAGGCTGGTGGCCCTCCTAGAGGCCAAAGGACTACAGGACAGCAGACAGCATGGCTTCATATGTGGCAGATCCTGCCAAACCAACCTGGTGGAGTTCTATGACTGGGTAACTAGGCAACTGGACAGGGGCCATGCAGTGGATGTCCTGTATCTGGACTTCAGTAAGGCATTCGACTCAGTGCCACATGGAAGGCTGGGAAGGAAGTTAGTAGGCACAGGGGCGGGTGCAAAGCTGGTGAGATGGGTAGGAAACTGGCTGAAGGGAAGGCAACAGAGGGTGGTGGTGGGTGGGGAACTCTCACACCCAAGGGCAGTGACGAGCGGTGTTCCACAGGGCTCAGTGTTGGGACCAGTGTTGTTTGGGATATTCATTGCAGACATATCATGGGACATCAAGAGCAAGATCAGTCTGTTTGCTGATGATACCAAGGTAGGCGCGGTGGTGGATGACCTAGGGGATGGCAGGGGTTGCAGGATGATCTGGCAAAGCTTGAAACCTGGTCAGACACCTGGCAACTGGGCTTTAATGCCAAAAAGTGCAAGGTGCTGCATTTTGGGATGAAGAACCCAGGAGGAGTTACCAGCTGGGGGAGTGCAGCTAGCCCAGACAGGAGGAGAAGGATCTGGGTGTGCTCATTACAGGGTCAATGAACAACTCGGCACAATGTAGGAAGGCAACTGCAAAGGCCAACAAAATGCTGGGTTGTATTGCAAGGGGTATATCCTCGAGGAGGGAAGAGGTGATTCTGCCACTGTATAAGTCATTAGTTAAACCACACCTGGAGTACTGCGTGCAGTACTGGCATCCGTATCTGAAGAGGGACATTAAGTTACTGGAGGGGGTGCAGCGCAGAGCGACAAAGATGATCAAGGGGCTGGGGGACTTATCATACGAGAGGAGGTTGAAGGAGTTGAACATGTACTCACTGGAGGAGAGGAGAGACAGGGGTGACATGATTGAAACCTTTAAATACATGAAAGGAATAAACAAAGGCGGGTACAGAGGGCTGTTCAAAGTAAAGGGAGGGAGGCCACCAGGGGCCATGATATGAGACTTCGAGCAAGGAAGGTTCAGGAGGAGATGAGAGACACTTTTTACAGAGGTGGTGGCTGGGTGGAATGTGTTACCTGCTGAGTGGTATGCAGTAGAGACAATGGACTGCTTCAGCGAGGATGGGACAGGACAGGGAGGGTTAATGAAGGGAAGGGGGCGGAAGGAAGGGGCAGCTGCAGAATAAGGGGTGCTAGCTGCATATTCGAGCAGACTTGATAGACCTCTAGGCCTTTATCTGCTGGCAAATTTCGTATGTTCGTATGTTCTTAAATGGCCGACGCAGTGCGGTAGGCTGAGTGGGCTGATAAGCGTAAATTGTCCACAGTGGAATCACCAAGGAAGGAGGATGCCATGGACACCAACTGCAAAATGCTGGCACCTTCTGAATCAGGAGGAATGAAGTCGGTCAGCATAGTGACCCAAATGTTTAAGGCTCTGGCATCAATAAAAGAAGCATATAAGGTATGAATATTTGTGCCTGTAGAAATGAAGGCCCTCCTGCATGAGGTATCCATCTGCTTATCATGTGAATTTGAGAGTGCCACAGCACCCTCGATTGGCATGGTGGTGTGTTTTATAGAATTATAAACCGCCTTGTCTACCAGAGGGGAGATTCCCACTTGTGGCACCTTTCCCCTAAGAAAAGATAATTCCTAGATTTTGGTTTGGGAAGATTTTTTCTCTGATCCACATCAACCCATTTTTGTTCAATAATTTGGTCACAATGAATAAAACTCTGGAAGACATTTTGGAGCAGAGGAGGATGCTGACAGAATTGGATTGACATCCACCCTCTCAACGGGCTGCTCTTCCTTAAGCTGTAAGGATCTACATGCCTCAGCTATCAAAAGGACAAGGACTTATTATAAAAGAGGGGTGGAAATGGAATCCTGGTCTTGGGCTCCGTCCACTCTCCTTCCTCTAACTCCTCCTGAGAGAGGACATCCTCCTCATCTAAAAGTAACTTTTTAAGGTCAGGCATTTCCCCCAAGATACCCATAATAATCATCCTGGCCTACCATTGGGTCCGGGTCGGGATCTGCCTGCACATCTGACTCCACAGCCTGCTCCTGCTGTGTCACACCTTGACGTGCCTGTGTGCCGTCCCCAACCTGAGAGGCCCAGTTTGTGGTCAAGTGTATCTACTGGGATTTCCTGCAGGACATCAGGGCTCAGAAGCTCACCTAGGAACAACCATAGAGATTTTTGTAATTCTGCTTTGCCACTGTCAGGCGACGGACCAGGTGCCCCTCCCCCCAAGCTTGGAGGACTGGCTGGGGGGGAACCGTGAGTGAAATATTATGCTGGGCAACACAATGAGGACAATATGTACCCACGGGAGAGGGCCACATCACCCTTCTATAGGTTGTACATTGTTTCATAATATATGGTCTCCTGAAAGCCATGGTGCCAAAAACAGAAAAAACTTTGACAGAAAACATTAGATTTTAAACTGTCTTTATGATAGTTGCTCCTCAACTGAAAAGCAGTGATAGGAAAACAACATATATTTTTAAACTGTAGTGTGACAGATGCTCCACAACTGCCAGCCAACTGTAAAAACCATTCCAGCAGCTTGAAAAGTTGTAACTGAGTGTGCTCTCGCCATCTAGGTTCATGGGAGCATGAACACACATGTATGAGCATGCGTGCACCTGTTAAGTGGGTGCGCACACTTACACAATAGAACTCAATGGAAATTAGCACTGTGCAATGCAGTTAACATTGCACATGTGTGTGCATCATGGGCGCACGCTCAGGACACTGGCAGAAAACTGTACTGATAGAGAAGCGCACGCTCAGCTTTAATGGCGGCCGTGAAACTGTAAATACAGAAGCTGAGGTGGGAAAAATACCAAAACACTTCACAAGTTGGCAAAATCACAATTTTGGCAGAAACAAACAGTAAACACACACAAAAACCTCAAGCTGGGGGGGTGGGGGGCAAGGGAACCAACATTAAAGACAAGTGACCCCTCAGAGCCCCTACACTTCCAATAAATAAATCTGTACCTACCTGAAGCACCTTTTTTCTTTTCTTTTTTAAAGATTGTAACAGGAGACCATAAAAAACGCTCTAGCAAGGCAGAAGTGGCTCCCAATCCACACAGGGAGTGAGAAAAAAGACAGGTTATTCAGTTTTAAAGCTGCAGCATAACATGCATGATGTATTTATTTATTTATTTAAAAGTTGATAACTGGAAAAGGCACGCAGAACCAAGGCTCATTTTCAGGTGCAACCCAGGGCAGGTGATAAGGACATAGTATGCATTAATACAGGAGGATAATCAAGCAGGAATTTACAAAACACATCACACATTACATTTACATTATACATGCATTGCAGGTACATAGTATAGTTAAGACAGCAATAAATAGATACATGTGATGAGAGAGAATGGCATGTTGAGTCTAATACATAGTGACGCTAATACAGCAATAAATAATATGTACGATGAGAAATGGACATGCATATGTGTATACACAGAGCATTGCACATGGTAAATGAAGCAACAGTGAGTATAAGCAAGAGGCCAGGGGAATTCTGGAGGGGAACATAAACAGGGGTAGGGGGGGAGAAGTCTGAAGTACTTTTGGAGGATGCTGCAGTTGGCAGACTGCGTACTGAGAGAGGTAGATTGTTCCAGAGAGCTGGAAGCCAGTGGGCAAAGACTAGTTTCCCAGAGAGTGAGTAGGGCTGGGATAGGGCAAAGGAGTGGAGATTGCGAGTGCACAGTGATTAACAAGAACTGGGGGCAGGGGATATCAGCGAACAGGGATAGGAGGAAAGGGTGTTGAACCAGTATTTGGTGATGAAAAAGGCACAGTGCGCAAGGCGTCAGATTGCAAGGGGGATACGGTTTGGTAGATGATGCAGTGATGTGTGTGGTAAGGGAGGTTAGTGGTGAAATGTCAGAAGGCATGAAACAGAGGATCAAGCTTGGCGAGGGCAGATTGAGGTGCTGAACTGTATACCATGTCAGTGTAGTCATAAGAAGGGAGGATGAGCTTAGAGATGATTTACAACCTGCTAGGAATCGAGAGACTGTCCTTAATCCTATGCAACATGCCCAATTTAGGGTGGAGCTTGTGTATTGTGTCAAGGTGAGGGAGAAGGGGGTGTGGCTAGCTTCAGAACATGGCAGATGCTTTCTAGCCTGCTCCTCTTAGCACTACCTCAAAAACACCCATAAGACCTCCAAACCTTGTCAAAATCCACATTAAACAGGTAGAGGAGCTTCTCACGGTCCATGGCCACAGGTAAATCAAAAAATAAACAGGCTAAGTTAAAACTTCATCCAGGACCAGCTTCAAGAGAACAACACCGGGGATTGGAGGCTTATGACAGTTCCCAGGCCCTCCAGGCCACCGACTCTGCTAATCCTCCCGATCCCAATATGTCAGACTTGGAGCGTTCTCTCGCAGGCACTCGCTCAGATGCAGCATGAAATGAAAGCAGGCTTTACAAATATTATTGCACAAATCACTCACCTTCAAAGTGTGGTTATGGGCCTATCCAAAACTTTGGCCTCACACACATCGCAAATTTCTGAGCTGGAGCACTGTGTGAGCGACCTAGAGGATTCCCTACAAGTGGTCACAAACGAAAGGAATGACCATAAGAAAGCAATGTAGGAGCTTGTAGCGCGGGTAGATGACCAGGAGAACTGCTCTAGGCACTCTAATCTGCGTATTGTCAGTCTCCCAGAGAGGATTGAATGTCACAGCCTAGAAGTAGAGCTTCACAAATGGCTAGTTGAGCACTTAGAGCTACCTGAAGAAGCAGTACGATTTGAAATTGAGTGAGCACACAGGGTGGGCCCACCGCTGAAACCTGGAGACAAGCCACGACATTGCCTGAGAAAGTATCTCAGGTTCGTGGATAGAGACTAGTCTACGTAACGCCAAGGCAAAGGGACCTATCCAATTTAACAACAACAAGGTGCACGTTTTTCAAGACTACAGTGATGACCTTCAACTGCAGAGGCAGAAATTTAACATGGTCAAAACAAAACTGTGTAAGCTCGGGCATTCCTTCACATTTATGTATCCCGCCAAGTTGAGAATTGATAAGCCTGGGCAGCCTCTTATTTTCTTCACTTGCCCGAAGCTAGGAGAGAAATGGGTAGAAGAGGAGGTGGCAAGAAGGCAACGGGCTCATGCTTCACCAGTCCAGGCTGAGGAGGAAAACAGATAAGTGCATTAATTATTTTGGTATGCAGTTTGTCCCTTGAGTCCCTCAACCACGAAGCTCTCATTGCAGGAAGACCGAACACTAGGGGTTCAGAACTACATCAAGGCCAAACCTGTTTTGAAGGGAATTTGGCCCATAACTTGAACCCTTCTTCAGTGCTCGTACTGTAAGTGTGTGTTCTGGGGAGCTTTTGGCTCACCCTGACCATGTCTGGGAACATGGGTAATGGGGGGGGGGGCCGAGGGACATATGACTGGTCACTTTAAATCTACGGAGTCTCAGCCTGTTTCTAACAGTACTCACTCTGCTCAGTCCTGACTCTATCAGCTTGGGATAAACTTTTGTTCATCTGCTTCTTTATTGGACTTATCAGCAACCAATCATTTGCTTAAACTTTGAATTTAGAGTTTTAATTTAACAAGATACAATCTTTCTTGTTTTAGTAACAGAACATTACTGTGAAATCTTCTTGTACAATGATTTTGGTATAAGTTAGAGCAGCTCCTCGATTTGAATAAGGAGGCCTTAACTGATGATAACGCAGTTAAATTAGTGCAGGAAAATGATTAGTTAAATGCACGCAATTGCAATAATATTGTTACTGATTACGAGTTGTTTGTATGGGGATTTCTTTCAGGCACATTTACACCTGATTTGGGGAGTTGTATTCTGGTTCTACAATCATTATGGGAATTCAGGGAGTGGAGGGACGGTCATTCTTAAAACTTGTCCTGAGGTTATTATAGTGGGTTATGATGGCGTGGGGGGATGGGAGTTCATGTCGGCTGACAAGAATAGAACAGTCTGAGAATCTTGTTAGGCAGATGGGCCTCTCCCAACCTCTTTGCGCCCAAGGTAGCGGGGATAGTGGGATGTGTTTAATTTGTTACAAAAAGGGAAACATTTGGATGTTGCAGTGTAGGGAGATGACCTATAGTAGAGAGAACATGAAACAAGTGGAGCATGGGAAGGTTTTTCTGAAGAACAGGGCTACCGCATTCATTTCTATTAACAGTTTTCTTTGTAAAGGTGTATTAAATCTGGTGTACAATGTCTAATACAATCAAAGTAGCAACATGGAACGTCAACAGGTTAAAATCTGTTGTCAAATGGAAGGGAGTGCTGGCTGAGGTGAGGAGATCGAAGTGGCAAGTGGTCATGTTGCAGGAGACACATATGACGCCGGGTGAGGCTTTAAAAACCAGTGCATCTTTGGGGAGCTCCTGGATCTCCTCCACTTTCTCTTCCAAGGCCAGAGGCACCTCAGTCTGGTTTCCCCGAGGCAGCCAGGTTTGACTTTTGGATCAGGTCACTGACACTGCTAGCAGGTACTCCCTAGTGCGAGCTGAAATCAAGGGTATGGGTACCTACTCATTTGGATCTATATCCGTGCCAAATGTGGAGGACCCCAGCTTCTTCCAAAGGTTAGCACAGGATATGGCGGGATGGAAGGGACCTTGGATTTTGGGGGGAGATTTCAATTGTGTTAGAGACACCACTGATGGATAGATCTAATACCACCCTGTCCCTTTAACTAGGAATGCTAAAGCATTGGGAGAGTTAGGGCAAGAGTATAACCTGATAGATGTCTGGCGGCATAGAACTCCCAAGGGTAGAGATTATAGTTTCTGTTCACACTCGCATCAATCCTATGCCTTTCTAGACAGAATGTTGATTAGTCCTCCCCTTCTGACATTGGTGGAGATGGTGCACTACTCCTCCATCATTCTGTAGGACCACGCTTCCCTTTGTATGGGTTTGACTGCATCTGACTCCCCCCACCACCGGGACACAACAATGGAGGTTAGACCCCCTCCTTTTGAAGAATAGGGAGTATATTGAACAAATAACTAAAAATATCCAGGCATTTCTGTACTTTAATGAAAGGGGAGACACCTCAAATCGATGCAGATGGGAAGCCTTGAAGTCATTTATCTGGGGGCAAACCATAGCCTTCTCAACACGTAAGAAGCAGGGAGAGCAGGCGATTACCCATCTATGTGAGAAAATTGAGGCATATGAATCCGCTCACAAAAAAAGACCTACCCCCTCACTGTATAGAGTAATTCAAAAATTAAAGTGGCAGTACAATACGCTTAGTAGTGCAAAAGCAGAAAGGGTTATTTTATTAACCCAAGCTGGATCCTACTTTGATGGTGACAGAGGGGGCAAGCTGCTTGCTTGGCAGCTTCATTGAAGGGAGGGAGAGAGGGCAGTGGGGCAGATTCACCATGGGTCCGGTAAACTGATGCAGGACCAGAAAGCTATAGGCAAAGCTTTCAATGCTTTTTATGAGATCCTCTACTTCTCCGAGGCTGCTCCAAACTTCCAGGATCTAGAGCAGTTTTTCACTGGAGCCCCCCTCCAGATGGTAGAGGAGAAGGTAGCCTCGGACTTAGACCTGCCAATAGCCAGTGAGGAGGTGAGGACAGTCTTGGGAGCACTCAGGGGAGGAAAGGCCCCAGGACCTGAATGCCTTCCCATAAACTTTTTCAAGCTATTTGCTCACTGGCTGGTTGAATCTCTGTATGACATGTGTATAGAGTGTTTGGAAAAAGGTGAACTGCCCCCCTCCACTTGATCAGCTACGATCACAAGGTTGCCTAAACTGGGCAAGGGCCCTACATGGTACATTTCTTATAGGCCAATTTCGCTACTCACAGCAGATTACAAAATCCTAGCTAAAGTACTGGCCTCTAGGCTAGTTCCGGTACTACCAGCATTGGTTCACCTGGATCAGTCCGGTTTTGTGCGGGGAGATGGGAAACCCAACAACCGTCGAACACTAAATCGATACACAGATGGGGCAAAAATAAACAAAACATGGAGCAGTGGTTTGGCTCTTGACACTGAAAAAGCCTTTGATCGAGTGGAGTGAGGGTACCTTTTTGAAACTTTGGGGAGGGTGGGACTTGACCCATAATATAGATCCTGCAGACATGTTTTGTATAACAATCCTCTGGCCCAAATAGCCGTGAATGACATGGTGACACCTACGTTCACACTGGGACGTGGTACCAGACAGGGCTGTCCTCTCTCCCCCCTGTTATATGTACTTTCTCTTGAACCTCTGGCTGCGGCCCTTAGAGAGCACAATGGAATCAGGGGTTTATGGGGGGTGGGTCAGAGCATGAGATTGTGCTGTATGCTGACGATCTGCTCCTGTATCTACAACACCCTGCCCAGGATCTGCCTTGCGTACATCAATTAATGAGGGAATACAGGAACTGTCAGGCCACAAGGTCAACTGAACTAAAAGTGAACTGCTCCCCACAGGGTTACAGGACAGAGCGACTTTAATAATGAACTTGAGGGGATTATAATTAGTAAAGACCATAAAGTACATGGATGTCGCCATCTCAGCCAAAATAGGCTCTTTATAGGCTATGAATTATAAACCCCTCTTGGCTAAAATTTCAGAGGATTGTAATAGATGGACAACACTTCCACCGTCCTTGTTGGGGCGGGTGGGGGTAGTGAATATGAATATATTGCCCCCATCAAGATACCCAAAACTCACTTTAAGCGACTTTACGCCATCTTGCACCATTTTCTTTGGAGGGTTAAAAGTGCAAGAATCACAAAAACTATTCTACAACTGCCACCAAGCCTGGGGGGAATCAGACTCCTAGACTTTCAGGCCTATTATTGGGTGGCCCAGCTTGCCTTTGTGCCGGCAGGATCCTCAGTGGTGGGAAAGGAATGGCTCAGACTGGAGGAAGGCACACTATTAGGCCCGCTGAAGGAGGATAGCCTCTCCACTGCCATGTCCTTGGGCCAGTCACACATAAAATCTAGTTCATTCACTGCCAACCTGCTAGGAGTCTGGCATGAGGTTCACATGTGCATTGGTCACCCTTTACAGCCTTCACCCTGGGCTGAAGTATTGCCAGTTATAAAGTCTAAAGGTCCATGCTCAATTCCCTTAATACAACGGTTGCTGGAATGGAAATGTAGAGGCTTGTTCTCAGCGAGGCAATTATATGAAGGGGGGACATTGAAAAGTTTTACCACATTATGTGTAGAGTGGGGAATTCCACTGGGAGACTTTTTTGTGTACCTCAGGATCAGGCAAAGGTTTGGGGCATCACTATCGGCTGAATATGGCTGGTCCCCTCCTTCTCCCTTTGAGGAAGAAATGTTCAATCCCCTACCGGGTTCTAAACCACTATCTATATGTTATTGAATCATTCAGAGATGATCTAAGCAAGCATCTAAGGGAATTAGAGACAAGTGGAGTCAGGATCTCCTTACCCCCATTGATTCCAAAATATGGCACTAGGGAAGTCAACATCTCAGGTTTTGCTTACGTAGTAATAAACTGAGGCAAGTTCAACTGAATTTCGTGTACAGAGCCTACATAATTCCCAAGAGGCTGCATGTCATGGATGCTCAGAAGTCCAGTGAATGCCCCAAATGTAACACCCAGGAATGAGACTTCTTGCAAATGTCCTTGACTTGCCCAGGGTGGCTCCTTTTTGACACACGATGCACCATACTATGAGTGAAGTTCTGGGATACAGCCCTTCAGAGTCTGCCCTTGAGCTGCTGCTGGAAGCTGACCCCCTGACCCCCTGATGGTAAGCTACATAGCCCCCTCTGGTCTATCGTGCTGGTCAACGCCAGGAAGACAGTGGCTCAGTCATGGATGTTTCCCTCCCCCCCACAATACCACAATGGGTCAATAACCTCAAGACATGCTTAACTCTTGAGAAAATCCAGCTATATGTGATGGGTAGGCAGTTGCTTTTCTCGGACATCTGGCAACCTCTCATAACAGCAATCGAGGTGGAAAACTACCCATATAAGAGGCGAGAGCCATAGCCTCTTTCTCCTGGGATACTGATTCTTGACATGTGGCTACTTGGGGGGCAGATTGGTCTAGATATATGCCCTGAGAATGCATCACTGTAGTAATATATCTCACTGTCCTCTTGGCAAATAATGTACTCAATATATGACTGTCTACTGTGAAGTGTACCTTTACATGATGAAGTCATTTTCATTGTATCTGGTGTAACCCTATGCTCAACATCCCACTAATAAAATATTTTGGGAAAAAAAAGATGGAGGAAGAAATCCAGTTTGGGGTTCAGCCAAACACCCAGATATTTACAAGAGTCAATGGCCTCAATTTTCGTTCCATCTAGGGTATAGAAGATGGGGGGGCAAAGACAGTTTGGCCAGTTTCTGGGCAGTGCCCGAATGCCATAGTGACTGTTTTCTTGGTGTTACACTTGAGTGATTTGGCATTGAACCAGCGCAGCATATTCTCAAAGTCGGCTTGGAGGATTGGCTTAGTTTGCACAAGAGAGGGACCAGATGTGAAGATCACCATGTCATTGGCGTACATTTGGACATGTGATACAGAGCTAATGGATGGGACGTTGTTTACGAATATGGAGAAGAGTATGGGTCCAAGGATCGACTCCTGTGGTACACCAGCTTGGATGGGAAATGGGGGGGATTTGGTGTTGCCCAGCTGCACATATTGGTATCTGTTGGAGAGGTAGGCCTTGAACCACTCAATGATTGAGGGCGAGAGACTGATGGAGGACAGATCGTCCAGGAGGATTTTGTGGGCAACTGAATCAAAGACCTTGGCTAAGTCAACAAAAATGGCCAGTGTCAGTTGGCCTTTGTCCATAGCAGTATGGATATGATTAGTTAAATGGAGAAGGGATGAGGAGGTAGAGTGGAGGTTCGAAAGCTGGATTGAGAGGGGATCAAGATGTCATTGGTGGTCAGAAAGGAATTCAGTCTTTTAGAGATAAGGGATTCAAGGATTTTTGAGATAGAGGGGAGAAGAAAGATGGGTCTATAGTTGCCTGGAATGAAAAGATCACCCTCTTTATGAAGAGGGATCACTTTGGCTAGTTTCTAGGCATTGGGCATGGTGCTGGTAGAGAGAGAGGGGTTGAAAAGATAGGTGATGAGCAGGACTATGGCAGGGGCAGAGATTTTCAGGAGGTTAGGATTGAGTCCTTCAGGACTCTGCTTAGAGGGGTTTAGGGATTTAAGAGCATGCAGTACTTCTGTAGGGGTAATGGGGGGAAGGTGTGACTGGACCCGGGGGGGTGGACAAGGAGTGTTGGTTGGTTCGGGGGGGGGTTGTATGGGGGGAAGAGTGCAGGTGGGGAAGAAGTTTCAAGCAGCACTTTGGGTGGATGGAGGGAGTGAGAGGAAGTACCTAGTGGAGAATGGAGAGTCTTCCAGAACACTGCCAGGGAAGGGTGGCAGTCTTCAATCTGCGATTTAAAGAAACTTGCTTTGGTGGTACACACTGCCTTGGTGTAGGCGTTCCTTAGTGATCTGTAAGTTTGTAGGTCAGTGGCATTGGAGGAGGCATTGCATACGTTCCAGGCATGGTTTCTGGATTTAAAGAGTCTCACCAGATTTCCAGAGATCCAGGAAAAAGTGCCTGCACCGGAGCTATAGCATTTTGGATGGGGCATGGTAGTTCCATATGTTCAGGAAGGTAGAACTGAATGCTGCCAATGCAGAGTTGACATCAGGTACAGTGAAGACTCTGGACTAATCAGCCAAGTATAGGTCAGCCAGGAGAGCGTGCTGGTTCAGTGACCTTAGGGGTCTGAACCACATTTATTTGGGGGGGGCAGGACTTCCTGTGGCAGTGGGTGACACAGTGGTCACTGAAGGCATCGGGGAGGGTACCAGCTTAAGAGAATTGGGGGGGGATGAGAAGCTAGGATCCAATCCAGCAGTGAGTGGTTGGTGGAATGGGGATTGAGCCTGGTAGGATCTGAGATAAGTTGTGTAAGGTTAAGGGGACTCGATCTCCTGGGTGACTGCTCTAGCTTGTGGGGCAAGCCAGTTGAGATTAAAGTCACCCAGGACTAGGAGTTCTCCAGATGCAGTGGAGGAGAGAAGGGTGGCCAGGCTGGAGGCAATAGATGCGAGGTTAGCTTTACGGGAGAAGTAGCATACTCCAGTAAGGAGGGGGGAGGATGACGGGAACACCAGCCTGGTGAGTAGGAGCTCATAAGATTTGGGGGTGACCTCCTGGAGGATGATGGAGGTGCATTGGGACTCATGGAAATAGGTGGCAACCCAACTCACATTTACTGCAGTCTTGTTGGAACAGGGGAGTAGCCAGGGATTGTTACTGAGTCTGGGACTTTGGCGGAGAACCAAGTCTCGGAGACACAGAGGATATCTGGGGAGCATTGAGATATCCAGGCCTTGATTGATCCAACTCGGGCAAGAGACTTCTGGCATTTATGCGATAGATGCCCAGGCCATTAGTTCGGGTTGTCACCGGGTGTGGGTATAGGATAACACAATTTCAGGCAGTCCACAAATCAGGTGCATGAAAAATGCATAGTTGTGTTTATCATTTTATTTTCATTAAGTAAAATATACAGAAAGCAAAATGGTAAGTCAGACAACTGCTAAGCTTTAACAGTTTCCAAGGCTTTTCTTCAGCCTAGAATGAGTCAAACAGTGTGAAAGCACACACTACCAGGGGGTCTTCCACCTTCCTCAGTCAGTATCCAACTGGCCTCCCTATCTATCCTCTCTCAGCACTGAGGTAGGGCTTTTTATAAGTTCACCAGAAGCTGGAAAAGCAATTTCCCCTGCCTTTTGATTAGCAGCAGACATAACATAAAACTAGCCACTAGGGGCCACTATTGCTCCATATAGAACAGTTATTTGGCAGCCACCTGGAACACAGAAGAACTTGTTTACAACATTAGAAAGGTCAGAGCCCAGGTCAGAAAATTCTGTGCTCTACTAAACTGTCCTGCAGGGTCAAATTACCTCATGCTGTCTGCTATAAAATATATCTTAGAAGGGGGCTGCTAACATTTAGAAAAAGCAGACACAAGTTTTTGTTATTCTTATATTGAGAAAGCCCTCTCATGTTGTAACTGTACTCTTAGTTTTGTTTTTAGGTTAATATGCACAGAAAGCTTTATATGCACTTCAGCACTTAATTTATAACCAGCCAACCAGCATATTGGACATTATACAAAACATATAAACTGCTTGGGGAAGGGGTTTCAGTTTATCCCAGGAGTGTCCACTATGACAGGGGTCACCCAGTCACAGGGGGCCTAAAGGCCGGGCTGTTGAGTCCCGGCTTTGTTTCGACATCACCTGTTAGGAAGAATAGTAAAAGGCAAGGAGCAAGGAATTAGAGGAGGGTTTTTTTCCTTAGAAGGTCAGAGGGGTGAGACCTAAGTTTAAGGACCAGGAGAGGGAGTCTGTTGGACTTGACATATAAGAGAACACTGCCACCTCTTTTACCAACCTTGTCATGCCTGAAAGTTGTGTACCTGGGCAATGACACTTCATGTGAGAAAATGGAGGGTTTTACCAAGATTTCAGAAACTCCGAGTACTGCCAGATTGAAGGAGGTGACCCAGGCTTCAAGTTCTGTCATTTTAGAATGCAGGCTTTGGCAGTTCAAGTGCGCTATTTTGGGGCCCTTAGTATTAGCCCATGTAGTTGTCAAGGGGGCAGTGGTGGGATAGTAGGTACATGGGGGTCCCAGATTGGACTCGACATCTCCAGCTAGTAGAAGTCGATGGAGTAGGTGGAGTACATGCTGGGAAGGGGGTGAGGTTCTTGATTTTTCTGGGTTTTATGGTAGGCACATGTAGGTGATTATGTAGCCAGAACCCTAGATAGATGGCATCTTTTTTAGCTAGGCAGGGAAGGAGGAGTAATCTACAGGAGCGCTCACATGGTATGTACTGTGGTGGGATGCGGAAACACTGTTTGTCATAACAGTTTTGTGCCTGTGATGTACAGTAGGAGATAAGGAAGCCACTGGAAAGGAATATAAGAATATTTAGAGTGGCAGATGCCAGTCCTAGATGTCGCATTATTCTAGAGAAGTAACAGGCAAATGGGTATAAATGTGTTGGCAATGCTGGAGAAGGGGCTAGGCACAGAGGATAAATGTGGATTAATAAGAGTCAGATTAAAATTCACTCAAGGGAAAAGGAATGTTTGATACAAGGGATATTTCAATTTAGGGGTGCTCCCTGAAATAGGTAACCCCAACTTGCAGAGCAAAATTGCAGCCCCAACTGAAGTCTCGAATCTTGAAACTTAAAATTTCTTCAGAGAAGAGAAAAGTAGCTCTGTCCCCTTTGAATGGCACAGCTTAACTGGGAAGTTGCTGCTAGTGCATGTAATCCTCATGTGCTCAATATTTTAAAGCTTGGGCTGTGCCATTCCCCTGGTAGGGGTGCACCATACACAGTTGTTATGATTACCCATTGACAATATGGAATGCTACAGAAACTGTAACATGCTTTGCTGCTTTAAGTAACAGGAGGGGGCAAAATGCTTGATTAAAAAATACACTGCAGAGTTTCACTGGCCACAGAAGTCCTCTGTTTAATGGCAAAGGTATGTTCTACTAGACTTGTAACCTAATTTGTGGAATTAATGCCAGAAATCTGATCTCTGAAGTTGCAAACTGGTATTACATAGAAACATAGAAGTTGATGGCAGAAAAAGACCATTGCGCCATCTAGTTTGCCCATGATAACATATGCTACTCCCAAAACCAAGCGTCTACATGGGATTTTTGCCCATGTTTCCCTCCCCATGTTTCCTGCATTGCTGCAACCCCCCCCCAAGTGACTGTTAAGCCCTTAACTCTGTCCAAACTGTATTTTTTGAGTCAGAGTTCTATGCTCAATAATAAAAAGAATGCATTTGGTTTTATGTTGCACCTTTGATACAGACTGCCTCCCAAAGAACATTCCAATCCAGGAGATGGAGCTGAGAAAATATAGTTGCCGTTTCAGGAAGATTCAAACAGCGCAGTGGTAGACTTGGGATAAATGATAGGGTTTAGGCACTGCTTGGTTACAAGATTTGCTGATGTTAGTAGCAGTAGTGGTTGTTGTATTTCTGGAGCACTCTTCCTGAGCTCAGACCACTTGGGGATGCAGTCATTTAAAGGGAAGGTCCCCTCGGCCTTTTATTCTTTATCTGTCTAGTTTGAAGGCATGAACAATGATTGCCCCTATTGCACCCTCCTAATTTCATCAGGATTTAAATGAAAATGAGGGGACTTAAGTTTGGTGTGAAAACCTGCTTGACTCCATTGCAAAGGTCATGACCCAACTCATGTGAGGCATCCTGGAATTTTATGAAGTTTTGGTGCTAAAGCCTGCAATAGTTATACTGTATTAGTAAGCGCTGTTGCTGTCTTCTGCAGTCCTTATGTTCTTGTCTTATGCTGGCCATGATACTTTTCATGGCATAGAAGGTGCCCTGCTGTTTTCTTTAGTTTAACGTGTATCGGAGTTTCTAAAAATGCTTTTATAGAATACAAGGACTTCACAAGACATGTAATAGAACTGACTGAGAGTATAACTTCTGTTGGCTTGTACATGTGCACATCAACAACTCCAGTGATTCCTTGCATGAGTGAGGTCATGACCTTGCAATCTAGCCACACAGGTTTTCACACCAGGTCAAAACAGAGTGAAGCAGCCTCATTTATATTTAAATTGGGGTGAAATTAAAGGGATGTAAATAAGGGAATCATTATTCATACCTACAGATTACACAGGTACAGTATATAGAACATAAGTTGAGGGGACTTTCCCTTTAAGGAGGGAAATGGGAGGTACACAAGATACACGTACAAATACTGCAACACATTATTAACAGACAGTGCAAACAAACTATGCTTATCCTCAACAATAAATAGTTCAACAATATTCTGTCTACAACTTAATAAATAGACTCTAATAATGGCCCTATACAAAGGCTGATTTAGCAGGTATTTTCTGAGTCTTGAATTAAATAGTCCAGTAGGTCACACAGTAAGTGCATAGTAGTTGTCAGATTCAAACCTAAGTCTCCAGGTTCCTAACTCTGCATTCTAAATGTAGGCCAAACTGCATCCCACTCCCAGTAACTGCACATAGTCCATGAAACTATAATGGCAAGGGGGCATGTCAAAAGGCCTACAGATTTCCGGTCATCTGAATATCTGGAATTGGTTATTTCCATGGTCATTACTGAAATGGGCACCAAAGCAGATTATGAAACGTAATTTTAAAAGGCAAACATTTAAATAAGCAATTTATTGAAGAGTTTTAAAGAGCTGACTGTTCTTGTTTGGGCTGAACTGATTGCGCATGAATCCAAGCTGAGCCGTTGTGATGTCATTAGGCATTCTGAAGGTTGCTCTCTCATTGGTTGAGTATGATATGATGATGTACCAAACCTACAAGATACTGACTGGGACATCCCCAAAAGCAAGATAAGTTTCTATTGAGCAAATGTATCTTCTTATTTATTAGGCCACACGTGTTATATAAGAACTGTTAATCAACTCTACTAATTTTTATAAATACTGTATTTAGTTTAGTTTAGGTTTATTGGGAAAAATAGCCATTCAGCTGAAGCTCGTTTCCAATGGCGTCCCACAGACAGTTTCATGTACAAATGTTGTAATATAAAGCATAATACAAGTATTATCAAATACAATAACAAACACATGGAACCATTCATTGCTACAATATCAGAGCAGGCACAGTTTCAGGAAACATAGGACACTAGCTATCATACGAGTAGAAAACCTGCAACAAACATGAAGTCATCTGGTCACCGAGTCACTTTTGTGTTACAAAATAACACATTAGAAATTTTAATTATTCTTATTTTGTGTATGTATTTATTTAGTTTTTGTGAACCAGGTAGGTGCACTAGACATAGGTTTGACAGGCCCAAGGTGCAGACTACCCTAACATTCAAATGACACTTTTTTTTTTAACAATTGTGCCCCAAGAAAAATTCCTTGCCAAGTGATGGACAATAGAATGCAAATTCAGTTTCTCTGATATTTCAGAAGTGAATGGGCAGATAAAAGCTCTGGACAGATCGCTGGATACTGTCAACTTGCAAGTCTTTTGCAAGAAAAATATTCACAAAGCTACAACTGTGGAAAAATAGTCTGTGGGAACATTTTACTGGGTGGGGAACTTCCACACACAGTTTTCAGCTGTAGTTATAAAGTCCAGTTGCAACAAAATCATTAGACATTTCAACAGGAGGTGGTATAATGGTTATGTCAGTAACACAAAGTTTTCTTGGTGCTAGTTGCCTATGTCTTTCAAATGTATGTTTTAAAGTTGTCTCTTTTTGTCCTCTAGGGTCCAACCATATAGCCTGCTGGACTGACAGCCATACAGGGACAGATTCTGTTGTAATGTTTTCATTGTTGTCCCCTGGAAACTTCACACGAGACTCCTGTAATGCATTCTGTTACAGTAAGGACCACCAATACGGTGGCTTGGACAGCGAGAATCAGTGTTTGTGTGGCAGCAGCCTTGAAAGAAATGCCTCTTCTTTGTGTATGCAGATCTGCACAAACCGCGAGGTTACATCGGCATGCGGCCATGCTGTTGCACAAATTGTCTTTAAGGTGCAGCTATCTGCATTTTCTACTGAACAGCACATATTCAGTGTCCACCAAGCAGTTAAGCTAAGCGTCAGTATTCCAGTCATCGTAAGCACTTTACAATGGGACTTCGGAGACCAAACACCATTTATTAACACCACAGAGAGCACAGTGTTCCACAAATATGCCTTGCCTGGAAAGTACAGTGTAACTGTCACTCTGTACACAAGGGATAAAGTGACAACGGTGCAGACTAACATCAATGTCATTATTCCAGCAGAGCACCTGGAGCTCAGTTGTCCACTTGTGGTAAAGATCAATGACAGCATAGATATCCAGATTCAGAACTGGGGCGGTACCAGCATAACTGCTACATACAGCATAACCTCAGATGAAAATGAAATTAATAATGGTAGGTCTGAGATTAATTTCCTCCAGTGTCCTGGCCAATATTCCCCTTACCATAAAACCAGTTCATACAATTATCCAAGCTGTGTGTAGGTGTTGATGTGTGAAATGGCTGCCAGTACACATTCAGTCACTTCACTACCAGTCTATTATTGCTTGTAAAGCGCTTGAGATACAGTCTGTTTGTAAAGCACTATATAATTGCTGATTATTCTTCTTCTTCAAATGTTTACTTGTTTTGAGTAAATGCTAATGGCAACAGCAGCTCAGAAAATATAGATTGACAGGTCTTATCATGTTGTAAAAGTGTGGATTCTTCCTTGCAGGGAGTTACCTATTTTATATACCTACATAAATAACAGCTTTTTAGAGGAAAGACCACCACTGGTCCATTGGGGTTGCTAATTTCATTAAAACCCGGATGGAAGGCAGACTCTGTGCTCCCTGCCCTTCTGATCCACACAATCCATTTCAGATTTGCAGACAGATTGACTTGCTGAATAAGAGGCTTGCTGTGTCCCTTTTAAAATGCTGCTTCTTTTGAAACCATTTGCCTGCTATTGCACTGTGGATGTTAAATTTCTTCTTCTTAAAGTGCACCATCAACATGGCCTTCGTGCCACAGCTAGTCACTTATATTCCATTCCTATTCCATGCCTAACCTAAGAAGCAGTATTATCAGAAATGCCTGTCCTTATTCTGGTTCCTCAGCCAGGAACTCCCAAGTTCAACCAACTGAAGGTAAATAACACTCCCAACATGTCCTGAAGTCTTGGTTGGTGCAACAGCCAGCTCAGTTGCTCTCTTGCTGTCACTCTGTATAACTGTATAAAGGTCTGCAAAAATATACACCATATACTATTCATGAAATGTCTCAATATGTCATTCTTCAATATGTAGGCAATCCTTTGTATATCACTATAGTAATGTCTCATGTAATAATCTAGTATATAGAAACATCTTTGGAACTTTTATTTCTATGTACATCAAATTATCTATGATTGGAAGCCATTGAAAATGACTTATTACCTCAGTTGCCTGTTCTCCAAACATATTTACTACTACAGTACTGTAGATGGAAATAGTTGTTGGTTTGAGAGTAGCCACTGGAAACACATATTGTAATGAGAAGAAAGTGACCTGACTAGGAACTGAACCCAGGTCCTCTGACTGCAGTTCCGGACCCTCTGCCAGCTGAGTTCTCAGGCCCACAGGTTAGCCAATATTTCTTGTGGCCATGTTTTTTTCTCATCGTCAAACTCCTGAAGCTGGGAACCTTTGAGATTAAAAGGAGCTGCCGGCATGGCTCTAAGCACCTCTAGGCATTGGAAACATAAATATTTGTTCTGACTATAATGTGTGTTTCCAATGCTTGGCAGTAACTGAAATATTAACAGGTCCAATCTATATAAAGGTTTCCCAGCAGCAGGGTGTGCTGTTTAAAAAAAAAAAAACACAGCCACAGCAAGCTTATTATCCAGTTGGACAGACAGGCAAGTCAGCTGGTCGAGCAGATGGATAGTATTCTGAGACCCTGCATTCAATGCCCACTTAGATCGCATTTGTTTGTCACAGAAATGTGTGTTTCCTCAAAACTGTAACATGTTTCACACCCCATAGAAATAGCTGGTACTGTATATAATTTTTTTTTGTTAAAGTTGCATTTTGTGTTCATGTTTTCTACTTTGTTCTAATCAGTCACCATTTCTTTAATATTGAAAGCTTGCATATAGAAATGCACCCACACAGGGCAACAAACTGTTTAAGATGGTTGACACAAGGAACTTTGCATATCTAAGCAAAAAACAAATAATTAAAAATTTGAATACATCAATGCTATAGACAAACTATGGAATCATATAGCTTAAGATAAATAAGAATGCTAAAATATACTATAAATGGAAGAAATCCTGAAAGCTGATTGGCTAAAGCAATGGCTTACTTATGTGACATCTCAGTGTAGCAACATGAATCAGAACAAATTACCATGATCAGCCATATCCCCATCTCTTAGTGCCCATTTTATAACTGCAATAATGCACTCTTGGATATGGTACATGATAGGATATCATGATCTGTCAGGTGACAGAGAAGTCGAGACGCTCAGTGTTACCTTATGGCTCATAAATCAGTGATTAAATTGGAAATGTCTAGGTGGGAGAGCCCTCACCTCTCAATTTGTAGGCAGGGGACTGTCATCTCTAGGTGGTGTAAAACTTCTATAATATTCACAGGAGAAAGTTACCAGGAGAGCAGGACGTTTTATGCAGATTTATATGAGGTGGGGGAACTAAGCTCCTGTGGGTTCCTTACCAGTTTAGTAGTAGCAGTAGTAAAAGTTTATTCTGTAATTTCAGAAAAGGATAGCCCTGAGGCTCATTTACAGTGGGGTCCTGAAGTGCAAAAAACAGTTTCACATTTTAAAATGTTATTTACAAACATTCAAATAATACAAAGCTAAATACAATAACAGTACAGTGGGTTAGAACAACTTAATCACAATGAGCTTTTGGTAGCTCAGCAGTATTTACAATCCATGTTTCTATGGAAATCCAGGATATGGCTGCTCTTTGCAGTCTCAAATGACCTGGTAGGTTATTCCATAATTTCACCCATTCTTACAATGCACTTGAGGTGTGATCATATCTCATGATACTGCATGCCCTGTCATGTAGTATTGCTCAATCATAGACACTTGTCAAGGGTGCCGGGTGGCCATTTAGAAAGATGTAAAGTTTTATAACAGTGTACAGTACATGAGCATAGCATTCCATGTAGCAAGTTGCCCCAAACAGTTAATTAACTTTTTCTGTATCTATATCCATATCTGAGGCACTTGAATTCAACATGCAAGAGTATTCTCTTTTTACAATATTATGAATAGAAGCTTAACTGAATAATCATGCTATCACAGCTCATTCCCGTTGTTTTCTTATCATGCAGAGGATCACTTTGATCTGATGGTCTCTTACTTTGGAGCCATATAGAGGAAGTTTTTGTTTTTTGGGGGGGCGGGGGGAATCTTTTTATTTTATTTTAAATTCATAAACAGATACATAACAACACAAATCCATATTACAGCCATATTGCACTACGTATAAACTTCTTTCATATTAAAAATCTTTCCACTAACATTCTAGTATTAGACTATAAGAAGTTAATGAGTATAACATGCAGTTCATGTCAACAAACACTTAAGAAACCAACAATTATTAAAAACATCTCAACAAATAATAAACAATTCTGGATATACAGCACTGTGTCCTCGCCATGATTTTCATGTTCCACAATAAAGATTGGGATGACTCATCAAAGCAGAATCACACAAGTATTGCATCTTACATCATAAAAATGTAATTTCCCTGGCACTTTTAAATAGTAGTGCTTATCCAGAGCAAGACTGTCTCTACTGGTGGGAATTAATCCATAATGTGCCCCATGCCCCTTCTCCTTAAAGGTGGCTTGAAAATAAAATGCAGCAGCCTGCTTCCATCCTACATACTTTTCTGTGTTGTGGCAGGAGGCTGTAGCTGCTAGAAGGATCATTTTTAGAATAAAGTCTATATTTTAAATCACTGCCGAAACTTTTCTGTGAATGAGGAAGTGCAGCGTGAGTCCCAATCAAGCAGGCACAAGTTTCATGAATTATTCTACCCATTTGGTACTTCAACACCACTGCTATTAATGTTTTAGTAGTAGCTGGTGATTAAAATTCTTATTTTATTGCTTCCACGGGGGTCTTGAGGCTTAAAATAATACTGACAGCAACACCTAGACAGGCCATTACTGTCAGTATTATTTTAAGCCACAAGACTCCAGTGGAAGCAATAAAATAAGAATTTTAATCAACAGCTACTGCTGATAAATTAATAGCAGTGGCGTTTGCAACATCACTAAATGGGTAGAATACCCATGAAAACTTGTGCCTGCTTGATCAGGACCCACACTGCATTTCCGCGTTCACTGAAAAGTTTTGGCAGTGATTTAAAATATAGATTTTATTCTAAAAATGATCCTCCTAGCAGCCATGGAATCCTGCCACAACATAGAAAGGTATATGGGATGGGAGCGGGCTGCTGCGTTTTATTTGCAGGTCACCTTTAAGTTCATACGTCACCCTTTCAAAATGTAAAGTTTTAGTCACCAGCTCAAGCCACATGTCTGTCATTGGCATCGGGCAGGAAAACCATGTGACTTGAAGATGCCTATGACCTTAAACCAACAAAATGCAAATTACTCTGGGGGGTCCCAGCCTTTGCCATCTAAATGGTCTATTCCAAGCAGCATAGACAAAGATGTCTCTTGTATTAGCACACCAATTCTCTGCTTGATTTGTGCTCTGACTGACACCCTGAACTATTCCAGGGCTGGGCAATCCCAATAATAGTGAATATACACTCCCCTTGCCCGGCCACACCTCCCACATATTGGTGATATCCCAGGGGAGAACATATGTACCACTACTGGGGGGAGGTACAGGCAGTGAATAAATTTAAACTGTGCCTCCTTATACTTATTACGCTAAAGGGAGTCCCATGTGATATTCATAGTCCAGTTTTCATCTGAGATCTCAACCCCATGGTCTTGTTCCCACAAGTGATGCACCCTCATCGACTAGCATGGCATGGCTTCTCACAAAGGTGAATATAAGCTCATCATCAACACCTTAGGAGCCACTCTGGCCTACATAATTTCTCTCTCTGGACCATATGGAAGATTTAAAGTGGTTATGTGGGTTAGATGTTCACGTCTCTACCCTCTTGAAACATAAGGCCAGTTGATCACTTATTACTGGATATCATTTGCAGCGTGGCCATACCTCACAGCTTATTTTCACTGAAATATGGGCACTGTCCTTCACAATGTAGATAAAAACACCACACTTGGGATACATTGTAGTATTGTATTAATGAGCTATAAGAGCACATAATTTTAGAAATGTCTGCTTTTAAATCTCAGAGTACACTGTAGACCAACACCTTCTCCATGTAAGACACAGGGCATCAAATAGACAAATGACAGGTATATCTCCCAAAGTAAGACAATCAAGAGGTGTGATCAGGAGTTTCTTTAGTGCTATGATGCTGTTAGTGTCGGACAGTTTAAAGTCGATCATTCTTTTGTTTTGTTTTTTAGCTCTTCCAGTTTGTCCTACTGGGCTGCTTTTCTTAGAGAATAATCACTGTTACCAACAAGTTGAATCTAATGCTACATGGCTAGAAGCTCAGAAGCATTGTCAGTCATACCATAATAGCAACTTGGCAGTTGTGAGGAACCCTGATGTTCAAAGCTTTCTAGCATCTCTTGGGAAGTGGTAAGTGATCATTAGAAATATTACCAATTAATCCATGACTCCCATATCCTACAAAGTGTGTTACTTCCTCCTGCGTACCCATAATGTCTCTGAATCACTAGCTCAATAGCTGGCATACATTTAAACTGAGGCACAAGGTTCAGTTCCACCATGCCCCATCAACAGGGATCCTGTCAAATGTCATTACAGTGACAGCACAATGCCAACAGTCAGCACTGTGCCATCCAGGAACACAAGTGTTTTTTTTCAGGGGGGCTATGCCCCCTGCACCTCCCATGTGAGGGACCCTGTCCCCTGCACCCCCCGCATTAAAGATTACCAACTCCAGTTGGAGTTTTTTGGGGGAGGGGGTGAACTCCCCAGAGACAGCGGCGCCGGTAAGACAGCAGACCGGTACAGTGAACAGCTGAGTCTGTTGCTGTACTGGTCTTCACTGTCTTACTGTCGCTGTAGCAATGGTATATGCCAAGGTTCTAGACTGGTACATACAACAAGAGGTAATCAGTGACATGTACTATAGCTGATCTGATCAGCAATAAACGCCCTTAATGAGATTTTTCTGGTTTCCAGCTAAACTTTGATTACTGCCATCAGCAGGATTCAGATAAACAAAATTTCCCCCAAATTAAAGTTAGAGGACCTTCCTTTTTCTATTGCTGAAAACATTTTGATTGAAAACAGGATTCCTTTTCTATCAGCCTTTATCTGTTCACATTGCTTATTCCTGCCATGAACTCATAATCCTCTGCTTATGACATCACAGCTGTTGCCATGGGAAATAACTGTGATGTCACAGGCAGAAAAGTGTGACTTCTGACCAGGAAAACAGAGTCTAAGGGGCAAAGACCCTGTTTGTTTTGTTTAGTTTTTTTTTTCATGCAAATGTCTTTAGTAGGAAAGAATCAAATGTCCTAAATTTCAGTTTTGTTTGGAGTGTTACGATATTTCAGTCCTTCCAATGTCAGCTGTCTTTGTTTTGCTGGAAACTGGAAAAATCACATTAAAGAAACTGAATGACTATAATAGCTCTAAATATGTTCCAGGAATAAAACAACAGTAATCCTTGTGTCCGTGGTGCCCACAGAATATTGTGTGGCCAAAGCAGGCTTGGGGCAGATATTACAAATGGGTTGAGAGGCTATAATGAATATCACAGACTAAATGCCACCAAGGTATAAGATGCCCTCTCAAAAAAAATCAGTCGGCAATGCACTGTGGAATAGTAACCTGGTACAGAATATTGAATTTCGTGAGAGATGATCATGTGAATAGTTAATAATTCTGCTGTATTCCTAGTCTAGCTTTGGCAGTCTCTAAAACAGGTGTGGCACAAATCTTTCCATCTCATTTGCCAGGCCAAGCATCTGAAAAAAAAGATTTAATTTTCTAATGCTAGCTCCATTGGGAAATCTAGGTCCTGCTTTCCTTAAAAGAGCTATTCATGGGGATTGAAGCAGGCTGTATTAGCCATACATATCTAATGGTTCTGCTTGCTGTTTGATCTGTCTCAAATGCTTTAGAGCACAGTTACATCCTAGTACAAATCATTTTACCTCCTGCCTCCAAATTTTAGTAAGAGTCCATCTGTGACAGGCTGTTTGATCTGTGCTATCATTGCAGTATCGTCCTGTAAAGCACTACCCCCACATTTCTGAATTATATATACGAGGGGGTTTGATAGTAGTGCTGCCTCGATAATTGACATTTTTTTAATGTGAAATTCTTATACCCCTTTTAATTTATATGTGGCCCCAAACCCTAATTTTATATCTTAGCAGAATGGCTAGAATTTTAATTTTAGACCCTGCAGATGTGTATTTCTCTGCATGAATTAAAGAGAGATGTACTCTGTCACAGATAGAATATTTTTTTAATTGCCGGTGTAGTCCCGTCCCTTGTTTTCTTACAGTGGTCTAGACTGCTTTCAACAATTTTCTATTGTATTTCACTTGGAACGCAACCTTCCTTTCAGGACTCTCACACATGGAGCACTAAAAAGCAGTAATCATGCACACATTTGCTGTAAACTGGGCCAAGTACAAAGACGCAATGGCCAGCCACTTGTTTATGCATAGAATAATGTTTTGCTCAGTAACATTGCCAGTTCACATGCCCTCTCAATCCCATCTTTTTGTTTCTGTCAAAACTGAGTGTGATGCCACGTCTTTTGAAAAGTCTTTTTTCAAATTTTCTTCAGAAAAAAAATATTTTCAGTGTTCTTGTATGCTTCATTTTATTGAATGGAAACTTGGTCCTCTTTCATTGGCTGCTGGATACAGGAGACTACACGTACCTGCAGATCTTGTTAAATGTTTGGAGTAAAATTATGAAGAAGCAACATGCAAATATCCCATTATGCTGTTCCAAAACAGAGAGGGTTTATTATATTTCAAAGAAAAACACCCTCTAGTTATGGCTCTTAAAGATGAAGGGACAAGAAATACATTTGTGGGCCAGCAGTTTGGTTTTGTCAGCAGTTACAGATGCGGATTTTGGCATGGCTTTTTTCTAAACTGATGTATAAAGCAGACTCAGTTAGGCTGGCTACAGATGGCATACCCTTTCTGTAAAACTCTCCCTCACTCTTGTATCCAGGGTACTGCCTAATGTTGATAATTCTTCTGAACTTGTATTAGCTGTCCCTAGCAACCGCCAGAGATTATAAACATGCAGTCCTGGCTTTGTAAAGAAATACTGCATCAAGGGCTGTTCCCTGGTCAACCAACACACGAACTTAACCTGAAAAGACCTCAGTTTGCCTGCATGTTGTGCAAGTTATGAGATCACTGCAGAGGCCCAGCATCCTGTAAAGCTGTTAAGCAGCTGCTTTTCTGTAGTGTTTCCATTAGACTTTATTTTTAAATATTAGAAGGCAAAATTGTCCTGTGTGTTTTTCCTGCATTGTTTCCTTGGAGAAACACAATATTGTATCTGGCAGACACTCCTTAATCTTATACCTTGGTTACTGCCTGTAGAAGCAGTATTATTATTAAAGGACTCTTGCTGGAGTGAACATACTCTCAAGAAGAGTAATTTCTCTAAGACACACCTAAGCAATAATGACCGAACATGCGGTCGTTTCCTGGGGATTAACGACTGAGTGAGAGGGTTGGGTTCCCACTACAAGGTTGTTAATCCACAGGAAATGACTGCCAGTTTGATTGTTATTGCTATTATAAGCATAATTGTTTCCTGAAATAGTAGTATTTGTGAATTTACTCACTAGTTATATTGTTTTTTGGTCCGGACCTGGCACGTGACCTTTTTGTGTCTGAAGTACACTGCTGTCATTAGGTCACATCATGATGACGTGGTACAAATCCACCAACCTGTCATGAAGTGGAGCAGCCACATGGCTCTCAGTAAGTTGGCAGATAGATGCAGCTCCGGCCCCCACCCCGAAAAAAATATGAATCGAGAGTAAAAGTCAGAAATGTTACTACTGCAGTAAACAATTATCCTTATAATACCAATAACGACCGCACTGGTGGTCATTTCTCTCAGACCACTACACAAAACTGTCGTATTCCCACTCCTCTGAGTCCAAATAACTTACAGGTTTAATGCAAAATACTCCAAATAATACAGTACTGCTCTAATGGGGGACAACATCCCACTGATCATTTCTTTTTGTTTCGGCTTCACTTGTTACTCGGCATGGTTTGTGTTTGTTTATTTACCATGCATAACTGTCACTGAGAACTCTAACTGATACTTGTGTTCCCGGCTGCGTGCTTTAGTATAATGAGCGTCTGTGGGGCTGCCACTTGTGAATTCGCACATCTGGATTGGTCATTAACTGGCCATTAATGATTGATCCAGTAGTGAATCAGAGAACAGGAACAGCTTATGAATAATTAATTAGCCTTATAATAATTACTAATTCTTTGGGAGTCCAATCTATACATTTAAAATTAAATTCATGTTTCTGCCATTTCTAGACACATTTGTATAGATCACTGGTCCGACCAGTGTTGGAGTATGGAGCCCCAGCCTGCACATCACAAAGCAGAGGCACTGCATTAGCTGTAGAAAGAGAACAAAGAAAACTAACCAGAGTAGTGAAAAGTGTTAAGGAAAGAGCATATGAGGAAGGACTTGGGGAACTGGGCCTACACTCAGTGTTATACCGTAGGATGAGAGGGGACTTGTGTTACATATACAAAACATTTCATGATGAGTTAATTTGGGAAATATCAGGCCTTTCCAGAAAAGGAGCCCTGGAAAGAGCCACTAGAATGCACAGTTACCAGCTGAAGGGTGATCAGTATAAAACCACTAGAAGAGGTAACTGGTTTAGTCAAAGGGTGGTGAAAACATGGAATGGATTACAAGAGAAAGTAGTAGGAGCTACCAGTATGAAGTACCAGCTGGATAAACACATGGGGGAAAGTAAACTCAAATACATCCACTGTTAGTGGCAAGTCCGAAAATGGCTACTATAGTTATTGGACTTGAAATTTCAACCTGTGAACCTATGTAACCAGTATAACATGTCCGTAATATTGGTGCATTCATTACGAAACAGGAGGGTGATGGTTTTATGGGTAGGTTTAGACAGTGGGATGGCCAAGAAGAGCGACCAAACAGGAGAATCCTTAAGTTTTTCAAATTTGAACCAAAAGCAGTCCAGGGACGCGGAAGTGCAAAAGCTGATGTCAAATGTCTCTTCTCCAGTGATGTGAATGATGGCACACAGATTGGTTGCTAGGAACCCCACGAGTCTTTCAGCAGTTTTTGGATGACATAGGTCAGATCCAGGGGCAAGTCCAGACCCCTCTGTACTGGATCTGGACCACACTGTGCCTCTGGATGTGTTCTCTGGACAGAGAAATAAGGTCTGACATCTTGAAAGTTCCAGTTGTGTCTGCTGCAGGAGGTGGAACTGGAACAGAAGTTGAAGGGTTGGCGGATGGCTGCTGTAAGGGGTGATGCCAGTCAGTGGGGGGGGGGTGTCGGTGACCTGGGAAGCATACACACTGGGTGACCCCATCAGGGTAGAAGAGGAAAAAGTCCAGCCTGCAGATGCCCCTGGAGAAATAGAGGAGGAAACATCCATATGATAGGGTCCCAAAGGTTCCCAGGAAATTCCATTCTTTGCCTTCCTCCACCCAGCTGCCAGAAGAGCTGCCTTGGCCAAGTCTCAGGTTGCCTACGAGAGGAAACTGGGGCTTTAGAAGAAGGAAGCCCTGGAGCAGCTTGAGCAGGGCAGCCCCATGTGGTTGTGGCCATAGCCCTTTCTGCAGCAGGGGGAGGTGAAATGACAGGATGTAGGGTCGGAACCTTCACAGGAGCATTGGCAGGGGAGACAACAGAGGTTGGAGTCTGATGAGTGGCATCCAGGAACAGAACTGGTGATGAGGGGTGCTATCCATGTGAACAGTCTCAGGCAACAAAGCAGTCTCGGGCAACGTCAATGCCCTGAAAACAAAGAGGACAGGAGGAAGTAACAGGCAGCAGCATAGGTGATGCAACTCAGATCGGTCCCGTTTCAGCAGAAGCAGCCAGAATAATGTTTGAAGGGACAGAGCTGTTGACATCTGAGGCTGCCAAAGGAGAGCCGCAGTCCAAAATGACAGGCAGTGAAACATCCAAAGTCGGAGCAACATGCTCAGGAGTCGATAGCACGCCAACAGGCACCATGCAATTAGGATACAACGCAGGTTCCACCGGGGATTGCGTCCAGTAGAAAGATGTTAGTAGTCTGGTTGTTTCCTCCTCTCTAGGTATGGAGATGAGCAATCGCTTGCAGTCTTCCAAAGCAGTGTTCAACACATCCTCCAACAATAAGCTGGGGTCTGGGGAACTCACAGCAGCATCCTTGGGCATAGCTGGTGTATCCTCCAAAGGAGTGGGAGCTCCCAAGACAAAATTCAAGGGGATCTCAGATGAAACGAAAGCAAGGGAGGAGTTGCCATCTTGGCACTCAGCCAGACAGCAAAAGGGTCATCCTACAGCAGAGTAGGGGAATTTTTATTGAAAAAGAAGGGCTTCAAATAATATGATTTACAAAACTATTTACATACATACGTACACACTTGTGAAACCGAAGAATTATCTCAGTTCGTTACATAGATGTCCATCATCAAGTATACAATTATACAGCAAAGCAAATGAATAATATGCAAGTAAAGCATTGTACCATAACTTTTGTACAGTTAACTATTTAACATTTTATCCCAATGGATCCCAAAAAAACATAACTTTCTCCAGTGCATGAGTATTAAAGGAAAACACTGGAAAAGACACAGCTTTTCTCAGTCACTACATAAACTCTCAATTAGTGCTGTCAGACAGTAACAACTTTTTTAAATGATTTAAAACAGTTACCCACAACTTCCACTTTCTGTTACTGGCAGCCACCATCTCATGAGCAGCAGTGAGCTTCCTGAGCTCACTTTATGCTAATATGCCTGTCTGACCTCTGCTGTTGGCTGGCAGGACATATTAGCATAAAGTGAGCTCAGGAAACTCATTGTTACTCATGAGATGGTGGCTGCCAGCAATAGAAAGTGAAAATTGAAGGTCACTGTTTAAATCACTAAAAAAGCAATTAGAGGGAATTTAAAAAAAATACAGTCTGAAAGCACTAATCAAGCATTTTTGTAGTGCCTGGGTAAAGCTGTGCCTTTTCCAGTGTTTCCCTTTAAGGTCTTTCTGTTCTATCCATTTTAAGGCAAACTGAGCATTCTTATATAATTCCATGTAAGTTGTTAGATGCTGTTGAGTAACCAAAAAACTCCTATCTTGCCAAATGTGAAATTTAAGGATTGCAAAATTGTGAAAAAGTGTGTCTTCATTATAGCGGCCCCATCCTGGAACTAAAATACCATACATTAGACCTGGACATGACAAGGTGGCAAATAATGCTTCCCCCTATTCTTGTGCCAGCAAAGCCCAGAAAGGCCTCATGTATGGGCATTCTATGAATAAATGTTCTTGAGTTTCTAGTGATTACTGGCACCCATCCCTAGGGCAATATCTATCTGCTGTTTGTTTATTATTATTTTTGACCCCAAATCTTCCATAATTACTGATGCAGACTACGTCCCATAGATAAGCAGGTAATCTAGGGTTTGTTAACTATTTAAAAAGAAATGGTAATCTATTCTGTGGGCATTGTGGGAATGAAACATCTTCAAGCCTTTCTGCTTGTAATCTAATGTTATATAAAACCTTTCTGTTCATGGTTTGTAGATGCCGTATTGTAATTCCCCCATCTAATAACGCGTTTCAATTGCTCCAACCTGTAACCTGGGAGTGTAGGAATGCCAGCCAATGCCCTAATCTTCCCACTCTTCCAACCCTCTAAGAAGGGGGTCAACCAGGCCAGAACTAAAAATTTCCAAAGTCTGTACCTGGGTTTTAAAGCTTGGCCAAAATTATAACAAATGAATATGCTATAGAAAAATCCTATGGGGTTGACCATACCTATGCCTCCTTCTTTGATTTTCCTGTAGGTAAAATCCCGCTTTATGGGGTTTAATCTGTTTCCCCATAATGCTTGAAAATATATACTATATATAGTTGTAACTAGTGCCTGTGGTGGAGGAAACACATAACTAATGTACAAGAATACTGGGATCATCAATGTTTTGATTAACAAAACTCGTTTCTTTTTGGACATTTGTGTCCCTTTCCATTAGGAAACTAATCTGTTTGCCCTACCTATTCCAGGTTCCCAGTTCCTGTGGCCCATATCTCCTGGGCCAAAGTCAATTCCCAATATTGTAATAAGGTCTTTAGTTACTTTTATGTTTGCAGTAGTACCTTCTGGGGACACAGGCGTATCCCCTATTGGAACCCCTTTACTTTTCTCATAATTTATTTTTGAACCTGGCATATTAGAGAATGTCTCTATTGTGTTAACTAGAGCATTAGTGCTAGTCTCTGGTGTTAATGTCAATACCGCATCATCTGCATTGGAAAATATGGTGACTGGAGGTTCCTCAGAGATTGGCGTGATGCCCTTAACATCATCATTGGCTACAATAATACATAATAGGATATCTATTCCAAAGATGTACAGTAGGGGGCTTAAAGGACAGCTCTGCCGGACCACTCTACAGACTAATATTTCTTGCCCAGCGAACTGTTAACATTAGGAATTATGGAAGCCTTACTGTACAAACACTGTATCCAGGATACGAATGTACTGGGGATTCCATAAGCCTGTAATACTGCAAACAAATAATTGTGTGCCAATTTGTCAAAGGGCTCCTCCTCCTGGTGTAGGCCCAAAACATAACCCTGTACATCACTGGAATTCCCATGAGAAAATAACTGTCTTAAAAGAATGAGGTTATCATATTGACTCCTATTGTGGATCGTGCAAGTTCGTATGGGCTTATTAACTGTTCTACCAGTGGAGCTAGTCTGTGTAATAATATTTTACTCAATATTTTAAAATCTGAGTTCAGAAGGCTTAATGGCCTCCAATTTGCCAAATGTTCCTGGGGCCCTCTTTTGTACAATAGCAATAAAGTTGCCTTATTCATAGAGTTTGGGAATACAGCAGTGTTCAAAATATAATTATATAATGAGGCCAATGCTGGGGCCAATTCCGCTTTAAAAATTTTATAAACTTCTGACCCAACATCATCTATCACTGGCGTAGTATCATTCTTTAGAGTATCTATTGCTGTTATTACTTCCTCCTCAGTAATTTCTTTGGTTAAGTGCTGGGAATCCTATAGGGAGACCTGGGGTAGGTTTAGTCTAGGAAATAACAGAGGCTCCCACTCTGTATGTGGGGGAGTCCCAGAGGTCTCATTGACACGTTGTTCAACTACATGTAACACATCAGCAGGGGAGGTGACTTCCTGAATATCTGCAAACACTAGTTTAGTCAATATTTTATGGTTTACCTGGTCCTTGCACTCCTTAAAAGGATCAAAAGTACCCTTTTTTGTAGTAGTTCTAAATCATAGTTCCTGCTCAAGTGAGTTTGCTCTATTTTACTGGATGTCTGCCATTTGCTGTTTTATCTGCTTTATCTGAGCGCCATATTCCATTTTATGAATTTCAGCATTAGAGATTAGTTTTTGTAGGTGACCCCGTAAACGTAAATACTGTAAGTATTCACCCATTGCATTGCCACATTCCTAGAATAATCCTGGAACAGTTTTTGCCAGGATTGTTTTGTGTCTTCCAACTGGGTAAGTGAATAATCGTACATTTCCAAAACAGATAATCTTGCCATCTATCTTTTCTTCCATTCCTACTTAACCTCTTCTTTAAGCAATAAAGAACTATTTAATCTCCAATGTTTTTTTCTTGCGTCTTTGAGACTGATCCCACCTTAATTGGACTTTAATAGACTTATGGTCTGAGAACTCCCTGACACTCATATAGAGCTCTTGCAAATGTAAAGTGGGGGATAAAAAAACAAAATCAATACACGTAGAAATTGGACTCCTAAAATAGGTATGATCATCTGTTTGAAATCAGGATCGATAAACATCTAACAATCCAGCAGTGGAGACAATGCTCTGTAGTGCCACTGAGTCATAGAACATTTTCTTGGTCTGCAATTCCCTATCCCACAGTTAAAATCTCCCACCCATGCAATCATACGGGAAGTATGCAAAAAAGGTTGGATCTCTTTAAAAAGTGCTACCCTTTGTGCTTTCTTCTGTGGAGCATGCACAGTAATAAGTCTAAAGCACTCTTGGGATATAATTGATATCAAGTAATAGGGCCCAGCATGGGTGAATTTCAACTAGTCGTGATACAGATAAATTGAGGTTAGTGAATACAATTCAAATGCCATCACATACGTCTTCTCTCACTGACCAAAAAGTGGAGCCCATGGACCAAATTCAGGAGGCACATTGCAGTTCCTGCACTGTTTTAAGTCTAGTATCTTGTAAACAGAAAATATCACTATCTTCCTCCTGCAATGTATGTAGTGTAAGGACCCTTTTTCTGTGGCTCTTTATACTGTTACTATTTAGTGTAGTGATAGTTAGGGTGGCCATGGTATATTAATGTGGAGACCTGGAGATAAAGCTATACTAAGGGGTTTTGGACTGTATCCTAAGCCTAGTTCATTTTTCAATAGATGAGTCTTCCTCCCCATCTTCTAAATCAGAGATTGTGTCAGGCTGTGATGAGGCTACTGAGGAAACGTCTGCGACACCCTCCTCTGATTCTCCCCAGTTCCTGGATTTTGCTAATGCAGTATGTTTATTACTACTGTGCCATGAGGCTTTGGCCTTGCCCTTCCCATTCCTGCTGGTATGAGGGACTGTAGCCAGAGACTTTCCCTGCCTATTCCTTTTTTGGGACCTACAACTATGAATGGTTGTGGTTGAGGGGTTGGGGGTGGGGGCATCAAATCTTCTATGGGAAGGACTGTGGTGGGCGCCAGGGCCTGAGAAGTAGAGGTGTCTGTGCTTAAACAAGGGAGCTTATCTGTAATATCTTCCCTATCCTGAACCTCTAGTTCTGTTTCTGTGGCTGTCTATCCTGCATTTTCCTCAGGCTCATGAGGTGTGGATGTAGTCTCAGCATCTGTTCTAGGGGGTGCAAAATTATGCTCTGAAATTCATTTTGCCTGTATCTGCTGGGTGTGAAACATTATGCTTTCATGTGAGGGGCAATCTTCTTGATCGTGGGATGCCCAAGGACATCTCCCATAGGCATGGCCTGTTTTCTCACAGAGGTTACATTTGAAGAAGTTAACACAGTTAGCTAATAAATGGCCGTGGTCTAAATAATGATTACATCTTGGGGTGTCACACGCTGAGCTAGGGTGGTTTCTGGTCCAAAACTTGTGGCAAGACCAAGGCTGTCCTGGATAAAATAATATATCTCTTATCATTCCCTAGAAAGAAACTGCTAGGAAGGTGAACAATTACAGTGTTTGCTGTAAATAGTATGACTTTAATTTTCTATCCCCCATTCCAGATTTGTTCACTATCTAAAATTGGGGTTGGTCTTTCCAGAATTTCACAGTGTTGTTTTAGCCAAAATAAGTTATCCTCCACATTCACTCCTTCATCACGAAACATCACTGTGATAATTTTAACAGCTGGCTTAGTTAGGGGCACTGCCAAAAATGATATCCACAAAGGGGTATTTTTGAGGATATGGTATTGTGCCCCAAATGCTGTCCAAATCTGTAATATTTTTGAAACTTATACCATAATTTGCATCTCCAATATGAATGAGTGCAAAAATCTCAGATGAAAAAAACACCATTGACCCTTTGAGTAATGTTTGGCTAATTATAGTCTGTATGGTATCTGTTCAAGTCTGCCTTTGTAAATCAGATGAACAGCACTGCACCTAGGAGCAGGCTCCCCTCTATTCTGGAATAAATCTGAGAGTCTAAACATTGGTTGTACCCATGCCCTCCTTGCAGGATCCTGTAAAAGTAGATGCAGCTGGTTCCAACATAATGGGGCCTTGCGAATTAGGCCCTTCTGTGTGGACTTCAGCATCTAGAATCGATTGCTGACCCTTAGGTAGAGTATTAACAGAGTCTGGTTCTAGTACAGGGTTCTCTGTATTAGTAGCTGAGTCAGTGTTTTTTTTTTTCCATGAGGGAAACAATATCCATGCTAGGGACTGTATTAACCAAGGCACTAGCCTGTGCAGTAATGTGTTCGCAGGGCTTAGTTCCTTTAAATCCAAAATTCTTGGCATATTCCTGCATCTTGGGGTCCTTAGGGTCAGGGATCCACTCTCCAGAGGCAACTCTAACCCAGCCTGCATTTTCAAGAGCGTGCTCCAGAGACCAGCCTCCAGACCCATTTTCAGTCACTGCACTGTGTAAATCTTTCTCAGTCAGTTGGAGGGGGTCTGAAATTACCAATGCATTTTCCCCGGAGACAATAGTAGTTATACGCTGAAGTTCATGTAACTCACCCCGTATGTTTGCAGTGCTGGACGTCTGAGTCTTTTTTGAAGCTGATGCTGTTGCTTGAGACTTTTTTTACCAGCGATGGGGTGTCTGCTTTAAGCCAAGCTGTTTCTTGCTTGTATGTGCCATTCTGAGTGGCACCCCTATATGTCTAAGTTTTTTAGAGCTTGTAATGGCTGCTGTTTTAGCAGAATCTGTAGCGAGTGCTTCAGGGGTCTTTACAGAGGCAGGATCAGCAGAACTTGAGCTATCAGCAGCTGTAGCCACAGCTCCCTTTGATGCAACTACGTCACAGGGCATTGACAGAGTCGGCTTGTCAGTGTCAATATCAGTACTTGCATCTGCTCCCATCGGTGTACACAAACTCTCCAGTTGCACCTCTAGTAGTCATTTTTGTTGTAGAAATTGAGTTTCAGCTGCCAAGAGCATAAGCAGAAGCAATTCTTTCTGCTTGTTCATTGATGCTGTTTCCAACTCTGGACTTGGAGTATCCTTTTCCCTGATGACAATCTGATCAGTCTCCTGAGATACAGTAAGATGTTTTGCAGGTACAGTGCCTGATCCTTCTGGCTCCATTTCTTCCGGTAACAATTCTGTTTCAGAAATTGCTATGTTGACAGCCTCTTGGGTGTTCAGGGCTGTGGAGGAGACTGACTCCCCAACCTCACCAGCATCCATCCTCTCCTTAGGCTCCGCAGAAGTGGCCATCTTGGCCTGGAGCTTACAGGGTCCCCCTACTGCAAGAGTTGGGGAATTTTTATTTGAAACAAAAAAACATTACATCATATAGGTAATTAGTGACCACATATTTTTACAAGGAAAAAAAAAACATGCTTTGAAAATTAGCTTCATTTTGAACAATACTATTATAACAAAACACAGCCCATATATAACCCTGAATCCAACAAAAAGAGAAACAACATTTCAAATGTAAATACACAACCCAAAACATCCTTAATTCCTTCTCCCCCCTCTCTTTTTTTATATGAAGCAATAACCCATGCTCATATAACTTGCCTCTTCAGGTTACAAAACCTATGTTTTTCCATAGCAACCTGTATTTATCCCTTGTATACTTTTTCTCTTCATTCACTTTAACCTGTGCCAATGCTGCTTCAATCTGTGTTATTAAAACCTCAAGGAGGTTTTATCTGCTGTAGTACTAACTGACACCTGCTCTGCCATAAGTAATATTTAATGACAGCAAAAACTGTCCTTATAGTACTAGCATGAAAAATCCTCCATATGCCTGAGAAGTCACCTAATACTAAGGTCTGATAACTTAACCTCTGTATAAAAGGCCAATTCCATTTAAATCCTATCTCTTGCCATCATTTTTTCATCTCTGGGCAATCTAAAAGGAAATGCTGCATGGTCTCCTCTACTGCAGTAGATGAGATCTGTGGACAATATCTTTCCTGTACTGCCTTATGTTTTAAATGTCCCCATACCCCCAATTTTCCTTGACAACAAAGCCAGTTAATATCCCACATAGACTGCGGTATTCTCTTATCCATCAGTATCTTTAATACATAAAGTGTCTGAGATGGTGTAGATTCCAGAAATATCAAAGGTTCTTGACAGTTATTCCCCACCACTCTCTGATATAATTGTTTCCGTTCTAAGCTCAAAAAATACTTTTTTCTAATGTCCATGGCTCTAATTTTTTTAACGAGTCTGTAGCATACTCTGGGATAATTAATATCTTTGGGGGTAATAAATCCCATTTATCCATATATAATTTTATTGCATCCTTAACCCATTTTCATCCTATCGAAATATTTTCTGTTTTATATATTTTGGATATCCCTTCTAAAAAAATAGTATGAAAAAAACACACAGGGTTTATCATGTCTAATCCACCCTTGTTTACTGGTCTGTAAGTAATTTCCCTCTTCACTGGGTTTAATCGGCTACACATAGCATTTGAAAAAAATTGCTAAAGAGCCTGACCTCAGTGTGAGTTAGGGGGGCTAAATACTGCACTTAAATAAATAAAAATGTTTTTATTATTAAAACTCTTTTCTTTTTCCCTATCTTCCAATGTTTCCAAACCTGAACTTCCATCTCACAAAACCCCAATTGTTTCTCCCAATTAAATAATGCTGCATTTTGTATGCAAAACCAAATTCCCAAAATGTTTTGTGGTTCCTCACTAATTTTGATTCCTTCTAAATTTTGACCCTGTTCATCCCCTTGTTTCAAGGAAATGACCACACTTTTTTTTATTAATAATGGCCCCTGAAATGTTTGTGACCTTTTTAAATATTTGTAGGGCTTTAACACCAGATTCTTTATTCTGCACCATAACCACTACATCATCTGCATAGGCAGTGATTTTAACTTCCTGACTTTCTATTGTTGGGGATAATCCCATCATTTGTCTATCCAATTTTATCTCCCTAATGATGGAATCTAGGGCAAATGTATACAAAAGTGGACTTAATGGGCATCCCTGCTTCATTCCTTTCTTAAATGGAATTGACTCTCCCAAAAGCCCATTCATTGATGGTATACAGCGAACTTCCTTATACAGGATTTGTACCCAGGTGATTACTTTTGGGGGAATCCATATCTTTTTAAGACTTGCCATAAATAATGGTGCTCCACCTAATCGAAGGCTTTGGCCTGATCTAGAGCCATAAGATATCCACTGTATTTTGCTGTCATTTGGTTTCAAAAAGTTCCCTTAAAAGAAAAAGGTTATGCTTAATGTTCCTGTTTGGGATAGAACAAGTTTGAGCCTCATCAATTAAGCTACTTGCTACTCTTTGTAATCTACTAATTAAAATGTTGGCTAGAATCTTCTAGTCACAATTGAGAAGACTAATAGGTCTTCAGTTTTCTAAAGACAACTTATTTCCTTTTTTATAAAGATAACTAATTATCACAGTGCTACAATCTGACAGTGAAGCCCCTCTTGTTGTAAAATATAATCAAATACTTGTTTCAAGATGGTGCTTAATTCTGACGCATATTTCTTATAAAAATCATTAGTCCATCTATTCCTGGAGCTGTGCCTAATTTTAAGGTTTTAAGGGTATTCAAAATTTCCTTTCTCAAAATAGGGACTTGTAAAATGTCTATTTCTTTTCTGATAGACTCAGTGAAGAGGCCGAAAGCAAAGTTTCTAGCCTCCCCCTTCCTCCTTTCAGAGAATTCCTTCTTCAGATGTTCATGTATTAACTGTAACATATTCATATCTCTACTTTCAATTGCGCCATCCATTTTATATAGCCCAACCATCATTGTTTTGTCTAACCTTTGCTTGCAAGCCATAAAAGGGTCAGATACAGAGATGTCATTGTCCCATACCTCTCTCTGCCTCTAATGAATTTGCCCTGTCATACTGATACTGTCGCATACATTTTTTTTTTTCAAATATTTGTTGTTTATATTTCACTCTTTCCGTGTCTGTAAAGGCATTAGTTTATAAAGCTGGTTTCTGTAGCTGAGGTATTTTATGTAGTCTGCATTTGATTTATCCCTCCCGTATGTCATAAAAAGCTGCTGTATGTCTTTTTTTGTGTCCACCCACCACTTCCATATATCATCGTACATACACTGTACAGATAATCTTGCTGCAAGTCAAGTTACCATTTTACTTATAGATTCTTCCTGTAAAAGAGCTTCCGTGTTTAATTTCCATTTGCTTTGTGATAAAATGAATTTGGGAGGTGCCAAACCCATATTATATTCCCCTACTAACATTAAATGATCAGAACATTCTGTGGGCCTTAACACTACATGTGTTGGGGCACAATATTTGGAAACAAATAAATAATCTATCCTGGTGGAACATATGTGCCTATCGTAAGTGGCTCCAGGGTCCTTTTTCAATTTCCTGTAAGTATCTATTAGGAAAGCTTCTTTAATAGTATGTATAAGAGCATGTGAGTCACAATAATTTTTTTAGCATCAGAACCATGAATATCTAGACTACAATTAAAATCCCCCCTTCATATAATATGTTTTGTAGTATAGAGATACGGCCTCACTATATCAAATAGTTCAATTCTAGCAGCTTTCATCTGGGGTGCATATACAGATATATATATATATATATATATATATATATATATATCAAAAATCAAAACCCCCTACACCTACAATCTAACACTAAGGCTTTTCCAGGGCAGATGTCTATTACTTTATTTATAGAAAAATTTGTACTTTTAAAATGAATCCCTAGGCCATCTGATGCTTCTTCCCCCAAAATCCAGTATGAAGGTCCCCAAACCCAACTTCTCTTTAACTGTTCAGTTTCTAATAATGAAGTAATGCAGGTTTCTTGCAGAAATAACACATCAGCCTATATTTTTTTGAGATAGGACAGTATCATTAATTTTCTTTTGTAGTTTTTAATACTACATACGTTAAGAGTAGCAACATTGAAGGTGGCCATCCACTATTTTAAAATGAATCAGATACCCCTTCTTCTGGCTGCATCTCTACTTGCCTCTTCTTGTGCCTCTCTTTCTTTCCTTTTTTCCCCTTTATTTTTCTTTTTAACCTTACTAAAGGGACTTTTCTCCTCCTCCTCTTCTACTTCAGAAGTCTTTCCTGACATCAACGAGGCATCAGATTCAAGCTCGGATTCCCCACCAGGTGCAAAAAGGGATTTTGGGTTACCAGTACAAACCCACCCTGGTTTTGTTTTGCATTTGCCCTTGTTACCCTCCTTGTTTGTACATCTGCAGGAGGAGGCTTTTTTTTTATTTGACTATCCTGACAATTCTTTGTTTTCTCAAAACTCTTCTTTTCTTGATTATCATTAAGTGTGTGTTCATGTTCAATTTCTGCTTCCTTTGCACTCTCTTGCTCTAATCTACCACTGTTGGTTTGCTCCTTCTCTTGTTCACTTGTCCCTTCTTGTTTCTGCTGTCTTTCTTGATCCTCTTGCCCCTGTGTATTTCTGTCCTGTGGCGTACTAGGCCCTGACCTTCCCTTTTTTTCCCTGTGCCGTCTGCACTAGATTTTCCTGGTCCCACCCTTGTGCTCTGTTTCTTTCAGCCCAGGGACACTGATGGTATGTGTGCCCTTTTTCATCACAAAGATTACACTGGAAGACATTCTGACAATTTACACTTGGGTGACCATATCCCCCCACATAAGGAGCATTTTAGTATGTTGCATGCGCTACTCAAATGGGTCCTAGCCCCACATTTATAGCATGCCCTTGGCTGCCCTCCCTAAAAACAAACTCCTCTATCTTTACCCAAAAGAAACTGTTAGGAGTGTGTGATTTCAGAGTTTACTTGAAAACCTTAACCTTAAACTTCCAACCCCCCACCGTCCACAGGCCTTCATAATCTACAATAGCTTCAGGGGGACCTAGGACATCACACCTGTTTTGCAGCCAATGATAAATGTCGCTAACATTGACACCCTCATTTCTGAACATAATTGTGATCATTCTAGCTGTTGGTTTTGTTAAAGGTATGGCAATAAAAGGTATCCATAAAGGAGTTTTTTTAAGGTGTTCATATTTGCCCCCAAAATTTCTCTAACCCAGCATTTGTTCTAAAACTAATATCAAAAGTATCCTCTCTGGACACATGAATCAGGGCATAGATATCCACAGGTAAAAACTGCATAGAACCCTTAAAAAGTCTTCTTGCCACAAAATATCTGTCTGGATGCTCAGATAACCCACCCCTGTATCTGAGACATACTCCGTTCCTCCTGGGGCCCTTTTCTAGTTTGTTCTTAAAAATATCTGATGAATTAGGCCCTCTCCCCCACCTATTTTGACTTTCAGAGGTCCCTCCACTCCCACTTGCCCCATCATTCACTTTTTCCTTATTTTCATTACTACATGGAGTATTTTTTTCTACACCCCCTCCACCACCTTCAGGCTGATTCACTCCATCTAAACCTGCTTTCCCTTTAGGTTTTCCTGTTAAGGTATCACTCCCTCCAGAAACCCCTTCAATTTCAGCACTTCCTTGCTCTTCCTTATTAACAAAAAAAGTTTTCTTACAGATTCCCCCTCTTTTTCACAGTTTTGCACATTCTTTAAAGGTTTACAAGAGTCTGTATTAGAGCTCGATGCTTGTGTTGAAAAGTCAATTTGCATGGAGTCATTAATTTGATCTACTTTGCCTAGATCATTCAGTACCTTGTTTTTTTGACTCCGTATTGATATTTCTGTCCCCGTAGCAGGCCTGTTTGATCTTGCAAGAACTCAGTTTTCACTTTCGTCCCACTCTTCATTAGGTACCCAGCTACCATCTGATAGTTGCATCCAGCCAGAATTTCCTAAAGAATCCTCCACCGACCAGTCTTGTACAATTTTAGCATTTCTGAGTTTGATACCGAATTGGTTCTGCATTACTTGAGACACAGTCGCAGCTTTGTGATGCTAAGTTTCCCCAGCAGATCCCTTGTTGCCATTCTCAAAAGAAATGATCTGCAAGATATCTCAAAAAGGCTCCAATGAGCCTGCTTTTACAGGTGATACAGTTTTAATGTCCATTTCTTTATTGCTGATCTCAGGGTCGCCAGCATCAGAGACAACTCCAACTTCTGTATTTATTTCCTCCAGTATCTTTTGAAACTCCACATCAGTAGTCACCACAACCTCCTCCATGTCCATTCCAGCATGGAATGGCTCCTCCATCTCTGCAGCAAGGGTTCCCCCACTGGCTAGTAGGGAAATTTCCCTGGTGCCCTGGCCCAATTCCTAACATTCACTAAAATACCACCAACAGCTTAATCTGGTTCTGTAAGTCAGTTTACATCTGTACAAATGTTCCCCTTCCCTTGCTCCCAGGTCACACCTGTAAACAAAAATAAAATAAAATAATAAAACAAATATAACTTAACATATCTAGTTGATCCTGCATTTTTTTACGGTTCTTGTTGATCCTGCATCTGTGGGATTTCTGTGAGTGTTGGATCATGCAGTCGCCGCATCCTTTTATCTGGTTGATCCTGCGGTTCTATTGTCTGCCACTGTTTTCGAATGCATATGGCTCATGTGCGTTTTAAATCAACTGGAATGCTGTTTACCACAGAAGGGTAGAATTGCATTCCATAACCTTTGAACTGTGATACAACAGTGTTTCAACTGAGATGAAAATCAGGTTGGAACAATGTTCAACCATACACTATATTATGTTTTCCCATGTTTTCTCAGGGCATCAGTAGCTCTTTAAATCAATATTTATAAATGATAAATATTTACATTTTAACATTTCAAAAAATAATCCTTAGAAATTACATTTTAACAGTGTAAGAAACTTTTCTAAAGAATTTAATGATCACGTAAGGTTTTTATGTACTGGAATTTGTCTTCTACATTTTCTCAGTTCAGTATTTTAAATTGTTTTAGCCTTGTACTGTTGCCAGCTTGTTTTTTTTCATAATAATTTATTATTTTTGTTTAAATACATAAATAGGAACAATTACACAACAGTAAATTAGAAGACATTCAGTAACTACAGCTAACAAAATTGTCCATCTTAATGATTTGTAACTTATTATTCAGAGAATAAAAGATAACATTTATGTATAACATCAGTCAATTAAGTGAATGCCATAGGTGATATCTAGTTACTGATACCTTATGGATATATAGTACATAAAAAGCAACTTTGGAATGTTAGGCCATTATTAGCTTTAAGAAAGGGGACCACATTTTTGAAGATATCCAGCTTGTTGATCAGTGAACATTGCTGTGATTTTCAGGCCTGTACACCTGGTGACCATGCAAAGCCACCACAAGAACTTACTTTTCATCCAACCATACCAAAAATAAATCTTTCATTTATTTTCTCACTAAATATAACTTTTACTGCTGGCTTCTCTGAATTGTATCTCCAGATATTTTAGAAGGTACATTATCTTTTTTTCTTTAAAGAGCAGCTGATGTCTCTGAGAACTTCTGAAAATATAATATTAGACATGACTCAGTTTATATTTCATATATTTTCTGTAGTTCTCTGTTTTATATTCTTTCATTATAAGGATACAGTACAAGTCACTTATCAGGACACAGATAATCAGGATGTCTGCTCTTTCGAGATGTCCTGCCAGGAACCAATTAGGTAGTTATGTTGTTCTATAGCAACCACAACTGCTTAAAGGGGACATCCCTGCCATTCCCAGTTGTTTAGTTGGGACAGTCAGGCCTGATCTTATGCAGGCATGTCCCTTTCATATCCCTCTAATTGCTTCGCTAATCCATTTTTCATACCCAAGAAGGTGTGACTGCCTCATGTCTTCCTTACTCAGCATTGTCTCCCTCTGCCATGCATTTAGTTGATCTTGCCTCCCCTTTCTACCACTTGTGTCATTCTCCCCTCCAGAGCACCAAAGACCAATGTGCCAAACTTTATTTATTAAAGTGAAATAAAGAGACACCGATGCTCCGATGCACAGACACGAAGGAATGAAACAGAGAGAAACTGGTTGCTAGGCAATTACACCAGGTGTTTCTTGGAAACAACTAAATTAGTTCCTTGCTGCTGTCCATCTCATCCTCTGAACACTTGATGCTGAATGCAGGGTTAGTGTGGCCATCAGGATTTACTTCTGTTTGCCTCTGCCATTCTGATTCTCGTAAGTAATGGACATTCGGGTGTTCAGGGTATTCAGTGTTAGAGAGAGGTGGACTGTCTGTGGGTGAATTTACCTGCTTTCTTCAGCAGTACAGTTAAAGGAGGGTTAAGGGAGAGTTTTAGTGGCAGTAAGCCAGGTCAAAGTACATCTTCTGATAATCAGCACAGCCGCTTAATTGGGATGAAACCCCTGCCAACAGGGTGTCCCGATTAAGTGGCTTCGACTGTATTTGCGTGTAAACAGGGCTTTTGTTTGTTAGATTTCATCTGCTGTGGCTACTCATTCCCACCTGATGCCATATTCCTTTGCTTGTGACATTGCAGCTGCTTCTTTGGCAGCAGATTGTGGTGTCACAAAGACATTATTAGTTAGTTAGTTGGTGTTTGGTAACTGGGTAGGTACACTGAATGCCTATTTTTCAAGTATGACACATGAGGGTGTAAAGCACTAATTCAAAAAAAGTGAAAATACATATACAGATTTTTGAGAGCATGCAGATCCTGGATCTGGAAAGGTACAATATGAAACAGTACAAATTGCCAGAAGTGAACAGTAATTAAAATAAGTTTAGGCAAGTAGGTTTAGGTGAGGGCAAATCAGACGCACAATCAAATTAATCAAAGGTATGAGCAGTTACAGCCGAGCTGGCTAGTAACAGGAACAGGTCATGCATGAGACTTAAGCATAGATTTAAAGGATGATGTGGTGGGAGAGCTACAGAGAGTGGAGTGAAGGGAGGTCCAAAACCTGGGTGCAAATGAAGAAAAATACTGTTCACTCATGTTGGTTGAGCATTTAGAGTAAGGAGGAGGTAGTGTCTGAGGATCTGAGGGTGTCCATGGGGCGAGCACCATGAAGAAGGGGAATTTGGGTGGTTGAGGTTTTGGACCTGAGTTATCTGTAGATGAAACAGCCTAGAGCATGGAAATGGGAGGCGGAGGGGATAGCCACCGTAAGGAAGAGTAGAGGTACAATGGTGCGTGAGGCAAGGAGAGGAAAGGGCGAAATGGCATACATTGTTGTAGGTGATGAAGCATTTGTGAAGATGAGAGAGCTGTGTTGTAGGCAAGGGAGTACAATGCCTTGGGCAATAGTTAAACAAGCTTTCAGAGTAAGGAGATGTTGGAAACGACAGGCCAGACTGATTCAGAATTAGTAGATTTGTCTCCGTTTGAGATGTGTAGGTGGAAGTCAAGCACTGGGTCAAGGGTAACACCTAAATACTTAAATTCTTTGACTGAGGTGCGAGGAGAAATATTTAGACACTTAATGTGTAGGGGGTAAGACCAAGATGATCTATGAGCCCTGGAGCACTGATTGTGTTTTGCAGGCGCTGAGAACTAGGTTATTGACCACCAGCCAGTTCTGGATGTGGGTGAAATCTTTGGAAAATTTGGACATTGATGAGTTGGGGCTTTGGGCACTGTGGTATAAGGTAATTTTTACCAGCATGCATTATGACCGAGCCAGGACTATGACTTCAAGAGGAGAGACTGAACAGCAAGAGTAGATGATTTCTAAAGTTCAGGGACCCTGTTTTCCTGCCAACATCCTTAATAACAAACATCATGGAATAACTAATAGTGAAAATGTTTCAATTAGAAGTCATATCTGTCTAAATATTACGTTTCTCCACTAGCCACAATGCCTGTTTTCCGGGGTTACCTGTGAGTAGTGGGGGAGGTTAAGTGATTTGCTCAGGATCACACAGTATGCATGTGGGGGTTGTGGGAATCAAACCCAGGTATGCTGGATGTACCAAGCTTATTCATAGCTTGTTTCTCTAAACTCTAGTGTATACCACTAGCCCAATTTAAATTTTCCATGTGCACATTTATGTAGGAATTTTAAATTACAAAAAAAAAAAAAACTGTCTTGATCTCTGTGGGTGGTCCTATTTTAGCAACCCTGCTTTAATAGGTGTTGCCATATACTGATCGATTGGGGTCCTTGTACACACCTGCTGTAGCTTTCATGCCCCAAATGTAGTGGGTTACTTCATATTGTAAACACAGAAAATCAAGACATGTAAAGAAATTAGTGCTACAGTTCATATATTATTCCATTTTAAAGAGGCTTTAATATACATAATATTCAGCTGTGAAAGAGGTGTAATAGATTACCTAATGGTTTATTGTTTCATATGACTTCTGAGTACATGTCACCGCACTTTATGAGAAACTAAACTGGCTGGACCCAGCTCATCACAGGAACTAGCTTTAGCTCACTTTCCTACATAAATGTGCCCAGGGGAAAGCACCAGACACCATCTTAGCATATCTCACAACCACAACCTTCAATTGTGACCTTCGATCACATGGCTCACTTAACATCTCAATGCCAAAAATGAAAAGAGGATCTGAAAAGCACGCTCTTACTTTCACTGCAGTGGATGACTAGAATAACCATCTCGGGAATCTTAAGACCCCTACAAGACTGTATTCGGACTCCAAAATGGGGCTACTTATTTACGTCAGCAGACACACTGCAGTTGCATCTTTGTGAATTATGGGAAAGGGCAATCTTAGTTAGAGAGCTAGGAGCTTTTGCCAGTTTAGTTTGTGACAGTTAGGGGAATGCATTTCCCAAGTTGCTGACAGTGAGAAAAGCAAGATGCCAGTTTAAACCTGAAGGTATATATTTATATTTATATTTTCTCTCCATATTCGCAGTATAAGTGAGCAGGTGGAAGAAATAGATTTTTAGACAGAGTTTTTGGGGCATGTTGAGATTATTTGTTAAATTTGTAACAGGTTGTGTGGGGAACCTAGCTCATGAAATCAGTCTTGGGGGTGAATAGATTAAGAATGCCATGTGAATCAGGTGCGTGATTGGGGGGAGAAGCTGTCAGAGGCTTAGTGCCATCCAACAAGAGACAGCGGGATTTACTAGTCAGTTAGTTGGAGTGCTGTGCTGGAATTGCTGACAGAGAGGAGAGGAGAGTATGCAGCCATCTTAAATCCAAAGTTACATAATTATATTTTTCTCTCCATACTTAAAGTAGCAGTATAAGTGGGTGGGTGTCAGAAGGAGATTTTTAGTTGGAGTTTTGGGGGCACTTTGAGATCCTCCTTTTAATTTGAAACAGTTGGTGTGGGAAACCTAGCTCAGGAAATTTATGTTGGGGGTGAGTAAATTAAGAAGGCCCTGTGAATCAGGTGTGTGATTTGGGGGGGAGCTTCCAGAGGCTTGGTAGGGACAGGCAATTGGGACACTGGGAAGTAGGAAGGGGAAATAAAAGGAGTAACACCCAGCATGCCTCATCATGTGAGTGTGGCAGCGTATGAGTGGAGCATCTGCCTTAGGATCATCTGCAGATAGTCCACAATCCACAGAAGATTCTGCAGGGGGGCCACCAGACCAAGGTAAGGAGGTAACATATTACTAGTTACTTTGTAAAACAGCTAGAGGGAAGTAACTGCAGGTTATAATCCTTACTACATGCGGGAGAGGAGCAGTACACACCCTGAATAAGGCAGGTACAGGTAGAAGGGTTAAAAAGAGGGAAAATAAGAGACACCCTATCTAAGGGTGGGTAAAAAATTAGTTTCAAGAAAGCCAAAGGGAGAGGTAGGAGTACAACAGGAGTAGAAAGGCGTTAGAAGGGTACAGAGACATTTAAACAGATACTAGGCAAAATAAGGAAAGACCATGGGAGAAGGGTGCAGTGCAATGGGTGTGGGGTCATAATCTTTCAGGACACCTTCTGGAGTCTGAGGTGCTGCCCCATTTGTACTCACTTCCCTGAGTTGTGGACAGAGGTTGCCGAACTCTGGGCCAAACTGGCAAGGGAACAGAGGACCTTTTGTCCCAGCTGGGGACCACCAGGTCTGCCACCGCTCCCCTAGAGGATGCCTAGGCAGAGCAGATGGACCTTGTGGGGGTAGCGGGAAGGGGGAATACACCTCTGCCTAGGCCACTGCAGAATTCTTTCACCATACAGGAGGGATGGGGCAGCAGAGAGCAGGCACCCTTCACAGTGGGAAGGGAGGAAGGTAAGGGTCTTTAGAAGTGGAGGCACCAAGGAGGAAGAGGCCCTCAGTGGAGGAGGACTCAGTTGCTGGTGAGGGATTCTGTTATTTGGGGTATAGACTTGGGAGTGGGGAAGGAAAGGAGCAGGAGGTGAAGTGGCTCTCTGCTGCTTCAGCTTGGAGGAATGGAGAACAGATCCAGAGGTGTTGACATCCCATCTTCCAGGTACTGTGACTATTTCATGTCCTGATACTTTTTCACGCGGGCCCCAACAGCAGGTCTCAGCAGGGTAAAGCTTCCCTAGCTTTTCTGCTCAGGGTTTTGACTCAAACGTGTCTACTTTGGGAATTACGATTGCTGCAGCTTTGCAAGGAGCGGGGTGGGAAAATTCCCCCTTAGATGATTCATGGACTTTCCCTGTATGGCCCAGTCCATCACCACAGGGAGATTTACTGGATATCTCGGACCCTCTGGAGTTGCCCTCGGGCTTACAACTTATACAACATCCTACCTGGCGAGTACGGGGGGACTCGGGTACTGGACCAAGTGGAGCTCCCACAATGTGCTTTGTCTACTGACACTAGGGGGCCTATTGTAGCAGAGGGGCCTCTTGTCCCTTCCTTGCCAACTGTTGCTATGGATTTATTACAGACTAATGAGCCCTCAGCTACCCTGGTGGGGTTCAGGGGTGGCTCCATTCAGACATCCGAGATCGTTGAGGCCCCTCTGCCTGCTTCTGGTGGTTTTTCTTCACAGGCCACGAAATCTTCATCTGCTACTTCAACTCCTAGAATGTCTACTGGCCCACAGAAGCCTAAAACTTTTGCTGGTCTGTTTCATTCCCCCGCCCCCCGAGCAAGCCAAACGGTGTAATGCTGTTCAACTGCACTATAGGGGTGGGCTAGACGTTTTTCCAGATCTTTTATATGTTGGGAAAACGTTGATTAAGTCTAGTTTACAGTTTTCTCCCTCTGAAATTTACACCCTGATCCATACTTCAGGGGATAATTATTTTGACATTAGCTTTAAAACAGCATTAAGTTTAGACATATTTTGGCATCAATATCAGGCAGTTCGGCATACCCCATTATGATCACCTTTTTTTGCTGTGCCCCTTACAAAGCTCACAATCAAAAATGTCACTGTTTTGTTTAAAATTGAGGGAGTAGCAATTGATGATATTGTTCGTTGGTTATCTGCTAAATGTACTGTGTTAGGTTTACCGGATCCAGTTATTGATTCTGAACTTTTTTGGACGGGGTGGAAATTACAGGTGAAATTACCAATTGCAAATAGTGTTATCCAGCATTTACCAAGTTGTTTTTACTTGGGCAGAGATAGGGGTTTCATTTTTTACTCAGGACAGCCTAAATCTTGTTTTAGGTATGGGGCCCATACACATCTTAGTAATGCCTGTGATCAGCTCAAATGCTCCTCTTGTCTGGGTTCTGGGCATGTAAGTATTAATTGCCCCCATCCATCCTACTGTAATTTGTGTGAAGAAGCCTCACACTCTTATAAAGAGTGTCTGTGGGCCTCACATAATAATCCTGAGATGCCTTCAGAAAGTCAGGATGCGACAGTTTCTCAGGCCCAACGATCTGCTCAAGCTAGGCCTCAGTTTCGGCCTTTTGATCCTGAGACTTCCTCTCCTCTGTCTGGTCCCACTTTCCACCAGGTTAACCCTGTTTTGGTTAAACCAAACCCTGCTGAACCCACACCTGTCCCAGAGGTAATATCAGTCGAAGGGGGTACGGTGCACCCCGCAGAGGCCTCCACCCCTGCTGTTTCTGGGGTGCAGTCAGTGACACCTAGTACTTCAGCTGAGCCATGTACTTCTAAGGATGTTATGCCCCCCCCCCGAAGATGCGGATTGGGTACCAGGAGACAAACGAGAAGTTCTCTCTTGAAGGGGGTTCCTCTATCTTCTGACTCTCCGCCCTCTGATTTGGTGGCTAAAAACAGGTTTGCAGTGTTACATAAACGTAAACAGACTATTGAAACTGAGGAGGAGTCTGACGCTTCCTCTGTTGTATCATCCCTGGTAGAGATGTTAACTGACACTGAGCAGATTTCTGGAGACACTCAGACCAGTAAGAAAAAGAGGTGTAAAATGAAGTCTCCAGGGAAAGAAAGAGGTAGAAAGAAGTCCTGGACATTTAAATGTCACACATGGGGGATGTTTTGTCCTTTGGCAGCTTAAATGCCAATAGCCTTAAAAATTCCAAAAGGAGACAGGCTATTTTCTCCCTCCTTCTGTCTCTACCATTGCATATTGTGTATTTACAGGACACCAGGCTCCATTCCCTTCGGGAAATTGGGCAGGCCTCTAGGGACTGGGGGGGTGGCTTATCTTTCTGGTCCTTGTCAGAGGAAGTGTGTGACTGCCAGAGTGGGGATTCTTATTAAAGATTTGGAAATACAAGTTATTAGACTGCTTGACTTGATTCACGGCAGGGTCCTTATCTTAGATGTAATTATCCACCATCAGGAGTGGAGGTTAATCAATATTTATAACCCTCAACTTAAAACACAACGGATTCAGACTTTTAAAACTATTCAACCCTTTCTACATTCTTCAAAATCTATTATTTTTGGGGGGGACTTTAATTGTATTTTGGCCTTGTCAGATAAGACCGGGGTTACCCAAAAACTATATTCTGATTCTAATTTTCTCAACACCTTGTATGTTACAGCTAATCTGCAGGATGGGGCTTCTTTTGGTTCACAACCTCCGGTACACACTTTTCACCATGGCAGATTTACCACAAGAATAGATTATTTTTTTATTTCTCGTTGGTTAACAAGTGTTCAGTATTCAGTTCTTCCATGTGAATATTCTGATCATTGTGTGTTAGTGCTGTCTATAGGCTGCCCACATAACAAACCTGTTTCCCATACTTTTTGGAAGATGAATATTTTTATTTTAGAGGACGAAGTGGGGTGGCATGACCTGTATAGTCTTCTCCAGGATAAGATCCCAGTGTTTGATTTATACGATAATCCGGCCTTTTGGTGGCAAGATACCAAATTAGACATTAGGAAATTTTGTCAACAGTTTTCTAAACAATATTCCTCTAATCGGTATTTTAAATACCTAAATTGTCGACGTCACTTGCAAAAATTATTATCTTGGCAAACAGAATGGGGGTTTGACTATTCTGCACAGATCCGGCAAGTAAAATCTGAAATGTGTTCATATCAGTATGAGAGAACCACCTCACTATTTTTGGAACAAAAATATGGGAGGAAAGGGGCAGCTAAAGTAGTCAACCCTTTTGATTGTAGTCATCAGCAGGTCGAGTCCAAATATATGCCCTCCTTAATTTCCCATACTGGCACCCGGATTAGTGATAATAACAATATTTTGAGAGAAGTTTCCTATCATACCCAGACTCTATATGGTCAAGACTATGACCCACAAGCCTGGGATAGTTTTTTTGATTCTTTACGTATTCCCTCATTATCCCTTGACAGTATCAGCAACTCCTGTTGGCCTATCACTAGTGCTGAAGTGGACTCCATAATTAGTCATCTAAAAAATACTGTGACTCCTGGTCCTGACGGCATCCCTAATGAGTTTTATAAGAAAGCTAAATCCCTGTTATTACCCTATTTAACGGCAGTATATAATGTCATTTTACAAGGAATATTACCAATACTGATTGCACTGGCTGATAGTAACTTGATTTTCTTATTTAAGCATAAAAATGATAAAGAACGTCTGGACAACTGGCACCCCATTACTTTGTTAAACTCCGATTGGAAGATTCTATGCAAAATTATTTCAAATAGACTTTCTCAGATTGCTACAAAAGTGATTTTTCATACCCAAACTTGTGCGATTCTGGATCATTCTATGCTTACTAATTTAAAAATCTTACGGGAAGTGTTTGATGGGTGTAATATGCAAGGATATGTCCTTAGCTTGGATCAGTCTAAGGCATTTGATCGAGTTCCACATAACTATTTATTTGGCGTCTTGGAAAAATATGGGGTACCTGCAGAACTTATTCTCTGGATTAAGAATCTATACAGGTATGCCTGCACTACTCCATTGGTTAATGGGTTAAAAGGCTCACATTTTCATATCAGAAGAGGGGTACGTCACGGGTGCCCCCTGAGTCCCCTGCTATATGTCTTTTCTATTGACCCTCTTCTCAGGAAGCTGAATGACGAGGTGACTATTAGACATATTTCTGCAAAACCGGACTTAGTTTTTCCCAGTGCTTTGGCTTATGCAGATGACATCTGTATTCTGATAGCAGATCAAGCATCTGGTGAGAGTGCTATTGGTATTGTACAGTCCTTCTCCCTGATTTCTGGTTCTAATTTGGATACACAGAAAAGTGTGGGTATTTCAGTACGTATTCCGTTACAGGCAGTTTCAACTGACATTGGGGGAATAATTATTCAGTTGGACAAAATACATATTTTAGATCTTTCTTTTGGCCCAACTACTGCGGCAGAAAGCAATTGGATTTCTTCTATGGAGGTAGCAGAAACCAAAATTGTTAGATGGAAACATTTTCCCATGTCCCATAAGGAGCGTATTTATCTGCTCAAAACTTTTATCCTCCCCATTTTTCTATTGATAAGTTATATTTTTCCCTTCCCTATACATCTTGAAGCCAACCTCTATAATTTGTTTTTTGCAACTTTTATGGGGTAGCAGACTAAACCCAGTCAAAAGGTCCATTACTTACTGGCCTATCAAACAAGGAGGTCTTCACATGGTGAACCCATTATTGTTTTTCTTTTCTATTTTTGTGCACTCTAATATTTTTCCCTGCATAGCCAAAATGACGGATTTTTGGGTACACAGTTTTTCAGCACGTTCTCAATATTTTCTGGACAAGTGGCAAGCACCTGTGTGGAAACCATTTACTAAAATCCCTATAGGGACGTCTGGCTATCTTATTGAACTTTTTAAAAAGATAAAACAATGGAAGGTGTCCTGCAAGATGGAAGATTTACAGAATAGAAAGCAAATATATTCTTCTGTTCTGCAAACAATGTTTTTGGTTTCACCATGTTTTGATGTACCTTGTGACACTCAATGTCTTACCAAACAATTACTGGCGGGTCAGATCCCAGAAAAAATGTGGGATACCTTATGGTTATGTTGCCATAATAAATTAAACGTTAAGGGAAATCAAGCCCATAAACAGTTGATTGAGAGATATTGTGTTCAGGAAACTTGTATATGCCAAATTGAATCCATGTCACACCTGTTTTTAGTGTCCTTATACAGTCCCACTATGGACTCAGTTGGCACAGGAATGGTCTTTGCTAATGTTTTCTGATCTAACTTATTCAGACTTGATTTATGGGAATTTTGGGCCTGAATGGAAGGTCTTTTTTCCTGGTACACTGAGAGTTCTGTTCGCTGTTTGTAAATGGTGTATCTGGCAGAATAGATGTTTGTTTGTCCTTCAACAAAGGCGCACTACTTTGCAGGAGCTACGGGGCCACATTACGAAAGAAATTGCTCATATTTATTGTTCTGAGAAAAAATCTTTGCCTGCAGCCTTACTGGCATTTTGGTAGAAAGCATTGCCTTTAATCCTGTTTGAAGGAGTTACTTGAACTGTATAATCTGAGGGGGTTATGTGCTGGATAGCTGTTATCCATATTCATTTTTTTTGTTCTTACCCTGACATGAAGGTCTTTTTGTTTCATTTTTCTCTGTATTTTTGTATAACGGTATACTTTTTGTGTGACCTATCTTAGTTTTTGCCTTGTTATATTATTTTCCAATAAAAAATTCCCCTACTCTTTTTCGATAAGTGCCATGGGATCTTTAGCATCCACCTGAACTACCACCAATCCAGGCAGATGGGACCTCGGTTTAACATCTCATCCAAAAGATGGCACCTCAGAAGTGCACCCCCCCCATGCTGCACTGCAGTACCAGTACTGGGATATTAACCTGAGTGCCAGATGTGAGAACTAAACCCACAGCCCTCTGATCTCCCGGCCTCAGAGGTGAGTGTGCTACCTACTGAGCCAGTGACACTGACATAGCCTAACCACATGAGGATAAGGGTCCTGGATTTTAGGAGGGTGGATTTTAATGGAATGAGGGACTGCCTCAGAGACTGACTTGGGGAGGGGGATTGCCATGGAGGGGTGGAGGCACTGTGGACAAAAATAAGAGTGGGTTTAACTAAAGCAGCTAACTTGTGTAGGGAAGAAGTGAGTAAAGCCAGGAGGAAATAAAGACTGTTATGGTTCTCTAAGGAAGTGGCAAACGTGGTGAAGGAAAAAAGGTGGCATTCAAGAAGTATAAGGAAACACAGTGGGAGGAGGACAGGGAAGTATACCTAGTAAAGCAGATCAAAGCAGACAAGGCACTGAGGAAAGCAAAGGTGCAGACAGAGGAAAGAATCGCCAAAGGGGTCACTAAGGGGTATATGTCTTTCTTTAGATATGTAAGTAAAAAGAGGAAAGCAATGGGAGGATAGTGAGAATTAGAAGGGCAAATCAGGGAGTCTTCACAGAAGAGGATCAAGAAAAGCAGACATTCTGAACAGGTATTTCTGCTCAGTCTTCACAGCTGAAGGGCAGGTGGCGGGGGGGGGGGAAGGACCATCAAGGAACAGCAGGAACCAAGAGGAGGAGGGGGGAGGTGGACACAAGTCCATTTTCTGAAGAAAGAGTCCAAAAGGGACTTGCAGCTCTGAAAGTGGACAGAGCTATGGGACTGGATGGGATATATCCAAGGGTTCTAAAGAAATTCATGGAGGTGCTAGCTGCTTCACTGGCAGCCTTGTTCAACAGCTCACTGGAAACAGGCGTGGTTCTAGAGGACTGGAGAGGATCAGTCATGGTCCCGCTACATAAAAGCAGCAGGAGGGAGGAGGCTAGCAACTAAAGGCTACTCAGTCTTACTTCACAGGTGAGGAAATTAATGGAAATCCTGCTAAAAGAAAGATTAGCAGATTTTAAATTCAGTGACTCCAGTGGGTTACAAGACCAGAGGCAGCGTGGATTTCCCAGGAGGGGGGGATCATGCCAAACAAATCTGATGGATTTCTTTGACTGGTTGACCAAGTAAACTGATCAGGGAAAGGAATGGTGGACACTCGGGAAAGGGTGGTTAGAATGAGCAGGGATCTGGGGGAAACTCAAGGTGTGGTCTAAAGCATTGCAGTTAGAGTTCAATGCTAAAAAGTCTAAAATCATTCACCTAAGGCATAGGAACCCAGGTGCTGAATATAGGATGGGGTTACATACTGACAGTCACTAAACAGGGTGTCTAGGCAGTGTTACAAAGCAGTGGGTAGGGCTAGTGGGATGCTGGGTTGCACAGAGATGGGTATATCCAGCAGGAGCAGTGAGGTGGTGCTGTCACTGTAACGCTCTCTGCTGAGACCCCACCTGGAGTACTATGTCAAGTTTTGGAGGCCCCACCTCAGAATGGTCATAGACAAGAAAGAAGCAGTCCAGAGAAGAGTAACTAAAATGGTGCTGGGGTTGAACAAGAAGGCCTAAGAGGAAAGAGACTGATGGATCTCAACATGTAGAAGAGAATGAAAGTGAAAGGTGACATGATAGAAACCTATAAGTACCTCACGGGTGAACAGGGTGCAGGAGGGAAGTCTTTTTAAAATGAGGAGCACCAGGACCAGGGGGGCATGCAATGAAACTGGGGAAGGGGGAGTTGAAGAGAGATGTGAGGAAATATTTCTTCAGTGAAAGGGTGGTAGATGCTTGGAACAGACTGCCAACAGAAGTGGTAAAGGTAAAAATGGAGGGGGGCTTCAAGCATGCATGGGTTAGACATAGGGGCATATTAGAAAACAGGCAGGGTGGAGGGAGGGAGGGTTGCCAGAGGCTTGGAGATATATATATATATATATATATATATAAAATCTATATACACACATATATTATGGGCAGGATTCACAAAGAAGATACATCTGGCACAACACAAATGCACAGGTGTAAATCAGATGTGCCGAGCTCAAGCATAGCCATTCACAGAGGCATGCACCGTGGGCAGTGCCGAGCGCAACACCACTGTGAATTGCCACAGGACACTATGGCACAACTGCAGATGCACCAGGGCAGTCTGGATGCCTTGCAGCCAGACGTGGAGCCAGGCAGAACAACTGGGGCACAACAGCAGGACATGAGGAGCAACCACAGAGCTGGAACAAACACACCCACGGACACAAGTGTAGAGTAAAACACGTTTATAAAAAGGAAGGTGCATAAAAGTCTGTACGACTTGAAAGTAAAACAAGGCACAACAACAACAGCAGCAACAACAAATGGGGAATGGGGGGAGCAGGGATGGGAAGGAGGGCGGGAGAGGGACAGGGAATAGCAACTATATATATGGGAAGGCCCCAGGATGAGGCAGGGGGACACTAGCGGCACCGTGCCCTGCCACGCACCGCCCTTGCATGGACCGGGAGATGCAGCAGGATGCCTTGCAGGGCAGCTGACAGGTGCTGAACAGTCTGTGAGAGAGGATGCAGGGCTGCCTGGATGACCACACGGATCCTCCAGTCCACATCAACAGGTACACCCGCAACAGCATGGCAAGCTAGGACACCTACAGGAAACAACAGAAAGAACACACACTGAGGGCCAGTACATGGAACATCCCCCCACCCACCAGTGACTGCACAAAACCTGAAAGACAGCAATCATGGAATGCAACACTCACCCGCTCCTGGCAGGACACCTGGCCTGGCACTCATGATTCTCTCACGCCGCACCTCAGCTGCATCTGTGGCCTGCTGCCTGGCCTCTGGGCCTGCAAAACACAACAGACAGCACCATGAGCAAACACAGCCACCGTGCCAGGTGCAGTGCCGAAGCTCCCCCACTCCGCCAGCCCGTGGCTATGCAGCAGACAGTGATGACTGTCCGGGAAGCACCTGAGGGACAGCAGGCTGACACAGCCATGCCTCACCCCCCCCGCACCATGGCAATGCAGCACAGGAGGGGTGCAGCAACTGCCATGTGTGCAGGATGCTGTGAGACCCATGAGGGCAGTGACACACAGACACCCAGTACATGCCACTGAAGGAGACAGTTGAACGACACCTACCTGGTCTTGGCAGTGCACCCCTGCATGCATGCGCCGCAGCTGCACAAGCCGTCCCAGGTCCCACCTCTGGAGGTCACCATAGTGATGCCTGCACTGCTCCCCTGTGTGTGGCATCCCTGTATGTTGCACAAGCCTGGATGCAATGGAGGCCCACACCTGGGCCCTGGGGACATTGAGGTCTTCCTGTCCAAACAGGCACCCTTCCACAGCCATAACCAGTGCCACAAGATGTAGCAACTCCACCTATGACCAGTTCATGGTCATAGGCTCATGTTGCCCAGCCCTAGGCATCCCAAACAGTTAACAGACAGTGGCAAGGAGCAAACTGGCAAAGCACAGTCGAGCATTCATTTTGTGCCATGTGAACCAGTAAGGCACTTGCAGCACAGCACGCACTGAACGTGAAGCGCGATTGGTCAATAGATGACAGGACCGTACATGCGCAATGCACCACACAATAGTGTTGCATGGCAAGGATACGGTCACGCATGCATGCGGGCGCCATGTTGTGCACGGCATGCGACCTGAACCTGTACCATGCGCAACCCATGGGCAGGGCTGGCTCATTGCATCATGGACGGTGCATTGTGGGACACGCTACGCGATAAGGCACACGGCATCAAGGTTGGCAGGCCTGCAACAGTGCAACGGGACAGCGATGGTGCGGCACATCATGGGAGGTGCGCTACCAGACATGGTGACTGCACATGTGCGCTGGATGCGCTGTCAACAATGCCCACAATTCATGAATATGCACCATCCGGTACACCGAAGCACTGGAGATGTGCTGTATGGTCATTGGCGCATACCACAGATGCTCCGTGCAAATTGAGATAAGCTGGGAGCAATTGTGCAGTTCAGAGAGAATGCACCTTAAACAGCCTCATCAACCATGCATGGGCAACTCAGCCGATTAGCATCTCATTAACAGCAACTCAGGCCTCATTTGCATGCCCTGAGCCATAAATGCTCCCAATTCAACAGGCTGAGTCCAGGACACTGAGAAGAGTTGGTGCCTAGAGGGTGAGTACACGGCAATGTTTACAGGGCTACAGAACACACTGGTGTGCCTGCCTCTGAGCATGCACAACAGGCAACACCCCTGTACACCGGATGCAGGAACAGTACACCGGTAAGTGGCACCCAAGGAAAACCATGTAACACAGCATCAGGGCGGTACTGATGGTGCAAAGGGCAACAATGGTCTGGTCCCTGCCATGACCACACCACATTACTGTGGCACTGGGACCCACACAACCCAGCATGTACGGAGCAGTGGTACCAAGTGATGTGGCAGATGGCAGTGTGCCGAGGCATTGCAATGTGGGACAGGGAGGGGATGCGACGTGTACAGGAGGCCACCCACTGTACACAGGAAGGAAACGTATGGCTGGGTGTCACCTGCAATGTGAGGTGGGCGCAGAACCGTGCAATGGGTAGGTCCAAAGCACAGAGCGGCGCACGTGCAGGAACAGTGGCAACACAGCCAAGCCGCACACTGCTGCCAGCCGTACCATGGCTGTTGACACGTCAGTCCCCCCCTCCCTGCAGCCATCGCATGGGGGGCACACAGGATGAATGTGTCACCAATAGCGGCAGCACATGCGCTGCAAGGGTACTGGGACATGCCCAAGGCAGCCAGCGTGGTGTGACATCCCCTGGTGCGCATACACTGTTCCCCTCAACATGGACTTGGTGACATGTGTGGCATGTGCAGTGTCCCACATGGACCACAGCCCATGGTGCATGGCCACCTATACTCAGCTACCCACCCGTGGATCATGGCCCAGACTAATGGCAACACGGACCATGATGAGGCAACAGACTGCGGGTGATGGGTGCGGGACCATGTGTACCCACAGGTGTAACTGACACCTGGATGCCTTTCCCCACAGTTGTCATAATGTCAGAGGGATCAAGTGCCACCACCAGGCAGTGACCCAGCTTCACAAAGGATGAGGAGAGGGTGCTCATCGAGGCATGCCACCTACGCCTGGATGTACTCACGGGCAGGGGAGGCAGCCAGATGGCGCGTGTGGAGGGCTGGGAGGACATGGCCCAGCAGGTGAACGTGGTGGCACCGTACAGCTGCATGGTACAGGAGTGCCACAAGCATTGGAACGATGGCTGATGGAGGGCCAAGGAGAAGGTGTCCAGCATCCAGGCATCCCTGTGGCAGACAAGGGGGGCCCTAGCTTGGCGGAATGGCTCAGCCCCAACGAGGCCCTCCTGGCCACCAGTGTGTCGAGGACAGCTGTGCAAGGTGTCCCAGGAGGTGACTTCCAGACGGGGGGCAGCCTGTTGCAGCATGGTGAGTAGCTGTGCACCCTGGCTGGACCCTGCCACGGACAGGCGTGCGGATCTGGTATTGTGTGGTCAGCCGTGTTGTGGTTGACCTTGCCACTGTGAAATGTGTGTCCTGTGCATTAACCATGTTCTCCCTTCCTCTTTCCACAGCACCATCATGGCTCCAGGGTGCAGCCATGGCCATGGCTGATGGTGTGGCCCTCACAGGCGATGATGCAGGCCCATACCATGGGGCCGATGACACTGACATGGGCGAATCCGCACCTGCAACGTCCATGCCCCGTGCACCACCGATCATGGTCCCAGTGGTGGAGGGCCCTGTAGACCCCTCCACCAGTGATGGCGAGACTGCCAGCAGGTACATCGCATGGTTGGGGAGCCTGTCTGGGTTGTCTGATGCTGACCCTGATGAGGCAGTGGACAAAGCAGATGCCCTCATCATGCTCACCAGTGGCATGCAGGGTGAGGGCAGTGGCACCGCTGCATGTTCCACCGTCACCAGCACCACTGCCATGACCGGTGGTGCACATGTTGCGGGGCTGCCTGTGCACATGACCCTGGGTGCCACCGATGTTCCCACTGTGCTGGACACCGGTGCAGTGGTGGCACAGCTTCCCATGGCTGTGGGCACCGTGCCTCCTGCACCACTGCCCAGTGCAGTACTGGTGACATCGGTCCCATCGGGCAGGGCACCGGTGTGCACGCACCCGCTACAGTGAGCCTGGGGGACACCACACATGGACAACCAGTGGCAGTGTCCAGCCATGCCCTGCCCACATCGCAGCCTGACAGGGTGCGTCCACCACCCGTGGATGACCCTGATGAGGCTGATACATCCCCTGTATGTCAGTGATGCCACCATGCTGCATCATCTGCTGACAACATGGGGGCCTACCTTGACCTGCTGCGGGCGATTGTGGAGAGTCAGGAGGCCCTCTGGGCGGAGTTCCAGAGCCACAAGGCCATCATGGTCCAGGAGCATGAGTCCACGGTGGTGTAGCATGCTCAGATGTTGGCTGAGACACACATCATGCAGGTGGGCGTGACTGCAGCCATGGAGCAGATTGCAGCTGCTGTGGAAGCAGTGGCTGCATCCACAGCACGCCATGGACATTGTGCATCCAGTCAGACACCCAGGAGCATGTCCAGGACACCCTGGTGGCAGGGCCATGTGAACCCCCTGCTGCTGACCCCATTGCCACTGGCATCCACACCCACCGTCCATGGCTCATCTGATGGGCATCGGACGGCCACCCCACTGGGCACCCATTCACAGTCTAAGTGCAGCACCCCTGCGAGGTCCTTGGGGATTCCCCCTGTGGCCAGTGGTGGCACCCCCATCACCGGCAGCCATGGCAGAGGCCACCGACGTGTCCGTGGTGGTCATGGGGCTGCCCTGTGATGCCCATGTCTACAGGCCTGTGGTGGCGGGTGGCACACCCGTGCGTACCAGCTGCCCTGTGTGTGGTGCCAGTGGTGGTATGTGTGGCAGTCACCAGCCCACGGTTGCCCGTGCACCACCCTGTGCTACCTGTGCAGACCATCCTGTGTGTATGTGTGTTCCGCTGTTGTGCCACGTGTCATAGGAATGATGAGTGCATTACGGTACCTGTGGTGCCCATGTGCTGGCCTCAGTGCGCACTGACCTGTGACAGCTTGAGCATGGCCTGTGTGGTTCTGGGGTGCTGTGTGCATGGTGTCTGTGTGTGTGTGTGTATCCCCCACCGTGTGCATGCGCCTGCATGTGCGTCCCTGTGTGTCGTACAGTGCCTGCCATTCCAATGACATGCTGTCCCTACACTGCAGTGCCCACACCTGCACGTGTACATACCTGCATACTCACCTGCGGGACCCAAAGTGTTCCTCTACCACTTGTGTGTGGTATGCCCCCGCCAGCCTGGGATCCCTGCGTCCCTGCCCGGCTTCACTTCCATGGTCCTTGGGGAGGGGGGCCCTGTCCATGCCCTCCCCCACCCCCTCCTCCTTCCTGGAACTGTTGCCCTCACATGCCTCGACAGGTATCCCATGGTCATGGGCCATGTTGTGTAGCATACAACATGCCAGAAATATGCAACAGGCCTTTCAGGACTGTACTGTAGGGCACCGCCTGACCAAGACAGGCACTGGAACTGCATCTTCAGCATGCCGAAGACACACTCAATGATGGCGTGTGTCGCGATGTGTGCCTCATTGTAGCGTTCCTCCACCACTGTTCCAGGTCATCGGATGGGGGTGAGGAGTCAGGGCCTCAATGGGTATGCAGCATCACCTGTGGGGGCAGACGTGTCTCTATTAGTACATTGTGATACACTGTGGCCTGTGCCATGTCCTCGTCCCACCCTCTGTGTGTGTGCCCCCTGTCCTGCTCCCCCGCTCATGCAGCAGAATACCTGACAGTCCTGCTTCCCTACTTTGGCTGCTCCTGCCTGCCCCCGTCCGCCGTGTGGTGCACAGCGCTTGCATGCCACTCTGCATCCACCTATGCACCCTGTTGCACCCCTGCTGTCCCAATGCCCTTGTGCCTGCTTCTGGCTGCCCACAGCCCACCCCAGGTGTCCCGGGCATGGTGCCACCCTGTGCTGTTGGCGCACAGTCACATGTACCTAACAGATGGCCACTTTGGATGTCCCTGGCCTCGAACCTCGTGCAGAGTGCTGACTGGTGCTATATGTATGCGTCATGTGTGCTCCCAGGGTGTGCCCTCCTCACCAGATGGTGCGCGGATTGCCACATGGATGCAGTCGATGGCCCCATCACACCTGGCATGCGTGCCACCCTGTGGAACCCCTGCATGGCTTCTGTCCACTCTGCCTGTATGCTGGGTAATTTGATGTATTCCGAAGCATGTGGTAGCAGTGGAATGAGGAATTGTGTGAGGAGGCAGGACATTGAGCCTCTGATATGCCAGTGGTGTCCTCAGTAGGCCCCCTGGAAGGTTCCCATGGCAAGAAGGCACTAGACTGTTGTCACCTTGGTCTCCATCGAGATGGCATGACCTTGTGCAGTGGGTGCCTGCATCTCATCATGACACAACTCACATAGCTGCCTCAGCATGGCCCTGTTGAGGCGGTATTGCCCGACTGTCTCCACTTCTGTGAGCTGCTTGAAGGACAGTCGGGCATGGTACCGCCGTGGGGTTGGCTGCCTATGGTGCCTTCCAGCACCCTGCCTCCTCCTCCTCATTAGGGTACCAGCTATGGCAACCACTGCCGGGTTCATCCCCCCTGTCACTGAGGCCCTCTGGTGTGGTTTGATGCCTGGTGTTGTTGCTGGCAAGCTGGCTTGCTTTGCCTGTCCCTCACTCTCTGGTTCTAGTTCCCCTCTGGCTGTGGCTTTGTGCTGCTGTGGTCATTCCATTCACGGCCTGCTGGTGTGCTAGACATAAGTCTGCTTCTTTTGTACTTATCTTTCTATGGCGCATCTTGGCTTTGCACTGGCTTTGCCCCAGAGATGCACCCTGGTTGTGCTTTGTGGTTCGGGTTGCGCTGTGTATGCATGGGTACGCCCCCTATATATGCACCGCATGTCATTACGTTGGCCTCTGGCACATATTTTTCAGCACAGGGCATCTCGTTTGGGCTGGCGCTTCCTCCCTGTTCCTGAATCGGCTTACAGCGCATTTCTGACTTGCGCCGGCGCATCTGGGTTGTGCTTGGCGCATGTGTTTTGTGAATCCTGCCATATATACATATATATGTACATATATATATATATATATATATACACACACACATACATACACACACACACACACCCCTACCTACCTACCCTGAACTAAGACAGTATGTGAACAATCAAATGGTGATGTATTTAATGTGTTATTGTCTCCTGATAACAGCTCAACTCAGGACACATATGATAAGAGTAATCAAGTAACAAAAGGGAGTGGTCTTAAGAAAAGTATGTTTTCTCCAAGCTTTCGACATCAAAGTATTAGAGACTTTGAGAACGCTATACAGCAGGGCATTGCTGAGGAATCGAGAAATATTGGACAACAACCATACAATAATCTATCTGCAAAGGAAAAACAGGCTATGAATGAGTTAAAATATGAAAGAAATTACAATAAAAAGTGCATATAAGTCATGGTCAACCGAAAGCCAGACCTGCTAATCACCTCAGAATCATGGCTCTCCCCTAAAATCTCAGATAATGCTATCTCTATCCCTGGTTACTCCTTAGTTAGACAGGATTGCACTGGAAGGGGTGGTGGTATTGCCATTTATATCTCCTCCGCTATCCAATACATTACTCTCCTTTCTCTCTCTCTCTCTCTCTCTCGCTCTCTCTCTCCCTCCCTCCCTCCTCCCTCTCTCTCTCTCTCCCTTAGCCTACAAGATGATCCTTTTAAACTTTCTCTCCCGATATTCTTAGCCAGAGCCTACTGTCGCCCTGACCTCCCTTCCCCCTCCTCCTCAATCACTGACCTCACCACAATCTCCTTTCACTCCTCCCCTAATGAGCTGCTTGTTCTTGGGGAACTTAATATGAACTGGTTCTCATCATCTCCAACTCCAAAATTCTCCTTGCTACCTCATCTCTAAACTGCTCTCAGCTTATCACTGACCCTACTCATCACAACCTTAAATCACAAAACTACTGGGTGCTGACCACCCACCCCATCACATTATTGCTTCTGACACCCTCCTGGACGCCCTCAGCAATCACCTCTTGGTATACTTTGTTTATAAAGTCCAACTCCCAAAAGCTCCTCCCAATATACATTTAATCCACTCATTTAGCTCCTTAGACGTATCTGGCCTCCATAAGGAACTGTCAAATGCTGACTGGCTGCTTATCTCTTCTTCCAGCTCCATCGACTCAGTCTTTGCCTTCTTCCAATCCACCTTCCTATCTGTATGGGATAAGCATGCTCCCTTAAGGAAAACAAGTCAGAGGCACCCACCTCACCTGGATCTCTGCAGAACTTCTTGCTTGTCTGCTTGCTAGAGACTCAGCATGGAAGGCTCACAAGTCTTCAGACTCCCCCAAGACTGGCTCAAATACTGCACACTGAGTAATGCCTGCACCAGAGCCATCAGGCTAGCCAAAGCAGAGCACTTTTCCACTAACTTGCAGAATAACATTATCCACCCCTCCAAGCTCTATAAGGTTGTTCATGCCTTATTCTCCCCAAAGGCCCAGCCCACGGTCCCCATTCTTAAAGCAAATTATGTCTCTATCTCCGACCCTCTTTCAGTAGCCAGCGAGTTTAACACCTACTTCACCTCCTGTGCTTCCACTCTTCTCTCCTCTCCTCCCTCTCCTTCCTCCCTCCAGCATCTCCTCTGTTTCCCACCCATTCTCCATCCCCTCCTTTCTCCTTCTCTCCTATCTCATCTGCTGTCCCCTTCAAGGCTCTCCTAGCCCTCAACCCCCGAAAGGGTACTAGAGCTAATGGCCCCGACCCTAAACTCCTACATCTCTCTGCCCCTGCAATTGCTGTCCCTATCTCCTCCCTCCTTACACTCTCATTCTCCCTGAGCTCTGTTCCTGCAGCCTGGAAGCATGCCAGCATTATACCATTTCCTAAAGGTGGTGAGTCCTCTAATCCAGGCAAATATTGCCCATATCTGTCCTTCCCACTCTGGCTAAACTCCAGGAGCACCTGGTTTTATCTAAACTCTCCCCCATTCCTTGACTCCACATTTTTCTTCACCCTTTACCAGTCTGGGTTCCGTAAATCCTGTTCCACTTCCACCTCCCTCATCCAGTTTACTGACTCCATTCTTTCTGGTGTGGATCAGGACCATATTAGAGCAGCCATTTTTGCTGACCTAGCCAAAGTCTTCAACAGTGTTGCCCACTACCTTCTCCTCACAAAGCTTGCTACAGCAGGGCTCTCCATCCACACCACTAACTGATTCCGCTCCTACCTCGAAGGCAAGACTGTCAGTTAGAATTGGTAATTCCACTCCCCTTCCCTTCCAATATGTACCAGTGGCCCCCAAGGCTCTGTCCTTGGTCCAGTACTCTTTTCAATGTTCTTAAATGACCTCCCTGCTGAATATGCAGTACCCCAAAGTTGAGGTCCCCAGTATTCCCCAGTCTTCCCAGAGTACCCCAGTATAGGTGCCACAGTGGTTAGGTGGCAGGTTGGGGCGTATGTTTGCTGGAGCCCCTGAAAAGAAACTGCAGCCTTGCAGTTTAAAAACTATGAATTTTTTTCTGTCTGCAGCCTGCCCAGCACTGGCATGAGTGTGTGCCACCTCCCTCCAGCTCACACTGGGCAGCTGCTTGCCTCCCTGGTTGCTAGGGACTTGGCGTGCCGAATGCCAGGGAGGGTTCTTGTGGCCAGAAACAGCCATTTTTTAAAAAAGTAGTGCGGTTGGTTTGGTGGCAGCAGCACTCAGGAGTGCTCTCAGGCACCCCAATAAAGAACAGAAGAAAAGCCGGCCAAAGTGACAGGGAGAGAGGGGACACAGGTAGTGAGGCATAGAAGGTGCTTACCTGTGGTCTGCTTCTTGTCCCTTCATGCAGAGTCGGTCCCATGGTGCTCCGCGAGTGTCTGGAAAATCTGGTGGCTCCAGTCCCTCCCCTCCTTCCATCCTTAGTGCAGTGTGGGCTCTGTTCAGCTGATTTTTATTTTATTAAAAGTAAAGTTTCAGTCCCAGCGGTGCCCACAACCAGGGAACGCATCTCCGAGCAGGTGTCAGTGCAGAGGGGCGTCTGGCATCGCAAGGCCCCTCAGTCATCCCAAGTTCCTGCCTGCAAAAGTCCTTCCCTCTTCCAGAAAATCTCATGCCTCCCACAGCAGCTTCCTTCTACTGAGGTTGGGGCGGTGAGTCAGCAGCAGCACCACTGGACAGGTGCTGACCACCAGAGAGTTGGTTTTTTTTTAAATAAAAATAAAATAATTGTTTAAGCACACAAGGCGCTTGAATAGATGGCTCAACACCATGGAACGGGTGAACCAGAAGGGGGCTCCTAATTTAAATATTCATCGGGCGCGGCGATGCCCAGAGGGAAGGGGGCCCAGGATAAAGGCCCATAGTAGGGGGCCTATTAATATTCATAAAGGGGGCATACAGAAGGGGAAGAGTGACAGCAAGGCCCCAGTCAAGCCTAAGATTTAAAGGGGCCCAGCCAAAACTAGAGGCCCACAATTGTTAAGAGAGCTAGCATAGGCCCACAGCTGTTAAAAAGGCAACCCGGCCCACAGGTTCGTCAGGCCTAGTAAAGGCCAGCATTTAAAGGGGTAACAGACCCCAGGATTTAGAGAAGCCTAAGTCAAGGCTCAGGATTAAAGGGATCCAGTCATATAGGCCCACAGTTATTCAAGGAGCCCAGCCATATAGGCCCACTGTTATCTTAAAAGGGCAAGTTAGGCCCACCATTGCTGTTAAAGTGGGCAACTAGGCCCAAATCTCAAAGTGGCAAGTTAGGCCCACCACTGCTGTTAAAGCAGGCAACTAGGCCCAATCTTAAAAATCCAAATTAGGCCCACAGGTGTTCAAGGGGCCTGATCAAATGGAAGGCCACAGAGACTTAAAGGGGCAACACAAGGCCCAGGACCCATAGCTAGCCATTTAGGCCCACAGGTGTTATAGGCACCCAGCAGTATAATCAACCCCAGGTGTGATAGGAACCTAGCTAGCCATGTAGGCCCACTAGTGTTAAAGGGGTCTGGTCAGACATCGGAGCCTATAGCCTTTTAGAAAGCCTACCCACAACTGTAGTATATCCACAGTAACAGGAGAACCCGATTTAGCTAGAGGGACCCCCTCGTAGTTAGGTCCACTGAACGCTAGGATTCACCCAGAAGAATAAAGTGCCTGTTTATTTACTGTGCTCTGGACATTGAGACTGTGCAGCTGACCACTACAGTAGGAACTGTGACATTTCTTGCATTGCTACTCATCCTGCGAATACTATTACGTGCCAGAACTGTCTTGGATTGTTTTATGCCAGCATTTTGGTGTTGAAAAAGTACCTGAATCAGTCTTCAACAATCTCCAGAGTCACTTCACCCTGGTGCAACCCTGTCAGTTTTCATCAATTCTTCAGGAATCATCTTCCAGTGTATCCCGGAAGCGGCCAACAGCAACTCCACAAAGAACCGTGCTGCAGTCGTCTCAAAGTTGCATTGCCCTGTTTATTATTTTCCTCTTACAGTTTCCCAAGTACAGATTGGCCCAGTGCAAAATCTGCTGTCCATTTCTTATTTTTATGTCCGCATCAGCGTACCATCTGAATAGTCAGTGTCAGTTCTCTGAGTGACACTCTGTTTGTTGTTTTGTGTGTGCCCTTGGCTTGTCCAGCCTTGGGGCCCAGAAGACCATCGTACTCTGACGTCCAGAGGCTTCCTTATCCAGACTTCTGTATCCAGTGGAATCTGCATCATTCTTCTCATCCGGCAGTCCTCAAGCGGGCTGTAGCAGAATCTTCTTCTTTGTCTTCTCATCCGGCAGTCTAGAAGCGGGCTGTGGCAGGGTGATCTTCTTCGTCTCCTCATTCGGCAGTCCAGAAGCTGACTGTATCTTCTTTGTCTTCTCATCTGGCAGTCCAAAAGTGGGCTGTGGCCAGGTAGTTTGTTTCAAATCCTTCACCTGGCATTCCAGAAGTGAATTGTGGCCAGGTGGTTTGCAGTGTTTCCTCTTTTCCAGGCAGTCCAGAAGGGGACTGCAGCCGGATCTTGTGTGTTCCCATTCCATCAGCCCTCAGTGGGTTCTTAGCCAAAGAAATCTTGATCCTGTGCTTGTGTTCCAATGACCCTCCAGAGGTGGGGTGTGGCCGAGAACTCACGATCTGTTAAAATCCTCTCTGCATCCTTTAGTTTCCCAAAAAGATTTTCACAATTGCATTGAAGAGCCAGTTGAGTTGCTTACATTTTCTTCTTGACGACAGAGAAAATCTAAACATGCATGAGCTGCCATCTGCCATATGTATAGACTCTTTCTATAGCATATAGAATGACTGATAGTGTGGTGTACTTCAGATAACTGTTAGAGGTGCACCTCAGGGTTGGTGTAGAAGTCGGAACAGGGATTAGAAATAAGACGCTCTTACAGTGTAGCTGTTACAGCCAGTCAATACTTTTTGCTGATTGTCCTATAGAGTCAGCCTCTTACAGGAAGTATAACTAGGATGCTCTTACAGCATAGCTGTTACAGCTGATTCTTTTTACAGTCCTCCTCATACAGGAGATTAGAGTCATAGTATAAGGCCTCAGGGCACTAGTAAGATATCTGAAGTAGTATTTAATGTTGTTGTTAACCCCCTTTTCTCCTGTTCCCTACCCTGTGGTCTGTTGCTTAATAAACTGGTTCCTTTCTCAAATCGTGCCTCCTGCCTCTCCATTTTGGTGAAAGTAACAACAGGTAGCCAAACAGGAAAAGAACTGCCTTGCCACCTAGTAGATGTACTTTGAAAGTTTGATTTCTAGTATTCAGACAATCGAAACACTCACCCTCTTATTTATCCCATCATATACAGTATATATATATATAGATATATATACTTTTCTCTATCTTCCAGGCTCACTTCTTATGTACCTCAGCATCCATTCATATGTATGCCGATGACACAGTCCAGTTTGCCTCTGTCCAATCTCCTTCTGATTTGCTGCCCAGTCTACAACTGGACTTTGATAACATTCAGCGCTGGTTCAGGACAAATCAGCTGACTTTAAATGCCAAGAAAGCAGTCTCCATGACCTTTGACTCTAGGCAAAAACTTGCCAGGATTGTTGTCCCCCCTCCTTCTGTACCCTGGATGAGCTTGACATTAAAGTTTTCCCATCTTTCAAATACCTTGGGGTCTGGCTAGACAGTCATCACAACTTTTCTGAACATGTGGATGCCATTCACCCAAAAACTCCATCCCAAACTTGGAGCTCGTTACCGCAACCGTGGCTGCATCCCTCTGCAGGCCCGTAGAGCTCTTGTACAGAAAATGATTTTGCCTGCATTTGTCTATGGAGACATTGTCTGTAGTGCTGCTCCTAAATCCACCCTGTCCAGGCTAGACCCACTCTTCCACTCCTTCTGCCACTTTGCACTGGATGCTCGGAGCTCCGCCTCAAACTCACCACTGCCCTCTCTATACTTCATTCTCCTTCTCTTCACTTAAGGATGGATGCCTGGCCCATTGCACTACTTTTATAGCCAAATGCTGGCTGGGCTCTCTCCCTTCTTACCTTTCCTCTATCATCTCCCTGCCCCCACCCTCTCCCTATGCCTTTCGCAGCTCCTCTTTCCACTCCCTTGCTCGCCCACCGAGAACCTCCTCGACTGGCCAAGTTGCATTCTCCTACCGCTTCCCCAAACTATGGAACTCACTCCCATTACACATCAGGTCTGCCTCATCCTCCTTCTCTCTTGCCCCGCCTCCTGTCTGAGCTCACCACTCCCTCTGTAACTGCTACTGACACCCCCTGTTCATCTGCATGTACTGACCCAGCTTGGATGGCCCTCAAATTGTGAGCCCTATTTGAACTTCTCACTTGCCTGTCCAGTCCTTCTGACTGTTGTAGATTGGGTGTGTTTCATGCTTCATCTACCCATGTAAGGTCTTCACCCCACAGAGATGGAAGTCCACCTCCCCTTCTGTCCATGTCCCCTGTCACTCCTTTTTCCTACCTCTTCTCTTTTCCCTCTCCCTTCCTGCCCATTTCTGTGTCCCTTATCTTATAATCTTGTCTCCCCCTCTATGCTATCACACCAGTCTGCACCTCCTCTCATCTCAGTTCTTACACTACTTCCCTGCCTTCAGCTGCTTCAGTAGGTCTGTTGGCTGTCCATTTACCTCCCTGTGCATTCTCTATTTTACCTGTTTACCACTCCAGTGTACATAGGTGTAATACCTGTTTATTGCCTGAATGCCACTCTAGTGTACTTATGGGTACATTTTGTGTACATACTGTATGTGTAAATAACTGTACATTACCTGTATATTCTAGTATATTTGTTTCCTATATGTTCCATACACTGTATTTTATTCATACTGTAATCCTTCCTGCCCCCCTAGTGAAACTCTTCAAATAAATAAATATAAAGGAAGGCATAATTGTTGTACAAGACACATCTCAATATATGTCTGAGACTGAGGCAATTAAGTGATGAAAATTGTTACAAATCACTTACTGTTAATCCGACTACAGCTTACAAAAATGAATTGATTGAACTGATAGAGCTCGTGATAGTGGCTGTATTAATGACACAGAATGTATGTATTTAGAAACAACTTATGCTATTACACCCGCCCTTTACACACCAAAAGTCCACAAGACTGGGAGGACCCCAAGGGAGAAAGGAGACCCTCCGGGAGCCCTTTGTTTCAGGGATTGGATCTCTCAGTGAGGTTCCATCGAGATTTGTGGACCATTACATAAAGAAAATGTTTCCAAAGATGAGTTTTATCAGAGGCAGTATGGGCGTAATTAACAAGCTACAGGATTTTAAGTAAGAGAATGATTTTTGCTGAGTAACTTTTGACATCAGTTCACTTGATACTTGCATAAACCATGAACACAGGGTGCGAGCAGTAAAACAATTTTATAACTATGTATGTGGATTTACAGAATGCACTTCAAAGTCTAATTTTATTGCTTTGGCACAGTTATTTCCTGTTTGGTAAGGTCTATTTGTAAACTAGGGGACTGTGATGGGGCTACATTAGCCCCATTTGTATGCAAATATCTTTCTAGCTTGATGGGAAAAACATTTTGGTCCACATATTCAAAGGAGATGCGTGGTCCATCCCTAGATGCACCGGCACATCTCCAGACTTGTGATGACCATCAGGGGCATGGCAATATTCAGAAACCTCCGACATGCCACACAAAAGTAACTGCACTGTGATGCAGAATATCGCAGTGTGGGCGTGCAAATGAGCTGCCCTTCATGCATATTCCCTGCATCATAATATTGAAACCTCCCCTGGTGAAGACATGATCGGTTGCTCCGGCACAAAGTTATTACACCAAAACCCTGTCCTGAGTTTGTGCTGGGCAGGGTGGTGCTCGCGCAAAGTCCATGGCCGTTCATATTAACCCCCCCTCCCAGGCCAATCACCATACAAGAAACCTGTTTCCCAGACCTGTTTCCATAGTGTAGTGCCCCCCTCCCTAGCCCGGATCCCTGATAGAAAAATACAATGACAGTGTCCCTGTTTCCATAGTGTAGTGTCCCCCACCCCAGCTCCAATGCCCAATTGAAAAGGATATTACAGTTTCCCCTATTCCATGCTGCAGGGACCCCCCCTCCCAGCCCCGATCAACTAAGAATAACAAGTTTCACCTGTTCCATGCTGTAGGGACCCCCCCCCAGCCCAGAGTACTGAATGTAATAGTATACGTAACTGCATCCCGTTGCCATAGTGTAGTATCTCCCCCACCCTGGTAGGCTGCAACCATCCTCCACACACAGAGACACACAATTTGACCTGTGCCGTGACTGGCACAGCCGCCACACACTGTGACAGCCAGCTGCCAACTGATTGGTACCTGAGCACATACAGTACATAGTACACACTCATTGGTTGGTGATATAGCGGGGCAAAGCCCCCCTGAAAAAACTTTTCTACAGAGGACAGCACAATGCCAAATGTCAGCATTGTGCAGTTGATGTAATGACAGTCAGCAAATTTCTTGTCGCTGCAGTGACATGGAATCGAAGACACTACATGGTAATAGTCTATTGAGGACAGATATTGCCCACCCGAGATCTCTCGTTGCCAACATCTCTTATAGTCAGTTTTTAAGAATAAAAAGACATTGTTCGATGCCAGAAACCTTTGAGAAGGAGGCAGGGATGCTGTTGACCACATTTCTGGAGACAGATTACTCAGCTAGGATAGTCAAAAAAACAAGACAAAAAGCTGAAAATGTAAAGAGAGAGAGACCTTACTGATCCCAAAGGGTGGTGAACAAGTTTGTGATCCATCTAGAATTACATTTGTGACTGACTTTCATAGAAATTCCTGTACAATCGGGAATATTGTTAGAAGGAGATGACAACTTTTACAGCAAGATAATGAGGTGTGGGATCTATCTTTTGTCAGATGCCAAGAGTGATATTTAAGAGAGGTGTGAACCTGTCTGACCATCTTGTAGACAGTCACTATATAGACCCTAATGCAAAGAGATACAATAAACAGAAGGGCTTTTTTGCATGCCATGGTTGCAGTATTAGTAAATATGCTTTTGAAGGGAAATATTTTAAAAATCCTATCAAAGGGAAAACACATCATCTGAGTACACATGTAAACTGTAGGACACCATATGTGGTGTATGCGGGGTGGTACAGTTGTGGCAAGGTGTATGTTGGGAGGACTACGCCTCCTGTTAAAGAAAGGATACAAGAGCACATCTGTGCTATTCTTGAGGGCAATAGGGAAAGGGTCTTAGGTGATCATTTTCAAGACTCCCACAACTGCACCACCTCCTCTTTTAAGTTTAGGGCAATAGATCATGTGTTACAGTCTGTGAGAGGAGGGGATAAAATGAAGATTTTATTGCAACATGAAACAGAATGGTTCAATAGAATCCAGAGCATGTATCCTAATGGTTTAAATACTGATATGGATTTTAAGCTGTCCCTCTGAAGTTATTTTGTTTGACACTCTAAGTTTTACACTGAATATTGTGCCATAACAACTGTCTGTGCTATAAGAAGTTGGTGAAAAATGTAAAAGTGAGTGGCAGATTATATAGCAACATAGAAACATAGAATTTGATGGCAGATAAGGACCACTTGGCCCTCATAGTCTGCCCATTTTCCCTACCTGTTTCTTATACCACAGATCCTAAATGATCTGCGGCTTACCCTCACTTTCCTGTCACTAGAGTTCCTTTATGTCTGTCCCATGCATTTTTGAATTCCCCTATGGTTTATGCCCCTACAGTCTCTGCCAGGAGGCTGTTCCATTGATCCACCACCCTTTCCGTGAAAAAATACTTTATCACATTACCCCTAAGTCTGCCCCCCTCTATTTTCATATCATGACCCTTTGTTCTTGAACTTTTTTTTTTGAAAGATGCTACCCTCTTGTACCTTATTTACACCCTTGAGGTATCTGAAAGTCATTCTACATAATCCTTTTACTTGGAACTATGTGTATGGTGATCCTGACTAAAATTTAAAAGTAACTTTGTATGGATAATAATAATAATAATAAAAATGTTAAATGTTTTTGAGACCAGGTAGATCCCTCACACAGTGTTTTAATGAATATAAATACACAGAGAGAAGTATAACCCTCCCACCACCACCACCCCCGCTTGTTTAACTAGCAGGGCTGCCCCTCTCACCACATAGTGTCTAGGGGCAAAAGAGAGGGATGGGGGTTTACATAACAAGTACACACATTTAGTTTCTAAGCCTGCTATCACGGACAGACAATCAAGTGTGGCAACTACCTGGCGCACACCTGGTGGGACCATTTACCATGGCCAGCAACCCAGGTCCCTGGGAGAAAACGTTTGCTCACAATTGTTCTAGGTTTGAACTTCTGGACAGGGGCACCCAAGTAACTCCAGACACAAGGAAGCAGTAACAATACTGTCCAAACCAGGCTGGGGTTCTAGAGTGTGGCTTTTATTCATGTAACAAAGTAGGAATAATCACAAAGCGAAGATGGACCCCCACAGGGCTACACACACTGGTATTGCAGATTACTGAGGTACAGATATTCCTGAATTCTCATTTAGCATAGGCGGAAGAAACACAAACAGCGAACACCCTGGTTCTGAAATGGAGATTGGCACACACGATCAGAACTGGTACATTTCCCATCGACTAGGCACACATGACCAGTACTAGGACACTTTCCCATATTTCATGAGGAATGAAGGTGGTACACACCACCACAAAGGAGCACATCCAGGCTCAGGAACTTCCAGAACCCATCATACTGGGGTAAACTGAGAGAAAACAACCCACATCCAGGGGTAACTACTTCCATTAGGCATTGGCCAGATGCACTAAATGAAAAAAGTACTGGTGCCCAAACTGAACCCCGAGAAGTAAACTGGTTACTCCAGATGGAGGGGTCTCCCACCTTTTGCTTCCAAGTTTATACTCGGCCATTCATCTGGTTAATAACACCCTTACAGAAACTGTAGATGCTGTCTTGAAATGATTTTCGCACTTAACAAACTACATGGCACACCTCAGAGGTGTCAGAAAATTAAAAGTTCTGTACTTGGACGGTCACATACTGGACTCCAACATAGGCAGACACTTTTAAACACAGAAAGTCTAGGTGACCGAGTCCCTTTGTCAGAGAAATTGTGCCCATCCTGGGATGACACAAAAGTACTCACAGTTCCTGAAGTTGTACAAAGGCAGCTTCACCAGACAGACTGGGTTGAGTGGATTGCCCCTGAGACCTGAAGATCGCCCCCATCCCTCCTGGGATGAGGCAAAGGAAAACCCACTTGGCAAGGTCTCCACCACTTCAAACACTGTCTTCTATGTTCTTCTGCTAGGGTGAGAACAAACTACCCAGAACCAAAGAGGTAGCTCTCTGACAGAACTAAGTGAGGAGCTGCACAGCAAGCTGCAGCCTCCTCATGGAACTCCATTCTACAGACTGCTGAACATTCTACTCTAGCTGACAACTGCTTGCCAGAGTGTGACTTATGCAGCTGCTAGAGTTCTAAGATTACATCATCACTCCAGCTTAGCTGAGGCTGAAAACAGAGCATGACAGAGTGAAACCCATTTACCTGGCATTTCACTAGCTGCCTTCCTTGCCTGCCACTGATTCTAAGTGGGATTCTAGTAACCCCTGGGAACAAGGGGGTTACATAAGTATTAAGCTTAATTATGGACTATCGTAGAATGTATAGCAGCTCACTGTTGGCTTTGTAGGTGGTTTTAAATTATTGGTGCTGGTTTGCAAATATTTGACACTGTAGTAAACACATTTATGGATTTTTTATTACTGTATTAGCTTATTTAACTTGTATTATTCACTTGGATTATCAGTCATGTTTAGGAGGTTCTCTGATGTGTTTTTTTCTGTGCATTCCTGCTAAGTTTCATACTAAGTAGTTAGGAGCTATGGGGGTCCCATGGTAGGCCCATTTCCGCTCCTGTCCTCTTCACCCATAGTATGTCAGTTTGTGCCTGTTCAGAATACGGGAGTCCAGATTTTTTTTAAACTGGGTCTAGTTTTTTGAGTAAACAATCTCCTCTGGCAACTCATTCCAGGGGCAACCACCCTCTGAGTGTAGAAAGCCTTTCTCCTGTTTGTGTTACACTTGATGTGTCTCAGCTGGACAGGGTGGCCCCTGGTGCCCTTCTGATCATGTTTAACTGCAGATTTAGTTCATTTAACATATAGTCATCCTGCATTATATCATAGCACATCAATAGGTCTCCTCTAACTCTTCTCGTCTCTAAGGACATCAGATTCAATTTACTTAATTGTTGTTCACAGGACTCCCCCCGTAGGTTGCATATCATTCTAGTGTCTCTGCACCCTCTCAATTCCTGCCACTGCACCCTTATTTATGGGTCCCCACACTGGGGCACAATAGTCTAGCATCAGTCTAACGTAAGCTCTATACAGGGGCATGATCACTGCCTTACTTTGGCTTCTGAAGTTTTTCTTTATATTACATAGCACCCTTTTTGCTTTTATTATTTGATTAATACTCTGAGCTGATATTTAAGTTTGTGGTCCACCAGAATACCCAAGTCCCTTTCCATGTCTGATTTTCACAGCATTTGCCTGTTTACACTATAGTTTTTCTTGGGGTTCCTGTTTCCTAGGTGAATCACACAGCACTTGTGTATATCAAAAACACATCCCTCTAGCATTTGTCTAGCTATAAATGCTATCCAGATTCTTCTGAATTTCCTGCAACCCCTCCAGGTTGTGTCACCAGCCCTGCCAATTTAGTGTCATCTGCATATTTACTAATCCAGTTATATACTCCTCCTCCCATTTGTGCCATGAATATTCTGAATAACACCGGTCCCTTGACTGATTCCTGGGGAGTCCCACTAGTCACCGGCACCTCATCAGAGTAGTAGCCCTTTATACACACCCTCTGTGACCTGTCTGCCAGCCAAGCCTATATCCGTCGGCTCACTCTGTGATCCATATCTATATCCATCAGGCAAGGTAATATTTCTATGTGAGAAACGTTATCAAAGGCCTTCGTGAAATCTAGATACACATAATCCACCTCCTCCCCCCATCCAATGCTGCAGAAATTTTTTCATAGAAGCATAACATGTTAGTCACACATGACCTTCCCGCCACAAATCCATGCTGCTCACAGTCTTCCTGGTTTGTTTCTATTAAATGTGTATTTATCACATCTTTTAGTACAGATTCCATCAGCTTGCCTGGCACTGAGGTCAGGCTTATGGGCCTATAGTTCGTGTGATCAGCTCTATCACCCTTCTTATGAATGGGTATCACATTTGCTGTCAACCAGCCCCTAGGCACCTCCCTGCTCTCCAGTGAGTGCTGGAAAATAAGTGTTAGAGGGTTTGCAATATTTGGAGAAAGTAATTTAAGAATGTTGTTTGAAATGTTATCTGGTCCTGCCGAGTTAGTATTCTTTAAGGCCTTTATTTTGTTTAGGATAATGTCAGGTGTTATCTTTATACCTAATTCCTTATTTGGTGTGATGTTTACCAATCCCTTGGATTTTGTAGAAAAAACAGTGCTAACATATCTAGTAAAAATATTTGCCACCTTAGTTGGATCAGAAATTAATGCACTACCCTCTTTAATGATACATTGGTTATTGTTTGTTTTTCTAAGTGAATTAACAAAGCTATACAAATTTTGCATGATATCCCTTCTGGCTGTAGCTGCCAGCTTGAATTCCATTCCTTGTGTATTTCGTTTTATCATTTGCTTACATTTACCATGAGTTTGTTTATACTTTGCCCAGGTGTGAGTATTTTTATTTCTTTTAAAGTTAACATACAGCCGATTTTTTCTGTTCACAAGTTTAATTATTGTCTTGGTTAGCCATCTTGTTTTTTTCCCCTTTTATTGTATACCTTAACATTTTGGATATGTTTATTACATATTGCAAAAACATGCTTGGTAAGGGTACCCCACATCTCCTCCACTGACTTATTAGCTAATGCACTTTCCCAGTTTATGTTGTCTAGTTCTTTCAATATTTTAGATTCGTCTGCCATTTTTGTGCTATAGATTTCTCTACACCCTTTCTCGATTGGTATGTACTGCTAAAAATGTACCCCTTCATGGTCACTGTTTCCTAATGGTGCTATCGTATGGCACCCTGTAATGTTTATCTCCCTTACTGCTATTACCAGATGTAGAATATTTTTCCCCCTAGTTGGGGTATTTACATGTTGGGTTATATCCAGTTCTTGGCAGAGCTCCATGAATATTTTACTTTGAGAATTTGAGGTCTGCTGGTTTTCTCAGTTTATGTCATTATTCTTTAAATCCCCCACAAATATCACCTCACCCACTTCACACACTCTGGTTAATTCAGTGTTTATTTGATTTGAAAGTTCCACCGTTTCCCCTGGAGGCCTATAGCACACCCCTACTATTACATGTTCATTTGTACATGTGTCTATCCAAATCCAAATGGTTTCTGGACCTGTTATACCCAGATTAACCTTATCAGTAACATTTGTAGCTTTAATTTTATTTGCTATAAATGCTGCTATTCCTACCCCCTTTTTCACATATCCTGGTATTTCCTTTCCCCAGTCATTTTGGTCCGACCACCATGTTTCAGTGCTGAAGGCCATATCAGCATCTTTTTCAGCACTTATAAGTGCCTCCAGTTCTTCCTTTTTATTGTTTAGACTCTGTGCATTAAGGAGTATACAGTGGTTTACAGTTTTGGGGGCTTTGTCCCTGAAATAGTTTTTATTTCTTGCAGTATAGTGCCTTAAAGGTACTGCGCCCCCACCCCCGGTACGTAGTTTAAATGAATCTTTACTTGTTCTTTTATTGCTGTTGTCAATGTTTTGGTACCGAGAGTGTTCAGGTGTAACCCATCCTTTTTATACAAACTTTTTTTTATTCACAAACCTATTACAGGTATCTATAAAAACCATGCCTCTTGTGCCATACCCCTTCAATAATCTACTATTTGCTGGCCCAGTGGTGCTGATGTTTGAGACACTGGACACCACACCTCGTGCTGAGCCGGCAATCTGGGTTCGGGAATGGACTCGGTCCGCCGGGGGCTAGCAGGGGGAGGGAAGGATTGGGCGTCCTGTGACTGCTCTCCTTCCTTTGGGGTGGGCGAGGGACATGCGACATATTGAATCGACACCCAGCAGAGGCTGGATACTCCACAGATGCTGGCATATGCAGGGGAGGAGCACGGCAGACGTCTGCACATGTGTGTGTCAATGTCACTCCATGACTGGCTCCTTAGTGGGCAGAAAAATGGTGGAAAATCAGTGGGACAACCTTGGCGGCTGATGGCCAGCCCTGCACCCCTGGAGTCATGTGGCGTCTTCGCCATCTCCATGCCACAGGTCCCTATGGGGGGATCCTGCCATTGGCTGGATGAGTGATGGGGCATATGGATTCGCACACCTGACCAACTCCAGGGGTGCGGGTGCCGGTGATCGTGTGTTGAAGGGGACCAATCCAACCAAGGCGGAAAAACTGTGGCATAAAAAATAAATAAATAAATAATCTACTATTTATTCTTTGTATAGTACAGTTTTCTTCAGGGTTGCATCCATCATTTGGCAGTATCCCAGAAATGATTAGTATTTGACCCCTTGCCAGTATAAGGTCAGCGCTATCTAGAATCTCATCCACAATATCTTTTTTGTGTTCCTTCCCGATATTATTTGTCCCCACTTGGAGCATGATTACCTATTTTTTAGGTGTCTTGGCAAGTAGTCTTGGCAATCTCTGTTTTATATCCTTTACTCTTGCCCATGGCAGGCAATTTAGTGTCATATGTGTCTTTCTTATTGTGGAATCCCCTATCACCAGTATTCCAATATCTAAAGTTGTACTGCGAGATTCTAAATCCTGAACTTTTTCTGGCATGAGTGTTTCTGTGCTTGATTCAGTATCCATGCTGAGTGAGGAGAACCTATTGTGGATGGCCACCTCTGTGGCTCCAAGTGTTCGCCTCCTTTTTCTGTAGGGGGCCTTCGTTACATTTGCCCGGCTACCTGCATCCATATCCTCACTGGCTGTTGCCCAGCTATATTGCTCTGAGTCATCACTAGTACTCATTATTGTAGTAATAGTGGGGCCCCTACCCAGTAGATTTGGGACTACTGTGGTCGTTTTTCCTCCAGCTTCCTCTGATTGATTTGAGGGAAGGGAGTCTCTACCTGCTGCAACTCCCTCAGTTCTTTCTTTAGTTTTTCATTTTCCCCACATTTGTAACACACATATAATGGTATTTCACTCCTAGGGGTGGTTTTACAATACATCCCACATTGCATACATTTAACCAAATCCCCTTGTTGACATAGGGCCTCCAGCAGCTGATCTATGGTAGTTCTGTTCATGCTAGCCATTGCCTTATGTCTTTCTATGGTTACACTTCCGCTAGGCTCACCCTTTCCTTCTTTCTGTTTCATCTTTCCTGTCCACAGCCCCACAGTCCCCACCAGACATGTCTTGGGTATCTCCGCGCACTGCTACGTGCACTCTCCAGGCTCACGTTGCTCGCTTTGGAGTCTGAATTTAACCCCCGCAGACCAGAAGTGCATCACTCCCACCCGTGATCCCCTTTACAGTTAGAACAAAAGATCTGTTACATTAAATTGCTTTCAGGAAAATCCATTATTTCTGACTTTGGGCAGGCAGTATAGCCTAGAGGTTAGAGGAATGAGGTGTGAATGAGCTTGATGCATCCAGCAGACCAGACCTGAGTTTGATTCTCACAACCTCCACTTGCATACTGTGTGTCTCTGAGCAAGTCACTTAACCGCCCAGTGCTCCCAGGTCGCCCCTGAAAACAGGCACTTGTGCCTAGTGGGCCTTACCCGGTTACCAAAGACTAAAATAAAAAAATAAATAAATAAACTGTGTGTAGTATATTTACACTTTTGTCGCAGTCCACTTTTGCCACAACCCGACCTGCCAGACTGCCACCCGCAGTCCAGGTCTGAAGCCACCAGCCTCTCACAGAAACGCAGGTAGTCTGAGAGCCACAGCCGTGGTTCTCTGATGAACCTGACCTGTCAGACTGCCACCCACAGTCCAGGTCTGAAGCCACCAACCCCTCACAGAAATGCAGGTACAGACTTGCCCTCAGGGACTGATTACCTCCAGGAATGGAGCCCTAGCTGCCAATTTTTTCACCACCACCCGTTTCCTGATTAAATACACATAACCCACTTCCCGGCCTTCTAGCTCCACTCTACTGGCTGTTGCCAGCCACGCCTCATTAATTATCTAGGCCTTAATTTTCATTGGTACCCCATCCTCCCACAAGATCCACTCATTTCCTTGGCCCTCTCAAGGAACTGTTGCAAATCCTGTGTATTACTGGTAAAATGAAATATCTCCATGTTAAGAATGTCATCTGCGCCTATCCTTCTCTATAGTTGCCTTATATTACTTTGTTTTACGCTACTCAAAATTTCGGTTTTCAACTCGGACAAAGGCCAGTTTCCCTCCCCTATCATCTATCAAGATATAGCCTCCCACATTAGACCATGGCATCCTACACCAGGGACAACTCCTCTATGGTCATGCCCCTCCTCCCACCAGGCCATAACTATAGAACACGTGCAATTCCCAAGGATGGTGTCGGCTCTATCAGTTCTCTATGTTTTATCCATAGCAATTAACAATCCTGCCCTTAACACAGCCACCGCTAAACCAATGTACGCTAGAAGGAGTAGCAAAAGAATATTTAGCAGGCTAAGACACTACCTTAAAAAACTACTACTGCTTCTCCTACTCTGTTCGGGAAATGTTGAATTAAACCTAGGTCCACCTATTTCTCTGGACGCCCCTGCGGACCTCCCTCAATATAAAGGGATTAGCTTTCTCCATATCAATGTCTGTAGTTTGCTAAAGAAGATTGACTCTATACAGACCTGGGCTCTACATACATCTCCTGATTTCTTCATGATAACTGAATCCTGGCTCACACCCTTGACCCCGGACAAATCTATCAACGTACCCGGATATATCATCTACCACTGTGATAGACCGACTAGAGGGGGAGGGGTTGCAACATATGTCAAAAGCAAATTCACAGTCACAGTCTTTGACCGTGCCTCAAAGGCTAAGGAATTTGAATGCCTTGCTCTAAAATTATCACTTTCCAGTGAGAAATCACTCCTTACTGCAGCATGCTACCGACCACCGTCTGGTGGCTGGGCACTTCTGCCACACCTTCAAAACCTTCTTGACTCTGCTAATACTGAGTGTATTCTAATGGGGGATTTTAATCTAAATTGGAATGATGACAGCTCTAAGAAATTGAAGGATCTGTGCAATGTTAATGGTCTGTTACAAATGGTGACTGCTATAACCAGACCTAACAGAAAAAACCCTGAGCGCAGCACCCTCCTGGATCTTATGCTAGTAAACAAACCTCACACTATCTCGCATACTGGAGTATTCTTCAACGATATAAGCGACCATTGCACTACTGCCTGCATCAGACATCCTTCCCAAATAAAACCGGCCTCCAAATTCAAACTGAAAAGATGCCTGAAAAAGTTCTGCCAGTACACTTTCCTGAAAGATCTAAGCAACATTCATTGGCAGGATTTCTATCTAGCTCCCACCTTTAACGAGGCATTTAACATCTTTCACAGCCTCTTACTGGGGCTAATAGACAAACACGCCCCACTAAGACTGATCAAATCAAAAAATAAAACTTCTGGCTGGTTCTCTCCCATCCTGAAGAAAGCACTTAGGGATAGGGACTACTGGTGGAAAAAAGCGAATAAATCCCACCTGGAGGCTGATTAGTTAGCATTCCGTACCACTAGAAATGCTTGTACCAAGCTAATTAGGTCAGAAAAAGCTAGGTACTTCCAAAAAGAACTAGAAGACAATAAAAACAACTCTGCCAAATTTTGGAACATCCTCAAAGAAGTTGAAGGTCAGTCCACTGCAACACCCCTTCCAAACAAAATTGTGTCTGATGATACCACCTATACGGACAAAGCTGATATACTAGAGAAGCTTAATGATCACTTTGCCACTGCAGGGCTTGCCTTTGACAGCTCACCTATCAGCAAACTTAGCCCGGCAAGAGACTACACTGTTGGCTTCACTGATAATCACAACCATAACCAACTGCATCCCACCCCCTTCAGCTTCCTCACAATTACGTTCAAGCAAGTGGAGGACCTCCTCCTTTCTCTGGATACAGAAAAGAGTGCGGGTGCAGATAATATTGAACCTTACTTCCTAAAACTTGGCCATACCTATCTGACCGCCTCCATTACACACTTATTCAACACCTCTCTGATTCAAGGTGAGCTACCTGTCTTGTGGAAAACTGCCCACATCCTACCATTATTCAAGACTGGGGATCCGAGTGATCTGAACATTTACTGGCCTATTTCTATACTGTCCGTCCTCTCTTAATTACTTGAAAAAATTGTCAACATCCAAGTTAGAGAACATTTGGATTCACAAAAGTTGCTAAACCCGGATCAGTCCAGCTTCAGAGCCAAGCACAGTACAGTATTGGCTCTTGCCAAAGTAACTACAGACTGAGAAATGGCCTTGGACTCTAAGAAGCATGTATTTGCCCTCTTCCTTGATCTAAATAAGGCCTTCGATACTGTGGATCATACCATCATGCTTACTGCACTGAGTAACATCGGACTTGATAGTTCTGCCATTAAATGGTTCACCAGCTACCTAACCAATAGGTTACAACAAGTCAAAGCCATAGGAGATCTGTCCCACAAAATCCTTGTTACGAGAGTCCCACAAGGCTTCATCCTGGGCACTATCCTCTTTGCAATATACATCAATAATCTGAACTCGCAGCTGGGCACAGCAAATGTGCACTTATTCGCAGATGATACTGTACTCTATACCACAACTTCATCCTTGGATCTGGCCCATGAGTACTTTCAGAAAGATTTTGTCACCCTCCAATACAACCTTCTCACTCATAAGCTCCTCCTCAACTCCAAAAAGACTAAAGCAATGATTCTCTCACCAAAGTCTACTTCCGCATGTCCACATATCACACAGATCCGAACATTCTTAGATGAACCCCTTGAAGTAGTTGATACCTTTAAATACCTAGGGTTCTGGCTGGATAACAAGCTCAATTTTCTGTGCCACTTAAATGAAACCTCGAAGAAACTAAGACAGCGATTAGGTTTATTCTATCGCATTAAACACCTACTCACGTTAGAAGCCAGAATGAGACTAGTACAAACTACATTCCTACCTATACTGGACTACACTGACTTCCTTTACAGTCATTGCCCATCAACGATGCTAAACAAACTGGACACCCTTTACCACCGGGCTTTAAGATTATCTTAAATCTACCCCATAGTACACATCACTGTCAACTAGAAGAAAAAGGAATGCTCTCCTCTGGTTTTTTAGAGCATTATCTGATAACCTCCCTGCATACATCTCAAACATCTTCAAATGGGCTAAAGGTTCCTATGGCCTGAGATGCTTCTCCTTAATCTGCTTCCAGATTCCTAGAGTGAAAACTACCCTTGGCTCAGCAGCAATCAACTTCTCACTTCCATCACTTTGGAAAACTGTGCAAGACTCATTAAAATTATCCTCACTTCCAAGCATTTTCACATTCAAAGCTCTATTAACAGATTATCTGAAGGAATCATGCAACTGTTTCAGACGTCGATTACCCCTAAGCCTCTGGTGCCACTCTCAAATCCTATGCCTAAGTATCTCATCCACCCTGTATTCCTAACAACAGAAACCTAGGACCTACAAGCCCAGTTCCATTAATCCAAGATGTCCCTGCCTATTCTCTACCTTTTACCTATTCTGGCCTCCCTTTTGACTGCCTACTCTTTCACCCCAGTTTCTACCCCATTCCTTAATACCTCCTTATTTTTTATCATTTAGGTATGAGCTCTTACTTAGTGGAGACTATATGGGATTGTTGCCTCTTCTCATTTCAGTAAAGCTTATCATTATGTACCTTTGCATGTTAATTATGTTGACCAGTGTGTATAGGCCCATATTGACCGACGCCTTCACAATGTTTTTCCTTTTTTTTTTTTTTGCACCGTTGTCCACCGTAATTGAAATCTTATGAAGTGTACTGTGTTGTATTAATGCCCAGGACCACCTTGAAAATTTGCTTGCTCAATGGTGTTCATGCCTGGTTAAATAAAGTGATTGATTGATTGATTGTAATTTAGTGCACCTTGTTTGAAAATAACACTGTACTGCCTCTCTGCAGTTTTCTCCACTAGTTCGTGGACTACAGCACTCTCCCCCTGTCTAGTTCCTGCTACTTGTTTGCAAGTATCTACTACTCAATAGTTCAATTTGTTAGGTTAGTATTGTATTTTCAACAGGTGTACTGTTTTTAGAGGCTTAGTCCACCAACAGACTCAAGCACCTTTTATTAGGCTTTGTAAGTCTAGTTCTCAGAACAAACACAAGTCAGCTTTCTCAAAAGCCTGTGTTTTCTTTTTTTTGCAAACTAACATGAATATGTACGTATGATCAGGGGTTCAGTTGACTCCATTTTTAGAATATTTGGCTTCCAAAAATAAGGCAAAAACTTCCTAAATAAAGAGGGAGGAAGTCATTGACTTCCACGTGTAAAGACAAAAATTAGATGACTTCCACAATTGCGAGCATGGAAGTCAGAAATAATGGATTTTCCTGAAAGCAGTTATATTCTATCACTAATATATTACATTAATATCCATAAATTGGTCCTTCCTAGAATATTGACTTCCAAAAGTGGAACCATGGAAGTATTTTGACTTCCAAAAAACTGGAATGACTTACAGGAGTGAATTGGAGGAGCGAGGTCACAGGACAAGTGTGAAGAGTTTGCTCAGTTCTTTGCTGATAAGATGTCCTCTATCAAGATAGAGATCAGCCAATGCCTTCCCATAGGGCGTGATAGTGGCCCTCTGAGTGGTGCTAATGCCCGGTTTGCTTTGTCTGCCTTTAGCCTGCCAGTAGTCATGGATATAGTGAGGATCATCCAGACTCTGCGCCCGACCTGCTGTAATTTGGACCTGGGCCCAATTCGCTTTTCAGTGGGTTGTTCTGAGATTATCAGCCCTGTCCTAGATCAGATAATTTGGGTTTCCTTAGAGAGAGGGATCTTTCCTGATCCCATAAAGGTAGCAGTGGTTAGGCCACTGCTGAAAAAGCCCTTCATGGACCTAGACTGCCCTGCCAATTACAGACCAGTCTCTAACCTACCTTTTGTAGGGAAGGTGATTGAGAAGGTGGTCACTCTGCAGCTGGATGACCATTTAGCTAGTTATAATATCTATGGCCCTCTCTAATCTGGTTTCTGGAAAAGTAACAGCACCAAGACTGCCCTGGTGCGAGTACTTAATGATCTCCTGGTGGCAAGAGATCGGAGAGCCCGTTCCGTCTTAATTCTCCTTGATCTCTCAGCAGCTTTTGACACTGTGGACCATGGGGTATTGCTGGAATGCCTGCATTTTTTTTGTGGACTGGAGAGGGCAGTCATTAGTTGGTTTCAAACTTTCCTAGAGGGCAGATCACAAAGGGTAATATCAGGAATTTATTCCTCGTCCCCTCGGAGTCTGCCCTGTGGGGTACCGCAGGATTCTGTGCTTTCCCCTATGTTGTTTGCAGTGTACATGGTACCACTGGGTGACATTATTAGATGGTACAAGCTGAGTTTTCACTGTTATGCAGATGATACTCAGCCGCACATGTCTTTTGTACCCGCCCAGGAGTGTGATACTGTCTCTGTGTTTAATAACTGCCTGCAGGAGATACCAAACTGGATGAGTGCTAGTTGGCTGAGGTTAAACCCGGGCAAAACTAAAGTGTTGGTTGTGGACCCAGATCTGAGGATGATTGGGTCATGGGCAGGGAAACCATCTGGTTTACAACTTCGTGGTGGCCCACTCAGGGCCTCAAACCAGGTGCGTAATCTAGGGGTGGTATTTGACGAAGGCCTGACTCTGAAAACTCTGGTGTCAACCATAGTCAAGTCCACCTTCTATCACCTTAGAAATATTGCTAGGGTTCAGCATCTGGTTCCGTCCAAGGATCTGCAAACATTGGTCCACGCCTTTTTCACCACTTGGTTGGACTACTATAATGCCCTTTACCTGGGGCTACCAGGAGTCAATATTTGCTGTATGCAGCTAGTGCAGAACACGGCAGCCAGGTTGTTAACTGGAACCCCTAGATCCAGTCACATAACACCTGTGCTGTGCAAACTGCACTGGCTGCCTATACAATGGTGAATCCTTTTCAGGGTCGCGTTGCTGACATATAAAGCCTTACACAAACCAGGACCCCAGTGCCTGAAAGATCTCCTACTTCCCTATTGCCCCTCCTGCTCACACCAATCCTCTGGCAAGGGATTGCTAGAGGTTCCCAGCGTGCACTTGAAGACCTTTGTAGGAGGATCCTTTGCCTTTATAGCACCAACCCTGTGGAACTCTCTACCTTGTCAGATATGAGAAAGCCTGACTGTGGAGGGATTTAAAAAATCCCTTAAAACACATTTTTTTGAGAATGCCTTTGTGAGGACATAAATGGTTTTATAAGTATATGTTTTTATGGGCCAGCCCATCAGTCCAGCAGTTGGATTTCTGCTTGTGATACCGGCGACCTGGGTTTGGGAATGGATCCGGGTCGCTGGAGGGCCAGCCGGGGGGGGGGAGAAAGATGGAGCAACCCGAGGACTTCTCTCCTTCTCTGGTGGAAGGGTGGGGAGTGTGTCTGGCACTCGATGGACCCCTGGCAGAGGTCAGGGGTGGCACAGCGACCGGCGCCTAGCATGTTCAGGGGGTGGGGCAGATGCAGGACATCACTGCACATCCCAACCCCCCAGAAAACCAGGAAAAAGAGCAGCAGCTGGCTGCCCTAGATGAAGCCCTCCATGACTTCAATTAGCCTCCCAGGCCGGCCCTCAACCTATCCCATTTTCTGCAGCACTGAGGAAGTTCGGCACTGCAACTCCACCCTGGGGGTAATCCAGGGGGTATCAGAGGGTCACGGCTATTGTGGGTGGTGGAAGCCTGTGGTCCATGACTGGGCAGAGGTTCCAGGTGGCTAGCGGCAGGGGAGTAAAGAAAGAATTAAAAAAAAGTCTATGTTTTTATATTAATTATGAATTGTTTTTAGATATTTTATTATGCTGTATTGTACAGGTGCTTTGAACACTGAAAAAGCACCTTTTATAAATAAAAATTTGCTTGCTTGCATATTTCAAATCATGGAAGTTTTAGACTTCCACTAAAAATAAAGTAACTGAACCCCTGTGTATGATAATGATTTTAGGCTATAAAACCATGTGATCTGTAGCCAAGCACTGCCCCCAAGGAAGTCTGTGAAGGTGCTACGTAGGGGTGTGTTGGCTGTGAGTTTGCTGCTTTAATAAAATAATTTTAACTCCAGCAACGGTGTGCGCATCACTTTTTTCTTATTAAGTTTGGAGCTTTTCAAGCTGTGGTTGCACCTTTGGTAGTGGTCAGAGTGTGCAGATTTTTTGGTTTTCCTTGCTGGAAACCAGGTAGGGTCTGCAGAAACAGATTAGGCAGGGAACATCTGGGCAGACTGGGTGGGCCAAGCAGTCCTTTTCTGCCAACAAAGTCTATGGGCCAGATTTTCAATGGCCTTAGATTGACGCAAGGTGCGTGCGTCAAACAGGTCTGATGCAAGGTCACCTTGTGCCAGGGGCTGCGCCAAGTGGAAATTTGAAAGGCGGCCTGCTTCACCCAGCAGGCTGCCTGCACCAAAGTGTGCTAGTGACATCCTTGTGCCATGAAAGTGGCTGCAGCATGGCGCTGAGGGCTTGCGGCAAACCCAGACTGCCGCAGCCCTCGGATCCGGAATTTGAAAGAACCTCACAGGAACCAAGTGCCAAGTACCCTTAGACCAGTGAGGGGCAAGTCTACGAGGACTTAGACATCCTGGGGGATCATCCTGTAGGTGCCACCATGTGGCCTGCCCCATCCATCCCCAGTGGGCGATCCCTGGTGGTCCGGTGGTCCCCCTCACCCCCATCATGGTCCCCGACAGCCATGTCCATGCATCCTGCCAACCCTCCTGTACCCATCTCAGCACTCCCACCCCCCTCCCGTACCCCAATCCGGCAACCGGCACAGCCCTCCACATGTCACCACAACCAGCCACTGAATGAGCTGTCGGTGTGTGTACTGTATACAGTATACTCACTGACTGCCCATTCAACAACCGACCAGGGTGGCATAGTGGAGGGCTGTGCTGGTCGCTGGATCGGGGTACGATAGGGGTGTGGGAGTGCTGAGATGGGTACAGGGGGGCACTAGCCCACCATGGTACCAGGGAATGTTGCAGCCCTGGTGCCATTAGTGCGGTGGTGTTGGGGGGGGCAGTGCCCAGTTGCCAGCCCCTGTTCGTGGGTACTGCAGACTCCCCATAGTCGTTGCGGCATTCTGGGTGGGTGTGCCATACGTCAGGTGCAGCAACCGCTTTGCTGCAGGCCACTGGACTTAGGTGCCAGGACCCTGTTAAATAGAAATTCAGGCACAGGGTCCCGGGCACACCGCACTTGGCGCAAGCTGCCATTGTCGCAGCTTGCACCGGGGCTTTGAAATTCCGGCCTCATGTTTTTATGTTTCTGAATTTAAAACAAAGCATTTGTCACCCTGATTTATAAGTCTGGTGAGCTCAGTGATGGAACAGGTTTATACCAACATTTTTTTATGCACCTTAAAGTCTTAGACTTTATAGGTTTGTGCTTTGATGTAACACTTTGACCCTCAGTTTCAAACTCTTCTGCAGATTAGGTTTCCATTCTTTGGTGGGTTAACACAAACTGCATTGGGCTATAGATACCCACAGCTTAGGAGGGTTTGTGATAACGTTTTTACCTGTGAGACATGCAGCCCAGATCTGTTATAGTATTTATTCTCAAGTGACTTGTTACAGACATACATCATATTCCATGTATTATCTGAAAGGCATTTTCATTTCTGGCTGTAGCTGTGACAGATTGTTTAACAACACTCCCAATTTAAAGATGCACTAAGTGAACACCTTAAAGAGCAACAATGACTGTTTTTTAATGATCCCTAAGCCCCCTGGATCTACGATGCTGCATTGACAAATTCTTGTCGACGCAACGTTTCCCCAACACCACTACATCGACTACAGTTGTGGTTGGCACGGTGCCGCCAAGATCAAAGTTCTTGTTTTGCAGGGGGCTGTGCTCCCCTCACTTATGATCATCAACTCCGAGATGGAGCTGATTCGGGGATGGGGTGCAGGACCTTGGGAAAGGGTGCCGGGGTCCCAGGCGGACTTTACAACGACATGGTGATGTTGTTGGCATTGACCATGTCACCGTAAAGTTGTCGCTGTAGCAATGGTATACCAGCCCCCACAGTTTGCTTACCTAGAAAGACCTTTCAAAGTCCTTATTTCACAATTTTGCTCTGCATGCTTTTCCTAGGGGAAGGCATCATAAATCATATTGAGGAGCTGGTCACTAGATCCCTTTCTCTTCCTGGTACACTTTTCCCTACAGCATTGCCTCCGATGTTCTGTGCTGCAATAGTTTGTAGAAAACACAGGGGTATGCTCTATTTATAGCAGTGGGAGCATGGTTTTCAGGGATTTAATATTGGAGCAGTCCACTGGATTATAAATCATTACCAGCACTCAGCTAGCGAGCACCTCATTAGTTGAGCAGTGGTATTGCATTAAACCCAGCGGACCATTAGAATGGTAAAAAAAAGAGCCCTGGAAACCTGGCTCCCATCGCTATCAGTAAAGTGCTCCCTGCACTCTGCAAAGACTACCGCATTACAAAACATTCAGGCGTGGAAGTGGAATGGGGGTTGCACTGTAGGTGAAAGTATACCAGGAAGGAGAAGGGATCTGGTAACTAGTGCCTCAATATGAGGATTTATGATCCCTTCACCTAGGAAAAGTATGCATAGTAAAACTGTGTAATAAGGACTGGGAAAGGCCTTTTCAGGTAAGCAAACTGGGGGGGGGGGGCTTGTGGAGTGCACCAAAACCGATGCTTGTTAATAGGTCATGCACTTATACAGTCACAGTTAGAATAAGCTGTATTGGAGTCACCCTTTATATACTGCACAGGCAATCTTTCTAACTATCTGGCCTCCCTCCTTATCCTTTTCTTTCCCTCCCCTGACTCCCTAAGGCACACATCCCACTGTTTCTTCCTCATTCCCAGCCATAGGCCCACCTTTGACTGGGCAGTTTTCTCCTATATATTACCCCCTACCCCTGGAACAGCATCTCCTTCCTCTGCATCCCTCCTCTTCCTGTCATGTACTTTTTTCCCCTTCTTTGCCAGTTAACAGGCTTCAGTGTCACTGTATGTAGGCTACCCTGACAGTTGTGATTGTACTGTATGTGTAACAGCCATGTTTTCCGATGTGTCCTGATCACTCATTTGGTACTTGCCAGTTTTCCTGCCTGTTGTACTACGGTATATATTTATTGTACAATAATTACTGGTGAACGTCTTTGTCAACCTGATCACCGTTTAGCCAAAACACTGCCTCAGCCTGATTAGTGTGATAAAAAGTGGTAACCCAGTTATTACGAAGCTCCATAATAACCAGTTAGCTGGTTATTAGCACTTTAATTGAAATCTTGCATTTTTCATCTAGAATCTCATAGAAGTCTTTCTACTGCTTGTGCAGCAATGTCAAATGATTTGATAACATACACAGCACTAACAAAATATCACAGTATTTGACTTAAAAAAATCAGTTAATGCTGTGACTTAACGTGTGTCCTTGTGCTCCCCCCTCAAGACAGCTTCTATCTGCTACAAATGCCGTTTTCCAACGGAATTTTATGACGATAATCACTGACACAGAGCAAAGCTCAAGCTGACAGCTGTATTCCCATTTCTGCTTTTTATAAGAACTTTTGTATAACAGGCAGCATTCATGTGTTCAGCTGCTTCCGCTCAGACCCATACCCCTTAAATTGCTAATGCACCAGTGATAATTACCTGTGAAATTATTTTTTTCTGCCGAGTCTGAATTTGTGCTATTTGTGTGGGTCCTGAGACAGCCTTGCTGCACTGTTAGTCTTTTCCTCAGTCAGTGTAGAAAAAAAAACAAGGTTACCATCTGCAAAGTACCAGCAATTATAACAAATGTACCACATATGTGTCACTCATTTTTTTCACACACTCTCAGTGTGTGATACCTAGTGGCATCACACACTTCAGGTGTGTGAAAAAAACTTGTATTACACATCTGCACATACATTATTCTATATGTACTTGACGATTACTTTAAATTGTCCTGAGGTGACCGTCTTAAATCTGTTGTGTATTATCTCCTATGCCCTTTCCCCCAGAATGCATGTGGAAATGAGCATTTTCAGTACAGCATACTTTGCATGGAGAAAAATGTCAAATGTATTTCTTTATTTAGTTATTATGAACCAGGTAGGGGTCACTAAAATAAATACAAACCCTGTCCACGTTACTTACAAATGCAGCTGGTGCTATATTATTAGCTCTGCATTTTTTGTGCAGCTCAAGCAGGTAATGTCCCCAGCTCCTAGTTTATAAATCACTATATAAAGCAATGTATCCTTTGTGACTGCCCTTAACATAGAAACATAGAAGTTGACAACAGATAAGGACTGCAAGGTCCATCCAGTCTGCCCATGCCCTTTAGACCCCCCTGGAAGTTGTGCTGTACCCAGATGAGGCTACAGCATGCAGATACATTGGCAAATATCTTTACTCATGGCTGCTTACTTCTTCTGTACCTATATGGTGTAGGAAAGATTACGTGTGGATTGGACTCCGTGACGCTACAGGGGATGGCACTCTACGCTGGGTTGACGGTCAAAACCTGGAAGGCTATCACAACTGGTTGCCAGGGGAGCCAAACGTATTACCTGGAAACACATGTGTTAGGATGAGCACCACAGGACAGTGGAGTATGGGCTCGTGCTCAGCTGCAATTGGTTTTATCTGTGAATATAAGTCTAGAGGTAAGTCCTGAAAAAAAAATAAATGATAATTTTGTGTTGCACACTTCATCAGTCTGAACTCTCAGTTCCTAGTCAGCTGATTTTTACTATAGACTTTGGAGCTTTGATATGCCATCAATTGTTAGGAGGAAGCACAGGGCTTCTATCACCTCCTCATTAGCACATCTGTTTACCTAATAATTAAAGGGTTAATAATGATTTCCACTGCCCTTGGACTGAGCTCCAGATTTAGACATAAGTGATGAAGTGGAGCCCAATTGTGCCAGTTGTGTAGCTGGCAGCCATCCAGAAATATCTCTGACTAAATCTGTCATATATTGACACTACATTTCAACCAGTTTTAGAATATTATGAAGTTGCACAGAGTGAAGCTGTGTCTAACTACACGGTTATAAATGTGGCAATGTTGTAGCCATTAAGAGCAGATTTAATTATTAATATCTCCTGACCGCTGTCAGCTATAGGTAAGCCTGATTGCTCATTTAAAAGAATTTTTCATGGGCTTTCAGATAATAATCATGAGCACTGCCATTTAATTGTTTTCTCTAGGATGGACAAAGTAAAACCTTTACAAAAATGCTTTTGTTTACTAGAAAACACAGTTTAGATGTCACTGAACAATGATAAGAATAGCATTTTAACACTTTGTCAATATTTACTGCTGTCATTTGAGCTACTGGAGGACCACGTTGGCTGACCAGCCTGAAGGACTAACACAAACTGGAACAAAGTGGGAATATTATTTGGAAATAACAACTTGTTTTAAAATACTGTAGCTGAGCATGCCAACACATAGGAAAGGAAGGGAATTTGGTTTTATATAGTACAGTATATCCATTAACACTGTATCCCTTGTACAGTCTATGAACAGCCAGCCAGTGTGTATGAGGGAGGTTGAATAAGGAAAGCGGGGGGGGGGGGGAGTTAAAGCAGCAGTTCAATGAAAACAATTGGCTTCAGGCCTTTTAGGATCACATTACAATCTGACTCCTTCATTGCTGCCTGCTCAACTGTGCTATTTTTGAAGTCAGATTTGAGAATACTCTTTTTTTTATGTGAAATAAAGATGTTGCTGATCTTTGCCCCCACAACATCCAGCCCACTTGTTTGTTTTTTTATTTATTTATTTATTGAAATGTTTCACCAGGAAGGTTACACTGAGCAAGAACTTGTGCATGCCCCTACTGGCTTTCTCTTATGAGTGCACATGAGTGATCTGCATGTTGTGGGGCCAGAGGTGTAACTCCTGCCCTCCCTTTGTTGCCCTGCTGCTTTACATGCAGAGAAAGAGAGACAGAGATGTGTAGTGTGTACAGTAGGTTATGTACAGGGAGGTTACCATAACTTACTTGCTCATGGTCACACAGTGAGAATGTGGGATTAGTGGGATTCAAACTGGGCTCTCTCACTTCACATCTGTGCACTCTAACCAGTAGGCTGCATAGGTCTGAATTATATTGAGTTATCTACAATGATTAAATAAATGTTAGGTTCATTTAAAAGGGGCACTATCAACCCCCTTAGACTTCAAGGTGTCTCTAGTTTAAAAAACATATGCTATGACAGGTCACATTCTACAGAGATTGCTGATGTAGCTGGTAGTATGTGATTAAAAGTGAAAAACAGACTGTCCACCATACTGGTGCTACGACACAAAAACATGTTTACTTATAGTCCTTGACCATTTTCTCACTGCACCTTTTCTGGACTTCAGAACACTCCCAACACAGTCTAGTCTCTCATGATGCAGTGTCAGAAGAGGAGACTGAGGAATCATGTTCAGGAAGTATGCAATAAGAGTAGATCAAGGATTTGAAACAAAAGGTTGGGTATAATTACACCATTTTGAGGCATTTGGTGCAACTAAGAAAGGAAGCAGATAAGCAACCAGTAACATCAATGAATTTTAGAGAAGGTAACTATCATAACATGTGGGTTTTCAACTAGAAATAATATGATGTAAAAATGGTTGACAATGTCCCTTTAAGCAAAGAAGCAACCTGACTGAACCCTTTTTACATTAGAGTTTTGCTGTAAATTGTTCTCAGCTGCAGGATTTATAGGTTGAAACAGAATGTGACTGCAGGCAGCTCACACTTGAGAGCTCAGCTTGTAGACCACCAGGATGGTATCCCAGGGCTTGGGTTCAAGTCCAAGTTAGGTCACATTATTTTTAGCTCACTACAATTTGTGTTTTGATTGTTTTGCAATAATTAATACTGTATCAATAATTAATTGTAATCCAAAGCATTCTTAGCTGCAGGATGTGCCGTCTGAGAAAGAAAGTGACTTAGTGAAGCTTGTGCTAGCTACTTTGTCTGTTAGGTCAGCTGGTAAAGCACCAGGTTCATATTCCAGGCACCTAGGTTCAATTCTCCGTATGGTCCCATGTAGCTAATACTGTCCCAATAATGAATTACCATTTCAGAGTTGATAAATAAAACAATGTCTTGATTTGACTGTTTTGCAATTTTATGCGTGTTTTTCTTCCTTTAACAGGAAGCATATTAAATGCAGATTACTTTCTGGTGGGTAACCCAGCATTCAATACACATCTGGGTTTAAGGCATTTGACTGAAGAGCCAGCTCTGTCATCCCCATCTGGAATTGTGGAGGTAAAAGAGCCGTTCCTTACAGTGGCAGGAGAATGAAATGTATGCAGAGCTGTTTTCCTGGCGATCCTCATGTATGCCTATTCTAGTGTACATGCAGGGATGTTTGGCATTTTTATGGTTTTTGTAAAAACTCACTGACCATTTCTCATATTTTCAGAGTCAACACACAGAAAGGCTGTAAGTGCTGAAACTGATTATCAAAATGTTGCAGCTGTGCTGATTTCGCTAAAATAGAGCTTGCAATTAAAACTTCTTTTATTTGATTTTAACTAAAAGATTTGCTATTTTCCACCCTATGGATCTTGTACATTAAGTACCCAACAAGAGAACCTGCACTGGAAAGTCTTGCTAGACCTGACATAACAGTTGATGCTGTGCATACAACATAAGTTAGCTCCGGTTATTTTTACAACATTATTACCTGTTTGTTTTTTTTTTGTTTTGTTTTTTTCATATAGGTTTTTACAACCTCTGAGCCTGGCAGGCGGCTCTGGTCCCTCTCTTGGAGGGACTCAGTCTCCGGCCGCACCGTTCCCCGACCTGATACCCCCTAATTCCCACAGGGATTCCCTCCCCCCGTGGCAGGGCCAGAGTGAAGGCGTGCTGACTTTACCCCCCACCCCTGAGTGAAATCCAGATTTCCGGGGGGGGGGTGGGCACTGGTGCAGCCATCGTGGAGCCTGCTGGCTCCTTTTCCTTTTTTTCTCCTGTCCCCCTTCCCCACTGATGTAAGGACACAGGCACATACCCATCTGACCTGTACTGCCCTTTGTCCACCACCAGAGGGCAGTAAGCGAGCGGGGTGACAAACCTCCCTCCCCTGAGAGAGGAGAGTAGTCCTCCAGATGCTCGATCCTCTCTCGTCCCTGACGAGCCCCAGCAGCCTGAGCTCATTCCCAATCCCTGGGCGTTGGTGTGGCGCGAGGTGTAGAGACCAGTGCCTCAACCTCCAGCACCACCGGGCTGGCTTAACATTACCTGTTCTTAAAGTAACAATTTAGAAAACCTTTGTTGGTAATTTTAGTATTCTTTGTCCCTACTCATGACAGAGACAGTTAGCTGCAGCAAAGCTATAGCCCATGCAGATGTCCCTGCAAAAAAAAAAAAAAAAATCTCATAAGATTCCTCTCCAGTTGAAGGCTTGTAGGATCTATCTGTTTGTTTCAAGGTGTAAGTGACAAGGGTCAGGAGAGGCTGTGGCAGCTTGTGAAGGTCTCAGCAGTGGATCTGGGCTCCTTGTTGCAGATGGACAGGGGCTGGGTACACAACATGATGCCCTCTATTTATTGGGGGGGAGTCTCTCAATCCACAAGTTGCTTGCTAACTACAAAACGATAGGATTTTGTTTCCATGGGGACTCTCAAAGATGATGGGGCCATAAAGATGAACTAAAAGGGAAAAGAGGGAAACAAATTGTTAACAAACATTAATTAAAAGAGTTCCAAGAATACACTGGCCATTGAGGAACTGTACGAGAACAGAGGGCCAACTTTGTCTTTATTGCCCATTAAAATTTAGGTTCTTGCATTTATTGAAGGATTTTGGCCAAAATTAGCATCAGTAGAACTCCACTCTATAATATTAAAAAACAATTTGAAGATGTTTCATTTTTTTAATAGTCATGGCATCTTCAGGATAACGTGGTGTTTGTCCGTAAGAGTTCTCATGCTCCTTTCTTAGCTGCAGCTGGACTTGTAATACACTGCCTGTAGTAACACCATCTGTTACTGTGATAAGGATTATGATGTCATAAACTGAGAATTATGACCTCAGTTTGAGAGTGAACATCAGGGGAGATAAACTCCAACTGGACAAGTGTCTGGCTTTCATGCAAATACCCCTACAGGAATAGCTCAAAATTCAACTTATAAGATTCATGCTCAGTATAGTTTTAATTTTCTAAGATATTGTTACAACAGTTTTTATAGCTAATTTTGTAATTAATGGCTCACATCATTAAAGATGGCTACCACTTGCAGTTTTTAGAAGTCTCTTCCGCTGAGGTTACCTGTCCAATGTAAATGCTAGATTCATACTGTGGATGTATTAGGATGGTGCTACCGCATGTCTCTGAATAGTAAACAGCACAACGCTTTACCAAGATATTCAATGTTTATATATATATATATACACTTGATCACTCCTCTGCAGAGCCAATGGGTAGCTCTGGCCCTTTCTCAGAGGGACTCATTCTCTCACCCGAATGTGGCAGATCATCATGGACCCTGTCAGCTCCCAGCCTTTTTCTGCTTTTTTCCTCTGGGCACCCGGACCATGCAATGGGTGAGGCAGCTACCCCCATCTCCATGGAAGCAGCCATATGCCCTGGACATGTGCCCTCCCCTCTTCTGGGCGACGCACCTGCGCCGACACCCAGCCACCGCTAGGTGTCAGTCTACAGAGTGCTGCACTGTCCCCCCTCCCAGAGGTAGAAGAGCTGTCTATGGACACTTGATCCTTTCCTCCCCCTGCCAACCCCCAAGCAACCTGAGTTCGTTCCCGAACCCCGGGTCACCGGTGTGGCGGCAGTGTGGTGTCCAGCGCCTCAACCCTCAGCACCACCAGACCGGCCCAATATTCCATGTTTTCATGGCAGGCATGGCATGGGAGTGGGAACTTTTAAAAACTTTAATGTCTTGTATCTTGGTTTAGGAATGAAAGAACACAAAAAGGAAAATGTGTATCTTGATATTTTTGCCAGACAAACATTATTGCTTTAAAAAATATATATATGGTTACTAACAAATCCTGCTGCTTTAAATGTTTCCCCAAGCTGGTAGTTTTGTGAGTCACACATCTTAAAAATGTAAGACTTGATTTCTAAAGATTGTGTTGTGTGAAATTTATAAACTAACCTGCCCTTTTAGGTGATTGGTAGTTTTTAATGTTCCGCCTGCATGTTCACCGTATTAATAAGTGATGTCATGACTTTTAACAAATTTCAAGTGATGGATTTTAGTACATGAAACAAGGTTAGAAACGTTTTTTATCCACAGTCAAGGTATTGGGCACAGCATTTCTCATTAATGTTAATTTATAGGGTTTGCATTGTGCTGGAGCTGAGAGGGTAGGCTGCTTCCTCTGCTTATTCAGGTCTGAGCCTCCTTTGAGCATAGGCTATGAGTTGTCTCGAACTTTGTACAGTGATACTGCTGTAATATGTGAACTATCACAAGAACACAGTTAGAAAGCATGGAATCATGGGGATGGGTATATTGTCATAGTCAGTAGTGGTGTAGTTTGGTGCACTAAGAGGCATCTCATCATACCACCACCAAGAGCTGCCATACACAAAGCCTGGTCTTAGCCACCAGGGAAAGATACTTTCTGACTGCTGTAACAATGCAAAAATGATGGTCTCCAGATGTTTGTGGTAGAAACGCACAAAAATGTAACCAGGACAACCACAGATGTCTGGAATGGCATTGTGTCAGTCATATGGTACAATGCCATGCCAAGAGGTTTTGTCATGAGGAGCACCCAAGTCATTCCCTCCTCACCCATCTGACCCATACTTTTAGGCCCACTTGTTGTCTGTGAAGTTTCATTCATCCATGGTGGTCCAGTGTCCACCCCCAAATGATCCTCCCCAGGAATTCTATCCCCGGTGTCCAGTGTCTCCCAATTGGTCCTCCCCAGGAGTTCTATCCCTGGTGTCCAGTGGACTGGGTCCCCATCCTTAGGGCATTTTTGGAAGAGTGATGTAAGTCATTTGCTGTAGCCACTTTGTACCACTAAATTGTGAATGTATGTGGGGCCCCGGGTCTCTGTTTTGGGACAATATAATATAACTATTAATAAAGATTTACATAAGCATTCAAGAATGCTGTAGTCCCATCTTCAGATTTTCCTCTGGTATTGATTATAAATTAATTTGCTTCTTGAGGGTGAGAATTAGACTTCTACACAAAAGGTCTGCCTTGTACCAGATCCCTGAAGACTCATTATGTACTTACTGTATTTTTACAAATACCGGAAATGGTTACTTTGGCATGTGGGATGCTTGTGTGAACTCTTTTTGACTTAAAAATATATTGTTATTGCCATAATTTTGTCTTTTTATATTTTGTGGTGGGAAGAGATGCTTATTTTTATATATTTTCCTAGGTTCGAGTGTTTCCAGGTCTTTGGTTTGAACATGCCGGAGTTATAAGAGGCCTTGAATTTGTGAGCCCGGATTTGCATAGCTCTGTCCAAATGAGATTTCAGATCTACAGACCAAGCTGCATGGAAAATGATATGCAACTTTTAAACTCAGGTACAACATTAATTATCTTTGACACAAAGGCTGCTATATAGTACTTTGCATTTCAGTTACATGTAAAGAACTACTTGTAAAAATTGACTGGCCAGGTACTCACTGGGGGGAGAGCAGATAAAGCAAACAGAACAGGAAAAGGATCTGGTGATTATAATATCAAACAACCTTAGGGTAAGTGGCCAATGTAGTAAGGTGGTTGGCAAAGCTAACAGAATGATGGCATGCATAGAAAGGGGCATAACTAGTAGGAAGAGGGAGGTGCTGATGCCATTATATAAGACCATGGTTATACCTCACCTGGAGTACAGGGTACAGTTCTGGAGGCCTCATTTAAGAAAGGACATAGATGTAATAGAAAAGGTTCAAAGAAGGGCAACAGATGGTGCAGGGTATGCAAGGGAAATCACGTGAGACAAGATTGAGAGAATTAAATCTGTATCCGCTGGAGTTTAGAAGAGAGAGAGGAGACATGATAGAGACATTCAAATACATGAAGGGGATGAATAAAGTGAGGGGAGGAAGTCTATTTGAAAGGAAAGTCAGAGTTCAAACAAGAGGTCATACTTTAACTTCTCACTACTTTGTGCTGCCCATGACCCAAACAAATAAGATCCCCTATAGGGTGGCTGGCTATCTCTCCCTGGGCTAAGATACAGCTATGTCACACTGATGAGTCCAAATGAGGATGAAACATATGTGTGTGTATCTGCTGTTCTCAGCCTTTGCTAATTGAATTGTGAGGCCTTTTGGCACCATGCAATTCTGCTTAAAGTTGACCCAGTCATGGCTGGCCAAGCACTACTGCTTGCAACGCCAGCGACCCAGGTTCAGTAGCGAGCATGGTTTGCTGGAGAGTCGGCCAGGGGAGAAGGATCAAGCACCCTCAGGGCTGCTCTCCTTCTCTGGGGAGGGTGGGTTGCAGTTATCACTGCTATACTGCCACCTGGGTGACCACAGGTGGAGGTGCAGTTGAGGATGCAGCAACATAGGGAGGGGTGGGTGTTGGCCGAGAGCCTGGAGCGAAGGCACTTCTCTATGTGCCTTTGTCTCATTGGCTCTCCTCATGTGCCAGTGCTCACGGCCGGGGACAAGAAAAACAGGAAAATGTCCCACATCTGCACCAGGAGACAAGCCTCAGTACCAGTGACTGTGGGGGATCTGTGGAGCAGCTCTGGGTGTCTGCTCCCCACTGAAGTTCAGAGGGGATTGGGGAGTACCCTCTGCCCTGCCCGATGGGTAATCCGGGGACTCTAGAAGGATTCTGGGAAACGAAGCACTCTGTGGGGGCTTAGCTCCTGCAGTCCTCCCAGCACAGCCTGTGATGGTGTAACTGAATACCCCGAGGGAAGGCACAGACGTGGAGAGAGAAGGGGGTGTAAAAAAATAATAAGTAAAAAAAAAAGTTGAGCCAGTCCAAATCAATTCATGGGCATTTGCATATGCTTCCCCATAATGGTTTGCATTATTGGAGTATGTGCAATTTGTGTCATACTTTTAAGTTAGAAGGAGGAAGATTTAAAGGTAATGTAAGGGGTGTTATTTCACTGAGAGGGTGGTTGAACCCTGGAACAGATTGCCTGAGGAGGTGGTAGGTGTCAAAATGGTGAAAGGATTCAAGAGAGCATGGGATAGACATGTGGGGTTGGTTAGAGGACAGAGGATTGGCTCCTTGTGCACCGGTGACGGGTAGGGAAGGGGATAGATGGGCAGACTGGATGGGCCAGGATGGTCCTTTTCTGCTGACACATTACTATGATACTATGAAACTCCCTTCTGTTATAATGCACAAATACACTTTGCTCTGATGGACAGTTTCTGTGTTGTGTTATACATTGTATTACCTCCTCTGGCCTTTAAAGATACAGATATGTGGTAAATACAGTAAATATATGATTAATTTACAAAAGCATTTCTTGAACAGAATTATTTTTCAAACTTCATTCCATCAAAATTTCTGGTGAACTAGAAACAGTATTGAAGAAACTCTTCCATACGGAATAGATGAGGTCTATCATTTGTGCAGTGGTTGTGCAATTAAGAGGCCTGCCGGCCGCAGTTTGCACGTTTTCAGAAATAAATAAAATAATATTGTTTGCATGTATTAACAGGTGAGCAACAGTAAATAATGTAGGTCTTCATCATCACTTTAGCTCATTATCTTACGTCCAAATATCTGTATCCATGCAACTGTATTTAAATGGCACTACCTCCTGTTGAACCTATTGCAATGTTCTGGTGCAAGTATCTTGTCACTTGCAATGGTTATATGTTATTATGTTGTTATTATTGCTATGTAATTGTTATGTACATTCACTCAACCTGTGATATCTTAACCCTGTGGCAATTGTTTTGCCCCAGGTCCACCTTGTAAATGAGCTTGTCTCAATGATGTTCCAACTGGTAAAATAAAGATTTTGAGTGATTGATTACAGAGTCCACAGGCCTGCCTTCAGATAGGACCTGAATGAAGTAAGACACTATGTCGGTGACTACTATTTCTGAGCAAATCCCCTTTCAAAGTTTCAGCCTAATTCACCTCTTTTTACTAAATGCTGCACTCAACTCTTTGTTTGTTTCTGTTTCTTTATGTACTGTGTACATGCACAAATCCATATTGGTCCAACATCTGCTTTGCGTATGATGACAAATATACCTGCTTTTAATTTAAACTAGTTGCTGTTATTAAGGTTTCATTTAAATTTTTCTTGTGGTTCAGTGGTTTAGTAATTAACTTTTGTTTTTAACTGTGGTGCTTTCATTCAATCTAATGTTGCCTGCACGTATCACCTTTTGTTCTTCCGGGGATATGATAGACTCGCAGAATTACAGTTTCAGTTGCTGGAGATGGGCATTTACTAGTTAGTTGTCATTAGGCATTGTTTTGTAGGTTGGCGTGGATTGGATTCTACCCTACCCATGCCCAGAAGTTCTGATACTTCCTTCGTTAAAGGGGATATTCCAATAGCACTGAACATGCTGTGTATTTGTTCCACATATGAAAGTCATCATTGCCAAAAGCTTTATAAACTGCAGTATAAATGCTCTCATTACAAATGGTTTATTATCCCCATGCATGAATCTCTTAAATCACCGCTTTTTCCCAACATCCCAACTGAAGTTTTTATCACTACCCATGCATACGTTCTAGAAAATCATATGATCAATATCAGACTTCAGTAGAATCAGAGAACCAACACAAACATGTCCAAAGTAAACCAAGTCACATGAACTATATAGCTATAACCTAATGTGGACCAGGCACATGGTCTCTCTGACATGATGTTAACCAGGAATGAGACCACATGACACTGTTTGCAGCCACAGTACAGCCCACAGCCTCAGGAAGTGTTCTTTGTGTCCTCCCTAAACACATTATGCCATTTGCAGCCACAGTACAGCCCACAATCTCAGGAAGTGTTCTTCTTGTCCTCCCTAAATTTCAGTCACTGAGCATAGTAAAAGGTGATGGATAGGTCTCCATCTCTGTCTACACAGATGAGGAACAAAAAGGGACTTCTCAGGCCAAGTGGATTCCTAAAATCCTGCTTTCTGTCATGTCCTTCAAGTCAGAACCCAGTCCCTGTACTCCATCAAATAATTAGAGAGCAGATGTCAGTGTTAAATTGGCCAGTCAGTTCTGTGTACTTGACCCTCTCTGACTTTTATTCACCATAAGCCAATATTCCAAGGAGGGTCTTGGGTGAACACTACCACATGCACAAACAATTACCTGCACCTTCCAGCTCCTGACAGTGAAGTTGACCCCACTAAAAAGAACACTGTCATATATTCTATAACACTTGCTACGATATGTGTGTGTTGGATATGGTGTGTGTGCATGTGTGCATGCTATAGAGGTGGAGGGAAGTTGCTGTTTGAACCCAGCTTTGTCCATAATGGAGCCCCTAATAATAAGGTCCACCTCACAAATAAGATAAGCCATTTCCCAATTATCCAGTACCAAAAAATGTTACCAACTTATAACAAAATACTACTTAACTCTCTTTGCATTGATTTAATAAAATAAATACTGGAAAATGGAAACATATCAACTGTTAGCCACTGACCATATAGTATTATTCTGTTAAAATTCCCCCATCATTCTGACCGAAGCCCATAGTTTGGAGGTATGGGGTAATACATCCATGCAAATTCAGACTTCTGAGTGCCCTATCCACAAACCCATTCTTTCTCTTCCATGCATATGGCAACAGTGTTTTGTTGACAGGGTTCTAAGCTGTTAAAAGAAAATAGATAACAACCAAATATTAAATGGTGCATTCTGCAATCCTCTTCATCTGCAAAGTCTGAAAGAGGCTTGTCCCAATTTTTATGTAAGAAGGAAACTTGCACAAATGTTATTTATCTATTACGTCAGGAAAAAAGAAGACAGAAAACAAATTTTCACATTTGACTATGTCTTGCAGAACAAGCAAATGTATTAATCCTATATTATGAAATGGGTGCCCAAAAGAAAATTTTGCACAGGGACAGGGTGCCAAGATAAGTCCAACAGTCATATATACAGAAGAATCCAGCACTCACCACCTTGTAGAAACAAAATGCAGCTCTCAGGTATATGGCAAAATGTTGTGCCAGTGTATTAAGGTGCCAGGTTAAAACTGCATGCCTTGACGCATTTCAGACTAAATCCTTTCTCAAAAGGCATGCTAGATAACAAATCAGGTCATCTTTAAATACTTGTTATATGACATCATAGATGGCCATCACAGAAAAATGTGCAATACAAGAATTATAAAAGCAAGAAGCACACAAAATAGAAACAACATACATAACATCACAATAATTTATAAACAAGTTTGTTGTTAGGATAGCCAAACAACTTCATGTGCAAGATCCCGGTCACTTCTTCAGGAAATAATCCCAGTCCTGCTGCAGACCCGTACCTGTAACAGAAAAAAGGCAGAAGAAATTTATTATTTATAAACTGTATTTGTTACATTAAAACCATGCTGCATGTAACCCTTATTTTTTATATACTTCTTATTTTTTGATGACCAGTGCACATTTTCATTTAGATTTAAGCAATAATGTATTGCCTTATTTCAAATAAAGGCTGATCTCAAAAATACCATTTAGCCCTGGATATTTGCAAGCACCCAAAGTATAAATCCAGGATCCCTCTTGTCTGAGTAATAAATTATCATTTTTAATGACCTCGGTTTACCACTGTCCCACATGTTATGAAATGGGTAGAAAAAATGCTAGCTCATGATTGGCCAAGAAGTACTTTCAGCTGGGCCGTTGTCCCACTACAACTGCTCATCTGAAAGTAGCTCAACAAAAATATGTTTAAAAAATGCATCCAGTTTACTAAAAAGGATCCATTTCATAATCACAATAAGGCACTCCAGGGAGTACATTATGGTGGGCTAATGACCCTTTTCAGGTGGTGGAAGCATGAGGCTTCACCTCATATTTTAACCCACCCGAGGTGAGCCGTTAAACGAACATCCGAAATTTGCCAGCAGATAAAGGCCTAGAGGTCTATCAAGTCTGCTCGAATGTGCAGCCAGCACCCCTTATTCTGCAGCTGCCCTTCCCTTCCACCCTTCCCCTTCATTAACCCTCCCCCTTGTCCTGTCCCATCCTCGTTTGAAGCAGTCCACTGTTCTACTGCATACCACTTCAGCAGGTAACGCATTCCACCCAGCCACCACCCTCTCTGTAAAAAGTGTTTCCTCATCTCCTCCCTCCTGAACCTTCCTCGCTCCAGTCTCATATCATGGCCCCTGGTGGCCTCCCTCCTTACTTTGAACAGCCCTCTGTACCCGTCTTGTTTATTCCTTTCATGTATTTAAAGGTTTCAATCATGTCACCCTGTCTCTCCTCTCCTCCAGTGAGTACATGTTCAACTCCTTCAACCTCCTCTCGTATGATAAGTCCCCCAGCCCCTTGATCATCTTTGTCGCTCTGCGCTTCACCCCCTCCAGTAACTTAATGTCCCTCTTCAGATACAGATGCCAGTACTGCACGCAGTACTCCAGGTGTGGTCTAACTAATGACCTATACAGTGGAAGAATCACCTCCTCCCTCCTCGAGGATATACCCCTTGCAATACAACCCAGCATTTTGTTGGCCTTTGCAGCTGCCTTCCTACATTGTGCCGAGTTGTTCATTGACCCTGTAATGAGCACACCCAGATCCTTCTCCTCCTCTGTCTGGGCTAGCTGCACTCCCCCAGCTGGTAACTCCTCCTTGGGTTCTTCATCCCAAAATGCAGCACCTTGCACTTTTGGCATTAAAGCCCAGTTGCCAGGTGTCTGACCAGGTTTCAAGCTTTGCCAGATCATCCTGCAACCCCTGCCATCCCCTAGGTCATCCACCACCGCGCTACCTTGGTATCATCAGCAAACAGACTGATCTTGCTCTTGTTGTCCCATGATATGTCTGCAATGAATATCCCAAACAACACTGGTCCCAACTCAGCCCTGTGGAACACCGCTCATCACTGCCCTTGGGTGTGAGAGCTCCCACCCACCACCACCCTCTGTTGCATTCCCTGCAGCCAGTTTCCTACCCATCTCACCAGCTTTGCACCGCCCTGTGCCTACTAACTTCCTTCCCAGCCTTCCATGTGGCACTGAGTGAATGCCTTACTGAAGTCCAGATACAGGACATCCACTGCATGGCCCCTGTCCAGTTGCCTAGTTACCCAGTCATAGAACTCGACCAGGTTGGTTTGGCAGGATCTGCCACGTATGAAGCCATGCTGTCTGCTGTCCTGTAGTCCTTTTGGCCTCTAGGAGGGCCACCAGCCTCTCCTTCAGGATAATCTCCATTAGCTTACCCACGATGGATGTGAGGCTCACTGGTCTGTAGTTTCCCAGTTCACCCTTGGGGCCACTCTTGTGGAGGGGCACCACATGAGCCATCCTCCAGTCCTGAGGTACACACCCCGAATGTAGTGAGGCATTAAATAGGTCTGCCAAAGGTCCTGCAAGGACCTCTGCCAGCTCCTTCAGTACCCTGGGGTGGATGCCATCTGGACCTAGCACCTTGTCCACCCTCAGTGCTTTCAAATCCTCTCAAACTCTGCTCTCCATGATTTCCCCATCTGTCACCACTTCCTCCCCTGCTTCTGCCATTTCTCCCACCTTGGGTGTCACCCCCCTCTTCTCTTTAGTAAATTAACTGAGCAGAAGTACTCATTTAGTGCTTCCGCCTTATCGCACTCTGCTTCCACCCAACCCCCCTCCTTCCTAATCCTTACTATGTCCTTACAGCTCCTTTTCTCCCTGATGTACTTAAAGAAGTCCTTCTCCCCCTTCTTAATGCCTTGTGCCAGCCTGAGTTCCGTAGATGCTTTGGCTTCCCTTACTGCCCTTGTCACCTCCTTCGATTCTGTCAAGTACTCCTCCTTGTCCTCCCCCCTCCCTGTTTTCTTGTACTTCCTAAAGGCAGTTCTTTTCCTCCTTACCTTTTCCATGACCTCCTTGCTCAACCAGATCGGTTTCTTAGCCCTGGCCTTCTTGCTCTGGGCTTTGCAGCAGGTTTTGGTTGCCTCCACTATCCCCAGCTTTATGAGCTCCCACTTCTGGTTAGTGTCCATACTAGATTGAATTCTGGCCAGGTACCCTTTTACCACTTCCCCCATCCTCCCAAAGTCAGCCCTCCTGAAGTCCAGCACTATTGCACCATAATGCACCCCCTGTCATGCCTTATTGTTTAACTAAACTATGTTACCAATATAGTTGTTAAAGGGACACTATTAATAACTATTATCATTTCAGGTTTACTCTGGTGTTCCATTTGTAACCTGTTTAAATATGATATCCATGGAACCTAAAGCAAATTGGAAACTTGTATACAAAATTAAGAGTACAGAATCTCTTGTCAGAGTAGTATAGTGTTAAAAGGTTATTCACTTGAAGCTTGTCTGGGTATTGGTCTTATAACTGGGGTTGCAAGAAACAGTTGTGGTACTTCTTTACCAGTTGCTTCAGAAGCTAATCTGTCATGTAGGTTATCCAGTCTCTGGCATTTGCTCCAAATCAGAGATGAATCGCTTTGTAAGCTGTTCCTTAGCTGCATCATTGAAATCAAAAGCAAAATACTGATCCCAACTAAAACAACTAGTCTTGCTAGAAAATACAGTATACAACTGCAAAGGTCCCATAGCTACCAATTCATTTCTCAATGCAATCATTCACTTCTTATGTTGTTGAGTATACTGGCTAATGTAAGGAAAAATATAAACTTTGTCATTAACTATTTCAATGTTTTTTTTTTTCTTCTTAACTTCAGAAATGACATCTCAGTTAGAATAGCTGAAAAAGCCACAGGAACATAATCTGCATTTGTAGTGTTCTCCTGGGCCCTGGTTCAATCCAGTTCAATTTGTTAACTCTGGTTTATTGAGCAATTCATCATAATAATGTGATACATACAATCAACACTGTGCATTGCACTGCTGTTTATGACTGTTGGCAGGCAATAAAGTGTGGGCTAACAGCACCCAGCAGTTTCTGTGAACACAACAACATAGCAGTATTAAGTCTGTAAAATAGTGATGTTCTTTGGTTTAAAGCCATAAACATGATAGAAAGTCTACAGAAGGCAAGAGTCTCGGATGCAGTGTTCACACTGTTGATATTAGTCCAAAAGGCGCAACCCGGTGCTAAGATTTACTCTCCCACAGCAGACACATTTGCAAAATAGGAGTTCCATGGTTGCCAAAGAGCCAAGAAAAAGTCTCTTCTCAGTTGAAGATCAGGCGTGAGTTGTCCCATGTTGTGGCCCTCTTTCCCTCTTCTAATCCATGTAGATACCTGTGGAGCTATGTCTAATAACCATCTCAGTGGTATACATTTTAAGGAATCAGTGCAAACATTTGTAACAGCCATCTCATTTTCTTATTTTGGATAGGATTTGGGTATATTCCCAGAACTAGACTGTGAAAATTAAGAGGAATAAGTATGTCAACCACTTTCTGAATTATCTCATGAATTTCTGACCAGAATTCCTGCAGCCTGGGATAGTCCCAAAAGATATGGTAATGGGAGCCTCTTTGCCCATTGTGACAGAACAGGGGACCAGAACCATGTATTCTTTTGATTAAGTTATTCTTTTTGAATATGCATCTTCTTCAGACAAAATGGTTGCTAGATCACATGAGCAAGTATGTATGGAAAAGTTAAAGTACAGGTCTGATGGTTCTCATGAGAAGGTTAACAGAAAAAGCCAGGCAGGAGGCAGTAAAGCAATAAACCCATAAACTCAGTGGGGTATGCTTCCGGGAGATATTCTCATGTTGAACAAAAGAAACCAGGTGGACATTATTATGATAGCAAGGAGGTGCTGATGTGTGGGGGGACACACATGTACACACACTCTCTCGAAGAAGGCTGGGCAACATGGGCCTGTCACTCAGACTGACTAGGACCCTCCCTACTTGGAGCAAGGTAATATATTGAGGGGCTTATATCAGTTCACTCTCTTGGACTGAAACACCTGAAGAACAGAGCCCCTGCCATTACAAGGACTAGCTGAGGTAAAATAGCACAGTGAGGGAAAAGTGCTTCTTTAGCTAGGGCAGGTGAAGCTTTCCTAGGGGAGGATAGCTTAGACTTTTGCTGTACAATACCTATCTGTTTAATGTGATTTTACTTTCTGCTTCTTAGTAAATGTGCAACCCTTTTGTTTCCTGTAAATACCTCCTGCTATAAATATTTGTAGTATTTTAGTAAACAGTCTATTTTTATAGAATCAATCAATCAATCAAATCAGAATCAGTGACTACGTGCGTGTTATTTAAAAGGGTAATTCTATTTCTGCTGGACACTGTTGCAGTCCGTCTCTGAGAGAGCACTCTACCCACAGTTATTGTGTTGAGCTTCCTTACCTTGTGCAAAGAGGGAAGTCAGAAACAGGCTCCCTGGGCCCTGTTGGTAAAAATCTCAGGTGATGGCAGTGAATTGGAAGTCCTTAGTGAGGAATTTGCATCACAACTGGTGGCAGAATGGTGGGATGCTTGTGGCAACTGGTACTAGGCCAATTTAGAGCAGTGGATAGTGTGCTTTCCTGTGAAGCAGGAACTCGGAGAAAGAGAAAGCACACTGATGCCGGGAGTGCTAGCAGAAATATACCTTTTAACAGTCACAAAACAGGATCTCAAAAGGTTGGATTTTTTTACTACTGTTTTATTTATTTCTAGACAGTGATGTGCAGCGTAACTAGAGAAGATGCGCTCCTCACACTATGCAAAATTTCATGTACAGCAGCTTCGTGAGCTGTGCACAGGAAGGGGGATTGCCTATGAGGGCATGACAAAGAGTGCACTCATGGAAGCCCTGGTGGTACAGGACCAGCTGCAAGAGGGGCAGACAGTCTTGGACAAGCAGAGCACAATACCTGATCAGCAGGCAGTCACAGAGGAAAGTGACTCAGGTAGCGAGACTGAGGTCACAGTGGCTGAGCAAGGGGGGGCACCTTGTGGCACAAGTAGGGGAAGCTGTGCAGCCCACTCAGCCTTGTTGGAGATCTTGAAGACAAAGCTTGCTCTGAGGGAGGCTGAAAGAGAGAGAGAGTGAAGCTGGAGGCTGAGTACAGAGAGAGACAGCCTGACAGCATGAAATCCGGATGCTGGAGGAGAGAGCAAGGCTGGAGGCAGAGGAAAAGGAGAGGATTCGCCAGCACGAGATCCTGATGCGAGAAGAAAAGGAGAAGATTCACCAGCACGAGATAGAAACATAGAAACATAGAATTTGACGGCAGATAAGGACCGCTTGGCCCACCTAGTCTGCCCATTTTCCTACCTAACCGATAAGCTGCAGATCCTAGTTAACCAACAGCTTACTTCCTCTTACCCGCCCCTAGGACTGCCTTATGCCTGTCCCATGCATTCTTGAAGTCCCCCACTGTTCTTGACTCCACGACCTCCTCAGGAGGCTGTTCCATGCATCCACAACCCTCTCTGTGAAAAAATACTTCCTCCACATTACCCCTGACGTCCCCCTCTATCTTCAATTGTGCCCCCTTGTTCTTGCACATCTCTTTTCTGGAAGATGCTACTTTTGGACTTTGTTAATTCCTTGAGGTACTTGAAAGTTTCTATCATGTCCCTCTCTCCTTCTTTCCTCAAGAGTATACATATTAAGCTCCTTTAGTCTTTCTTCGTATGTCTTTTGGTGCAGACCCTGCACCACTTTGGTTGCCCTCCTCTGGACAGCCTCCACTCTGTCTATGTCTTTTCGGAGATGAGGTCTCCAGAACTGCACACAGTACTCCAGATGGGGTATCACCAACTGTCTATACAGAGGGATAACAACTTCCTGTTTTCTACTATTGATGCCTATTCCTATGCATCCCAGTATCCCCCCAGCCTTCCTTACTGCCTTCTCACATTGCTTGCCCACCTTTAGGTCATCTGATATAATTACCCCCAGGTCTCTTTCTATTTTTACTGTTGTCAGTATCTAACCCCCCACTGTGTACGCTTCCCCTGGGTTTTTGTTTCCCATGTGCATTACCTTGCACTTCTTTGCATTGAATCTGAGCTGCCATACATTTGACCATTCCTCCAACCTTGCCAAGTCCCTTCTCATCCTTTCCACTCCATCTTGTGTATCAACCCTGTTGCAGATCTTTGTGTCATCTGCAAAGAGACATACTTTTCCTTCCAGTTCCTCTGCAATGTCACTTATAAAGACATTAAAAAGGACCGGTCCCAGTACTGAACCCTGCGGTACCCCGCTAGTAACCCTCCTTTCTTCACTATGTACTCCATTTACTACTACCCTTTGCGTCCTGTTGTCTAGCCAATTTTTTATCCAGGCTACCACCTTGGGACCCATTCCAAGGCTGGCTATCTTGTGTATTAATCTTTTGTGTGGGACTGTATCAAATGCCTTGCTAAAATCTAGGTAGGCCATGTCCACAGCCCGTCCCTGGTCTACTACTTTGGTCACCCAGTCAAAGAAATCTATTAGATTCATCTGACACGACCTTCCCATCGTGAATCCATGCTGCCTTGGGTCCTGTGCCCCACTGGCCTCTAGGTACTCAACAATTCTTTCCTTCAGAAGTGATTCCATCATTTTCCCTACCACTGAGGTCAAACTAACTGGTCTATAGTTTCCTGCCTCTGTTCTGATCCCACTTTTGTGAAGAGGAATCACATCTGCCCTCCTCCAGTCCTCGGGTACCACCCCATCCTCCCATGATTTGTTAAAGAGAGTAGTCAGCGATGTCACTAGTTCTACCCTTAGTTCTTTCAGAATTTTTGGGTGAATCCCATCAGGCCCCATTGCTTTATCCACCTTCAATTTTATTAGTTCTTTCAGAACCCTTTCTTCTGTAAATGGACTGGTATCGACCCCCGTCTTCAGAGTGTTTCTCTTGTTTGGTTTAGGTAACTCCCCCTCATCTTCCTTTGTGAATACTGAGCAGAAATATTCATTCAGTATCCTTACTTTTTCACTGTCACCCTCTACCCACATTCCCTCCCCTTTATTAAGCTTCAGTATCCCTCCTTTCATCTTTCTTCACTCCCTAATGTACCTATAAAGGTCTTATCCCCTTCTTAACAGAATTGGCTACCTCCTTTCCTCGGTTTGGGCCTTTGCTATTCTGACTGCCTTCCGAGCTCTTTTCTGCTTTAACTGGTAAAGTTCTCTGTCCTGCTCCTTCTGTGTTTCCTTATATTTCCTGAATGCTGTCCTTTTCTCCTTAACCTTCCCTGCCACCTCTTTTGTGAACCATAGTGTTTTTTCCTTCGTTGTGTTTTATTGATTTGCTTTACACAAAGGCTTGTTGCCTCTGTGATGGCTGTTTTGATCAGTCCCCATTGTTCCTCCACCCCTCCTTCTTGCCTGTTTGCTAGTGCTTTTCTGAGGCACTCTCTCATTTTCCCAAAGTCAGCCCTCCTAAAGTCTAGTACTCTTGCTTTTGTATGGCTTGATTGTATGGCTGTGTTTATCGTGAACCACACTGTTTGGTGGTCACTTGTTCCCAGATGGCTACCCACTTCTAAATCTGAGATTCTTTCTCCATCCCCATTTGAAAGTACCAGGTCTAAGATTACTCCCTCCCAGTGGGTTCCGATACTAGCTGTCTGAGGCATGCCCCTGTAGGGCATCAAGAATGACCCTGCTTTTGGATGTGCCCTGCAGCAAGGTGCTCCAGTTAACATCTGGCATATTCAGCTCCCCATCAACAATATCTCCCCTTTTCTGCCATTCTAAGAAAGCCTTCTATCATTTCCTTGTCCATTCCCTCCCCCTGAGATGGGGGTCTGTATACAACCCCCATGTGGATTGTGGTGCCATTTCCTGTCTCCAGGGTGACCCAAAGTGCCTCATCTGTTCCCTGTTTACCCTTTAGTTCTGTTGCTTTGATCCCTTCCTTTACATAGAGAGCTACTCCTCCTCCTCTTTTACCCTCCCTGTCTCTCCTGTAGATTGTATATCCTGGTATGTTGACATCCCAGTCATGGTTTTCTGTGTACCATGTTTCTGTGACTGCCACAATATCCAGGCAACCCTCTTCCATCAAGGCCACTAGTTCAGGGAGCTTGTTACACAGACTACGAGCATTGGTACTCATCACCCTCCACTTTTGATAGCCTTACCCTTTTAGCCCCATTTCTGTCCTTATCGTTTGCCTTTTTTACATTTAAATCTGTTCTGCTCCCTAATAACTTCTGTACCTTGGTGTTTACCTCACTAATCACCATGTTTTGTGGGGGGAGACTCGGATTTCCCTGCTTCTTTTCAGTGCCTCCCCCCTTGGCTAGTTTAAATGCTTGCCAATGAAGCATTTAAACCTCTCACCTAGGATCCTGGTTCCCCGGACAGATGCAGACCATCGCACCAGTATAGGTTTGCATCCCTCCAGGTGGCTCCCCAGTCCCCAATGAAGCCAAAACCCTGAGCTCCCACCAGTTTTCAACTACTCATTGAATTCCCTGGTGAGAGAGTGCCAACATCTCCCTTGCCATAGACAGGCAGCACCTCCGAGAAGGTTACCGTATGCGCTACTTGTCTAAGGCCCCTTCCCAACTCTACAAACTCCTCTTGCATTGCTCTGATCCCATTCCTAGCCAGGTCATTTGTCCCTAGGTGGACAGTGACATCCAGCTCCTTCCCTCGTGCAGCTCCTCCCACGATCCTGAGGATTCGCTTCCTGTCCCTCCAAGCCGTGGTGCCAGGAAGGCACTTTACCTCCCTCTCCCCTTCCTCCCCATTTCTACCCCCCAATGATTGAGTCCCCACCAGGAGTTGTTTCCTTCCTGTGTGGTCCCATGCCACCCTTCTGTGGGTCTCCTTTGTGAAGATTCCCAGCATCCTCCTTGGTCTCCACTGCAGGTGCCTCCATAGAGGAACCACTATCCACAGAAGAGCGAATGAATTGTGGAGGTACAGCTGGATGGATGCAACTCTGTTCCACCACCCTCTCCTCCTTGAGCCCACCCTGGTCCAGCCTCTCCTCTTTCTTGGCAACCTCTGAGGTAGTGGCATTGGCCCTGTGGTCCCTGGGTGGGAGGCGGAGGTTTCACGAATCCTAGCCAGGTCAGCCTGGGGCAGGCAACCTCTCTCAGACCAGAGAGGTGCCTGCAAATAGGGCAGCATCGCAGCCTCCAGAATGTCTCCCGGAACACTGCCGCCCCACAGCCATTGCACTGCACCACTCCTATCATGTCTTATTTTGTGTCCCCTCTACTGTTTCTCTGGATGCTTACTCTCTCCTCTCCTTACAACTCTCACCCTTCCTGTTCTGGGACAGCAACTTCCTATCTTCTTCTGTAGCCTCCTTCTTCCTTGCTCAATATCAGACCACCAGCAGCTAGGGGGAGAGTGAGCTACTTTTTCTACTTTAGGGTTGACAAAACCAATGCTTCTCTATGATCCTTTCCTTCCTACTGCCAAACAGGAAGTTCCTGTTGACAGTCAAATCCAGTGGCTATAAAAGTAGAACTGGCTTTGGGTGGGTGGGACGGAGGGCAATTAGTAAGAAAAAAGGCTAGCAACAGGAAGTTGTAATTTGACTCACCTGCTTTTATAGTGTCTAAACCACACCCCCAGGTAAGCTCTCTTTCCTCCTACTGGTTTAGCAAAGTCAGCTGATACAGTACCCTTCACTGCACAGAATACACACTGACCTTCTTTCTTTTCTTTCTTTTTTTTAACCCTAAATAAGTCCCCTTCTACTTCTAATAAAGTTATTTGTCTACTTAATCTTAACAGACACTGACTCCTGCTGAGATATACGTTTTAAATTAAGAAGAAAATGTAGCTTCTTTTGGTTAGTTGCTTTCTGCTCTACAAGCAAGGCTAGCAACAGGAAGTTGTAATTTGACTCACCTGCTTTTATAGTGTCTAAACCACACCCCCAGGTAAGCTCTCTTTCTTCCTACTGGTTTAGCAAAGTCAGCTGATACAGTACCCTTCACTGCACAGAATACACACTGAACTTCTTTCTTTTCTTTCTTTTTTTAACCCTAAATAAATTCCCTTCTACTTCTAATAAAGTTATCCTGATGCGAGAGAAAAGAGGGAAGGAATGAGCAGAGCATGATAAAGAACGACAGCATGAGATCGAATTGGAGAAACTGCACCAGCAAACAGCGCAACAAACCGTAATTAATGGCAAAGGTGGTTCAAGCCACAACGCCCCGATTAATTCTAAAATGTTTTCGCAATATTAAGAGGGAAATGATCTGGATTTGTTTCTAAAATCATTTGAAAGGGTCTGTGGGCAATTTAGATTAGATAAGGTGTTGTGGATGAACCATCTGACCCCATTACTTACTGGTTGAGCCTTGCATGCATTTGCTCGAATGGATGACAATGATTGCATGGACCATAATAAAGTTAAAAGAATGTTATTAAAACATTTTGAATTGACTCCTGAGGCTTATAGACGGAAATTTAGAGAGTTAAGAAAAGGCCCAGGAAACCGCTATGTAGAACTGCATGTCCAAATATGTGTTTATTTAGACCACTGGGTGGATGGGGCTAAGGCAAGGACTATAGAGCAGGTTAAAGATTTAATTGTAAGGGAACAGTTTCTTAATTGTCCCTGATGACCTGCGTATATGGTTGCTGGACCGGGCATGCAACTCAACAAAGAAGGCAGCAGAGAGTGCTGATTCGTATGTGGCCAGCAGACCACATTCGCAATGCAAGAACTATGGGAGTAGGGCAGCACCTGGTTTTAAGGGGACCCAGGGAGGGCAGCCTAAAGGAAACCAGCCTGCACCCAAGCCCAAAACAGAACCCATTGGTTCAAGAGGAAACAAGGTGCTGGGGCAAATCTATCCTACAACTGCCCTAAACATAGGAGTAAAGTACAAAAGCCTGAGGGAGGTACTGACCAAGACAGGACTCTGCAGCTGGTAAACTGTGCACACACTGTAGTGCCACCAAACTCCACCAAGCATATGCACCCTATTCTAGTCAGTGGCACAGTAGCACAGGGATTGAGGGACACTGGTGCCTCCATCTCCATGGTGAGGCAGGAGCTGATCCAGGTGGAGTAGATTTCGCCAGGGCAGTTCTCCAAGATTCAGGGAGTCACAGATCCAGTGGTCCAAGTGCCAATGGCTCAGGTCTTCTTGAGCTGGGAGGGTGGCCATGGGGTACAGAAGGTGGGAGTGATACCTGATCTCCCTGTGAATGTGATCATGGGGAAACGATTTTGACCACAGGGAAAACCTAGCATGTGTTACTACCCGTAGCCAGGCAAAAGGGCAAGCTTCTGAGGTGGGGGAGGAGGGGGTGAGACAGCCTGTGCAGACTAATTCCTCAGCAGCTGAGGAAGTGGCTAGTATGGGTGAAGGGCTAGATAGGAGCAGCAGCCCTGAGCCCCAGCTGCAAACAGAGGTGGTTGCCACCAGGGGTAGCTTTCCTTCTGAAAGGGAACTAGGAAAGGTCAGACATGAGGAGCTGGGCAAGGCACAGTGAGCTGATCCTACCCTCCAAAAACTGAGAGAGATAGCAGATAGTGTTGAGGCCTCTCAAGGGAGTAAAAAGTCAGTTTATTGGGAAAATGGGCTGTTGTACAGAGAGTGTACACCACAGAGTGGGCTAGAGGGAGAGGTACTTCAGCAGCTGGTAGTCCCCCAGGACTACTGAAAGCAGCTTCTGGCCCTGGCCCATGACATTCCTCTTTCAGGCCACCTGGGTATTTCCCACACAAAAAAGTGGCTTACCAACAACTTCTTTTGGCCAACCCTGTACACAGATGTGGCAAATTACTGTTGGACTTGTCCACAGTGCCAGCTGGTTGGGAAGGTTGGGGACAAAGCTAAGGCAGCTTTGGTGCCCCTCCCTATTATCGACGAATCTTTCAAGAGGGTAGCCATGGACATAGTGGGGCCCTTATGTACCCCAAGTCACACAGGCAAATGATACATACTGGTTGTGGTGGATTATGCAACCAAGTACCCTGAGGCAGTGGCAATGTCCTCCATTGAGGCAGAAAAGGTGACTGATGAGCTCCAGGGAATCTTTAGCTGAGTAGGATTTCCCCAGGAGATTTTGTCAGATCAGGGAGCAAATTTTATGTCATCCTTAATGACCATTTTGTGGGAGAAGTGTGGGGTGAACCAGCTCCAAGCTTCACTCTATCACCCCGAGACAAATGGCCTGGTTGAGCGGTTCAACGGGACCTTAAAACTATGCTCAGGGCATTTGCAGACAAGCACAAAAGGGTCTGGGACAAATATTTGCCCCATCTTCTCTTTGCATACAGGGAAGTTCCACAGTAGTCCACCGGGTTTTCACCCTTCGAGCTCCTGTTTGGTCACAGGGTGACGGGATCCCTAGATTCAGTCAAGGATGAATCGGAAGGCAACCGTGCCACCCTAGGGGAGTCAGTTCTGGTGTATGTCCTAAATTTCAGGGCCAGGCTTAAGGAGCTCAAGGGACTTGCCCAGGAGTACTTAAGCACTGTACAACAGCCACAGAAAGCCTGGTATGACCGTGAGGCCAGAGTCCGGGAGTACGAAGTTGGGTAGCGAGTGATGGTACTCATCCCAGTCTGACACAATAAACTACAGGCAGCATGGGAGGGCCCATTTTCCATAATCCGGAAGCTGAATAATGTTAACTATGTAGTAGGGCTGCCTGACAGAAGGCGCAGGCAGAGGGTATATCATGTGAACATGATGAAGCCCTACTATGATAGGGAGGAAATGATCCTCGCTGTGTGCAGTGCACCAGAGAAGGGAAATGAGTCTGATCCCCTGGTGGACCTGCTTGGTGAAGCCTGGGAGGGATCCTCCATGAATAATCTCACCCTCTCAGAGCAGCTGACACCAGCTCAGGCCAAGGAGATGAGGGGGGTACTACATGACTTTGGGGGCATGTTCACAGGGAATCCTGGTTACACCACAATGGCTAAATGCTACATGGACACTGGGGCCCAAGTTCTGCTGAGGCAGTCCCCCTGCAGGCATGGGATAGGCATAAGGGAGCAAGACAGATGAGTATGAATAGATAGGCCACTGACAGAGCAAAGGCCAATGGCACATTTATAAGGTAGAAAAAGAAATGGGCAGACTGGATGAGCCTTGCAGTCCTTATCTGCCATCAACCTCTATGTGTCTATGTTTCTATGTTAAGAAGACTATCCTGGAGGAACTCGAGGAGATGCTGGCCTTGGGAGTGATCCAGGAGTCCAGTAGCCCCTGGGCTTCATCTGTGGTCCTGATCCCCAAGAAGGATGGTACCACACAGTTCTGTGTTGACTACCGGAGACTCAACAGCTGTACAGAGTCTGATGCCTACCCCATGCCCAGAATAGATGAGACCTTGGAATGGCTGGGGGAGCCCAGTTCCTGACCACAATAGACCTGATGAAGGGCTACTGGCAGGTGCCGTTAACCCTCGCAGCCAGGGAGAGGTTTGCTTTCGTTACCCCATATGGCATATTTGAATTCAAAGTAATGCCATTTGGGATGAAGAATGCACCCGCAACCTTCCAGAGGCTTGTGAATCGCATCCTGGCAGGGGCATGCGAATACGCACTGGCTTACATGGATTACATCGCCATTTACAGCCAGACATTGGAGGATCACGTCAGGTACATGAGGGAGGTGTTCCATAGACTGAAGGCTGCAGGGCTTACAGATAAGGCAGAAAAGTGCCAAGTGGGCATGGCTGAAGTGTCCTACCTTGGGCACCAGGTGGGCAGTGGACGTATCCGTCCAGAGCCAGCAAAGGTTGATGCCATCCAGGTCTGACCCATCCCAGCCACAAAGAAACAGGTAAGAGCATTTCTGGGAACAGTGGGGTACTACAGGAGGTTTGTCCCTCACTACAGTGATGTGGCCAAACCCCTGACAGACCTGACAAAAAAGAGAATGCCTGAAAAAGTTCTCTGGACAGAGGACTATGAGTCTGCCTTCCAGTGTTTTGAAGGAGACATTATGTGGGTCACCTGTGCTGGCTAGCCCCAATTATGACCTAAAATTTGTAGTACACATGGATGCCTCGGACCATGGGCTGGGTGCTGTCCTGAGCCAGGTTACACCGCAGGGGAGGAGCACTCCATAGTCTACCTGAGTCAGAAGCTGTTGCCCAGGGAGAAGTCATATGCCACAGTGGAGAGGGAAGGTCTGGTGATTGTGTGGGCGCTTCAGAAGCTGCAGCCATACTGTATCTGTATGAGAGGGAGTTCACTGTGGTCACTGATCATAACCTCTTGACATGGCTCTATAGGACTAGTGGGCAAAACACAAAGTTATTGCACTGGAGTTTGGTACTACAGTCATATAATATGATCATTCAGCACTGAAGTGGGGCAAAGAATGCCAGTGCAGATGGACTGTCAAGGCAGGGCTACGTGCATGGTATATTCCATTAGGTACTCCCCAAGTCTTATGTGAACGGCACTGTCTCTTGGGGGTTGCCCAAAAGAGACACACTTTCATTTCTGGAAGCGGTGAGATGAGACAGAACGGGGGACCAGAACATTGTATTCTTTTGATTGTTGTTATTCTTTTTGAATATGCGTCTTCTTCAGACAAGATGATTGCCAGATCACATGAGCAAGCATAAATGGAAAAGTTAAAGTACAGGTCTGATGGTTCTTATGAGAAAGTTAACAGAAAAAGCCAGGCAGGAGGCAGTAAAGCAATAAACCCATAAACTCAGTGGGGTATGCTTCCGGGAGATATTCTCATGTTGAACAAAAGGAACCAGGTGGACATTATTATGGTAGCAAGGAGGTGCTGAAGGGTGGGGGGACACACATGTACACACACTCTCTCAAAAAGGGCTGGGCCACATGGGCCTGTCACTCAGAGTGAGTAGGACCCTCCCCACTTGGAGAAAGGCAATATATTGAGGGGCTTATATCCAGCTCACTGTCTTGGATTGAAACAGCTAAAGAACAGAGCCCCTGCCATTACAAGGACTAGCTGAGGTAAGATAGTACAGTGAGGGAAAAGTGCTTCTTTAGCTAGGGGATAGCTTAGACTTTTGCTGTACAATACCTATCTGCTTAATGTGATTTTATTTTCTGCTTCTCAGTAAATGTGCAACCCTTTTGTTTCCTGTAAATACCTCCTGTTGTAAATACTTGTAGTATTTTAGTAAACAGTCTATTTTTATAGAATCAGTGACTGCTTGTGCATTATTTAAAAGGGTAATTCTATTTCTGCTGGAAGTTATTGTGTTGAGCTTCCTGACCTTGTCCAAAGGAGGAAGTCAGAAACAGGCTTCCTGGGCCCTGTTGATAAAAATCCCAGGTGGTGGCAGTGAACTGCAAGTCCCTAGAGAGGGATTTGCGTCACACCCATAGAGCCTCCAGCAGAGGTCTGTGCTTGTAGATTGAAGATATTTAGTGATTGTGGGGGTGTTGAAAAAAATGGATGGTCACCTTTCACCTGAATTCTCTCCAGGAGGGAGAGAAAGCAACCTTCCAACCAGTTTGCAGGAATCTCGCCCATGATTCTATGGGCAGGGGTGTTCCACTCTTCTGTTCCCACCATTATCTGACCCCTTCTGTGTGGTCTGCTACTTGTTTTTTCAAAATTGGGTAAAGCTCTCAAAGGTATCTAAATCTAGTTTTTAGAGTATTCCCCCAGTAAAAGAAGTATTCCAATGAGTTCTGCCCTCTAGTCAGTTTCTTTAAATTGTCCACTCACTGAATAACGTGCCTGATTTGGAGGAACCTGAAAAATTCTGACGCAGGCAAGTGAAATTGGTGAGCCACATCCTAAAAGCTTCTCACTCGTCCATCTTGCATGCATTGTGCAAACCATATGATGCCCTGTCTTTGCCATACGTTATAACACCTGTCTTGAGCTGGGGGTAGAAAGGTCTCAGTGCATTTGATCAATGGTAGGGAGCCCATATCTTTAGCCAGTTGCAAGTGCCTCATCACCTTGTCTAAGATACGTGGAGAGTGCACTACCCATGGGTTGGAATCTTACCTCTGTATGAGGAAGGAACTGAGGCTAAGGGCCGGACAAATAAGGGAATGGTAATGCCCCGCCTGTCCTCCATGTTGTACCACCTTGATGAATGTCTCTGCTTTACCCGAGTTACTAAAAAGGCTGTTTCTGCTGCCAGATAATACAGTTTTAAATCCAGCTTGCTAACCTTCCCCTTTGTCTTGGCAGTGATATATAGCTCTCTGTATTCCTAGTTTGTGGCCTGCCCATATTAATTCAATTTAATTTTATTCAGGATAAACACCATTGTGGTGTACTGTTATGGTAAAAACATCTGATGACAGACGAACATGTTATGGGCATCAGTAGTGCTTTTTGTACATTTACATGCTCTAGATGTAAACATACATACGGTATAACATTTCTCTTAGCTGTCTTCACTCTACTGTGTAATCATAGTCAGAATCAAATGAGGTTTCTCACAGCCATTATGTGGAAATCAAAAGACCTTCAGTAATAGCTTCAAGTTCTCTTTTTGTTTCTCAAACAGATACTCCCCGGACCATAATAGAATATGTTTACCCAAGTATAACTGAACAAACAGCAGCATTGGCAAATATCTTGTACTCTTTGTATACCTTCAACCTATGACTCTTTTCATGTATATTATTCATTGCTTTTCTAATTTCAGAAGTTATCTCAGCATTCGGCTGAGCTTTCAGGACTGCTGCTTCACCCTTCATTCCCTCCTCCATGTGCTTCTCAAAAGCATTCATCGCAGCCATCATTTGTTCCCTCTCAGACTCGGCAACTGAAGATGCTTCTATTTGGATGTCCCCTGCCCCAAACAGTCCCCACCCCCTTGATGAGCTATCACAGAGTGAGGGCAACTCCAAGACCATGGTACACAGAAACAAAGAAATACAGAATCTTTCAGCAGAACAGGACCGCTTGGCCCACCCAGTAAGTCCAGGTGGTCCCTGTCTAGTTTATCTCCGTGGACCCTAACTGGTCTCCAGTGACCCTCCCTCTTCCCTGCCTATTTATTAAAATTCCTTGAGAGTTGTCTGCCGGTCAGCCTTCCAAATAACATGAATGAAGAAAACCAGAATACTTGTAAGGTATTCTATCACTCCGGAATGTCTGCTTCCCTTCACACAAAACATCGGAACATAACATAGCATTCTGGTGACAGAAAGTACTTAGGCTCGATCTTGCCCTCAGCCAATGCCAATTACCCTTTTTTAAAACTTTTACTGGAGTTTTGTTACAGGGCAATTTCTGCTCAGTAAGTAATCATGACTATCCTGCAAAACACTCAGCTGTGTTTAAACACCCATTGTACCCTATCATCAAGGAGCAGTGTGTTGCACCATGCTGATTCACCATACTCTGCTGTCTTTAAACACCAGTTGTACCATATGGTCAGGGAGCAGTGTGTTGCACAATGCTAGTTAGCCATACCCTGCTGTGCTTAAACACACATTGTACCCTATGGTAAGGGAGCAGAGTGTTGCACAATGCTAGTTCACCATACTCTGCTGTGCTTAAATACACATTGTACCCTATGGTAAGGGAGCAGAGTGTTGCACAATGCTAGTTCACCATACTCTGCTGTGCTTAAACACACATAGGATCATGTGATCAAGGAGCAGTGTGTTGCACCATGCCAATTCACAATATTCTACGGTCTTTGAACACCCATTGTACCATGTGGTCAGGGAACAGTATGTTGCACCATGGTAGTTCACCATACTCTGCTGTGTAAAAACACCCACTGCGCCATATGATCAGACAGCAGTGTGTTGTTCCATGGTAGTTCACCACACCTTGCTGTGCATAAACACCCATTGTACCATGTGGTCAGGGAGCAGTCTTTTGCACAATGCTAGTTCACTATTCCCTGTTGCGTTTTAACACCCATTCTACCCTGTGCTCAGGGAGCAGTGTCTTACACCATGCTAGTTCACCATTCCCTGCCGTGTTTAAACACCCATTGTACCATATGGTCAGGGAGTAATGTGTTACATCTTGCTAGTTCACCATACACTACTGTTTTTAAACACCATTTGTACCACATTGGTCAGGGAGCAGTGTGTTACTCCATGCTAGCTCACCATACTCTGCTATGGTTAAACACCCATTGTACCATGTGGTCAGGGAGCAGTGTGTTGTACCATGCTAGTTCACCATACTCTGCTGTGTATAGACACCCATTGTACCCTATGGACATTGAGCAGTGTGTTGCACCATGCTAGCTCACCATACCCTGCCGTGTCTAAACACCCATTGTACCATATGGTCAGGGAGCAGTGTGTTGCACCAATTTAGTTCACCATACCCTGCTGTGCTTAAACACACATTGTACCCTATGGTAAGGGAGCAGAGTGTTGTACAATGCTAGTTCACCATACTCTGCTGTGTTTAAACACTTGGACCACGTGGTCAAGGAGCAGTGTGTTGCACCATGCCAATTCACAGTACTATGCTCTATTTAAACACCCATTGTACCATATAGTCAGGGAGCAGTGTGTTGCACAATGCTAGTCCATCATACCCTGTTGTGTTTCAACACTTATTGTACCATGTGTTCTGGGAGCAGTGTATTGCATGATGCTAGTTCACCATACCCTGCTGTGAATAAACACCCATTGTACCACATGAAATGAGGGCTGTGTGTTGCACTGTGCTAGTTCCTCATTCTCTGCTGTGTTTAAACATCCATTGTACCATATGGTCATGGATCAGTATGTTGCACCATGCTAGTTCACAATACTCTGCTGTGTAAAAATACCCATTGCGCCATATGGTCAGACAGCATTGTTTCGTTTCGTGGTAGTTCACCACACCCTGCTGTGTACAAACACCCATTGTACCATGTGTTCAGGGAACAGTCTATTGCACAATGGTAGTTCACCATGCCCTGCTGTGTTTAAACACCAACTGCACCTTATCATCAGGGAGCACTGTGTTGCACCATCCTAGTTCACCATACCCCCACATGTTTAAACACCTGTTGTACTGTATGGTCCGGGAGCAGTGTGTTGCACTCTGCTAGTTCACCATACTCTGCTGTGTTTAAACACCAGTTGTACCATATGGTCAGGGAGCAGTTTTTTGCACCATGCTAGTTCACCATGTCCTCCTGTATTTAAACACTCATTGTATGATATGATCAGGAAGCAGTGTGTTGCACAGTGCTAGTTAACCATACTCTGCTGTGCTTAAGCACACATTGTACCTTATGGTAAAGGAGCAGAGTATTGCAAAATGCTAGTTCATCATATTCTGCTGTGCTTAAACACACATTGTACCCTATGGTGAGGGAGCAGAGTATTGCACAATGCTAGTTCACCATACTCTGCTGTGCTTAAACACACATTGTACCCTATGGTAAGGGAGCAGAGTATTGCACAATGCTAGTTCACCTTACCCTCCTGTGTTTAAACACCAAGTGTATGATGTCAGGTAGCAGTGTGTTACATCTTGCTAGTTCACCATACCCTGCTGTGTTAAAACGCACATTGTACCCAATGGTAAGGGAGTAGAGTGTTGCACAATGCTAGTTCACCATACTCTGCCGTGTTTACACACCTGTTGTACCATGTTGTCAGGCAGCAGTGTGTTGCACCATGCAAATTCACAGTACTATGCTGTGTTTAAACACCCATTATACCATGTGGTCAGGTAGCAGTGTATTGTACAATGCTAGTTCACCATACCCTGCTGTGCTTAAACACCAATTGTGCCATATAGTCAGGGAATAGTGTGTTGTAGTGTGCTAATTCACCATACTCTGCTGTGTTTAATCACCCATTGTACTTTATGGTCAGGCAGAAGTGTGTTGTACCATGCTAGTTTGCCATACCCTGCTGTGCTTAAACACCTATTGTACCATATGGTCAGGGAGCAACGTGTTGTGCTGTGCTAGTTCACCACACCCTGCTGTGTTTAAACACCAGTTGTACCATATAGTAAGGGAACAGTGTGTTGCACAATGCTAGTCCACCATACCCTGCTGTGTTTCGACACTCATTGTACCATATGGTCAGGGAGCAGTGTGTTACACCATGCTAGTTCACCATATCCTGCTGTGCATAAACATCCATTGTACCATATGGAAAGAGAGCAGTGTGTTGCACTGTGCTGGTTCCTCATTCTGTGCTGTGTTTAAACATCCATTGTACCATATGGTCAGGGAGCAGTATGTTGTACCATGCTAGTTCACCATACTCTGCTGTATAAAAAACACCCATTGCACCATATGATCAGACAGCAGTGTGTTGTTCCGTGGTAGTTCCCCACACGCTGCTGTGCATAAACACCCATTGTACCATGTGGTCAGGGAGCAGTCTATTGCACAATGCTAGTTCACCATGCCCTGTTGTGTTTAAACACCTGTTGTACTGTATGGTCAGGAAGCAGTGTGTTGTACCATGCTAGTTCACAATACACTGCTGTCTTTAAACACTGATTGTACCTTACGGTCAGGGAGAAGTGTGTTGTACTATGCTAGTTCACCATTCTCTGCTGTGTTTAAACACTCATTGTACCATATAGTCAGGGAGCAGTGTGTTGCACTATGCTAGCTCACCATACCCTGCTGTGTTTAAACACCCATTGAACCACATAATCAGGGAGCAGTGTGTTGCACAATGCTAGTTAACCATACCCTGCTGTGCTTAAACACACATTGTACTCTTTGGTAAGGGAGAAGAGTGTTGCACAATTCTAGTTTACCATACTCTGTTGTGCTTAAACACTCATTGTACCGTATGGTAAGAGAGCAGATTATTGCACAATGCTAGTTCACCATACTCTGCTGTGCTTAAACACACATTGTACCATGTGGTCATGGAGCAGTGTGTTGCACCATGCCAATTCACAGTATGCTACAGTCTTTGAACACCCACTGTACCATGTGGTCAGGGAGCAGTGTATTGTATAATGCTAGTTCACCTTACCCTCTTGTGTTTAAACACCCAATGTATGATGCTGTCAGGTAGCAGTGTGTTACATCCTGCTAGATCACCATACCCTGTTGTGTTTAAACACAAATTGTACCGTATGGTCAGGGAGCAATGTATTGCACCATGCTAGCTCACAATACTCTGCTGTGTTTAAACACCCATTGTACCTTATGGTCAGGGTAAAATGTGTTGCACCATGCTAGTTCAGCATACCCTGCTGTGTTTAAACACCCATTGTACCATATGGTAAGGGAACAGAGTGTTACACAATGCTAGTTCACCATACTCTGCTGTGATTAATTATCCATTGTACCTTATGGTCAGGCAGAAGTGTGTTGTACCGTGGTAGTTCACCATACCCTGCTGTACTTGAACACCTATTGTACCATATGGTCTGGGAGCAGTATGTTGCGCCATGCTAGTTCACCAAACCTTGCTGTGTTTAAACACCAGTTGTACCATATAGTCAGGGAGCAGTGTGTTGCACCATGCTTGTTTACAATACTGTGCTGTGTAAAAAAAAACATTGCACCATATGGTCAGACAGCAGTGTGTTGTTCCATTATAGTTCACCTGCCGTGTATAAGCACCCATTGTACAATGTGGTCAGGGAGCTGTCTATTGCACAGTGCTAGTTCACCATGCCCTGCTGTGTTTAAACATCCATTGCCCTTATTATCAGGCAGCAGTGTGTTGCACCATCCTAGTTCACCATACCCTCATGTGTTTAAAAACCTGTTGTACTGAATGGCCAGGGGGCAGTGTGTTGTAATCTGCTAGTTCACAATACTCTGCTGTGTTTAAACACCAGTTGTACCATATGGTCGGGGAGCAATGTGTTGCACCATGCTAGTTCACCATACCCTGCTGTGCTTAAACACCCATTGTACCATGTGGTCAGGGAAAGAGTTCATTGCACAATGGTAATTCACCATGCCATGCTGTGTTTAAACACCCATTGTATCTTATCGGCGGGGAGCTGTGTGTTCTACCATACTAGTTCCCCGTGCCCTGCTTTGTTTAACCACCCTTTGTACAATATGGTCCGGTAGCAGTGTGTTACACTATGCTAGCTCACCATACTCTGCTCTAGTTTAACACTCATTGTGCCATATGGTCAGGGACCAGTGTGTTGTTCCATGGTAGTTCACCATACCCTGCTGTATATAAACACCCATTATACCAAGTGGTCAGGGAGCAGTCTGTTGCACAATGCTAGTTCACCATCCCCTGCTGTGTGTAAACACCCATAGTTCCTTATCATCAGGGAGCAATGTGTTGCACCATGCTAGGTCACTATACCCTCCTGTATTTAAACACCTGCTGTGCTATATGGTCAGGGAGCAGTGTGTTGTAGTATGCTAGTTCACCATACCCTGCTGTGTTTAAACACCCATTGTACCATATGGTCACGGAGCAGTCTGTTGCACAATGCTAGCTCACCATATCCTGCTGTGCGTAAACACACATTGTATGTACCCTATGGTAAGGGAGCAGAGTGTTGCAGAATGGTAGTTCACCATACTCTGCTGTGTTTAAACACCCATTGTACCATATGGTCACGGAGCAGTCTGTTGCACAATGCTAGCTCACCATATCCTGCTGTGCGTAAACACGCATTGTATGTACCCTATGGTAAGGGAGCAGAGTGTTGCAGAATGGTAGTTCACCATACTCTGCTGTGTTTAAACACCTGTTGTATCATATGGTCAGGGAGCAGTGTGTTGCACCCTGCCAATTCACAGTACTCTGCTATGTTTAAATACCTATTGTACCATGTGGTCGGGGAGCAGTCTATTGCTCAATGCTAGTTCACCATGCTCTTCTGTGTTTAAACACCTATTGTACCATATGGTCAGGGAGCAGTGTGTTGCACCATGCTAGTTCACCATACCCTGCTGTGCATAAACACCCATTGTACCATATGGAATGAGAGCAGTGTGTTGGACTGTGGTAGTTCACCATCCTCTGCTGCGTTTAAACACCTATTGTACCATATGGTCAGGGAGCACTGTGTTGTGCTGTGCTAGTTCACCAAACCCTGCTGTTTTTAAACACCAGTTGTACCATAAAGTCAGGGAGCAATATGTTGCACAATGCTAGACCACCATACCCTGCTGTGTTTAAACTCCTATTGTACCATGTGGTCAGGGAGCAGTGTGTCGCACCATACTAGTTCACCATACCCTGCTGTGCATAAACACCCATTGTACCATATGGAAAGAGAGCAGTGTGTTGCACTGTGCTAGTTCATCATTCTCTGCTGTGTTTAAACATCCATTGTACCATATGGTCAGGGAGCAGTGTGTTGTACCATGGTAGTTCACAATACTTTGCTGTGTTAAAACACCATATGGTTAGACAACAGTGTGTTGTTCCATGGTAGTTCACCATACCCTGTAGTGTATAAACATCCATTGTACCATGTGGCCAGGGAACAGTCTATTGCACATCCTCATCAGAATCCTCCTCGGCAGGGGGCCTCCCTTCACTTGATCCAAGGGACTCTCCCAGGTCCCCACCAGATGACCCCTCCTTTATGGAGGTGATTTGGTACATACAAGCAAATATGGGCTGGGACACCGAGGATCTTGACCCAGAGAGGCATCATAGACTTTGACTTTGAAGGCAGATAAGGACTGCTTGGCCCACCCAGTCTGCCCATTTCCCTACCTATTGGATAAGCTGCAGACCCTAGTTAACCAACAGCCTACGTCCTCCTACCCCCCACCAGAATTGCCTTAAGTCTGTCCCATGCATTCTTGAATTCCCCCACTGTTTTTGACCCCACAACCTCCTCAGGAAGGCCATTCCATGCGTCTGCCACTCTCTCCATGAAAAAATACTTCCCCACGCTGCCCTGGAGCTTTCCACCCTCTATCTTCAAATTGTGCCCTCTTGTTCTTGCATGTCTCTTTTTCTGAAATATGCTACCCTCTTGGACTTTGATGATTCCCTTGATGTACTTGAAATCCTCTATCATGTTCCCCCACTCCCTCCTTTCCTCGAGGGTATACGTATTAAACTCCTTTAGTCTCTTTTCGTTTGGCTTATGGTGCATACCCTGCACCATTTTAGTTTCCTTCCTCTGGACTGCCTCCATCCTGTCTATGTCCTTGCAGAGATGGGGTCTCCAGAACTGAACACAGTACTCCAGATGGGGTCTCACCAACTGTCTGTACAGAGGGATGACTACCTCCTGTTTTCTACTGGTGATCCCTCTCCCTATGCATCCCAGTATCCCCCCAGCCCTCCTTACTGCCTTCTCATATTGCTTGCCTACCTTTAGGTCATCTGATATGACTATCCCCAGGTCCCTTTCCATTTTTGTTGTTGTTAGTACCTCCCCCCTTCCCATTGTGTACTCTTCCCCTGGGTTTTTATTTCCCAGGTGCATACTTTGCACTTCTTTGCACTTAATCTAGTCATCTGGCCAAATACTTTGTGCTAGAAGGACCCCAAACCAGCTGTTGTGCCACCATTGGTGGACACTTTCCAGGATGTGACCAAGGTGGCATGAAAGCACCCGTCCACATCCTTGGTAATTCCCAAAAAGTCAGATCGCCTCTGCAGGGCACCCAGAGAGGAGCCCTTCCTAGGTGAGCAACCAGCGGCTGACTCAATGATCATTACAGCTGCCCATGACAGGTCCCAGAAACCACGGGACCTGAGTATGCAGCCACCTGACAGGGAGTCCAAGCAGCTGAACAGCATGGGCAGAAAGGTATATTCCTCAGCCACCTGCACCATTAAATCACTCAGTTTCCTCACACATGTGGTGCAGTTCCAGAATGCACTGTGGGAACAAGGAATGGACATGATTCATGACATCTCCGATTGCCCTCAGAAGGCAGAGCTGGAAAAGCTCATGAAAACAGGCTCAGACATAGGCACCCATGTCCTCAGATCAGCCTATGACTCAACAGACAGGGCAGTTGCCACTGGGGTGTGTCTCAGGCAGCACTCCTGGCTTAGAGTCTCTGGCTTCACCCATGACGTCCAAGCTGGCATCTTAAATGCCCCATTCAAGGGCTCGATTCCCTTTGGTGAGGAGTCCAAAAATACATTATTACGAAAATACAGGACTCCAGCAAAACCATCTGGTCAGTCCAGACCATGTACAAGCCAAAACAGAAAGCCTTTTCACAGACAGCGTTTTCTAGGCAAATCAAGCCAGCAGCCCAGAAAACAACTACAACAGCAGCAGAGAGGGGGTTACAACCATAAGGACCCCTCTCAAAACTCAGGAGGCTCCAGCCCTAGGCCCACCAAGCCATCCCAGGCTGCCCTGTCCACCTCTACTAATTTCTGACTTCTTGTCGAACCCTCTTCCTCCTGCAGAGCTGGCAGGAGAGGCGGTCTGAGGCCGTTTTTCCCTCTATGTAGAGGGCTGGAGAAAGATCACCTCCAACTAATGGGTTCTGCAAATAATCCAGAGGTGGCACTCGATAGAATTCCTGGAGGTACCGCTGGACAGGCCTCCACTATACTCTCACTGTTCCCCATTTCACGCAGTTCTTATCTGCGACGAGATCCAGGCTCATTTGGACAAACATGCAACAGAGTCCATGCCAGCCTCTTAGAAGGGGAAAGGGTATTATTTCCACTTTTTCCTGGTACCCAAGAAAACAGGGGACCTATATCGCATCCTAGACCTCAGTGACCTCATCAGGTTCATAGATTACAGGCACTTCCAGATGGTTACCCTTCAGGGCCTGATACCCAAGCTCCATCCGGGAGATTGGCTATTATCTCTGGACATGCAGGATGTGTTTCTACACATCCTCATAGCCAAGCCCCACAGAAGATTCCTGAGATTCAAATTCCAGGGACAGCACTATCCATTCAGGGCTCTGCCCTTCAGCCTGTCATTGGCACCCCGGGTCTTAATGATGTGCCTGGCAGTAGTGGCAGCAACCCTCCGAAGGATGGGCCACTGTCTTCCCCTATGTGGGTGACTAGATTCTCACAGCCTTGTCCAGAGAAAATCTACTCCACACCATGGAAGACACCTTTTCTCTCTTCAGAGAGTTAAGGATAACCCTAAACTTGCCGATGTCATCCCCCTGGCAAAGTCAGAGACTTCGGTTCTTAGGAGCCCTCCTGGACACTATCCAAGGAGGGGCCTTCCTTCCGGAAGACAGAGCAGTCCACCTTCGGGGTCTCACCTGACACATCCTGTACACCAGGCAGGTCCCTGCCAGGATGATCCTCAGACTCCTAGGCCACATGGCAGCAGCTATCACTACAGTGCCCTTGGCCAGGCTGCATATGAGGATCATTCAGTGGACCTTGAGGGTCCAATGGGACCAGCGCTAGGATGACCTGGATCAACCCCGTCTCAGTCAAAGACCCTCCAATGGTGGCTAATGCTATCTCAACTCTCGGCAGGATTGCCCTTCCAGAGGATGTGTCCTGCACAGATCCTGAACACAGATGCCCCTGGCGTGGGCTGGGGATCCCATCTGGACAACTGCAGGACTTGGGACATGGTCTATGATAGAGGAGTCCCTACACATCAATGTGTTGGAGATGAGAGCCATCATCTATGTTCTGCAAGCCCTGCAGACCAATCTTCTACTGGGACACTTCCTTATCCAGATGGACAACATCTCGGTGGTGTTCTACATCAACAAGCAGGGAGAAACCCACTCATACCAACTTTGTCACAAGGCCATGAAGATATGGAATTGGGCCCTAGATCATCACCTGGATATCTCGTCAGTCCATGTCCCAGGTGTACAAAACACCTTGGCCGACGTGCTTAGTCAGTCAAGGACCAGAGCACACGAGTGGGTACTCCAGCAATCTGTTGTAGATGACCTCTTCGACAGGTGTGGCTGACCAGAACTGGACCACTTTGCATCCCCACACAACACAAAACTGCCCAGTTTTTGCTCGTTAGATCTCAGGCCTGGTGTTTTCTGGTGAGACTCATTGTCCCTATGCTGAACAGGGAGGTTCCTCTATGCCTTCCATCCCTTTCCATTGATCCAGGGGGTACGCCTCAAACTGCAGTCAGAAGAAGCAGAGATGATCCTAGTGGGTCCCTTCTGGCTTCAGCAGATATGGTTCCCTCTGCTTCAACAGCTGGTGACAGGGCCACCTACACCATGAAGTGGAAGAAGTTCTGCCTGTGGGCCACCGCCCGCCTCTTAGATCTATTTGTCTATCTGGTGAACTTGATCCTCGAGTACCTTCTTTCACTTTCAGACTCGTGCCTGAGCTACTCATCCATAAAGGTGCAGCTATTTGCAGTGTCAGCCTATCATGCACCTACACAAGTCAAAACCCTGGCACAACTGGAATTTTCACACACCTTCCTGCGTGGCATCTTACACCTGAAACCTCCCATTAGGGACCCCATCCCCTCATGGAACCTTATTTTTGTTCCGGAGAAGCTTACTTTGCCTCCCTTCAAGCCAGCTGCAGATTGCGGCTACACTTTCTCTCTTGGAAATCATTATTTTTAGTTGCAGTTACCTTTCAGCTTGGAGGATTTCAGAGCTTCAGGTTCTGATGTGTAAAGAGCCTTATTTGGTTTTCCACAGGGACCAGGTGACTTTAAGGACCAGTCCTAAGTTCTTGCCAAAGATGGTGTCTGAATTTACCCTTAATCAGAACATTCACCTACCCATTTATTACCCAGAGCACTCAAACTGAGGGGAGGCTGTCCTTCACACTCTGGATGTTCATCAGGCTCTCCATTATTATCTGACTCAAACCCGGGGCTCCAGACAAGCTGACCAATTGTTTGTTTCTTTTGCCCCCAGAATGTTAGGGACTCCTGTTTCTAAACAAACCTTATTCAAATGGTTGGTTAATTGTATTGTCTACTGTTACCAGAAATACCATAAGCCTTTACCTGTTTTGGTAAAAGGCCACTCCACAAGGGGAGTCACAGCTTCCATTGTCCCTCTGAGGAATGTGTCTGTTGCAGATGTATGTGTAGCTGCCACCTGGAGTTCAGTCCACATGTTCATTAAGCATTGCAGTTTGGACATTGCTTCCAGGCACAGGACAGGCTTCTGTCTCGCAATCCTGAAGGGACTCCTTTCACAAGGGATTCAGTTTTTCTCTGTCCATCTCCTCTGCCTTGAGCTGAGGGGACCTCTATACTACTTGGGACTCAGTTCTGCCAGTGATACCTGCTGTAAGAGCTCACTCTAGAAGTAAGATAGTACAGTTGCGTAAGAACTTACCGTAACAGTAGATCTTTGAGAGGAGCTCTTGCAACAGGTGCTCCTTCCCACCCGCCTTCCCCCCGGGGATTCCTTCTGTATTCGTAGCTTGACCTTCTGACCTCCTCTTTTAGAGGAGCATCCTTTGTTCTCCATCCAACTTTTCTTCTGTGCCAGAGTCTTCGGTGGGAGAACTGAGGTGACGCTGGGGGACTGCCCCCTTTATAGGGTATGTGACGTTGGGGGAAGGCTGACGTCGGGAGCGGTCCCCTGCTGTATACTGCTAGCTAGAAGTTTTCCGTGGGGTCCTGGCACATTCTGGCTTCAGTCCTTCCAGTGATACCTGCTGCAAGAGCTCCTTTCGAAGATCTACTGTTACGGTAAGTTCTTACGTAACCGTACTATCAGGGAGCAGTGTATTGTACTGTGCTAGTTCACCATACTCTGCTGTGTTTAAGCACCCATTGTAGCATATAGTCAGTGAGAAGTGTGTTGCACCATGCTAGTTCACCATACTCTGTCTTGTTTAATCAGTGGAGGGGAGATAAGGATGGTAACCAACAGATATTGAGCCAGATAAAGCTATTGGTGATATTTTTAGAGAATGGGGGAAATTTGGCTAGGACACCAGGGAAATTCACTTACTGTTTTCAAGAAGTGCCATGGGACCTTTAGCATCAACCTGAACAACCACCAGAACAGGTAGATGGGACCTTGGTTTAATGTTTCATCCAAAAGATGGCACCTCAAGAGTGCAGCACCCCCCTCATGCTGCACTGCAGTATCAGTGTTGGGATTTTACACCAGTTGCCTGGTGAGAGCTGGAACCCACAACCCTTCCAGTTTCAGAGCTGAGTGTGCAACCTGCTGAGCCACTGACACTGAGTAGTTACACACACTCACATATATTATAGTGGCACGGTAGTGCCACTATAGCTAGGGTTGAGTACCCCATTTAAGGTTAAATCTGAAATTTGGCAGCTTAATAACTTTGCCACCGTATGACAGATTTACCTGAAATTACTTGGAATGCACAGTCTGGTACCACAGATCTCTGGATCTGCCAAGTTTCATAATGGTCGAATATATGGTTGCGGAGCTACAGAGCCCCAAAAAACACACAAATTACACATTTTTGCACATTCTTTGCTCGTGCCTACAGATAGCACGGTTTGCGCAACTGGTCCAAAACCTTCAGGGAACATGCAGTCAGGTCCCTGATGTGCCTTTTGAAGATTTCGTGAAAAAATATTAAATGGTTCAAAAGTTATTCAAAAAACAGGTTTCCCATTATAGCCAATGGGAAAAGTTAACAAAATATGCAAAAGTGTCGCAAATGCAGTTTTTAGTGTTACAAATGACCTTGTAGTGTCGCAAATCCACCATCTTGTTTTATATATATACAGTATATATATATATATATATATATATATGTGTATATATGTATATATATATATATATATATATACATATATATACACACACACACACACACACACACAGACGCTGGTTCAGTGTCACACATTGAGTGAGTATAAACAAGAAGAAGGTAGCACAGCGAGAGTTTGTCAGTACAGTAAAAGCTCTACAGCATTAATGATATGTCTCCATTTCTTTGTAACTGTAGTAACATTGTTCAGCTAACAGAGGTTTCTCTTCTGCATTTTTTTTCTCTCACTCTACAGGTTGTGGAGAACTGTGCACATTCACTTCATGCCTAGCTCAGGACAATTCTTCTTTGGCACAACCAAACTGTTCCAATGGATGTCAGTGGTGCCAATTTGCCAATACCAGTATGTGCCTGCCAATAGACATTCCCTGCAGCCTTAGAACAAGTCCCAATTGCTCCACCTCAGAGCCCCCTCGGTACATTGGGAGGCCTCCTACATATGTGCTTGTCAACGAGTCTCTCTTTATCATTCCTCCTGGCAATGCAACTCACAACTTGGTAAGTTGTAGAACTCAGTGAGTCAAGGAGTTATAGTGATGAAGTCCCTTAGTATTTAGAATATTGACTATACTTTCACATATGGGGGCATTGATTAGACTTTGACATGAACGATATCAATGGAAGCTGACACACAACCATATTTCATGAATTTTCTTTCCTGCAATTGCTACAAAATGGTTTGAGTTGATTTCTTTACTATTTCTTCGAGTAAGTAATATTCACATACAGATGGACTGATCCCATTTTAGTGCACATCACAAAATCACAAGAAAAAAATTGGCCAAACTGCCATGTTTGCTCAATGGTTATTACAATTGCTCCAAAACAGCTAAACTGATTTTGTCTTTCAAATTTTACAAAATAATTACTTTTACATAACTGTGACAAAATTCTTTTTGAACAAGCAAGGGGGGAGGACAATTCTTAGTCATCATGTGAAACGTGTGGTTGTGACTGCTGTGAGAGCATGTGGCAAACTGGACGAACCGTTGATCTTTCATCTTCATCTTTCAGAGCCCAAGTTCTAATGTTCTTGGCTTGGTGACTATTACATCAAAGATACAGGACTCACTCATGGTCGTATTTCTTTAACTCCTATTACTGCAGTGGCATCAACATGGCAGAAACTATTTTCTTCCAATTTTACTGAGTTACTAACCTTGTTCAGATGGTGTGCTGACTACGTTTGGGTGTGCCTTGGATCAAAGATGTTTGACTGGTGATGCTCCTTTGTCTACAATATCTCTCATTCTTGAGTGCTTCAGAAAGCCTCAAGGCCTGATCCACAAAAGGCCAAAGAGGCCTTCTGCATGCTGAATAGGGATGCCTAATATGGGGGAGCAGAGGCCCCAAGCTGCACATGCAAAGATTTTTTGTGAAACCACAGGCATCTTTGCACCCCAACAGAGGCCTGTCCTAACTTGATTCTTGTCAATATGTACATGGCTGGGGTGAGATGAGCATGTGGAACTGGCTGCACCTCTGAGTGACTCAAGAAATGGTTTCTATACTGTGGCAGGGTACAGAGGTAACAGTGTTACACTGTCAAGGAGACAGCAATTACACTGGGTATAATTCTCTAACATGTCCGTAGTGTACCCCACATTCTCCTGGGGACTGATCCTGGTTTCTGCTGCATGACTCCAGCCCCTTAGATCTTGCTTGGAGAACTGAGGGCAATGACCTGAAGTTGTTCTTTTTTCTATTGTAGTTTCCCTTTAAGGGAAATGGCAGTCTTTGGGAGGAGTGACATATCCCACAATGCATTGCTTTATGCATAAAAGGGAATGTAGTCTAGCTTTGGGCTGAGCATCTGATTGGATGCACACTGTCTGAAACCGATCAGACTCCCAACATGCCCCCAGTCCCTCCATGCTCCATTCTACAAGTGTAGTGTGGTGGCCAGAGCTGTGGATATAGTCACTAGTGTGGACAACCACGAGTGATATGCTTTTTTGTCGTGTATCTGAGCCATCTTTATGGATCGGGCTCTAAAACTGTTTTCTTTGAAATTAGCAGAATGATTAGCCTTCATTAAAAGAGGCATATCACATTTGCTGAGCAGAAGGAGGGAGGTCATTCTGCCCCTATACAGATCCTTGGTGTGACACTCCCCGGAGTGCTGTGTGCAGTACTAGAGCTCCTGCCTCAAGAAGGACATAGATCAGTTGGAGGAAGTGTAGAGAAGTGCTGCCAAGACGATGGAAGGACAACATAATGTCCTGTATGAACAGAGGCTAATGAACATGAACTTGCACTCACTGGAGGACAAGAGAGAGAGAGAGAGAGAGAGCGGGACATAATCGAGACCTTCAGATACCTTAAAGGCATAAAAAAGGTCGACCTTGGGGATACCTTTTTGCATGAGTGATGACAAAAACACTCATGGACACAGTTACAAATTGGTGGGGGAGGTACAGGAAGGAGGCATGAGAAGTCTTATGAGGAGAGACTGAGGTATCTCAAAATGAACACCCTGGAAGAGAGGAGAACGAGAGGTGACATGATAGAGACCCACAAGTATTGCACCTCACAAGGCTGAATAGGGTGCAAGAGGGAATTCTCTTTCAAATGAGAAGGAGGAGCACCAGGACAAAGGGTCCTGTGATAAACGTTGTGAGGGGGGAGTTTAAGAGACATGTGGGGAAATATTTATTCACTGAAAGGGTGGTAGATGCCTGGAACATATTGCCAGCAGAAGTGGTAGGGGCAAAAACATTGGGGGCTTCAAGCATGTGTGGGAGTGGGAGTAGACGTGAGGTGTACAAGAAAACAGGCAGGGAGGAGGGATGGTTGCCAGAGGCCAGTTAGGGTCTGTGGAAACTGATTAGGCAGGAAACAACTGGGCAGACTGTGTAGGCCAAACAGTCCTTTACTGCCAACAAATTCCATGTTGTATGTTTCTATGAGGCCAATTGACACTTTTTCTCTGAGAGAGTGGTGGCAGGGTGGAACGCACTACTGGGGGTAGTCAATCACAACTCAGCTGGGGGATTTAAAAGAAAGTGGCACAAAGAGAAGAGGAGGGTTAGGGAGATGAGGAAGGGATGGAGCAACATGTAGCGAGTTTTGCATGAGCTGCGCAATGAGCAGTTGATAGACCTTTTGGGCCTCCCTCCGCTAGCATGTGCGTAAGTTCACATGTTTACAGTCAATATAAGCACCACTTTTGTACTTTTTTCAGAGTAACTTCTTATTTTCAATTCAAGTCATAAGCAACAACATATACAGTAAAAGATAAAATAGGTAGACAGTATAGCAACCATATTTTGCAACTGTCATACAACATTTATAACTCATCACACAAATACACTGACTGTAGTATGGGAAGTAAGCGAATGATCAGATTTCTGAGTGCTTTTACCTTGTATTAAAAGATTGCAATATATATTGTCCTCGTCTCATTCCAATATTTGTGAGTATCATTCAGTAAGGTTAGGGGACAGTGAGGTTTAAAAAGGGAGACCAAATCCTGTCAGTTTTCCATGTTATCAATTATTGAGTAACTGGCCCTTTCATTACTCACCATTATTTTTTTATTTTTTTTTTATTTATTTAGCTTCTGTTGACCGGGTAAGTGCACTAGACAAATCCTGCCTATTTTCAGGCACGACCTGGGGAAGGGGGATACAGATGAATGCCAACTGACCTTGAACCAGATTAAACTGTTGGTGGTATTTTTAGTGAAATGAGGGAAATTTGGCCAGGACACCGGGGGAATTCCCCTACTCTTTGCGATAAGTGCCATGGGATCTTTAACATCCACCTGAACTACCACCAATCTAGGCAGATGGGACCTCGGTTTAACGTCTCATCCGAAAGACGGCACCTCAGAAATGCAGCACCCCTCTCATGCTGCATTACAGTGTCAGTACTGGGATATTAACCCAAGTGCCAAATGTGGGAACTGAACCCACAGCCCTCTGATCTCCCGGCCTCAGAGGCGAGTGTGCTACCAACTGAGCCACTGACACTGCTGACCATGAAACTCATCTGATTATACTACTCTTGTAAAGCTGGAGGAAGTTTACTTTTCCAGTTCTTTATGAAAATCCTTTTAAGACTTAGTGCTGCTCAAGATTCCCATTATTTTTGAGATGATCCCAAGTTAGCTGAATAAGGAAAAACACTTACAATGAAAATCAGAGGGGACAGGGGAATATGTTCCCCACCGACATTGTCACAAATAGTTTTAACAATGGACTACAAATGTGCAATTTTCGGACAGGGCTATAACATCTGTGTCAGACCTCCATTATCCCGTTTGCATTTCCAGCAAGCGCTGTCCTCTGTGAATCCCAGTTTTGCCCAGTTTTTATAGGGGTATGTAAAAATAATACCAAGAGTTTGTGCAGCTTTCTGCTGTATCGGTGGGCCATTGCCTAGGTAGAGGCCCATTCTTCGGGGGAGACTGAAGTGTGGAATTTGGATTCCCATTTTTCTTTTGCTTGGGATGTCAAAGATAAAGGGGTAGAACTGTCAGTCAGTAGTTTATGAATCAAGCTTGCTCTCGCACATATTTTAATAATGTGTTCCCATTCTGGGCAGGCAGGAAGGGAGTAGTCTAGTTAAAGTACTTTGCGGAGGGTGTCCCTAATCTGAAGATAGCCATAAAACATATTTTTATGTAGACCATATTACTCCTTTGTCTCTTTAATGCAAAGGAGGATTCCTGTATTCATATTAATTAGGTCTTCACTCAAGTTATGCCCGCTCTGGTCCATTTATTATTAATTAAGGGGATACCTTCATGGGATTTGACCACAGGTGCATAAGAGTTAAAGGGAGCTTGTTTGGATTAATTAGGCCATTAACCTTTCTGAGTACATTAATAGACTCGCTTATGCATGGATTGTCTGTCATGTCTTTGGGTAATTACATATCTAGGTAGTCAGGAGGATTATTAGACCTCATTCTGTGTGTCTCAATGGAGAGTTGCAGTGGAGAGTTACTTAACTCAGGAATGTCATTCTGAAAATTCTGACTATTGTGTTTCATATGGAAGGCAGTTTGATATCTCTTCCACCTAGATAGACCCAAATCTCTGAGTAGATATGCTGCTCCTCTGAGTGTGTTGATACTAACAAAGCAGCATGGATTTACAGCAGGAAGGTCATGTCAGACGAATCTAATAGATTTCTTTGACTGGGTGACCAAAGTAATAGACCAGGGAAGGACTGTGGATATGGCCTACCTAGACTTTAGCAAGGCATTTGACACAGTCCCGCACAAAAGATTAATAATTAAGTTAGCCAGCCTGGGAGTGGGTCCCAGGGTGGTAGCTCGGGTAGCAAACTGGCTGCACAACAGGACACAGAAGGTAATAGTGAATGGAAAACATTCCAAAGAAAGGGAGATCACTAGTGGAGTACCTCAGGGCTCAGTACTGGGTCCAGTCCTCTTTAACATCTTTATAGATGACATTACAGAGGGTCTGGAAGGGAAGGTATGCCTCTTTTCAGATGACACAAAGATCTGTAACAGAGTTGATACACAAGTGGGGGTAGAAAGGATGAGGAGGGACTTGGCAAGGTTGGAGGAATGGTCAGACATATGGCAACTTAGATTCAATGCAAAGAAGTGCAAAGTAATGCACCTGGGAAACAAAAACCCAGGAGAAGAGTACACAATAGCAGGGGAGGTACTAACAACAACAAAAATGGAAAGGGACCTGGAGGTAGTCATATCAGATGATCTGAAGGTTGGTAACCAATGTGAGAAGTCAGTAAGGAGAGCCAGGGGGATACTGGAATGCATAGGAAGGGGCATCACAAGTAGAAAAAGGGAAATGGTTATCCCTCTGTACAGACAGTTGGTGAGACCCCATCTGGAGTACTGTGTGCAGTTTTGGAGATCTCATCTATGCAAGGACATAGACAGGATGGAAGCAGTCTAGAGGAGGGCAACTAAAATGGTACAGGGTCTCCAGTACTGTACACAGTACTCCAGATGGGGCCTAACCAGTGTCTTGTAGAGAGGGATTATTACCTCCCTCTTCCGACTTGTGATACCCCTACTAATACACCCCAACATCCCCCCTAGCCTTACCTACTGCTCTAGTGGTCTGCTTGGATGATTTCAGGTCATCGGTGATGATGATGCCTAAGTCTCTTTCTTCCCTTGTGATTGCCAGCCACTCCCCTCTCAGCCTATAGGTGGCTTCAGGGTTTCTCTTCCCTGTGTGCATGATCTTGCACTTCTTTGCGTTAAACCCCAGTTGCCACTCTTCTGACTATTTTGCTAGTTTATCCAGATCTCTTCTCATTCTGTCCACCCCATCTGGATCATCTACAGTACTCTGTTGCAGATCTTGGTGTCATCTGCAAACAGACAAAACTTACCCTCCAGTCCATCTTCAATGTCACTGATGAAGATATTGAAGAGGACTGCCCCCAGGACTGTTCCCTGAGGTACCCCACTTGTGACTTGCATCTCTTCTGACTGTATACCGTTTACCACCTCCTCTGTTTTCTGCCTGTCAACCAGTTTGCCACCCAGTTGACCAACTTCTGACCCACCCTGAGCCTACCCAGCTTATTAATCAATGTTCTATGGAACAGTATCGAAAGCTTTGCTGAAGTCAAGGTAGGCGACATCAACTGCTCCCCCTTGGTCCACCACTCTGGTTACCCAGTCAAAGAAATCTATGAGATCAGTTTGACAGGACCTTCCTTTTATAAACCCATGCTGTCTTAGATCCTGTGCTCCTATGGATTCCAGGTGTTGCACTATCCTTTCCTTAAGGAGTGCCTCCATAATCTTGCCCAGTACTGAGGTAAGACTGACTGGTCTGTAGTTCCCTGCATCCTCCCTACTACCACTCTTGTGGAGTGGGATCACATGAGCCCTTCTCCAGTATTCTAGGACCTCTCCTGTGCTTAGAGACTCACTAAACAGTTCTGATAATGGCTCTGCTAGTTCTATCCTTAGCTCCTTTAGTACCCTGGGATGTATGCCATCAGGTCCCATTGCCTTGTCCACCCTGAGCTTATCGAGCTCTTGTAGGACCCATTCTTTTGTGAAGGGACTAGGGCACACCCCCCTCCCCTCTGTGTCCATGGTGCTGAGCTATGGGCCCTGCCCTACCTTCTCTTCAGTAAATACTGAGCAGAAGTATATGTTTAGGCTAGATGCTTTTACATGGTCCTCCTCCTCACATGCCCCCTTATCCCCTTTGATCTTAGCAATACCCCCCTCTGGACTTTCTCCTTTCACTAATGCATCTATAGAAAGTCTTGTCACCCTTTTTTACTGTTTGTGCTAGTGTTTCCTTGGTTTGGGCCTTTGCCTGCCTTACTGCCTTCCCTGCTTCCCTTAGGGAACTTTGGTATGCCTCCCTATCTTCATCCTGCTGCTTTCCCTTATATTTCCTGAATGCCAGCCCTTTGGCTCTGACCTTTTCTGCTACTGTTTTTGAGAACCAAAGTGGTTTCCTTCTTCTTTTGCACTTTCTTTTCTCTCTAACACAATGGGATGTTGCTTCAAGCATTGCATCCTTAATGCTTGCCCACTTTGCTTGTACCCCCTCACCTGTATTTCTTTTTGCCAGGGCTAGCTTAACTCGGTTGGCCACCTTATCAAAGTCAGCTCCTCTGAAGTCCTATATTTTTGCCTTGAAATGTGATGATTTAGTTCTAGTGGCCAAATTGAACCATACCATGTGATGGTCACTGGCCCCCAGGTGATCTTCTACCTGGAGATCTGAGATCCTTTCCCTGTTAGTCAGTACTAGATCTAGGATAGCCCTGTCTCCTTTGGGTTGTTGTACCAGTTGTTTGAGGCCCTCCCCCTGCAGGGAATCCACTATATGTCTAGTTCTGGCAGATGTTCCTGCTGGTATTGAACTTTTTTTTCAGTCAGTATACTAGCATCTTACCAGATTCCCCCCTGCTTTGCAGTATTTGTGTTTAGCTTTGAGAAGTGCATTTTCAGCCTTATGGGACAGAATTATATTAATCTCATACATGAGTAATGTAAAGTCATGTAATAAAGCTTTATCCACTGGCCCTGTGGCGTGGAAGGCTGAGGCATCATTGCCTTACCACCTGCCATGCCAACGACCTGTGTTCACAGTGTGAGTGGGTTGCCAGGGGTCGACTGGGGAGGAGGAGGATCAAACATCCCTAGGACAGCTCTCCTCCGGGGAGGCTGGGGGACAGTGGTCGGTGTTAGCCTAGCCCCTAGCAGAGGCTAGGGTCTGGCACACCGAAGCTGCAATTAGCAGAGGCAGAGGTGAGGAAGATGCCTGGTGTGCATGCGTGGGACCAACACTGGCATCCCTTGCATGCCTCCCTCTGCAGGGGAAGAAAAACAGGGGACATTTTCTGGCAGTTGGAGGATGGTGGGGTACTCACAGTTCCCGCCCCCGACCAGTTGGAATCACCAGCCCGAAAACTGGATCCTATGAGCAGTGGGGGTCAACAGCCTCTCCCACTGACCCCACTGGGGGGGAAGCTCTGGGGCAGACTAAGGCTGTGCGAGTTCTGATGGATGTCAGGGGATGGGGCTGGGGTGGCCACCTGAACATGGGCCACCGGAAGCAGAAGAGAAACAGAGTATTAAAAAAAAATAACACTGCATCTGCTATTCTTGATTTTTTAAGTTATTTTTTTTTTTTTGCTTTGCTTTATTGGCTTCCCAGATACAGGTGTTCCTTTCTGTACTTCAGGTTATTGAGCATCTGTGTTACAGAGCACTAACCTCGGTTTGTGTTTCTAGTATACTTCCTTTTCTCACCCAACTTTATGTTTAAAAATTAGCTCTGATGTTTTTGGGATAATGAATATAAAGATGGCTACTCACACTAGCTTGTGAAATCAGGTGAGGCACCTGTCCTGCTCTTAGACAGCATGATTGGGTCAGAACCCAGTCCTTAGTTTCTGTAGGCCACACACTTTCTATGCACACCTGGTGAAACATTATGTTTTTGTTTCCAAGATATATAGATGACATACTGTAACATAGAAACATAAAATGTGTTGGCAGAAAAGGACCAGGAGTCCCATCTAGTCTGCTGTATTTTCCCTGCCTAACACTACACCCCAGACTCTATTTGGTCTCAGATGTCCCTCCCTCCCCCCTTACCTCTGTTTATTATACCCATGTGCCTATCCCACATTTGTTTAAAGCTTTCCACTGTCCTTGCCTCAACCACCTTCTCTGGCAGGCTGTCACAGGTATCCACCACCCTTTCTGTGAAGAAGTATTTCCTCACATCCCTCTTCAGCCCCCCCAAGCTTCATGGCATGTCCCTGTGTTCTGTTGCTGCTCCTCCTCCTCCTCCTATTTAAGAGACTCCCCTCCTGCACTTTATTCACTCCCATGAAGTACTGATAGGTCTAGTCATGTCCCCTCTTGCTCTTCTCTCCTTTAGGAAGAGCATGTTGTGCTCCCATAGCCTCTCATATGGTTTCTTGTGCAAATCCCACACCATTTTAGTAACCCTCCTCTGGACCGACTCTACATTGCCGATGTCATTGCAGAGGTGCACCATCCAGAACTGGACAGAGTACTCTAGGTGGGATCTCACAACTGAGCAATAGAGGGACAACAACGCCTCCATTCTCCTGTTAGAGATCCCCTCCCTATGCACCCCTGCATCCTGCTCACCTTGCCTGCTGCCTTGTCACAATGCCCTGCCACCCAAGGTCCCTTTCTTGCTTGGTATCTATAGGTATCTCCCTCATCTTATACCCAGCTCCTGGGTTTCCCCATCCTAAGTGTATGATCTTGCACTTTTAGGCATTAAAACACAACTGCCACACTCTAGACCACTCTTCTAGCTTTTCCAGATCTCTTTGCATTCTCTCAACCCACTCCTTCCTCTGCAGTATCACTTATGAAGATGTTGAAGAGGAAAAGGCCCTGTACCAATCCTTGTGGTACTCCACTGGTCAGTCTCTAGTCCTCAGAGTGACTGCCATTTACCAACACCTTCTGCTTCCTATCTTTTATCCAGTTTGATACCCAGCTTACCACCTTCTCCTCACCCTCAGGTTGGTAAGTTTCTTTATCAACCTTCTGTATGGAACAGTTACAATTGCATGTTTCCCTATGCTCTTTTTATATAATTTTAAGCTAATGTTCATGTGGAGGGAGTTACATTGTTGAGAATACATTTGTTGTTTTTATTGTTAAAATGTATGTGATGTATTGCTTTTATTTCTTGACATTTTAAATTAAAACATTTTTAGAACCATGTAGGTTTTAGCCAGCAAAGTGTACTCCCCATATGAGCCTACAGTGTTTAGTTAGTCATATGTGGGGATTAAATATAGAGGATAATGGATGGGCAACAGTGAACAGCAATGCTGTGTTTGCTTTGAGATGTTGCCATGACAATCAGTAGACCTCAAGAGCAGTCTTAGTGCATTACAGGGCATAGCTTAAAGCTTTTTCAGGAAGATTCAAGAGAGAGAGATGAGGAGGCACTTTTTTCACACAGAGTATTGGCCAAGTGGAACAAGTCACCAGGAGAGGTAGTGTCACTGAAAACAGCAGGTAGATTCAAGACAGGATGGGACATAATGAAGGGGAAAGTTGCTGGAGGGTGGAGGTGGAGGGGGGAGATGAGGGGTCAGACTGATTTGGGGAGGTGAGTCTGGTCCCTCTGTAGACACAGGGGGCACATGTACACTTGAACAGTCTAGACAGACCGTAAGGCCTTTGTCTGCTGGCATATTTGTATGTGTATATGTATGACAACCTCAAGAAGTAAACAGAATGTTGTTGTTCACTGTTGCCAATCCATTGTCTTTTATAATATGTGGGCACCTGTGCACAACCGTCAAGAGTGATTTTAACTTACTTGATTTTCACTGTGCCCCATTTACACACCTTGTCCTTGAACCCCTCCCCCCCATCCGACTCACACGCCATGCCCTTGAGACCTGCTAGTCTGACTCACATATGCAGAGAACACAGACAGCACCTCTCGTGATTTCGGTCAAGGAAAATTTTTAATACAGTTAAAGCAGGTGGCCACTACTTGCTGGTTTTGAAAAGACCACCAAAGCCATCACCGATTGCTTGTTCTTGTTGTTACCATTGACAGCTGAAACTGATGAGAAAAAATGAGTGATCAGTGATGGTGAAAGGGAAAGTGCAGTGTGTGGGCATTCTTTCTTGTTGTACCCTAGTAGTCATGTACTCAGGATGGTTCAGTAACAGTTTGATGTCACTACTGGGGTACAAAACTCTGGAAATTAATTGAATTCCATTCATAATAGCTCTTACCCATATCATGTAGGGCTATTGTCTTTCAGTGGTGCTTAATTGCTGATTCTTTCTATTAAAACATATGCTTTGGTGTACTCAAAGCTTTTATTCACTCTTGAAGGACAACAAAAAAATAATTAGCTGTATTTTTATGTACAATTCTTTTTTAAGTTGGCCTCTATGGCACATTACAAGTATTGCATACACTTTGCTATATACTATATAATTCATTAACCCCGTCATAAAACTGCACAGTTTCATGAAAGTCATTACTGCTGTAACCTGAAATTAGTATTGCAACTGTTTTGCAAAAGGTATGTGGCACATGTTGTCATTGGAGTGGGACTGAACCATTTCTGAATGGTGTAACATGTATAGTGTTGCCAATATTAGATCTTAAAATATTGCCAGTTATAAAATACACAGAATTAGTATGAAAATACAAAAATGATGAAGCACTGGGTTTAGAGTATTATTATTATGTATTGAAATAGGTTAACACCTTATTTCTCTTTCCAGGCATTGATTAGCAATGAAAGCATCTATGTCCAGCCATATGATATTATTGCCATTCAACAGGAGGAAGAGCCAGGCTCCGTACTTCATTGTCTTCAAAGCACATCATCCCCTCACAGAAAAAGCTACTTCAGAATAAATGACTCTGATTGGATAACTGATACCCTTGAGCCTGCCACTAATATCAGCTGGACTGATAACATGGTGTGTAACCTCAGGGTTCTGTACACCAATAAACAAGACTCTCTGATCCTTAGTCCTCAGCTTCATGCCGGGCTGGATAGACAAGGCCTATACACCTTTCAAACTCATCTCGAAAATGGAGTATCTTCTAACAACCTTTCCTGTACTTTTCTAGTGATGTCTCCAATATCAGGCCTATGTGTCATTTACCCAGCTGTCCAAAACAATATAGTATATGTGCCCACAAACCAAACATTTGTGTTGGTTAAAATCAGCTCTGGAATGAATGCCGCAGCACGCATCCTGGGCAATAATCAGAGTTTTCCGTTTAAGGCTTTTTGTCCAGTGGAATTATCTCTATCAACAGAAGACTGTAAACGAGACACAAATGACACCTGGTTTTCAGTAATCAACATAGATTTAGCAGATAACAGCCTAACCAGCATCCTAGTGATAGCAGAGAATAAAATGAACTCTCAGAATGTAACACTTAAAGTGAAAGTGGAAGAACCGATCCAAGGGCTGAGTATTGTCCCTGATCCAGAATCACGAGTGCTCCTTAATACCCTTGTGGTAAGTCTCTTGAGTTGACTTCTTTTCTCATTATTATTTTCAGGGCAGTTAATGTGGAGGGTTTGGATTAGGATAGACTCATGAATGACTCACACGGGGACAAATGCAAAAATTAAATGTATTGCATATTGCAAATTGCTCAGTAACTGACTGTGCTATTTTTTTGAGTCTGTCCTGGAGCTGTAATGATGAGTGCTTGTCCACAGCTGCCCAGGTAGTTTGCATGATGCAATATTCCTCTTTGGTCTGTTTGATTTAGGTTATAGATTACGAGTGGGCGAACTTGCACATTTTCGTATCTGCATATTTCGCACAATGTATGAAAAAGTATGCAACATTTATGTACTTTCACAAACTGTGAACTTGATTTAAAAAAAAAAAAATACTAAGTCCATATCTTGTGGAAAACGATTTTGCAAAATATTTAATTGGAACAAAATTCAGCAAGTATGTAAAATGTCAGCTTCGGCAACAACATTTCCAAAACAATCTGCATTGATTCACGAATGCAAAAAATGTAATTCCAGACATGTTTGTGTGCAGATTTTTAACTTAACCTACCCCTTCTTTGAATGTATATGTGGGTTGTGTTGAAACAAAATAACGAAGGAATCATTTTATATTTTTGTTTGAAACTCATTGTGAATCTTCTGTTGTGTTTTGAGTAAGGCAGCTTAAAATAGTAGTAAAAAATATATGACTCCCTTCTCAAATGACTGAGAGTTCATAGATTTATAAACAGTGGACTACAACAGATGGGAAATAACAGCACAGAGGGCTAGCATAAAGGGAAGATTCTAACATGGCCACTTTTATTGGCAAACACTTAATCATGGTTCTGCGTTATTTACCTGCAAGATAATGCAGAATTTTGACTGACATATGAACATACAAATATGCTAGCAGAAGATGCCATATCATCTATCAAGTCTGCTCGATTCAGAGACCTTGTGCATGTGTTCACAGTGGGACTTACTTTATAACATAGCGAATTTATCTGAGCCAACCTTTTTTTTCCTTCACAATTTATTTACCCTGGAGAAGGCCACTGAGATGCAATGTCTCATTTCTAGTGGATTACTGCCATTGCTACCCATTTCCGCAGCTAGCTGGACTGGAGCGCTGGGCAGTTAAATGATTTGTCCAAGGCCACTCAGTGAGTATCTGATTCACTCCTAGTTTCCAAGTCAGTGCTCTAACTAATAAGCCACACTGGCTGTCAGTCATAATAGTCACTGTACTTTCACCCAGTGGCCCATGCTGCACATACTAACTAAAACCAGGCACAAATGATGACAGCAAAGTCAACTTTGCAAACAGTTTTACTGAAGCTGAACTCCCAAAAGGGAATGTATTCAAAACACATTCACTGTAGAGTGTTAAGCTGATGTAAACATACCTAAAGCTTGTTTTGTGTAAATGAGCAATTCAACTCAATTTCAATTCAAGTTTATTGTTTGACTTATGACAAAGTCATTACAAATAATACAAAAAAACAAACCATCACATTTTCACAATATACAATATCTGTACACTATAAAAACAAACACATACATTAATACAATAATACATAGAAAATGATTAAATATAAGATTCAGCTGGAACAGTATAGTTCTACTATTGCACTTTAATCTTATTGTAAGTCCTCTAAAAATCTAGTGTAAATTGACTAACTTGGACATTATAGACAGTGCCTAGCGTGGACAGCACCTATTTATTCTATAATCATAATACTGTATCTCTGTAATGGGCTATACTCTCTAATCCTTGCAAGACTGATGTCTGTTTTTATCAATCTAAGAAGCCTAAATTAATTTAATATACCCCAATTCTCTTTTAAAATATGATATTTCTTTCCTTCTATTATTTTAAGGAGGGAGGCCACATGGTAATACTTGTTCATCTTTTGATTTAAAAAAATGTGTAACCAAATGGTAGGTCTTATATTCTAGAAATTGTAGGTACTCACCAAGCAATTTTTTTCTGTCTTTTTCATATAAAGGGTAAAACATTATTAGAGGAATCCAATTATCTTCTCCCAACCCACATTTATGTTGCCCTCTTCCTTTCTATTTTGTTTTTATTTAAATATAATTCTTTCTGCTAGTTACTGGTATTGCATTAGAATCTAAATCTACTTATTATTTTCCTATAACTAGGATTTTTAATTATCAATAAATAGGGTTCTAATTGATTATCTCTTTTATTTTTTGCCATCCATTTACATACTTTATATTGGTAACATAATTTCATTTTTTTTTTTTTTTAAATGTATTAATATTTTTCTCAGGAACAGGTTACATATCCATTCTGTTGTTTGGGAATACATGGCCAGATGATCATACTCATTTTATATGTTTGCACATTCAGTCAATATACATACATCAGCTTACAGCTTCTAATTTATCTCTAAAGCATTGGTGGTTTCATTCCTTTTCTCCGCAATACGGAGCACCCCATCCCCTACTCATACATGTTTTCATGGAGCAATTTCTGACCTATGGTTCATGATCCATGGCAACCACTTGTTCCATAAAGCTGTAAAACTTTTCACCCTGAGGTTAAGGCCTGCTGTTAGCTTCTCTAGTTCATAGATTTGCTGGACTGTGTCTTCCCATTCTCTTTGTGTGGGGATGTCCTTCTGTAGCCACTTCTGAGAAATTGCCCTTCTGGCAGCTGTCAGTAATATAGTCAACATCTTTTTCATGTGGCTATTTGCAATTTGGGTTGGAAAGTGTAATAATAAGGCAGTTGCCAGTGTCAATTCCGATAATTCTGGGACGAGTTCTGTAAGAGCTGCCTCTATCGCCTGCCAGAAAGGGTGTAACTCTTCACAACTCCAAAACACATATTTCCCCATTATTTGGGGGGTTCTAAAATACCTAACCACACACTTACAGCCATATTCCCACCAAATAAATGACTTTGTTGTTTTGTGTTGTATAATGTTTAGTTTTGTCCAGTCTTCATCTGTCAATGTCACCTCTAACTCCTGCTCCCATCTGGTATGTATCTTATCTATGGCTTTCACCGAGTGAGCCTGGACAGCTTTCGTGATCTGCGGAATTACGTGATCTGGAGTTCTCCCCTTCAAAGTAATTATGACCAGTTGTATGAGGGGATGAGCCTCTACTCTGTCCCAGGACAGTCCCAATCTCTCCACAAAGTAATATTGCACTTGTAAGTATCAAAAATAGTCCTGCTTTCTTAAATTATACTTTTGCTGTAACTCCTTAAAAGTTTGAAAGATACTCTGGTCATAATATTGATAATTATGAATGAGGCCCAACCTTTCCCATCTCTCAAAATTGAGGTCTAGTTTGGCAGGTCCAAAATTGGGGTCCATAGTCAGTATTTCTAAATATCTGGCTGATGCTCTAATTTCTGGTGTAGAAAGTGTCCTGCTCCACTCCTTCAAAATCTGACTAGTATACTTTAATTGTACAGAGTCATCAGTATTTATATTGCAGGCCATTCTATTAAACTGCTTTTTTAGAATTTGTTCTATTTGTTCCTGACATTCCAGCTCTTTCCAATGGTGATCTGTGGTCCTGTCTATCTATTGCAATGCATGGAAGAACTGTGCTGCTTAACAGTATTTTTCCAAGTTTGGTAACACCAGACCACCCTGGTCCTTGGGAAGCTGCAGTGGACTATATGCTTTCTGGGGCCTGCCTCCTGCTGAGATGAATGTTGATATAAATCTGTCCCATTGTTTAAACTCAGTTTTACTGGAGAGTAAAGAGATAAAGAAATCTTGAAAGGGTATTCATTCTAATGGTTTCTATTCTCTGAATCAAAGCTAGGGATAAGTGGGTCCATCTTTGGAAATCCTTCCAAACTGCCTTGATCAGTGGATAATAATTTGCCTTATACAGGGTTGTCAAATCTTGAGGGATCATAATTCCTAAGTATCTGAATTTTTTCCCTTGCCATCATAGCAGAAAAGCCTGCTTGATTGTCATAGTAGGTATATAATTAAAGCTCAAAACCTCTGTATTGGTTTTATTAAGTTTATATTCAGATAATGCCTCTATGTCAGCCAAGAGCTGAAATAATTTAGGGAGTGATGTTTCAGGGTTTGTCATATAAATTAAAAGATTGTCCGTATAGAATGCTACTTTGTGTTCTGTATCCAGGACAATAAGACCTGTTATTTGAGGATCAGATCTCGGGGCTTGTGCCAGAGGTTCAGCATAAATCGCAAAAAGTGAAGGGGAAGGGCACCCCTGTCTCGTTCCTCTGGTCAGGAGGAAATGATCAGAGTAGGTGCCATTAACTTTAATGACTGCCTCAGGGTGAAAATAAAGTGGTTTTATTATTTGACAAAATTGATCTGGGAAATTAAAATGTTCTAACGTGTGTATAAAAAATCTCCATGATATCCTATTGAATGCTTTTTGTGCATCCATGCTGAGTAACAATAAAGGTGTACTGTTACTTCTAATTTTTTCCAGAAGGTATAACGTATGCTTAATATTATCTGAGGTATTTCTACAAGGTACGAATCCTGCTTGATCTTTATGTATTATATCTGGGAGAATTTTCTTGATTTAGTATGGAGATTGGTCTGTATGAGTCACTAACAAGGGGATCTTTATCCAGTTTCAACATAGTCAAGATATTTGCATATCTCCAACTATCTGGTGGCACTGTATCTCCTTGTTGTACTTCCTTGAACAAATTCCCCATTAAGGGGGCCAGTTCTTTCTGGAATGTTTTATAAAATTCAGAAGTGAATCCATCAGGGCCTGGACTCTTGCTAGTTTAGAGTTTCTAATACTTGAAATGACTTCTCCTGTAGTGATAGGGCAGGACAGGGTTTCTTGTTGCTCATCTGTAGTTCAGAGCAAATCTAATTTATTTAAAAACTCCCTATATTTACAGTCTTCTGGTTGCTACTCCTGCTTATATAAATTAGTATAATATTATTTGAAGCCTTCTAATATTTTTTTTGTTTTGTATAATATCTTTCCCGTATTAGGGTGTTTGAGCTTATTAATAGAAGTCTGACAGTACTGTTGTCTTAGCCTATATGCCAGCAATTTAGTTGCCTTCGATCCCCCCCCTCATAGTATCTCTGTTTTAAATACATTAAAACTTGCTCTGTCCTGTAGGTTAACATTTTTTGTAATTGCACATTTACTTTAGTAATTTGCGGAAGAACCGACCTGTCCCCCTGTGTATGTGCCAATTGTAAAAAGTCTGGTTCCCTTTGTAACTCCTTCAGTCATTACTCCCTTTGCTTCTTCTTATACAATACATAACTAATTAGTTCCCCTCATAGGGCTGCCTTGATTGTGTCCCACACCATCCCAATATCTATTCCCGGGGTTGTATTTTCTTGTATTATCTGTGGGATTCTTTTTTTAATCTGTTCTCTAAATTGTGAATCCCTAAATAGAGTACAATTAAACCTTCATTGCCTCGGAGGATTCTCCACTGGGATTTCCAGTTCTATAGAAATAGGGGCATGATCAGATAAAAGAATGGGGTACAAAGTCATGTTTCGTACTAGGTCAGGGTTTTAAATAATTGATTAGCAGTTTTTTTCCTGGGACAATACTAACTGTACAGAAAGTATTTATATAGGTTTTCTAGAAGTGTTATGTTTGTTAAACACAATGAGGCAAGTGCTATGCATTTTTACAATGTTTTAGCACTTTTATGAGCAAAACGCAAATCAATTTTTAGAGTTAAATAAAACCCTGTAGGTCTATATGTTCTCACCCCAGAATAAAAGGTGTATTGACTATCTGTCATGTCTCCATACATCTGCTAATCCCAGACTTTTAATAAGTCTCTTACCATGTCTCTGTTCTGTTGTCATTTTTTTTTGGGGGGGGTAGGCACTTGAACTGTCCTGCCCTGCATCCATTAATAAATTAAAATCCCCTCCCAACAGTAATATACCCTGTTGGAATTCTAATATCTTATTAAATAAGAATTGGTGTGATGAAGCGTCAGCCTCTGATAGTAGGTAGAGGCTATTTATGGTATACTGGGTACCAAACATCATGCCCTTAATCATACTAACATACTAATTGCCAACAGATGAGGTCTTATGGTCTATTGAGTCTGCTCGAATCTCAGATCCCTAGTTGGGTACCGAGGCCCTCCCCCCCCTTGGGTTCCAGAAACCCCCTATCATCCATCCCAGCCCCCCTGGGCCAGGCCATCCCCTGATACTTCCCCTTTCTGTATCTGTTCCACCCCTCTTGAAGCCCTCCAGTGTAGAAGTCTGACATTTTGAAATACCACCTTTATTACTGTTGCCTTAGCCATCATCATCAATCTGTGTTGGGGGTCCTCGGTTTGAGGTACCCACTTCCTGCAGCCCTATGGTAATTAGCAAATGACCTTGCCATTTCTCACTACTAAGCATTGTTTTCCTGCTCCTGCACTTAATCTCTAACCAGTGTCGAACAAACTCACTCTAATAATTATGGTTACCATCTAATAAAACATAACCTAAGTGATTCTTGGGCCAACTGGGCTGAAATTCTAAACCCAAGGAGAGAAAAAGCCTTCGCCCTGATCTCTCCTTGTTAACTATGTACAAGGAAAGAGGGACTCCCAACCTCAGAGGTACAGAAAAATTAACCTCTGAAGTCGGCAGATTAACAAACTGCCTAGGTAGGAAAGCCTCTCCGTATTGTGGAGAAGATCCTGCAGAGTACTGAGAACCCCAAAAAGTGTGGAAAACTTGGGCAAACAAGAGGGTAAAAATTAAATATAAGAACAAAAAATTTAGGGAGGATGTGTGGTAAAGAAACGGGGGGGCGGTGGGAATGTACATTTCACCCCTGTGGTCTTAGAATGACAGTTTGCCCCCACCAAGAACATCGAGCAGAGCCAGCTGGGAGGAAAGTCCAGTCTACAGTGGCAACAGAGCAAAAATAAAGACATGCTTATAATACATTCCCCACTCGTGGGTGTCATTTCTTTCCTTCAGTACTCACTGGAACAACCCTCTGGTCCCACCAGCTTCCCCTCCAGTCCACTTATGTACAGTCCAGGTAATTTAGATGTAATTCAGGTCTTTTAAAGTTCTCTTCACTTGTCAGATTAAACTTATTAAAAAAAATAATAATCAAATTAAAGAGTTCGGCTGTTTCTTTGGCCCTCAATAAAAAGAGAACTCCAATATTCTCTAAAGCTGCCATCCCAGCAAAGCCTCTGGTTAAAAATTAAAGTTGACCCCATTAACGTGATCTGCCTGGTTGTGTGCCCAGCCAAGACCCCCCAGAGGAAGAAAAAGGAAGAGGTACAGGAGAAAGTTAGGAAGCCAAAAGCCTCTCTCTCTCCAGCCACCACTCACCCAGCCTAGCCCTAGGAGGCCTGGTTCCCACCACAGGAGCAAGATCCTCTCATCCCTCACTCCCCACACCTCAGAACACTCCTAATTTCTGCTATACTCCACCAATCTAAGTGGCAATGAGGGATACAAAAACTTGTAGAAATTCTCCCGTTGATGTAGCAGCTCACCTCAAGAGCGAACCCATAGTGTCTGGAAGACGAGTAGGGGCCCCCATCATCGGAGCCCTCCTCCCCCATCTTACCATCTACAAATCACAACAGTACAGTGAACTGAGTCTGGCCCTCCAGGGAAAGTACATAATTTTGTTCATTTTCTGCTGAAAGCCAGCCATAATTGTGGGACTCACGCAAAGAGGTCAAGCCTCCCCAACCTACTTCCACCTCTGCCCGTCTGTTCAATGTTTTCTATTAGGACAAGATTTGCCTAAGAATTGCCCATACTAGTCACTCCCTATTATTCACTTTCCCTCTTGGGCATGGACCAAATCAGCCTGCTAACTCTCAGCTGATTGGTCGCCAAATCTACATGGGGAGAGCCTTCCCCTCAAATTCCCACTATTTAAAGAATTTGGAAGAGAGCCAGGGACCAGAAGAGCCCCACATCCATACCAGAAACCCTGTTCCCCTCCAGGCCAGCAAGACAGAAGCTATGCTGGAGAGTCCCCACCAGTCACCCCCCCCTACGGGGCGAGGATCCAACAGGGTACAACAACCTCCCAAGCTACTCACTGTGTCTTTCGGATGATTCTGGGCTTAGTTCATGTAATGGCTTGTTGTTCTTTGGCCCCAGTAAGCTTGGAGAGCAGTGTCTTAATACTGTCCAAGGTGGTCTGCTGAGAATTGGGATCCATCGGCAAAATCCTGGGCCCCCTCTGGGGTGGCTGTGGTCTCTGAGGAAGAGCCGTGTGAGGTGGAACAATCACTCCTCTCTCCAGGAAGTCTGCCGTGGCTGCTGTTGCACTCTCATATGTAAACTGACCATTAGAGTATTGCACAATCAGTTTAGCAGGATATGGAGTATGAAATTTAATGTTGTAATGCCAGAGAATAGCAAATAATGGGGCATAGTCTCTCCCTCTCTGGAGCGTTCTGGGGGCATAGTTGTTATCTAGAAATATTCTGCCAGTACCATAAAAAACTTTTCCCTGAGCCCATGCTTGCCTCAAAATGTGTTCCTTTGTTGAATAATGGAGAAAGCATAAAATTATGGACCTGGGGTGAGCTGAAGGAGACGGCTTCGGTCCCAAGGCTTGATGCACATGTTCTGTTTCAAAATTGAAATCAGCTGCCAAATTCAGGGCCATTCACAGTAAAGTCTCCACAAAGTCCTGTTGATCAGTGCCTTCAGAGTCCTCAGACACTCCATAAATTCGTATGTTGCAGTGCCTGTGTCTGTTTTCAGCATCTTCCTAACGATCGATAGTTTGCTGGCACAATTTTACCACCTGGGTGACTGTGTTTTGTAACTGTGAGACCCAATCTGTGCACACCGAAGTCCAGGCCTCCAAATTTGAGATCCACTGCTGGGCAACCATGAGATCTTTTCAGAAGGAGTCTTATGTCTGTTGAAAGGTATGGAAGTCCATTTTAATTTCTTGGAGCGCCGCTAATATTTTGTCTAATGTTTGATCAATCTGAGGAGGTTTCAGTGTCTTCGCTTTCGTAGATTTGTTTGCTGAGGCCGGAGTGGTCTGGTGGAGAACTCCAGATGTCTCGGAGTCTGAAATATCCTGATCAGTGCCCTCATCATCCTGAGTCAGTATTTGGAAGTGATTTGTCCCTCCTTTATTTCTCAATGAAGCCATTGTTTGTTTCTGGTAATTCTTCTATGAATTAAATAACTTTGAGTGGCTATTTATCAGTAAAAGGGCTCTTGGATGTGGAGCATGTTGTTCAGGCTGCCATCAGGGAGGAGGCTACACCGGAAGTCCATAATTCCATATCTTTTTAATACTAAACATTTGTAATCCTATCATTAACTTCACTTGCCACTTGTTCATATGGTACTCTAAATATATTAGTAATGCAATTTAGTAACCCATATGGCTTAATAATATTCTCCATGATTATAACGCTGGGAAAGATCATATTCTGACTTATTTATTGACTGATCTATGCACAACATGGGTAATCATGACTCACTCATGTTGTATGCTGTAAGCCAGTATTTACCTAGTCATTGTTTTATTTAACATTCTGTGGGCAATTGCCCTAAATCAGCTCTCACACGTGCTGATGGAGTTCCCTTTGGTAAACCCAATAAGTTTTTATAAAACTTGTTAAGGTGTGATTCAGTATTTATTTTAGATTGTATCCTCCAAATTTCTGAGCTAAACAACAGTTGGCTTTTTAATTGCCTTTTACTGATTTCCACCAAACTTATGTGAAAATGCCTTCATTACTGGGGCAACATTTTTAACATTTTTTTCCATTTCCGCTATATGTTTATTCCATGATCCATCTTGAGTAACTATTATGCCTAGGTAACAGAAATCTTTAACTACTTCTAACTTTTTGTCTGTAACATAAAAATTAATAATTTTTATTATTCCCCTCAAAAAACAATATTTTTGTTTTACCATCCCTAGTTCCCCAGCTCTGAAATGCCTGCAGTGTCTACTCTTAAATATAGAGTGCATTGCCTAACTGGCTCCTTTTAATACAGTGCTTCCACCCAGGAAATTTCACAGGTGATCAAAGGGAGCATGCTTAAAGGAGAACCACAACTCCCAAAACTCTAAACAGATTCCAAAACTAGCATGTGCTAACCTTTGCATTGCTCACAGAATATAATTAGCATTGTTACTGAAGGGTGCTACTGGTTTGTGGCGTGTAACAGACAAACAAACAGGATCCAGTGCACCCCAAACATGGCACATCTGAGAAATTCAATATTTTAACTGCCTGAATTGGCTTTTCTTACTTTACACTCCATGAAAAAAGGAGTCTTTTTAGTTTTCAGATTTAGATTTAGTAGTTGCCGTATTGGTCCTCGCAACAATAGATCCAGAAGCAAATGATTTGATACCTTTTAATGGACCAACATAGATGTAACAACAAGAACAAAGTGCTCTAGCTTTCTGACCAACCAGTCCTTCTTCAGAAGCTCATGGCAGTTGTTAACAACATTAAAAGGTATCAAATCATTTGCTTCTGGATCTAGTTTTCAGATTGGAATTCCAATGTGATCAAGCCAAACCACCAAATCATCAAGGTGGGACCCCACAGTGAGCAGTTAGAATTTGTATCATGTGTACGGTACATCCGTTCATATTTATGAATTTGTCCTAGGGATTAAGCTGAGACACAGTCGTAGTTCTGCATTAGCACAGAGTTGATTTGGTAGGGTTAATGGCATTGTAAGGCAATGCACCTTATATAATATCTGGGTCTTAGTAAAGCTTTTGACACAGTACCACATGTAGGAGGTTGCCCCACAAGACTAGGAATGACGGCATGGGTGGGGAATACTGCAGTGGGTGGGACGCTGACTATGCAAGAGTACTTAAGGTAGCAGTAATTGACAATTTCTTGGGTTGGGGCCTGGTGACCAGTTGGATATCCCAGGCATCAGTTACTGGTACTGTTATCGTTTATATATATTCATAAGCAATGTTGATACAGAGGTGCCATATCAGATTACTAAAATTGCAGATGATACAAAAAAAGCTTGCCCAGTACCAGCTCAGTGGTGTGGAGGGATGAGGCATTGAATACCTTACCTTCTGTCCCACCAGTGACCTGTGTTCAGAAACGAGCACAGGTTGCCAATGGTCAGCAATCCTGGAAGAGGATTGAGCGTCCCAAGGACTGCTGTTCTCTCCCAGGGTGGGGTGGCCAGCTGACTCAGCCTTTAACTGCCACTAGGTGGAGTCCTGCTGATAATGCAGGCAGTGAGAGGCACACAAGGAGGGGCTGCGGTTCTGCAGGATGTGTATGCCTCCAAGTACATGTCCTGATGGGTCGCCATGGCAGGGGCTCATGGGAGTAAATGGAAAACAAGATCCAAGGGTGAGTCGCTGCCCTATGCACCTGCCTTGACCTGCACCACTACCTGGATGCCTGGAGTAACGTTGGATGAGGACATGGAGGGGAGGATGGCCATCCCACTCAGGCCCCACCACAGGAGGTAATCTGTAGGGAACTCGCTCCAGGTAGGTCTGGGAGAGGTGGGTGCCTGGGGAAGGTAGGAATAAGTGTGAGACTCACCTGTGGAGTTAAAAAAAAAAGCTGAATTAAAGAAAAACAAGAAATTTATTTATTTATTTTGTTTTTGTTGACCGGGTAAGTGCACTAGACAAATCCTGCCTATTTTCAGGCACGACCCGGGGGAGGGGGATACAGGTGAATGTCAACTGACCTTGAACCAGATTAAGCTGTTGGTGGTATTTTTCGTGAATGGAGGAAATTTGGCCATTGCACCGGGGAAATTCCCCTGCTCTTTTCGAGAAGTGCCATGGGATCTTTAACATCCACCTGAACTACCACCAGAACAGGCAGATGGGACCTCTGTTTAACATCTCATCCAAAAGACGGCACCTCAGGAGTGCAGCACCCACTTCATGCTGCATTACAGTGTCAGTACTGGGATTCCTGCCCAGTCAGTGATTATGAGTAGAGTCCTAGGTTACACAGGGAGTTAGAGACTATAGCCCTATGCACACTGGGCAAACATTTAAAAAAACTTTTCTTAAATTGGAATTGAACACGATGTTCACAGCTTCCATCCTGCACTCCAACACCATGCTTTCCTAACCAAGTTCCCTGGCAGCATCACGACACCTATGCAAGGCATTGCAGATGATGCGGCACATGCCAGGATACTCATGAATGGGAATGAGAATGAACATTGCAGAAATGCTGACCTCTAATGTCATTATCACAAGGAGTTTAAGGGTGTTTTCATATCATTTTGGGGTCTATGCTAAATGGAATTTAAAGATGGAAGCTTGCCATTGCCTGCCATAACCAAAGTTAAAGCATAGTTCCTGTACACACACCTATGAACTCGGGTTACTGCAACTGTCTTACTGTAAAACTGTGTTCTAGTCTACATTGTAGCAGGGTAAGAACACTGCTTTAGAACATAGATTGTTCCACAGGTTTTACTGTGCTACACTCTGGATGGAAAGCTTTTAACCCATTTTAGCAGACTTAAAATGCTTTAAAAGGCATGGTGTACACAGTGCTGATAGCAGACTAGGGAGCTGTTGTAAATAGCTGATGTGCTGTAACATGGATTGATGTCCAAGTTATGCACTTGGAATCTGTCAAACATGAACCCACCACAAAATATGCACTATGCATAACAACCACTGTGAAAACATGAAGAAATGGTTGGGGTAATTCATTCTTGTTTCTTCCATGACATCATAATCCATTCTCGCAAGTTATGGAGGTCATAGAAGAACCTCAGAAAAATTACAGCCCCATTCAGCATGATCCTATAGCAGTTATGTACAAGGCACATGTTTTTGTGTCTTCAAGACAGACAGTCATAGCTGCCTGCCCTGCTGCTGCCTAAGAAAACAGGAGCACAAAAATGTTTTTGTTTTTGTCAGAAGTACATGCCGCCAGTTTTGCACCCAGGATACTAGACGCACAGAGTGATGCAGCCAAGTAAACAGAACAGCCGTGGTTCTCAGATGAATCTGACCTGCCAGACTGCCACCCGCAGTCCAGGTCTGAAGCCACCAGCCCCTCACAGAAATGCAGGTAGTCTGAGAGCCACAGCCGTGGTTCTCTGACGAACCCAACCTGCCAAACTGCCACCCGCAGTCCAGGTCTGAAGCCACCAGCCCCTCACAGAAACGCAGGTAGTCTGAGAGCCACAGCCATGGTTCTCTGATGAACCTGACCTGCCAGACTGCCACCCGCAGTCCAGGTCTGAAGTCACCAGCCCCTCACAGAAAGCAGGTAGTCTGAGAGCCACAGCCGTGGTTCTCTGACGAACCCGACCTGCCAAACTGCCACCCGCAGTCCAGGTCTGAAGCCACCAGCCCCTCACAGAAACGCAGGTACGGACTTGCTCTCAGGGACCGATTACCTCCAGGAAGGGAGCCCTAGCTGCCAATTTTTTCACCCACCCACTCCCCCGGTCCTGATTAAATACACATAAACCTCGCCCTGACTTTCTAGCTCACTCCTCTCTAGCATCCTTATTCCACTATGTGTGTCAAATCGTGGATCCTGTTCTGGTCCTTCTTCTATTTCATATCGCATGCCCAATATATGCCACCTCAAGCCTTTATTACTGTGGATACTAATCTGATCTGCTCTGTAACTAGTTCCTGTCCCTACGTGGATATATGGCTTTTCAACTCCCCAATTCTTCAACACTATTTTCATATTACCTTTAACGCTGGTACACAAAATGAATTACCACCTCAGCTTATGACTTCCGCCAACATCATAGAGGTGTCACCTCTACAGATAGTCAGAGTACTCGTCTCTGCCACCCTTAGTGGGAAGGGCAAAAAATGTTGGGGTGCGCCCCCCAGGATGATGGCCCACAATGACGTAAAGGGGTTACCAGTACGAAGCTTACTATTGCCACTCTAAGAAAACTTTTACTCCTTCTTCTCCTGTGCTCAGGAAATGTGGAGCTCAATCTGGGGCCACCAGCTGCAAACACATCGCCCTCTGACCTTGCCACACTGAAAGGCATAAGTTTCCTCCACATTAATGTATGCAGTATGTTAAAAAAGTTCTCCATGATCCAGGCCTGGGTCCTCCATACTCGACCAGACATCCTAGTGGTTTCAGAAGCCTGGCTTAGACCAGCCACCTCCAACAGGGAAGTCAATATCCCTAACTATGTACTATTTAGAGCAGACAGACACTCCAGGGGTGGAGGGGTTGCCATCTATGTCAAGGATAGGTGTACGGCATCCCGTCTGAGTGCTTTATCTTTTGCAAATGCTTATGAATGTCTGTCTCTTCAAATCACCATCTCGCACACTTCAACATTATGTATCATAGGGTGCTATAGACCTCCTTCTGCCGATCTACAATTGTTACCTCATCTGAATAATATCATCGAACAACAATCCTCAGAAATAATTATTCTTGGGGATCTTAATTTAGACTGGCTATCTAAAACCTCCTCTCCTCTCGTAGCTTTCTGTGACATCCATGGATTATCGCAACTCATTGTCGAACCAACACGAGTAAATAAAAAGAACTTGGATAACAGCTCCCTGCTAGATGTTATCCTAGTGAATAAACCACATCTCTTCTCCTTTGCTGGCACCTTCTTCAGTGATATCAGTGATCACTCATTTATTGCTTGCATAAGATCAAGCAACAAACCTACTACTTCGCCGAAGTTTGCTGCCAAGAGATCTAGATGGAACTTTGATCTCACTGCCTACATAAACGAACTGAAACACTCCTTGTATTGGCAAGAGTTCTATTTGGCAAAAAACTCATAATCGGCATTCGACATATTTAGCAAAAGTATCCTAGACGCCCTAAATAAATATGCCCCTATAGTTAGGGTGCGAATAGCAAAAAATGCATGTAGATGGTTCACACCATTATTAAAATCTGCATTGACTGAAAGAGATAACCTATAGAAAAAAGCACACAAAACCCAGTCTGCTGCGGACTGGTGCAAGTTCAAAAGAGCACGAAACTTATGTACTAGAATGGTTAGAGATAAAAAAGCTGCATACTATCATTCGGAATTTCTCTCTGCCTCCAAAAATCCTACAAAATTTTGGAAAACCGTCAAGGACTTGTCTGGTCACATGTCCGGTGGCTCACTACCTGATGAAATCCCTTAAACAATAACATCATTAGTGACAGACTGGAAGTTCTAGATGCCTTCAATAATCACTTTGCGACTGCAGGCTTAGCCTTCGACAATTCTCCAGCAAATTTGATACGCTCTCAGGTGGATAATCAAGGTGCAGATCCTAGTGTCACTGATTCAGTCTTCTCCTTGTGTCCTACTACTCTGAAAGAAGTTGAAGACCTATTGCTAAAACTGGATGTAAAAAAAGTGCTGGTGCGGATACCCTCGACCCATATTTTTTGAAGGTGGACATTCATGTGTTAGCCATGCCCATAACCCTATTTATTTAACCTATTCTTAACTCAAGAATCCATTCCTTCAATATGGAAAACAGCGCACATCATACCCCTGTTCAAGTCCGGAAATCCCTGTGATCTAAATAATTACAGACCAATTTTGATTCTCCCAGTCTTGTCAAAATTACTGGAAAAAGTCATAAGTAACCAGCTGAGGCAGTATCTAGAAGCTAATAACCTGCTTAATCCAGTCCAATCAGGGTTTAGAGCTAAACATAGCACCATCACAGCACTTGCCAAAGTGACTAATGTCTGGCAAAGAGAGCTAGACAACAGGAATTACACCTGCGCCGTATTCTTGGACCTGAGCAAGGCCTTCAACACTGTCGACCATTCTCTGCTACTCTCTTCCCTGACCTCACTAGGTGCTGACCCATTATCTTTACAGTGGTTCAACAACTACCTCTCTGATCATTTCCAGCAGGTGAAAGCGGAAGGAGATCTCTCAACTCTCAAACCTCTCCTAAGAGGTGTTTCCCAGGGGTTCTATCTTAGGACTGATCTTATTTTCAGTATATATCAACAATATTGATGAAAGCATAACTAAGGCCAACATTCATCTGTTTGCAGATGACACAGTTCTTTACATAAGCTGCCCGTCATTACAATCTGCATGTAATGACCTTCAATTTGAGTTCAACCTGCTGCAACACCAACTCCTGAACAAAAAACTATTACTTAACACCAAGAAAACAAAAGCAATGCTCTTTTCTCCCTCTGCCCAAATGGTAAATTCAGCCATATCAGATCCTGAACCACAGATTACTACAATTCTTGGTGAGAAGTTGGAATTTGTCCCTAAATTCAAATACCTGGGAGTATGGCTGGACCATAGGCTCTCCTTTATAGAGCACGTTGAAGAATTACTCAAAAAATTACGACAGAGACTGGACTGTTCTCTAGGATAGCTCGCTTCTTAATTAGAGATGCCAAACTACAGCTGGTGCAATCAACCTTCTATCGTTGATAGATTATGCTGACATCCTTTACAGTCACTGTCCCATTTCCTACCTCACCAAACTTGACACATTATATCATAGAGCTTTGAGGTTCATCACAGGCCTGCCTTATTCCACTCACCACTGCTCCCTATATCAAACAGTGGGGTGGAGTGCTAGTCAATTCAGGCATTATAAAAATGCAGCCTTATGGACCCTGAGAGCCATCTCAAAAAAACTGCCCCAATACATTACAAACTGTCTTCCTATAAAACCAATAGGCAATCACGCCCTGAGAAGTTGCAGATCTCTCCTATTGATGGTTCCCAAAGTTCTCTCGCTTTGGCAGGGCTACTATAAGCTTTACACTGTCCTCCTTGTGGAATATATTGCAAAACAAACTGAAACTGAGGTCACCCATCGGCATCTCATCTTTCAAGCTCTTATATTTACGTCTCAGAAATGATCAGTGCAATTGTTTCCCATGACCATGAATTGTCATCATGCTAACATGTACCATTTAACCATGAACAAATTACTTTTAGTGCTTGTCTCCTCCTTGGCCCTAGTCTGTCATCATGCTTTCATGTAACACCTTGATGCCTCTGTCCTCCCTTTGATACTGGTCTATCTTCCCGCTTTCTCCAGCCTTCTTTTCACAACTCTATTTGTCCCCATAGGCCCCCACCGCCGCACCAGTTCTACCAACCTATCCTTGGAACTTCACTTCTCACAATGTTTATCCTTCGCTTACATATTACATACCCCTCCTGGTATCCCATCTGCCATTAGTTGGTGGTTCTCCAAGCCATTTTCATGGCTAGTACTAGTGACTGCCCCTGGTAAATGAACTAACTGGTACTTCTATACAGAGAACATGATTTATATACAGTTGTATGGTTCAATGGTGAACCTGCCCCCTTGTATTTGAATCCTCCTCTGTTATGGCTTGCCTTGTCTTCCTTTTATTATTTGACTCCCCTATTACTTCACCATTGTGTTTGTGTTTATATACTTATTTACATGTATTTATATGTTTTTATGATAGATGTTACCCAACCCTATTCTAAGCAGGTCCATCTTGTAAAAGAGCTCTGCTCAATGATGTTTGCCTGGATAAATAAAGATTTTGATTGGTTGATTGATTGATTGATTGATGCATTCAGAAAAGTAAGTACAGGATGAGAATCCTAGCAGTTCTAACCTGTAATACATTCCACGTACATTTTTGCCATATTCCAGACACTGGTGAGTCTTCACTTGGGAGTTAAGTCCCAGTTCTAGGCACCATATAGAGGATAATGGATGGGCAACAATGAACAACAACACTTTGTTCACTTTGAGAGGTCATCATGTCAACCAAGTAAACCTTGAGAGCGAGGCTTAAGAGGTTTTTGGTTGTCAGACAACCTCAAGAAGTGAACTCAGTGTTGTTGTTTACTGTTGCCTGTCCATTGTCTTGTGTAGTGTATGGGCAAAGTAAATCAATGGTTGTCCTGTTCTGGAGAGTTGTGATGCACTTTCAGACTTTGCCCCTCCCCCCAACCAAAGAATGAGCCCAACTCTGTCCTCAGTCCCCCAATCTCACAAACCAATTTTTTTAAAATAAATAATAAATGTATACGTGTCAGCTGTTTAGTAGGCAAAGGTAAATCAGCAATATGCCCTTACTTTGCCTTCTTTTAATGGCTGCTGATCACTTTTGGGTCCATGTCTCATTACCGGTGTCATTTCCCAAGCTGCGGTGCTTTGCTGATGTGCATGCGTGTCCGATGCTGTTGTACTTTTGATGTGACATACTCAAGATGGTACAACAGCAAGTTAATGTCACATCGATGGCACAAGGATATCTTTCAACCGAATTTAGCCCATAATAACATTCTGCCATACACTGTATATAGAATAAAGGATGGGGAAGAGTGTGATATGAGAATTTAATGCACACTCGAGGTTGGTGGATGCTACATACACCCGAGGGTGAAGTCGAGTTCATCAAAGATTCTGAAACAGGGTGTGCACAATTACATGCACACCTCCCATCTTTAATTTATATAATAACTAGGCAACAATTTTTCCAACCTGATTTGTGTCACAGACACCCACACACACAGACATGTCACTCTCTGTCCCCAAGTTGATTTTTTTCTTCTGTTTTTTTTCTCTTTACTTTTTTTTTTTCACTTACAGTCTGTAGTCCCAATTGTCCTAGTGAATGCAGGGCTCTGTTCCGGCTCACTGCACACACCCGCCATGTCCTGAAGTGGATGAATGGCAGGATCAACCAGATAGAAGCTTTTCTCTTTGGGGAGCGAGGGTGAATGGTAGGATCATCGAGATACATTTACAGGGAAAAAAAGCTTGCGGTCGCACGCTAGCAATGTCGCAAAGCGGACGAACAGCAGGATCAGCCAGATATAGCTTTTAAAAGCTGCTTAAGGTAGGATCAACCAGATATATTTGAACAAATTAATGAGAATAACAATGGGCAGGTAATGCTGTGATGGCTGTGCGGTAAGTGAGAGATGGAGCCGCCATGTTTACCGAACTGGTAAGACTGCTCACAAACAAGACAAGAGCCAATGAGGGAGCGGCATAGTTTGATTGACATGGCTCGTGAATGCCGTAATAACCAGCCAGTTATTATGGCAAATATTAACTGGGTCAGCCCATAGATATCAAGCATTTGTCAATGCCGAATGTTTGCTTGCTGGCATTAGCAGTGGAAGTGTAGGAGTTAGACAGATGCAGTATAAGAATGGCATTGAAGTATTGAACTGACGCCAACTCCAACCTCACTCTGCAGAGATGGACAGGCATTGGGGTGTGCCTTTGGGTCATCACCCACGACAGTCATGACATTTCACCTCTCCCTACCCTTCAGACACTGACAAGTGTCAAGGTGTGCCTTGGGGTGTTTCGCCTTTACATTCACCTCATTCCATAAGGAAATACGCTGAAGTGGGCACAGTATAGGAGAATGGGGTGAACTCTGGGGGCAAAGGGTCCAAGGCACACCTCAATGCCTGTCAGTGGCTGCAGGGTGGGGGTGGGGGTGAAATGGCATGAGCATTACTGTTGACAATCCCAAGTCACACCCCTGACGCCTGTCAGTCCCTACAAGGTAGGCATTATGGTCAAAAACCCTAACGCCCTGGGATTTTCTTGATATTTTTACTCCAAGGTTTCCACATGGGTTTTTTGTGCCCCCACCGCATGAACAGTGACACTATCAATTTGTTCATTGAAGGTGATTTTGCAGAGTGACTGTATTTTGCATACAGGTGCAAAAACACATTTCGAACAGGATGTGAAAGTGACAGGTGTACTGTTCATGAGGAGTGTAAAATGGCATTGTTGAAATCTGGAGTGAAAATATACAAAAATTGGTGAAGTCACGAGCGTGCATAGGAGCTGCGCAACGTACACTCGTAATGTAAGTAGTTTGGGGATTTTTTACAGCAGATTTTCTACATAGTCATTTTTGCACCTCCGCTCATGAAAAGTGTCACTGTGATTTTCGTGATGTATCTCGAACACTAAATTCCCACAGTGACCACGATATTCTGAGCCAGAAGTGCGAAAACACATTTCAGCCAGAGTGTGAAAAATGGCAGCTATACTGTTCATAAGGAGGTGTGGAAAAATGTCAGTGTTGAAAATCTGGACTGAAAATATTACAAATTTGTGAACTTACGAGGGTGCATGGAAACTGCGCAATGCACGCTCATGACAGAGTCATTTTATGGACTTTTGTCACCAAATTTTCAACATAGCCATTTTACCACCTCTGCTCATGGCCAGTGTCACTGTGATTTTCTTAATGTGTCCCAAACATTGATTTTGCACACCGACCATGCTAATGTGCGCTACATGTACGAAAACACATTTTGTGCATGATATGAAAAATGACAGCTGTACTGTTTGTAAGGAGGTGTGGTAAAATGCCAATGTTGAAAATCTGGACTGAAAATATTGAACACTCTCAAAGTTACGAGCATGTGTAGGAACTGTGCAATGCACCCTCGTAAAAGTCATTTTTGGGAATTTTTTCACCAAGTTTTCAACCTAGGGTTTTTGGGGGCCTACCTCATGAACTGTGACACTGTCGTTTCATTACTCGGTCCCAAAAGGTGGTTCCGCGCAGTGACTGCGAAATCACCTTTTGGGACAGAATAGTAAAATAACAGTGACTGGATTCATGAGGTGGGTCCCCAAGAACCCCATGTTTAAAATTTGGTGAAAAAATTCCCGAAAATGGCCGAGATATGCACCAAAGTTGAAAAAAATCCATTTATTGCATTATACAGCTTACCGGTATTTTTTCAGTTCGCGGTTGACTTTGAAGAGTGCAAATGTGTTCCCGGTCTACCGAAGATCATTGCACCGGCCTCTGGAGGTAAATATGGGGGGTGTGGGGAGGTGGGTGCACAGAGGTTGGATGCGGATTGGGGGAGAGGGCGAGACAGTCAACGAGGGACCTTTTTTTTTTACAGGTGTTTCTTTAAGACTACATGGGACTTTTGCCTCACTGGGGTGGGCTCCCAGTGTGGCAGCTGTAAGTTTTTTTGGGGGGGAGCAGCCAGTGGAGCCGACGGGAGATTGGGTACCCCGTCAGCCACTCTGGACTTCTGCCATGCTAGGATGGGCTCCAAGCGTGTACGTGGAACTCTGGTTTGGGGGAGGACCATAGAGTGGGGCCGAAGGGGGATTGGGCACCCCCAGTCAGCCATACAGACTTTTGCCACGCTGGGGTGGGCTCCCAGCATGGCACTGGAAGGCTATTGGAAGGGCAGTGAAGCCGATGGGGGCTTGGGCACCGCCATCAGCCATATGGTGTGCAGTGGGAGCGCATGAGCACGCTGGGATGGGCTTCCAGCGTGCTACTTTGGGGGGGAGGAAGTAGATCAAAACGGAGTTGTCTATGACAGCTATCAGATGCAGGGCAGAGAGTAGGCACTTTGCATACTGCTGACAGCAGTATGTAAATTACCTGCCAATGACAGTATGCAAATTGTCTATTACCACCACTGATTGCAGTGGTTTTTAAGCTTTCAACTATACACCACTGCATCTGAAGGGCTGTCATAGACAGCTCCAACATTCATTGGTGTGGTGCAGCTGTGCCTGCAAAAGGGAGCCGGGCATTGGAAGTGGAGGAGGCACACCTATAAAAACTCGTATGGTGGCACTATGTTTCTTGCACATGTGTGCAAGCAAACATAAAAATTACTGACCAGTCATTATACTACAGTTAAAGCCTGGCTGACTGCCAGATCACATCACAGGTGACATGGCAGATAATTAAATGAACAAAAGGAAACAAAAGATCCTTTTCTTCTTTTAATTATGCCTCACCTCACTGATCTGCAATGGTGACCATGCAGCAGAAAACAAAATGCCATGGGCCACACCTGTACAAGGCAAACACTGTGGAACTGGAAAAGGTTCAGAGGAGAGGGACAAGGATGATATGGAAGGCTAAAAGTATGAATGGACGGTTACTGCAGGAGATGTGTTCTCACCGGTGAAAATGTGGATGAGGGAGTTATGATCCAGGTGTTTAAAACAGTGAAGGACATTAAGAAGGTAGACAAAGGTAGATTGTGGTCAGTATGCAAAAGAGAACAATGGAACAAAAGCTGAAACATCGAAGAGGGAGGATTAGGACTGAATTAATGAGGAAGTACTTCACTCAGGGGTTGGTAGGACTTAGGAGTAGGTTGTGCAGGAAGCAGATGTATAAAATTCATTTTAGTGCTTTAAGCACAAACCAGATCAGTTCCTGCAGAGGAGTAGCATCATAGGATACAGCTGTTGGGACAACCGTAGGATGGATTTGATGAACAATTGGTCATCAGCCATCCCATAGAATGCCTGTGTATGCCATACCATGCCTATGTATCCCAGGCAATACCTATATATCCCACACAGTGCCTGTGTATCCTATACAATGCCTGTGTATCCCATACAATGCCTGTGTATCCCAGGCAATGCCTATGTATCCCAGGCAATGCCTATGTATCACACATAATGCCTGTGTATCCTATACAGTGCCGATGTATCCCATACCATGCCTATGTATCCCAGGAAATGCCTATATATCCCATACAATGCCTGTGTATCCCACACAATGCCCGTGTATCCCATACAATGCCTGTACATCCCACACAATGCCTGTGTATCCTATATAATGACTGTGTATCCCATACCATGCCTATGTATCCTAAACCATGCCTATATATCCCATACAATGCCTGTATATCCCATACAATTCCTGTGTATTTTATACAATTCCTTTGTATCCCATACCATGCCTATGTATCCCATGCACTGCCTGTGTATCCTATACAATGTCTGTGTATCCCATACCATGCCTATGTATCCCAGGCAATGCCTCTATATCCCACACAATGCCTGTGTATCCCATACAATGCCTGTGCATCCTATACAGTGCCTGTGTATCCCAGGCAATGCCTATGTATCCCACACAATGCCTGTGTATTCTATACAGTGCCTATGTATCCCACACAATGCCTGTGTATCCTATGCAATGCCTGTGTATTCCATACAATGCCTGTGTATCCTATACAATGCCCATGCATCACATACCATGCATATGTATCCCAGGCAATGCCTATATATCCCACACAATGCCCGTGTATACCATACAATGCCTATGTATCCTATCCCATGCCATGCCTACATATCCCAAGCAATGCCTGTGTATCCCACACAATGCCTATGTATCCCACACAATGCATGTGTATCACATACAATGCCTGTGTATCCCATACAATTCCTATGTATCCCATACCATGCCTGTGTATCCCAGGCAATGCCTATGAAACACAGAAACATAGAAATATAGAAGTTGAATGCAGATAAGGACTGCAAGGCCCATCCAGTCTGCCCATTTCTTTTTCTACCTTATGAATGTGCCATCGGCCTTTGCTCTGTCTAGTCATACTCATCTGTATTGCTCCCTTATGCCTATCCCATGCCTGTTTGAAGCCATGCACTGTATTCATATCCACCACTTCCTGAGGTATGCCATTCCATGCATCCACCACCCTTTCTGTGAAAAAGAACTTCCTCACATTACCCCTTAATCGGTCTCCCTCTAATCTCATGCTGTGTTCTCTTGTCCTGCTATTTTTCTTATAGTGGAACATGTTAGACTCTTTCACCTTGTTAATATCGTTAAGGTATTTGAATGTTTTGAGCATTATCACCTCTCTCCCTTCTTTGTTCTAGGGTATACAGATTGAGCTCCGTTAATCTGTACTCATATGTTTTCTGATGCAGTCCCTGCACCATTTTGGTTGCCATTCTCTGGACTGCCTCAGTTTGGTTAATGTGCTTGTGAAGGTGTGCCCTCCAGTACTGCATGCAGTACTCCAGATGGAGTCTAACCAGTGTCTTGTAAAGAGGGATTATTACCTCCCTGTTATGACTTGTGATACACCTACTAATACTCTGTTGCAGATCTTAGTGTCATCTACAAACAAACAAACCTTACCCTCCAGTCCATCTGCATTGTCACTGATGAATTTATTGAAGAGGACTGGCCCCAGGACTGATCCCTGAGGTACCCCACTTGTGACTTGCATCTCTTCTGACTGTATACTGTTTACCTCCACTCTCTTTTTTCTGCCCGTCAACCAGTTTACCACCCAGTTGACCAACTTCTGACCCACCCTGAGCCTACCCATCTTATTAATCAATCTTCTATGTGGAACAGTATCGAAAGCTTTGCAGAAGTCAAGGTAGGTGACATTAACTGCTCCCCCTTGGTCCACCACTCTGGTTACCCAGTCAAAGAAATCTGTGAGATTAGTTTGACAGGACCTTCCTGTTGTAAACCCATGCTGTCTTGGATCCTGTACCTTTGAGCAGGAATTGCTCATTTACAAAGGTTCCAAGTCAAGGGATGAAGGGGTCAACAATGGTTACAGTCTTAAAAACACAAAGATGTCTAAGCATTTATTATACAGCCAAAAATAGAGATACACCATAAGGCAGCTTCAGACAAGTTTCAGGGTGAACAGTATATAGTTAGTATAGGGTAGGAGGGAGTCAGGAAGAAGTAAGCAGGCTAAAGGGCCATTGTCGGTGGGTAGACGTGGGTGGCATAAGTGCGAGGTGGATGGGCTGGAGGGGCCCATATCTGAAAGTACCATTAGAGAGGGAGGTGGTGAGGTAGTGTAGTGTGGGAGGGGGGTAAGGGGTGAGAGTGGGGGAAACTGATGCCAAAACAGTGGAGCTCTAAGGGAGGTTACAGGTCACCTTTGACTAGGGTAAAATGACGTGGCAGTTAGTTAGGAGAGGCAGTCACATTAAGTGGTAGCAGCGAGGAATAGTCAGAGTTGTCTTTTAAAGGTACCAAGCGTCGCAGTTACTTGTCCCCACTTCTGTGTACAGGTGAGATAGTCGCCTGTTTCCAGAGTGATGGGAATTGATCCAATCTTAGGGAAAGGTTGAATATCTTTGTCAGGGGTTCAAGGATTTAATCTAGGACTAGTACAAGCAACTTCAGGTCGAGCGAGTCACCACTGTAGCCAGTTTTGCGGATAGCCTTGCTTATATAGGTTCTGGCTAAGTGCATTGGGATCTCTTTGAAAAAGAACTGCGGATCTGTGTGTACTTGGTACACAGTGTCAAAGGGGGAATTGGTGGTGGAGGCATTGAAAAAATCAGGTGGAAGGACACTGCCAAGGTTGGAGAATGCATGGTTGAACGTATTGGAGATGGTACCTAGGTTTAGCGTAGGTGTCCCATCAGTGTTGAACATGGTGGGTAGTGCCTTAGTAACCTTGCCTGTGAGGTCCTTCAAGTTATTCCAAAATCTTTTCCCATCACCCCAGGAGTTGGAGAGTGCCTCCCTAAAATATTTTCTTTTAGCCTTCCGTATAGCTCGGGTACAGTCATTTCTTGCAGATTTGTATTTTTGAATGTCCCCTTGTGCTGTTGTGGCTTGAGCACAGTGCCAGAGGTGGTCCCTATGTTTGAGCTGCGTTACAAGCTCAGAATTTATCCATGGGTTAGACTTGCCTTTAACCTTCATCTTTTTAAGTGGTACATGGATATCACTGGCCACCGTAAAGCGGCTGATGAACAGTTCCAAGGCTTAGTTTGTATCATTGAATGAGTCAATTATCGACCAGTCCAGCCTGCTTAGATGTGATTTTAGGAGCTGAAGGTACCCCTGCTTGAGTACCCTGGTGTGTATTATTTTAGGAGGGGACTTGGTGAATTTGTTAGCCCAAGAGCAGATAACAGGTGTGTGGTCATTTAAAGTATCAGGGAGTACAGACATCTTAGAGATTCTTTCGGGGTGGTTTGACAGTATCCAATCAAGTAGAGTGTAGGTCCCCATCCTATAGTTGCACCTAGTGTGAGTGGGGGCAAGCTGTGTGAGGTGTTGTGCTGTGACAGCATACTTGTAGGTGCAGACCTCAAGGGGAAAGCCAGTTTATGTTAAAATCACCCAGAATTATGGTCTCCAAATTATGGTGTAGTCCCAAGAGGTATTCCATGATGCTGTTGAAACCACTGGCCTGGTCCTTTGGGGGTATGTTTACACAGGCTATAGTAAGATTTTTATTATGGGCCCCTAGGAGAATTTTGATGGTGAGGACCTGAGATGGAGATCCCGGGTTAGAAAATGGGATGACATGTCCCATGAGGGTATCTTTCAGGTAGATGGCACAGCCACCACCCCATTTTGAAATCCTGTCCTGCCTGAAGATAGAGTATTCCAAAATTGCGACCGCAGTGTCCGGAATCTTATGGTTTAGCCAAGTTTCAACAACAGAGATGTCAGGATTGTGTTACTGAATCCAGGTTTAGAGGTTATCAAGTTTACTGAGGAGGCTACAGACATTGATTGATGCCAATGTGAGGGACCCCACCCTCCTATTCTGGGGGGGGGGTGCGGTTGGCCCAACTGGCCCTGGGTTGGGGTGTATGTTTCTGAAGAGCAGAAGTAGCATAAAAAGAATTCTCAAGAGAGAGGTTTTAAGTATTTTGAAAGTTTGCTTGTTTGTTAGGAGTCTGTGCACCTTGGTGCTACGGTACCGAGATTGTCCAGCCTTGTTGCAGAGAACTGCTAATACTTGTAGGTTCCTCGGAAGGCTGAACACTTGTAGCTTCAGAAGGTAACCAGTGTGCCTATGTATCCCAAACAATGCCTGTGTATCCCATACCATACATCCCAGGAAATGCCTGTGTATCCCACACAATGCCTGTGTATCCTGTGCAATGCCTATGTATCCCACACAGTGCCTGTGTATCCTCTTCAGTGCATGTGTATCCCATACAATGCCTCTGTATCTCATACCATGCCTGTGTATCCCATACAATTCCTGTGTATCTTATACAATGCACCTGTATCCCATACAATGTCTGTATATCCTATATAATGCCTGTGTATCACACACAATACCTGTCTATCCCACACAATGCATGTGTATCACACACACTGCCTGTCTGTCCCACACAATGACTGCATATCCCACGCAATGCCTGTGTATACCAAGCAATGCCTGTGTACCCCATACAATGCCTGTGTATCCCATAAAATTCCTGTGCATCCCAGGCAATGCCTGTGTATCCCATACAATTGTATGTACAAGAAGGCGGCCACCAACGGATGAAACTGGTGCCAAACACCAAAGAAATCACAAAAGAAGCACTCAGAACAGCTGCCCAGTGATCGACATAAATTCACATCCAATGCTTGGAATATATTAAAACATCTTTAATAAGATAGCTGAAGCAATACAATTCCTATGTATCCAGTACAGTGCCTGTGTATCCTGTACAATGCCAATGTATCCCATACCATGCCTGTTTAGCCCACACATTCCCTGTGTATCCCATACAATGCCTGTGTATCCCAAGCAATGCCTGTATATCCTATACAATGCCTACATATCCCACACAATGCCTGTCTATCCTATACAATGCCTGTGTATCTCATACCATGCCTAAGTATCCCGTGCAATACCTCTGTATGCCACACAATGCCTGTGTATCCCATAACATGCATCCCAGGCAATGTCTGTGTATCCCATGCAATGCCTTTGTATCCCACACAATGCCTGTGTATCCCATACAATGTCTGTGTATCCTATGCAATGCCTGTGTATCCTAAACAATGTCTGTGTACCCCATACAATTCCTGTGTATCCCATACAATTCCTGTGTATCCTATACAATGCCTATGTATCCGATGCAATGCCTTTGTATCCCACACAATGCCTGTGTATCCCATACAATGTCTGTGTATCCTATGCAATGCCTGTGTATCCCAAACAATGTCTGTGTACCCCATACAATGCCTGTGTATCCCATACAATTCCTGTGTATCCCATACAATGCCTGTGTATCCTGTGCAATGCCTGTGTATCCCACACAGTGCCTGTGTATCCTCTTCAGTGCATGTGTATCCCATACAATGCCTTTGTATCTCTAACGATGCCTGTGTGTCCCATACCATGCCTGTGTATCCCATACAATTCCTGTGTATCCTATACAATGCACCTGTATCCCATACAATGCCTGTATATCCTATATAATGCCTGTGTATCACACACAATACCTGTCTATCCCACACAATGCATGTGTATCACACACCCTGCCTGTCTGTCCCACACAATGACTGCGTATCCCATGCAATGCCTGTGTATACCAAGCAATGCCTGTGTACCCCATACAATGCCTGTGTATCCCATAAAATTCCTGTGCAACCAAGGCAATGCCTGTGTATCCCATAAAATTGTATGTACAAGAAGGCGGCCACCAATGGATGAAACTGGAGCCAAACACCAAAGAAATCACAAAAGAAGCACTCAGAACGGCTGCCCAGTGATCGACATAGATTCACATCCAATGCTTAGAATATATTAAAACAGCTTTAATAAGATAGCTGAAGCAATACAATTCCTATGTATCCAGTACAGTGCCTGTGTATCCTGTACAATGCCAATGTATCCCATACCATGCCTGTTTAGCCCACACATTCCTATGTATCCCATACAATGCCTGTGTATCCCAAGCAATGCCTGTATATCCTATACAATGCCTACATATCCCACACAATGCCTGTCTATCCTATACAATGCCTGTGTATCTCATACCATGCCTAAGTATCCCGGGCAATACCTCTGTATGCCACACAATGCCTGTGTATCCCATAACATGCATCCCAGGCAATGTCTGTGTATCCCATGCAATGCCTTTGTATCCTATACAATGCCTGTGTATCCCATACAATGCCTGTGTATCCTACAGAATGCCTGGGTATCCCATACAATGCCTGTGTATCTCATACAATGCCTGTGTACCACATACAATGCCCGTATCTCCAGGCAATGCGTGTGTACCGCATATAATGCCTGTGTATCCCACAGAATGCCTGTGTATCCTATTCAATGCATGTGTACAATGTCTGTGTATCCCATACAATTCCTGTATATCCCAGGCAATGCCTGTGTATCCCAGACAATTCATGTGTATCCAGTACAATGCCTGTGTATCCTATACAATGCCCATATATCCCAAACAATGCCTCTGTATCCCACGCAATGCCTATGTATCCCACACAATCCCTGTGTATCCCATACAATGCCTGTGTGTCCCAAGCAATGCCTATGTATCCTACACAATGCCTACATATCCCACACAATGTCTGTCTATCCTATACAATGTCTGTGTATCTCATACCATGCCTAAGCATCCCAGGCAATGCCTCTGTATCCCACACAATGCCTGTGTATCCCATACCATGCATCCCAGGCAATGCCTGTGTATCCTATACAATGCCTGTGTATCCCACACAATGCCTGTGTATCCCATGCAATGCCTGTGTATCCCATACAATTCCTGTGTATCCTATACAATGCCTATGTATCCCACACAATGCCTGTGTATCCCAAACAATGTCTGTGTACCCCATACAGTGCCTGTGTATCTCATACAATTCCTGTGTATCCCACAGAATGTCTGTGTATCCCATACCATGCCTGTGTATGCCACATAATGCCTGTGTATCCCATACAATGTCTGTGTATCCCAAGAAATGCGTGTATATCCTATACAAAGCCTATGTATCCCACACAGTGGCTATGTATCCTATATAATGCCTGCGTCTCCCATAACATGGCAATGTATCACAGGCAAAGCCTATGTATCCCACACAATGCCTGTGTATCCCATAGGATGCATCCCAGCCGATGCCTGTGTATCCCACATAATGCTTATGTAGCCCATAAAATGCATGTGCATCCTATACCATGCCTATGTATCCCATACCATACCTATGTATCCCAGGCAATGCCTGTGTATCCTTCACAATGCCTTTGTATCCCATACAATGCTTGTCTGTCCCATACAATGCCTATGTATCCCATACCATGCCTATGTATCCCACACAATGTCTGTGTATCCCACACAATGTCTATGTATCCCATACAATGCCTGTGTATCACATACCATGCCTGTGTATCCCACACAATACCTGTGTATCCCATAAAATGTGTGTGTATCCCACACAATGCCTGTGCATCCCACACAATGCCTGTGTATCCAATACAGTGCCTGTGTAACTCATACAATGCTCGTGTATCCCATACAATGCCTGTGTATCCCATACAATTCCTGTGTATACTATACAATTCCTGTGTATCCCATACCATGCCTGTGTATCCTACACAATGCCTGTGTATCCCGTACAATGCTTGTGTATCCCATGCAATTCCTGTGTAACCCATACCATGCCTATGTATCTCAGACAATTCCACACACAGAAATATAGAAGTTGATGGCAGATAAGGACCTCAAGGCCCCATCTAGTCTGCCCATTGTTTCTACCTTACGAATGTGCCATAGGCCTTTACTTTGTCAATGGCCTATCTAATCATACTAATCTGTATTGCTCCTTTATGTCTATCCCATGTCTGTTTCATGCCCTGCACTGTATTCACATCCACCACTTCCTGAGGTAGGCTGTTCCATGCTTCCACCACACTTTCTGTGAAAAAGAACGTCCTCACATTACCCCTTAATCGGCCTCCCACTAATCTCATGCTGTGTCCTCCTGTCCTGCTATTTTTCTTATATTGGAACATGTTAGACTCTTTCACCTTGGTAATACCATTAAGGTGTTTGAATGTTTTGATCATATCACCTCTCTCCCTCCTTTGCTCTAGGGTATACAGACTGAGCTCCGTTAATCTGTCCTCATATGTTTTCTGATGCAGTCCCTGCACCATTTTGGTTGCCCTTCTCTGGACTGCCTCAATTTGGTTAATGTCCTTGTGAAGGTGTGGCCTCCAGTACTGCATACAGTACTCCAGATGGGGCCTAACCAGTGTCTTGTAAAGAGGGATTATTACCTCCCTCTTATGACTTGTGATACCCCTACTAATACACCCCAACATCCCTCTAGCCTTACCTACTGCTTTAGTGGTCTGCTTGGATGATTTCTGATCATCTGTGATGATGAGCCCAGGTCTCTTTCTTCCCTTGTGATTGCCAGCAACTCCCCTCCCAACGTATACATAGCTTCAGGGTTTCTCTTCCCTATGTGCGTGATCTTCACTTCTTTGTGTTAAATCCCAGTTGCCACTCTTCCGATCATTTTGCCAGTTTTTCCAGATCTCTTCTCATTCTGCCCTCCCCATCTGGGTCATCTGCTCTGTTGCAGATCTTGGTGTCATCTGAAAACAGGCAAACCTTACCCTCCAGTCCATCTGCAATGTCACTGATGAAGATATTGAAGAAGACTGGCCCCAGGACTGATCCCTGAGATACCCCCCCCTTGTGACTTGTATCTCTTCTGACTGTATACCATTTATCACCACACTCTGTTTTCTGTCTGCCAACCAGTTTGCCACCCACTTTTCCAACCTCTGACCCAGCCTGAGCCTACCCAGCTTACTAATCAATCTTCTATGTGGAACATAATGAAAGCTTTGCTGAAGTCAAGGTACATGACATCAACTGCACCTCCTTGGTCCACCACTCTGGTTACCCAGTCAAAGAAATCTATGAGATTAGTTTGACAGGACCTTCCTGTTGTAAACCCATGCTGTCTTGGATCCTGTGCTCCTATGGATTCCAGCTGTTGCACTATCCTTTCCTTAAGGAGTGCCTCCATGATCTTGCCCACTACTGAGGTAAGACTGACTGGTCTGTAGCTCCTTGCCTCCTCCTTGCTGCCACTCTTGTGGAGCAGGATCACACAAGCCCTTCTCCAGTCTTCTGGGACCTCTAATGACTCTGCTAGTTCCACCCTTAGCTCCTTTAGTATCCTGGGATGTATGCCATCAGGTCCCATTGCCTTGCCCAAAATTAGTTTAGCAAGCTCTTGTAGGACCCTTTCCTTTGTGAAGGGACTTGTGTACTCCTCCCTCTCCCTTGTGTTCGTGGTGCTGAGCTGTGGGCCCTGCCCTACCTTCTTCTCAGTAAATACTAAGCAGAAGTATCTATTTAAGATAGATGCTTTTCCTTGGTCCTCCTCCACACACTCCCCCTTATCCCCTTTGATCTTAGCAGTACCCCCTCTGGACTTGCTTCTTTCACTAATGTATCCATAGAAAGTCTTTTCCCCTTCTTTTACTTTCCGTGCTAATGTTTCCTTGGTTTGGACCTTTGCCTGCCTTACTGCCTTCTCTGCTTCCCTTACGGAAGTTTGGTATGCCTCCCTATCTTTGTCCCACTATGTTCCCTTATATTTCCTGAAGGACATCCTTTTGGCTCTCATCTTTCCTGCTACTGTTTTTGAGAACTGAAGTGGTTTCCTCATTCTTTCGCTCTTGCTTTTCTCCCTAATACAATGAGATGTTGCTTCAAGTATTCCATCCTTAATGCTTGCCCACTTTGTCTGTACCCCCTCACCTGTCTTTCATCATGCCAGGGCTAGCTTAACTCTGTTGGCCATCTTATCAAAATCAGCTCCTCTGAAGTCCCATATTTCTGCCTTGGAATGGGTTGATTTAGTTCTCGTGGCCAAATTGAACTATACCATGTGATGGTCACTGGCCCCCAGGTGACCTTCTACCTGGAGATCTGTTATCCATTCCCCATTAGCCAGTACTAGATCCAAGATAGCCCTGTTTATCATGGGTTGTTGTACCAGTTGTTTGAAGCCTTCCCCCTGCAGGGAATCCACTATGTGTCTAGTTCTGGCGGATGTTCCTGCTTGTATTGACTAATCTGTTTCTGTCACGTTGAAGTTTCCCATTAGCAGAACCTCCCTTTAGCTGTCATATTTTGTATATCTTCTAACAGTTATGTGTCTATGTCCTCCCCCTGCTCTGGAGGCCTGTAGATAAACCCCAGTTTGTATGGTTGTCCCATTTCCTGTTTCCAGGGTGACGTACAGTTCTTCTGGCTCCTGTAGTTTGAATTTCTGTAACTTTCATATTTTCATTGACATAAGGGCCACTCCACCCCCCTTTTGCACCTCTGTCTCTTCTGAACAGTACATAGCCGGGTACTGAAGTCTCCCACTTGTGGTTACTGGTGAACCATGTCTTGCTAATGGCTACTATGTCCAGTTTAGCCTCTGTCATTGTTGCCTCCGGCTCTGGGATCTTGTCTCCCAGACTGCAGACATTTGTGTACATGATTTTCCACTGGCCAGATTTCGATGTGTTCGTTGTTTGGTGAGGTCTGGCTTTTCCCCTGCATGTCGTATGGGGAGCCAGACCTTTTTCCTTACCTGGTGATGCAAGTGAATTACAAACATGCTGAACTCCTGTTTGATCACTAGCTGAGGGGGGAGGGGTGTTCTTCCTGTTAGATGTATCGGGTGCTGCACCCCCCTCTCCCCATTTACTAATTTAAATATTCTGCAAAGACATCAAACTTCTGCACAAATGCACGGACTCCCACCTTCGTCAGATGCAGTCCATCGAATTTAAAGAACGTTCGCTCCCAAAACTGTTGCCAGTTACCTACAAATTTGTGTCATTTGTCCTGCACCAGCCCTTGAGCTACATGTTTAGCTCTCCTATCTCCCCTTCTCTGACCTTCAGTCCATCTGTCCCCCTCTCCCAGACCGGCAGGATCTCAGAGAAGGTGATGCCAGACGAAATGGATTACAGTTTGTCTCCCAGCCTGCTCAGCTGTTCCTTTGTCTCCACAACTGACCATCTGGCAAGATCATTAGTCCCCGTGTGTACCAGGACATCGATGTTTTCTCCTGCTTCATGCACGATTTTAGCAATGTGATCAGTGTCTGTCCACACTGATGTACCTGGGAGACATCTGACCACTACCCCCAGCTGGAGGTAGGTATCAACTCCCTAAATCATGGAGTCTCCTATGATCAGAAGTGTTTTGGGTTTCCTTTTTGCTTTTTTTGTTTTGGTCCCTGTTTTGGGTTAGTTTTGTAGCTCTATCTCCTGTGCAGCAGTGTCCTGCTGTGCAGTGTAATCTGCCCCTTTGTTTGATTTCAGAGATAGAGGCAGATACCTGTTTGTAGTTTTTATATGGTTTGTGGAGGTGATACGTTGGTGAGCACTGAGTAATGGGGCACCCGATTTGCTCCTCCTAACCACCTGCCAACTTCCTGGACCAACTACCCTCTGCAGTCGAGGTGCTTCAATTGGATGTTGGGGAAATGGCAGGCAGTTCTTGTAATATATTTCCTCCTGTATATGTGATTTGAGGCGTGCAATCTCTGCCCATGCTGCCCAGAGCTAAGCCCTTAGATCTCCGATGGTCCAGCATGTAGGACAGTGTCCTAAATCCTGTATAACTGCCCTATTCAATGCTAAGAAGTGCAAGGTAATGCACCTGGGAAACAAAAACCCAGGGGAAGAGTACACAATGGGGGGTGAGCTACTAACAACAACAAAAATGGAAAGGGACCTGGGAGTAGTCATATCAGATGACCTAAAGATGGGCAAGCAATGTGAGAGGGCAGCAAGGAGGGTTGGGGATACTGGGATGCATAAGAAGAGGCATCACCAGTAGAAAACAGGAAGTTATTATCCTCTGTACAGACAGCTAGTGAGACCCCATCTGGGTACTGCGTGCAGTTCTGAGACCCAATCTCCGAAAAGACATAGACAGGATGGAAGCTGTCCAGAGGAGGGCACCAAAATGGTGCAGGGTCTGCACCGAAGACATATGAAGAGAGACTTAAGGAGCTTAATATGTATAGCCTTGAGGAAAGGAGGAGAGGGGAGACATGATAGAAACTTTCAAGTACCTCAAGGAATCAACAAGTCCAAGAGGGTAGCATCTTTCAAAAAGAGGTGTCAAGAACAAGGGGCACAATTTGAAGATAGAAGGGGGGCGGCTCAGAGGTAATTTAAGGAAGTATTTTTTCACAGAGAGGGTTGTGGATGTATGGAACGGCCTTCCAGAGGAGGTTGTGGAGTCAAAAACAGTAGTGGAATTCAAGCATACATGGGACAATCATAAGGCAATTCTAGGGGGTGGGGGTAGGAAGAAGTAGGCTGCTGGTTAACTAGGACCTGCAGCTTATCCATCAGGTAGGGAAATGGGCAGACTGAGTGGGCCAAGCGGTCCTTATCTGTCGTCAAATTCTATGTTTCTATGTTTCTATTGAAAAGTGTCCCGCAGTACCTGCAGTTAATAATATCCATTCCAGTTGCGCCTCTGAGTTTATAACCTGGTCCGAGAAATTAGAAGAAAAATTAAAGCAAAATATTTTTGTTTTATTTTTCTTTTTTTGTTTGTTTTGTTTGTTTGTTTTTGTATAACTTTTTATAGCAAGTTAAATTAATTGTGCCCCTGTAAGTGAGGCCACTGTGTGGATGCCCCTCTGATCCTCCCCTTCCTGCCTTGCTACAGGAAATGTCATGACTGTGCTAGTCTATAAAAGGAGTGTAGCATGGGATTGTTGGGGTGGGGTGGGTGGGTGATTGGGCCCTTCTCCTGCCAAAAAGAAGAACCATAGATGAAAGAAACAAGGAGGTAAGAGCAGAAAAAATCAACCAACAGCAAATGCAGTAGCCCTAAAAGCTTAGCCTAATGATAGATAAAAAAAGTCACAAAACCTGTAAGCACCACCTGTAACAATTTCACAGAAGATATACCCTGCAAAAAACACTTTGCTACAGAGAAAAAATAAAGCAGTAAAAAAGTAACAAACCTGTAATCGCTACCTGTAGAACTCTTTAACAGAAGATATATCTTGCAAAAAAAAAACAAGTTGAATCAGAGAAGATTACAGCAGTAATCTGTAAGCACAAAACAGTAAAAAAAAACTTGTAGGCACACCCTGTCATAATGCAGCAGGAAGTATACCCTGCAACAGCAATTTGAATCAGAGAACAATAAAGCAGTAAAATGTAAGCAAAAAACAGTAACAAAACCTGTGAGCACAAAAGAAAATAATAATACAGAGTAAATCTGCCTAGCCAAAAGAAACCTTAAATCTTTTTCGGTGCTCTGAAAAAGTTGTCCTTGCTCTGTCCTTACAAGCAAACATTCAAGAAAATAGCTCAGGTGAAGCTAGGAGCCTTTGCCAGCAAACCTAGTCTTCCACCTCAAAAGCACCAACTAACCTGACCTTTTACCTCTTCCCTCTTTTGGAAGTTACTAAGACTTTTTCAGCTCCACCCCCCAGTTACACTCCTAATCCCCTGGAAGAGCAGTGAGAGGAAACCAGTTAGCTCCTTCAATGTGAGACACAATGCCTGTGTATCCCATACAATGCTTCCTTATCCTGTACAATGCCTGTGTATCCCATACCATGCCTCTGTATCCCATACCATGCCTGTGTATCATATACAGTGCTTGTGTATCCCATACCATGCCTATATATCCCAGGCAATGCCTGTGTATCCCAGGCAATGCCTGTGTCTCCCACTCAATGCCTGTGTCTCTCACGCAATGCCTGTGTATCCCATACAATGCCTGTGTAGCCCACACAATGCCTGTGTATCCCATGCAATGCCTGTGTATCCCACACAATTCCTCTGTACCCCATACAATGCCTGTGTATTCCATACAATGCCTGTGTTTCCCATATCATGCCTAATGTATACCAGGCAATGCCTATGTATCCCACACAATGCCTGTGTATCCCATGCAATGCCCACATATCCTATACAGTGCCTGTGTATCCCATACAATGCCTGTGTATCCCATACCATGTATGTGTATCCCAGGCAATGCCTACGTATCCCATATAATGCCTGTGTATCCTATAGAATGCCTGTGTATCCCATACAATGCCTATGCATCCTATACAATGCCTGTGTATCATATACAATGCCTGTGTATCCCATACAATGCCTGCATATCCTATACAATACCTGTATCCCACGCAATGCCTATGTATAACATACCATGCCTATGTATCCCAAGCAATGCCTGTGTATCCCACACAATGCCTGTGTATCCCACACTGTGCCTGTGTATCCCATACAGTGCCTGTGTATCCCATACCATGCCTGTATATCATATACAGTGCCCGTGTATCCCATACAGTGTCTGTGTATCCCATATAATACCTCTGTATCCCACACAATTCCTTTGTATCCCAGGCAATGCCTATATATCCCATACAATGCCTGTGTGTCCCATACAGTGCTTGTGTGTCCCACACAATGCCTGTGTATCCCAGGGAGTGCCTGTGTATCCTATACAATGCCTATGTATCCTATACCATACCTGTGTATCCCAGGCAAGGCCTGTGTATCCCATACAGTGCCGGTGTATCCTATGCAATGCCTGTGTATGCTATTCAGTTCCTGCGTATCCTACACTATGCCTGTGTATCCTATTTAATGCCTGCATATCCTATACAATGCCCTTGTATCCCATACAATGCCTGTTTATCCTATACAATGCCTGTTTATCCAGTGCAATGCCTGTGTATCCCAGGCAATGCCTGTGTATCCCATACAATGCCTGTGTATCCCACTCAATGCCCATGTATCCTATGCAATTCCTGTGTACTCATAAAATGCCTGTGTATCCTCTACAATGCCTGTGTATCTCATACCATGCCTGTTTATCCCAGGCAATGCCTATGTATCCCTACCAAGCCTGTGTATCCCCTACCATTGTCTATGTACCCCATTACAATGCCCGTGTATCCTATACAATGCCTGTGTATCCCGGGCAATGCCTGTGTGTTCCATACAATGCCTGTGTATCCTATAGAATGCCTGTGTATCCCAGGCAATTCCTGTGCATCCCAGGCAATGCCGATGTATCATATACAATTCCTGTGTATGCTATACAGTTCCTGTGTATCCTATACCATGCCCATATATCCTGTACAATGCCTGCATATCCTATACAATGCCTGTGTATCCCACACAATGCCTGTACCCTATACAATGTCTGCATATCATATACAATTCCTGTGTATCCTGTACAATTCCTGTGTATCCCATACCATGCCTATGTATCCCATGCAATGCCCATATATCCTATACAGTTCCTGTGTATCCCATACAATGCCTGTGTATCCCACACAATCCCCATTTATCCTGTACAATTCCTGTGTATCCCACACATTTTCTGTGTATCCCATACAATGCCGGTGTATCCTGTACAATTTGTGTGTATCCTATTCAATGCCCGTGTATCCTATACAATGCCTGTGCATCCCATACCATGCCTGGTTACCCCAGGCAATGCCTGTGTATCCCACACAATGCCTGTGTATCCCACACAATGCCTGTGTATCCCATACCATGCCTGTGTATCCCATACAATGCCTGTGTATCCTATACAATTTCTGTATGTCCTGTACAATGCCTGTGTATTCCAGGCAATGCCTGTGTATCCCATACAATGCCTATGTAGCGTATAAAATGCCTGTGTGTCCCATACCATGCTTGCGTATACCCGGCAATGCCTGTGTATCCCATGCAATTCCGGTGTGTCCTATACAATGCCTGTGTATGCTATACCATTCCTGTGTATCCTATACCATGCCTGTGTATCCTATACAATATCTGCATGTCCTTTACAGTGCCCATGTATCCCACACAATTCCTGTGTCCTGTATAATGTCTGTGTATCTTATACAATTCCCTTGTATCCTATAAAATTACTGTGTATCCCATGTCATGCCTATGTATCCCATGCAATGCCTCTGAATTCCACACAATGCCCATGTATCCTATACAGTTACTGTGTATCCCATACAATGCCTGTGTAGCCCATACAATGCCTGTGTATCCCACACAATTCCTGTGCATCTCATACAATGCCCGTGTATCCTATACAATTTGTGTGTATCCTATACAAGGCCTGTGTTTCTTATGCAATGTCTGTGTATCCCACACAATGCCTGTGTATCCCATACAGTGCCTGCATATCCCACACAATGCATGTGTATCCCTCTCAATGCCTGTGTATCACACACAATGCCTGTGTATCCTATACAATGCCTGGGTGTCCCATACAATGCCTGGGTGCCCCATACAGTGCCTGTGTATCCTATACAATGTCTGTGTATCCCACACAATGCCTGTGTATAACACACAATGCCTGTGTATCCCATACAGTGCTTGTGTATCCTATTCAATGCCTGTGTATCCCACACAATGCTGTGTGTCCAATACAATGCCTGTGTATCCTATACAATGCCTGACTATCCCACACAATGCCTGTGTGTTCCATACAGTGCCTGTGTATCCTATACAATGCCTGAGTATCCCACGCAATACCTGTGTGTTCCATACAGTGCCTGTGTATCCTATACAATGCCTGAGTATCCCACGCAATGCCTGTGTGTCCCCATGCAATGCCTATGTACAGCACCTGTTATTTCCAAAATATCTGCTGTTGGTATGCAACTTTACACTTAAGGTTTCACTTTGTTAATTACAATAGGATGTAGTTTTTCCTCGCACTGAATCCATTACTAACTTATGGAAATGAGATGAACAAACATTAAGCTCCAATAACATAATTTGTTTTTCAAAAAAGTGGACTTATTCTGATTTTGGTTACTGTTCTACTATTCATTTCCGGTTGCAAAGAGATGTGGCTTGTGCCATAAATGTGCTCAAACTAAGGCAGTTGTACTTGCAACCACTGTTCTGCTGCAAACAGCTCCTTGCCATCAACAGATCCCCCTTGTTGCTCAGTGACAGCTCCTCTGCAGAACTAATTTACTGAGCAATACAAATAATTGGATCAGGTTTCCATCTGTAAATTAGTAAATTATCAACTGATGTACTCCAGTATCAAAAATCTATGCACACAATGCTCACAGTTTGGATCACTCTGTCTTTCAGATGTACACGGCAGCGGTGGATACTGGTTCTGATGTGACCTTCAAATGGACAGTTGATGACAAACCATCGTTTACCTACTATAATGTAGTGTTTAATGTTATCTACAAAAGTGCAGCGGTATACAAACTAACGGTAAGTTCAGTGATGTTATGGGGGGTCAGGTAGACATTTATGTCAAAAAAGACAGAATAGATAATGTGTAAGAAATTTCAAATATTTTTGGATTAACCACTCTTAACTAGTATCCAGGTCTCGTTTTCTAAAACTTGCAAACTGTTTAACAATGGGGGGAGTAAAAAAGAAAAGAGAGGAAACAAAATCTGGGAGGTCATGTGTGTGAATTCTGGTGCTAGAAATCTAAATAATAAGATTCTGGATATAGAGGCTATCATGTCAGAAGCCAACCTGGATATTGTGGCCATTACTGAGTCATGGTGCACTGAAAACCATCACTGGAACATGTCCATACCAGGCTATACTCTGTTCAAGAAGGACAGGGTGGGAAGAAAAGGAGGGAGTGTGATGCTTTATGTGCTGGAAGGCATAAAGGCAATGGAAATAGAGGGAATTGGGGGGCAGAGGTACTGTGGGTCAGCCTGGAGATGGGGAATGTGGTCTCTATGCACACTGGCAGGATCTACAGACCTCTAGCACAGGGGGAGAAGTTAGATAAGGTACTGGTTGAAGCCATTGGCAAGATGGCAGAAGAAGGGGAAGTGCTGATGGTGGAGGACTTCAGTTGGTCGGATGTAGTTTGGAGCCTTCCAGCTGTAACATCAGCTAGAAGCAGTGATATCCATAACATCCTGCAGGAGGCATTCCTGAGGCAACTAGTCAGTGAACCCACTTGTGATAGGGTTAGTACCAGACCTGGTACTCATTAACAGGGGCAGTGTTGCAGACATCTAGGTAACGCCATCTGGGGACCAGTGATCACCATACAGTGTGGTTCGACATAAGGATGGCTGTGAAATCGAACCACATGAGGGTGTGGGTCCTGGACTTCAGGAGGGCAGATTTTTTTTAAAGATGTGTGAATGCCTCAGGGATGATCTGGCAGAAGGTGGGGTGGAGGAACATTGGGCAAAGCTAAAAAGCACCATAATGAAGGCCGCAAACCTCTGGGTCAAACAAGTGAGCAAAAGCAAGAGGAAAAAGAGACTGCTATGATTCTTAAAAGAGGTGGCAGAAAGGTAAAAACTAAAAGGGTAGCATTCAGAAGGTATAAGGAGACTGCCACAGAAGGAGGAAAATAGGAAGCTGTATCGGGGGGAAATGGAGGAAAGCAGAGAGAGCAGTAAGGAACGTAAAGGTGCAAACTGAAGAGAGAGAATAGCCCAGGAGTTAATGAAAGGTACAAGACATTGTTTTAGGTATGTAAGCAAAAAGAATAAGACCGGGGGTGGGGTTGTAAGGTTAAAAAGGGAAGGGGGGACTGTGCAGAGGGGACCAGGAAAATGTAGACATCCTGAATAAATACTTTTGCTCAGTGTTCACAGAGGAAGGAGGAGGAGGTGAGGTGAGGGGTCATAAAAATGTAACAGGAGTATTGGAGGGAAAGAGGTGGATATTAGTCTGTTTTCAGATGAGAGAGTCCTGAAGGACTGGCTAATCAGAAAGTGGGCAACGCAATAGGTCCAGACAGGGTGCATCCAAGGGTATTGAGGGAGTTCAGGGAGGTACTGGCTACATCTTTGACAGTCCTATTTAACAGCTACTTGGAAACAGGAGTGGTTTCAGAGGACTTGAGGAGTGCAAATTTTATTTTTTTATTTTATTTTAGTCTTTGGTAACCAGGTAATGCCCACTAGGCACAAGTGCCTGTTTTCAGGGGTGACCTGGGAACACTGGGCAGTTAAGTGACTTGCTCAGAGTCACACAATATGCAAATGGAGGTTGTGAGAATCAAACTCAGGTCTGGTCTGCTGGATGTATTAAGCTCATTCACACTTCGTTCCTCTAACCTCTAAGCTATACTGCGGACCCAATCCTCCATGATATAAGCTAAACAGTGTACAAACAATATGCCATGTATTTGAGTCCAGGAGCAGCATGTATTAGTGTCTAAAACTGAAACATCAGTTAATTTACACAGACTCTTGTCCCCAACTAGAGGAATAGAAAGTATGTGCTCTTTATCGAATTTAAGCCACTAAAGCCTAAACTAAATATAATATATTGCCCTAGTTATTTATCACGTTACACACGTGGAAAAATATTTTGGAAAATCAATAAGTTAAACATGGTGATACAAACATGGACACCTTAAAGTATAGAAGCTGAATATTCAGTAATATCATTCAATATTCTAAGCAGCTGTCGTAACTTCCCATAGTGAGCTTATTTTGCAGACAGTTATTATCACCATTTAGCAGTAAAATAATTGAGAAAGAAAAGAAAAAATCTTAAGCTAGGCAAAGGTAAAATATGCTCGAGGTCCGGCAATGCTGCTGTGATAAAATAAAACTTGGTAATCAGTGCAAGCAGTGGAACATCACTGGTAACAGCTTTAACACTGTGAACAGAAAGTCTCGGTAATGTCCATTACTCATCTTTGTTAGGCAAACCTGGGAAACCATAACTCAGAGTCTACCTCTGGCCCCTTCTTCCTCACTTTCAGAATCGGAATCTGTGATTCTCCGGGAACAGGCAGGAGCATTACGTTGCACCCACTTTAAGGCTTCAATGGGTTGGAAAAGATGTAGATTTTGCCTTGATGCACAATATGGAGCCTAGCCAGGAAAAGCATTCCATGTGGTATGTCTGCTTCTCGTAGGACTGCCCACAACCCGTCGAAGCACTTCTCCTTCATCCTGATAGTTTAACTTAGATCCAGATATAGGCTCACTCATCCATCGAAGAGTAATATTTTTTGGTGGCAAGCAAGTCCCAACACAAAGTCTCTTGATCCTATTCCATCCAGAACCATTACAATTGCTCAGGTTGCCTCTGGATTAACAGGTCTGCCTCATGTCACCACTCTATAAGCCTTCTGTATGTTAACCAGCCTACTTGTTAGGGACTCTCTGAACTGCTGCTGCAGCCATTCCCATAAAAATAGAATAAGGTGAACCCCTTAAATCCCTTCTGGACTCCCCACCGCCCAAACACTGGATGAATGGGCCTGATTTTCCAGGGATTCAATCCAAGCTTGTAGATGGGTGTTTTCTTTAACAAGATTTGCCATCGCTCCAAAGGCCATCTCAGAGTGCTTTTTAGTGTCCACTGTTTCAGTTTTAAGGGTCATCACATCCATTTCCAGTAAGCTAACTTTGTTTGTCATAGTATCAAACTTCTCCGACAGTCCGGAGACTGTTCGAATTAGCTGGTTAGTTTTTAGACCCAGGCTTTGCAGAGTCTTTTCCTTTTCATCAGGTTTGCCATCAGTAGCTGTACTAGAGGCTGACCAAGTGGTCAGTGAGTCCAAGGGAGTTTTGCATTTATCTCCTTGTTGCTGTTGCTTGTCTTTCCTCTGATTACCCATGTTTGTAGTTGAGAAGATCTGATATCTATTGCTGTTGGTATTTTTTCTTAATATGTCCAGTTGCAGGTTTTAAAAGTTGATTTCCAAGATCTGTTACATAGAGTTTAAGACTCAAGCCACCATATTGCTCAGACTTCATGCCCCCTCCCAAACCAATCTTGTTGAATCCTGAAATAACCCTAAACAATTTCGGAAACATATCAACACTGACCTCTCTTCAAACTGTGGCTGTCCCTACACAATTGCTCAAATTGTTACTGAGGCACAGAGGTTAGCTGACACCCTGGGCATAGTAACACCTTTCATTCATTTCTAGCCTTTTTCTTTTCAAAATTGTCCGTCAACCATAGCACCAACCTCCCCTTTTGTTTTTACTTTAGTTAAATTGACCCTAGATTTGTCAAATCTGAACTAAAAGCAAGTAGGTAGCAAGCTCACCAAAACCAAAATGTTCTTGATAACTTACCTGCTGTCTGTGGCCCTCTCAATTGTCAGTCATCTGCTGTGTGCCATAATCAACCTCTCTCTAAATATTGCCACTACATGTAATATAAGGCAATTAGCTTGAAGTATTCCCTATTCATGTCTGGTGCTGCAAATAAAGTAATCAACTACCACCTAATTAATTAATTAACATGCCCCCCTCTCACTCTAAACTTCTTGAGACCAGTACATCACCAGACCCTGAAATGCATTAATGAGCACTGCGGGCTAATTCACAAACAGTTTGGCTTCTTTATAGATGGAAATTCAGATGCTTCCCTCATGGAGTTAATGGGCTCTACATATAAAAACCTAGATACAAGAAACGTTATCATTTCCACATTCCTTGATCTTCAAAAAGCCTTTGTTATGGTAAACCATTCTTTACTCATATAAAAATTGCTTGATTCTGGTCTCAACCCAAGTCTGATTAGCTGGTTCCCTTCCTATCTGAATAATGTAAATATAATGATATATAGAACACTGTGTATTACGAGGCAATAATACCATCAAGAAGTTGTGGGGACATGTGAACCTCGAGAACAAAGTTCAGGAGGTTCCAACATGTCCTCTGAACCTCAAGATGGTATCATATCCAAGAAATCGTGGTCCCTTGTCTGTTATTTTTGTATCATGTGGATCCAAGTTTTAAATTTTTAGTTTTAAAATGTGTCCTCACCGTACTGAATGAAGCAAGTGATTCTGGGCTGTTAAAAATGGCAGAAAACAAACAAAAAAAATGAGGACAGTCTCATCTGCTGACGATCCAGCTGGCTTTTACTGTACATGACAGTTATAGTAAAACCAGCTAGTGCTCAGTTGAGAAAGTTTGTGCAGTGCAAGCTCAGTGTTCTTTCTCGTAATACTGTTGAAGGATTTCAACAATGGTATTATGGGAAATTTTTAGTATGACTTTCTGTAGTATTATTCTTAATATCCATATATCACAACCCAGTGCTTTGGACTGTCTGGCAATGTCTTGGGGCTCCTTCCCATGACACAGGGAGTCCCCTAAGGCTCCACACCAGACTCTGTCCTCAGCATGATATTCATAATATTGATCTGGAATCTATTTGTTCATCCTCTGATAACATGCTATAGGCAGATGATACCATAAATAGTTTAATTTGACAAATATGCAGCCTACCTCAGTCACCAGGCCCAGCTGTAGTTTAACAAGGTCTGGCACTGGCTCCAAGACAACCATCTCTTGCTCAACAACTCCAAAACAAACACTATGCTGTTTACACAGCAGGAAAAACTGTGCCATTCTCAGTAAAATCCAACATTTTTTGGACGTGACTCAAATGAGTGTATTTCCTTCATTCTAATCCCTGAGCCTAAAATAGCATCAAAGTTATCATTCCTGGATTACATTGATTTTATGGGTTCAGTTCATGAGGGTGCCTGACTTGCCCTAACTGCCCCATACAGCAGTGGTGTGGCAGACATGGAGCACGGAGTGAGGCTTGTGGGTATTTGAACATGTATTGAAGGCAGTTATATTGTACACTGCCATCAAGGGGAGAGCACCATCCTAGTCAAGGCATCCCTGTCAATAGCACTTCCTCATACCACAACAACAGCATGCATTACATGGCCTCTCTGATCAACTACTACAAGCCATGGCACCAGTGTTATGTGGCTGTATCTACTCAAGAAACATGGGGGCCAATAAGGGGTTCTTAGAAATGTCGCCCAGCTACTGTACACATCACAGGTCATTTTGTTGACATTCCATTTGTGCAATGTATGCACCCCATCACACTAAAACTCTCTCCCACCCCTTCTACTCCTATTGGGCAACATTTACCAGGGGCTTTCACCCCTCTGTCAGCCCAATCTCATCAACAACTGGCTTGGGGTGTCACAATGTGCTGGTCCCAGCAACATCCATACTGCAGGCATGTGGTATTCCCCCTTTGATGCATAGCTCCATACAGCTGCTGCAGACCCCACATTAAGTTATCAGCCTTATCCAAGAGGGTCTAAAAAGTGGCTCATGCATTTGCATGAGGCCACCACAGCACACATCTGCATGAGTCAAGACCTCAATGTGCATCACACAAACTGTGAGTCTCTCCCAAACTCGATCAGTGTTGGTACAGACCATAGCAGTAAGACTACCACCAACAGTGAGTGCTGCCTTCATGAATTTATCCCTGTAGCTGGTAAAATTTGTGCTAGACTATGCATCTTCTGGAGAACTCCTGATTGCCTATCTTCTTACTTTTGTGAGTCTCAGGTATAAAGTAGCATCCTTCAATATTGTGACTCTACTTACCCAATGCTAATATCAATCTCAGACAAAGCTCTAAGAAAACATTTCCCACTCTACAATAGAGGTGCCAGATTTGCACTAAGTCCTGAAATTAGCCTACTGTTGCATTCTTTACTCTAAGTTTAATTGGCTCCCCATACCACAAGCAGAACATCCACCTACTGAACACCTTCTATAAGGGTATCCTTGACAACTTATTTTATTCCCCACTAAAATAGCACGATTCTCTCAAAATCATAGATCACATGACCTTGACTATCCCCCATCATGAACAAAGGCAGAAGCCCAAACATGTGCCTTACTACTCCCAATGAATAAAAGACACTACCTCTTGACATCAAAATCTCTGCTAACATAGCTGTTTTTAAGTTTTTACTATGGGATCACTTAATGAGCAACAGCATGTCCACCCCAATGATTCCTCCATTCATTAGAGCTTGATATTTGCTGTAAATTATATATATAATACATGTTAGGAGTAACACATGCCAGGGTGTTGGGTTGTGCTGAGTGGTGTTGTTACCATGTATAAAGTTTTCCAGCTCTCTAAACAAATATAAAAACTACCCACTATCAATATGCAGTAGTGGTGGTGTTTCCCTTGAACTTGTTCAGCCCTTTAAATACCTCGGTATCACTATTGACAACTCACTCTCCTATATGCTCCACATTGACAACACGGCCAAAGCTATCAACAAGCGCATAGGGCTGCTTTATCATCACAAGCATAGCCTCTTTCCCTGAAGCCCTCAGCATAGCTGTTCACAGTTCTATTGGTTCCCTGGTGAACTACAGGCTGCCTATATATGGTTCTGCCACAGATACTGCTCTCTGGTGCATAAAAACTGCACTCAACAAAGCCTGACGGCTCATCTTAGGTGCTCAACAACTGGCTCACACCTGTGATCTCTATGCCAAGACACACTGGCTCACGCTCAATGGCCGACTAAAATATCAATCCTGCCTTCTGGCCAAAAATATCTGCCTTGGTCAGCTACCACCAGGGGTCCAACAACTTCTGGTTCCCAGCAATAATCCACGGCACATCCATAACTCCAAACACCAGTCCTTCCTAACTCTGAAATGTCAAACATCTCAAGGACAAAGATTCTTTGCTTATCATGCACTGCTGTGGTTCAACTCCCTCCAGGAGAACATTGCACACCTGCCCACACTGGGTACTTTCAAAATGAACTTGAAGCTCCTTATGATACGCGAATCTCGATGTGCCTGCCATCGCTAGCACCACCTTTCTACCCCCTCATCACTACGTCCATCCCCTGCCCCCTCAACCCTTTCCTCTCTCACCTGAGTAAGTCCTTCTGCTCCCCCCATACCTAGCACCCTCTCTCTCTGCATCTAATCTAGTCACCTCCCTCCGATTGCTACTGCTATACTGATATTATGGTCTCCTTTTGCACATTGCTCTTGGGCTCCTCCCCTTCACTCCCTTTTTTTCTTTTTTTCTTTAGCACTCAGCAACGCTCCAAATAACCTCTTGTTTGCTGACAACTGACTGGTTTCACCATTAAGCACTGTAAATTGTCTGTTTTCTTGTGACCTGTACTCTGTTTGATATATTTTGATATATTTGTTAGTAACCTTCATATTTCTGCAGTCCTTTGTATAATTTCACCTATCTGTTGTATTGAAATGTCCTGATGTGGAACCTATGTAAAGAGAGCTCTGAGCTCAAATGGTTTTCTGAGTACTGAAATAAATAAATAGCGTATGTAAGGAATAACACATGGCAGGCTGTTGGGTCCTGCTGAGCTATGCTGTAACCATATATAACGGTTTTACCATGCTGCAGCAACAGTGGCTATGGAGACATCCCCAACAGCGACAGCCGCATTGCCGAGTGTTGGCAATGCAGTGTCGGGGATGCCTTCTCTTTCCATCAGGGGTCTTCACCCCCCAAACCGCCCCATGTCGGGGGCTCTGCCCCATCCCCCGGTCTCTAGGATTCCAACTCCGAGTCGGAGTTGGACCGGGGGGGGGCCAAACACCCTGCGAAGCAATCCCCTGGCCATGTGGAGACCATCACAGCGACAGGCGGGTTTTGGCCAAATCCTGTCACTGTGGTGGTCTTCGCCATCAGGGTTTCAATGCGGCAACGGTGTACCATGTATAACATATGGAAAGAGTAACACTTGCCAGGGTGACTGGTTGTGCTGCGCTATGTGGTTACCATGTATAACATATGGAAGGAGTAACACACGCCAGGCTGTCAGGTCATGATGAGGTGTACTGTTACCATGTATAACATATAAAAGGAGTAATGCATGCCAGGGTGTCCATTGTGCTGAGCTGTGCTGTTACCATGTATAACATATGGAAGGAGTAATGTGTGTCAGGGTGTCCAGTGGTGCTGAGCTGTGCTGTTACTATGTATAACATACGGAAGGAGTAACACGTGTCAGGTCATACTGAGTTGGGATGTTACCATGTATAGAATATGGAAGGAGTAATGCATGGCAGGGTGTCCAGTCATGCTGAGCTGTGCTTCTGCTGTCTATAACATATGGAAGGGGAGTAACATATGCCAGGGTGGCAGGTAGTGTTGAGCTATGTGGTTAGCATGTATAACATATGGAAGAGTAACACGTGCCAGGGTGCTGGGTCATGCTGAACTGCGTGGTTACTTTGTATAACATATGGAAGGAGTAATGCATGCCAGCATGTCCAGTCTTGCTAAGTTGTGATGTTATTGTTTATAACATATAGAAGGAGTAATGCATGCTAAGGTGGATGGTTGTGCTGAGCTGTGTTATTATCGTGTATAACATGTCAGGAGTAATGCATGCCAAGGTATCCGGATGTGCTGTGCTATGCGGACATGACCAGTGTGTTGCAAAGTATGAGACACAGCTGACCCACTGAGCCAAGACAGAGAATTTAGTGCACCCCTTCCCCCATGGCAAAGCTTTCAAACAGTGTGGGTCACGATAAACTTAGCTGTAGAGTCAAGCCATACAAAAGTGAAAGTACTGGACTTCAGGAGGGCTGATTTTGTCAAAATGGGAGAGTGCTTCAGAAAAGCACTAGCAAACAGGTAAGAAGGTGGGGGTGGTGCAACATTGAGGACACATCAAAACTGCCATCACAGAGGCAATAAGTCTTTGTGTGAAGCAAATAAACAAATCAAAATGAACAAAAAAACCACTATGGTTCTCAAAAGAAGTGGCGGGGAAGGTAAAGGAGAAAAAGATAGCATTGAGGAAGTATAAGGAAACACAGAAGGAGCACATGAGGGACAGGGAGGGAAGAAGAGGAGGAGGAGTAGCTCTCTTTATAAGGGAAGGGATCAAAGCAACAGAACTAAAGGGCAAACAGTGAGAGAGGAGGCACTGTGGGTCACCCTGGAGACTGGAAATGGCTCTGCAATCCACACAGGGGTTGTATACAGACCCCCGTCTCAGGGGGGAGGAAATAGACAAGCAAATGATAGAAGGCATCCTTAGGATGGCAGAGAAAGGGGAGGTATTGCTGATGGGGGACCTGAATATGCCAGATGTCAACTGGAGCACCTTTGCTGCAGCCGCATCCAAGAGCAGGGCCATTCTCGATGCCCTACAGGGGGCATGCCTCAGACAGCTAGTTTTCGAACCCACTCAGGAGGGAGCAGTCTTAGACCTGGTACTCTTAAATGGGGATGGAGAGAGGATCTCTGATCTTGAAGTGGGTAGCCATCTGGGAACAAGCGACCACCAAACAGTGTGGTTCATGATACATTTAGCTGTAGAGTCAAGCCATACAAAAGTGAAGGTACTGGACTTCAGGAGGGCTGATTTTGTCAATATGGGAGAGTGCCTCATAAAAGCACTAGCAAACAGGCAAGAAGGTGGGTTGGAGCAACAATGGGGAAACATTAAAACCGCCAGCACAGAGGCAACAAGCCTTTGTGTGAAGCAAATAAACAAATCAAAACAAACGAAGAAACCTTTATGGTTCTCAAAAGAAGTAGCGGGGAAGGTAAGGGAGAAAGAGATAGCATTCAGGAAGTATAAGGAAACACAGAAGGAGCAGGACAGAGAACTGTACCAGTTAAAGCAGAAGGAAGCGGGGAAGGCAGTCAGAATAGCAAATGCCCAGACCGAGGAAATGCTAGCCAACTCGGTTAAGAAGGGGGATAAAACCTTTTATAGGTACATTAGGGAGCAAAGAAAGACTAAGGCAGGGATAGTGAGGCTGAATAAAGAGGAAGGTGGTTGGGCAGAGAGTGACCATGAAAAAGCAGGGATACTGAATGAATACTTCTGTTCAGTATTCACAATGGAAAAGCGGGGGATATACCTAATCCAGTCAATAGAAGCACTCTGGATAGGGGGGTTGATATTAGTTCTTTCACAGAAGAAAGCATTCAGAAAGAAGTCCTAAAACTGAAGGTGGATAAAGCAATGGGGCCTGATGGGATTCACCCCAGAATTCTAAAAGAACTAAGGGAAGAACTAGTAACACCACTGACTTCTCTTTTTAATAAATCATGGGAGGATGGTGTGGTACCTGAGGACTGGAGGAGGGCAGATGTGATTCCCCTTCATAAAAGTGGGAGCAAGACAGAGGCAGAAAACTACAGACCTGTCAGTTTGACCTCAGTTGTAGAGAAAATGATGGAATCACTTCTGAAGGAAAGAATTGTTGAGTACCTAGAGGCCAGTGGGGCAGAGGACCCAAGGTAGCATGGATTCACAGCAGAAAGGTCATGTCAGACAAATCTAATTGATTTCTTTGACTGGGTGACCAAAGTAGTAGACCAGGGAGGGGTTGTGGACATGGCCTACCTAGACTTTAGCAAGGCATTTGACACAGTCCTGCACAAATGATTAATAAACAAATTAGCCAGCCTGGGAGTGGGTGCCAGGGTGGTAGCCTGGGTAAAACACTGGCTGGACAACAGGACACAGCTGGTAATAGTAAATGGAGTCCACAGTGAAGTAAGGAGGGTTACTAGTGGGGTACCGCAGGGTTCAGTGCTGGGGCCGGTCCTTTTTAATGTCTTTATAGTGACATTACAGAGGGACTAGAAGGAAAGTATGTCTCTTTGCAGATGACACAAAGATCTGCAACAGGGTTGATACTCAAGGTGGGGTGGAAAGGATGAAAGGACTTAGTAGGTTGGAGGAATGGTCAAAATATGGCAGCTTAGATTCCATGCAAAGAAGTGCAAAGTAATGCACCTGGGAAACAAAACCCAGGGGAAGAGTACACGGGGGGGGGGTAAGATACTGACAACAACAAAAATGGAAAGGGACCTGGGGGTAGTCATATCAGATGACCTAAAGGTGGGCCAGCAATGTGAGAAGGCAGTAAGGAGAGCTGGGGGATACTGGGATGCATAGGGAGAGGCATCACCAGTAGAAAACAGGAAGTTGTTGGACCTCTGTAAAGACAGTTGGTAAGACCACATCTGGAGTACTCTGTACAGTTCTGGAGACCCCATCTTCGCAAAGACATAGGCATGGTGGAGGCTGTCCAGAGGAGGGCAACCAAGATGGTGCAGGGTCTGCACCAGAAGACATATGAAGAAAGACTAAAGGAGCTTAAGATGTATAGCCTTGAGGAAAGAAGAGATGGGGGGACATGATAGAAACTTTCAAATACCTCAAGGGAATCAACAAAGTCCAAAAGGGTAGCATCTTTCAGAAAAAAAGATGTGCAAGAACAAGGGGGCACAATTTGAAGATAGAGGGGGGACGGCTCAGAGGTAATGTGAGGAAGTGTTTCTTCACAGAGAGGGTTGTAGATGCCTAGAACAGCCTTCCTGAGGAGGTTGTAGAGTCAAAAACAGTGGGGAAATTCAAGGATGCATGGGACAGACATAAGGCAGTTCTAGTGGGGAATAGGAGAAAGTAGGCTGCTGGTTAACTAGGATCTGCAGCTTATCTGTTAGATAGGGAAATGGGCAGACTAGGTGGGCCATGCAGTCCTTATCTGTCGTCAAATTCTATGTTTCTATGTTTCTATGAGCAGGACAGAGAACTGTACCAGTTAAAGCAGAAGGAAGCGGGGAAGGCAGTCAGAATAGCAAAGGCCCAAACCGAGGAAAAGATAGCCAACTCAGTTAAGAAGGGGAATAAAACATTTTATAGGTACATTAGGGAGCAAAGAAAGACCAAGGCAGGGATACTGAGGCTGAATAAAGAGGAAGGTGGTTGGGCAGAGAGCGACAGTGAAAAAGCAGGGATACTGAACGAATACTTCTGCTCAGTATTCACAATGGAAAAGCATGGGGAGATACCTAATCCAGTCAATAGAAGCACTCTGGATAGGGGAGTTAATATTAGTCCTTTCACAGAAGGAAGGGTTCTGAAGGAACTCTTAAAACTGAAGGTGGATAAAGCAATGGGGCCTGATGGGATTCTCCCCGAAATTCTAAAAACTAAGGGAAGAACTAGTAACACCACTGACTAACCTTTTAATAAATCATGGGAGGATGGTGTGGTACCTGAGGACTGGAGGAGGGCAGATGTGATTCCCTTCATAAAAGTGGGAGCAAGACAGAGGCAGAAAACTACAGACCTGTCAGTTTGACCTCAGTTGTAGAAAATGATGGAATCACTTCTGAAGGAAAGAATGTTGAGTACCTAGAGGCCAGTGGGGCTGGGACCCAAGGTAGCATGGATTCACAGCAGAAAGGTCATGTCAGACAAATCTAATTGATTTCTTTGACTGGGTGACCAAAGTAGTAGACCAGGGAGGGGTTGTGGACATGGCCTACCTAGACTTTAGCAAGGCATTTGACACAGTCCTGCACAAATGATTAATAAACAAATTAGCCAGCCTGGGAGTGGGTGCCAGGGTGGTAGCCTGGGTAAAACACTGGCTGGACAACAGGACACAGCTGGTAATAGTAAATGGAGTCCACAGTGAAGTAAGGAGGGTTACTAGTGGGGTACCGCAGGGTTCAGTGCTGGGGCCGGTCCTTTTTAATGTCTTTATAAGTGACATTACAGAGGACTAGAAGGAAAGTATGTCTCTTTGCAGATGACACAAAGATCTGCAACAGGGTTGATACTCAAGGTGGGGTGGAAAGGATGAAAAGGACTTGGTAAGGTTGGAGGAATGTCAACATATATGGCGCTTAGATTCCATGCAAAGAAGTGCAAAGTAATGCACCTGGGAAACAAACCCAGGGAAGAGTACCGGGGGTAAGATACTGACAACAACAAAATGGAAAGGACCTGGGGGTAGTCATATCAGATGACCTAAAGGTGGGCCAGCAATGTGAGAAGGCAGTAAGGAGAGCTGGGGGATACTGGGATGCATAGGGAGAGGCATCACCAGTAGAAAACAGGAAGTTGTTGGACCTCTGTAAAGACAGTTGGTAAGACCACATCTGGAGTACTCTGTACAGTTCTGGAGACCCCATCTTCGCAAAGACATAGGCATGGTGGAGGCTGTCCAGAGGAGGGCAACCAAGATGGTGCAGGGTCTGCACCAGAAGACATATGAAGAAAGACTTAAGGAGCTTAAGATGTATAGCCTTGAGGAAAGGAGAGATGGGGGGACATGATAGAAACTTTCAAATACCTCAAGGGAATCAACAAAGTCCAAAAGGGTAGCATCTTTCAGAAAAAAAGATGTGCAAGAACAAGGGGGCACAATTTGAAGATAGAGGGGGGACGGCTCAGAGGTAATGTGAGGAAGTGTTTCTTCACAGAGAGGGTTGTAGATGCCTAGAACAGCCTTCCTGAGGAGGTTGTAGAGTCAAAACAGTGGGGAAATTCAAGGATGCATGGGACAGACATAAGGCAGTTCTAGTGGGGAATAGGAGAAAGTAGGCTGTTGGTTAACTAGGATCTGCAGCTTATCTGTTAGATGAGGAAATGGGCAGACTAGGTGGGCCATGCAGTCCTTATCTGTCACAAATTCTATGTTTCTATGTTTCTATGAGCAGGACAGAGAACTGTACCAGTTAAAGCAGAAGGAAGCGGGGAAGGCAGTCAGAATAGCAAAGGCCCAAACCGAGGAAAAGATAGCCAACTCAGTTAAGAAGGGGAATAAAACATTTTATAGGTACATTAGGGAGCAAAGAAAGACCAAGGCAGGGATACTGAGGCTGAATAAAGAGGAAGGTGGTTGGGCAGAGAGCGACAGTGAAAAAGCAGGGATACTGAACGAATACTTCTGCTCAGTATTCACAATGGAAAAGCATGGGGAGATACCTAATCCAGTCAATAGAAGCACTCTGGATAGGGGAGTTAATATTAGTCCTTTCACAGAAGGAAGGGTTCTGAAGGAACTCTTAAAACTGAAGGTGGATAAAGCAATGGGGCCTGATGGGATTCTCCCCGAAATTCTAAAAACTAAGGGAAGAACTAGTAACACCACTGACTAACCTTTTAATAAATCATGGGAGGATGATGTGTTACCTGAGGACTGGAGGAGAGCGGATGTGATTCCCCTTCACAAAAGTGGGAGCAAGAAAGAGGCAGGAAACTACAGACCTGTCAGTTTGACCTCAGTTGTAGGGAAAATGATGGAATCACATCTGAAGGAAATAATTGTTGAGTACATAGAGGCCAGTGGGGCACAGGACCCAAGGCAGCATGGATTCACAGCAGGAAGGTAATGTCAGACAAATCTAATTGATTTCTTTGACTGGGTGATCAGAGTAGTAGACCAGGAAGGGGCTGTGGACATGGCCTACCTAGACTTTAGCAAAGCATTTGACACAGTCTTGCACAAAAGATTAATAAACAAATTAGCCAGCCTGGGAGTGGGTCCCATGTGGTAGCCTGGGTAAAACACTGACTGGACAACAGGACACAGCAGGTAATAGTAAATGGAGTACACAGTGAAGAAAGGGGGGTTACTAGTGGGGTACTGCAAGATTCAGTACCGGGGCCGGTCCTTTTTAATATCTTTATAAGTAACATTGCAGAGGGAGTGGAAGGGAAAGTATGTCTCTTTGTAGATGACACAAATATCTGCAACAGGGTTGATATGCAAGGTGGGGTGGAAAGGATGAAAAGGGACTTGGCAAGGTTGGAGGAATGGTCAAATGTATGGTAGCTTAGATTCTGGGATGCATAGGGAGAGGCATCACCTGTTGAAAACAGGAAATTGTTGGCCCTCTTTACAGGCAGTTGGTAAGACAACATCTGGAGTACTCTGTACAGTTCTGGAGACCCCATCTCTGCAAAGACGTAGACATGGTGGAGGCTATCCAAAGGAGGGCAACCAAAATGCTGCAGGGTCTGCACCAGAAGACATATGAAGAAAGACTAAAGGAGCTTAAGATGTATAGCTTTGAGGAAAGGAGGGAGAGGGGGGCATGATAGAAACTTTCAAATACCTCAAGGGAATCAACAAAGTCCAAAAGGGTAGCATCTTTCAGAAAAAGAAATATGCAAGAACAAGGGGGCATAATTTGAAGATAGAGGGGGGATGACTCAGAGGTAATGTGAGGAAGTATTTCTTCACAGAGAGGGTTGCAGATGCATGGAATGGCCTTCCCGAGGAAGTCATAGAGTCAAAAACAATGGGAGAATTCAAGAATGCATGGGACAGACATAAGGCAATTCTAGTGGGGGGTAGGAGGAAGTAGGCTGTTGGTTAACTAGGATCTGCAGCTTATCCGTTAGGTAGGGAAATGGGCAGACTAGGTGGGCCAAGCAGTCCTTATCTGCCATCAGATTCTATGTTTCTCTATATTTTTTCTGCCTGAATTGGCTACTTACTTATTTTATCACCACTGAGAGTGGGGGTCTCTTAGTGTTCATATCAGAGTTCTGCTGTGAAGATGCCCAGCTACCAAATGTCACAGTGGACCACCCATCAGATGTGTCCCTATTCTAAAATGTAACTGTCTGAATTAACATCCCCAATGAAAAAGCCATTTAAAGTTTGTGAACGAGCAAGGGTTGAGCTGCTAATTTTGTGTTTGTTTGACCCACTGAGCAACACGGAAACTAGTTTCATCAAGGCTTCTCTGTAGGAGAGCCTACATTTGTGCCACAGCCCATCACTCCCAGCAGATGGGACTACAGACGATAGTGCAAGATATATAAATATGACATGTAGGCAACAGAGAATCAAAGTAGAAAGAACAATAGGCCAGCCCTGTGGCGCGTAGGACTAAGGCATCATGCCTTACCTCCTGCCATGCTGGCAACCCGTGTTCGCAGTGCGAGTGGGTCATCGGAGGTCTGCCGGGGTAGGAGAGGATCGAGCGTCTGAAGGATGACTCTCCTCTCCCAGGGAGGGTGGATACAGAGTCCGGCACTTGCCTGACACCTAGCAATGGATGGGTGTTGGCATACCGGACCTGCACACTGGGGCATGGAAGGGAGCAGCTGACTGGCGTACTGCATGTGGACACGTGCACAGCGCAGCAATTGTCAACATTGCACACTCCCCTCCACAAGAAAAAGTGGAAAATCTGGTATTAGCCGAGCAGCATGATGACCGTCTTCCACAGGCACTGCCGCAAGAAGACACTTCCCCGATGCTGGATCCGGTCTTGGCAGGTCGAGTCACTCCCCACCACCCTGCCTCAGAGGGCAAGCCATGGGAGTAAGACGGGAGGGGGTCTGATGTTTGGGGGCTGGGAGGATGGCAGGAGGAAAGGGCTGGCCGGGACGGGGGGAGAAATCATCATTAAGAAAAAGAAAGGAGGATAGGAAATGTTCCAGTACCAAAATGGAGTCTTGCTTAACTAGGGTTAAATGCGCCTTTTACCTCCTCTTTTGTTATACATTCAACCATCCCATTGGCGTTGCTGAATAGTTTACCATGACATAATTTATTTGCATGGTCTTTGATGTTTTCTACTCTAATGTTAGCATTTCTGGTTTTCAGTGAACCAAAAAGAAAGTGTCTGTTGAAACCTGAATAATAATTAAAAATATCATGCAAGGGCACAAAGACAAGATGGGAAAGGAACAAACACACAAATTCAGATGTGTGCAACAGTTGTAACATATTGTCACATCATCTCTGTAATGAAGTCACAAAGGTTACACTTTGCATGAGGTCTTTCACTTTGCGCATAGGCTTTCTTTAAGAAATTTCAGATGTTTTCAGCTTCAAGCCATGATGCAATGTTCTGCATCAGTTCCTGTAGTGTGCAAATTCAAGCCCCCCCCCCCACTCATCCCATGGATTACACATATCAGTAGCGTTTTCCTTAAAGTCAGAGTTTCTTAATCACTGAAATGTGGCCCGAAGACATTATGCCTAGAAATATTTGCCAAACAAATGGGTCGATCTAGTTTCTGGGGTTGTTTTTGAGTTGACTGATTCCATTCTTCTCATTGCCTCCACCTGTCTCCTTCTATTCGACAATGTAGCTCACAGCTTTTCCTGTCCTCCCCATCTCCTTCTGTTTGAGAGTGACTCCCACAGTCATCTTTTCCTCCTCACCTGCATCTCCTCTTTAAGTGGGGGTGCCATAGACATTTTACCTCCCCATCTTCCTTTCCTTGGAGAGGGGTTCCCCAGTCATCTTTTCCTCCCTAACCCTCATCTCTTTCCCTTTGACTGGGGCTGCTACAAACACCTTGCCCTCCCCCATCCTCTTTAATTCCTGCCTGTTCTTCCCCTCACCCATCTCCTTCTCCTTGAATGGGGCTTCCACAGATACCATTTCCTCTTCTTATGTCATGATACCAGCAAGAGTGCTGTTTCCATACCAGCAGTGTAACATAGGAGTACTGTTTCCATACCAGTGGAGTTACACAGGAATGCTACTTTCATGCCAGCAGTGTAACATAGGAGTGGTGTTTCCATACCAGTGGAGTTACACAGGAGTGCTGTTCCTTACCAGCAGAGCTACACAGGAGTGCTGTTCCCTACTGGCAAAGTTTCACAGAAGTGCTATTTCCATACCAGCAGTTACACATTAATGTTGTTTCCACACCAGCACAGTTACACAGGAGTGCTGTTCCATACCAGCAGAGTTATACAGGGGTGCTGTTTCTGTAAGAGCAGAGTTGTGCAGGAGTGCTGTTTCCATACCAGCAGAGTTACACAGCAGTGCTGTTCCCATACAAGTGTAGTTACACAGCAGAGCTGTTCCATACCAGTGGAGTTACACGAGAATGCTGTTTTCATGCCAGTAGTGTAACATAGAAGTGCTGTTTACATACTAGCAGACTACACAGGAGAGATATTCCATACCAGTGGAGTTACAGAGGAGTGCTGTTCCATACCAGTAGGGTTACACAGGAGTACTGTTTCCAAACAAGCAGTGTAATGTAGGAGTACTGTTTCCATACCAGCGGAGTTACACAGGAGTGCTGTTCCATACCAGCGGAGTTACACAGGAGTGCTGTTTCCATACCAGCAGAATTACACATTAATGTTGTGTCCACACCACCACAGTTACACAGGAGTGTTGTTCCATACCAGCAAGTTACACATTAGTGCTGTTTTCATACCAGCAGAGTTATACAGGGGTGCTGTTTCCATACCAGCAGAGTTATGCAAGAATGCTGTTTCCTTACCAGTAGAGTTACACAGGATTGCGGTTTCCTTACCATCACTATTACACAAGAGTGCTGTTCCATACCAGCAGAGTTACACAAGGGTGCTGGTTTTCTACCAGCAGAGTTAAGCAGGGGTGCTGTTTTTATACCAGCAGAGTTGCACACTAGTGATGTTTCCATACCAGTGGAGTTACATGGGATTGCTGTTTCCTTACCATCAGTATTACACAAGAGTGCTGTTCCATACCAGCAGAGTTGCACAGGAGTCTTGTTTCCATACCAGCAGTGTAGTGTCGGAGTGCTATTTCCAGACCAGTGGAGTTACACTGGAGTGCTGTACAGTACCAGCAAAGTTACACAGGAATGTTGTCCCATACCAGCAGAGTTACACAGGAGTGCTTTTTCCATACCAGCAGAGTTACACAGGATTGCTGTTTCCTCACCAGCAATATTGCACAGGAGTTCTGTTTCCATACCAGCAGGGTTATACAGGAGTGCTGCTTCCATACCAACAGAACTACACAATGGTACTGTTTCTATACCAGCAGAGTTACACAGGAGTGCTGTTTCCATACCAACAGAGTTACACAGGAGTGCTGTTTCCATACCATCAGAGTTACACAGGAGTGCTGTTTTTTATTCCAGCAGAGTTGCACACTTGCACTACTTCCTTACCAGCACTTACACAAGAGTGCTGTTCCTTATTTATTTAGCTTTTGTTAATCAGGTAAGCACACTAGACAAAACAGATGCCTATTTTTCGTGCGACTGGGGAGATTACAAGAAAATATGGAGATAATTACAGACTGGGTAAGGTTGTACATAGCTTCAAGTAAACAATAAACAGACATTTCAAGGATTGTAAGGTTGTAAATAACTTCTGTTAAACAAAAAAAAGAATTGTGACAGGGAGACAATTTAAAACTACATAAGATACATAGTCTAAGAGGCAAAAAATGAACAAGTGTGGCTATTTGGGTGACAGGCGCAGGGACTCTGGAAGGTGCCCAGCAGGGGTAGTCAGAGACAAATGTACTACCAGTAGGAGAGGCCATTAGCATATAAAGTCAGTTTCATGCCAAGGAGAGCCACAACTGATCCCAGAGGGAGTTAAAGGAAGCAGGTGTGGGAGGGGGTTGTACAAACATGGGCAGGAAGGCAATTCCATACAGGCAGAGTTACACGGAGTGTTGTTCCATACAAGTGGAGTTACACAGCAGAGCTTTTCCATACCAGTGGAGTTACACAGGAATGCTGTTTCCATGCCAGTAGTGTAACACAGGAGTGCTGTTTACATACCAGCAGTGTAACGTAGGAGTAGTTTCCATACCAGCAGAGTTACACAGGAGTGCTGTTCCATACTGGCGGAGTTACACAGGAGTGCTGTTCCATTCCAGCAGAGTTACACAGGAGTACTTTTTCCATACCAGCAGAGTTACACAGGATTGCTGTTTCCTCACCAGCAATATTGCACAGGAGTTCTGTTTCCATACCAGCAGGGTTATACAGGAGTGCTGCTTCCATACCAACAGAACTACACAATGGTACTGTTTCTATACCAGCAGAGTTACACAGGAGTGCTGTTTCCATACCAACAGAGTTACACAGGAGTGCTGTTTCCATACCATCAGAGTTACACAGGAGTGCTGTTTTTATTCCAGCAGAGTTGCACACTTGCACTACTTCCTTACCAGCACTTACACAAGAGTGCTGTTTCCTTATTTATTTAGCTTTTGTTAATCAGGTAAGCACACTAGACAAAACAGATGCCTATTTTTCGGTGCGACTGGGGAGATTACAAGAAAATATGGAGATAATTACAGACTGGGTAAGGTTGTACATAGCTTCAAGTAAACAATAAACAGACATTTCAAGGATTGTAAGGTTGTAAATAACTTCTGTTAAACAAAAAAAAGAATTGTGACAGGGAGACAATTTAAAACTACATAAGATACATAGTCTAAGAGGCAAAAAATGAACAAGTGTGGCTATTTGGGTGACAGGCGCAGGGACTCTGGAAGGTGCCCAGCAGGGGTAGTCAGAGACAAATGTACTACCAGTAGGAGAGGCCATTAGCATATAAAGTCAGTTTCATGCCAAGGAGAGCCACAACTGATCCCAGAGGGAGTTAAAGGAAGCAGGTGTGGGAGGGGGTTGTACAAACATGGGCAGGAAGGCAATTCCATACAGGCAGAGTTACACGGAGTGTTGTTCCATACAAGTGGAGTTACACAGCAGAGCTTTTCCATACCAGTGGAGTTACACAGGAATGCTGTTTCCATGCCAGTAGTGTAACACAGGAGTGCTGTTTACATACCAGCAGTGTAACGTAGGAGTAGTTTCCATACCAGCAGAGTTACACAGGAGTGCTGTTCCATACTGGCGGAGTTACACAGGAGTGCTGTTCCATTCCAGCAGAGTTACACAGGAGTACTGTTTCCATACCAGCAGTGTAATGTTGGAGTACTGTTTTCATACCAGCGGAGTTACACAGGAGTCCTGTTCCATACCAGCGGAGTTACACAGGAGTGCTGTTCCATACCAGCAAAGTTTCACAGAAGTGCTGTTTCTATACCAGCAGAGTTACACATTAATGTTGTTTTCACACCAGCACAGTTATACAGGAGTGTTGTTCCATACCAGCAGAGTTACACATTAGTGCTGTTTCCATACCAGCAGAGTTATACAGGGCTGCTGTTTCCATACCAGCAGAGTTACGCAAGAGTGCTTTTTCCATACCAGTTGAGTTACACAGGATTGCTGTTTCCTTACCATCAGTATTACACAGGAGTGCTGTTCCATACCAGCAGAGTTACACAAGGGTGCTGGTTTTATATCAGCAGAGTTACACAGTGGTGGTGTTTTTATACCAGCAGAGTTACACACTAGTGATGTTTCCATACCAGTGGAGTTACAAAGGATTGCTGTTTCCTTACCATCAGTATTACACAGGAGTGCTATTCCATACTGGCAGAGTTACACAGGCGTACTGTTTCCATACCAGCAGTGTAGTGTCAGAGTGCTATTTCCATGCCAGCGGAGTTATACAGGAGTGCTTTTCAGTACCAGCAAAGTTACACAGGAATGTTGTCCCATACCAGCAGAGTTACACAGGATTGTTGTTTCCTTACCAGCAATATTGCACAATATTGTTGTTTCCATACCAGCAGAGTTACACAGGAGTGCTGCTTCCATTACAACAGTACTACATAGGGGTACTGTTTTTATACCAGCAGAGTTACACACTAATGCTGTTTCCATACCAACAGAGTTACACAGGAGACCTGTTTTTATACCAGCAGCGTTGCACACTTGTACTACTTCCTTACCAGCACTTACACAGGAGGGCTGTTTCCTTATTTATTTATTTATTTAGCTTTTGTTAATCAGGTAAGCACACTAGACAAAACAGATGCCTATTTTTGAGTGCAACCCGGGAGATTACAAGAAAATATGGAGACAATTATAGACTGGGAAAGGTTATACGTAACTTCAGGTAAACAATAAACACATTTCAAGGATTGTAAGGTTGTAAATAACTTCTGGTAGACAATAAAGATAGTTGTGACAGGGAGACAATGTAAAAATTCATAAGATATATAGTCCTAAGAGGCAAAAAATTAACAAGTGTGGCTATTTGGGTGACAGGCACAGAGACTCTAGAAGGTGCCCAGCAGGGGTGGTCAGAGACAAGTGTACTACTAGTAGGAGAGGCCATTAGCATATGAAGTCAATTGCATGCCGAGGAGAGCAGCAAGTGATCCCAGAGTGAGTTAAAGGAAGCAGGTGTGCGACCATGGGCAGGAAGGCAATTCCATATCCGCAGAGTTACAAGGGAGTGCTGTTCCATACCACCAGGGTTACACAGGAGTGCTGCTTCCTTACCAGCAGAGTTACACAGGAGTGCTGTTTCCATACCAGTACAGTAACACAGGAGTATTGTTTCCATACCAACGGAGTTACACAGGATTGCTGTTTCCATACAAGTGGAGTTACACAGCAGAGCTGTTCCATACCAGTGGAGTTACACAGGAATGTTGTTTCCATGCCAGTAGTACAACATAGAATTGCTGTTTACATACTGGCAGACTACACAGGAGAGCTATTCCATACCAGTGGAGCTACACAGGAGTGCTATTCCATACCAGCAGAGTTATACAGGAGTACTGTTTCCATACCAGTGGAGTTACACAGGATTGCTGTTTCCTTACCAGCAGTATTACACAGGAGTGCTGTTCTATACCTGCAGAATTCCATAGGAGTACTGTTTCACAGAGTTACACAGGAGTGCAGGTCCATACTAGCAGAGTTACCCAGGAGTGCTGTTTCCATACCATCAGAGTTATCTGGGAGTGTTTTTATACAAGCAGAGTTGCACACTTGCATTACTTCCTTACCAGCACTTGCACAGGAGTGCTTTTTCCTTATTTATTTATTTAGCTTTTGTTAATCAGGTAAGCACACTAGACAAAACAGATGCCTATTTTCGGGTGCAACCCGGGAGATTATATGGAAATATGGAGACGATTACAGACTGGGTAAGGTTGTACATAGCTTCAGGCAAACAATAAACAGACATTTCAAAGATTGTAAGGTTGTAAATACCTTATGTTAAACAGTAAATAGAGTTGTGACAGGGAGACAGTTTAAAAATACATAAGGTACATAGTCAAAGAGGTAAAAAATGAACAACTGTGGCTATTCGGGTGACAGGCACTGGGGCTCTGGAAGGTGCCCAGCAGGGGTGGTCAAGGACAAGTGTACTACTAGTAGGAGAGGCCATTAGCATATATAGTCAATTGCACGCTGAGGAGAGCCGCAAGCGATCCCAGAGGGAGTTAAAGGAAGCAGATGTGGGACAGGGTGGTGTAAACATGGGCAGGAAGGGAATTCCATACCAGCAGAGTTACACAGGAGTGCTGTTTCCTTACCAGCAGAGTTACACAGGAGTGCTGTTTCCATACCATCAGAGTTATCCGGGAGTGTTATTTTTATACCAGCAGAGTTGCACACTTCTACTACTTCCTTACCAGCACTTACACATGAGTGCTGTTTCTTTATTTATTTATTTAGCCTTTGTTAATCAGGTAAGCACACTAGACAAAACAGATGCCTATTTTTGGGTGCGACCCGGGAGATTACAAGGAAATATGGGGACAATTACAGACTGGGTAAGGTTGTACCTAGCTTCAGGTAAACAATAAACAGACATTTCAAGGATTGTAAGGTTGTAAATAACTTCTGGTAAACAATAAAGAGAGTTGTGACAGGAAGACAATTTAAAAATTCATAAGATACATAGTCTGTAAGAGGCGAAAAATGAACAAGTGTGGCTATTTGAGCGACAGGCGCAGGGACTCTGGAAGGTGCCCTGCAGGGGTGGTCAGAGACAAGTGTACTACTAGTGGGAGAGGCCATTAGCATTTAAAGTCAATTGCCTGCCAAGGAGAGCCACAAGTGATCCCAGAGGGAGTTAAAGGAAGTAAGTGTGCGATCATGGATAGGAAGGCAATTCCATACCAGTAGAGTTACACGGGAGTTCTTTTCCATACCACCAGGGTTACACAGGAGTGCTGCTTCCTTACCAGCAGAGTTACACAGGAGTGCTGTTTTCATACCAGTAGAGTTACATGGGAGTACTGTTTCCATACCAACAGAGTTTCACGGGGGTGCTGTTTCATTTCCATGAGTTACTCAGGAGTGCTGTTTCTGTACCAGCAGAGTTACATAGGAGTGCTGTTTCCATACCAGCAGAGTTACACAGAAGTGCTGTTTCCATACCAGTAGAGGTACACAGGAATGCTGTTTCCATACCAGTGGAGTTACACAGGAGTACTGTTTCCTTACCAGAAGAGTTACACAGGAGTGCTGTTTCCTTACCAGCAGAGTTGCACAGGAGTGCTGTTTCCTTACCAGTAGAGTTACACAGGAGTGCTGTTTCTATACCATCAGAGTTATCCGGGAGTGTTGTTTTCATACCAGTAGAGTTGCACACTTGTACTACTTCCTTACCAGCACTTACACAGGAGTGCTGTTTCCTAATTTATTTATTTAGCTTTTGTTAATCAGGTAAGCACACTAGACAAAACAGATGCCTATTTTCGGGTGCGACCCGTGAGATTACAAGGAAATTTGGAGACAATTACAGACTGGGTAAGGTTGTACATAGCTTCAGGTAAACAATAAACAGACATTTCAAGGATTGTAAGGTTGTAAATAACTTCTGTTAAACAATAAACAGAGTTGTGACAGGGAGACAGTTTAAAAAATACATAAGATACATACTCAAAGAGGCAAAAAATGAACAACTGTGGCTATTCGGGTGACAGACACAGGGACTCTGGAAAGTGCCCAGCAGGGGTCGTCAAAGACAAGTGTGCTACTAATGGGAGAGGCCATTAGCATATATAGTCAACTGCATGCTGAGGAGATCCACAAGTGATCCCAGAGGGAGTTAAAGGAAGCAGATGTGGGAGGGGGTGGTGCGAAAATGGGCAGGAAGGGAATTTAATACCAGCAGAGTTACAGGGGAGTGCTGTTCCATACTACCAGAGTTACACAGGAGTGATGTTTCCTTACCACAGAGTTGCACAGGGGTGCTGTTTCCATACCAACAGAGTTTCCGCGGTGGTGCTGTTTCAATACCATCAGAGTTACTCAGGAGTGTTGTTTCTATACCAGCAGAGTAATACAGGAGTGCTCTTTCCATACCAGCAGAGTTACACAGAAGTGCTGTTCTATACCTGCAGAATTCCATAGGAGTCCTGTTTCACAGAGATGCACAGGAGTGCTTTTTCCTTTCCAGCAGAGTTACACAGGAGTGCTCTTTCCATACCAACAGAGTTTCACGGGGGTGCTGTTTCAATACCATCAGAGTTACTCAAGAGTGCTGTTTCTATACCAGCAGAGTTACACAGGAGTACTGTTTCCATACCAGCAGTATTACACAGGAGTGCTGTTCTATACCTGCAGAATTCCATAGGAGTACTGTTTCACACAGAGATGCACAGGAGTGCTGTTTCCTTACCAGCAGAGTTACACAGGAGTACAGTTTCATTTCCAGCAGAGTTACACAAGAGTGCTGTTTCCATACCAACAGAGTTTCATGGGGGTGCTGTTTCAGTACTATCAGAGTTACTCAAGAGTGCTGTTTCTATACCAGCAGAGTTCTACAGGAGTTCTGTTTCCATATCAGCAGAGTTACAGAGGAGTGTTGTTTCCATACTAGTGGGGTTACACAAGATTGCTGTTTCCATATCAGCGGTATTACACAGGAGTGCTGTTCTATACCAGCAGAATGCCACAGGAGTACTGTTTCACAGAGTTACACAGGAGTGCTGTTTCCTTACCAACAGAGTTACACAGGAGTGCTGTTTCCTTACCAGCAGATTTACACAGGAGTGCTGTTTCCATCTACCCAAGAGTACTATTTCCTTCCCAGCAGAGTTGCACACCAGTGCTGTTTCTATACCATCATAGTTACACAGGAGTGCTGTTTCCATGCCAGGGGATGAAAAATCCCCAAGTCCAAGGTCTGAGATGCATCAAAACTGCAGTTGGACATGAACTGCACAGCCCTATTAAGTCCAAGGCACTTGGCTGTGCAGTTCACTGTTGCGCACATGCACAGTGTCTCCCGTGCTGTCTGGCAATCTTGGAGGGTGCAGTTTACTCCCTCCACCTCAGGGGCTGACACTTCACTTTATCTCCCCCCCCCAATCGCACTTACCTCCATGCTGCAGTCTTCTGGAATGCTCTGAGAGAGGGAGAACATTGTACTGCATTGCGGAGAGCTGGGAGGCACTTCGGGAGAGTCAGACTGGGTTCGGCTCAGTTTTTGGCACGCTCCGCTCACAGGAAGTCTCATGGGAGGATGCATGTTGCAAGAACAGCCACCAGGGAGATCACGAGCTTCAAAACGGTGATCATGTGGTGGATGTTCTGTGCATGTAAGCAATTCGTTAGTGAGCCATCACTTCAGCACTGACTCCAACGGGATACAGACGTGTTCTGCATAAGTGCACAATCCACCAATGCAATTTGTGCTTTCATGTCAATTTAAGCTTGAATTCATTTGAGCTCCTTGACTGTGGGCTGAATTGTTAACCATCTTAGGGTTTTTTTTTTGATGTGGGGAAGTATTTGTCTGAGAAAATGGGAGGAGAGTGAAGAGGAATAAACTCAAGCTTGAGCTCATCGTGTGGCCTTATTAAACTAAGCCCAGATTAGTCTGTGGCAAAACTGAGCAATCTGAGCAGGGGGGTAAACAACTAACTTGCTCTTTGAGACCTTCTGAAATACAATTGTGTTCTGTTTGATGCAGAGGGAGGAGACTTCAGTAGTAGTCAGGAAAGAGTCTAGTAGTTAGAAAATATTTTGGTGACTTGACTCATAGCCTAACTTTAATACAGTAGCTACATTAAGAGGAGATTTATGGACTTGACTGAAGACTAATGATTAGCTGAGGTCCCAGAGCAGAGACTCACTAATTTAATCTCACTAGTCATTTTTCTGCCTTTCAGCAGCAGAGCTGACTGAAGGAGATATTTATTTTCTTAGGCTGGCAGTGTATATTTGACAGACCAGCCCAGAAGGGCTCTTTTATTTTGATTTTACAAGTCCCAAAAGCCAAGTGTCCTAATTGTCTGGGCTTGAAGCAGCTAAGCCTGTGTGAGTGCATATGTTTAAATCAATGTGAGCGTCCTTTTGAATTCAGTCAGTGAGCAAGGGAAGAAGTCTTAACATTCCTAATAAAGACAGAAGTAAATAATATTTTTCCGGGCTGAAGCATTAAGCCTGCGTCTGTCATGTCTGGCAGTCAAATATAGTTTGAGACAGAGAAGTAAGAATTACAGTCAAATGAATATTTTTCTGAGCTGAAACAAAGCCTGTGCGCCACTTCTGACAGATAGTTTCAGACAGAAGTCAGAAGTACAGTCAAATAATTTGAGACAGAAGTGAGAATTACAGTCAAGTAAATATTTTCTTGGGCTGAAGCAAAGCCTGTGTTCTATGTCTGACAAAATATATTGTTTGAGACAGAACAAGTCAGAATTACAGTCTTTTTCTGGGCTGAAGCAAAGCCTGTGTGTCACATCTGACAGATAGTTTAAGACAGAAGTCAGAAGTACAGTCAAATAGTTTGAGACAGAGAAGTGAGAATTACAGTCAAATATATATTTTATTGTACTGAAGCAAAACCTGTGTGCCACGTCTGACAGTCAATATTATTTAAGAGAACAAGTCAGAATTATAGTCAAATATTTTTCTGAGCTGAAGCAAAGCCTGCGTGCCATGTCTGACAGACAGTTTAAGACAGAAGTCAGAAAGAAGCACAGTCAAATAATTTGAGACAGAGAAGTGAGAATTACAGTGAAATGTTTTCTTGGGCTGAAGCAAAGCCTGTGAGCTACATCTTACAAAATATATTATTTGAGACAGAACAAGTCAGAATTATTTTTTTTTTCTGTGCTGAAGCAAAGCCTGTGTGTCATGTCTGATAGTCAGCTATATTGTTTAAGAGAACAAGTCAGAATTACAGTCAAATAAATATTTTGGGAGCTGAAGCAAAACTTGTGTACCACGTCTGACCGTTGAGAGTCAAATATAATTTGTTTAAGTCAGAAGTACAGTCAAATTATTTCTGGGCTGAAGCAAAGCCTGCGTCATCTCTGTGTCTAACAACCAGAGCTATTAGTTTGAGACAGACCACCCATCAGTGTACAATCACAAAATATTTTTCTGAAGCTGTCAGTGTATCACTGAAGTCACGAAGTTTGCAGAAGCACACTACTTTTCCCCTTGTGTGTGATAAATACAGTAACACATTTCATAGTGTCACCCCAGTCTTAGAGTCATCTCACATCATTGTCAGTCATTGTGTCAGTTGTGTTGTGTCCGTCTGCCCTGACTTGTTAACCTATTAAGCCAGTTATTTCTGGGCCATAAGACAACAGTTCCTCATTCACGTGTACTTCCATCCTTCCTCATTAAAATAAATATTTCTAATGCAAAAACTAATCTTCTTACCCCCCAGAGCAGTTTCTCATGGCAAAAATTAGCTTATTAAAATTTGGTTTCTCAAAATCTGGTGGCGCAAGTACCAGTAGTACTACAACATCCAGTTCTGCTAAACGTAAAAGTTCTGATGATGGCCTTACCAAGGATCAAAGATGTGACAGAGAAAAAAGGGTCAGAAATTTCCGTCCTGAATTTAAAAAAGATTTTCCATGGCTGGATTACAATGAAGAAAAATCTGTAATGTACTGCATATATTGTAAGGCCTACCCCCAAATCTGTGTTCCTTACTCAGCTATGCACAAAGATTCAGCTGATCTTAAGTTAGACCCCATAAAGAGGCATGATTTGATGAAGGAACACATCAGTTGTACAAAACATTACTTAAAGGATACCACTCAAATACCACCCATTTGTCTGTCAGAAACTGCTCTGGGTCAGTCCTTTCAAAAAAGACACATGACAACAAAAGAACTTGACGAATACAAAATTTTATTTAACACTGCATACTCTGTGGCAAAGAATGGGAAACCTTTTTCTGATTTTGAAATCATTTATGAGATCCAGCGTAAAAATGGTTTAAATGTTGGCAACAACTACATGAATATAGCAGGCTGCTGTTTGTCTGTGGACAACATAGCCAAAACAATACATTCAGCAATAACTGTCGAGGTCAAAAATGCCTTCTTTTTGAGCATTCTTGCCAACAGAAGTACAGACCACTCCATTATTGAACAAGAAATTGTCTACCTGAGATATGTAGGTGCTAACTGTTTGTCAGTCAGTCACACACCTAATATCTGTGGTACCACTTGAAACTGCAAGTGCTGAGGGCATATTTAATGCTATTGAGAAAGCTTTACAATCAGTGGATTTGCCATTACCAGAACTGACAGGCAATTCACATCCAGCACTTGTATATGCTAATTTTGATGGTGCATCAGTTAATCTTGGTGAACGAACAGGAGTCATTACTAGACTCAAATTACTTTTGCCAGACATTATTGGCGTTCATTGTGTTGCCCACAAACTTGAGCTTGCCATTTTGGATGCAAATAAACATTTCAAATACATGACCAAATTTGAAGATTGTTTAAAAGGCATTTTCAGTTTGTATTTTTGGTCTCCAAAGTGCAGGAGAGAACTTAAAGAAATCGTTAAAGTTCTTGATGAGCATCTTGCATATTTCACTGCTGTAAAACAAGTTAGGTAGCTAGTAAGCAAAGAGAGCAGGTGTGGCATTAGGAAAAACCTGGACATTGTGACAATGCATCTGGAGCACAGATTTGTGGATGGCAATAGGGCAGAGGATACTAACAGAGCTAAGGGGTACCACAAGGAATTGACCTTTATGCATTTCATTAAAGTTCTTTATTTCTTATTAGATTTTTTGCCATTTGTCGCTAGATTATCCAATACTTTCCAGTTGGCATACTACTTAATTGTTGAGATACCAGAACATATAGAAAAAGCAATTCTGCAGCTAGAAGCACTTAAAAGTACTCATGGAAAACATCTTAAAAAATTCCAGAAACAGTATAACGCAGATGAATGTATGTTTGGCAAAACAAAAGTTCATGAAACACTTGGAAGTGAAGCTGAACTTCACACATTTGTTAACAATACTGTCACATACATCCAGAACTGGTTTGGTGTTCTCTGAGAAACCTTTGTCTTTACTTCAGATTTTTAATTATCACAACTGGCCACTGGAAAAGGAAGATCTAGCAACATTTGGCAATGCTGAACTAACTGAAGTCATCACAGATAGCCCTTTTCTCTTCTCACTTCTCAGAACTTGATAAATATTCTTCTATAGATGAGTGGATGCAGCTGAAGTTATACCTTTCTCGATTCTGAACCAAACCTCTCATAACTATGTACTGTGACGTAGACAGCCAGTTCTGAGTGCTGTATTATTTTTTTTAATATAAAATGTATTAATGTCTCTGCTGAAAATTCAAATGCTCTAGGAATGACCTCACTCATTCCCCCCCCAGATGGGCCAAGCGGTCCTTATCTGCCATCAAAGTCTATGTTTCCCCCCACCCCAGATTCCAGCAGAACGATGGATGCCATGAGACAAATGCTGAGACAGTATGTGAGATTATACACAAACATATTTTAGAGACAATGGCCCAGATATTCAAACTGCGCCCAAAAAGTGCTCAATAGCAGGAGCAAAGCACAAGTCCATTGCGCCCATGCACAAGAGACGCGATATTCAAAAATGGAGCAGGCCAAACTGCGCCTACAGCCGACGACTGAATATCATACCACCTGCGCCATAGCGCAACTAGGGAGGGGAAGCTGAACAGATCTGATGCACCATAGCGCAACAAGGGATGTGCAGCTGAGCAGTCCAGAGGTGCCATAGCGCAACCAGGGATGCCCCCGCAGCACAGCAATGCAACTGCACAACCAGGGAGGTAGGGGCCCACCACCCATGCCACAGATGGGCACAGAAACACACAGCAGAACAAACACCGTCACCCCACACCCCATGCACTGCACAACTGGGGGAGGGCTGGACTAACCACCGGCACATGGAGACAAGCAAACAACCCACAGCCAGGCCATGGTGCCCCATCACACCTCCCGGCAAGCTGTGACTGGCACACAAGGAGGGCTGACCACCCCATGCCACACCATCCCCCCAATGCAGAGCACATCCTGCACCATGACCCCCAGACACCCCCCCCAGGAGCAGCGACCACCACTGCAGGAAACCCCATGCATGCCACCACCCCCACTGTGACAGTGCAACCCTGTGCACCACAGAACCATGCAAGCCAGCCCCACCATGAGCACCCATCAGCGGGTGGCAGCACACAAGCAATGCAACAATGGCAGACACAGTGCCACCATGCACAGTCCCCAGGTACTGCTGAGAGACCAACCATGCGTCGGCATAGACGTACCACACAGGACAGGGCTTGCCCGGACACCACCACCAGTGGTACAGCACCCTGCACAGTATTCCAATGACACACCCGACCACCACTGGCCACAACAGCCAGCACAGACACCCACAGTGGTGCATGGAAGCATGCACCACACCGGATGCCACACAGTGCATGGACAGACACCCACCCATACCCAAGGGCACAACAACACAGGGACACAGTGGTGGGGCAACCAACCCCCCAGTGTAGGCCCATGTAAACTCTGTACACACAACCCGCAGTCCTCCATGCCACTGCAGTGCCAGCCACCCTGTTCAGGCACTGTGGACCCATACACCACCATCATTTGCCCGAAGCACAAGTCACAGACAGTGGTGTACATCCCCTGCAACACACACAAGGCACAGCATGGAGGTGGGACAACAACAGTGGAGGCCACAGTGTCACCTGAGGCAGACATGCACCACACCAGTGACAGGAGGCAACCCAGCAATGTGATGGGTACAGTGGCTGCCCTGCAGGGACTGCCACCACTGACATGCCAGCGGACCATGCAGGTCACAGACATGCATGTGTGTCAGCTGTACAGGCCATGGACGGGCTGATAGGAGCACCATGGACACAGAGCACGCACCGTGGACCACTGCACAGGGCACAACACACACACCACAGACACTGACTGATAGCTACCCCCACACCATAGTCACCTCCACACGGACACACACACATACCCATGACCGCACCACCCCTGACTCTATGCACACCACTACAGCTGAGCAACTATGGCCCGCTGCAAGTCAGAGACACCACAGTATTCATATCAAAATAACTGTATGAACAAACATATAAAATTCAACTATTTACAATATGTGTGACAAAATATATACAAGGTTGGGGAGGGCCAACAAACAAGATGGGGGTGGGTAGGCGCAGGGTGGACAAATAGGATGGGAAAGGAGGGTGTGAGGTGGGTCAGGGGTAGGAGATTAGGGACTGAGGACCCCTAAGCGGGCGCCTCTCCCCACTCTGACTCTGTCGTGGCTCTGTGCCTCATGGGGACCAGTGTTGTCAATCACAAGAAGATGTCAGAGCACTTGCCACCTGGAGTATCTCCGCAGTGCCTCCTTATTTCCCAGGAAGAGCGTAACTAGGACAAGGAGCACAGTCACAGGTGTGGAATGCACAACCCCATCAGCCCCGCCCACTGTGCATGGCATACAGCCGACATACCTCTGTGATGGTGTGTGACCACCCACAGTGATCATGTCCACATGACCTGCCCACCCAGGCGCATGCAGCCATGCGCGCACACACCTACTGGCCAAGCCACGCACAGCACCACCATGGCTGTTTAGTGACATGGCTATGTGGTGCAAAGGAAGTGGCACAACCATGTACCTGGTGGCTGGCATGGACCACCATCGACGACTCCCAGACATGCATTGCCACTGACAGTGTTGACCGTAACAGAAGTCGCATGCATGGCAATGGTGTTGATGGATGGTGGCCATGCCCCATTACCACCCTGTTACAGTGCAAGAGCAACCATGGAGGCATGGCACTCACCTTCATCGAAGCCGTCAATCAGCTGAGGGCCCTCGCCCCGCCTTGCTACACTCTGCTCCTCCTGCCACCGAAGATCACGGGCACGGTGGCACTCCTCCGGGTCTGTGGTGCAAACATGGAGAGAGGAACATTAGTACAATCCCGTAGGTTCAATCCCATAGCAAAGTCCCCTGCCCCCAGGTGTGTGCCCTCCCACCCAGCCAGACCCATCCACCCCACACCCTAATAACACCACCACAGCCAACCCGGACGGTCCCTCCCCCATGTTGCACACATACAACAGTGTTACCCATATGGAAGATAAAAATGTGTTGACGAACACCTACTCTGGCCATGGCACACGTGCCCCTCCTGTGCACGTGCCCGCAGGCATGCTAGCAGCCTCCAGCTCCCTCCGGCCGCAGGTCCCCACATACCTATGGCATGGCTTAACACCTCCCCCATCCTGTGGCCTCCTCAAGCGCAGTGGCCACCTCCTCCCACACCTGGCTCTTGGACCTGTCCAGGGGCACCTCCCCGAACAGTGGCCCATGGTGTGGCTCCACAGTGGCCACTAGGTTGGCCAGCTCTATTGATGACCACTGAGCTGCCCACCTGCGTGCCATGCTCTCTGCTCGATTTGGCAATATGGCGCTCTGCAGCATGGCTCCCCATGTGCAGATGCTGCGCAGTACAGCGCTGCCTTTCCCTATCGCGCTGTCACCGAACAGCATGATAGAGGTGCACCCATGCCCGACGCATGGTGCCTAGGGGGCAAAGGTCTGGCACAGGGTCAAGGGTCTCTGGCGCACGGACACGCATGGTGCCATTAGAACCCAATGCGTGTAGTGCGATAGGCTGCCTGTGTGCTACCACCATTAGCGGTCTACTGCGCAGTTGGCCCAGTGCGCCTATGATGGCCCAATGCTACAGCGCCATGTAGTGACCATCGCTCTAGCACCACTGGCACAATGGTGGCCATGCCCTGCATTGCCTACCATGCACAGCATGTCAGCAGTGCGGCAGATGCCTGCATCAGCAACCCGGGCATGCGCAGTGAGGTATGCACTACGCATGTCACAGAACTGCGCCATTGGCTCAGCACATTCAACACAATTGCACAAACTGCAAAAGCACAATATTCAGCCATCATATGCAACCATCTAATCTAGCCATTCAATGGCGCAGCACTCCAATTTCATCTACTTAAAGTTGTGCCTCGCCTCATTTGCATGGGTTGCGCTTATAAAAGTGCGACACATTGAGCTGCAGTGACCATAGTCAGTTACTGCAGTTTATTGGTGAGTTGCATGCTGTTTGGGAGTGTGGACTGTGGATTTAGGGGCATGCATGGGACTGCACAGGCACAGGTAACAACTGCCATTTTTACAGGCTAAATAATGACTGAGCAAGTTGTGGGAGAGGAGGAACACAGTAGTGGGAGGAGGAGGAGGCCTAACTTTACCAAGGCTGAGACTGAAGCCCTGTTTGAGGCCTACCTGGATCAGGAGCTGCTTCTCAGTGGACGTCAGGAAACACCTCAAGCCTGTGCTGCTGTATGGGAGAGATGGCACGTGCTGTGAACCTGCATGGCAGCCACCAGCGCTCCATGCAGAAGTGTAAGAAAAAGATGGGCACGGACAGGAGGAGGATAAAGGAGAAGGTGGCTGCCATCAGGACAGCATGAGCTGCAACAGGTGGGAGACAGCCGGAAGAAGGTACAGCTGACCCCACAGGAGGAGAGCCTTGCTGGATACATGCAGCGTAGTGCCATTGAGGGTGTTCCGGGTGGTGGCTTCCAGACGACTGGTGGCCCATCACTGCATAGTAAGTCATGGTCTGTCTTTGGGGGTGAGCAGGATAGGTCACATGCAGTAACGTGACTTTGCTTTCCCTTACAGATCCTGAGCATCTGCATGGGTCAGTGGTGGTGGGCCTGTCCACTGAGGACAGTCAGTTGGAGATGGAGGAGGGCCCATCCACCTCAACAGGTATACGTGGATCAGTGCGACAGTGGGGCCTCCTGGCTGTCCACACTGATGTCGTTGTAACAGGTGCAGAGGAAGTCCTGCCTGTGTCCCAGTGTGCCGGTGTCCACGGATGCCAGCATGCTGTGACTGGTGCCGGTGCAGAGTCCGTCACCCGATGATGACGTCACAACGTCCATGGGCAGTGACATGTAGCGCATGGGATGGCCACACAGCAGGAACGTCAGCGCCCATGGCTGTGGGTGAATGCTGCCGCGGAGGCCTGCATGTCATCACAATCCCAGCCTGTGCTGTCAGCACCAGTGGCGCACTGGCGTTTGTTCAGGACAGTGACTACAGCGGCCACTGCGGCAGTACCACTGGAGCCCCTGGGGAGGCAGTCGGAGGGGCAGTATCAGCAGTCGGCCAATGGGCTGGGGTACAGGGTTCAGCAGCGCACCCGTGCACTGCCTGTGGACATGCCCAGATCTGGCTTCCAGCTGGTGCCCACCATCAAGGGGTGCTGAGCATCAGGGCTGCACACCCTGAGGGACAGGATGCCAAGAAGGCAGATGACCTCTTGACAAGCACACCCGCCTACGAAGCATCAGTCCAGCAGCAGATGTGGCTGACATCAGTGGATGCACCGCATTGTGCTCTGGAGCAGGCAGAGGAGTGTCACAGCAGGGACACCGCTCTGATCCTGGCAGGGATGGACCGTTTGTGGGAGGATGTGACCGCTGCCATTGATAGGCATGCACAGGCATTCACTGCTGTCATGGCCACAATGGGCACACAGTCAGGTGCCCATGCATCGTGGACACCACGCAGTGCACTGTCCACCCCCTGTTCCCGGCGTCATGCGACTCCATCCCTGTCGACACTGGGTTTAGCTGTGGGCATCCTGAGCACTCCTGGCGCAGGCATGTTCGGTGTGCTGCAGACCCCTGCACAAGCACGGTCACGTTCACACAGTGGAACCCTTGGGGGACCATCGGTGCCACCCAAGAGGCCAGTGGTCAGCCTGTAGTGCTGGCAGGTCTCGCGGGCCACGCTACGCATCCGTGGTGGCCGGGCACTGTGTCGCATGACTGACCTGTCTCTCGTGCAGCTACTGTCTGGTGCGCCCTGTGCATTGTCGGTGGGCGGTGCGGGTGGGTCTCCGGCCCTGCACGCAGACACAGTCCACCTGCACATCCCAGCTGCTGTCCGCGGTGCGTGTGCATAGTGATGCTACGTACGCTGTACGCCACCAGTGCAGTGGTGCTCTGCATTTGACACACGCATGGACAGGCAGGGCGTGGTGGTCGTGGACATCTGTGTGGCTAGGGTTGGTGTTCTGGGTCAGTGTGCCCCTGCCCTCTGTGCACGCTTATGCGCCTGTGTGTATGCATTTGTGTGTGTCCATCCACGCGGCATGTTAATCCTCACCCATCCTGGTTATGTGTGCGCTTCTGTGCTCTGCCACTTCCTTGACGGCATGCACCCTGGTGTGTGTCCATGTGTTTGTGTGTTATGCCCAGGCCACTGTTGGTGCACGCTATTCCCCATGACTTACCTGGGTTGGCTGAAGTGCTCCTCCATGATGGTGTCCCGGTGCAGCTGTGCCAGCCGGATCAGTCGAGGGTCCCATCACCCACGGGGCCCCATCACCATCATCACCAGTGTCCTCCTCATCGCCCATCGCTGTCCCCCTCTTCGACCTGTCACGGCTATCCCATTCGTTGACCATGCTGTGCAGGATGCAACAGGCCAGAATAGCCCACAGACTTTTGAGGGCTGTACTGTAAGGCACCACCGGAGGTGTCAGGCAATGGAAATGTGCCTTCAGCATCCTGAACACCCGGCCGATGACATTACGCCGCTTGGTGGCATGATGCCCCATTGTAGCGTTGCTGCAATGGGGTCGCATGGGCGCCCGGTAGGGTGTGAGCAGCCAGGGATGGGTGGGTATCCACTGTCACCTGTGTGTAGAGGTTGGAGGTTAATTTGGTGATCAGCATCGCCCTGCCCCGGGCCATGTAGGCCACTACCCATGTCACCTCTGGCCATGCCCCCCCAGACCCCGTGATTGTCCATGTGGTTTGCATACTCACCCACTAGGTGTCCAGTGGGGATGTCCTCACTCTCGAGTCTGTGGCACAGTGCTCACTGGTGCCAGATGAAGGCATCGTGTGCTCCCAGGGGCGTGGCACAGACATTGATTATGTGCCCTGGCATCGCACACCCACCTGGGCAGTTGATGCTGCATAGCCCTTGTGATTGATGTATGCAGCCCCCCGGGCCAGGTGGTTGATGGTCACATGGGTGCAGTCTATTGCCCCTAGCATGCCAGGCATACGTACTACCCTTTGGAACTCCTGTATGTTTGCTGTGCACTCCGCCGGTGTGATGGGGAAATGGATGTACTCTGCAGCATGTGGCAGCAGTGCGCTGAGGAATTGGGTGAGGTGGTGGGACGTGGCTGACTGGGTTATGCCTGTGGTGTCCCCAGTTGGTCTCTGGAAGGTACCCGTGGTGAGCAAGCACATGCAAGCTGTTACTTTAGTCTCCACTGACAAGGCATGGCTCTGTCGTGTGGGTGCCTGCATCACATCACTGCACAGCTCACAGAGCCGCCTCAGAATTGCCCTATTCAGGTGGTACTGGCCCACAATATCAATATCACTGTACAGCTCGAAGCTGGTGCAGGCTCAGTGCTGCCTATTGGGGGCATACCACCGATGGGCCCTTCCACGGCCACGCCACCCTGCTGCTCGCCTTCTCACCCCCCCTCATAACTTCCTCCATCTGGAAGGTGGCACTGGCTATGTCCCTGGCTTGTGTTCACCCCCCCAGCAGCTGTTACTGTATTCCCCCTGCTGTTCTCCCTGCTACTTCCCCTGCACCAGGAACACCTGCCTGTGGTGGCCTCTGTGCTGTGTGGCACTTCCCCCTTCTGCACTGGCTGTGGCTCCCTACACCTTCCCTGTGCCTGTGTGTTCAGGGTGCCCTTTCCCTGGCCTGCCCTGTGTGTCCCTCCTGCTCTGCCTGTGTGGCTAGAGTTCTGCCTCATGTGGCTTCCCCGTAGCATTCTTGCACCTCTCCCTTGCTCCTTTTTATTTTGGCTCATTTCCGCTATGGCGTAACTTCCGCTTGCTCCCCTATTGTGCATGGCGCAAGTTGTTGAATATCGCACTGTGTCATTTATGCATGGTTCCTCCCCCTTCAGTTGCGCATGCCTTCGTTATCATTGTGCTGTTGCTCAGCATGATTTCGGGGGCTCAACTGCCTCCTGCTGAATATCGCAGAATGGTGCAATTTCGGAATTGCGCAGGCGTAACCCAATTGCACATGGCTCAACTCTTTTGAATATCTGGGCCAATGTGTTATGTGGAAAAGCCTGAAGCTAATTATAAGGTTGAGAAGCTTGATGTTCAGCATATCCATTTTATGACGCTTCCAGAGGAAGAAAAGCAGGTTGCGATGTATTAGTGTGAGATCATAAATGCTTTGATGTCTGTGTGACAGAGGATGCTGTTTAAATGTCAGAGATGTCATTTGACACATCTGAGTTATGCTGAGGATTGTAGAATGTAATACTTTAAAAATATATCCTGTGGTTGTATAAGATATATATTTTTTAAATATAATCTGACAGAGGAGGAGCTAACTGACCTCACCAAAAAGGGGTTGGCCAATACAGTTGTTTCAGGAATAATTCTCTTTTACAGAGACACACATTTTGACCTGGACTCTGACCATGAAATGTCTTGGGAGCACTTAAGCAAGTATTTAGAGACTAAGTACTGTAGTAGGAATCTTCACTGTTTAAACTTTGTTTTTTTAAAAAGATCTGTATGTCTTTTGATATAAGAGTTCTGTATTTTGTGTTTCACATATTTTTAACTATTTTAATAAAAATCTAATTTTAGAGCAAACCTGGTCTGTCTTTGAATTGCTTTCTTTTGCTAAGAAATATTTATGGTTATAGCAGACAGCAGACATAAGCTTGTAGGGTGGTACCAAACTGGAAAGAGAAGCATTTTAAATCTGAGGTCTTTATTAAAGTTTTAAAGGGTTCATCGCTGAATACCTGGTAAGGTGCCCATAGGCAAAGATATCTTCCCCAAGACAGATATATCTGAGCCTGTGCATTGGGTATGCTAGCAAGAGGTTAACAGTTTGAATTCCTCCAGAACTGGAGACCAAAGGTTGATCCGAACTCACAAAAACAGACAAGAGGATTACCTTGTCTGTTACACTGTTCACAAGACTGTGCTCAGAGGTTGGCACTTTGGGAGCAGAGGGCCTGACCTGCTGAGTGAATCTGTGACAGATTGGTTGGCAGCGGTGGCATAATTTTGGTATCACAAGCTTTATTGTTCTGTCAGCTGAGACCATAAGCTCTCTTGCAAAGAAAGAAAAACTTAGTTTTATTTTAAAAAGGAAACAGAACTATATATCACTTGGTGTACAGTCAAGTTCCTACCTATTTTATTGTTTTTCTAAAGTGCAAAGTCAGAGTAGCAGTAGTTAGTAAAGATGGCATCCAACTACAGCAGGCACACTGTAGAACAGTTAAAACAGTTGTGCAAGGACAGAGGAGTCCTTTTTGAGGTGACAGCCAAAAAGCAGAACCTCATAGAGGCCTTGACGGTAGCAGATACCCAGAGCAGGGAGTCACAGACCGTGACTGAAAGGGACCAGACCTCAAGTGTGGCAGAACTAGCGGCCAGTGAGGGGTTCCAAGCCAATGAGGAGGACAGCAGGGCCACTGTCAGTGAAGGGCCACAGCAGCAGGGACGAGTCACCAGTATCCTGAATCCAGAAGTTCTCAGGTTGCAACTTGAGTTGCGCAGGATGGAGCTGGAGTCCCAGGAGAGGAGAGAGCGAGAGACATGAGAGGCGGACCGTGAGGCAGAGTGAGAATGCAGAGAGGCAGAGCGACATCAGAGGGAGGCAGACCATGAGAAGTGTGAGCACCAGTGAGATGCAGAGGCGAAGAGAGAACAAGAACGCCAAGATGCAGACCGTGAGGAGCAGGAGTGCCAGAGGCAACACGAGCTGGAGAAGATGCAACTCTGACCAGTGGCACCAGAGCAGGTAAGTAGCTTAGGTTTAACTGGGACTGCAGGACTGGGTTACAAATTGAACTCCAAATTAATAGCTGAGTTTAAGGACAGGGAGGACATGGACACCTTTTTTAATTCTTTTGAAAAAGTTTGTATTCAGGCTAAAATTCCTAGAGAGTCCTGGAGCTTCCTTCTATCCCCGCTACTTCCTGGGAAAGCTTGAGATGCATTGGGTCAAATGGACAATGATGATTACAGAAAGCTTAAAGCTGCACTATTAAAAAAGTTTGAATTAACTGCTGAAACATACAGAGCTAAATCACGTAAGCTCAGGAGGGGCCCTGATATGAGCTATGAGGAGTTAGCCATGAAACAACGTCAGTTTTTAAAATGTTGGTGGGAAGGAATTGAGGCAAATTCTGTTGATAAAATTGAAAATTTGATTTTATTAGAACAGTTTTATTGGGCTTGCCCAGCAGAGCTAAAAACCTGGCTAGAGGATCAAGATCCAAAAACAGTGCAAGAGGCTGCTGAACTCTCGGACTGCTATGCCAAGAGCAGACCTGCTCTGAGAATGAATGGGGCAGACGTAGCAGTACAGAAAGGGAAAAGCATGCCTTCAGGGCAGCTAAAACCCTCACTGCCTCCACCGAAACCAGTTAGCCCCAGGTTTCAACGAAAAGATTTCTCTGCTAAGAAATGCTTGTTGGTTATGTAAAGAAACTGGGCACATTACAAGACAGTGTCCAAGAAGGTCAAGCAATAATGTGCAAAGTGGTACTAGAAAAGAAGTGGGTTGTTTGTGTGTCCCTGAGAGCATGCCAGTGAACATGAGGGAACACATGCACCCAGTCATGGTGAAAGGGGTACAGACGTAGGGGTTAAGGGACACAGGGGCATCCCTGACATTGGTAAAAGGGTATCTGGTCCAGCCTGGTCAACTTATACCCAATAAGTACGTGACTGTACAGGACTTTGCGGGTGAAGAGAAAACATTGCCACTGGCCAGTGTTCTCCTGGACTGGGGTGAAACAGAAGGAACTGTGCAACAGGTGGCTGTAGCTAAAATGTTAGCAGTAGATGTGATCCTGGGTAACAATCTCCAACAGGGGATGGTATGTGCAGTTATCCATAGCCAAGCGGCAAGGGAAAAAAGCAGTTCCCTGAACCACACAGAAACCAGTGTGGAAATCACAGAGAGACTGGTTCCCCAGCCTGTGTCTCCAGATGGGGAGACTGATAAAAAGGGGTACAAATTTCCCCAGTAGCGAGTGACCACACAGCTATGGAAGGTTACTCCGAAGAGGGAGGGGTGACCAATTGTCAGACGGTCAGGATTGACAGTGATCCTGAGGACCCTGACACTAGTGCTAGGGACCCTACTTTAGCGACTGAACGGGGACTTGTCCCATGCCTTGGGACTGTGTGAGGGGTTTGTAGCTGCTCAGAGGAGTGACCCTAGTTTAGAGAAGCTGAGGGCTTGGGCAGACTCCGAGGGCACACAGGGAGGTGACGTCAGACATAAGGTTTATTGGGAAAATGGACTTATGTATACACAGGCAGTACAGACAGAGGGAGGGATGCTAGGCAGGCAGCTTGTCATTCCCCAGGGGTATCGTGAGCAGTTGCTCAAAATTGCACATGCTATTCCCTTGTCTGGTCATCTGGGAATCATGGGCACAATGCAGCAGTTGGCCCAGAATTTCTACTGGCCTAACTTCATCCAGCAGGTGAAGCAGTATTGCAGGTCTTGTCACCGGTGCCAAGAAATAGGCAAGGTGGGCAAGATAATCCAAGCCACCCTGATCCCCTTGCCCATAGTGGAGAGGCCATTCCAGAGGGTGGGAATGGATATTGTGGGGCCTTTAAATACCTCCAGCTCCTCAGGGAAGAGATTCATCCTGACTGTGGTGGATTATGCCACCCGGTACCCAGAGGCAGTCGCCTCACTCACTGAGGACAGACAAAGTGGCAGATGCCTTACTTGGGATTTTCTCCCATGTTGGGTTTCCGCAGGAGGTAATCACCGATCAAGGGGGTTCCTTCATGTCGGACCTGATGAAATGTTTATGGGAGAAGTGTGGGGTGATGCAGAGATGCATGACACCATATCACCCACTAGCCAGTGGGTTCGTGGAATGATTCAATAGTACCCTAAAGTCAATGCTCCTGGTGTTTGCTGAACAGCATGGGAGGGACTGGGAGAAATACCTTTCCCAGCTGTTGTTTGCATACAGGGAGGTGCCCCAAGAGTCAACAGGATTTTTCCCCTTTGAACTCTTATATGGATGCCATGTACGTGGACCCCTAGACTTAATCGGGGAGGACTGGGAAGGCATGCATGCCACCCAGGGAACTCCCATTGTGGATTATGTCCTTAGGTTTAGGGAAAGGCTGAAGGAGCTTAGGGGGACAGCCCATAGCAACCTGGCAGCTGCCCAACAGAAACAAAAGGTGTGGTATGACCAGAGAGCCAGAGCTCGCTCATACATTGTGGGTCAGGAAGTCACGGTCCTTATTTCGGTCTGAAAAGACAAGCTGCAAGCTGAGTGGGCAGGACCGTACAAAGTGGTTAGGAAGGTAAATGACGTAAACTACTGTACATTGTGGAGTTACGTGACAGAAGACAGACTGAAAGGAGGTACCATGTCAACATGATGAAGCCATATGCAAATAGGGCTGACATGGTGTTTGCAGTGTGTAGTCATGGGGAGGGGACGGACAAAGAAGACCCCCTTCTGGACTTGCTGGAAGAGAGTGAGCAGGAGTCCTCTGTGGAGGCAGTAAAATTGTCTCCCCGGCTGACCCCGGACCTGGTCCAGAAAGTAAGGGAGGTTTTAGCAGACTTTGTCCCCTTGTTTAGCGCCAAGCCTGGACTAACCCCCTTAGCAACACAAGATGTGGAGACAGGGACACAGACGCCCATATGGCAGATAGCATATCGGGTGTCCGAGGCTGTCCAAAAGGATATTAGGAGGGAAGTGGAGGAGATGCTGGATTTAGGGGTAATCCAGAGATCCCACTGCCCCTGGGCCTCACCTGTAGTCCTTGTGCCCAAGCCAGATGGCTTAACTCATTTCTGTGTGGACTGTCATGAACTAATTGCAGTCACGAAGTCCAACGCCCATCCGATGCCCTGGACAGATGAACTCCTGGACAAGTTGGGAGGGGTGACCTACCTTATGACTAGTGACCTGACCAAGGGGTATTGGCAGGTAGAATTGACAGACAGAGCTAGGGAGAGGTCGTCCTTCATCACTCCGATAAGCTTATTTGAGTTTAAAGTAATGCCTTTCGGATTGAAGCACGCCCTGGCCACTTTCCAAAGGTTGGTGAACCAGGTGTTGAATGGTGCTGAGGAGTACGCTCTAGCGTACCTGGATGACATTGCCATCTTCAGTACCCGCTGGGAGGAACAACTTTCACACCTTAGGAAAGTGCTGGGCAGGATACAGAGGGCCGGGCTCACTGTCAAAGCCGAGAAGTGCCAGGTGGCCATGGGGGAAGTGGCATACCTCGGGCATGTGGTAGGCCGGGGACAGCTCCGTCCTGACCAAATAAAGATAGAGGTGATTCAGGCATGGCCCAAGCCAGAAACCCAGAAGCAGGTCAGGAGTTTTCTAGGGACAGCAGGGTACTACAGAAAGTTTGTACCTAATTACAGTACCCTGGCTGCTACCCTATCTGACCTGACAAAGAAAAAGATGCCAAAGAAAATTACCTGGGGCCTAGCCTGTGAGGAAGCCTTTACCAGACTGAAGGAGGCACTGTGCAGTGCTCCCATTTTGTCAAGTCCAGACTATAGCAAAACCTTTATAGTTCAGATGGTTGCCTCAGAAGTGGGTATTGGGGCAGTACTTAGCCAGACGTCTAGCCAAGGGACAGACCACCCAGTTGTGTACCTGAGCAGGAAGCTTATTCCCAGGGAGCAAGCCTACTCCATGGTGGAAAAGGAGTGTCTTGCCATAGTGTGGGCCCTGAAGAAATTAGAGCCATACTTGTATGGGCAGCATTTTGTGGTGCAGACTGACCACAACCCCCTGGTTTGGCTGACACAGATGGGGAAAAATAATGGCAGACTACAAAGATGGAGTCTTGCTTTACAAGGGTATGATCTAAAAATCATACATAGGGCTGGAGCGAAGAACAAGAACTCAGATGGGCTGTCTAGGGTCTATGAGGAGTGACCTGATTTGGGAAGCTCAACCCATGTAGGGGATAGATCCCCCAAATTTAGTCTAGGTGGGGAGGAGTGTGAAGTAGACAGCCAGTTCTGAGTGCTGTATTATATTTTTTTAATATAAAATGTATTAATGTCGCTGCTGAAAATTCAAATGCTCTAGGAATGACCTCTCTCATTCCCCCCCCACCCCAGATTCCAGCTGAAGGATGGATGCCATGAGACAAATGCAGAGACTGCATGTGAGATTATACACAAACAGATTTTAGAAACAATGTGTTACATGGAAAAACCTGAAGATAATTAGAGGGTTAAGAAGCTTGATGTTCAGCATATCCATTTTATGACGCTTCCAGAGGAAGAAAAGCAGTGTGTGATGTATTAGTGTGAGATCATAAATACTTTGATGTCTGTGTGACAGAGGATACTGTTTAAATATCAAAGAGATGTAATCTGACACACATGAGTTATGCTGAGGATTGCAGAATATAATACTTTGAAAATACATCCTGTGGTTGTATAAGATATATATTTTTTAAATATAATCTGACAGAGGAGGAGCTAGCTGACCTCACCTCACCAAAAAGGGGTTGGCCAATACAGTTGTTTAAGGAATAATTCTGTTTTACAAAGACCCACATTTTGACCTGGACTCTGACCACGAAACATCTTGGGAGCACTTAAACAAGTATTTAGAGACTAAGTACTGTTGTAGGAATCTTCACTGTTTAAACCTTGTTTCTTTTAAAAGATCTGTATGTCTTTTGATATAAGAGTTCAGTATTTTGTGTTTCACATATTTTTAACTATTTTAATAAAAACTCTAATTTTAGAGCAAACCTGGTCTGTCTTTGAATTGCTTTCTTTTGCTAAGAAATGTTTATGGTTATAGCAGACAGCAGACTTAAGCTTGTAGGGTGGTACCAAACTGGAAAGAGAAGCATTTTAAATCTGAGGTCTTTATTAAAGTTTTAAAGGGTTCATCTCTGAATACCTGGTTAGGTGCCCGTAGGCAAAGATATCTGGCCCCCCGAAGACAGATATAACTGAGCCTGTGCATTGGGTGTGCTAGCAAGAGGTTAACAGTTTGAATTCCTCCAGAACTGGAGACCAAAGGTTGATCTGAATTCACAAAAACAGACAAGAGGGTTACCTTGTCTGTTACACTGTTCACAAGACTGCACTCAGAGGTTGGCACTTTGGGAGTACATAGCCTGACCTGCTGAGTGAATCTGTGACATGTACCAGTTGGTGTTACAAATCAAAATTGTTGAACATGGCCCCGACTCCACGAAGTGCCCTATGCAAAAGCTTATTGAGATTCTGCTCACAGTTTCCCCTTCGACAAGTGAATGTGAAAGAGAATTTTCAAACATTAATTTCATTAAAAACAAATTACGAACAACCATGACACAATAGTCTTTCAAGAATCAGCTGCTTATCATGACTACAGGACCATCAGACTCTGAATTTGGTCCACTGCCATCAGTAAAGTACTGGTTTGACAGTAGTCTGGGTGCTGTCATTCCTCTGGTCACAAATGTCCATCAAAAGAAACAGAAGAAAATCAGCATGAAGCAAGCTGCAGTATTACTGCTATCTTATAATATTTTCTGTCTCTCCGTAACCTTTCCCTGACTGTCACTGGAGCATCGTAAGAGGGAAAAATAAATAATTTTCTTTTTTCGGTAATGATACTGTGTGTCACTGAAAAATGTTGTGACTTACTGGATCCTGATATGGACTTGCCCAAAAAATGTATCATAAGTCCTGGACTTATGCATCCCCAAAAAATGTTTCAACCCCTGCATACCAGCACCTACACACTAGTGCTGTTTCAGTACCAACAGAGTTACAGAGGAAAGTAATTTCCATACCAGCAGAGTTACACAGGAGTGCTGTTTCCATACCAGCAGTTACACACTAGTGCTGTTTCAGTACCAACAGAGTTACAGAGGAGAACCACTTCCATATCAGCAGGGTTACATACTACTGCTGTTTCCATACCAGTAGAGTTACGTAGGAGTGCTGTTTCCATACCAACAGAGTTTCACAGAGGTGCTGTTTCAGTACCATCAGAGTTACTCAGGAGTGCTGTTTCTATACCAGTAGAGTTACACAGAAGTGCTGTTTCCATACCAGCAGAGTTACACAGGAGTACTGTTTCTATACCAGTAGAGGTACACAGGAGTACTGTTTCTATACCAGTAGAGTTACACAGAAGTGCTGTTTCCATACCAGCAGAGTTACACAGGAGTACTGTTTCTATACCAGTAGAGTTACACAGGATTGCTGTTTCCATATCAGCAGTATTACACAGGAGTGCTGTTCTATACCAGCAGAATTCCGTAGGAGTAATGTTTCACAGAGTTACACAGGAGTGCAGTTCCATACCAGCAGAGTTACACAGGAGTGCTGTTTCCTTACCAGCAGTGTTACACAGGAGTGCTGTTTCCATACCAGCAGAGCTACACAGGAGTACTGTTTCCTTACCAGCAGAGTTGCACACTAGTGCTGTCTCTATGCCATCAGAGTTACACAGGAGTGCTTTTTCCATACCAGCAGTTACACACTAGTGCTGTTTTATTACCAACAGAGTTACACAGGACAGCCATTTCCATATCAGCAGTGTTACATACTAGTGCTGTTTCCATACCAGCAGAGTTACACAGGAGTGCTGTTTCCTTACCAGCAGTTACACAGGAGTGCTGTTTCCATACCAGCAGAATTATACGGGAGTATTGTTTCCATGCCTGTAGAGTTAAAGAGGAGTACTGTTTCCACACCAGCAGAGTAACACCAGAGTGCTGTTCCCTTACCAACGGAGTTGCACACTAGTACTGTTTCCTTACCAGCAGAGTTACACAGGAGTGCTGTTTCCATACCAGCGGAGTTATATAGGAATGCTGTTCCATACCAGCACAGTTACACAGGAGTGCTGTTTCCATACCTCCAGAGTTATACAGGAGTACTGTTTACTTAGCAGGAGAGTTAAACATGACTGTTGTTTCTATGCAAGCAGAGTTACACACTAGTGCTGTTTCCATATCAGCAGACATACACAGGAGTACTGCTTCCATACCGGCAATTACATAGGATTGCTGTTTCCATACAAGCAGAGTTACACAGGAATACTGTTTCCTTAGCAGGAGAGTTAATCATGAGTGTTGTTTCTATACCAACAGAGTTACACACTAGTGCTGTTTTCATACCAGTAGACTTACTCAGGAGTGCTGTTTCTATACCAGTAGAGTTACACAGAAGTGCTGTTTCCATACCAGCAGAGTTACACAGGAGTACTGTTTCTATACCAGTAGAGGTACACAAGAGTACTGTTTCCATACAAGCAGAGTTACACAGGAATACTGTTTCCTTAGCAGGAGAGTTAATCATGAGTGTTGTTAATATACCAACAGAGTTACACACTAGTGCTGTTTTCATACCAGCAGACTTACACAGGAGTATTGTTTCCATACCAGCAGAGTTACACAGAAGTGCTGTTTCCTTACCAGCAGATTTACATACTGGTGCATGTTATGGTGTGTAGGAATAAACTTCAGATGAGGTACATTTACAGATTTAAAACACATCTTAGTGTGACATTTATTTTACAAAAGTTAGAAAAATAATAAATGGAAACAAAAAAAATTGTAAAGAAAAATCACTACTTAACATCAGTAGTTTCTCACATAATACAGTCCTGAATCTTAGAGCTCCTAATACCCTTCTCATCTGCATTCAACAGCTTGTCTACAGTAGCACCTCTGTCCTTCACTTTCAAGACTGAATTCTCCTGGACTGAACTGAGGTGAACTCAGTGAAGAGGTTTTATATCTTTTAGTGGGGTCACCTGACTGAGCCCTTTCTATTTACATGTCTGGACATGTTGTTTCAAAACCAAGAGGGGGGTGTTTCGGGGACTTCCTGGTTCAGTTAAAGGTACAGTGTTTATCTCCACAGATATTGGCTCTCTATATCTCTGATCCACAGTGACTACTTTTATAAAGCATACCACCTTATACAGTAATAGGTTTATAGTGTGAATTTATGAAAATACCTTAAGAATTTCTTATAACTGTACTAATCATGAAATTATTGTTGTTTATATGGCTTCTGAATCCTTTTTATTTAAAATGCTTTATTAACTGTAGGTATTCCTATTTAAAATAGCCATTGTGTTTGTTGTACACAAAATGCACTTATGCACTTTACATAACACCTCTCTGGGTGTTTGGCATCATTCCAGGGACTGAATAGATGAAAATGGAAAAATAATGAAAAGAGAGAACTAGTAGGAAGTTTAGTCGGGATAGTAAAAAGCTACACTAGGTGGCCAACCTAGGGTAGGGTGGAAAAAGAAGAAAAGCAAAGAGAAAACTGTTAACTGTTGCACAACAGAAGGTTTGGTAGCTAGGAAATAAGGAGATAGAAAAGTGGTCCATCAGTCACAGCTGAGGGTATAGCCTAACTCCACCACACACCTCCCTCCTTAAGAAAAACGCAGTTCTCAGAACTATATTGTTTTTTTCAAGAACCCCCTCTCAGTCATAAGTATTCTACCAAAACAGTAGAATGGGGGTTGGTTGAAACTTGCTCTCACCTGCTATGAGAGCTTCACCCCAGGGTCCCTTAATTCAGCTATTTTTAGTATTGTCCACCATACTAAGTTACTTCAATATGACAATACTTTCGCAACATTACCCTGGGGCTGTCATACAGTTCAGCATGGTACCTATCTATGCTCTCAGAAGACTTCAGTCTGTAGTGATTGTCTCTCCCCTATCTATTTCACTCTGGTTACTACAACTCAGACATTTCATCATATGTAATATCAGGCACCCATCAATAGGCATTGTTTCAGCACCCATCACTTGGCATCATTTCAGCCCTGTGTACCCACTATTGTACCTTCATCAGTATATTAAAAAAGAGGAAGTAATATATAGCAGTTTCATGCTTACTTCTCTCCCAGTTTCTGATGCCACTTTTTCAGCAAGTTGGCATGGTAAATCTTTCTACTCATACGCTTCTCTGGGGTCTCAATCTCATACGTGATGGGGCCTGCCTGACGTACTACAGTACATGGCCCTTGCCACTTCATTAATAATTTCTGCTCTGAGGAGGGCAACAATAATTCCTTCTCCCCTGGGGTAAATGTCTTGTCTCCCACCTTCAGGTCATATTGTTCCTTCTGGATCTTATGTGCCTCCACACAGCTTTGATGGGCCATGGTGGTATAAGCGATCAACCTCTTTCTCAATTGTCCCATATATTCAACAATGTTTAAATGTCACACATCAGTCCCTTCTTCCCAGAAATCTGTAACTACATCTAATGGGCCTTGGGGATGTCAACCATATAACATTGAGAATGGAGACTAACCTGTCGAGGCCTGGGGCATTTCCTTAAGGCAAACAAAAGAAATGGCAAAAAGGTATCCCATTTCCTCCCTTCCTCTTGCACAAACTTACAGTGCATTCGCTTCAGTGTTTGATTGAATCATTCCATTAGTCCTTCTGACTGAGGATGATAAGGGGAGGTTCAAACAGTCACTATTCCCAGTAACTTGTAGAGCTCTTTTAACAAAGCTGCATTGAAGTTTGTGCCCCTGTCTTTAAGTATCTCTTTTGGGATTCCTAGGAGGCTAAGCACCTTAACCAACTCCTCAGCTATCCTTGGTGTAGTGACTGTGCGCTTTGGTATGGCCTCCGGGTATTTCATGGCATAGTCACTTATCACCAAGATGAATTGGTTCCCTGGGGTCCCACAATGTCCATACCTATTCTTTCAAAACGGTTGGTAGCCAAGGGTAGGAGCATAAGGGGCACCATGTCCTTTCTGTCTATTTGGGCCACTTGTAGGCACCCTTTACATGCTTGGCAATACTTGGCTATTTGATCATATGGTCCTGGCCAATAAAATCTCTGTAGAATGCGCTTCAGGGTGCAATCCCACCCTGCATGGCCAGCCCATGGGAGATCATGCCCTAAAAACGTTATTGGCTCCCTATACTTCTCAGGCACCAATAACTGTTCTGCACTTTCTTCAGTGTCTGGAGTGGTAATAACCTGTACAATATATCATATTTCAATATAATCACAGGGGCCCCTTTTGACAATTCCTGTCCAACCTGTGAAAAAAAGTTTTTAAAGAAACATCACATTTCTGTGCCGCAGCTATATGAATGCTAATAAACATAGACTAGATTTTTGTTTCAGGAAGTCCATTTATAGTCTGGTTCCAGTGTCTTTGCTGTTTTTTTCTTCTGGTTCAAGGGTTTTCTATCCTTACCAGGGTCCTCAATAACATGCCCTTTAAAATGGAAGGTATCTTCCAAAGTCCGCTGTTTCTGGTATTGGGCCCTGGTAGTCACAGCTGTGACCATCCCTTGCTCAGTTATCAGTGTTGGAAAGTTTGGGAAATCATGACCTAGAACTATAGGCACCAGTAGGTTGGGCACCAGTCCCGCTGTGACTACCTGGTTCTGTCCTTCAATATCCACCACTATTGCAGCAGTTGGGTAGTGGCGTGTGTCCCCATGGACACATACAATTCTCATGTCTGGCCCTCCTGGTTGTATATCAGTCACCAGTTCTGGACGAATCAAAGTATTCTTACTGCCAGTATCAATCAGGCCCAACACAGTTTGATTGTTAATAGAAATGTCTCTTACAAAGTAACCATCATTCAACAAGGACAAATTGGTGGCATTAGCTCCAGGTTGGGTACAAAACCTAGCATGGTGTCCTTTACCCTGACAATTCCAGCAGAGGGGGTCTGGATTAAAAGGTCTGGCTCCTTGATTTGGTCATCCCTCTGTCCTATGAGTATATTCATTGGAGGCTCGATTAACTCATTGCCTCCTAGAAATGTCTGTAGGCATCAGCAAATCTAACTATAGTGTGTCCCAGAATGCCTACAGAAGTCACCTACAGACTTTTGTATGCCCTAGAAACATCTGGAGAAGTCACTCACATATTTTAATATTACTCGCCAGCCAGAATTGATTAGAACTGACTGCATAGTACCATTAGAAAGGTAATGTTGTGCTGAACAACCTTGCCACTGACACTTTGTGTGTATCTTGTTCACTTTAGGAGTTATTCATATTTGTTTATGACATTTTGTCAATCTAGAACCACCTAAGCACTTTGAAGAAAACACACATTCTGGGCATCTTAGCCAGTATAAAACAAAAACCAAACTGAGTACAGTTGATTGCATAGAACCGTTGGAAAGGCAATTTTGTGTGGAACAACTTTGCCACTGATACGTTGTGTGTGTCATGTATACTTCAGAAGTTATATGCACTGGTTTATGGTATAGTGTGTATGGTTCAGATTTGTCCCTCAAACCTCACCAATACACCTTGACTCAAAAGTTGAAAAATTGTGTTTAATACTACAGAAATAGCTGTTTGTTTTAGAAACAAATTATTAAAATTACATCTAATGTCTGGATGCTTAATTTGGTGTTGATATGTTACATATTTCCCAACAAAAAAAGGTTTATGGTGCATTTTTTAGTGAAAAAAATATTTTGTTTTGCTGTTTCAACCAGCACAGAAATAAAACTGAATTACCTGCTATTCCTTGCATATCACTGTTGGAAAGGTAATTTTATGCTGAATAATTTTGCCACACATACTTTGTGTCTAGCACTTATGGTTTTTGTGCTATTAGCATTTGTTTGCGGCATGCCAATTATGGCTTGATTTTACTTAGAAGGGCCCAGGATTAACTGTTAACAGTATACAGGAGACAAGTGCTGTAACTTCAGAAAGTTTCTGTGGAGGCAATGAGTTAATAACAGGAGCTTTCATTGTTTGAGGGGGCAGGTGTAATGAGCTCAGTTCTATAACCTTTTCTCAGGGGCTGCCATGCAAATAAAAAGTTTTCTGCCAAAGTGATGGCTAACTCGGCTATCTCTGGGTGATGTTCTCTAACCCATATTTGTACTTCAGTGGGCAATATTTGGAGATATTGTTCAAGTACCAAAGTCTCAATCATGTCTATGACAGATTTCCCCTCAGGCTGTAGCCATTTTAAACATAGTTCCCTTAGCCTGGTAAAGGTTGCCCTAGGGACATCGTTCTGATAGTGTTTAAGGGAACGAAACCTCTGCCTGTAAGTCTCTGCATTTATATCATATCTTTTAAGAATCTCCTTTTTTGCTAGGTCATAATTTTCGATATGCCTGCTGTCTATATTGCTGTACACTAACTGTGCTTGCCCAGTAAGGTACAGAGCAAGGCATTCTACCCACTGTCTCTGATCCCACCCACAGGCTCGGGCAACCCTCTCAAACATAGTTAAATACACTTCTGCATCATCAGTTGCTGCCATTTTAGTCAGTTTAATGTCTTCTGGATTATTACGTGGTGGTTCTTCCCCCTATGGTCCTTGTCCAGTCAGTTGGAGAGCTCGCAAGGTGTCTGCCCACCTCTGGTCCTGGTGTCTCCATTCCCATTCTCTTTCTCTATTGTCTCACTCACTTTGTCTCTCCATATCCATTTGCTTAACTGCCAACCATTTCAATATTCCTCTGATGTCCTCTGGTGGTTCCTCATATGGTGTCTCCTCATGTGGGGTTTCCTTCTCTTCATCCATCATTCCTGCACTCAACGTCACCTCCAGCACCGTCTTCCTCCATGTTCCATCAAACTCCAATCCAGTTAGTAATTCCCCTCCAGTCCTTCTCACCTGGGCTGTGGTATGTACACTGGGAAGTCCCGTCCTCCTCCAGAACCTTGTCCTCCACGGGGTCCTGTAGGTGTGGAATCCTGGTCTTTGCCCCTATGTCTGGATACCAGGGCTGGTATATGGGTACTGATTTCCCCCTTGTTTCTCTAGACAACCAGTACTGTCCCACTTGTGACATCAAGTTTGTCACAGCACATGGAAATAAACTTCAAACGAGGCAAATTTACAGGTTTAAAACACACTGTGATGTGATATTTGTTTTTCAAAAGTTAGAAAAATAATAAATGAAAACAAAAAAAAGAATTGCAAAGAAAATCACTTCTTAACATCAGTAGATTCTCACATAATACAGTCCTAGATCCTAGAGCTCCTAAGACCCTTCTCATCTGCATTCAACAGCTTGTCTACAGTAGCACATCTGTCCTTCACTCTCAAGATTGAACTCTACTGGACTGAATTGTGGTGAACTCAGAGAAGAGGTTTTATATCTTTTAGTGGGGTCACCTGACTGAGCCCTTTCTATTTACATGTCTGGACATGTTGTTTCAAAACCAAGGTGGGGGGTGTTTCAGGGGACTTCCTGATTCAGTTAAAGGTACAGTGTTTAACTCCACAGATATTGACTCTCTATATCTCTGATCCACAGTGACTAAACACTTTTATAAAGCATACCACTTTATACAGTACCAGGTTTATAGTGTGAATTTATGAAAATACCTCAAGGATTTCTTATAACTGTACTAATCATGAAATTATTATTGTTTTATATGGCATTTGAATCCTTTTTATTTAAAAAGGCTTTTTTTAACTGTATGTATTCCTATTTAAAATAGCCTTCATGTGTTTTGCACACAAAATGCATTTATGCACTTTACACAATACCTCTCTGGGTGTTTGGCATCATTCCAGGGACTGGATGGATGGAAATGGAAAAAGAATGAAAGGAGAGAACTAGTAGGACGTTTAGTAGGGATAGTAAAGAGCTACACTAGGTGGCCGGCCTAGAGTAGGGGGAGAAAAAAGAAAAGCAAAGAGAAAAGCGTTAACTGTTGCGCAACAGACATTTTGGTAGCTAGGAAATAAGGAGATAGAAAAGTGGTCCATCAGTCACAGCTGAAGGTATAGCTTAACTCTGCCACAGTGCTGTTTCCTTACCAGCAGAGTTACACTAGAGTGTTTTTCCTTAACTGCAGAGCTTATGGGAGCGCTGTTTCCATACCAGCACAGTTACATAGGTGTGCTGTTTCCATACCAGCAGAGTTACACAGGAGTACAGTTTCCATTCCAGCAGAGTTATACAGGAGTGCTGTTCCTTATCAGCAGAGTTACACAGGAGTGCTTTTTCCATAAAAGCACAGCTACACACTAGTGCTGTTTCCATACCAGCAGAGTTACACGGCAGTGCAGTTTCCTTACCAGCAGAGATATACAGGAATACTGTTTCCATACCAGTAGAGTTACACAGGAGTACTGTTTCCATACCAACAGTGTTACACAGAAGTGTTGTTTCCAGTCCAGCAGAGTTACACAGGAGTGCTGTTCCTTATCAGCAGAGTTACACAGGAGTACTGTTTCCATGCCAATAGTGTTACACAGAAGTACTGTTTCTGTACCAGCAGTGTCACACATTGGTGCTGTTTCTATACCAGCAGAGTTACACAGGAGTGCTGTTCCTTATCAGCAGAGTTACACAGGAGTACTGTTTCCATGCCAACAGTGTTACACAGAAGTACTGTTTCCATACCAGCAGTGTTACACATTGGTGCTGTTTCTGTACCAGCAGAGTTACACAAGCATGCTGTGGCCAGATTCATAAAACATTGCCCCGGCACAAACCCAGTTTGCACTGTGCAAACTGGGTTTTGCACCATAGTGGTATTCACAAAACCCAGTTTGCACCTGTGCAAAGTTGTGAGGGGGATCACTGTGCAAATGAGGGGGAGGTGTCCTGCATATCCCCACAGTCCCATTCACAAATATTTTTCCCCACACAAGGGCCTTTTGCAAAGGCCCTTGCATGGAAGAAATATCGCTGACCAAGACTTGGCGGCATTCCATGTGACTTTAGTGGTTGGCGGAGGTACTACAGCCCCAACCCCCCTCCCCATGCTCTGATTGCCATTCCATAATGAAAAACTGTAATCTCTGGTAGTCCAGTGTTGCCCCATGCTCCAGTCACCCTCCTGTAATAAAAACTGTAATCTCTGGTAGTCCAGTGGTGCCCTCTCCATGCTTTGATCACCCTCCCATAATAAAAAAACTGTACTGTCTGGCAGTCCAGTGGTGCCCACCCCACCATGCTCCAGTTGCTGTTCCATAATAAAAAAGTGAATCTCTGGCAGTCTAGTGGTTACCTCCCCACCATACATCGATCATCATCACATGATAAAACAAGTGACCCAGGCAGTCTAGTGGACCCCCTCCCACCCCACCACTCACCTAATAAAGGCAAGAAAACTGACTGGGCCCCACCATCCCAACCCCTGTATAAGACCTAGCAATATGTCTTGGTGGTCTAGTGGACCCCCATCTCCCTACACTGTGAAGTTGTGACCCACCACCCCGCTGCCCTTCAAACCAACCCCCAACCAACGACCAGCACAGCCCTCCACTCACCGCCATGGCTGGCTGCCCAGTGGCTCATTTGCATGACTGCCCTTGTGAATGCCAAGATAGCACACCAGTGCTGTTACTTGCAGGGGTATTCACATGGCTGCAGGTTGGGGCTGCGCTGGTGGGGTTAGAGGTAGCGGAATTGGTGTTACCACTGCCTCTACCTAGCTCTAGTCACAGTTGCATAGTGCCATATGCTATCCATCTGTGAATAGCATTTTTTTATATCTGGGCAATTACAAGGTGCAACGCAAATGTTTGCATTGCACTTTGCGATGTTTAGTGAATCATGCCCCTGTTTCCTTACTAGTAGAGTTACACAGGAGTGCTGTTTTTTACCAGCAGAGTTACACTGAAGTGCTGTTTCCTTGCAAGCAGAGTTAATTCCATGACTGTATATTACACTGCGGTACAGTTTCCATACCAGAAGAGTTAATAGAATGGTGGTATATTATCCCAGGATGCAGACTCTATTCCCACAGAGTTAATAGCATGACTGTATATTACAATGTGGTGCAGTCTCTGTACAAGAAGAATTAATAGAATGATGGTATATTATCCCAGGATGCAGACTCTATTTTAGCAGAGTTAAGAGTATGGCTGTATATTACACTGTGGTGCAATCTCTATACTATCAGGATTACTAGAATGGCTTTATATTACACTGGGAGAGTTAATGGGGTGCTGTATATTACAGAAGGATGCAGTCTCTATACTATTAGAGTTAATAGAATTGTTGTATATTACATTGGGGTGTAGTCTGTATACCAGAAGACTTAACAGAATGGTTACACAGCATATTACACCAGGGTACAGACTCTATATAAAAGCAGAGTTAATTCAAGAATTATATATTACACCAGGGTGCAGACTCTATATTAGCAGAATTAATAGTATGGTTATATATTACACTGAGCTGTAGTCTCTATACCAGCAGAGTTAACAGAATGGTTGTATATTACACCAGGGTGCAGACTCTGTACCTGCAGAGTTACTAGAATAGTTATATATTATACTAGGGTGCATACTCTATACCAGCAGAGTTAATAGTTATGTTGAAGTTTAATGAAAACTACTTTTTTCTTTTTTGATGTTGCAGCTGACAGCAGCAAATCATGTGAGCAGCATCACAGCAAGTTATAATGTCACAGTCGATGAGATGAACAAACTGAGTGACCTGAGTATTTCTGGCATTCCCGCCATCGTGGTGCAGAATACCATGCAAGAATTTACAGCTAGTGTTAGAGTGGACTCAGCTGTAGATGCCACTTTTAGGTAAAGAGGTCATTTGTGTTATTTATAGACTTAGTACTGCTACTTTGGTGTATATGAGGATATGTTCTATCATTAAGAAAGGCATGATAATGCTTAAAATTAGAAGGATTTTAATTATGCATTAATAATCAGTAGTGTAATTTTAAGAATAATTTCAGTATACTTAGATTGTAATTATGCATAACTACATTCTGATTACATGATACTAACACTGTATTCTGATTACATGGTACTAACACTGCCTTTCACATGTATCAAGCTTTAGTCTACGTACCTATGTTTTTAGTCTATGTACCTACAGTAGCTTGCCATACCTCAGTGAATTGTCATTTTCCATCATGTTCAAATTTGTTGTAGTATCCCCGTCTGCATAGCTGCACTTTTTTTGAAAAGGTGAAAACAAATCTAAACAAACTCCAGGTACCAGGTAACTACAGTGTTGTAACAAATGACTACATCGCAGGTACAGTTTAGTGTACTTACCTATGAAATTACACTTTAGTAAAAGTGACTTGAAAATAAAACCAATAACATTTTGTGGTTGTTTCTCATAATTCACATGGTTCATTGGTACCAGAGTGTGATGTATAATAATGTCTACAGCACATTTGAGATTTCTTGATGTTAAAAACCTATGCTTTCAAAAAGACCAGAGATGTTTTTTATAACCAAGCGGTGCATTCTACAGGTGAAGTTTTGGAGCACTACTGCACTGCACGTATGGTTGCATATCATCCTGTTATTATTCAAAGAGGATCTTTAGAAGAAACAGAAATGCAGTATATCTTATTGATAGCTGAAAGACTACTGTAGCACAATGATAAGATATTGGGCTCCACGTTTCCAGTGGGTGGTGGCAGGAAGCGTTGGGCAGAAAGTTGACCAAGTGCAGGTACCACCACTACCACCCTTTGGAGCTGTGCACAGGAACTGTTCTTAGTTGCAGGGGAAGAGTCTCCCCCATCAAAGTCACAATGCAAATGAATCACCTGGGTGTTGGTGCTGGACTGTATCATAGTTACTGCAAGCCACAGCATCAGTCACATGGTATGGTACTGTGTTGCAAGTGTGTGTAGTAGATGGTGCTGCCCAGATGTTATATCCCAAAAGTGTTTCCTTCTTACCTAGTGGCCAACTTTGAGCACTTGTTTCATCAAATATTCATGGCCCACTGGTTGTATCTCAAGTAGTCATGAGTCCCAACCCCCCCACATGGCTGGCATTCATTGGAACCCCCATACCTAGGTCATGTCCCTCAGAATTGTAACCCACTGGCCATGTGCATCCAGAATAACCTTCAACATCTGTCCTCTAGTTCCTGTTGCAGATCAAATCATATCACCTCTATCACCTGCCTGTAGCAGTTCAGCCAGAAAGAGGTGTTGTGAATATCTGTGACAGAACCAATGAGGATCACAATGCTTTGTTAATTAGTTTTTTTTTTATTTAATTGGAATATTTGGCCAGGAAAGGCAAACCAAACCACAGCTGATTTCTAGGTGTGACCAAGGAGCACAGGGAAGTTGTGTCGTGCTCACAGTATACTAGTGGCAGTTGTGGGATTCGAACCTGGGTCTGCTGGGTCTGCAGGTTCCCAGCTCAGTGCTGTAACTACTAGGTTATAGTTCAGTATAGCCTACAGGTTAAAGTACTAAGCTGTGAAGCTGTTTATTATCGCAAGTGTACTAGATTTACTGCTTTGAATTTTTAGACACTTAGTAGCTATGGTATAGATTAGTGAATATTTTATCTTTGATTATATCTTTTAGATTTACTGTATATTTAATTGTATTGTAATATTTATTTGTAGGTACTATACCAAAACTCAATAAAACTTTGTTGAGTAAAATTGAGCTGTGAACCTAAAGACCTGGGAGTCCTGGGTTTGAATCCCACAAACATAACTTGCATTCTGCATAATCCTTTACATCATTTGCATGTCCACCTTGCCCCTTCCTCATACAGCTGCAATGTATTTAACAACCATGCAACACAGGCCTGTGACTCCTACTATTTATACAGTGTTGCAGAGTCACAGCTTTTGCTAGATGATCTTGTGACCACTCAGTTAGGGGGATATATGTCATCCAGGAAGAAAGATGCATTTCTGGGATAGTACTGTGCACATTGTTAGAGAGATGCATTTAGGGAGCGCTACTATGCACGTTGCAAGAGAGGTGCATGTCTGGGGTACTACTGTAATATTACTAGAGAGGTACATTTCTGGAGTACTACTGTGCACATTGCTAGAAATATGCATTTCTGAAGTACTACTTTGCACATTGCTAGAGAGATACACTTCAGAAGTACTATTGTGCACATTGCTAGAGAGATACATTTTTGGAGTACTACTGTGCATATTGCTAGAGAGATGCATTTCTGGAGTGTTACTATGCATATTGCTTGAGAGATACATTTCTGGAGTACTACTGTACTCATTGCTAGAACGATGCATTTCTGGAGTACTACTGTGCACATTGCTAGAGAGATGCATTTCTGGAGTGCTGCTGTGCACCTTGCTATAGATATGCATTTCTGGAGTGCTACTGTACAGATTGCTAGAGAGATACATTTCTGGAGCACTACTATGCACATTGCTGGGGAGGTGCATTTCTGGAGTACTTACTTCAAGGAGGCTATAATGCAGGTATAGTGGAGGTAACAAAACAATGTGTTAGGTCAATAAACAAGAGTAAAAGGAGAACTAAAACACTGTAGTTCTTGGGGGGGTGGCAGAAAAAGTAAGAGCTAAGAGGCTACCCATCAAGAAGTATAAGGAGACACAAAGGCATAAGGACAAGGAAATGTACCAGAAGTCTCTGAGAGAGGCAGGAAAGGCAGTGAGGAGCATTAAAGTGCAAATGGAGGAGAGAATAGCTCAATTGTTTAAAAAAGGAGATAAGAAACTCCTCAGGTACATTAGTGAGAGAAGGAAGGCAAAGGCAAGAAGTAACAAAGCTTAGAGAGGCTAAAGGGAAGATAGTGGAGGGAGATGGGGCAAAAAGCAGTGATCCTAAGCAAATATTTCTGTTTAGTCTTCACTGTGGAAGGGGATGGGCAGGGCCACAGCTGGACTTCAAAAGAGCGAAGGATAAGGAGGTAAACACCAGGCCATTCACAGAGGAGAGGATAATAGGAGAGCTGGTGAAGTTAAAGGTGGAAAAAGCCATGGATCTGTAACGAACTAAGGACTGAACTGGTAGCCCTGTTCAGTGAGTCAGTGGACTCAGAAGACTGGAGAAGGGCAAATGTTGTCCCTCTTCACAAATGCAATAGTAAAGAAGAAGCAGCGAACTACAGGCCATTTAGTCTAACCTCTGTAATCGGAAAAATAATGGAGGCACTCGTTAAGGAAAGAATAGTGGAACACCTGGAAGCCAATGTACTGGTGGATCCCAGCCAACATGGGTTCGCTACAGGATGATCCTGTCAAACTAATCTGATAGATTTCTTTGACTGGGTGACAAAGGCAGTAGACCAAGGGAGGTGATAGATATTGTCTTCCTCAATTTCAGCAAAGCCTTTGATGTGGTCCCACATAGGAGACTGGTCAACAAGCTAGGCAACTTGGGGTTGGTATGCAAGGTGGTGAACTGGATTAGAAACTGGTTAAGGGACAGAAAATAGAGGGTAGTGGTGAATGGAACCCAATCAGATGAAAGAGAGGTGACCAGTGGGGTACCTCAGGGGTCAGTTCTGGGGCAAGCCTTCTTCAGTGTCTTCATCAGTGACACTGCAGATGGGCTGGAGGGAAAGGTTTACCTGTTTGGGGATGACACCAAGATCTGCAACAGGGTGGATACTCTGGAGAGGGGTGGAAAGGATGAGAAAAGACCTGGAACTGCTGGAGAGATGATCAGGGGCATGGTAGCTAAAGTTTAATACAAAAAAGTGCAAACTCATGCATGTGGGGAGCAGGAACCCTGGGGCAAGTTACAGGTTGGGGAGAGCTGATGACAGTAACTAAGGAGGAGAGGGATGTGGGGGTCATAATCACAGATGACTTGAAGGCTGCTAGATAGATGACAAAGTCAGTGGGAAAGGCCAGTGGGATGCTGGGATGTATTGGAAGGGGAATCACAAGAACGAAGGAGGGAGGTAATAGTTCCATAGTTCCATTGTGCAAGACCCTGGTGATAACTCACCTTGACTATGGTGTACAGTTCTAGAGACCACACCTTTGAAAGGACATTGACAAAATATAGACGGTGCAGAGGAGGGTGACCAAAATGATGAAGGGATTACATCATAAGCCTTATGAGGAGAGAGTGAGAAACCTCAGTTTGTACATGCTGGAACAAAGGAGGGAGAGAGGTGACATTATAGAAACAAGCAAGCACCTCAAGGGCATTAACAACATGGAAGGGGACAACATATTCCAGATTAATAGTAGTACCAGGACAAGAGAACACACCATGAGACTGAGGGTTGGCCACATAAGGGAAAGGAAACATTGTTTAACAAGGAGTAGCACACTAAGCCAAAGCTTGTTTCCAGATGCGACCTTGGAGCACAAGGAAGTTAAGTGACTTGCTCAGGACCACACAGTATGCACCTAGACTGCTGTGGGATTCAAACCCAGGTCTCCACATCTGCAGCTCAGAACCTTAACCCACTGTGCTATACTGCTTCCTTATTCCTGCATAAGGGGAAATGTCAGGATGTTATTTTTATGGAAAGGATGGTGGATGCATGGAATAGCCTGTCCCAGGAGGTGGTGACATCCCATACAGTGGCAGGCTTCAAACATGCATGGGACAGAAACAAAGGAATAATAGAGATAGGAAGAAAAAGCTAAAGTCAATGACCAGATAGGGTCACTGAACACTTCATTAGGCAACTTAAGCGGGCAGACTGGATGGGCCTAGCGGTTCTTATTTGCCAACAGCATCTATGTATCTATGTACCTGTGTACTTTGCACATTGCTAGAGAGACATATTCCTGGAGTGCTACTGTGCATGTTCTTAAAGAAATGTATTTCTGGAATAGTACTGTGCTTATAGCTGGAGAGATGCATTTCTGGGGTACTGCTGCACACATTCCTAGAGGTACATTTCTAGAGTGCGACTGTGCATATTGCTAGAGAGGTGCACTTCTGGAGTACTACTGCACACATTGCTAGAAGCACATTGTTGGAATGCTACTGTGCACATTGCTAGAGAGATGCATCTCTGGAGTGCTACTGTGCACATTGCTAAAGAGATACATTTCTAGAGTAGTACTGGGCACATTGCTAGAGATGCACCTCTGGAGTATTACAGTGCACACATGCTAGAAGTACATTTCTGGAATGATACTGTGCACATTGCTAGAGAGGTGCATTTCTGAAGTGCTGCTGTGCACATTGTTAGAGAGGTGCATTTCTGGAGTGCTACTGCGCACATTGCTAGAAGTACATTTCTGGAATGCTACTGTGCACATTGCTAGAGAGGTGCATTTCTGAAATGCTGCTGTGCACATTGCTAGAAGTACATTTCTGGAATGCTACTGTGCACATTGCTAGAGAGATGCACTTCTGGAGTACTACAGTGCACAAATGCTAGACAGATGAATTTCTGGAGTACTACTGTGCACATTGCTAGAGAGAGACTGGAGTGCAACTGTGCACATTGCTAGAGATGAGAATTTCTGGAGTACTACTGTCCACACTGCTAGAGAAACTAATTTCTGGAGTGCTTCTGTGTACATTGCTAGATATGTGCATTTCTGGAGTAGTACTGTGCACATTGCTAGAGAGGTGTATTTCTGAACTACTACTATGCACATTGCTAGAGAGGTACAGTTCTGGAGTACTACTGTGCACATTGCTAGAAAGATGCATTCTGAAGTACTACTTTGCACAATGGTAGAGACATGCATTTCTGAAGTACTACTGTGTACATTGCTAGAGAGATGCATGTTTGGAGTGCTACTGTGCACATTGCAAGACAGAAGCATTTCTGGAGTGCTACTGTGCTCATTGCTAGAGAGGTGCATTTCTGAAGTCCTACTGTGCACATTGCTAGAGAGATGTATTTCTTTAGTGCTGCTGTGCACATTGCTAGAGAATTGCATTTCTGGAGTATTACTGTACACATTGCTAGAGAGATGCATTTCTGATGTGCTACTGTGCACGTCGCTAGAGAGCTGCATTTCTGGAATACTACAGTGCACATTGTTAGAGATATGCATTTCTGGAGTACCACTGTACACACTGCTAGAGAGATGCATTGCTGGAGTGCTACTCTGCACATAGCTAGAGAGATGCATTTCTAGAGTACTTACATCAAGGAGGCTATAAAGGAGGTATATTGGAGGTAACAAAATTATGTATTAGGTCAATAGACAAGAGTAAAATGAGAAAAAAAAACACTTTGGTTCTTGGGAAGGGGTGGCAGAAAAAGTAAGAGCCAAGAGGCTAGCCTTCAAGAAGTATAAGGAGACACAAAGGGATGAGGACAAGAAAATGTACCAGAAGTGTCTGGGAGAGGTGGAAAAGGCTGTGAGGAGTGCAAAACCACAAACAGAGGAGAGAATAGCTCAATTGGTTAAAAAAGGAGATAAGAGACTGTTCAGGTACATTAGCGGGAGAAGGAAGGCAAAGGTGGGAGTAGCAAAGCTTAGAGGGCCCAAGGGGGAGATAGTTGAGGGAAATGGGGAAAAAGCAGTGATCCTGAACAAATATTTCTGTTTAGACTTCACTGTGAAAGGGGATGGGCAGGGCTACAGCTAGACTTCAAAGGAGCTAAGGATAAGAAAGTAAACACCCAGTCCAGTCACAGAGGAGAGGAGAGGATCCTAGAAGAACTGATGAAGCTAAAGATGGAAAAAGCCATGGGTCCAGATGGTGTACATCCTCCCAGGGTTCTAAAGGAACTAAGGACTGAACTGGCAGCCCATCTGGCAGCCCTGTTCAGTGAGTACTTAGATACTGGAGTGGTCCCAGAGGACGGGAGAAGGGCAAACGTTGTCCCTCTTCATGAGAGCAGCAGTAGTAAAGAAGAAGTGGGTAACTACAAGCCAGTTAGTCTGACCTCTGTAATCAGAAAAATAATGGAGGCACTTGTTAAGGAAAGAATAGTGGAACACCTAGAAGCCAATGGACTGGTGGATCCCAGGCAAAATGGGTTCTGTACAGGATGATCCTGTCAAGCTAATCTGATAGATTTATTTGACTGATTGACAAAGGCAGTAGACCAAGAGGGAGGCAGTAAATATTGCCTTCCTCAATTTCCTCAAACCCTATGATATGGTCCCACATAGGAGACTGGTCAACCAGCTAGGCAGCCTGTGGTTGGGACACAAGGTGGTGAACTGGATTGGAAAATGGTTAAGGGACAGAAAAGAGAGGATAGTTGTGAATGGAACCCAATCAGATGAAAGGGAGGTGACCAGTGGGGTACCTCATGGGTCAGTTCTGGGGCCAGTCCTCTTCAGACATTGCAGATGGTCTGGAGGGAAAGGTTTGCCTGTTTGCAGATGACAGCAAGAATCTGTAACAGGGTGAAAACTTCAGAGCAAGTGGAAAGGATGAGAAAAGACCTGGAACTGCTGGAGAGATGATCAGGGGCATGGCAGCTAAAGTTTAATGCAAAAAAGTGCAAAATCATGCATGTGGGGAGCAGGAAGCCTGGGGCAAGTTATAGGTTGGGGGGCAGCTGCTGACAGTAACTAAGGAGGAGACAGGCATGGGGGTCATAACCACAGATGACTTCAGGGCTGCTAGGCAGATGACAAAGGCAGTGGGAAAGGCCAGTGGGATGTTGGGGTGCATTGGAAGGGGACTCACAAGCCAAAGGAGAGAGGTAATAGTTCCACTGTACAAGACTTTGGTGAGACCTCACCTTGACTGTGGTGTACATTTCTGGAGACCTCACCTTCGAAAGGGTATTGACAAAATAGAGGTGGTGCAGAGGAGGGCAATCAAAATGGTGGAGGGATTACGTCACAAGCCTTACAAGCAGAGAGTGAGGAACCTCAATTTGTAGATGCTGAAACAAAGGAGAGAGAAAGGTGACATTATAGAAACATTCAAGTACCTCAAGGGCATTAACAAGGTGGAAGGGGACAACATATTCCAGAGTAATAGTAGTGCCAGGACAAGAGGACACAACATGCGACTGAAAGGTGGCCTCATCAGGGGAAATGTCAGGAGTTCTTTTTTATGGAAAGGTTGGTGGATGCATGGAATAGCCTGCCCCAGGAGGTGGTGGCAGCTCATACAGTGGGGGGCTTCAAACATGCATGGGACAGAAACAAAGGAATACTAGATATAGGAAAAAACAGCTAAAGTCAATGACAAGATAGCATCACTGGATGCTTTGTTAGGCAGCTAAAACAAGCACACTGGATGGGCTTAGCGGTTCTTGTCTACTGACAGCATTTATGTATCTATGTATCTGTGTCCTGTGCACATTGCTAGAGAGATACATTTCTGGAGTACTACTGTGCACATTCCTAAAGAGATGCATTCCTGGGGTGCTACTGTGCACGTTGTTAGATGTATTTCTAGAGTAGTACTGTGCACTTTGCAGGATAGATGCATTTCCAGAGTGCTACTGTGCACATTGCTTGAGAGATGCATTTCTGGAATGCTACTGTGCACGTTGCTCAAGAGATGATTTTCTGGAATAATACTGTGCACATTGCTGGTGTGATGCATTTCTGGAATGCTATTGTGCACATTGCTAAAGAGATGCATTCCTGGAGTGCTACTGTGTACATTGTTAGAGAGATATATTACTGGAGTAGTACTGTGCACATTACTGGAGAGATACATTTCTGCAGTACTACTGAGCACATTACTAGAGATATGCATTTCTGAAGTACGACTGTACACATTGCTAGAGAGAAGGACTTCTGGAGTCCCATTGTGCACATTGCTAGTGACTTAGATTTCTAGAGTTCTACTGTGCTCATTGCTAGAGAAACGTATTTCTGGAGTAATGCTGTACACATTGCTAGAGACCTACATTTCTGAAGTTCTACTGTGCATATTGCTAGACAGATGCATTTCTGGAGTCCTACTGTGCACATTGCTGGAGAGGTGCATTTCTGGAGTGGTACTGTGCACATTAGTGAGATGCATTTCTGAAGTAGTACTGTGCATATTTCTAGAGAGAGATATTTCTGTACTAGTACTATGTGAATTGCTAGTGAGGTGCATTTCTGGAGTACTACTGTGCACATTGCTAGAGTAATACATTTCTGAAATATTATTCTGTACATTGCTAGAGAAAAACATTTTTGGTGTACAACTGTGCACATTGCTAAATGGATGCATTTCTGGAGTTCTGCTGTGCACATTACTAGAGAGATGCATTTCTGCAGTGCTACTGTGCACATTGCCAGAGATGCATTTCTGGAGTACTACTCTGCACATAGCTTGAGAGATGCATTTCTGGAGTATTACTGTGCACATTGCTAGAGAGGTGCATTTCTGGCACACTTCTGTGCACATTGCAAGAAAGATACATTTCTGAAGTATTACTGTGCACATTGCTAGAGAGATAGCTTTTTGGAGAACTACTGTGCACATTGCTAGAGATACATTTCAGTAGTGCTGCTGTGCACGTTGCAAAAGAGATACATTTCTGGAGCAGTACTGTACACATTGCTAGAGAGATGCACCTTGGAAATACTATAGTACACAAATGCTAGTGAGATGCATTTCTGGAGCAGTACTGTGCACTTTCCTAGTGAGATGGATTTCTGGAATCCTACGGCACATTGCTACAGATATTCATTTTTGGAGTGCAACTGTTCACATTGCTACAGAGAGACATTTCTGGACTGCTACTGTGCACATTGCTAGAGAGATGTATTTCTGGAGTACTGCTGTGCACATTCCTACAGAAATGGATTTCTGGAGTACTACTGTACACATTACTAGAGAGATACATTTCTGAAGCGCAAGTGTGCACATTGCCAGAGAGATGCATTTCTGGAGTGCTACTGTCACAATGTTTGAGAGATGCATTTCTAGAGTGCTACTGTGCACACTGCTAGACAGGAGCATTTCTGAAGTACTACAGTGCACATTGCTACACAGATGCATTTCTGGAGTACTACTGTACACATTGCTAGAGAGACGCATGTCTGGAGTACTACTGTGCACATTGCTATAGAGGTGCATTTCTGGACTACTACTGTACATATTGCTAGAAAGAGATGCATGTCTGGAGTACCACTGTGCACATTGCTAGAGGGATGCATTTCTGGAGTACTACTGTTCATATTTCTAAAAAGATGCATTCCTGGAGTGCTACTCTGCAACTGTGATAGAGATGTATTTCTGGAGTAGTACTGTGCACATTGCTGGACAGATGCATTTCTAGAGTACTATAGTGTACTTTGCTAGAGGTACATTTTTGGAGTGCTACTGTACACATTGCTAGAGAGGTGCATTTCTGGAGTGCTACTGTGCACATTGCTAAAGAGATACATTCCTGGAGTGCTGATCTGCATGTTATTAGAGAGATGCATTTCTGGAGTACTACTATGCACATTACTAAACAGATACATTTCTGGGGTAGTATTGTGCACATTGCTTGAGAGTTACATTTTTGGAGTACTACAGTGCACATTGCTAGAAAGGTGCATTTTTGGAGTACTACAGTGCATATTGCCAGAGAAATACATTTCTTAAATACTACTGCACACATTCCTAGAGAAATACATTTTTGGAGTACTACTGTGCACACTGCTAGAGAGAGATGCATTTCTGGAGTGTCCCTGTGCACTTTACTACAGCTATGCATTTCTGGAGTTCTGCTGCACACATTACTAGAGAGAGATGCAATTGTGGAGTACTACTGTGCACATTGCTAGGTAGTTGCATTTCTGGAATTTGGCTGTGCACATTGCTAGAGAAAAGCACTTTTGGAATGCTACTGTGCACATTGCTAGAGAGTTGCATTTCTGGAGTGCTGCTCTGCACATTGCTACAAATATGCATCTCTAGAGTACTACTATACACATTGCTTTAAAGATGCATTTCTGGAGTAGAACTGTGCACATTGCTAGGGAGATGCATTTCTGGAGTGTTGCGGTGCACCTTGCTAGAGATATGCATTTCTGAAGTACTACAGGTCACATATGATAGAGAGATTCATTTCTGGAGCAGTACTATGCACATTACTGGAGAGATACATTTCTGGAGTACTGCTGTGCATAGGTAGCTAGAGGTAGATTTCTGGACTGCTACTTTGCACATTGCCAGAGAGGTGCATTTCTTGAGTGCTATTGTGCACAGTGATACAGAACTACATTTCTGCAGTGCTACTGTGTACATTGCTAGAGAGATGCATTTCTGGACTGCTATTATACACATTGCTTAAGAGATGCATTCCTGGAGTGCTACACTGCGCATTGTTAGAGAGATGTATTTTTGGAGTAATACTGGGCACATTGCTAGGTGTACATTTCTGGAGTGCTGCTGTACACATTGCTAGAGAGGTGCATTTCTGGAGTGTTACTCTGCACATTGTTAGACAGATGCATTTCTGGAGTACTACTGTGCAGATTGCTAAAGAGATACATTTCTGGAGTACTACTTTGCACATTACTAGAAAGATGCATTTCTGGAGTTCTACCATACACATTGCTAGTGAGATGCATATCTGGAGTGCTACTGGACACATTGCTAGAGAGATTCATTTCTGGACTGCTACTGTGCACATTCCTGAAGAGGTGCATTTCTGGAGTACTACTGTGCAAATTGCTAGATAAATGCATTTCTGGTGTACTACTGTGAACATTACAAGAGGTAAATTTCTGGAGTGCTATTCTGCACATTGCTGGAGAGGTGCATTTCTTGAGTGCTATTGTGCACAGTGATACAGAACTACATTTCTGCAGTGCTACTGTGTACATTGCTAGAGAGATGCATTTCTGGACTGCTATTATACACATTGCTTAAGAGATGCATTCCTGGAGTGCTACACTGCACATTGTTAGAGAGATGTATTTTTGGAGTAATACTGGGCACATTGCTAGATGTACATTTCTGGAGTGCTGCTGTACACATTGCTAGAGAGGTGCATTTCTGGAGTGCTACTGCACACATTGCTAAAGAGATGCATTCCTGGAGTGTTACTCTGCACATTGTTAGACAGATGCATTTCTGGAGTACTACTGTGCAGATTGCTAAAGAGATACATTTCTGGAGTACTACTTTGCACATTACTAGAAAGATGCATTTCTGGAGTTCTACCATACACATTGCTAGTGAGATGCATATCTGGAGTGCTACTGGACACATTGCTAGAGAGATTCATTTCTGGACTGCTACTGTGCACATTCCTGAAGAGGTGCATTTCTGGAGTACTACTGTGCAAATTGCTAGATAAATGCATTTCTGGTGTACTACTGTGAACATTACAAGAGGTAAATTTCTGGAGTGCTATTCTGCACATTGCTGGAGAGGTGCATGTCTGGAGTACTACTGTACACATTGTTAGAGAGGTTCATTTCTGGCATGGTACTCTGCACATAGCTTGAAAGATGCATTTCTGGAGTGCTACTGTACACATTGCTAGAGAGGTTCATTTCTGGCGTGGTACTCTGCACATAGCTTGAAAGATGCATTTCTGGAGTGCTACTGTGCACATTGCTAGAAAGGTGCATTTCTGGTGAACTACCATGCACATTGGTAGAGAGATACCTTTCTGAAGTATTACTGTGTACATTGCTAGGGAGATTCTTTTTTGGAGAACTACTGTGCACATTGCTAGAGATAATTTCAGTAGTGCAACTGTGCACATTGCAAAATAGATTAATTTCTGGAGTACTACTGTACACATTGCTAGAGTGATGCACCTCTGGAGTACTACAGTGCACTTTACAAGAGAGATGGATTTCTACAGTCCTACTGCACATTGCTAGAGATACTCATTTTTGAAGTGCTACTGTGCACATTGCCACCGAGATGCATTTCTGGACTGCTACTGTACACATTACTCAAGAGATTCATTTCTAGAGTGCTACTATGCACATTGCTAGAGAGGTGCATTTCTGGAGTACTATAGTGCACATTGCTAGAGAGATACATTTCTGAAGTGCTACTGTGCACATTCCTAGAGAAATGCATTTCTGGAATGCTATTATGCATATTGCTTGACAGATGCTTTTGTGTAGTGCTACTGTGCACATTCCTTCAGATATGCATTTCTAGAATTCTAATGTGCTCATTCCTAGAGAGATGCATTTCTGGAGTGCTACTGTGCACATTGCTAAAAAGGTGCATTTCTGGAGTACTACTGTACACATTCCTAGAGAGGTACATTTCTGAAGTACTGCTCTGCACATTACTACAGATATGCATTTCTGGTCTGCTACTGTACACTTTACTAGAGAGAGAGAGTGACATTTCTGGAGTACTGCTGTGTACTTTGCAAGAGAGTTGCTTTTCTGGAGTCCCACTGTGCACATTGTTACTGAGTTGCATTTCTGGATTGCTGCTGTGCACATTGCTAGAGAAATACATTTCTTGAGTAGTACTGCACACATTGCTAGTGAGATCCATTTCTGGAGTGCTGCTGTGCACATTGTTACAGAGATGCATTTCTGAAGTAGTACTATGTATATTGCTAGAGCAGCATATTTCTGAACTACTACTGTGCACATTGCTCGAGAGGTGCATTCCTGGAGTACTGCTGTGCACATTGCTTGAGAGTTGCATTTATGGAGTACTTCAGTGCACATTGCTGGAGAAGTGCATTTCTGGAGTACTGTGTACACTGCTAGAGAGCTACACTTCTTAAGTATGTCTGTGCACATTACTAGAGAGATGCATTTCTGGAGTGCTGCTGTGCACTTTACTAGAGAGAGACAATTACCGGAGTACTGCTGTGCACTTTGCAAGAGAGTTGCTTTTCTGGAGTTCTGTTTTGCACATTGCTAGAGAAATGCATTTTTGGAGTACTACTTTGCACTCTGCCAGAGAGATGCAATTCTGGGGTGCTGCTGTGCCCATTACTGAGGAAATGCATTTCTGAAGTACCAATGTATACATTGCTAGAGAGGTGCATTTCTGGAGTACTACTGTACACATTCCTAGAGAGGTACATTTCTGAAATACTGCTGTGCACATTACTACAGATATGCATTTCTGGACTGCTACTGTACACTTACTAGAGTGCTACTGTGCACATTGCTAGATAGGTGCATTTTTGGAATACTACAGTGCACATTGTTACAGAGATGCATTTCTGGAGTACTACTGTGCACATTGCTAGAGAGTTGCATTTCTGGATATGTTCAAAGATTCTGATTACTCATTACTTTCCATCAATGCTGAAAAGGCATTTGATAGATTCAAATGGAAATACTTAAAATTGATAATGGCTCACTTTGGCTTTGGCCCTAAATTTAAATCATGGGTGGATGTACTGTACTCCTGTCTCATGGCGAGGGTTCTGATTGTGGAAGTCTTGCATTTCTGGAGTGCTGTAATGCACATTACTAGAGAGGTGCATTTCTGGAGTACTACTGTGCACATTGCTAGAGAAATGCATTTTTGGAATGCTGCTGTACACATTGCTAGAGAGATGCATTTCTGGAGTCCCACTGTCCATATTGCTAGTGAGTTGCATTTCTGGAGTTGTGCTGTGCACAATGCTAGAAAAATGCATTTCTGGAGTACTACTGTACTCATTGCTAGAGATATGCATTTCTAGAGTGCTACTGTGCTCATTGCTAGCGTGATGAATTTCTGAAGTGCTTCTGTGCACATTGCTTGACAGATGCATTTCTGGAGTGCTACTGTGCACATTGCTAGAGATATGCATTTCTGGAGTACTACAGTATACATTGCTAGAGAATTGCATTTCTGGAGTGCTACCATGTACATTCCTAGAGATGTGCTTTTTCTGGAATATTACAGTGCACATGGTTAGAGAGGTGCATTTCTGGAGTGCTACTGTGCACATTGCTATAGAGATGAATTTCTGAAGTACTACTGTGCACATTGTTAGAAAATTAAATTTTTGGAGTTCTACTGTGAACATTGCTAGAGAGAGATTTATTCATTGAGTGCTGCTGTGCACCTTGCTAGAGATATACATTTCAGGAGTGCTACTGTACACATTGCTAGAAAGATGCATTTCTGGAGTCCCACTGTGCACATTGCTAGTGAGTTGCATTTCTAGAGTGCTGCTGTGCACACTGCTAGAGAAATGCATTTCTGAGGTTTTGCAGTACACAATGCTAGAGAGATGCATTTCTGAAGTGCTGCCATGCACATTGATAGAGAGATGCATTTCTGAAGTGCTACTCTGCACATTGCTTGACAGATGCATTTCTGGAGTGCTACTGTGCACATTGCTAGAGAGAGAGAGAGAGAGAGAGGCATTTCTGGACTAATACTGTGCACATTGCTAGAGAGTTGCATTTCTGGATATGTTCAAAGATTCTGATTACTGATTACTTTCCATCAATGCTGAAAAAGCCTTTGATAGATTCAAATGGAAATACTTAAAATTGATACTGACTCAATTTGGCTTTGGCCCTAAATTTAGATCTTGGGTGGATGTACTCTACCCCTGTCTCGTGGCAAGGGTTCAAACCTACAATAATATCTCGGAACAGATTCAACTTACAATGGGTATGCAGCAGGGATGTCCCCTTTTGCCACTTATCTTTGCTCTGGCTATAGAACCTCTCACTATTTCATTTAGAAATGATACTTCCATCAAAGGAATTACAATAAGACATATTACACATAAGATTAGTTCATACGCAGATGATGTGCTAATATGTACATCAAATATGAATGATAGTTTCCCCCATATTATGTGTAATGTCTTGTGTTTTGGGACAATGTCAGGTTTTAAGGTAAACTGGTCAAAAACGGAACTAATGGAATCATTTAGCCACTCTCATTCTTTCAACAATCCGCCTGGATGCGAGATAAACAAAGTAACACAGATTAATTATCTGGAGTAGTTATAGATCAAAATGTAGCCAACCCAGCTGTATTGAACTTTACACCATTTAAACAAAAAACAGCAGAAAACGTATGTCACTGGCCAGACCTTCAAATTTCTCTGCTAGGCAGAACGAATGCTTTGAAAATGAATACCCTCCCTAAATATGTATTCCTTTTCCAGACACTTCCAATTGTGTCACTAGATATCTTTTTTAAGAAAATCCTCCCAGTTCAGAAGAAATTCCTCTAAAAAGGTAAATGTTCCAGACTCAAAATAGAAAAGTTGTATATTCCTAAGGAGAAAGGTGGTCTTTTGCTGCTAACCTGACCCACTCATATGACATATTTAAATGTGGGAAATATCCTATGGTCTGCTAAAACACTCTGTTACATCTGGGACAAGTTAAGTAAGATCATAAAACTAAAATTAGTCTGTAATAAAATGACTCCCATATATATGAATGGCTTCTTTTCTCCGTCATTCGATGAAACAATATTCAAAATTTGGCATCAATTGGGTCTGTAAACAATTGGCCAGATGCTGAATGGCAATCAAGTTGTAGCCTTTAATGATTTAAAAACAAAATTTAATTTATAACACAAACACTTTTTTGCATACTTACAGATTAGATATTATATTTTGACTGATAGTATAATTTTTGACAGTCCATTCTTTGAGAATATCTTAATAGCATTATGCATGTCAGGCGGGAAAAAAATGAATTTCCCATCTGTATAAAATAATAATAAGGAGTGCCGAATATGAAAGATTCAAATCTGAACTTAAAACCAAATGGGAAATGAAGCTAAATCTTAAATTCACCAGTGCTCAGTGGAATCAGATCATCAATCTCAAAGATTTTGGATTAAAATCTACCAAATTTATAGAAATATATTTTCATATCCTTCATATCTATGTATCTTTCGTATCTCACACCTCACAGATTGACTCTGTTTGATGTCTGCATTACTGATAAGTGCCCAAGGGGGTGTGACCAGGTAGCCACATTGGAACACATGATTACTACTTGCCCAGTATTGAATGACTGGTGGAGTGGGATCCTGAGAATAGTATCTTTAGTAGAAGGTATTCAATTATATAAGGATGCAAAATGGATGATTCTCATATCAGGTGGCCCTCTGTCACAAATTAACATACATAGGGTCAACTTTATTAGGCTCTGCCTTAATCAGGCATTTAAAATTCTTCTCATGCATTGGAAAGTCCAAACTGCCCCAACTTGGAAATCTGGTTAAACACATTGATTTTGAGCCACCAATTTGAGAAAATCCTTTACACATCCAACAAACAAGGCACTATATGAACATGTGGTCTCCATTTATCACATTTTTGAATTCTAATGAGTTCTGTAGGCTCTTTACTTGAATAGAATATCAATGTAACATTGTGCTCCTTATTTAATCATATATCATGAATGCTACTACACATGTCTTGCACATTGAAGATGCACTATGATACAATATATTTATGTTGGCTTTAATGTTTATCTTGTCTCCCTAATGTTGCCTGAATCAACTGCAACTGCATACTCCATTTCATTATTGGATAAAGAGAGAGAGAGATGCATTTCTGCAGTACTACTGCACACATTGATAGAGGGACATTTCTGGAGTGCTACTGTGCACATTGCTAGAGTGGTGCATTTCTGGAGTGCTGCTGTGCACATTGCTAGAGAGATGCATTTCTGGAGTGCTACTCTGTGTATTGCTAAAGAGGTACACTTCTGGAGTAGAACTGTGCACATTGCTAGAGAGATGCACTTCTGGAGTACTACAGTGCACATTGCCAGAGAGGTGCATTTCTGGAGTACTGCTGTGCACATTGCTAGAGAGATGCATTTCTGGAGTAGCACTGTGCACATTGTTAGAGAGATGCATTTTTGGAGTACTACTGTGCACATTGCTAGAGAGACTTATTTCTTGAGTGCTGCTGTACACCTTGCTACTGCTATGCATTTCTGGAGTGCAACTGTACACATTGCTAGAGAGATGCATTTCAGGAGTTCCACTGTGCACATTGCTAGTCAGTTGCATTTCTGGAGTGCTACTGTGTACATTCCGGAGAGAGATACATTTTTGAAGTGCTACTGTGCATATTGATTGACATGCATTTCTGGAGTGCTACTGTGCACATTGCTAGAGAGATGCATTTTTGAAGTTGTACTGTGCACATTGCTAGAGAGATATATTTCTGGACTGATACTGTGCGTATTGCTCAAGAGATGCTTTTCTGGAGTACTACTGTGCTTATTGTGGAAGAGTTTAATTTCTGGAGTGCTATAGTGCACATTACTAAAGAGCTGCATTTCTGGAGTACTACAGTGCACATTGCTAGAGGTGTGCTTTTCTGGAGTACTACAGTGCACATTGCTAGAGAAATGCATTTTTGGAGTGCTGCTGCACACATTGCTAGAGAGATACATTTCTGAAGTCCTACTGTCCACATTGCTGTTGAGTTGCATTTCTGGACTGCTGATGTGCACATTGCTAGAAAAATGCATTTCTGAAGTACTACAGTGCACATTGCTAGAGAGACGCATTTAACATAGAAACATTGAATTTGATGGCAGATAAGGACCGCAAGGTCCATCCAGTCTGCCCATTTCTTTTTCTACCTTATAAATGTGCCATCGGCCTTTGCTCTGTCAGTGGCCTATCTATTCATGCTCATCTGTATTGCTCCCTTATGCCTATCCCATGCCTGTTTGAAGCCCTGCACTGTATTCATAGCCACCACTTTCTGAGGTAGGCCGTTCCATGCATTCACCACCCTTTCTGTGAAAAAGAATTTCCTCACATTCCCCCTTAATCAGCCTCCCTCTAGTCTCATGCTGTGTCCTTTTGTCCTGCTATTTTTCTTATATTTAAACATGTTAGACTCTTTCACCTTGTTAATGTCCTTAAGGTGTTTGAATATTTCGATCATATCACCTCTCTCCCTCCTTTGCTCAAAGGAATACATATTGAGCTCCATTAATCTGTCCTCATATGTCTTCTGATGCAGTCCCTGCACCATTTTGGTTGCCCTTCTCTGGACTGCCTCAATTTGGTTAATGTCCTTGTGAAGGTGTGGTCTCCTGTACTGCACGCAGTACTCCAGATGGGGCCTAACCAGTGTCTTGTAAAGAGGGATTATTACCTCCATCTTATGACTTGTGATACCCCAATACTAATACACCCTAACATCCCCCTAGCCTTACCCACTGCTTTAGAGGTCTGCTTGGATGATTTCAGGTTATCGATGATGATGATGCCCAAGTCCCTTTCTTCCTTTGTGAGTGCCAGCAACTCCCCTCCCAGCCTATAGGTGGCTTCAGGGTTTCTCTTCCCTAGTGCATGATTTTACACTTCTTTGCATTAAATCCCAGTTGCCATTCTTCTGACCATTTTGCTAGTTTATCCAGCTCTCTTCTCATTCTGCCCATCCCATCTGGATCATCTACTCTGTTGCAGATCTTGGTGTCATCTGAAAACAGACAAGCCTTACCCTCTAGTCCATCTGCAATGTCACTAATGGAGATATTGAAGAGGACTGGCCCCAGGACTGATCCCTGAGGTACCCCACTTGTGATTTGCATTTCTTCTGACTGTATACCATTTACCACCACACTCTGTTTTCTGCCCGTCAACCAGTTTGCCACCCAGTTGACCAACTTCATGACCCACCCAAGCCTACCCAGCTTATTTATAATCTTCTGTGTGGAACAGTGTCAAAAGCTTTGCTGAAGTCAAGGTAGGTGACATCAACTGCTCCCCTTGGTCCACCACTCTGGTTACCCAGTCAAAAAAATCTATGAGATTAGTTTGAGAGGACCTTCCTTTTGTAAACCCATGCTGTCTTGGATCCTGTGCCCCTATGGGTTCCAGGTGTTCCACTGTCCTTTCCTTAAGGAGTGCCTCCATAATCTTGCCCACTACTGAGGTAAGACTGACTGTTCTGTAGTACCCTGCCTCCTCTCTGCTACCACTCTTATGGAGCGGGATCACATGAGCCCTTCTCCAGTCTTCTGGGAGCTCTCCTTTGCTCAGAGACTCACTAAACAGCTCTGCTAATGGCTCTGCTAGTTCCACCCTTAGCTCCTTAAGTACCCTGGGATGTATGCCATTAGGTCCCATTGTCTTGTCCACCCTGAGCTTAGCGAGTTCTTGTAGGATCCTTTCTTTTGTGAAGGGAGTAGTGCTCACCTCCCTCCCCCTTGTGTCTATGGTGCTGAGCTGTGGGCCCTGCCCTACCTTCTCTTCAGTAAATACTGAGCAAAAGTATCTATTTAGGATAGATGCTTTTACAGGAGTAATGCTTTACACATTGCTAGAGAGATGCATTTCTGGAGTGCTGCTGTACACATTGCTAGAGCGATGCATTTTTGGAGTCCCACTGTACACATTGCTAGCGAATTGCATTTCTGGAGTAGTGCTGTGCACATTGCTAGAAAAATGCATTTCTGGAGTACTACTGTACACATTGCTAGAGATATCCATTTGTGGATTGCTACTATGCTCATTGCTAGAGAGATGAATTTCTGAAGTGCTACTGTGCACATTGCTCGACAGATGCATTTCTGGAGTGCTACTGTGCACATTGCTAGAGAGATGCATTTCTGGAGTAGTACTGTGCACATTGCTCGAGAGATGCATTTCTGTAGTAGTACTACTGTACATATTGCTATAGAGGTGCATTTCTGGAGTGCTACAGTGCACATTGCTAGAGGTGTGCTTTTCTGGAGTACTACAGTGCACATTGCTTGAGAGGTGCATTTCTGGAGTGCTACTGTGCACATTGCTATAGAGATACATTTTTGGAGAGTACTACTGTGTACGTTGCTACAGAGAGATGCATTTCTTGAGTGCTGCTGTGCACCTTGCTAGAGATATGCATTTCTGGAGTGCTACTGTACACATTGCTAGAGAGATGCATTTCTTGAGTATTGCAGTACACAATGCTAGAGGGATGCATTTCTGGATTGTTGCTTTGCACATTGATAGAGAGATGCATTTCTGAAGTGCCACTCTGCACATTGCTTGACAGATGCATTGCTGGAGTAATACTGTGCACAGTGTTAGAGTGATGCATTTCTGAAGTAATATTGTGCACATTGCAAGAATAATGCACTTTTTTTGGTACTACTGTACACATTGCTAGAGAGTTGCATTTCTGGATATGTTTGAAGATTCTGCTTACTCATTACTTTCCATCACTGCTGAAATAGCCTTTGATAGATTCGAATGGAAATACTTAAAATTGATACTGACCCACTTTGGATCTAAATTTAGATCTTGGGTGGATGTACTCTACTCCTGTATCATGGTGAGGCTTAAAACCAACAATAATATATCGGACAGATTCATCTTACTATGGGTATGCAGCAGGGATGTTCCCTTTCACCACTTATCTTCGCTCTGGCTATAGAACCTCTTGCTATTTCATTTAGAAATGATACTTCCATCAAAGGAATTACAATAGGACATACTACACATAAGATTAGTTCACACACAGATGCACTAATATGTACATCAAATCTGAATGATAGTTTCCCCCATATTATGTGTAACGTCTTATGTTTTTGGACAATGTCAGGTTTTAAGGTAAACTGATCAAAAACTGAACTAATTGAATCATATAGCCACTCCCATCCTTTCAACGATCCATCTGGATGCGAGATAAACAAAGTAACACAGATTAATTATCTGGGGGTAGTTATAGATCAAAACGTAGCCAACCTAGCTGCATTGAACTTTCCACCATTGAATCAAAAAACAGCACAAGACCTATCTCACTGGCAAGACCTTCCAATTTCTCTGCTGGGCAGAACGACTGCTTTGAAAATGGATACCCTCCCTAAATATGTATTCCTTTTTCAGACACTTCCAATCGTACTACCAAATATCTTTTTTAAGAAAATCCCCTGTTCAGAAGAAATTTCTCTGGAAAGGTAAATGTCCCAGACACAAAATAGAAAAGTTATATATCCCTAATTCTGTTACCTTGCTGCTAACCTAACCTAATTATATGACATATTTAAAGGTGGGAAATATCCTGTGGAATTTGAGAGTGAAAGTAAATCTACCCTTTATGATAATCTGGCACACAGCATAATGAGTGGACCTAAAAGTAGCTTGGCAGAAGACACCAGGAGGAAGGAGTGCTGTGTGACTGGACTGCTCCTACTGGGACTATATTGCCCTTCCTCCCACCCGAAGCTAGTTCTACTTTTATAGGCAAAGGATTTGACTGACAACAGGAACTTCCTGTTTGGGTGCAGGAAGTGAATGATCACAGAGCCACCAAAGTCCCACCATCCTAGAAGGGCAAGAGTAGCTCTCCAGCCCCCTCTAGCTGCTGGAGGCCTGCCTCTGAGCAAGTAAGGGGTCTACTGAGAAATATAGGATATTCTAGTCTCAGAACAAGACAGGAGCTTAAAGGGCACAGAGGCAAAAAGTAAGTAGAGAGAGAATAGAAAGAAAAAAAAAACAGAGGAAAGAGTAAGGATTCCAAATAACAGTTAAGGGGCCAGAAATAAGACATGATGGGAGTGGTGCAGTGCAGTGGCTGTGGAGCAGCAGTCTTCCGGGAGACATTCTGGAGGATGTAGTGTTGTCCCATCTGCAGGCACCTCTCTGGGCTGAGGGAGGAGGCTGCTCATCTCCAGGCTGAGTTGGCCAGGATTTGTGGGACCTCCTTCTCCATCCAGGGACCACCAGTGCCACTGCCGTTGCCTCAGAGGTTGCCAAGAAAGAGGAGCGGTTGGACCACAGTGGGCTCAGGGATGGTGAGGGTGGTGGAACAGAGATGCATCCCTCCAGTTGTACCTCTCCACAATTCCTATGCCATTCTGGCAAAGTGTGGTTCCTCTATGGAGGCACCTGCAGTGGAGACCAAGGAGGATGCTTGGACCCTCCACAAAGGGGACTCACAGGAGGGTGGCATGTGATCCCACAGGGGAAGGAAACAACTCCTGGTGGGGGACTCCATTGTTAGGAAGGTAGAACTGGGGGAGGAAGGGGAGAGGGAGGTAAGGTGCTTGCCTGGTGCCATGGCTTGGAGGGACAGGGAGCGAATCCTCAGGATTGCCAGAGCAGTTGCACAGGGGAGGGAGCCGGATGTCATTGTCCACCTAGGAACAAATGACCTGGCTAAGAAAGGGATTAGAGCAGTGCAGGAAGAGTTTATGGAATTGGGAAGGGGCCTTAGACAAGTAGCATGCACGGTAACCTTCTCGGAGGTGCTGCCCATCTATGGCGTAGGAGAGGCTAGGGTGTTCTACAACACGGGATTCAATCAGTGGTTGAAAAACTGGTGCAGGGCTCAGGGATTTGGCTTCACTGGGGACTGGGGGTCCACCTGGAGTGATGCAAGCCTATACTGGCATGATAGGCTGCATCTGTCCAGGAGGGGAACCAGGATCCTAGGTGATAGGTTTAAATGCTTCATTGGCAAGCATTTAAACTAGCCAAGGGGGGAGGCACTGGAAAGGACAGGAAATCTAGCCCCCAAAAAATCATGGTAAGTGCGTAAACACCAACATAGAGGTGGCGATAGGGAGAAGGGCAGGGTAAATGGGGAAAGTGACAAAGGCAAGAAGGACAGGGATGGGGTAAAAGAGTAAGGCCATCAGGAAATGGAGGGTAATGAATACCAATGCCTGTAGTCTGGGCAACAAGCTCCCTGAGCTGGTGGCCTTGATGGAAGAGGATGCCTGGATATCATAGCAGTCACAGAAACATGGTACACAGAGAACCATGACTGGGATGTTAACATACCAGGGTACATAACCTACAGGAGAGACAGGCAGGAGAGAAGAGGGGGAGGAGTAGCTCTCTATGTAAAAGAAGGGATAAAAGCAACTGAACAAAAGAGTAAACCGAGGAGAGGAGGCACTGTGGGTCACCTTGGAGACTGGAAAGGTCACCACAATCTGCACAGGGGTTGTGTACAGACCCCCATGTCAGGGGGAGGGAATGGACAAGGATATGATAGAAGGCATACTTAGGATGGCAGAGAAAGGGGACATACTGTTGATGGGAGACCTGAATATGCCAGATGTTAACTGGAGCACATTTGCTGCAGCCACATCCAAGAGCAGGGCCATTCGATGAACCTACAGGTGGCAGGCCTCAGACAGCTAGTTCAGAACCCACTCATGAGGGGCAATCTTAGACCTCATACTCTCAAATGGGGCAGTGAGAGAGGATCTCAGATCTAGAAGTGGGTTGCCATCTGGGAACAAGTGACCATCAAACAGTGTGGTTCATGTTAAACTCAGCTACAAGTCAAGCCATACAAAGTGAGGTGCCTGAACTTCAGGAGGCTGACTTTGGCAAGATGAGAGGTGCCTCAGAAAAGCACTAGCAAAACAGGCTAGAAGGAGGGGTGGAGCAACAATGGGAATCATCAAACTGCCATCACAGAGGCAACAAGCCTTTGTGTGAAGCAAATAAACAAATCAAAATGAAAGAAAAAGCCACTATGGTTCTCAAAAGAGGTGGCTGGGAAAATCAGGGAGAAAAAGATAGCATTTAGGAAGTATAAGGAACCACAGAAGGAGCAGGACAGAGAGCTGTACCAGTTAAGGCAGAATGAAGCAGGGAAGGAAGTCAGACTAGCAAAGGCCCAAACTGAGGAAAAGATAGCCAACTCAGTTAAGAAGGGGGATAAAACATTTTATAGGTACATCAGAGAGCATAGAAAGACAAAGGGAGGGATAGTGAGGCTGAATAGAATGAATGGTGGATGGGCAGAGGGAGACAGTGAAAAAGCAGGGATACTGAATGAACATTTCTGCTCAGTATTCACAAAAAAGGAGGAGGGAGTGCCTAATCCCATTAACAGAAGCACTCTTGATAGGGGGGTCGATCCCAGCCCTTTCACAGAAGAAAGGGTTCTGCAAGAACTCCTAAAACTGAAGGTGGACAAAGCAATGGGGCCTGATGGAATTCACCCAGAATTCTAAAAGAATTAAGGGGACTAGTGAAACCACTGACTACTCTTTTAATAAATCATGGGAGGATGGTGTGGTACCTGAGGACTGGAGGCGGATGTGATTCCTCTCACAAAAGTGGGACCAAGACAGAGGCAGGAAACTACAGACCTGTCAGTTTGACCTCTGTGGTAGGGAAAGTGATGGAGTCACTTCTGAAGGAAAGAATTGTTGAGTATCTTGAGGCCAGTGGGGCACAGGACCCAAGGCAGCATGGGTTCACAGCAGGAAGGTCATGTCAGACTAGTCTAATAGATTTCTTTGACTGGGTGACCAAAGTAGTAGACCAGGGAGGGGCTGTGGACATGGCCTACCTAGACTTTAGCAAGGCATTTGACACAGTCCCACACAAAAGATTAATAGTCAAATTAACCAGCCTGGGAGTGGGTCCCAGGGTGGTAGCCTGGGTAAAACATTGGCTGGACAACAGATCACAGAAGGTAATTGTAAATGTAGTCCACTGTGAAGAAAGAGGGGTTACTAGTGGGGTACCGCAGGGTTCAGTACTAGGTCCAGTCATTTTTAATGTCTTTATAAGTGACATTGCAAAGGGACTGGAAGGAAAAGTATGCCTCTTTACAGATGACACAAAGATCTGCAACAGGGTTGATACACAAGGAGGAGTGGGAAGGATGAGAAGGGACTTGACAAGGTTGGAGGAATGGTCAGAAGTGGCAGCTAGGATTCCAATGCAAAGAAGTGCAAAATAATGCACCTGGGAAACAAGAACCCAGGGGAAGATTACACAATTGGGGGGGAGGTAGTAACAACAAAAAAGGGAAGGGACCTGGGGGCAATCATATCAGATGACCTTAAGGTTAGCAAGCAATGTGAGAAGGCAGTAGGGAGGGCTGGGGGTATACTGGGATGCATAGGGAGAGGCATCACCAGCAGAAAACAAGAAGTTGTTATCCCTCTGTACAGACAGTTGGTGAGACCCCATCTGGAGTACTGCATCCAGTTCTGGAAATGCCATCTCTGCAAGGACATAGACAGGATAGAGGCAGTCCAGAAGAGGGCAAGTAAAATGGTGCAGGGTCTGCAAGAGAAGCCGTACGAGGAGAGACTAAAGGAGCTTAATATGTATACCCTTGATGAAAGAAGGGAGAGGGGGGACATGATAGAAACTTTTAAGTACCTTAACAGAATCAACAAAGTCCAAGAGGGTAGCATCTTTCAGAAAAAGAGACGTGCAAGAACAAGGGGACACAATTTAAAGATGGGGGGGTTCCTGGGTAATGTGACGAAGTATTTTTTCACAGAGAGGGTAGTGGATGCATGGAACAGCCTTCCTGAGGAGGTTGTGGGGTCTAAAACTGTGGGAGAATTCAAGAATGCATGGGACAGACAAAAGGCAATTCTTGTGGGGAATAGGAAGAAATAGGCTGTTGGTTAACTAGGATCTGTGGCCTATCCTGTAGGTAGGGAAATGGGCAGACTAGGTGGGCCAAGCGGTCCTTATCTGCCGTCAAAGTCTGTGTTTCTATGTTTCTATGTAAAAGAGCTAAAGATAAGCATTATTTATGCTCTGTTAAAACACTCTGTTACATCTGGGACAAGTTAAGTAAGATCATAAAACTAAAATTAGTCTGTAATAAAATGACTCCCATATATATGAATGGCTTCCTTTCTCCGTCATTCGATAAAACAATATTCAAAATTTGGCATCATTTGGGTCTGCAAACAATTGGCCAAATGCTGAATGCCAATCAAGTTGTAGCCTTTAATGATTTACAAACTAAATTTAATTTATAACACAAACACTTTTTTGCATACTTACAGATTAGACATATTTTGACTGATAGTATAATTTTTGACAGTCTATTCTTTGTGAAGCTCTTATTAGCATTAAGCATGTCAGGTGGGAAAAAAATGAATCTCCCATCTGTATAAAATAATAATAAGGAGTGCTGAATATGAAAGATTCAACTCTGAACTTAAAACCAAATGGGAAATGAAGCTACATCTTAAATTCACCAGTGCTCAGTGGAATCAGATAATCAATCTCAAAGACTTGGGATTAAAATCTACCAAATTTATAGAAATATATTTTAATATTCTTCATAGGATGTATCTCACACCTCACAGATTGACTCTATTTGATGTCTGCATCACTGATAAGTGCCCAAGGGGGTGTGACCAGGTAGCCACGTTGGAACACATGATTACTACTTGCCCAGTATTGAATGACTGGTGGAGTGGGATCCTGAGAATAGTATCTTTAGTAGAAGGTATTCACTTATATAAGGATGCAAAATGGATGATTCTCATATCAGGTGGCCCTCTGTCACAAATCAACATACATAGGGTCAACTTTATTAGGCTCTGCCTTATTCAGGCATTTAAAATTCTTCTCATGCATTGGAAAGACCAAACTGCCCCAACTTGAAAATCTGGTTAAACACATTAACTTTGAGCCACCAACTTGAGAAAGTCCATTACACATCCAACAAACAAAATATCATCTGATCATGTGGTCTCCATTTACCAAATTTTGAATTCTAATGAGCTCTGTAGGATCATTACTTGAATGGAATATCAACGTAACATTGTGCTCCTTATTTAATCGTGTACCATGAAGACTACTACATATGTCTTGCACACTAAACATACACTATGATACGTTATATTTATGTTGGCTTGAATATTTAAGTCCTCTACCTAATGTTGCATGAATCAACTGCAACCACATACTCTGTTTCATTACTGAATAAAAAAAAGAGAGAGATGCATTTCTGCAGTACTACTGCATACATTGCTAGAGGTACATCTCTGGAGTGGTACTGTGCACATTGCTAGAGAGACGCATTTCTGGAGTGCTTCTTTACATACTGCTAAAGAGATACATTTCTGGAGTGGTACTGTACACGTTGCTAGAGAGGTGCACTTCTGGAGTACTACAGTGCACATTGTCAGAGAGGTGCATTTCTGGAGTACTACTGTGCACATTGTTATATAGATGCATTTCTGAAGTGCTACTGTGCACATTGCTTGACATGCATTTCTGGAGTGCTACTGTGCACATTGCTAGAGAGATGCATTTCTACTGTAGCACTGTCCACATTGTTAGAGAGATGCATTTTTGGAGTACTACTGTATACATTGCTAGAGAGATGCATTTCTTCAGTGCTGCTGCGCACCTTGCTAGAGATATGCATTTCTGGAGTGCAGCTATACACATTGTTAGAGAGATGGATTTCAGGAGTCCCACTGTGCACATTGCTAGTGAGTAGCATTTCTGGAGTGCTACGGTGCACGTTGCTAGGGAGAGATGCATTTCTGAAGTGCTGCTGTGCAAATTGCTAGTGAATTGTGTTTCTGGGATGCTTATGTGCATATTGCTAGATAAATTCATTTTTGGGAATGTTATAGTCATTGCTAGAGAGATGCTTTCCTGGAGTGCTTCTCTGCACATTGCCAGAGAGATGCATTTCTGAAGTCCTACTGTATACATTGCTCAACAGATGCATTTCCTGAGTTCTACTGTGCATATTGCTTGAGAGATGCATTTCTGGAGTGCTACTTTGCACATTTCTAGAGAGTTGCATTTCTGGATTACTACAGTGCACATTGCTTGAGAGATGCACTTCTGCAGTGCTGTTATGCATGTTGCTAAAGAAATGCATTTCTGGAGTACTACTGTACACATTACTATAGCAATGCATTTCTAGAGTGATACTTTGCACATTGCTAAAGAGATATATTTCTGGAGTAGCACTGTGCACATTGCTACAGAGATGAACTTCTGGGCCCAGATATTCAAACTGCACCCAAAAAGTGCGCAACAGCAGGAGCAAGCACAAGTCCACTGTGCCCATGCGTAAGAAGCGTGATATTCAAAAACTGCACAGGCCAAGATGCACCTATGGCACACAACTGAATATCGCACCACCTGCGCCATAGCGCAACCAGGGATGTGCAGTTGTGCATTTCTGATGCACCATAGTGCAACAAGGGATGCTCAGTGGAGCAGTTCAGATGCACCATAGCACAACCAGGGATGCCCCGTGGAGCAGGGCAGCAATGCAGCAGTACAACCAGGGATGCAGGGGCCCACCACCCATGCCACAGATGGGCAGAGGAGCACACAGCAGAACAGACATCGTCCCCCACACCCCATGCACTGCACAACTGGGGGAGAGCTGGAATAACCACCATCCCGTGGATACCAGCAACCAACCCACAGCCGGGCCATGGTGCCCCAGCACACCCCCTGGCAAGCTGTGACTGGCACACAAGGAGGGCCAACCACCCTGTGCCACACCATCCCACCAATGCAGAGCACACCCTGCACCATGATCACCATACACCCTTCCCAGGAGTAGCGCCCAACAGTGCAGGACACCCCATGCATGCCACCACCTCCACTGTGACAATGCAACCCTGTGCACCATGGAGTCATGCAAGGCAGCCCCACCATGTGCACCCTGCTGCAGGTGGCAGCAGACAGCAATGCAGTAACAGCATACATAGTGCCACCCTGCACGTTGCCCCAAGCACAACTGAGAGACTGACCATGCGTCGCCACACAAGGTACCCCACATGCGACAGGGCATGCCCCGGACCCCACCACCAGTGGTACAGCACCCTGCACACCCTCCCAAGGGCACATCCCATCCCAGCACTGACCACAACAGCCAGTACAGACACACACAGTGTTGCATGGAAGCATGTGCCACACAGGATGCAACACAATGCATGGACAAATGCCCACCCATACCCAAGGGCACACCAACACAGGGACACATTAGCGAGTCAACCAAGCCACTGGCATGTCTCCACGGCTGTCATGTACACACGTCCAGCACCCCTACATGGCACAGGTGTGCCAGCCACCCTGCGCAGGCACCATGAAGCTGTATGCCACCAGCATGCTGCCAGAGCACAAGTGACAGACACTGGAGCACATCCTCTGCAACAGACACAAGTGACAGCATGGAGGGGGGACAACAACAGTGGAGGCCACAGTGCCACCGGATGTAGACATGCACCATACTGATGATGGCAGGCAACCTGGCATTGCACCAGGTACAGTTGTTATCCAGCATGGACAGCCACCACTGACATGCCAGCAGACCATGCATATCACAGACATGCAAGGGTGTCAGCTGCACAGGCCATGGACAGTCTGACAGGGGTGCCATGCACACAGTGCACGCACTATGGACCACTGCACACAGGCATCCAGTGCACAGAGAACAACACGCAAACCACAGACAGTGACTGATCCCCCCTACCCACACCATAGGCAGTTCCCTTTTGGACACACACACACACACCCATGCATGCACCACCCCTGATGCCATGCACACCACTGCAGCTGAGCACCTGTAGCCCACTGCAAATCAGAGACCACCACAGTTGTCATAACAAAACAGTTGTATTTAAAACAGGTAATCAAAAAAACTATTTACAAGTATGTACAATGGGGGGAAGGGCCACATACCAGGTGGGGGCAGGTAAGGGGCAGGGGTGAACATATGGGAGAGGAAAGAAGGGGTGTGAGGGTGGGTCCAGGGGGGAAGGTGTATTTAGGGGCATGGATGGGCTATCGTCTGCCCCGGTCATCCTCCACGTGGCGCCGATGTCTCCTCCGCCTCCTCACCCCATGGTGGTCCATCCATTGGAGGAGCTCCAGGGTCACCCTCGCCACCTGTAGCAGCTCCTGCAGTCCCCTTTTGATTGCCTGGAGTCACCATCCTCCTAGGACGAGGGAGCAGAGTCAATAAGTGTGACTGTCCAGCCACCTGCAGCCCACCCATTGTGCATGGCATACAGACATGTGCCATGCCCCTGTGATGGTGTGTGACCACCCACAGTGACCATGTCCACAAGACCTGCCTACCCAGGCACCCACAGCCATGCGGACCACTGCAGACACCCACCGCCCATGTCCTGCATAGCACCACCGTGGCCATACAGTGACTTGGCTATGCTGTGTGAAGGCAGTGGCACAGCCATATACCCAGTGCACGCATGGACCACCATTCATGCACTCCCAGACATGCAGTGCCACTGGATAGTGCTGACTGTAACAAGTTGCATGCATGGCAGTGGTGTCAATGGATGATGGCAATGCCCCGCTGCCCGCCCAGTTACACAGCATGCAATAGTAATCATGGATGTAAGGCACTCACCATCATCAGGCTGGTCCCTGCACCTCTGCAGACCTTCACCCCTCCCGGCCTGCTGGTCCTCCAGGTGGCGCCTCCTCTCCCTCACCAGCCTGCGCTCTTCTGGGCCTAAGGTGCAAACATGGAGAGAGGAACATCAGTACAATCCGGTAGCAAAGTCCCCTCACCCCCATGTGTGTGCAATCCCACACAGTCATACCCATCCACCTCCCACCCCGATACCACCAACACGGCCAACACTGGACAGCCACCCCATGTGCCGGACACATGCAACCGTGATACCCATATGGACAATAACAGTGTATGGATGGGCACCTACCTGGCCGTGGCACCATGCCCCTCCTGGCACGTGCCCACAGGCGGGCAAGCAGGTCCGGGTCCCTGCATCTGAGGTCCCCATACCTGTGGTGACACTGCTCTGCCATGCACCCGATTCCCGTGGCCTCCTCCAGCACATCAGCCACCTCCTGCCAAACTGAACTCCTGGCCCTGTCCAGGGGTGCATCACCATATACAGCCCCAGCATGGAGCTCTACAATGGCCACCAGATTCGCTAGCTCCACCTGGCTCCACATAACTGCCCTTCTCCACGCCATCTCAGCAGATAGTTGGATTCAAAATGGCGCCCGGCAGCACGGTCCCACCACGTAGATGTTGCACGGTACAGCGCTGCCATTCTCTATTGTGCTGTCACCGAACAACGCGATAATGGTGCACCCATGCCTGATGCATGGTGCCTAGGGGGCAAAGGTCGGGCACAGAGTCAAGGGTCTCTCACGCACGGACAGCCACAGCGCGATTGGAACCCAATACATGTAGCGCGACTGGGTGCCTGTGTGCCACCTCCTGTAGCGGCCTACAGTGCTGTGGCCCCAGTGCACCTACCGTGCCCCAGTGCCACAGCGCCATATATGTGAAAAGCGCAGTAGCACCACTGGCACAATTGTGGCTGTGCCCTGCATTGCCTCCCATGCACAGCACATCAGCAGCACAACAGGCGCCTGCATCATCACCCCAGGCATGCACAGTTAGGTGTGTACTGTGCATGTCACAGAACTGTGCCCTTGGCTGAGCACGTTCAACACAATTGTGCAAAGCGCAACAGTGCGATATTCAGCCGGCATATGCAGATCAGCTAATCAGCCATTCAGTGGTGCAGACACTGCATTTGCATCCACTTAAAAATGCACCTCGCCTCATTTGCATGCATTGTGCTATAAAACTGTGACATTGGGCTGCACTGGCCATAGTCGGTTACTGCAGTCTATTGTGGTGAGCTGCATGCTGTTTGAGAGTGTGGACTGTGGTGTTTGGGACATGCATGGGACTGCACAGTCACAGGTAACACCTGTCATTCTCACAGGAGGAATAATGACTGATTGGGAGGTGGAGGAAGAGGAACAGAGACGTAGGATGAAGAGTAGGCCTAACTTCACCAAGGCAGAAACAGATGCCCTGTTTGAGGCCTACCTCGACCAGGAGCCACTGCTCAGCGGATGCCAGGGAACACCACAGGCCCGTGCTGCTGCATGGGAAGAGGTGGTGCATGCCGTCAACCTGCATGGCAGCCACCAGTGGTCCATGCAGGAGTGCAAAAAGAAGATGGGCACGGACAGGCGGAGGATTAAGGAGAAGGTGGCTGCCATCAGGGCAGCACAGTCTGCGACCGGTGGGGGACAGCCGGAGGTGAAATGCCTGACCCCCACAAGAAGAGCGGGTTGCTGGCAGCTTGCAGCGTTGCACCATCAAGGATGTTCTGGATGGTGGATTCCAGATGGGTGGTAGTCTGTCACTGCATGGTAGGTCCTGGTCTGTCAATGGGGGGGGCAGGGTAGGTCACATACATTAATGCTACTGTTTTTCCCTTACAGCTCCTGAGCATCTACATGGGTCAGTGGTGGTGGGCTTCTCCACTGAGGCCGGTAGCATGGAGATAGTGGAGGGCCCGTCCACCTCCACAGGCATACGAGGGTCAGGGCAACAGTGGGCCCTCCTGGACATCCGGACTGATGTTGGTGGAGCAGGTGCGGAGGAGGCCCTGCCCGTGTCCCAGCGTGCCAGTGTCCATGGATGCCAGCATGCTGAGACTCAGGCTGGTGCCAGATTCGTCACTGATGATGATGGAGCTCACTTAATGGACAGTGATACGTGTGGGCCACAGGATGGCCACACAGCAGGTGACATCACGGGCATGGCCGTGGATGGTGCTGTCGTGGAGGCCTGCATGACATCACAGTCCCAGCCTGTGCCTGTCTGCACCAGTGGGGCAGCACTGGTGTGTGTCCAGGACAGTGGGGCTGTTGCGGCCACTGCAGCGGCACCGTTGAGCCCTGGAGAGTGACAGACAGAGGGGCAGTATCAGCAGTTGGCCAATGGCCATGGGGGTACAGTGTTAGGGGGCGGCGTCAGTGCACCACCTGTGGACATGCCCGGGCCTGGCCCTGGTGTGCAGCGCCCACCCTCAAGGGGTGCTGACCATCAGGGCCGCGAACACCATGAGGGACAGCATGCCAATCAGGCAGATGACCTCTTAGATGAGCACACCCGCATACTCCAAGCATCAGCCAGTCAGCAGGTGCGGCTTGTGACGGTGGTGGATGCACTCAGTGCGGCTCTGTGCCAGGCAGAGGAGTGGTGCAGCAGAGACACTGCTCTGCTCCTGGCAGGGATGAACCGGTTGCGGGAAGATGTGACCACTGCCATTGACAGGCAGACACAGGCAATCACAGCTGTCATGGCCACAATGGGCACACAGTTATTTGCCCATGTGTCGCAGATACCGTGCAGTGCAATGTCCACCCCCCCATTCTCGGCATCGTGCAACACCCTCCTTGTCGACACCAGGTTCAGCTGTGGGCATCCCGAGCACACCTGGCGCAGGCATGTTTGGTGAGCTGCAGACCCCTGCATGAGCATGGTCACGTTCATGCAGTTTAACCCCTGGGGACCGTCGATGCCACCCCATGAGGCCATTGGTCAGCCTGTCACTGCTGGCAGGTCTCGCCGGGGCCACCCATGCATCCATGGTGGCCGTGGCACTGTCGCGCATGACTGACCTGTCTCCCAGCATGGCTACTGTCTGATGCTGCCCTGTGTGCATTGTGTTGTTCAGCATGCATGGGTGGGATACCCGGCCCTGCACGCACACACACATTCCATCTGCACACCCTCCCGGCTGCTGTCTGCTGTGGCATGTGCATGATGATGCCTGCATTGCGCTGTCCACCACTGTGCAGTGGTGCCCAGTGTCTGACACACGCACAATGACAGACACTGGGCTTGGTGGTCTGTGGACGTGTGTGTGGCTAGGGGTGGTGGTTGGGGTCGGCATGCCTCCTACCCTTTGTGCATGTCTTGTGAGGTGTATGTGTGTGTGTGTGTGAGACTGCGTGCCGTGTTAGACCTTGCCCATCCCTGGCGGTGTGTGCGGTTCCATGCTCGGCCACTTCCCTTGATGACATGCACCCCTGGTGTTTGTCCATGCGTGTTTGTGCCTTTGCCACTGGTGGTTGCACATGGCCCCATGACTTACCTGGGTTGGCTGAAGTGGTCCTCTGTGATGGTGTCCCAGTGCAGCTGTGCCAGCCGGATCAGTCAGGGGTCCCTTCGCCCAAGGGGGGGTCTGCCCATCACCATCTTTACCAGTGTCCTCATCATCCCCATCGCTATCCCCCTCTTCGACCTGTATGGCTATCCCAGTTGTTGGCCATGTTGTGCAGGATGCAACAGGCCAGGAATAGCCCACAGGCCTTTGAGGAGCTGTACTGTAGGGCACCGCCAGACGTGTCCAGGCAACAGAGATGTGCCTTCAGCATCCCGAACACCCGCTCGATGACATTGCATGTGGTTGCATGTGCCTCATTGTAGCATTGCTGCAATGGGGTTGCAGGCCACCGGTATGGTGTGAGCAGCCAGGGACGGAGTGGGTATCCACTGTCACCTGTGTGTAGAGGGTGGAAGTTAGTTTGGTGATCAGCGTCGCCCTGCCTTGGGCCATCCAGGCCAATACCCATATCACCTCTGACTATGCCCCTCCCAAGCTCCATGTCTTTCTGCGTGGTTTGCATACTCACCCACTAAGTGGTCAGTGGGGATGTCCCCACTCTCAAATCTGTGGCACAGTGCTGACTGGTGCCAGATGAAGGCATCATGTGCTCCCCCAGGGTGCATGGCACAGACATTGGTTATGCGCCCCCTGGCATCACACACCACCTGGCAGTTGATGCTTGCATACCCCTTCCGATTCATGTATGCGGCCCCTTTGGGGCCAGGTGGTGTACAGATGGTGACATGGGTGCAGTCTATTGCCCCTAGCATGCCAGGTATATGTGCTACCCTATGGAACTCCTGTATGTTTGCTGTGCACTCCGCTGGTGTGCTGGGGAAATGGATGTACTCTGTAGCATGTGGCAGCAGTGCGCTGAGGAATTGGGTGAGGTGGCATGACGTAGCCGACTGGGTTATGCCTGTCATGTCCCCTGTTGGTCTCTGGAAGGTACCCGTGGTGAGCAGGCACATGCAAGCTGTCACTTTTGTCTCCACTGACAGAGCATGGCTCCATCGTGTGGGTGCCTGCATCACATCACTGCACAGCTCACAGAGCTGCCTCAGAGTTGCCTGGTTCAGGTGGTACTGGCCCACGATCTCAGTATCGGTGTACAGCTCGAAGCTGGTGCAGGCTTGGTACTGCAACATGGGGGCATACCGTCGACGGGCCCTTCCATGGCGCCCCCTGCTGCCTGCCTTCTCACCCCCCCTCATAACTGCCTCCATCTGGATTGAGGCACTGGCCATGTCCCTGGCTTGTGTTCCCCCCACTGTCCTGGCTGCTACTTCCCCTGCACCGGGAACACCTTCCTGTGGTGGCCTCAGTGCTGTGTGGCACTTCCCCCTTCTGCACTGCACTGTGGCTGTGGCTCCCCACACCTTCCCTGTTCCTGGGTGTTCCAGGTGATTTGTCTTTGTCCTGCCCTGTGTGTTTGTGTTGCCTGTGTGGCTGGCTATGGTTCAGCAACATGTGCCTTCCCTGTAACGTTCTTGTGCCTCTCTCTTGTTCCTTTTTATTTTGGCTCATTTCCACTATCGCGCAACTTCCACTTGCTCCCCTGTTGTGCATGGCGCATGTTGTTGAATATCGCACTGCACCATTTATGCATGGTTCCTCCCCCTTCAGTTGCACATGCATTCATTATCATTGTGCTTTTGCGCAGTGTGATTTGGGGGCATCTGCCTCCCACTGAATATTGCAGAATGGCTCATTTTCGGACTTGCGCTGGCACATCCCTATTGCGCATGGTGCAACCCTTTTGAATATCTGGGCCCTGGAGTACTATAGTTCCCAAATGCTAGAGAAATGCACTTTTGAAGGTGTACTGTGAGCATTGCTAGAGAGATGCTTTTCTTGAGTACTGCTCCACACATTGCTAAAGATATATTTCTAGAGTGCTACTGTGCACATTGCTAGAGTGGTGCAATTCTAGAGTGCTGCTGTGCACATTGCCAAAGTGATGCATTTCTGTAGTGCTATGGATGGTGCATATTGTTAAAGAGAAACATTTTTGCAGTAGTGCTCTACACGTTGCTAGAGATGTACTTCTGGAGTACTACAGTGCACAAATGCTAGAGAGATGCATTTCTTTAACAGTACTGTGTACATTGCTAGAGAGATGCATTTACTGAAGTACTACTGTACATATTGTTAGATATATCCATTTTTGGAGTGCTACTGTACACATTGCTAGAGAGGAGCATTTCTGGCGTGCTACTGTGTACATTGCTAAAGAGATGAATTCCTTAAGTGTTGCAGTGCATATTGCTAGAGAAATACATTTCTAGAGTACTACTGTACACATTGCTAGAGATATGCATTTCTGGAGTGCTACTGTGCACATTGCTAGAGAGTTGCATTTCTGGAGTACTACAGTACACATTAATAGAGAAATACATTTCTGGAGTGCTTCTGTGTACACTGTTGGAAAGTTGCCTTTCTGGAGTGCTACTGTGAAATTTGCTAGAGAGGTGCATTTCTGCAGTACTACTGTACATATTGCAAGAGAGATGCATTTTTGTAGTACTACTTTGCACATTGCTAGAGAGATGCATATCTGCAGTGCCGCTGTACACATAGCTAGAGAGATGCATTTCTGGAGTCCCACTGTCCACATTGCTAGTGAGTTGCACTTGTGGGGTACTGCTGTGCACATTGCTAGAAAAATGCATTTCTGAAGTACTACTGTACACAATGCTAGAGAGATGCTTTCCTGAAGTGCTACTATCCTCATTCCTAGAGACATGAATTTCTCAAGTGCTACTATGCACATTGCTCAACAGATGCATTTCTGGAGTGCTGCTGTGCACATTGCTTAAGAGATGCATTTCTGGAGTGCTACTGTGCACATTGCCAGAGAGTTGCATTTCTGAAGTGCTACAGTGTACATTGCTAGAGAGGTGCATTTCTGGACTACTACTCTGCACATTGTTAAAGAGATGCATTTCTGAAGCACTACTGTGCACATTGCTAGAGAAATGCATTTTTGGAGTACTACTGTACACATTGCTAGAGAGATGCATTTTTGAAGTACTACTGTGCACATTTCTAGAGAGATGCATTTCTTCAGTGCTGCTGTGTATCTTGTTTGAGATATGAATTGCTGGACTGCAACTGTATACATTGCTAGAGAGATGCATTTCTGGAGTCCCACTGCATACATTGCTAGTGAGTTGTGTTTCTGGAGTACTTATGTGCATATTGCTAGATAAATTCATTTCTGGAGTACTATACTCATTGCTACAGAAATGCATTGCTGGAGTGCTTTTGTGCACATTGCTCAACAGATGCATTTCCTGAGTTCTACTGTGCATATTGCTTGAGAGATACACTTTTAATTTATTTATTTAGTTTTTGTTGACCACGTAAGTGCAATAGACAAATCCTGCCTATTTTCAGGCACGACCAAGGGGAGGGGGATACAGATGAATGCCAACTGACCTTGAACCAGATTAAGCTGTTGGTGGTATTCTTAGTGAATGAGGTAAATTTGGCCAGGACACCGGCAAAATTCCCCTACTTTTTTCAACAAGTGCCATGGGATCTTTAACATCCACCTGAACTACCATCAATCCAGGAAGATGGGACCTCGGTTTAATGTCTCATCCAAAGGACGGCACCTCAGAAGTGCAGCACCCCTCTCATGCTGCACTACAGTGTCAGTACTGGGATATTAACCCAAGTGCCAGATGTGGGAACTGAACCCACAGCCCTCTGATCTCCCGGCCTCAGAGGTGAGTGTGCTACCTACTGAGCCACTGACACTGCCACTTCTGAAGTACTACTGTGCAAATTGCTAGAGAAATGCATTTTTGGAATACTACTGTGCACATTGCAAGACAGATGCATTTCTGAAGTGCTGCTGTGCACATTACTACAGATATGCATTTCTGGAGTGCTAATGTACACATTCCTAGAGAGATGCATTTCTGGAGTCCTACTGTACACATTGCCAGAGAGTTGCATTTCTGAAGTTGTGCTCTGCACATTGCTAGACAATTGCATTTCTGGAGTACTGTTTTATACATTGCTACAGAGATGTATTTCTTGAGTGGTGCTGTGCAAATTGCTCGAGAGATGCATTTCTGGAGTGCTACTATGAACATTGCCAGAAAGATGTGTTTTTTGAATGCTGCAGTGCATATTGCTAGAGAAATGCATTTCTAGACTACTGTAAACATTGCTAGAAAAATGCATTTCTTGAGTGCAATCATGCACATTGCTTGAGAGATGCATTTCTGGAGTCCTACAGTGTACATTGCTAGAGAGATGTATTTCTGGAGTGCTGCAGTGCAAATTGCAAGAGAGATGCATTTCTGGACTGCTGCTGTGCACATTACTACAGATATGCATTTCTGGAGTGCTACAGTACACATTTCTAGAGAGATGCATTTCTGGGGTCCTACTGTGCACATTGCTAGAGAGTTGCATTTCTGGAGTTGTGCTCTGCACATTGCTAGACAATTGCATTTCTGGAGTACTGTTATATACATTGCTAGAGAGATGCAATTCTGGAGTACTACTGTGCACATTGCTAGGGAACTACATTTCTGATATAGTACTGTGCACATTGATAGATGCATTTTTGAAGTTCCACTGTGCACATTGCTAGAGAGGTGCATTTCTGGGGTGCTGTTCTGCATGTTGCTAGAGAGTTGCAGTTCTGGAGTGTTACTGTGCACATTCTTCAAGAGATGAATTTCTTGGGTACTGTTGTTAACATTGCTAGACAGATGCATTTCTGGAGTACTACTCTGCACAGTTCTATAGAGAGATACATTAATGAAATACTACTGTGCACATTGCTAGAGAGATGCATTTCTGCAGTACTACTGTGCATATTGCTAGAGAAATACATTTCTGATGTAGTACTGTGCACATTGATAGAGAGGTGCATTTTTGAAGTTCTACAGGGTACATTGCTAGAGAGATGCATTTCTGCAGTGCTGTTCTGCACATTGCTATAGAGATGCATTTCTGGAGTGCTACTATGCACATTGTTCAGGAGATGCATTTCTAGGGTACTACTGTTAAAATTGTTAGACAGATGCATTTCCAGAGTACTACTCTGCACAGTTCTAGAGAGATACATTAATGAAATACTACTGTGCACATTGCTAGAGAAATGTATTTCCAAAGTGCTGCAGTGCATGTTGCTAGAGAAATGCATTTCTAGAGTACTAGTGTATATATTGCTAGAGAGATGCATTTCTTGAGTGATGCTGTGCACATTGCTTGAGAGATGCATTTCTGGAGTGCTACTATGCACATTGCTTGAGAGATGTGTTTCCTGAGTCCTGCAGTGCATATTGCTAGAGAAATGCATTTCTAGACTACTGTAAACATTGCTAGAGAGATGCATTTCTTGAGTGCAACCGTGCACATTGCTTGGGAGATGCATTTCTTGTGTGCTACAGCACACATTGCTAGAGAGATGTATTTCTGGAGTGCTGCAGTGCATATTGCTAGAAAAATGCATTTGTTGAGTGCTACTGTACACATTGCTAAAGAGGTGCATTTCTGGAGTAATACTTTATATATTGTTAGAGAAATGCATTTTTAAAGTGCTGCTGTGCACATTGCTAGAAAGATGCATTTTGGGAGTGCTACTGTGCACATTGCTAGAGAGGTGCATTTCTGAAGTACTGCTGTATACACTGCTAGAGAGGCACATTCCTGGAGTGCTACCAAGCACGTTGTTAGAAAGATGTATTTCTGGAGTAGTACTGTGCACACTGCTGGAGTCATGCATTTCTGGAGTACTATTGTGTACACTGCTAAAGGTACATTTCTGTAGTGCTACTGTGCACATTGCTAGAGACATTCATTTCTGGAGTGCTACTGCTCCCATTGTTAGGGAGATGCGTTTCTGGAGTGCTACTGTGCACATTGCTAGAGATACATTTCTGGAGTAGCACCATGCACATTGCTTGAGAGATGCATTTCTGGAGCAGTACTGTGCACATTCCAAGAGAGCTGCATTTCTGGAGTACTACTGCACCCATTGCTACAAGTACATTCCTGGAGTCGTACTATGCACATTGCTATAGTGGTGCATTTCTGGAGTGTTGCTGTGCACACTGTTGATAGATGCATTTCTGGAGCTCTACTGTGTACATTTCTACAGAGTTACATTTCTGGAGTACTACAGTGCACATTGCTAGAGAGATGCATTTCTGGAGTGATACTTTACACATTGCTAGAGAGATACATTTCTAGAATGCTACTGTGCACATTGCTCAAGAGATGCATTTCTGGATTGCTACTGTGCACATTTCTACAGAGTTACATTTCTGGAGTACTACAGTGCACATTGCTAGAGAGATGCATTTCTGGAGTGATACTTTATACATTGCTAGAGAGATACATTTCTAGAATGCTGCTGTGCACATTACTGGAGAGATGCATGTCTGAGGTGTCACTTTGCACATTGCTAGACAGGTGCATTTCTGGAGGTCTACTGTGCACATTTCTGTAGGGATGCATTCTTGGAGTACTACTGTGCATACTGCAAGAGAGGTCCATTTCTGGATTGCTGCTGTACACATTTCTAGAGAGATACATTTCTAGAGTCACACTGTGCACATTGCTAGTGAGTTGCATTTCCGGAATGCTGTTATGCACATTGCTAAAGAAATGTATTTCTGAAGTACTACTGTACACATCACTACAGAGATGCATTCCTGGAGTGCTACTTTGCATATTATAAATGAATTATATTTCTAGAATAGTACTGTGCAGATTGCTAGAGAGATGCACTTCTGGAGTAATATAGTTCCCAAATTCCAAAAAGATGCATTTCTGAAGCTGTACTGTGTACAGTGCTAGAGATTTGCTTTCCTGGAGTACTGCTCCGCACAAAGGTACATTTCTAGAGTGCTACTGTGCATATTGCTAGAGTGGAGCATTTCTGGAGTGCTGCTGTGCACATTGCTAAAGTGATGCATTTTTGGAGTGCTACTGTGTATATTGCTAAAGTGATACATTTTTTGCAGTAGTGCTATGCACATTGCTAAAGAGATGCACTTCTGGAGTACTATAGTGCACAAATGCTAGATTGATGCAATTCTTTAACAGTACTGTGCACATTGCTAGAGAGATGCATTTCTGGAGTGCTACTCTGCACATTTGTAGAGAGCTGCATTTCTGGAGTACTACTGTACATATTGCTAGAGAGGTGCATTTTTGGAGTACTACTGTGCACATTGCTAGAGAAATGCATTTCTGGAGACAACTGTCCACATTGCTAGTCAGTTGCACTTCTGGGGTGCTGCTCTTGCACATTGCTGGAAAATGCATTTCTGAAGTACTACTGTACACAATGTTAGATAGATGCTTTTCTTGAGTGCGATTTTGCCCATTGCTAGATATATGAATTTCTGAAGTGCTACTGTGCACATTGCTTGAGGGGTGCCTTTCTGGAGTAGTACTGTGCACATTACCCTAGAGTTGAATTTCTGGAGTGCTACAGTGCACATTGCTAGAGAGGTGCATTCCTGGAGTACTACTTTGCAAATTGCTAAAGAGATACATTTCTGAAGTACAACTGTGCACATTACTAAAGAGATGCATTTTTGTAGTACTACTGTGCACATTTCTAGTGAGATGCATTTCAGCAGTGCTGCTGTGCAACTTGCTTAACATATGCATTTCTGGACTGCTACCGTACACATTGCTAGAGAGATGCATATCTAGAGTCCCACTGTGCACATTGCTAGTGAGTTGTGTTTCTGGAGTGCTTATGTACATATTGCTAGATAAATTCATTTCTGGAGTACTACTATACTCATTGTGAGAGAGATGCATTTCTGGAGTGCTTCTGTGCACATTGCTAGAGCGATGCATTTCTGAAGTGCTAGTTTACACATTGCTCAACAGATGCATTTCCTGAGTTCTACTGTGCATATTGCTAGAAAGATACGTTTCTGCGGTACTACTATTCACATTGCTAGAGAAATGCATTTTTGGAGTACTGCTGTGCACATTGCAAGATAGATGCATTTTTTGAGTGCTGATGTGCACATTACTACAGACTTGCATTTCTGGAGTGCTACTGTACACATTGCTAGAGAGGTGCATTTCTGGAGTTGTGCTGTGCACATTGCTGATGAAGTGCATTTCTGGAGTACTGTTCTACACATAGCTAGAGAGGTGCATTTCTGGAGTACTACTGTTCACATTGCTAGAGAAATACATTTCTGATGTAGTACTGTGCACATTGTTTGAGAAATGCACTTTTGGAGTACTACTGTGTACATTTCTACAGAAATGCATTTCTTCAGTGCTGCTGTGTAGCTTGCTAGAGATAATGCATTTCTGGAGTGCTACTGTACACATTGCTGGAGAGATGCATTTCTGAAGTGATTCTGTGCACATAGATAGAGAGAGAGATGCATTTCTGAAGTTCTACTTTACACATTGTTCAACAGATGCATTTCCTGAGTTCTACTGTTCATATTGCTAGAGAGATACTTTTCTGAAGTATTACTGTGCACATTGCTAGAGAAAAGCATTTCTGGAGTGTTGCTGTACACATTGCTAAAGAAAGATGCATTTCTGGAGTGCTATCATGTGTATTGCTAGAGAGAAGAATTTCTGAAGTGCTACTGTGCACGTGACTTGATAGATGCATCTCTGGAGTGCTACTGTGCACATTGCTAGAGAGATGCATTTCTGGAGTAGTACTGTGCACATTGTTAGGGAGCTGCATCTCTGAATTTGCACTGTGCACCTTGCTAGAGAGATGTATTTCTTCTACTGCTACTGTGCACATTCCTTGAGAGCTATATTTCTGGAGTACTGTTGTGCACATTGCTAGGGAGTTGCATTTCTGAAGTGCTGCAGTGCACATTGCTAGAGAGGTACATTTCTTTAGTGCTACTGTGCACATTGCTAAAGAGGTACATTCCTGAAGTACTAGTTGCACCTTGCTAGGGAATGGATTTTTGGAGTACTGCTGTCCACATTGCTAGAGAGGTGCATTTATGGAGTGCTGCTGTGCACATTACTACAGATACGGATTTCTGGAGTGCTACTGTACACATTGCTAGAAAGATGAAGTACTGGAATACTACTAAGCACATTGTTTAGAGAGTTGCTTTTCTGGAGTTCTGCTGTCCATATTGCTATAGAAATTCATTTCTGGAGTACTACTGTACACATTGCTAGAGAGATGCATTTCTGGAGTGCTACTGCACACACTGCTAGAGAGAGATGCATTTCTGCAGTGCTACCATACTCATTGCTAGATAGATGAATTTCTGAAGTGCTACTGTGCACATTACTTGACAGATGCATTTCTGAAGTGCTACTTTGCACACTGCTAGAGAGATAGATTTATGGAGTAGTACTGTGCACATTGTTAGGGAAAGATGCATTTCTGAGGTGCTACTGTGTACATTGCTCAAGAAATGCATTTCTGGAGTGCTACTGTACACATTGCTAGAGAGGTGCATTTCTGGAATGCTACTGTGCACATTGCTAGAGTGATGCATTTCTGAAGTGCTGCTGTGAACATTTCTAGAGAGATGCATTTCTTAAGTGTTCCTGTGCACTTTGCTAAATATATATTCGTTGAGTGCTTCTGTGCACACTGCTAGAGAGATGTATTTTTTGGAGTGCTGCTTTGCAGCTAGAGAGGTGCATTTCTGAAGTGCTACTGTGAACACTTCTAAAGAGATGCATTTCTCAAGTGTTCCTGTGCACATTGCTAGAGATGTATTTGTTGAGCGCTTCTGTTCACTTTGCTAGAGAGATACATTTCTGGAGTGCTTCTGTGCACATTGTTCAAGAGATGCATTTCTGGAGTGCTGCTGTACACATTGCTAGAGAGGTGCATATCTGGATTACTACTGTGCATATTCCTAGAGAGATACATTTCTGAAGTACTACTATGCACCTTGCTAGAGAGATGCCTTTTTGGAGTACTACTTTGCACATTTCTGGAGTGCTGCTGTGCACCTTTCTTGAGATATGTATTTCTGGAGTACTGCTATGCACATTGCTAGACAGATGCATTTCTGAAGTCCCACTATGCACATTGCTCAAGAGATGCATTTCTGGAGTACTACTGTGCACATTGGTAGAGAGATGCATTTTCTGAAATGCTACTTTGCACATTGCTCAGCAGATGCATTTCCTTAGTGCTACTGTGCACATTGCTAGAGAGATGCATTTCTGGAGTAGTATTGTGCACACTGCTAGAGAGATGTGTTTCTGGACTGCTACTGTACACATTGCTCAAGTGATGTATTTCTGGACTGCTACTGTGCACATTGCTCGAGAGATGCATTTCTGGAGTACTACTGTGCACATTGCTAGAGTGTTGCATGTGTGGAGTGCTACAGTGCCATTGCTAGAGAGATGCATTTCTGGAGTACTACTGTGCACATTGCTAGAGAGTTGCATTTCTGGAGTGCTGCTGTGCACATTGCTAGAGGTACTTTTCTGGCATGTTACTTTGCACATTGCTGGAGAGGTGCATTTCTGGGGTTCTTCTGTGTACATTGATAGTGAAGTACATTTCTATAGTAATAATGTGCACACTGCTAGAGAGGGATGCATTCCTGGAGTACTACTGTGCATGTTGCTTTAGCAATGCATTCCTGGAGTGCTACTCTGCATGTTGTTAGAGAGAGATACATTTCTGAAGTGCTACTGTGCACATTGCTAGAGAAATGCATTTTGGAATACTACTGTGCACATTGCTAGAAATATGCATTTCTGGAGTGCTACTGTGCACATTACTACTGATATGCATTTCTGGAGTGCTACTCTACACATTGCAAGAGATATGCATTTCTCAAGTACTACTGTGCACATTGCTAGAGAGTTGCATTTCTGGAGTTCTGCTGTGCACTTTGCTACTGAAATGCATTTCTGGATTAGTGCTGTACACATTGCTAGACAGATGCATTTCTGGAGTGCTACTGTGCACATTGCTAGAGAGACACATTCCTGAAGTGCTATTGTGCACATTACTCAAGAGATGCATTTCTGGAGTGCTGCTTTGCACATTGCTAGAAAGATGCATTTCTGGAGTAGTACTATGCACATTGTTAGAGAGATGCATTTCTGAAGTAGTACTGTGCACATTGATAAAGAGATGTATTTCTGGAGCGCTGCTGTGCACATTGCTCAAGAGATGCATTCCTAAAGTGATACTGTACACAGTGCTAGAGAGATGCATTTCTGTACTGCTACTGTGCTCATTGCTTGAGAGATGCAATTCTGGAGTTCTGCTGTGCACATTGCTAGAGAGATGTATTTCTGGAGTGCTGTGCATTTTGCTAGAGAGATGCATTTCTGGAGTGATACTTTGCACATTGCTAGAGAGATGCATTTCTGGAGTGCTACTGTGCAGATTGCTAGAGAGATGTATTTCTGAAGTGCTATTGTGCACATTACTGAAGAGATGCATTTCTGGAGTGCTGCTGTGCACATTGCTAGAGAGATGCATTTCTGAAGTAGTACTGTGCACATTGATAGAGAGATGTATTTCTGGAGTGCTGCTGTGCACATTGCTCAAGAGATGCATTTCTGAAGTGATACTGTCCACATTGCTAGACAGGTGCATTTCTGGAGTGCTACTGTGCTCATTGCTTGAGAGATGCATTTCTGGATTACTACTGTGCACATTGCTAGAGAGATACATTTCTGGAATGCTACTGTGAACACTGATAGAGAGATGTATTTCTGGAGTGCTGTTTTGCATTTTGCTAGAGAGATACATTTCTGAAGTGGTACTTTGCACATTGCTAGAGAGATGCATTTCTGGAGTGCTACTGTGAAAATTGCTAGAGAAGAAAAAATTACTCACCTTAGTAATGTTGTTTCTTCTAATGGAGTCTTGCTATATTATAGACATTAGCAGTTTGTTCCAGCTCTAGAACTGCCCCGGAGTGAAATGGTTAAAACCATTCCAAAATAGAATTTTGGCACGAGAGCAGCTCTATCTGTGTCATTTCAAACTTGAACTGTCAGATCTTTACGAGCCAAACTCACTAAGGTCTGTGTGGAAGCTGTAACCTACACTAGCCAAATGGCTACCTAAATAATAACAACCATTGATGGTCCCAACACCCAAGACTCAAGTCAGGGGACCAGAAATACTAACACCATTCTAATAATATGAAAATGGAACATAAGTATAATAAAACACACACACGCGTACACATACACACCCCAAAATCCCAAAGGGGACAAAATGCTAACAGGACATAAGTAGTGCCCACACTAAGTTGCCCGCACCCCACCAAGTAGAGGTTCTGAGAGGGGCAGGTTGGGAGGTCTATAATATAGCAAGACTCCATTAGAAGAAACAACATTACTAAGGTGAGTAATTTTTTCTTCAAACAACATGAAGTCTTGCTATATTATAGACATTAGCAGAATACACAGCAGTACCTCCATGGAGGAGGGCAGAACCTACTTAGGGAATAGGCTCTGAAGAACAGCTGTGCCAAACCGAGCATCTCTCCTGGCCTGGACATCCAGGGAGTAATGCTTGGTAAAAGTGTGTACCGTTTTCCAAGTAGCAGCTTGGCAAATCTCTAATAAAGGGATATTTCTGGCAGCAGCTAGAGACGCAGCTGTACCCCTGGTAGAATGAGCCCTCAAACCGGGGCTCTGCCCACTTTCTGATAACAAAATTGGATACAAGAGACAATCCACCTGGCTATTGATCTCTTAGTGGCAGGTTTGCCTTTCCCAACTTCACCATAGGTAAGGAAAAGTTGGAGGATTCAACCTGACCTTGGTGCGCTCTATATAATAACTAAGAGCTCTCTTAACATCCAGGCTGTGCAACCTCTCTCACCCAAGAGGAGTGATCAGTGAAAATACTGGAAGGAGATAGATTGATTAAGATGGAAATCTGAAACCACCTTAGGCAAAACTTTCTATTAGTCCTAAGGACTACCTTATCCCTGTGGAAAGAAATAAAGTCAGTCTCCACTGACAAGGCTTGCAATTCACTTATGCATCTGGCAGAAGTGATAGCCACTAGAAAAACAGTTTTCCAAGTTAGGTACTTAAGCTCTGCAGAAGACAGAGGTTCAAAAGGGGGTTGCATTAACTGGGCAATGCAAACATTAAGGTCCCAAGCAGGGGCCGGTTCCCAAAAGGGAGGATTAGTATGGAGTAATCCCTTAAAAAACTTGGAAAACACAGGATGAGAGGAAAGAGGGGATGACTTTCCTGCTGACAGAAAAGCAGACACAGCTGCCAAATGAACTCTCAGGGTAGCTGGTCTGAGACCCAAGGAATTAAGATGTACCATGTAATCTAACAAAATGGGCAATTCAGCAGATTCTGGGGAAATATTTTTCCCAGCACACCAAATGGAAAACCTTTCCATTTAGAACTATAAGTAGCCCTAGTGGAAGGCTTTCTGGAAGCCTTTAGGATCTCAAGAACACCCTGAGAGAGGTGTAAATCAGCAACTCTAACTCCTCAAGAGCCAGGCCTTGAGGTTGAGGGATTTGAGGTCCGATACCAAACCCTTCCCTGGGCACAAGTCAACAGATTGTGATTCCTGGGGAGGCACAGGGAAGATGGACTGTCAGAGACAGAAGGAGGGGTACCAGGGCTGCCTGGCCCAATCCGGGCAATCAGAATCACCCTGCAAGGCTGAGATCTGATTTTGACTAGTACTTTGAATAGGAGAGGAAAGGGGGGGAAAGCATAGAGGAACTTCCCCTCCCAATCCAGAAGAAGGGCATCCAGGGGAACTGAGCCCAGCACTGGAGGCCTGCAACAGAACAGAGGAAGTTTGTGATTGTCTGGGGCTGCAAAAAGATCTATCTGAGGGATGCCCCACCTGGCAAAAACTATCCCCAGCACTTGAGGATCCAGGGACCATTCGTGATGGCCCTGGGAAATCCTGCTGAGGGCATCCGCTAGGACATTGTCCTTCCTGGAAGATGAACTGCTATGAGGGAAGTGTTCAGGGAATAGGCCAGACCACAACTTCATTGCCTCGGTGCACAAGGTCGAAGACCCGAGTGCCCCCTGCTTGTTGATGTACCACATTGTTGTGGTGTTGTCTGTTCTGACTTGTATCACCTTGTCATGGACAGATGCAGAAAAGCTTGAAGAGCTAAAAGACAGCTCTGAGTTCCAGCAAATTGATGTGGAGCATAGATTCCTGGGGGGACCAAACACTCTGAGGGAAAGGTCGCCCATGTGGGCTCCCAACCCAGAAGAGAAGCATCTGTAGTGAGAGTCAAGTCGTGAGAAGGGGAAATGAGGGGACCCCGCCTTAATTGCTCTGATCCTGCCACCACTGGAGAGCTAGGATCCAAGTTAGAGTCACTGGGACCAACTTGAAAGGGTCTCTTCTCTGAGACCAAAAGGTTCTCAAGTGAAACTGAATGTCTCTCATCTGAAATCTGGCTCCCTGCACAACAGCTGTGGATGCAGCCATGTGCCCCAGGAGCTGCAGAAAGTGTCTTGCTGGTCGAGAGACCTGCAGAGTGAAGAAAGAGGCCAGAGCCACTAAATTCCTTACCCTTTCTGGGGAAAGAAAGGCTCTGGCTAGCTTTGTGTCCAATTCTGCCCCTATAAAGGTGAGTACCTGGACTGAACTGACTTTGGTAGGTTTAGCAGAAAACCCAGGGAGGTGAGAAGCTGCTGGGTGACCTGCAGGTGAGATTTTACCTGTTCTGGGGACTGGCCTACAATGAGCCAGTCATCTAGATAGGGAAAAACAGCAATCCTCTGCCTCCTTAAGTGGGCCACTGCCACTGCTAGACACTTTGTGAATACCCTTGGAGCAGAGGTAAGGCCAAAGGGCATTGCTCTGAACTGGTAATGACCTGAGGGCAGTTCGAATCTGAGGTACTTTTGATGGGATCTTCTGATTAGGACATGGAAATAGGCATCCTTAAGGTCCAGGGAGGCTAGCCAGTCCCCTGGTCTTAGGGAAGGTAAAATCATTGCCAGAGTTACCATTTTGAACTTTGGTTTCAAAAGATGCCTGTTCAGATATCTGAGATCTAAAATGGCTGCCATTCTCCTGTCTTTTTGGGGTAAGGAAGTATCTGAATACAGACCCTGCCCTGATGCAGGAGGAACCTTTCTACTGCTCTGAGAGCTAACAGGGATGAGACCTCTGTTTCCAGAGCGAGGGTCTCTGAAGCACTTGCAGGTAGAAAAAATCTGCTTCTCAACTTGGGAAACTTTTTGAAGCTGAGAACCAGACCCTGGCTTACTACTTCCAGAACCCATTTGTCTGAGGTTAAAGAAGCCCAATTCTGACTGAAGTAAGCCAGCCTGCCCCCCACTGGTACAGGAGAATCGGCCCTGGGCATCCCATCAGGGTGCCTGTTTCACAGGAGGTTTAGGCTGGGGGGTGGGAGCAGGTCTGCCCACCCCTCGTCTGCCCCTGCCTCTGAAGAAGCCCCTCTGAGCATAGGCAGAGGAGGCCTGAGTCTGTGGTGAAAGCCTGTGAAAGAGCCTACCCCTACCCTGAGGGGCATGTCTTTGAGGAGGGCTTGCCGCTCCTTAGCCTGGGCACTCTTGTAAGTAGTCCCATATTCATCCATCTTCTTCATGTAATTCTCTGTCTGCTCTCCAAACAGAGAATTTCCCACCACAGGAAAATCCATAGCCTTAGTCTGGGTATCCTGTGACAAACTAGTACACCTGAGCCAGGCCAACCTACTAAAAGCTACAGATGTGGCCATGACCCTAGAGGAAACATCATTAACATCCACAGCAGCATGAAACTGAACCTTAGAGGCTTCAATGCCATCAGCAGCCACCTGTTCTAGTTCACTAGCCAGCTGGCCATGGGCCTGCTTGGCCAATTGCATAACAGTATCCCATCTAGATTTCTGATACCTAGCTACATAAGCCATATAATTTGCTTGCCTGAGTCCCAGAGAGCTGCCATATACTGTTTTTGCCATGGCATCAATCTTCCTGGAATCCTTGTCTGGAGGATGTGAAGCCAAGGAATATTAGCTTTATCACAGGCAGCAGCCTGAACTACCCTAACATGACTGCATTGAAAGGAATTCTGTATCAGGGCCTGACAATGTATACCTTCTGTCCATCTTTTATCTACAGGAGGCACAGAATTAGAGCTTTAAAATTTTAATTGTTTCCTAAAGACTATGTAAAGGAATAGACAATCTCCTAGACTCTGGAATATCCATCGTTTCTACAAAATCAGGCTCCTCTTGCTCATCCACAGCCTCTTCTAAGGGAAGCTGGAGGGTTTTGCAACTTTTATAAAACATAAAATGAGATGGGGACCCAAACAGCATAGGGAAGATTCTAAAGGTCTGTCTGGGGAGATGTCCGGTTCAATGGGCACACCCAGACCTTCCCAGCCACATTCATACTGTTCATAATCCTCCTCCCCCTCCTCTGGTTCATAAAATTCCTCAATATCATAATCCTGAACCACTGGGACCGGACGAACCAACCTTTTACCAGATAGTGGTGGTTCGGACGGACCCTGAGACAGTGACTGGACAATTTGTATGGCCTTTGCTATCTCTGCAGCAGTTGGAGAAGGAATTCTGGACTCCAGACCTGCTGATTTTCTTGTTTTCTTTACTGGAATTGGTTCCTCAGAACCAGCTTTTCTTTGGCCCGAGGAAGTCTGGCCCTGGTCAGAGGGCACTCCCTCTGGTTCGGTTGGCACAGAACCGGGCTGGCCATCCGGGTCAGTGGACTTTGGCCTCTCGTCCCTGAGCCTGCCCAATCTTTTTTCCAGGATGGCTGCAGGGAAATTCTTACATACCTGGCAGTCTGACTGGAGGTGGTCAAACCCCAGACAATAAACACATGTGGTGTGTGGGTCAGCCTTGGCAAAGACTTCCCCAAACATCACAGTGTTGAAACCAATGGGCCCAGTTTTTCTTTTGGTTTCTCTGAGACATAATGCCAGCCCTAACCAAAAACTTGCCCTTTTAACGGCAGTGCCAGGCAAGACACCCTTATCGTTCCAAACCGTATCATTGGTATTGGAAAAACGTATTAAATCCAAGTGAACCAATAAGAACCGGAACCGCACTCTAAAATAGTGACTTTTAGTTTTAAATGAGTTTAAACCCACTGATCGGTTCAAAACCGAACTGATAACTTACAAGTTCCACACAGACAAAACCTTCATTTACTTACGGTTACCACAGATAGAGCTTGAACCGAACGGTTTTGCGGTTAAAATAAAACTATTCTCGGTTAAATCCAACCAAGAAAACACTTTTTAAACCGAGAAATGAACCGAGCAGAAGGAGAAATCTCTGGAGCGACTGTTCACTGAGGCGGAGTAAAGAATCTGACAGTTCAAGTTTGAAATGACACAGATAGAGCTGCTCTCGTGCCAAAATTCTATTTTGGAATGGTTTTAACCATTTCACTCCGGGGCAGTTCTAGAGCTGGAACAAACTGCTAATGTCTATAATATAGCAAGACTTCATGTTGTTTGAAATGCATTTCTGGAGTGCTCCTTTGCACATTGCTAGAGATGTATTTCTGGAGTGCTTCTATGCATTTCTGGAGTGTGCTACTGTGCACAGTGCTAGAGCGTTGTATTTCTGGAGTCCTGCTGTACACATTGCTAGAGGTGTGTTTCTGCAGTGCTGCTGTGCATATTGTTACTCCCTCAAAGTGACTTAAAAAATGAAACTGCTATTTTCTCTTCTGTTAGATGGACATTTGGAGATGGTGGTTTTGAAATGTTCCAGTTCAAGCCACCCTATAATCATTCATTTCCAGTTATACACCCAAACACTGAAGAAGTCCTTATCCAGCACAATGTAACATACATGTACCATACACCAGGTAAGATACTTTTCCAAATGCTCAGTTCAAGACTAAGCACGGTCCTCTAATATTAAAGTACAAACGCACAGCATTAGCAGAGTTCCCTGCTTGCTTCTATGTTTTAATATAGACACACATGTAAGACAAACCACATTTAATGTGTGTCAAAATATGTTGGTGGTTTAACTTTTTATCCGAACATCTCAGAAAAGTGAAGAGATACTTGCATCAGGTGTGAAATGCTGCTGTAGATGCTGAAGGTATTCTTGGATTTCATTTACTTGTGCAACCTGATAAACTTGTTTTTTTAAACTGAACAAAAGTGGTCCAAGAAAAGGTCACTTTAAAAAATCAGTGTATACACTTACAGTATATTGTTGCAGATGCTGGTGGGGATTTGTGATGGAAAATGGTAAAGTGCTTAAAAATGCAGTGTCACAACAACAAAAGTTACACTGAAAGGTACCAACTAACGATACCTAACAGCCTAATCAAGGGAACAAGGACAGCTGGATTTCAAAACAAACATTAAGAACATTAAATTGGTAGTTCCAAAACTATACCCCACCTTTTCCTGACTCAGAGTTGTAAACTGGAGGCAGAGATTCCAGCTCTTCCCCCTTTCAAGATATGGGCAGGAGGAAACAGAAATGCTGGCCACTATAAAGGAAAGAGGGGCCCATTTCAGTGCCACCACAAGCTCAATTTGGAATGGAATATTGAATACATGTACAATAGAAGTAGACAGTCTCTCCATAATACTTGTATGTTTTATTCCCATTAGGCACTGAAAATGAAGCAAGGGGCCCCATTGTCAGGCTAGGTGCCCCACTGTGAAACTAGGTCCCCCCACTGTGAAGCTAAGGGTCCCACTGTGAAGCTAGGTGTTCTTTCATATATGTAGTCTATACTGTTCCGCACTTTACAGTTCCCCCTGGCACATCATAAAAGGGCTGGAGCTAGCATTTCTGCCTCTATTTTATGTCTCTCAGAATCAGAGGGGGAGTAAGGGGAAGAGTATGTTTTTGGGACTTGCAGTGTGATACTTTTAATGCTTGTTTTGAAATACAAGTGCAGTGGTTCTCTCAGTTATGCTGATGGGTACATAATAGGTACCAGTAAGCTTAGCATTTAACATTGAGGCACTAGCCCTTTAATACTTCACTCTTGTTATAGTATTTATTTTAAAGGGAGAAAAAGAAGGCCAGCAGATGTTTGGGAAATGGCATTCCTCTTACAAAAATCAATAAAAATATATTCCTTTATTTGTCCCTGGGGTACAGTGTGAATATGTTTCTATTTTTAATTGGAGAAGAGTGGGTAAAGTGGGTAGTGGACACTCACAGTTTAAGTATTTCGGTTCTGTCCCCCACCACCGTCTGTCTAGTGCCACCACCATGATTTTCTTCAGCCCCTATATCTCCAGCAGCCTCATTATCCTGCTGCTCCTTGGCTTGCCTTCCATAACCTTATTCTGGTTCTGTCCTTGCTGCTCTGTCATTGTCATTCTCTTTCTACTCCCCCCAAGTTTGTGCTCTAACACCGTATTGTGTTGTTGCTATTGTTCTTTTTTTGCTTCTTCTCCTTTTTCTTCTTCTTCATTTTTTTTTTTACATAATTTTTCTCCCACTGCCATCAGGGCTTGGTGGCGGTTTAACCGACCATCTGTGCTCAGTCCCCCCTCCAGCTGTCGGAGATCATGCTATGTGATAGTGGGGGCTGGTTACCTCTTTTTGTTGTTTGCTTTTTCGGTGTGTTTTTTAGGTTGCTTTATCCCAAAACCCTACTCCTGAGGATGCTGGCACAAAGGACATAAGTCCAGGCTGTAGACATGATGGTGTATGTCACGGCCAAGTGCCTAATGGTGTCCTCCCCTTCCCACACCATGAGTCCCACATCACTGCCCATGCATCCACAGGTGGTGGTAACAGGGTGATGTGATAGCCTTCCCCCTCCTTGAAGGAGCAGAGCATCCTATGAACCTCCTTTCCCTGGCCAGCCTCCAATGACCCAGGCTCGTTCCTGAACCCAGGTCACCAGTGTGGCGAGCTGTAGCACTACCACTGTGCCAATGGGCTAGCCTCTTCATCTTCTTCATCATCCATTTTTTCATCCACTAAATAACTTTTTCTCCCCCTGCAGCTCTAGCAGCTTTTTCCTGGCTTGCCTTGGCCTGCTTTCCACCACCTTGTTCTTGTTCTGCACCAGCAGCCTCTTTCTGTCTTTCTTCTTTTCCTTTTCCTCCTCCTCCTCCTCCTCCTCCTCTTCTTACCTCAAGCACCCAGTACTTTCTGCTGCTGCAGCCTCCTTCTCAAGTTCCAAGTCTGCAATCCCAGTAGCATCCTGTGCCTCCTGCACTAGTCCACTCTGCCTTGCTTGTGCCATACCATTCACTCCACATTGCGTTTAGTCTCTAGAGAACAAGCAGAGCACCAGGAGGAAGGACCTGCTGGTATAACTAAACTTCTCTACTGGGACTAAGAACTAGAACTCTTGTACTGGGACCTTCAATTTAGGGTAAAAAAAAAAGTTAGTGTGTTTGTCAGAGTTCGTTGAAGTGAATTGTTATCTGTTATCTGTGTAGTTATCTAGGAGGAAGGACCTGCTGGTATAACTAAACTTCTCTACTGGGATTATTTTGCCCTCCCTCCCCTCTACCCACCCCCACCCAAAGGCAGTTCTACTTTAGTAGGCAGGGGATTTAACTGACAACAGGAACTTCCTGTTTGGGAGCAGGAAGTGAGTGATCACAGAGCCACCAAAGACTCACCATCCTAAAAGGGCAAGAGTAGCTCCCCGTCCCCCCCAGCTGCTGGAGGTCTGACTCTGAGCAAGTAAGGAAGCTACTGAAAAATACAGGAACTTCTTGTCTCAGAACAGGAAGATCAGGAGCTAAAAGGGCACAGAGGCAGTACGTAAGTAGGGACAGAAGAAAAAGAAATAAACAGAGGAAAGAGTAAGTATTCCAAACAACAATTAGGGGGCCGGAAATAAGACATGATGGGAGTGATGCAGTGCAGTGGCTGTGGTGCAGCAGTCTTCTGGGAGATGTTCTGGAGGATGCGGTGTTGTCCCATCTGCAGGCACCTCTCTGGGCTGAGGGAGGAGGTTGCTTGTCTCCAGCTGAGTTGGCCAGGATTTGTGGGACATCCTGTCCCACCCAGGGACCACCAGGGTCACTGCCATTGCCTCAGGGTTGCCAAGAAAGAGGAGCAGTTGGACCACAGTGGGCTCAGGGAGGGTGAGAGTGGTGGAACAGAGGCATATCCCTCCAGTTGTACCTCTCCACAATTTCTATGCCATTCTGGAAAAGTGTGGTTCCTCTATGGAGGCACCCACAGTGGAGACCAAGGAGGATGCTGGGAACCTCCACAAAGGAGACCCACAGGAGGGTGGCATGGGACCCCACAGGGGAAGGAAACAACTCCTGGTGGGGGACTCCATTGTTAGGAAGGTAGAACTGGGGGAGGAAGGGGAGAGGGAGGTAAGGTGCCTGCCTGGCACCATGGCTAGGAGGGACAGGGAGCGAATCCTCAGGATTGCAGGAGCAGCTGCACAGGAGAGGGAGCTGGATGTCATTGTCCACCTAGGGACAAGTGACCTGGCTAAAAAAGGGATCAGAGCAGTGCAAGAAGCATTTGAGGAGATTGGGAGAGGCCTTAGACAAATAGCATGCACGGTAACCTTCTCGGAGGTGCTGCCTGTCTATGACACAGGTGAGGCTAGGATGCTCCACACCATGGGATTCAATCAGTGATTGAAAAACTGGTGCAGAGCTCAGGGATTTGGCTTCACTGGGGACTGGGGGTCCACCTGGAGGGATGCAGGCCTATACTGGCATGATGGTCTGCATCTGTCCAGGAGAGGAACCAGGATCCTAGGTGATAGGTTTAAATGCTTCATTGGCAAGCATTTAAACTAGCCAAGGGGGAGGCACTGGAGAGGAGCAGGAAATCCTAGCTTCCCTAAAAAATCAGGGTACTAAGTGAGGTAGACACCAGCATAGAGATGTCAATAGGGAGAAGCATGAGAGGTAAATGGTTGTATACCTTTCATGTCAGGGAGAGAATGGACAAGGATATGATAGAAGGCATACTTAGGATGGCAGAGAAGGGAGATACTGTTGATGGGGACCTTAATATGCCAGATGTCAACTGGAGCACCTTTGCTGCAGCCACATCCAAAAGCAGGGCCATTCTCAATGCCCTTCAGGTGGCATGCCTCAGACAGCTAGTTTTGGAACCTACTCATGAGGGAGCAATCTTAGACCTCATTACTCTCAAATGGGGACAGAGAGATCTCAGATCTAGAAGTGGGTAGCCATTTGGAAACAAGTGACCACCAAACAGTGTGGTTCATGATAAACTCAGCTACAGAGTCAAGCCATACAAAAGTGAGGGTTCTGGACTTCAGGAGGGCTGACTTTGGCAAGATAGGAGAGTGTCTTAGAAAAGCACTAGCAAACAGGCTAGAAGGAGGGGTGGAGCAACAATGGGGAACTATCAAAACTGTCATCACAGAGGCAACAGGCCTTTGTGTGATGCAAATAAACAAATCAAAGGAAAAGAAAAAGCCACTATGGTTCTCAAAAGAGGTGGCGGTGAAGGTTAGGGAGAAAAAGATTGCATTTAGGAAGTATAAGGAAACATAGAAGGAGCAGAACAGAGATCTGTACCAGTTAAGGCAGAAGGAAGCAGCGAGGGTAGTCAGAATAGCAAAGGCCCAAACTGAGGAAAAGATAGCCAGCTCAGTTAAGAAGGGGGATTAAACCTTTTATAGATATATCAGGGAGCGTAGAAAGACAAAGGGAGGGATAGTGAGGCTGAATAGAATGGACGGTGGGTAGGCAGAGAGGGACAGTGAAAAAGCAGGGATACTGAATGAATACTTCTGTTCAGTATTCACAAAAGAGGAGGTGGGAGAGGTGCCTAATCCAGTTAACAGAAGCACTCTGGATGGGGGGTCGGATCCCAGTCCTTTCACTGAAGAAAGGGTTCTGAAAGAACTCCTAAAACTGAAGGTGGACAAAGCAATGGGGTCAGATGGAATTCACCCCAGAAATCTAAAAGAATTAAACAGAGAACTAGTGACACCACTGACTACCATTTTTAACAAATCATGGGAGGATGGTGTGGTACCTGAGAACTGGAGGAAATGGGACCAAGACAGAGGCAGGAAATTACAGGCCTATCAGTTTGACCTCTGTGGTAGGGAAAGTGATGGAATCACTTCTGAAGGAAAGAACTGTTAAGTACCTAGAGGCCAGTGGGGCACAGGACCCAAGGCAGCATGGGTTCACAGTGGGAAGGTTATGTCAGACAAAGCTAATTGATTTCTTTGACTGGGTGACCAAAGCAATAGACCAGGGAGGGGCTGTGGACATGGCCTACCTAGACTTTAGCAAGGCATTTGACACAGTCCCACACAAAAGATTAATAGTCAAATTAACCAGCCTGGGAGTTGGTCCCAGGATAGTAGCCTGGGTAAAACTTTGGCTGGACAACAGGACACAGAAAGTAATTGTAAATGGAGTCCACTGTGAAGAAAGAGGGCTTACTAATGGGGTACCGCAGGGTTCAGTACTGGGTCCAGTCCTTTTTAATGTCTTTATAAGTGACATTGCAGAGGGACTGGAAGGAAAAGTATGCCTCTTTGCAGATGACACAAAGATCTGCAACAGGGTTGATACACAAGGAGGCATGGAAAGGATGAAAAGGGACTTGGCAAGGTTGGAGAAATGGTCAGAAGTATGGCAACTTGGATTCAATGCAGAGAAGTGCAAAATAATGCACCTGGTGAAATAAAAACCCAGGGGAAGATTACACAATGGGGGGAGTAGTAAGAACAACAGAAATGGAAAGGGACCTGGGGATAATCATATCAGATGACCTTAAGGTTGGCAAGCAATGTGAGAAGGTGGTAGGGAGGGCTGGGGGGATACTGGGATGTATAGGGAGAGGCATCACCAGCAGAAAACAGGAAGTTGTTATCCCCCTGTACAGACAGTTTATGAAACCCCATCTTGAGTACTGCATCCAATTCTGGAGACCCCATCTCTGCAAGGACATAGATGGATGGAGGCAGTTCAGGGGAGGGCAACTAAAATGGTGCAGAGTCTGCAAGAGAAGCCATACGAGGAGAGACTAAAGGAGCTTAATATGTATACCCTTGAGGAAAAGAGGGAGAAGAGGGGACATGATAGAAACATTTAAGTACCTCAGTGGAATCAACAAAGTCCAAGATGGTAGCATCTTTTTTTTAGAAAAAGAGATGTGCAAGAACAAGGTGACACAATTTGAAGATAAGAGGGAGGACGGCTCAGGGGTAATGTGAGGCAGTATTTTTTCACAGAGAGGGTGGCGGATGCATAGAACAGCCTTCCTGAGGAGGTCGTGTGGTCTAAAATTGTGGGAGAATTCAAGAATGTATGGGAAACACATAAGGCAATTTTTGTGGGGGGGTAGGAAGAAATAGGCTGTTGGTTAAATAGGATCTGCAGCTTATCCTCTAGGTAGGGAAATGGGCAGACTAGGTGGGCCAAGCGGTCTCCCCCCTTATCTGCCATCAAAGTCTATGTTTCTATGTTAGGCTCTACGATATTGCCTTTTTGCACATTTTCAGGTTGTGGCCTGACCACTGTGTTCTGTGCCTCTTTCAGTCACATACAACCAACCACCATCACCCCTTTTAATTTTCACTGCCATGTTGAAAAACATTTGAGAGTTCCTTGCTTCTCCCTGTCCTATCCTATGCTGATAAAGTCCAAAAATAACAGGCCACTGCCTCATGTTGTAGAACAGGAAACAAAAGAAATCAAGTATGCAAGATTCAGTGGGTATTCCCTGTGATCTCTTCCTCAGACCCCTTAGTGGTCAGCGAAGATCATCCAAAGTAAAAAAAAAAAAAAAAATAGATATTATTTGCTGAGTTTATGTCTTTTTACAGGGGACTCAGCCAGGATGCATTGATCTGTGATAAGAATGTCATACAATATTGCATAACAAATTGGAATAATTAGCATTGGGCTACATTGTGTTCTTTCTGAAGTAGCATGTCACTGATAGAAGGTGTGACAAGACTATTGCAGCCTGGCTGACTCCACTGTACATCATGCAATTGGAAAAGCTGGATATGATAGTTGTCTGACCCACTGTTCTATCAGGAACATTCCAAGTGGATTAAAAATGGAGTGATGAAGGATGATTGACAGCAAACAACACTATCCAGTAGGCAATGGTGTAGATAATCCACTGTCTCTCTTTTTAAACGATGTTGTTACATGTTGCTGGGCCACACTTTTCCATTACTGCTTTATTCTAGCATACAAAACAACTTTTTTCTTAACAAGCCTCAGGCTTATGAACAGTTGCATCAAACATATGAAAAACATTTATCTAATTAAACAATATACAGCATTTATCAGCTGATTATAGACAAGAAACAGATTTCAACCAAACTTAAGGTAATGTACAAGGGATGCACTGTCAGTGTGCAAGTAATTGTATTTTTAAGATTTGCATGGATTAAAACAAGATCGAACATGTACTGTACATGTACTAATCTGTGGATGTGGTATCATATGCATCCATTAGGGTTTAAGCACATAGAGTATAAAGCAGGGAAACAACAAATTAGGGTCAAAAATCCTTGGAACCTTGACAATTTGGTGGTGTGGTATTCCTCAGGTTAGAACAGTTATGCAGTATACTCTTGGCGCTTCCGTACTATCAACATCCGCTATGCAAATATTGCTGTGCCATCTACTTTGAGTGACAAGACAGTGTTGATATTAGGGTAACACCAACACTGCATCACATGATCATTCAGTCCCCCGAGGAACACCACGCCACTGATTCACCAAGGTTGCAGGGAGTTTTAACCTTAGTTTTACATTTTCATACTGTATAATCTTTGTGTTTCCAGCCCAATAGATGCATCAACCACACCTTACCTGCTGTACTGCACTCTCAGATTGTTATACTGGTTTCTATTGTCATTAGTTGTCATATATTTATGTACCTGTATCTTAGTCAATGTGCCACCGTCAGGGCCTGGGTCATGCCTGAAAATGGTTCATTGAATCAGTGCACCTACCCAGTGATCAAATGCAAATAAATAAATGCAGCTTTTTTGCAATTAATTTCCCTACATTTTGACAAACATATGTAACAGTTGATGCCTTTAGCATAGTGACATGCACTGCACTGGACCTGTAACTCACTTCGCAATTAGTCCTGTGGGCCAGTCACAAAGCAGCTGCATGGTGGTGGTCTCTGTGCCAGGTCTGCAGTTTTCTACACAAGTAGCAAGAACCAGTTGGATATGCACTGACCTTCAGTTGTGTATTCACAGACATAGGCACGTCACATGACCTACTTCATACAGGTAGAGATAAGTTTGACCCAGTTTATAAAGATAGATAGATAGACAGACAGACAGATAGATACTGTTAGATAGATAGACAGATAGATACTGTTAGATAGATAGATAGATAGATACTGTTAGACAGATACAGATAGATAGACAGACAGACAGACATATACTGTTGGTAGATAGATACTGTCTATAGATATATGATAGATACTGTTGATAGATGGATGTAGATGTACTGTAGATAGATAGATAGATAGATAGATAGATACTGTCTGTAGATAGATAGAGACAGAAAGATACTGTCTATAGATAGTATAGATAGACAGAGTTATGCAGCAAGAAGGTATCTTTTAGGAAGTGGAAGAATGCATTTTACTGTGTAGGTGTTTCATAGGTGGTTTGCTTGGTTTCCACAGGTGAATTTTCCCTTACTGTTTCTGTGTCAAACAAATATGATAATATCAGCGAGGAGGCTAAAGTGATTGTCTACAGTTACCTGACAAGTGTGTCTATTCAGGCAGATGCTGATATTCTAGTTGTTGGCAGACCTGTTACTTTTGAGGCTTTCCTACTATCACCACCATATGGAGTCTGCTATATCTGGGATGTTGGTGATGGCTCCACAACTTATAAAGGATGCGACCCTAGAGTGACCCACATCTACAGAAAGAATGGCACTTTCAATGTCAGTGTCATCGCTAATAACACAGTAAGCACCACAAATACTCAGGAAAGTTTCCATGTATTGGAAAAAATTACAGGATTACAAATTTTTTCTGATGGGCCAACAGAACTTCACACACTAATGATAATAAATGCTTCTGTGGAAACAGGAGATAATATTACATGGACATTTGACATGGGAGATGGGACTATAGTGAGGAGCACTGCGCCCATAATGAAGCACACTTATTCAAAAGATGCCAACTATACAGTGAATGTGTCAGCAGAAAATCCTGTGAACAGTATGTCTCAGACTTTACTTGTTCGAGTATTTGTGCTTGAAGTCTTAAAAATAGAACCTTCTGAATGCATTCAGGAACTTGTTAATACAACATTTGTTGCATATGTGTCAGGTAATTTCAGTATTTATAGCTTTGACTGGACCTTTGGAGATGGATCACCTAATGTTTCTATTAATGGAAGTCGTTTGGTGATGCACAGATTTACAAAGAGTGGGGTTTTCCTTCTTTCACTGATTCTATCCAGCAGTGTTAATAAAGCACATTATTATACACGAGTTTGTGTTGAACCTGCAATTGTGAATGTAACACTTATTCCTATAAACCAATTTGCCAAGCTAGGAGAAGAGAGCAAGTTCAGTGTAGAAGTTTTTCCTGACTATCAGTACAGGTACATATGGGATTTTGGCGCTAATGGCTCTTCAAGACTTGGTGGCAAAGATATAGGTTTTACTTATAAGAGCCCTGGTGTCTACCTAGTGATGGTTACAGTGTTCAACAACATTTCCACCAACAATGCAACTGCTGTAGCAGAAGTCCAAGAATCTGTTGGAATAGTGGGCATCAAGCACAATGGCACATATATTATGGAGCCAGGCCATATTTACTTGTTCACAGCAGTTAGTAATGGAACCAAAGTAAGACATGCTTGGGATTTTGGTGATGGAACCAACGAAACAGGTCAGGTTATCACCCATTCATATAACAGCACAGGAGAATTCACTGTTAGCCTTGTAGCCTGGAACGAGGTCACCAGGAGTGAAGCCAAGATAAATGTCACTGTTAAAAGAAGGGTTCTCGGATTGTCAATCAATGCAAGTAGAATTATAGTGCCACTGAATGGATCTGTTAGTTTTGAGGCAAATCTCGAAACTGGTGATGATGTCCGTTATTCGTGGATCCTGTGTGATAGGTGCACTCCAATTCTAGGTGCTTACAACATCTTCTACACATTTAGATCTGTAGGGACATTTAATGTGATTGTTATTGCAGAAAATGATATCAACTCAATGCAAGACAGTATCTTTATTTATGTTTTGGAAGTAATAGAAGGTCTACAGATCATAGGATATGATCTTGTGAATGACTGTTGTTTTGCAACAAACAAGGACCTTCAGCTGCAAGCAGTGGTAAATGATGGGACCAACATTTCCTACAGTTGGGCAGTTCTAAAAGAGAATGCCATGGTGCAAACATTTAATGGCAAGATTATAAACTTGAGCATTACAGACACTGGGACTTATGTTATCGTTCTAAGAGCTGCCAACATGTTAGGTATGGCAACTGTTAACAAAACTATTGAGTTTATTGAACTTATTGGAAATCTAAATGCATTTGTAGTGCCAAATCCTGTTGCTGTTAATGTGTCTACCAATATTAGCTCGATTGTCATCAGTGGTACACATCTAACATATTTTTGGTATCTTGAAGATAATATACCATTTCATACAACTCATTCCTTTATCATTTATGAGTTTAAAAGTCCTGGGTTCAAACATGTTTTTCTCACTGTAAAAAATATTCTAAGTTCCTGCAATGCAACAGTTGTTGTCTTCGTACAAGAACCGATAACTGGTTTAGAGATCAATATTGTCGAGCCTCAAAACTACTACTTTGTTGCAACAGACTCCAACATCACCTTTTATGGTGACTTGCAAAAAGGAACAAATGTGTCTTGGCTTTGGGAAATGCCAAATGCTTTGTTGACGGAACAGAAGGTAACTGTGTTGTTTCCCATAGCAGGAGTATTTCCAATTAGTCTGAATGCATCCAACAATGTTAGCTGGGCTGTGGCTACACGAAATGTCACAGTGCAAGACAGAATTCAAGGACTAAAACTTCAAGTGAGCAAAGAAGTGGTTGCACCTGGAGAAGAAGTCCTGTTCATAATTAGTACATTGTCTGGCACTTCTATCAGTTATTCACTGAGTATAATGGGGGCCCATTCTGTATTTCTAAACAAATCAAACTACACTCATGTGTTTAAAACAGTTGGTCCCCACACAGTGTCAGTGGTTGCACAGAACCAAGTCAGCTCAGTAAAAACAAGTGTCCAAGTTTTTGTTATGGATCCTATTGTTGACCTAAGAATAGCTAACTGCTGTGAACACGCCATCCCAACAGGAACAGAACAAATCTTTACTGCTGAAGTTGTACGTGGTACTGAAGTATCGTACATGTGGCAGTTCTATTTAGATGATAATCCACCTGAGAAATTCACAGGGAAAACTGTTCTGTATACTCCAATGGTGGCAGGCAACTTAACTATTGTCCTCAGTGGTCAGAATAGCTTGGGAGGTCAAATGATTACACACCAAATAGAAGTTCAAGACCGAATTGAACGGGCTTCTCTTTTGGTCATCACAGCAAATGCCTATGCAAACAGAACAGTGTTTTTTACTGCTTCTGTATTTCCAAGTCCCAAACAGGTTAACTTTTTGTGGGACTTTGGCGATGGCTCACAGAAACAAACAACCAACCCAACAACTTTTCATTCTTACTGGACTCCTGGAGATTATCTTGTTAAGGTGAATGCGTCCAACCTAATTAATTTCTTCACTGACCAATTGACCATAACTGTCCATATCTTACAATGTGAAGACCCAGAGGTAAGGTTGGTCTTTCCACCTCAGATCATTATGAAAAGATCTCAGATAAACTACTTAGAGGCAGATGTTGATCTGAAAGGCTGCACAAAGTACCCAACAGAGTACAAGTGGGAGATTTACAGAACACCAAACTGCCTAAGATTTTATGACACCAACAAAATTCAGCTTCCTAATGTCGACCTAAAAAGACCACAGCTTGTGATCCCACGCCTGGTGCTGGAGCTGGACAACTACTGTTTCATGTTTACTGCATCATTTGTGGGCACACCTGTTACAAAGAGTATTTTTGCTAATGTTACTGTGGCACCAAGTAGACTGGTTCCAATTATAGATGGAGGCTCATACCGTGTCTGGTCTAGTACTAGAGATTTAATAATGAATGGTGAAAATTCATATGATCCTAATCTTGAGGATGATGGCCAAACACCACTGCTCTTTAGCTGGTCCTGCAAATCATCTTCTGAGGTAAGGTAATATTTTATTATATTAAAGCAAATACATTTTTATTTTGTCATTCCATTTCTAACTTTGCCACCCTCTGTTCTCATTCCTTATCCTCCCACCACCCCAGTGGCTGTTCCCTACCTCTTTTCCTTGCTTGGACTTTGTCCTGCAGCTTCTCTCTACCACAATGTCTTCTGATGGGACTCCATATACCTCCAGAAGAAACATATAGTATGTGGCTAGGGCTTACTGTGTGTGGAATTGAGTGGCTCTCAAAATGTTGTGCACAGTTGAGTTCTGCACATTCTAAAGATGTGCCCATTCTATCATCAAGTGCACCAGTGTCCCTGCTAATGTTGACTCCTGCCTGACAGCCTGCTTTCATTGTCACTGAGTACTGTCTGCTCACGCTGACTCTCACCTTGTAGCCTGCTTTCATTGTCACTGAGTACACCCTGCTCATACTGACTCCCACCAGGTAGCTTGCTTTCATTGTCACTGAGTACTCCTTGCTCACACTGACTCCCACCTGGTAGCCTGCTTTCATTGTCACTGAGTACACCCTGCTCACACTGACTCCCACCAGGTAGCTTGCTTTCATTGTCACTGAGTACTCCCTGCTCACGCTGACTCCCACCAGGTAGCTTGCTTTTATTGTCACTGAGTACTCCCTGCTCACGCTGACTCCCACCTCATAGCCTGCTTTCATTGTCACCAAGTACTCTCTGATCACGCTGACTCCCACCTTGCAGCCCGCTTTCATTGTCACTGAGTACTCCCTGATCACGCTGACTCCCACCTGGTAGCACGCTTTCATTGTCACCGAGTACTCCCTGCTCACGCTGACTCCCACCTGGTAGCACGCTTTCATTGTCACCGAGTACTCTCTGCTCATGCTGACTCCCACCTGGTAGCCCCTTTTCATTGACACTGAGCACTCTCTCTCTGTGTACTGGTGCTGGCGCCTCTTGCAGCTCCCCACCCACTAGTTCCTTCTACAAAACCAAATACTATAAAAAATAAAATATGACTGACCATACACAACTTGCCTTCTGTTTCCATCTCAGGGTTGAGATAACAGCATGGACCTCTTGAACTTCATTCTCAAGGTCCATATGCTGTTAACTCGACTCCTCTATGGAACACAGGCTTGTTGTGTATGATCACCCATACATTATTCCTTATATACTATATATAGCCAAGTTATTGAAAAGGGAGTGCTTAAAGAACATACAGTGCCACCTGAAATTCAATAGCAATTACTCCAGTTTGATGTGCAGAAATGTGTGGCATTATTATCAGAGGGTGTTTCATCCCAGTGGGTGACACTGTACAAGCAGAAAGCATGAAATAAGAAATGCATGCAGACACAAGGTGCATTGGGGGTAATTTAAGGTTACATTGTGCATCGGGAGTAATTTAAAGCAGGCTCTGGTGGAATAACCCCCATCCCCCTGAACCACCAGGGTATAGTCATAGTGTTTTACATGCTGGTACCAACCTTAACAGTGAAACACAGTTTTACACCCATAATGCCTGGCTACAATGTATTCCTCCTTCCTTTTAGTGCAAGGCATGCCTTTGTCCTGTCCATGTACTTCTCCCACACTTCTGGAATAGACACCAGTGACTACCAGATACTTGTTACTGACTCTTGCATGTTCTGTACGGGAACTTTCCCTTTGAGTAGGACAGCCAGTCAGGTGACAGAACTGGTTTATCTCTTGCTCTCTTTCTCTATATATATATGTAGTATGTATATATTTTTGCTTTTTTAACAGCGTCCCTCTCCAGGATGTTTTGCAGATTATAATTCTACAGCTGGAGTTCTTACTATTTCAAGAAATACTTTAGAAGCAGGTGTACAATACACATTTCATCTTACAGTCAGTAAGGCTGGAAGGAACCCCGAGTCTACAAATCAAACGGTATGTAGCACAGAATTGAATCCCTGACAATATGTTATCATTCAGCTAAGACCTTGAAAACAAGCAAGCAGTCTCTCTGCACACCACTACAGTGTGTTAGGCATCAATAAATGGTATTTGTGTTTGCCTTTAATAGTAAATCAGCATTTGTGATGTTTCCCCTACCTTCAAAAAGTCTAAAACATCATTTTTGTAATCATACGTAATGCAGTCAACTTACGTATAGTACAAACAAGCGATGCCATTTACTATTAATTTCTAAATAAGGAACATTTGTAACTAAGAGCAAATTAATAACTTTCAAGTGTACTTACAGTGTCCCTATTTGTCTTGCATGTTGCATAACAAGGAACAAGTGATTCAAGGATCCCCTCTCAGGAATTCTTCTTTGCTAGTAACTCTTTAAATGTCCTCTTCGTAATCTCAGACACTTATTACTGTAGCTTAAGCATAATGCACAAAAGCAGTTCAGAAGTACCATCTACAAGTGTGTGCAGTATTCTCGACATATAACAACAATTACTGTGTTAATTTGAAAATAACCATTTTTTGTCATTTATCAGGTTTTAATAAAAAATGGAACTGTTCCCATCGTTTCATTGGAGTGCATTTCTTGTAAAGCACAGTCTGTTTATGAAGTAAGCAAAAGCTCCTATGTATACCTTGCAGGAAACTGCAGAAACTGCAAGAATACTACCTACCAAGGGGTAAGTAAATAACTCTGACTCAGCACACAATTACTCTTGGCAGGTCCTACTGAGACTATTGCTTGAACCTACTCACCGCTTTTAAGAGACTTAACAAGTACAGTATTTTGTGATACCCTTGGAGGGCAGGAACCACACTGATGCCATTTATTCAATGCAAATTTTTTTATTTTTTATTTTACAAATTATTTTACCAGGATAAAACAACTAAGATGCAACATCTGTCATTTTCAGTGGGGTCCTGCTTATGCCCATTTCCACAGCTGGGTGGACTGGAGCACTAAGAAGTTAAGTAACTTGCCCAAGCCACTCATACAGTGAGTATTTGGTTCAAGCTTGCAAACTGTATGCTTCCAAAAATCCAACTTGATCTGGCAACTGGGGACTGAAGTGCAACTGCAGGCTTTGCCTAACAAGCTCTGGATCTGTAAAGGCTGAGTGCATTACAGAGGGGTCAAAGTATGTCTCCAGATGGAGGGGTGAGTTGTCCAGTGCATGAGCACTCCCTACTGACATGCCAAAGAGTAGCATTCCTGTCAGTTATGGAGGACACTATTTTTTTATACCTACACAATTGTAGAACCAGTCTGGTCAGGGTCCTGCAGGATAGGGATTTAATTAAAATAAAAATTTAACAAAGATGCAGCTTGTACAGCAGTGGGAACATTGTGTTTGGTGAACTCACCATACAAGTCATGAAAAGAAACAATACCCAGTGTGGGGATGCTGGCTGGTATCATGCTGGAGACCCAGGAGGGAGCCTCGATCCCAATTCCCAGGGGCAGAGGACATGATGTGGAGGCATCATACGGTGGCCGCTGGTGGAGGGAGTAGGATTGCCTGCTGTTGCAACAGGTCCTATGACAGGTCTAGCAGTGGCACTGATGTCATGTCTGACTACATGACGTTGGACACCCACCATCCACAGGACAGTGCTTAGGGTGATCCTCCACTTCACTGAGTGGTGGGAAGGAAAAAAGAGAGATATACATAGCCCACCCGTGATCATGTTGTTGACCACCCCATCCACCCACACACCCACCTCAGTGCCACTGAACCACTGGAACATCTCCTCTCTTTGACCTCCAGAACTAAATGTTATTCCAATGAAGGAGACAGTACTCAGCCGAGCTGTCTGTACCTCACTGTGGGGAAGGGGCAAGTTGTGGGAGGAGATTGGGACTGGTGGCTCCCTGGTGCAGTATGTTCACATGAGGGGGCAACTGGAACAGAGTATCAGCAGAAGGGACGGGAAATGAAGGTGCGAGGTAAGATGCAATAAAGAATAAATTAAAAATAAAAAGGGTCATATGTATGAAACATTTTAAGAAGAACTGGACATTTTAAAAAGTAAGTTTGGCAGAAAAATTTTTCCTTTATAAATAAGGGAAAGAACAAGTAAAGAAACAAAATTTAAAAACTCTGTAGTGAAAGTAGTTGACTTACAACTGATCCCTTTTTTGAATTTACAAGCCACTCTAACGCCATCCATTATTAATGTAAATTTGTCTTGATGGTTGGCCATCTGCTTCCTTTAAGAAACCTTGGATCCACTCGTGTGCCACCTGCACCCATCATAAGCAATGGTGAGAAAAATTGATGCAGCATATGTTGTTAGCGCACAGGTTGTGTGCCATTGGTGCAGCTGGCATGGCTGAACTTTTTCAGGCAGGGCAGGATTTTGTTAATGAGTTGGTGATCGACCGACCTTTGCATCAGCATTTTTGATGCTGGATAGTTTACTTTTAAACTCATGGCGAGCTCAATGGACGACTTTGTCTACTTTGCTTTGTATTCATCTATGATACCTGTGATACTGATCCGTGAACGTCAGGTAAAAGAAATTAGCATTTCCAATGAGTTTCTTTAGACCAGACGCTGTTGAATTGGGGAATCGATACTCAGCTGCTGTTTTTGTTGTTGATTCTCTGTTTTTCATTTGGCCAAGAATGTCTGGGAGTGGCAGTCGTTTGTTTTTTGTCCACATGTAGAGCTTTTCATTTCTTTGATTTTGATATTCCAGCTGGATGTAAAAATACTATACCGTACAGAGTAATACAGGTACAGTTTTAAAACACACACACACACACACAGAGGAAAAATGCAGGTAGAAAACAGTAGAAGCAGCAGGATTTAATGAGGCACAAACAATGGATGCTAATAGAAGCAGCTCTAGACTACAAAATCCTCAACGGCTATTCATAATATTCGAGATTCGCAATAATGAGGGGCGTTATGGTGAAGACCACTGTAATACAACAGTACTATGTGGATCTTCTAAGGGCCTGACAACAGGTGGCTTATTTTTCATGGTGAGAGTTCACTATTGTTTTTGAATTTTGAATCATCTGTTGTATAGCCACATAATGCAATGCAATAAATACAGCAACTGCTCAAATCATTTTTACAGTGCATCGCAATGAAAGCCTGTGAAGTCACAAACACTATTGAATTTGTAATGTGATAATCAAATATCATATTTCCTGCCAAGATTGATTAAATTCCTGATCTGGAAATCTAAATGTTGTGGTTCAGCTTCAAGCAACCTAAATTCAAAGCTAGATGCATGTTGGCTGTCCAAGTAATGTTATGTAAGGAACAGTAATTTGGGTATATTGGTAGACAGCAATCTACAAGCAAAAAATTGCTTGTCAGATGTACCACCCCTCATATACTTCCCAGTCTTTTATCACTGAAATGTGGGGCATTACCAACATTCAAAAGTGTGGGATAATGTAAGACCCCAAATCAAACATGCTGCTATCAGCTCAGAACATTGTGAAAAATAGTTCCTTTATTTGTTCAAAGTTTAATTTTTATTTAGCATCATAGGGTTTTAGGTATCACTGCATTAAAGTCTGAGCTTACAATCTGAGGCAGTACCTCCTCTGTGTGGCTAGCACCATTTCCATGTGGGGGCACAGCAGTTCTAAAGGAAAAAATGAGAAATTACCCTCATAATGTGGGAAAGTTGAGAGGTAGGCCTCTCTCCCTCATAGCACATGTATGTCCTTTCCTCCATTATAACCAATGCAGACTTCTGAAATACCATTTAAAAGATACACAACAAAGGTGGTTCCAAACATTTGGCTACAATCAGGCCCATGGCCTCATGGTTGCATTTCTTGCTACGTGTAGCACAACGGGGTGGTATTAAAAACACTTTCAAACAGAAAACTTACTTCTACATTTTTCATAGATACATAGAATTTGATGACAGTTAAGGACCACTTGGCCCACCCAGTCTGTCCATTTTCCTTATCTACTGTAATACCACCGACCCTACTTGGTCTCCAGTTTTACCTTCCCTTTCCTAACCACTGAGGTTCCTTTATGCCTATCCCATGTGTTCCTGAATCCTGTTATAGTTTTTGCCCTGACCACCTCCACTGGGAGGTTGTTCCAGGCATTCACCACTCTTTCTGTGAAGAAGTACTTCCTCATTTTCCCCTGAATCTACCCCCTTCCAGCTTCACACATGACCTCTTGTTCTTGAGCATCTTTTTTTTTTGTAATGCTTCCCTCTTGTACCTTATCTATACCCGTGAGGTATTTGAATGTCTCTATCATATCTCCTCTTTTCTTCCTCTCCTCCAGGGTGTACATATTGAGGTCCTTTAGCCTTTCCTCATAGGGCTTTTGATGCAGGTCCTGCACCATTTTAGTTTCCTTTCTCTGGACCACCTCTACTCTGTCTATGTCCTTCTGGATATGAGGTCTCCAGAACTGGGCACAGTACTCTAGGTGAGGTCTCACTAATGATTTATACAGCGGTATCACCACCTGCCTCTTTCTGCTGGTGAGATCCCTACCTATGCACTCTAGCATTGCACTATCTCCCCCCCCTCCCCCCACTGCCTTGTCACACTGTTTGACTATCTTTAGGTCGTCAGATATGATTATCCCCAGGTCTTTTTCCTGCTTGGTGGTCTTCAGTACCATTCCCCCCATCTTATACTCTGCCCCTGGGTTTCTGTGCCCCAAGTGCATAATTTTTCACTTTTTCACATTTAAACTTAGTTTCCACACTTTTGACCGCTCCTCGCGTTTTCTTAGATCTCTATTCATTTTATCCACCCTGCCCCACCCAGAGTGTCTACCCTACTGTAGATCTTTGTCTCATCTGCAAAAAGGCATACCTTCCCTTCTAGCCCTTCTGTAATGTCACTAATAAAGACATTAAAGAGGACTGATCCTGCTATTGATCCTTGTGGCACCCTGCTGATCACCCTCCCTTCCCTGGAGTGAACTCCATTAACCACCACCCTCTGTCGCCTATCCATCAATCAGTTCCTTTCCCAGTTTACTACCTTTGGACCCACTTTCAGGCTGCCCAGCTTGTTTACAAGTCTCCTATATAGAACAGTGTCAAAGGCCTTACTGAAATCTAGGTAGACCACATCCACTCTTCCACCCAGATCTAACTCCCTGGTCAACCAGTCAAAGAAATCTATCAGATTTGTTTGACATGACTGCCCCATTGTGAATCCACACTGCCTTGGATCCTGTAAGCCACTGGATTCAAGATATTCCACAATCCTTTCCTTCAGTAATGATTCTATTAATTTCCCCACCACCAAAGTCAGGCTTACTGGCCTGTTATTGCCAGCCTCCTCCCTACTACCACTTTTGTGAAGTGGGACTACATTTGCTGTCCACCAGTCCTCCGGAACCACTTCTGTCTCCAGAGAGTGGTTGAACAGGACTGTCAGAGGTGCAGCCAGCACCTCTCTGAGCTCCTTCAATATCCTTGGATGTATCCTGTCTGGCCCCATTGCCTTACTCACTTTCAGATTTGCAGTGTCCTTCAGGACTCTCTCCTCTGTAAATGGACTAGTGTCAACCTCTTTTCCTTCAATGCTCCTGTCCCTTATCTGTGGTTCCTCTCCTTCCCCTTCTTCTGTGCACACTGAACAAAAGTGTTTGTTCAGGATGTCTGCTTTTCCTGGTCCTCTTCCACACACTGTCCCTTTCCTTCCTTAGCCTTACAATCCCTCCCCTGGTCTTTCTCCTTTCACTTACATATCTAAAACATGTTTTGTCTCCTTTCTCTGCTTCCTGGGCTGTTTTCTCCTCTGTTTGTGCCTTTGCACTCTTGACTGCTTTCCCTTCCTCCATCTGCTTCTCCTGGTGTATCTCTCCATCCTCCTCCCTTTGTGTCTCCTTATACCTCCTAAATGCTAAGTTTTTGGCCCCTACCTTTCCAGCCGCCTCATTTAAGAACCATAGTGGTCGCTGTCTTTCTCTTGCTTTTAATTACTTGCCTGACACAGAGGTTTGTTGCCTTCATTATGGCCCCTTTTAGTTTCTCCCACTGTTCCTCCACTCCACCCAAGACCTCCTCCCCCACCAGGGTATCCCTGAGGCATTCCCCCAGGGTATCCTATGATATGCGCGAGTCAAATTGAGTGACTCTATATGAGTGACTCAGTTTGACTGCCTGTGATATGAGCGAATGTGAAATCTTAGCTAGGCGTGGCTAGAGTGAGGGTTACAGGATAAGAATGGTGACTTTAGAATAGAACAAACAGTAGAGGGAGCTATAGGGAAGGAGTATAGAATAGAACAAACAGTAGAGGGAGCTATAGGGAAGGAGTATATGGCAGGTAGTTTGGCCAAGCAATTCCCAGCTGGCCATTTGGTGTTGTGGTTCTAGTGAATGTCTCCCGGTTTAGGAGGACCTGGGTTCGGAACCTACTAGGGATGTGGGTATCATTTATTTTATTGTGTGTTGGATACTTAATTTTTTTTTTTTTTTTTTTTTAGCATTCCCCGATGGTCCAACTATGTGGTGCATGCTCCCTCCATCTGCATGTTGCCCCTCCCCCTGAATTTTCCCCTGTATCCCAGTGCCAGGCCCCCCCCCGGAGTTGATTATAATAAGATTAGGAGTGTGGTCCCCTCCCACACAGGGGTGAGGGGTGTAGCCCCCCACATAAAAAATTACTTCATATCAGGTCTGGTTGAAATGGTGCAGATCATTGTCGTGTTTGGATCCGCTGTAGTGCAACTCACCATTGTAATCGGTGATTTGCAGTCACCAATGTTGCAGTCGCTATTGTCTCCTCACCATGTCACATGGAACCTTCCCCCAGCCATGTAAAGTTGGCCCTCCTGAAGTCCAGGACCCTCGCCTTTGTGCGGTTCGATTCTTATATTGAACCACAACATATGGTGATCAGTGGTCCCCAGGTGGTCACCCACAGTCACCTGCAACACTGTTCCAGTTGGTGAGTACAAGGTCCAATATTGCTGCCTCACAACTGGGCTGTCCTACTAGTTGACTGCAGGGAGTCCAGGATGTCTCTGCTCCTAGTCGAAGCTACAGTTGGGATGCTCTAATCTATATCTGGCAGAATGAAGTCCCCCACCAGCAGCACCTCCCACTTATTTGCCATCTTATGGAGGGCTTCCACCGACCCTTATCTATCTCCTCCCCCTGTGCTGGAGGTCTGTAGATCACACCAGTTCAAATAGCTGCTCCATTTCTCTTCTTTAGGGTTGCCCACAGTACCTCTGCCCCTCCTTTTATTCCCTGTAACTCTGTTGCTTTAATGCTATCCCTCACATAAAGAGATACCTCACCCCTTTCTTACCCACCATGTCCTTCCTGAACAGAGTATATGCCAGTCATGGTTCTCATTGTACCATGCCTCAGCAATGGTGACAATGTCCAAGTCAGCCTCTGTCATCATGGCCACTAGGTCTGGGATCTTATTTCCCAGACTTCTAGCTTTTCTACACATGGCCTTCCAAATTCTGTTGCCACCCATCCTGTCAGCACCTCTTTTTCCCTTTTGCCTACTCTCCTAATCCCCTCTGCCTTCATTCCAAACCATCTTCATTTCTACCATTTTGTTTGTCTTGTTATCAGCTACCATTGGGGATTTCCCTTCCCTTAGGGTTCTCCTTACTGACTACTTCAGCTTGCAGGGGGGAGGACAGTATATGTCTCCCTGCTTCCTTCCACCATGCCACTCAACTAGTTTAAATGCTCACCAATGAAGCATTTAAACTATTCACTGATGACTGTGGTTCCCCTCCTGGACAGATGCAGGCAAACTCCCCTGTATAGGCCCTTATCCCTCCAGGTGTGACCGGAGTCCCCAGTGTAGCTGAAACCCTCCTCTCTGCACCACTCCTTCAACCATGAGTTGAAGCTTCTGGACGGAGTACCCTATCCTCCCCTTCCCCCGTCATAGACAAGCAACACCTCAGAAAAGGCCACTGAACACGCTGCCTGCTTATGACCCCTCCTCAACTCCCTGTACTCCTCCTGTCCTAGACAAGTTATTAGTCCCTAGGTGGAGAATGACATCCATCTATCCCTCCCTTCCTGCTGCCCTAACAATCCTCGGGATCTGCTTCCCATCCGTCTGAGCCATGGTGCCGGGGAGGCAGCTAACCTCTCTCCCCCCCTCCCTTCCTGTCCCCAAATCTATCCCCCTCACAATAGAGTCCCCCACTAGGAGTTGCTTCCTCCTCCTCTGGGGTCCTCTGCCTCCCTCCTTGGAGTCTCCACTACAGAAGCATCCCACATCCTCCCTGGTCACTACTGCGGGTGCCTCCATGGGACAGTCCTGTCCAGTCAGAGCAGCATAGGAATTGTGTAGTGGTACCATCTGGGGATGTGCCTATGGCCCACCACCCTCACCCTTCCTGAGACCACTGTAGTCCAGCTGTTCTTTCTCCATGGCAACCACTGAGACAGTGGTGGCGGACTTGGTGGTCCCTGCGTGGGAGAGAAGGCCCCCTGAATCCCATGGGATAATTCATGCAAAAAAGATAGCAAACACTCCCCCTTCTCTTTAACATGCTGCTGTTCCTACCTAAGGGTCTGTGAAGTTGAGTTACAGCTTAGTCGGAGGAGTCGAGTTACAACTTGAACCAGTTTCAGGGAGGCATTTGTTTCTAAGGCATGGAACTCTGAGCCCAGTTTGCAGTACATACAAGGATTAAGGTAACTCGCTGCCTGGATGTCCAGATACCTGGATACTGGTTGGAGAAGTTTGTGAGCTGCCTTTACCTGCTCTGTGATCTAGCTGGTGATTTGTTTTGTGAGGACTTGAAATTGGTTGCTGTTCTTTGAACTCTGGAGCTAGCAAGGGTCAGTGAGCTGTGCTAGGTGAGGAAATTCTTCTCCCCCTGCACTTTTGGTTATTGCCCCTTTGCCCTGTTGTACTGCCTGCGACCAAGCGGGAGTTGCCTCATCTGGCCTTCGGGGAGCCAGAGGGGGATTTTTGGGACTCTCCTAAGTCACCCGGGGGTTGACCTGGCCCTACTTAGGGCGCCTGTAGCTGGGGTCACGGACGGTGGGGAGTAATGCTTGTTTAGGGCAGTGCAGTTGGGGGGGATCCCTCTCTTTTCCAGTTTTCACATGACCTGGCACTCTGCTAGTAGTTCCCCTTTTTGGGGTTCAGACATCGACTAATGGAGCTCTGCGCACCTGACCTTGGAAACGAAGAACATTGAGTAAAAGTGGAGCAGGTGTAGTGCCACTAACAGTGGAGTCCCCTGGATAGACTGTTGATTTGAGCCGAGACTGTGTTTTTCTTCAAATTGTTTGTAGATTTGCTCGGCTTTCTTCCCCTGGATCTGTTGTTTTTACAAAAGCCTGAACTTTCTTCTGCTAGCGGTTACATGGCTGTTTGCCCCTTTCCCTCTATGGATGGTGAACATGTCATTTGTTTTTATGTTGTGCAAGAAGTATAGTGACCTTATCAAAGCACTGCAGCCCATTCTGGTTCTAATCTCCTTAAATGTTTTTAACATCAAGAAACGTGACCCAGTCTGGTTGGAACCCATATGACATAGCACTTTTACGGATTTATTTTATATTCATTTTCTATCCATTTGCTAATAGGTTTGCGTCTGTTTATTCCCCTTTTTTCTGCTGGATTTTCCCCAACTATGTGAGAGGTAGCAGGGGTTGATCCTTTTGGACATTTTTCCCAGAGTGGTGAGAGTATTCTGGTTTTCTAAAACTCATACTTATGATCTTAGAGGTTTGATTTTACCACAATTTTTATTTTGTTTTTTTGCATATTGTTCATTGTACTGTTTGCTGTTTTGGAGTTAGGGTTACCACCTTTTAAGAAGCCCAAAGTGGGACATTTCTTACTGAAACGTGATTTTTCGCAGGACGGTACGTAACCTCGACCAATACAACAGACTTGTTTTCTCTATATAATCAGAATTAAGGCCAAGTACTATAGTTTTTTAGTTGCTTCTATTGATTCTTATCATTTTAAGGTATTTTAGTTAAAGTATTGTAGTTTCTGTAACATTTAGTGGAAAGTTAGAAAATGTTTTTTCTACTATAAAATCAGAACATGTAGTATTTTTTCTGTTTTTTTGCAGGACACAGCTGCCCAACTCAGGACTGTCCTGCGAAAATCAGGACAGGTGGTAACCCTTTTTGGAGTGGGGGTATTTAAGAGAGTTGTAGTACAGCTTAGGTTTCTTCTGCTGTGGGTCAGTATAGGTTTTCCAGGGGTTGGGGGAGTGCGGGTGCGTTGTTTTTATTTTTAGGTAAGTTTGGGTTTGAAGATGTGCTGGCCTGCAGCTCTCCTGGTCAGGCACTACTTCCCCTCAGAACTTCAAGACCTCCACCCCGTCTACTGTCCACCCCTACCCAAAGCAGTTCATAGCTACTGCAGGGCTTTGGGTATAGTTAGCAGGAGGCGGAGGTAAGTTGGGGGTCCTGAACCTCCAAGGAGGGGTGAGCTGGGTGGCCGTATCAAGGTTGTACAGATCAGAAGATACCCTGGGGTGAAATGGTCTCTAGAACATGGGTCTCCATATCTAGTTTCCATACCCAAGGACTCCAATATTTCTGGGAGATAGTTCGGCCGACCCCAGAATCCCATCCGACTCGAGTGGTGTTATGCAATGCCAGGTCTATTAGGAACAAGGCGGTGGTTATCGCTGATCTTGTTGGGACAGCAGACCTGGCTTGCATCACTGAGACCTGGCTGTATGATAATGCAGGCCCCATTTTGGAGGCAGCTGTCCCAGCCAGGTTCACGGTGTTACACCGCTCAAAATCGGACTGCAGGGGCGGGGGTGTAGCCATTTGTTTTAGGTTAGAATTGGGCCTTACCGGTGTGTCAGTTGAGGAGACCAGATCATTTGAGTTTACCATGGTAGCAGGTGTAGGCTGCAGGATTGTTTTCATCTACCGTCCACCCGGGGGTGAGAAATTATTCTTGTAGGATATAGCAGACTTCATCGTCAACTTGGCGTTTGAGTCACCCAGGTTGATGATCTGGGCGACTTCAACACCTGGGTCAACGATGAACTTGAACTGTTTTGGCAAGACTTCCTCCAAGTCATGAACTCATTGGGGTTCACACAGGTTGTTGGCTCTGCTGCCCATAATCACAGTCACTCACTTGATTTGGTTTTCCTCCTGGGGATGGTGACTTCTGACTTAGTGGTGGAACCAGTCGTATGGTCTGATCACCACACCATAAGGTTCAATCTCCAGGCTCCCCCTTATAGGCCTGCCCCTGTGGAGAGGTCAGATACTGCCCTTTGAGGGATGTGACCCCAGATGGTCTGCTGGTGGTGTTGGACCTCTCGGGATTCGTAGGGGTAGGCGAGGATCCAGAGAGTCTAGTTCAGTCCTATAATAAGGCTGTTACTGAAGCTCTGGATTCTATTGCCCTGGTCCGTGTTCACCCCTCTCTTTCTCTCTGCCCTTGGTACCCTTGGTTTGATGGGACCTTGAGGGAGCTGAGACAAGTTGGACGAAGGTTAGAGTGACACTGGTGGAAATCGGCCCTTGAGGCTGACCACCTTAGACTGATGGCTCATTATCAAATCTGTCAATCAGCAATCACTCGTAAAAAGGCAGAGTTCCTGTCTGGTGAGATTGCTGCTGCTCAGGATCGACCTACTCAGCTCTTCTGAACTGTGGACAGGCTGTGCAACCCAACCTGTCTGCAGGTCTGAAGTGCATTTTCACAAGCTAAGTGTGATGAGTTTGCTTGATTCTTTGCAGATAAGGTAGCCAGCATCAAGGATGAGATCTGACCAGTGCTCTCTATAGGGGTTGATGGTAGACAGTGCCTGGTCACCTCTTCCCCTTTTCTCTTGGATATCTTTTGACCAACTGGAGATTGTGAATATCATGTGTATTGCCCAGAGTTTGCAGCCAACATGCTGTAGCTTCGATCCAGGCCCAACATGCCTGTTATTGGGGTGTATTGAGTCTATTGGCCCAGTCCTTGCAAAGATTGTTTGGTGCTCCTTAGAGTCGGGTGAGTTCCCTAGCTCCCTGAAGGAGGCGGAGAAAGCTGCTCTGGACCCGAACTGCTTTGCTAACTACAGGCCAATCTCTAACCTTCCCTTTGTTGGGAAGGCGATTGAGAAAGTAATTGCACTACAACTGGAGAATCACCTTGCCATCTACGATATCTACAATCCCCTCCAGTCTGGTTTCTGGAAGAGACATATCACTGAGACCGCTCCAATTCGGGTGCTCAGTGATCTTCTGATGGCAAAAGACCAGAAGCACTGCTCCATCTTGGTGCTTCTTGATCTCTCTTCAGCATTTGACACTGTGGACCATGGGGTGCTGCTCGCTTGCCTGAGGGTTATCTGTGACCTAGCTGGTCCAGTCGTCAGATGGTTCCAATCCTTCCTCTCCGGCAGATCTCAGAGGGTGGTGTCGTTTTTTATTTTCCTCTGACCCAATCTCTCTGCCGTGTGGGGTCCCTCAGGGCTCGGTGCTGTCCCCTATGTTGTTTGCAGTGTATATGCTGCCCCTCGGAGAAATTGTAAGATGATATGGGCTGAGGTTTCACTGCTATGCAGATGATACCCAGCTCTATCTGTCTTTTGCGCCTAACCAGGATAGTGAGGTCTCGGTCTTTAACAGCTGTTTAGCGGAAATCCATGACTATATGAAATACAGTTGGCTGAAATTGAACTCCGAGAAGACTGAGGTGTTGGTGGTGGATCCGGGTCACTGGATAGAGAGGTCGTTAGCAGGGCAGTAGCAGTAGCCTCCAGTCTGTGGCTTGAAGGTGCTCAACTCTCTTCCTCCAAACAGGTGCATGATCTGGGGGTGGTTCTTGATCATGGGCTGACACTGCATATGCAGGTGTCGGCAGTCATCAAGTCTTCCTTTTACCATCTTAGGAACATCACCAAGATTAAGCACCTTGTTTCATCTGGTGATCTGCCCACATTGATCCACACCTTTGTGACTTTGTGCTTGAACTACTGCAACTCCCACTATCTGGGGTTGCTGGGGGTTGATATCCATCACTTGCAGCTGGTGCAGAATGCTGCAGTGCAGTTGCTGATGGGGATTCCTTGTCCGAGTCATATTACTCCCGTGCTGCGCAAACTGCACTGGCTGCCTGTATGGTGGCGGATCACCTTCAGGGTCAGACTTCTGACCTATAAGGCCCTGCACAGACTGGATCTGAGCTATCTGCAAGAACTCCTGACTCCCTACAGCCCTAGCTGTCCTCTCTGCTCAACTGATGAGGGGTTGTTAGAGGTTCCCAGGGCTCATCTGAAAATGTCTGGGGCCCAGTCTTTTATGTATGGTGCCCCCACCCTGTGGAACTCTCTACCTCATCAGATTCGAGAGTGCAGAACCATGGAGAGCTTCAGGGTGACCCTAAAAAGCCATCTATTTCAGCAAGCATTCAGTGATTATTTTATCTGATTTATTTGAATTCTATATTACAAGCATTTTTAGAAAGTCTGTTGTTGTTTTTACATATTTTAATTATGTACAGCGCTTTGGTTTTTAGAATTGTGCTATACAAATAAAATATTATTATTATTATAACATTATATTTAGTACCTCTGATACCAGTCACCATTAGAAATCACCAGAGCAAGTGTGAAAAGAAAGGGCCATCATCATCAGGGTACCGGGCACCAGACACAGGTTCTGCCTGGTCTAAATGAAGGATGGGGTGGGGAGGAGAACAACTTTTGTCTGTGGGAGTTTAAATAGGAAATCAACTTAATTCAGTTTTATTTTGGTATAATGGTCCTGTTATCGATAGTTTCCTGTCTAGTTTTATATTTTATTGTGTTTGTGTCAATACATCAGATAGACTTGTGAGCTATATAAATGGATAATTTTCACAGTAGTACTTTACAGCAGTATTCAGGGCTTTTAAAGATTCATAGTCTAATGAAGACACCCCAATATCCAGACGTCTGCCTCATGTTAAAATGTGAAGCCCCTCTAGAAGCTAGGATTTCGAAGGTTAAGCCAACCCTATTATGCAAATTCTATAATCCTTTTGAAATTCAACTGGTGTATTTTAAAATTGAATGGCAGCCCAAATCTAATCATTTTTAACCACTGCTCATGAAAAATTTAACTCTAACTTAAATATTAAACAGGTCTTAATAAAGACTTACAGAACCCTAAACTGTCTACTGCTTCATAGCAAAAAGGGCATTTTCCCAAATGTTGATTTGAGGAGATCCTAGCTTCTGATGCTACAGCTGGCACTAGGAATAGGCAGTTATTGTTTTGTGGTTTTTGTCTCATTTGTAGCACACCCATGGGATACAGAGTAAACTGACTGCAATAATAGATGGTAAAATGCATTACACCCTGTCTTCAAAAGTGTTTCTACCCATCTGTGCCTATGGCAAAAGCTGCTTGAAAATAGAGCCAGTTGCCTTTGGTCCTGCACTATGGATCTAATGAAGTGAAATTGAAAAGTCTTCAACCCCAAACCTCATGGCTGCTAGTTTAATGCCAGGGCTCTTCAGTTGACCCCATGTTGATGATTCATACAGTACAGTACTTGACTGTTTGGTCCACCTAAAGATACATTCGAGGTTTTATATAAACCAAATGCTCTATAAATGGACTGCCACATACTCCCATACTCTGTGTTTTGATTTCCTAGAAACTATTAAGTCCAGAAAAGGGGAAAAACTGGTCATGGAATAATTTGGGACCTCCTATCGACCCTATATTTATTTATTTTTATTATTATTTATTTATTTAAAGGTTTTACCAGGAAGGCATGCTGAGCAAATGACTGCTCAATTCCAGATGTGTCCTGAGGGCAGGGGAAAAAATATTGGATATTGTCCATACTTTACAATCAACATCATAAATCACACATGGATTAAGAGCAGTACACACATATTGGGTTTTGTCCATTCTTTACAATCAACATCATGAGTCATAAATGGATTAAGTGCAGTCCAGCAAGCAATTGTACGAGGCAAATGACAATGGAAAGTACAGTTACATAATATATATATATATATACACACACACACACAACAATTTACATAGATAGCCTGCAGTCAGCAGCTAGAGCTGACATGGGTACATGTGCAGATGAAGGAGAAATGAGCTTTGAGGAGAGCTGAGGTTTTGCCTAGAGTGGGTCTGCCGAATAGCCTGGGGGAGTAAGTTCCAAAGTTTGGGCATGCAATATGAGAATGCTGACTGGCCTGCAGAAATGGCCATGAGTGGGACAGTCAGGAGATGTGAGTCATTATTTCTGAGCGCATAACCCGGGGGAGGGTAGAGGCTGAGAGTACTAAAGCGAGATATGGAGGGAGGGAGGGAGGACTGTGCCCAATATTTGGCCATGATGCTAGCAGTGTGAGAGTCACCTGTCCTGAAGCAAGGGGAGTTCAAGAGTCCAGCATAGGACACAGTGGAGAGTGATAGGAGGACAGTCAAGGCCAAAACAACAGAAAGAGTGGAAGAGGAGGGCCAGTCTGGCTAGGGTGGACTTTGAGGCAGCACTGTAAATTATGTCACCATAGTCGAAGATCAGGAGAATCTTCTTCTTCACAATCGCTCAGCAAGCCTGCAGTGGGATGCAGCCACGATTTCAGTACAAAGCTCCCAACTTGGGGTGAAGCTTTTTGTGGATGGCATCAATATGTGCAGAGAAGTCTAGGTACTGGTCAAGCCAAACCCCAAGATATCTGCATGAGGTGCAAGTCTCTAGAATAGTCCCATCCAGGGTGGGGAAGGAGGGGTGGAGGAGGGCCTTGAAAGTCTCTGCCTTGTGCGAAAGGTCATAGACAGTTTTCTTTGCATTGAAAAAGAGCTGATTTGAGCGAAACCAGCGCTGAACTTCATTGAAGTCCTGCTGGAGTCCGGTCGCCACATTAGAGGTCGAGGGTCCAGATGTGTACAGTACTGTGTCATCTGCATATATGTGAAAGGATGTGTGTGGGCAGACAGAGGGCAGGTCATTGAGGAAAATGGAGAACAAGAGCATGTTAAGGACTGAGCCTCGAGGTACACTAGAGCTAACTGGGAGGGGAGCAGAAGTGGTGCTATCAATTCTGACAGACTGGGATCTGCCTATCAAATAGGAATGAAACCACCTGGTGGCATTGCTTGAGAGAGAGAGCTTGGACAGAAGAAAGGAGTTGGAGACAGTGTCGAAGGCTTTAGCCAGGTCAATAAAAATGGCAGCGATGATGTGTCCATTATCCATATCAGTGAGGATGGACTTGGTGAGCCTCAGGAGGGAGGTGGTGGTGGTGGAGTGGGACTTCCTAAAACCAGATTGGTAGGGTGTGAAAAAGAAGAGGAATCAAGATAAGAGGAGAGTTGAGAGTGGACAAGGTGTTCTTGGATTTTAGCTAGGATAGGTAGGAGGGAGATCGGGCAATAATTCCCAGGAGCAAAGGGGTCACTGCCTTTGGGAAGGGGGATGACAGTGGCGTGCTTCCATTCAGTGGGGACAGCGGCTAGAGAAAACAGTAGGTTATAGAGTAGAGCCGGGGGGGGGGCAGCTATGGCTGGAGCCAACAGGTATAGCAGTTTGGAGTCCAGGCCAGGCCAGTGCGACATTTGCCCTTGGAGGAATTAAGGGTGAGTGGGGCTTTGTAAACTTTGGCCGGGGAAATCTGACAGAAAGTGAGAGAGAGGCCAGCTGGAGGTGCTTGGTTGGGGAAGGGGGTTTGCTGATTGAGGGAGTTGCAAATCAGGAGTGAGACTGGATAAGAGTGATGAGGTACATTCTGTAAAGAAGGAATTGAACTGAGAGTCCACCTCAAATGGATCTGTGATCATGGAGCCATCTGAATTGAATGCCAGGGTGGAGGGTTGCGAGGGAGGAGAGAATAGTGAGTTAACCACCTTCCAAAATTGGGTTGGCTGACTTAAATTTGTGTGAAAGGTGTCTTGGAAGTAATTGGCTTTTGCCTTATGGATTTGACCTGTACAGGTGTTGTGTAGGGCACAATACTTTTGTCAATGCATGGGTAAGCCCAGTTGCTGGGCTGTGCAAATATTCAGTTAGAGAATGTGTTCTGATGGAATGTAAACTGGTACAGAAGGAGCAACATCATTCCGCATGTACAGTAGATGGACCTAGCCAGTATGATACAGCAGATCAGTGGGCTCCATGTATAAGAAAGTATACCACTTGTAGGTTTGATTTCCAGATGTGCACATAAAAATAAAAAAAAAAGTAATTCTGGGTTAATACCCAAAGGAAGCATGCTTTAAGTATGAAGTATTCCATCAGAGCACTTGGTGATCTCAAGTTTCTTTTGGCATTAGCGCGCAGGAAATATGTTTGTAGATATGATCTGTAAAGCAAGCCAGATAATTAGTTTAATAACCCTTTTTAATCCCAACAGTATTGGACAGCACAAAGTTTCAAGAATGAGTCTTTCATTTTGGACATGTCGAGCACCTCCACTGGGAACACTGGGATGAACCTAGTTATGAGAAAAGGGGTTTTGAAGGACAGGGAAGGATATATTTTTGGTCTGCGCATCATAGATCCAATGATGGATGGCGAAGGATTTGCATACATAAGTCTACAGCCCAATAGTCCTCCTTCTGGAGGAACGTGTTGGATTTTCCCCAGTGACACTGCCAGTGCCATGACTACAAGGATTCAGTATCGCTGTACAGGTAGGTTAAGTAGGTCTTTGCATGTTTGCAGGCCTTGATTGTAGAATTCATTAAAAGTCAAGTGGCATTGTGCATCCTGATGGACATCAGAGGCTGACTGCTTTGAATGCTGCACTTCGCCTGAAGGGTCGCATGCAACAAAGCAGTCACTAGTGCAGTATGTTGCTGTGAAACATATAATATTTAAACCAGCAAATATACGGTGTGAGCTGAGAAAAGACAGGACATTTTCTCCCACAGCCCTGTTCAGAATTTTCAGTGACTGCAGCTCTTAAAATGCAGTTTCTGGAAACTGGAGCCAAAGTCACAATGGTGCAACAGTAACTTGGTTTTGTGCAGAAGCAAATGAGAGGTCATAAATGATAGGATTAGGATGGCAGGCAATGTCAAAGAACTTTAGGGTAGGAAGCCTTTACTGCCTGTGTAAATTATGTAAGCAATAAAGCACGACAGGGTATGCAGTTATGTGTCAATAATCACACACCACTCGAGGGTGTTGTTAGGAACAAGGCATTGGCACTGAGTGCCTTTAAACACCCAAGAGAGATGTGAGATTATTTGCCATAATCACGTGCCCTGAAGTGCCTTATCGCACTTATGACATTTTGAGAAAGCAATTTTCACAAAATCAGGCAAGAAAGTGTTTTTAGTTGCTTTGAAACATGAAAATTATTCATTTTAACATATGAGACATAAAGTAATCCCTTGGTGAAACTTAATGTTTTAAGCCAGATCATGTGAATCTAAAAATCGGTTCTATATTACACCCTTATGTCAGTAAAGAGAGAAGAGGAGTTGTAAGGACGAGATTGTCTGGATCAAGAGGGAAGAGGGATGGGCAGAAAAGGGGGAGGACCAGACAGAAGCACTCAACGAGTACTTCTGTTGTGTGTTCACTAAAGAACATTATAGACCAATACCACAAAGGAAAGGAGGGGTGGGCAAGGGAGGGGCAGAGGTAACAGATGGGGTCATCCAAGTGGATAGGGTTCTAAAAGGACTGAAAGCCCTGAAGTTGGAAAAGCCCTCAGACCAGATGGAGTACAGCCAAGAGTCCTGAAGGAGTTAGCAGAGATCTTGGCAGGCCCACTAGCAGACTTGTTTAACACCTCACTGGAGACAGGGTGCATGCCCAAGGACTGGAGGCTGGCCCACGTGGTGCCCCTTCACAAGAGTGGACCCAAGGGTGAACCAGGCAACAATAGACCAGTAAGCTTGACTTCCATTGGTAATGGAGACCATGCTAAAGGAGAGATTGATAAACTTTCTGGATAACAATGGTCTCCAAGATGAAAGGCAGCACGCGTTTGTCGCAGGAAGATCCTGCCAGACTAACCTAATTGACTTCTTCGATTGGGTCACAAGGGCAGTTGACAGAGGCCATGCCATGGATGTCCTGTACCTGGACTACATTAAAGCCTTCAACTGAATACCTCAGAAAAGGTTGCTGGGCAAGCTGAGGAACCTGGGGGCCGGGGAGAAGCTAGTGGGATCAGTTAGTAGCTGGCTGCCGAACAGACAGCAGAGGGTAGTTGTAAAAAGGGAAGCTCCATACCAAGGCCTGCGACCAGTGGGGTACCACAGGGCTTGGTGCTAGGCCCCATTCTATTTAACATCTTTATTGGGGATATAGCAATTGGGTCAAGAGTAAGATCAGCCTGTTTACTGATGACATAAAGATATGTGTGACAGTGGACAGTGAGGAGGGGAAGCAAGAACTCAGAGAAGATCTGGCAACATTTGAGCACTGGTCTGGTGTATGACAGCTGGGGTTTAATGCAAAGAAGTGCAAGGTCATGCACCTTGGAGCCAGAAACCCCAAGATCACCTACTGGCTGGGGAGTACAGGTATCTATTTCTGAGGAAGAGAAGGACCTAGGGGTACTAGTCATAGGAGACTTGAAGGGATCGGCACAGTGCCATAGGGCAGCAGTGAGGGCCAATCAAATGCTGGGGTGCATTGCCAGGGGCATCACCTCTAGAAGGGAAGAGGACATTCTGCCACTATACAGATCATGGGTGATGCCACACTTGGAGTACTGTGTGCAGTTCTGGTGCCCATACCTAAAAAGGATGTAAAACTACTGGAGGAGGTGCAGCATAGGGTGACAAAGATGATCCTAGGTCTGGGAGATAAACCCAATAAGGAGAGATTGAGGGAGCTCAACATGTATTCCCTAGAAGATAGAAGGGAGAGGGGGGACATGATAGAGACCTTCAAATACTTAAAAGGCATAAACAGAGTTAGTGCAGAGGGCTTGTTCTGTTTAATGAGTGGGAGTGTTATGAGAGGACATAGTCTGAAGTTGGAAGGGGGTAGATTCAGGAGGGAGATGGGGAGGCATTACTTTATAGAAAGGGTGATAGAAGGGTAGAACAAACTGCCGAAAGAAATTATCATGTTGAGGACAGTAGACAGTTTCAAAAAGGGGTGGGATAGAGTCAAAGGGAGGGTAAGTACAGATAACAACCGTGGGGGGAGAACCGGGGGGTAGGAATGATGGAATGGGAATGGGGACAACTGTAGTAAAGGATTACTGCGAGCTGCATACTCAGGCAGACTTCATAAACCTATGGGCCTTTTTCTGCTGCCGTTTTCGTATGTTCGTATTTAAAAATTAAAAAAACAAGGTTCTTTTAGGTACACAGGTACCTGCAGGTAAAACTGCTGCTTGTTGTCAGCTGTATGAACAGTATTTTTAAAGCCATATCATGTGAACAGAAAAATCGGTTCTATATTGCACCCTGATCCTGGTAAAGTAGTTCATTTAAAAAAAATGAGGGTTATTTTAGGTATAACAAGCATTTGTCAATGCTGAATGTTTGCTTGCTGGTATTGACATTGGTAGTGCAGAAGTTAGGGAGATGCATAATAGGAATGGCAGTGAAGTATTAAACTAACACCAACCCCCACCCTGCGGAGACTGACAAGCATTAGGGGGTGTGCCTTTGGGTCATCGGCCATAATGCTCATGCCATTCCACCTCGCTCCACCCTGCAGACACAGACAGGTGTCGCAGTGTGCCTTGAGGTCTTCGGCCCTTACGCTCATCCCATTCCATAAGGAAATAAGCTGAGATGGGTGCAGTATAGGAGAACGGGGTGAACATTATGGCCAAAGACCCCAAGGCATACCTCGGTGCCTGTCACTGGCTGCAGGGTGGAGGTGAGGGTGGAATGGCATGAGCATTATGGCCAACAACCCCAAGTCACACCCCCAACACCTGTCAGTCTCTACAGGGTGGGGTGTTATGGTTGGAAACCCTAACACCCTGGGCGTTTGTTGGTATTTTCACTCCAAATTTTCAACATGGGCTTTTTGGGACCCCACCTCATGAACAGTGGCACTCTCAGTTCATTACTCACAGTTCTCACAGAAACTGCACCATTCAGCACCACAGGTGTGAAAAATGACAGCTGTACTGTTCATGAGAAGGTGTGAAAATATAGCAATGTTGAAAATCTGGAGTGAAAATATGAAAAATTGGTGAAGTTATGAGCGTGCATCGAAACTGCGCAATGCACGCCTGTAACGCAATCATTTTTTGGAATTTTTTCACCAAATTTTCAACATGGGCATTTTGGGACCTCCCCTCATGAACAGTACCACTGTGATTTTGTTAATCTGTCCTGAAAGTTGATTTCCCACAGCGACCGCACCATTCTGTGCCACTGGTGCAAAAACACATTTTGGGCAGGATGTGAAAAATGACACCTGTACTGTTCACAAAGAGGTGTAGAAAACTGGCAATGTTGAAAATCTGGAATGAAAATATAAAAAATTGACAAAGTTACGAGCGTGCATAGAAACTGTGCAACGCATGCTCGTAACGCAGTAATTTTTTGGAATTTTTGCACCAAATATGCAACATGTTTTTTTTGGGACCCCACCTCATGAACAGTGGCACTGTCATTTCATTAATTGGTCCCAAAAGGTGATTCTGTGCAGCAACTGTGAAATCACCTTTCGGGACCGAGTAACCAAAATGACAGTGACAGTGTTCACGAGGTGGGGTCCCAAGAACCCCATGTTGAAAATTGAGCCAAAATTCCTAAAAGGATGCGATATCAATCTAGTTGAAACCCACCATTGACTCCCATTACACAGCTTACCATCATTTCTTCAGTTTGCCGGTCGCCTTGAAGAGTGCAGATGTGTCCCAGTCCATAGAAGATCGTTGCTCTCGACCTCTGGAGGTAAATATGGGGTAAAGAGGGGTAAGGGATGTGGATCTGCAGAGGAGGGTGGGGTGGGGAGAAGGGAAAGGAGATGGCAAGGGACCATTTTCTTTTTACAGGGAAAAAAAGACTTTGGGGATGGTTTTCTTTATTTACAGGTTACCAAAATATTTAGTCACACTGGGGTGGGCTCACAGTGTGCCACAATAGTGTGTGTGTGTGGGGGCATGCCGACATGGGGATTGTGCACCCGATGTCGGTACTTGAAAAATTCGGACAGGTGGGGGGGCATCTGACATCGGAAGTGGGCATCCTGGTGTCAGAAACATAAATAAAAATTATTTTAGCACACTGGGGTGGGCTCCCAGTGTGTCACATTAATGGGGGAGGGGGATACATGCCGACATGGGGATTGGGCACCCTGATATTGGCTTTCTGGGGAGTGTGTGGCAAGTGGCAGGAGCCACCAATGTGGAAACCCGTGCCATGGCTCATTTATTTATTTACTGAAATGGTTCACCAGGAAAAGCACACCAAACTAACAAGGTGCTCGGAGGCAGGAGCAAACAAGAACTGTAACTCTGGCCATGATCGTTACTGTGCATTGTTATTTGCTTGGCCAGAGTCTTGTCAGCAGCTGCCAACAGAGAGAAGGTATGTTTGTGTGCCTGGTTGTGAGGAAGGGAGAAGATCCCTCTGCAATGAAGAAACTGTCCCTCATTGTAGCGCAGATTTCTTTCAAGTGTGGTCCTTGCTCTCAAACTGCTGTCATAGACAGCTTGCCCGATTCATTGGTGCCTGACGGACGAGCCCCATAATGTCAACTTGTTACCATCCCTGATTGGAGCCGGACTTTTCTTTCAAGTGAAGACCGCTTCTCTCAAACTGCTGTCATAGACAGCACACCGATTCATTGGTGCCTGAGGGACGAGCCCCATAAAGCGTCAACTGCATTGGGCAAAAACTCACACACCTCTAAAATGTCCTACTGTCCCAAGACGTTTCTTGCGCATGCGTGCAAGCAAACATAAAAAGGCTTTTGTAAAGTAAAGCCATGACTGCAAGCATGCACATCAGGATTGACACTGATGTGTACTCTCTGAGTCATGGCTTTACTTTTCAAAAGCCATTTTTAACTAAAATAACCCTCATTTTTTTTTTTAAATAAACTACTTTACAGGCATCAGGGTGTAATATAGAATATATTTTTACATTCACATGAAATGGCTTAAAAATACCATTTGTGACATACACCACTGCACTGGGTAACCAGCGAATTTGACCATTGGAGCTGCTCAGGAGCGGGGGAGTATGGGGCAAATTTCTTTGTTGTCTTAGATGTTGCCACCACCACTTCCAACTAAGTCACTCCATTGTTTACCATCTGTGTCCTAGAATCTGCTGTGTAGTAAAATGTTTCATGTTTCTGTGCTCATGTTCTCTTGGCTAAAAGTAGATTTGGCATGTGATTATGAGTCAATAATTACTTGACTTTGACCTGCTTTTAACCAGTCAGATCAGCACTGTTGTTCTTGATATGCTATAACACTATGTAAGGGCCATCCATTTCCCCCATATCATGTCCTGATCAGCTTTAAGCGTACTGGTAGTTAAACTCTAATGACACTGGGAAGGCTAGAATAAGTGGGCCGAATTACACGTTAATGTAGGCACATCAGCAGATGGCTGTCCATAAAAAGATGTTCAGTGTCTGTTTTGTTGTTAACTCTTACTGTAGTCTGCACTTTTAGCGAAGACCAGTGTCTCTAAATCCAATCTGTGCCATATACCGTAACATCTGAGAGTCTTGTTATAGGGAACAGATGCAAACTGTGCATGAAGCAGCTTAAAAGCTTTTTTATAAAAACAAAAAACAATATTTTGTGTGTTAACAAAATATGTCTAGGCCACAAGACTAGTTTTTTGATCATGTCTGCCTCTTTCAATCTGGGAAAGCCAGTGGCCAAATCTAAAGTCTGACAGTAACTGTGTTTGAAAGTTCCCACAATATTTTTCATGGTGAAATTCAGGACAGGGTGGCCCATCTGCCTTAAAGCATGCTTTTAATTGGGGCTTTCTGACAAATGTCTATACAATAATCTTTACTGAGGGAGGCATGTGGTGCTAAGAGGGTCACATGTACCAATGTACTTGGAAAACTGATATTTTCTTGTTACATGTAAATATAGCTAGCTCCACTTTTAATTAATTAATTTATATATTTATTATTTCGGAAGATACCTTTGGGTCAAGGCTCTGTTACAAAGGTTCCACATCAGGGAAACAATACAGAACATAGTGAGGACAATAACAAGCACAGTAGTTTCAAGCAGCCAAATGCTTTGTTGGGTACATTAAAGCTTTCATATGGAATTACTGTAATATGTGCAATGATTCACAGTATTTATGTTAAGTTACAGTAATTTGTGTATATTATTCAAGAACATGTATACAGTAAAAAAGCAGTTGTAATATGGTTCACTAGAATATATTAGAAACTGCTAGGAGAAATGGTAGATACATGTAGAGGAAGCTATGGGGAGAGAATGTAGATAATAGTGAGGAAATAAAAAGGGAGGAGATAGGAGATAGTGGGGAGTAAAGGTGGGAGGGACTGGGGGGGGATTAGAGGGAAGGTGAGTAAGTTTAGTTAGGAGAAATATTCACAGGAGGCCATTGTGACAAGGTGCTGATGCAAGTTGCACTTGAAAGTGCCCAGGGTAGTGTCATTGGTAACAGCAGGTGGAAGTGAGTTGTACCAGGCTGAGGCTCTGTATGTGAAGGAGCATTGTTCTTGCTACTTTTATGTAGCACTTAGGTATACTAATAACACAACTTACTCTGGCTATGCCTAAATCTGTACAAGTCTTAAGTTTTTTAACTTTACAATTGAGAAAAAATATATTAACCACTCACTCACTCATATGTGCACTGTTTTACTGAAAGTTATACTTTGCGCTTAAAAATAAATCACTTCACTTAACTAGGTATGGTTTCTTTTTTGAAGCACACTCCATAACCACTATTTTACTCGGAAAAATTTGTAGTGTTCAGATTTTTTATAGCATCAAGTAGGGAAGGTCTAGAATTTTGCAGCTATGCTAAACCTTTGAGAATATGGCCTTTTTACACAAAAACAAGTGGAACTGCCCTTGATGGAATGTTAGGCAGCTTTCTTGGGTGAAGTTCAATCAGGGCCTTGGGGGACTGAACATACTGAAGAAATTACTTTGCCTTTTGTGTTAATTGAAGGATGGAAAGATGCTGAAGACGAAGGTGCTGCACTGATTTACAGCCTTGTGGTCACACGATGTGACAATGGACACTGTGATGAGTTCTGTGTGTACAAAGGCAGCAGGTCGGAGTACGATGCTTTCCTTCCACCTGGATTTCGAGGATGTGGGTTCACAGTCAGAATCTGCATCACAGTGCAGGATCAAGATGGAGCAGCTGTTGTAGCACTCAACCAGTAAGTCTCACCACTCATGGGGGCTGGGGGTATGTAAATTTACTTATAGTTCAACCTTTCATCATTATGCATTAAAGGAATAAAAGAAAAAGGCTAACCTTCTAGTCAAGGTTAATTTAATCAAAGGGGTTTTAGATAAATGAGATAACAATATGCAGGGGCCCGAGTTTTCCATGGTTCTGCAGCTGCGGCCAACCACAGAATTATCTGTGGAAGTTGCGGCTGACTGCAAAAGTTGCAGCTGACTACAGAACTTGTAGAAAATGGTAACACCGTGACTCACTCAGAGCAGCTATTTAAAAACAGTAAAGAGTGCTCCGAGCAGTAAGTTTATACCCAGCAGTGGACCAGACTTCAAGAAATAAATGCCCATCCTGGACTCAGCCCCACACACAATGGTACTAAAAATGAAATGCCCATCCTGGGCTCAGCCCCACACACAGTGGGACTTAAAAAAAAAAAGAAATGCCCATCCTGGGCTCAGACCCACTCGGAGTAGAGAATTCTAACAAAGAAATGCTCATCTTGGGCTGAGACCCACTCCAAGCAGGACACTCAATTTATGAATAAAAAAAAATATTGAGCTAAGTCAATGAGATAACCCCCTCCAATCATAATAGTTGGCACCCACTGGGGTGCTCAATCCCTAATGTCACCTGTGGTCCCTCTTTTTTTTTTTTTTTGCTAGTTTAAAGTCCATCAATGTATTTTGCCTTCTTTGTGAGCTCCACTGAGACAGCTTCCACACCTAAATCCCCCTCTTCATCCCCCCTTGTGACGCTGGGGTTCCCAATCCCCGGAGTCACCTGTGTTCCCTCCATTTTTTCCTTTTTTTTTTTTTTTGGTTAATTTAACTTGAAAAATGGAAAACCATCCAGCGTTGTCTTTTGCAGCCATCGCAGATCAATCCCACCCCAACTTTCACCACCCCTCACTCACCTTATAGAGTCCCGCACCAAAAATCCAGTCTGCAAAGAAAACATGTTCTTCTTCTTCAAACACCAACTGGGAATTGAAGAAACAAAATAAGTGCAGTCAATGTATTTTCAGTGTGTTTTTAACATCTACTCATAACTTTAAAGTTGTAGTACCATTTTCTCACCAGATTTTTGATGTGGCTTTTCTGGACCCTGCCTCATGAAGAAGGGCAGTGGAATTATTCAAATCTGCCTACAAGGGGATTTTGCAGTCGCTCTGTGAAATCAGCTTTCAGGCAGGAGTTAAAATTTTTCACCTACTGGGTTCATGAGTCAGAGTTATAATAAGGCTATGTTGAAAATTTGGGTAAAATATTAAAAAAAAAAAACAAAATTATAAGCGTACATTGAACTACTCAACACTTGCTCATAGCTTTGGCAATTTTCAATATTTTGGCCCCAAATTTTCAACATAGGCATTTTTTCACACCATCTCATGAACATGACAGCTGTCATTTTTCAAATCCTGGCTGAAATGTGTTTTCATACTTGTGGTGCAAAATGATGTCTCGACCAGGATTTGAAAATTGTTACCTACCGGGTTCATGAGGTGGGGTCTTAAGAAGACTATGTTCAACATTTAGGGTAAAAATATTAAAAACAACAAAGTTATGAAGGTATGTTGTAATTTTTCTACACACGCTCATAACTTTGGTACTTTTCAATATTTTTATCCCAGACTTTCATCATAGCTGTTATTTTAGTTTTTTTGGTGTTAACCCTAGCTGTAAGATAAATGTTTCAGCTGTGTCATATCACGATTGTTGTATGTAGCTGGACGCTTGTGTAAATGGGCAGCAATGCTCCCATGCCTTTCCAGTATAACCAATAAAAATTAAATGAAATTTTCATACCACCTCATTTATTTATTTACTTTATTTAGTTGGTGTTTGGTAACCGGGTAGGAACACTAGACAACAGTATGCCTATTTTCAGGTACAACTCGGGATAGTACATTACACAAGAACAAATGACAATTTACATTAACATTTTCACAATTTTACCAGAGCAGGTTGCAGTTCATGAAAGCACAGCATTGTGATGGCAGTACATTACAAACTAGTGAAACAGTTGTATTATACAGGCAGCTCTGATTATACAAACATGTATACAACAGCTTTACAGAGAGGTTTAAAAATAGGGTTTACACTGAGTAAAACAGAGACAGCAACCATGAGCATCAAAGGTTTTACATCACATGCAGTAGACAGTCTTGTTTTACTGTGTTTGAACATAGATATGAACATGACAACTGTTGTTTTTCAAACCCTAGCAAAAATGTGTTTTCGCACTTGTGGCACGAAATGATGTTTTGGCCAGGATTTGAAAATTGTCCCCTACAGGGTTCTTCAGGTGGTGTCATAAGAAGGCTATGTTGAACATTTGGTGTCAAAATGTGGAAAAACAACAAAGTTTTGAAAGTATATTGTGATTTCTCTATGCACACTCATAGCTATGGTAATTTTCAATATTTTGCCCTGAAATGTTCTATATAGCCATTTTTTTGACACCACCTCATGAATGCAACAGCTGTCATTTTTCAAATCCTGGCTAAAATGGGATTTTACACTTCTGGCACAAAATTACACGTTATCCAATATTTTATTAAATAACATAATAGAAACAAATAATTTGACAGCAGATAAGGACCACTTGGCCCACCAAGTCTGCCCATTTTCCTTACCTACTGTAACACCGTAGACCCTACTTGATCTCCGGCTTAGCCCCCTCCCCTAATGACTAAGGTCCCTTATGTCTATCCCATGCATTCTTGAATTCCGCTGTAGTTTTTGCCCCAACCTCCTCTGCTGGAAGGCTGTTCCAGGTATTCACCACTCTTTCAGTGAAGAAGTACTTCCTTATGTTTCCCTGAGAATACCCCCCTCCAACTTCCTAGCTTGCCCCCTTGTTCTTGAGCATCTTTTTTTCTGTAAAATGCTTCCCTCTTGTACCTTGTTTATACCCATGAGGTATTTGAAAGTCTTTATCATATCTCCCCTGTCCCTTTTTTCCTTCAGAGTGTACATATTGAGGTCCTTTAGTCTCTCCTCATAGGGTCTCTGGTGCAGACCCTGCACCATTTTAGTTGCCCTCCTCTGGACAGCCTCTACTCTGTCTATGTCCTTCTGGAGATGTGGTCTCCAGAAGTGGACACAGTACTCTAGGTGACGTCTCACCAATGATTTATACAGCAGTATCACTACCTCCCTCTTTCTGCTGATGATACCCCTTCCCATGCACCCTAGCATGCAACTGGCTCTCCCTACAGTCTTCTCACACTGTTTGGCCAACTTTAGGTAATCAGATATGATTACCCCCAGGTCTCTTACCTGTTTAGTGGTCGTCAGTACCCTAAGTACATTATTTTGCATTTTTTCCACATTGAACCTTAGTTGTTACACTCTTGATCACCCCTCAAGCTTTCCTAGAGCCCTTTTCATTTTTTCCACACACCCCAGGAGTGTCTACTCTACTGTAGATTTTAGTGTCATCTGCAAAAAGGCATACCTTCCCTTCTAGCCCCTCAGCAATGCCATTAATAAAGACATTAAAGAGGACCGGTCCGAGTACTGATCCTTGTGACACCCCACTGGTCACCCTCTCTTCTTCAGAGTGAACTCTGTTTACCACCACACTCTGACACCTATCCCCCAACTAATTCCTTACCCAGTTTACCACTTTTGGACCTACTCCCTGGCTGCCCAGTTTGTTTACTAGTCTCCTATATGAAACTGTGTCGAAGGCCTTACTGAAATCTAGGTAGGCCACAGCCACCGAACCACCCTGATCTACTTCCCTAGTCACCCAGATTTGTTTGACATGACCTCCCCCCAGTGAATCCATGCTGCCTTGGATCCTGCAAGCTGCTGGTTTCAAGATATTCCACAATCCTTTCTTTCAGCAGTTATTCCATTAATTTCCCCACCACTGAAGTTAAGCTGACTAGCCTGTAATTGCCAGCTTCCTCCCTGCTACCATTTTTGTGACATGGGACTACATCTGCTCTCCTCCAGTCCTCCAGGACCACTCCCATCTCCAGTGAGTGGTTGAACAGGACTGTCAGAGGTGCAGCCAGCACCTCTCTGAGCTCCTTCAATATCCTTGGATGTATCCCATCTGGCCCCATTACCGTTCCCACTTTCAGATTTGTGAGTTCCTTTAGGACTCTCCTCTGTGAATGGACTAGTGTTCGCTTCCCTTCCTTCGATGCTCCTGTCACTTATCTGTGGTCCTTCACCTTCCCCTTCCTCCGTGAACAGTGAACAAAAATATTTGTTTAGGATGTCCTCTTTTTCCTGGTCCCCCTCAACACACTCCTCCCCTTCTCTCCTTAGTCTTACAATCCCTCCTCTGGTTTTTCTCCTTTCACTTACATACCTGAAAAATGTCTTATCGCCTTTCTTTACTGCCTGGGTTTTTTTCCTTCTCAATTTACGCCTTTGCGCTCCTGACTGCTTTCCCTGCCTCTCTCTGCTTCTCATGCTACACCTCCCCATCCTCCTACCTCTGTGTCTCCTTATACCACCTGAATGCTAACTGTTTTGCCCTTACCTTCCCAGCCACCTCTTTTGAGAACCATAGCGGTCTCTTTTTCCTCTTGCTTTGCTTATTTGCCTGATGCAGTGGTTTGTTGCCTTCCCTATGGCCCCTGTTAGTTTCACCCACTGTACCTCCACTTCACCCTTGCTCCCCCCAACCAGGGCATCTCTGAGGCATTACCCCATCTTTGTAAAGTTGGCACTCCTGAAGTCCAGGACCCTTGCCTTTCTGCATTTCAATTATGGCACTGTACTTATATTGAACCACACTATACAGTGATCGCTGGTCTCCAGGTGGCCACCTACTGTGACATCTGCAACATTGTCCCCATTGGTGAGCACAAGGTCCAAAATTGCTCCCTCATGATGACTGGCCTCTCTTACTAGTTGCCTGAGGAACACCCCCTGCAGGCAGTCCAGGATGTCCCTGCTCCTAGCTGAAGCTGCAGCTGGGATGCTCCAATCCACATCCGGCAGATTAAAGTCCCCCACCAGCAGCACTTCCCCTCCTGGTTGCCATATTTTGGATGGCATCCTCCAGTATCTTAGCCACCCCCCCCCGTGCTGGAGGTCTGTAGATTACACTTGTGCTAATAGCGGTTCCATTCTCTGTCTCTAGGGTAACCCACAGTGCCTCTGGCCCCCCCCCCCGTATTCCCTGTGACACATGTCATGTTCAGAAGGAGGGGTCATAAAAAGACTCTGTTGAAATTGGGGGGGGGTCAAAATGTCACAAAAAGATTATAAAGTAACGTTGTTTGCAGGGACATCTGTTGGCCCAGTGGGGACCAGGTCTCCTTCCTGTGCCAGTGACCTGAGTTTGGGTGTGAAGGCAGGCTGAAAGGGGACCTGTTTGATACATTACTTATCTATACAAGTGCTGTTTGGCCTCAGGTAGCCTCATGAGTGGCGTAAACAGCATGAGTGTAGATAAATCATTTATCACACAATGTCCCCTTTGTATGTTTGAAATAGAATAGAATCTTTTGTGATATATTATTTTTTAAACTCTTCTAAAAAAATTTATAAAAATGTGTGGGTTTACATTGAGAACTAGGGATTTTGTGTGTTCCCCCATCCCAGTTGCTATAGCCATTGCCATAGACGTGGTATCCAGATGACGAGCTGATGCTGTGACGTTGCAGTTCATTGTTGCCAAAGAACTGCCACAAAAATTACAAATCACCGCCACAGAAGTTCTACAGCAAATGGTAACTCTGCCACAGAATTTGGTAAAAGTGCCACAGAAAAATCAGGGCCTTCACAATATGGTCATTGTTGCCAGCCTGGTGGCATAGCTCATGTTCTGTGGATCGTTGCAAGCCTAGTGACAGAACTCATGTTATGTGGATTGTTGTCAGCCTGGTGGCACAGCTCATGTTAAGTGGATTGTTGACAACCTGCTGGAAGAGCTCAAGTTCTGTGGATTGTTGCCAGCCTGGTGGCAGAGCCCATGTTATGTGGATTGTTGACAGCTTGGTGGCAGAGTTCATGTTATGTGGATTGTTGCCAGCCTGGTGGCAGAGCTCATCTTCTTTGGATTGTTGCCAGCCTGGTAGCAGAGCTTATGTTATGTGGATTGTTACCAGCCTGGTGGCAGAAATCATGTTCTGTGGATTGTTGCCAGTCTGGTGGCAGAGTTCATGTTCCATGGATTGTTGAGATCCTGGTGGCAGAGCTCATGCTATGTGGAATGTTGCCAACCTGTTGGCAGAGCTCACGCTATGTGGATTGTTGAGATCCTGGTGGCAGAGCTCATGTTCTGTGGATTGGTGCCAGCCTGGTGGCAGAGCTCGTGTTATGTGGATTGTTGAGATAGTGGTGGCAGAGCTCATGTTATGTGAATTGTTGAGATCCTGGTGGCAGAGCTCATGTTCCATGGATTGTTGCCAGCCTGGTGGCAGAGCTCATGTTATGTGGATTGTTGAGATCCTGTGGCAGAGCTCATGTTATGTGGAATGTTGCCAGCCTGTTGGCAGAGCTCATGCTATGTGGATTGTTGAGATCCTGGTGGCAGAGCTCATGTTCTGTGGATTGGTGCCAGCCTGGTGGCAGAGCTCGTGTTATGTGGATTGTTGAAATAGTGGTGGCAGAGCTCATGTTATGTGAATTGTTGAGATCCTGGTGGCAGAGCTCATGTTATGTGGATTGTTGCCAGCCTGGTAGCAGAGCTCATGCTATGTGGATGATCCTGGTGGCAGAGCTCATGTTATATGGATTGTTACCAGCTTGGTGGCATAACTCATGTTATGTGGTCTGTTGCCAGCCTGGTGGCAGAGCTCATGTTATATGAATTATTGCCAACCTGGTGGCAGAGCTCATGTTATGTGGATTGTTGAGATCCTGGTGGCAGAGCTCATGTTATGTGGATTGTAGCCAGCCTGGTAGCAGAGCTTATGTTATGTTTATTTTTGAGATCCTTGTGGCAGAGCTCATGTTATGTGGATTGTTGACAGCCTGGTGGCAGAGCTCATGTTATGTGGATTGTTACCAGCCTGGCAGCATAGCTCATGTTCTGTGGTCTATTGCCAGCCTGGTGGCAGAGCTCATGTTCTGTGGATTGTTTCCAGCTTGGTGGCAGAGCTCATGTTATATGGATTGTTGCCAGCCTGGTGGCAGAGCTCATGTTATGTGGATTGTTGCCAGCCTGGTGGCAGAGCTCATGTTATGTGGATTGTTGCCAGCCTAGTTCTGCGGCAGAGCTCATGTTCTGTGGATTGTTGTCAGCCTGCTGGCAGAGCTCATGTTATATGGATTGTTCAGAGCCTGATGGCAGAGCTCATGTTATTTGGATTGTTAAGAGCCTGGTGGCAGAGCTCATGTTATGTGCATTGTTGCCAGCCTGGTAGCATAGCTCATGTTATGTATATTGTTGATAGCCTGATGGCAGAGCTCATGTTATGTGGATCGTTGACAGTCTGATGGCAGAACTCATGTTTTATGGGGGATCTGGGATCGGTACTGGATTCTGACTCCCATCTGGGCTGTGGGGGAAGTAGCTGTGTCAGATATGTAGATGGAAATAGCTATGTCAGGTAATTATAAGTATTAATCCAGCTGAAATAGTTGGAATAACAGAAACATGGGGGACAGATGAAACTGATCATTGGTTTATATCCGTAGAAGGATACTAACTTCATAAAAGTAGTAGAATTAATAAAAAGGACGGGGGGTTGCAGTTTATATAAAGGATAACATCAAGTCAATAGACATTTTGCACGAAATTAAAATGAACTGTATAACAGAAACAATGTGGATTAAATTAATGGGGAGTCTTTCACAACCCATTATTATAGGAATAATTGACCGTCCACCAAGTTCCTTATGTGAAACAACAAAAGGAATTCTAAATGAAATTGATAAAGCAGCAGAAATTGGTGTTTGACCTACTATTAATGGGGGATAGAAACTTAAAGAATATAGGCTGGAACACTAATATTGCCTCTGCATCTAATGGGAAACCATTTCTTGAAGTATGTATCAGAAATAATCTGAAACAGTACGTAAAACAACCAGCTAGGAACCAAAACATACTGGATGTTGTACAGTACTTTGTTCAGATACCATCCAGACTGATAAGTGCACCGTAGGTCCACCCCTAGCAAACAGTGACCATGGAGCTGTAAGATTTATTGTACTACAGTATATGACTTTATACCACTGAACAGTTGTACTGAAATTTATTTGTATAACAAAGCAAATATCAAGTTATTAAAATATATGTTAAAAAACACTGACTGGGATAATTTAATGAATAATCAACCAAAGAAATGTGGGAGACTTTTAAAGGTAAAATCCTACGAATAGTGAATGAAACAATCTCAAAGATTAAAAAACAAAGAATAATGTAAAACGTTCCAAATGAATGAGTAAAAACATCAAAAAACTCCTCAGGAGAAAGAATGAACTATACAAACTAAACCATTTACTAGGAACAAGTGCCTCCTTTGATAAGCTTAAGAAAGCACAAAAATCACGTAAAAAAAGAAGTAAGGAAATCAAACAAGAAAATGGAGCATACACTGGCACATAAAGCAAAAAACGATAACTATAAAGAGTTTTACTAGTATATAAATTCCTTAAAAAAACATAAAGTAAAATGGGTCCAATAACACATAACAATAAAACAATTACAGATAATGCAGAAATAGCAGTTATTTAATGCATATTTTTGCGAAGTTTATACAAAGGATAACATAACAGCATCACAGAAGACAGATAAAGTAAAATGGAATATTTATTTATTTATTGAAATCTAGGATTAAACATCTTTGAGCTTGAAGCTCATTTACAAAGATTCCACATCAGTGGGAGGGTAGACAATACTTACAAAGGTTATACAAACAAGACAGTAAAAAGTGGCAATTATAGTTACAGTTCAATAGGTTTGAGTACACAGTAAGCAATCATTGTGGGCAAACTTGAGCATAGTTGGGAAACAAATAGGAGAAAAGGTCAAATAGGAGTTAGAAAGGGGCAATGGGAGTAAGTGGGTCGGGAAGGGGGTGTGAGTGAGATGTGAAAAAGGGGCAGCAGTCATTGACATTGTCATAGTGAGGGAGGTGGGTTGAGGCAGCCAGGGGCCTTGTCAGTGCCAGGAGCCACTATGTGGCAGGGCAGAGACTGTTGGCAGGGGGAGGACTAGGTGTTGCAGTCACAGGTGCTGGATGCGGAAAGTTGCAGACGAAGCAGTCTTTTAAAAGGTCCCAGAGGAGGTAGGTTGGAAATGTCCTGGCTGAGGTCATTAAACCAAAGAGGTGCTCTGTAGGTGAAGGAGCATTGGCCCTGCATCGTTTGAGGATGAGGAACATGAAAGAAGTGGGCACTATAGCTTCTTGTGCGTTGCATGCTGCTGTGCAGTTGGAGTAGGTTAGCTGTGCCGGGGGAAGGATACCAAGAAGAGCCTTTTTGGCAAGCAGACAGGTTTGGTAGTGTATCCTCCCACTGAGTTGAAACCTGCCCATTTGGGCATAGAGGTCACAAGTATGGGTGAGACGTGCAGCCCCCTGTGAGCAGTCTGCAAGCCTTGTTCAGGGCAACTGATATCCTGCGGAGAGCAGTATGGCAAGCAGTGCCATAGATTACCAAGCCATAGTCTACTACAGAAAGGATGGAGCTGTTGATGGCAAGTCTAAGGGCACAGTAAGACAGTGCATGTGCCTGTGGAGGAGACCAACCCTGGAGTTGGCAGTCCTGGAAACATTATTGGCTTGCTGGTCATAGGATAGACAGCTGTCAAGAGTGACCCCATGATATTTTAAATACTGGGTATGTTTGAGCTGAGCTCCAGAGCAGGTACTGATGTTAAGTGCAAGGGACTTATGCTTGTTCCAAGAGCTGCAGAACATCATGACTTTAACTTATGATTGTGGAACTATTCTTCAATTATCCCAAAGCCGCTTTGCAGATTGCCCTCAAGTTCCTCTGGGTCTGGGCTGCTTGTGAAGATTACCACATCATTTGCATAGAGGAGTATCTGTTGTTGGCAGTGGTGTGGTATTGTTGAGAAAGATACTGAAAAGGAGTGGTCCTAATATGGAGCCCTGGGGACACCAGATCTTACAGGCAGATGGTCAGAGAAGACATTGTTAATTTTCACCCTTTGTGAGCGCTGCTCTAGATAGTTTTTGAACCAGACAGTTGACTTCGCAGAGAGGCCAATGGAGGTTAATTGGTTTAGGAGGAGGGAGTGATGGAGAGTAACAAAGGCCTTTGAGAGGTCAATGAAGACTGCCCCAGCTAGGGTTTCTTGAGATCCAACGACTGGTGTATGAAACCAGTGAGTTCCAGTAATGCCATGAAAGTGCTATGGCCTTTACAGAAGCCATGCTGTTCAGGGCTTTGAATGGAGTATTTTTTGAGGTATTCGACCAACTGGTCAGCCACGATACATTCTAGTGCTTTGGAGAGTGGTGGGAGAATTGAGATGGGCCTGTAGTTTGACAGCGATGCCCTATCCCCATTCTTGTGAACTGGAGTCACGATGGCTGATGTCCACACCTGTGGTAATTACGAATGGCAGAGTGACAGATTGAGGATCTTAGTTATGGGAAGAAGAACTTCTTCGACAGTGAGTGCAATAAGTTTGAGGTCCAGTGTGTCTGCACTTTGTCGTGATTTCCCAAGCACTTTGCTGAGGTATTTTCTGACTAGCAATGGAGTTAGCTTCTTGAAGTAAAAAGGGGGGGGGCAGGCTGATGGTGTGAGTCAGAAGTAGTGGTGTTGGTGTGTGGTGAGCCCTCAAAGAAGTCTGGTGGGAGTATCCCGGACAGGTCCAAAAAAGCTTCATTGAAGGCATTGGCTAAAATTCGAGAGTCCTGGGTTGGGGTACCTTGAATGTTGATCAGGTTAGGTGACATCTTTACATCCTTCCCTATGACTTCCTTCATATTAGTCCAGAAATTGTTTCCGGTGCCCCAGGAGGCAGTAAGCAACTCCTTGTGGTGGTTAGATTTAGCAAGGCGTATTTCCCGGTGCAGGCATTTCTGGCTTGCTTGTAGGCTTGTATAGCTGAGGGTTTACCCGACTCTCTAGCTAGGTGCCAGAAGTGGTCATGATTCTTCAGTCTGTTTATGAGATCAGATGATAACAAAAGGTTCACTGACCCCCAAGCTTTAAGCTTTTTGAGATGGGCATGCGTGTCACAGACCTTCGTGAACTGTTGTATAAAGTACTCGAAGGCAGTACTGATGTCTGGAGTGTCGTCAATGTGTGACCAGTTGGTGTTGGCAAGATCTTGTTTCAAGGACTCCAGATGCCCATGCTTTAATACCCTACTGTAGGTGAAGCGTGGTGGAGGCTTGAAGAATTTGTTAGTCCAGCTACAGGAGACTGGGGAGTGGTCACTAATTGTGTCCGGGTGCACTGTCATGTTAGTGAGTTGTTCAGGCTTTCTAGAAAGTATCCAGTCAAGCAGGGTTATTGTGCCAGTTTTGTAGTTAACCCTGGTAGGGGTGGAGACAAAGTGAGTGAGGTGGACTGCAGAGATATCATCCCGGTAAGGGCCTGCATCAGGGGAAAGCCAGTCGACATTGAGGTCACCTAGGACTATGGTCTCAGAGTTAGAGAGCAAGCCATGGATGAAATCCATGATACCCTTGAAACCCTTTTTATGTTCATTTGGGGGAACATAGGCAGAGACAATAGTTAGAGCTTTGTTGTGCACCCTGAGTAGGGCTTTGATTGCTAGTGCCTGTGCTTTAGGTCCTAGGTCAGCCTGGGGGAGGACGTGTCCTTTGATGGAGTCCTTAAGGTAGATCACACATCTGCCACCTCTCTTGGTAGTCCTGTCAAGCCTGAAAATGTTGAAGCCTGGAAGAGTAACCGCATTATCTGGGATCTTGGGTGAAAGCCAGGTTTCAACCACCGACAGAATGTCAGGGTTATGCTGTGAGGACCAGACTTGTAGTTGATCCAATTTGCTTGAGAGGCTACAGATGTGTATTGAAGCTATCTTGATTGTTCCTTGAGTTGGGTGGTTAGAAGGGTGTAGTGGCTTAGCTTGGCCAGGCTTTGGGTGCTCATCACCAGCCCGGAGCAGCAACAATCGGGAGGCTGTAAGTCAGTACCCACACAACTTGTTACAGAAAAGGTTTCTGTTCTGCCTGCAAATACAATGTGTGCAGGGCGCAGAGGGCCAAGAGAGTTTGGTGTGTAGAATGAGGGTGGGGGTAGGTTATGAGTCCTCTGTGTAAGCCACCCTTGCGGGGGTAGCAGGAGCCAGTGAGCAGACCAGGCTTCTTTAGCAAGCACAAAGTAGTGCCCGGTGACACAGCATGATCCATAGTGGTTGTTGGCCCCTGGGTATGTTGGCAGTTGGGGGGCCTTGTGACATCAAGTTCTATGGCCATGGCACAGGACTGCTAGAAGGATGAGCTGCTGCAACAGGGTGCAGAGACTAGTCATGTTTTGTAAGCTGGGCAGAATGCTACCACACTGTGAAGGGGCTTGTTGAGTGTGACTAGGAGACCTGGTAGCAGGAGTAATTCATCCCAGAGCCCCGAGTGGTGGTTGAGGTATAGGCTGCAGATGGGAAAGTTGATACTTAGCAATTTACAAAACCTCATGTCCAGCCTACCCTATAAAGTAAAGTGTCCAGATGGGGTGGGTGGGGAGCTGGTGCACAGCGCCGGTGGGATTTGCACCTGGCGACTGGTGCTGTACCTTGCTGGCCTTGTATCCCAGCTGGTGGTCTTGGACGATGGCCAGAGTGGTGCCAACCATCCGGGGGGCCAAAGCAAAGCTAGGGAGCCCTGTGGAGGGGGGGTCCCAGCTGCTGTAAGAGAGAGAGAGGGCGCAGTTGAATGCTGGCTGTTGGACAAAGGAGCAGACAGCCCAGCAGGGGTCAAATTAGCAGGACAAAGAGAGCAGTTAGTTTGGGCACCAAAGTCTGGCTCCCGAGAGAGAAAAATTGAGGAAAGGCTGTAATCACTTTAGTATCTTGCAAATAACACAGTTTTCTTCAAGGATTACACTCTTTTATGTACAATTAGTTAAATCTTAAACTTAGTAGCTATACAGAAAAGCAAGTTTTAGTAGAGGTACAGTGAAATCCAAGGGCGACATTTTGGACCAATCGGAGCGGTGCCAGAAAACAGCACTCATGTTCTGATTGGCTGGCGGCTGGTGCCGTACCTTGCTGGCCTTGTATCCAAGGTGGTGGTCTCGGGCAGTGGGCTGAGTGGTGCTGATTGTCCGGGGGGCTGAAGTGGAGCTGGGGAGCCCTGTGGAAGGGGCGTCCCGGCTGCTGTCAGAGAGAGAGGGGACACGGTTAAATGCTGGCTATTGTACAAAGGAGCAGACAGCCCAGCGGGGGTCAAATTAGCAGGACAAAGGGAGCAGTTAGTTTGGGCACCAAAGTCTGGCTCCTGAGAGAGAAAATTTCAGGAAAGGCTGTAATCGATTCAGTATCTGGCAAATAACACAGTTTTCTTCAAGGATTACACTCTTTTATGAACAATTAGTTAAATCTTAAACTTAGTAGTTATACAGAAAAGCAAGTTCTAGTAGAGGTACAATGAAATCAAAGGGAGAAATTTTGGACCAATTGGAGCAGTGCCAGAAAACAGTGCTTGTGTTCCGATTGGCTGGCGGCTGGTGCCGTACCTTGCTGGCCTTGTATCTAAGCTGGTGGTCTCAGGCAGTGGGCCTGAGTGGTGCCAACTGTCCAGGTGGCGGAAGCAGAGCTGGGGGGCCCTGTGGAGGGGAGTCCCAGCAGCTGTAAGAGAGAGAGGGCACAGTTAAATACATATACAAAATAATATAAAAATCACAAAGGATGAAATCAGTTCCAAAATCAAACAAGTGCCTATCCAGGACCAGGTAAAATTTCTGCAAAGATGCTACAACTAATGTCTGATTATATAATAATACCCTTGAAATACTCGTTTGACAAATTTATCAATACTGGTAACACACCATAGACTGGAAATTGGCTCATGTCATACTCATATTTAAAAAAAGGAAAAACAGATCAAGTATAGAATTACAGACCTATAAATCTAACCAGTGTGTTCTTAAAAATTCTGGAAAGTATTAAAGATAGACTATCAAATATACTAGAAAATTGTGACACCAAGCAACATGGGTTTAAAAAGGGCAGAAGTTGCACCATGAACCTCTTCATGTTTTTACGAGAAAATTAGTAGTACACTAGATAGAATTATACCTTGTGATGTAATATAGTTGGATTACACTAGGGTTTTTAATCTCGCACCACATTGGGCTATGATCAGAAAATTAGAAAATGCAGGGGTTAACACTTTAACCATTGACTGGTTAAGGGAATGGTTGTGTAACAGGAGACAGAGGGTAATGGTTAATGGATACCTCTCAGAGGAGGGAGAAGTTACTAGTGGGTTCCCGCAGGGCTCTGCCTTAGGACAAATCTTGATTCAGATATTTATTTCAGACTTATCAAAACATTTGAGTTGTTGGGTGTCAAAATATGTGAATGATACCAAAATAGGTGGACTCTCTTAATCTATATCTGATGCAGAATCAATACAATATAGTTTAGACATAATCTTGGAATATACACATAAATGGGGTATGCAATTTAACAAGAGTAAATGCAAGGTAATGCATTTGGGTAAGGGTAATCCTCTGCACACGTATTCTTTATGTGGTGCCCCTTTGTAATCATCCGCATGCAAGAAAGACCTTGGAATTCAAATGACTGATGACATATGCACTATAAAATAGACATCTGAAGCTGTACCAAAAGCAAATAAAATAATCTGGGCAATCAAAAAATATATAATATCTAGGGACAGTGAAGTCCTAGTTCCCCTATATAAAGCCTATGTACGACCACAATTTGAATATTCTTCCCAGTTATGGAATCCTTTTAGAATGTAAGAGCATATTAGTATGGAAAGAAAATAATACAAAGAAACTATACTAAAATAATAAAGGGAAAAAAACAGAAAAGAACATGAAGAGAGATTGAGTTCACTTAACTTGATGTCCTTGGAGACCAGGCGTAACAGAGGCGATCTTCTTTTTATGTATAACATAGTGCACGATCCTGTGCTCATAACAGAGCTGGAAATTGAGTTTAAATCAGGTGAAATGGAAACCAGAGGGCATCCATTTCAAATAAATGGAACAAAATTCAAAAGCAACAAGAGAAAATATTTTTTTTCACTTCCAGAGTTGTTAACGTGTGGAACGCTCTACCTACAGAGGTACTGATAAGCAGATCTAAGTTAGAATTTAAAATAAAACTGGACAGATATATTCAATCAGGAGTGGTCTTGAGGTAGTACTTTTCGTATCGTATTGGAGCACATATGGGCTTGACACATTTAAGCTCCTCACATTCCATAGTATGAGCCATCTAGATGGAAATAGCTGTGTCAGGTATCTGAATGAAAATAGTTGTATCAGGTATCCAGATGGAAATAGCTATATCCGGTATCTGTATGGAAATACAGAAGCTGTGTTGGGTATCCAGATGGAAATAGCTGTGTCAGGTATCCAGATGGAAATAGCTGTGTCAGGTATCTGGATGGAAATAGCTGTGTCAGGTATCTGGATGGAAATACTGTGTCAGGTATCTGGATGGGAATAGCTGTGTTGGGTATCTGGATGGAAATAACTGTGTCAGGTGTCTGAATGGAAATAGCTATGTCAGGTATCTGGATGGAAATATTGTGTCAGGTATCCGGATGGAAATGGCTGTGTCAGATATTCAGTTGAAATAGCCGTGGCAGGTATCTGGATGGGAATAGCTGTGTTAGGTATCCTGATGGAAATAGCTGTGTCAGGTATCCAGATGAAAATAGCTGTGTCAGGTATCTGGATGAAAATACTGTGTCAGGTATCCGGATGGAAATAGCTGTGTCAGGTATCCAGATGGAAATAACTGTGTCAGGTATCCAGATGGAAATAACTGTCAGGTATCCAGATGGGAATAGCTTTGTTGGGTATCTGGATGGAAATAGCTGTGTCAGGTCACTAGTGGAGTACCTCAGGGCTCAGTACTGGGTCCAGTCCTCTTTAACATCTTTATAGGTGACATGGCAGAGGGTCTGGAGGGAAAGGTATGCCTCTTTGCAGATGATACAAAGATCTGTAACAGAGTTGATACACAAGGGGGGGTAGAAAGGATGAGAAGGGACTTGGCAAGGTTGGAGGAATGGTCAGACATATGGCAACTTAGATTCAATGCAAAGAAGTGCAAATTAATGCACCTGGGAAACAAAAACACCCAGGAGAAGAGTACACAATAGCAGGGGAGGTACTAACAACAACAAAAATGGAAAGGGATTTGGGGTAGTCATATCAGATGATCTAAAGGTGGGTAAGCAATGTGAGAAGCCAGTGAGGAGAGCCAGGGGGATACTGGGATGCATAGGAAGGGGCATCACAAGTAAAAAAAGGGAAGTGGTTATCCCTCTGTACAGACAGTTGGTGAGACCCCATCTGGAGTACTGTGTGCAGTTTTGGAGACCTCATCTATGCAAGGACATAGACAGGATAGAAGCAGTCCAGAGGAGGGCAACTAAAATGGTGCAGGGTCTGCATTAGAAATCATATGAAGAGAGACTGAGACAGCTTAATATGTATACCCTTGATGAAAGGAGGGACAGGGGGACATGATAGAAATGTTCAAGTACCTCAAGGGAATCAACAAAGTCCAGGAGGGTAGCATCTTTTAGAAAAAGAGATGTGTAAGAACAAGGGGACACAATTTAAAGATAGAGGGGGACGGCTCAGGGGTAATGTGAGGAAATTTTTTTTCATGGAGAGTGGTGGATGCGTGGAACTGCCTTCCTGGGGAGGTTGTTGGGGCTAAAACAGTGGGGGAATTCAAACATGCATGGGACAGACACAAGGCAATTGTAGTGGGGGGGGTGGCAGGAAGTAGGCTGTTGGTTAACTAGAATCTGCAACTTATCTAGTAGGTAGGGAAATGGGCAGACTAGGTGGGCCAAGTGGTCCTTATCTGCCATCAAAGTCTATGTTTCTATGTTTCTAGGTATCCAGATGATGGAGTAGGAAGTTCTGCCATGACCCCCTGCCACCCAGGCACTAGAATAAATTCTCCAACTGGAGCTCTTGTGCTCAGACCTCATCATAAGAAGGGAAACAATTTAGTTTTATATACAGTAGCACCCGTTATACAAACTGTATCCCAAATCACTTTACAATCTGGGGAAGGGGAATAGTGCTGCCAATACGTGCACAGTGAGACTCAAAAAGCACAGGTGTACTGTAGATTAGAGAGAGATTTCAGAGGGGTTAAGTGACTTTCTCAGGGCCATGCAGAGTAATTGGCAGTGGTGGGTTTCAAACCAAGATGTCTAGGTTCACAGTTCTGTGATCTAACCTCTGGGCCAAGCTGCCTGCCTCCTGGGGTCTCTAGATGGTAATGTTAGGTTTGGGAAAGATTGTGAGAGGATTCACAAGGGGCCACATGCAAGAGGGATGATAGAGTGGAAAATAAATAAGCTGGCTATTTGCATAGTGCAATATGATTAGTCAAAATGCAGGATTACCCATGGTTACATGTCACAACAACAGAATCACTGGATTGTAGCATTGTGGCATTGTAATTGTGAAGATGGAAGAGACTTCCACTCCATCTTGTTCTTGCTCCTGCCCTATGGCAGTGACTATACAGCAATTTGAACATCCAAGCTTAACAGCTGGAATTCTGCCCTATGGTCCTCATGCAGTTAAACCTCAGTGCCATTCTGCCAAAGAATCTAATATTACTTTGAAAGTCTGAATGAGGCTAGCATCCACAGCCTCCCATGGAAGCTTGTTCTACATGCTAACCACCCTCTGTGTGAATATTTTTTAATGTTTCCCATTTCCCTGACTCCCTCTTATTTTAGTGCTTGCATTTAAGTTCTGCTTGCATTCACCAGATCAGACATCTCTGTATGCTCCACTCTGCCTATCCTTTTTAGTATTTATAACTCTGTGATCAAATTCCCCTTTCAGCCTTCTCTTCTCTAGGCTGAATAATATTGTTTCCAGAAAGCTGTTTGCTCCCCTGTTACCCTTACACCTTACTTGGCAATGGGGGAGCAGTGGTATTTCTGCTTTTCTCACCGTTACCTGGGACTCCAGATCATGGTCGCTCATGCACATTGTCATCGAGGCACAGGTCAGGAAGCATAGGAGCCAGGAGCATTTGTAGAATTCACCAAAAATGTTTATTTACACTAGCAATAACATAAAAAAATAAACTTGTTCAGTATAACTATTTGCAACTGCAAAATAAAATAGAGACCATCTATCAGAGTTTTCCTTCAATCTCTGTGTTGCTTTTCTCCTTCTTAAGCAATTGCAGCTCAGCTCTCTAAGTCCTTCCAACCCTCATTCTTAACAAGCATCTTGCTCTTGTATCAGGCATGTGCAGCTAGAACAGAGTGTCCCAGAAATGATGCCCCTTTTTCACAGCTCTTCTGCAAAAGGCTTAAAACTTGCAATCAAGTAACCTCTTGAGTTTACAATAGCTTTTTGCAATTATCTCAAAGTATAATTATATACATTTCAACAGTGACACTATATATTTTCTAAACAAAGGGATCCCAATATCGGTTACATTTCCATACAATGATTTGCATATATGTTATATCAGCAGATATGCAAGGGAAGAAAAAGACAGACAGCAAGAAAAGGTTGAGAGACAGTGAGAAGCAAAGAATTGCAAGACTGTCGGGGTGATTAAGTCTGAGGTCTCACAGGAAAATTTGGTTGCGCAACCAGACAGAGAAGAGACAGAAAAGGAATAGAACAGAACAGATACTTACATTTAAACACTTTCTCCATAACAACAGGGACAGGGTCCTATTCCACCCTCTCGCACATACACCCCCCACCCTTTTTAAGAGGGAACCTGTTTTATTAAACAGGTTTCCAAAACTTTCTATTAATTCTCTAATAATATTTGTTTTTCAACCTTCAGAACCATCAATTCCTGATCCATATCTTGACAGAAAATCAGCATTGCTATTCTCTTTACCAGATTTGTGTATCCCTGTGAATTTAAATGGCTATAGTGCCAGGTACCACCTTGTGATTCTGGAATTTTTATCTTTCATCTGGTTAAGCCAACAGAGAGGATTGTGATCTATTGTAAGTACAAAGTCCGTTCCTAGTAAATAAAACTTAAGGGACTCCATGGCCCACTTTGCTGCTAAACATTCCTTTTCAATGGTGGAGTACCTTTTCTCTCTGTCGTGCAATTTCCTACTTATGTACAGACTAGGATGTTACATCCCATCTACATTCTGACTCAGGACTGCACCTAAGCCTACCTGTCATGCATCTGTTTGTAATAAAAATGGTTTCTCAAAGTCTGGGCTTCTTAAAACAGGAGCTGAACATAATGCATCCTTAGTGGCCCGAAAAGCTTCATCACACATTTCACATTGTTTGGGTACCATTTTTTCATGAGTTCCCCTAATAGCTAACTCAGGAAAGTTGGGAACAAATCTCCAATGATAACCAGCCAGCTCTAAAAATGACCTGACATGTTTCTTTGCTTTAGGAACAGGGCTGTTAGCTATAGCTTCTATTTTAGAAACCTCTGGCTTAACTTCTCCATTTTCCAACACATAGCCCAAATATCTGGTTTCCTACATGCCCAATGCAAATTTGATAGGGTTAATAGTCAGACCTGCATTTTTAATAGCTTGGATAACTGCTCATAGGTGTTCCAGGTAGCTTTTCCAGTCTGGACCATACACCACAACATCATCCAGGTATGCAGCACAATAACCAGTGTGAGGTGATAAAATGATATCCATGTACCTCTGGAATGTAGCTAGTGCACCATGTAAACCAAAGGGCATGGTGGTGAACTGATAGAATCCTATAGGGGTGGCAAATGCAGTTTTGTCTCTGTATTCTTTAGCTAAAGGTATTTGCCAGTAACCCTTGGTGAGATTGAGGGTACTGATATACTTTGCACTTCCCAGTCTGTCCAACAAATCATCTATTCTGGGCATAGGATAACTGTCAAATTGTGACACTTGATTAAGTTTTCTAAAATCAAGGCAGATTCTAACACCCCCTTCTTTTTTGTTTACAGTTACCATTGGATATGACCAAGCACTCCTCAACTCCTCTATGATACCCAATTCTTTCATTGTTTGTATTTCCTTAACCACATCAGCTCTTAACCACTCTGGTAACCTGTATGTCTTTTGCCTAATAGGACAAGCATTCCTTGTCCCTATAACATGCTCAACCCCTTTTGCTCGGTCTGGTACTGTGGTAAAAGTATGATTAAATATCTTTAGCACATTACAAATGTCTTCAGTTCATTCTGAAGTTAAAGAAACATTCACCTTTATAACATCAGCATTTACAGTTTGTTCCAGTCTATCATAAGCTACATCAATATCTTCCTTATCAGTTTCTGGTAAAACTAGAAAAGCAGCTTTTGGCATTTTTTCAACCCATTTCTTGAGGAGGTTAGCATATTATATCTTAATAGGATTTTTCCTGTCAGGGGTCTCAATCTTTGTAGTTAATGGTGCCAGTACGTCTAAGCACTCTATAAGGCCCTTGCCACTTCATTAACAGTCTATTCTCTGTTGTGGGTAACAGTAGCAAAACCTTTTCACCTGACTCGAATTGTTTTTCTTTTACCTCATGGTCATAATATACCTTCTGCTGGTTTTGGGCCTCTTCCTGATTACTATGGGCAATTTCAACATATTTTGCCAGCTTCTTTCTAAGGGCACACATACTGTATAAGAAGTTATAGATTGTTTCTGAGTGGGGTTTGTGATGCTCTGCCACCTGCTTATTGTTACATTGTATAATATTTGTATTATAAATAAATTTGTCTGTGACTGCCTGGCACACAAGTCAGCCAGTGTGTAAGAGGCTTCACCTTTGACCTCAAAAGTGTCAGTGTGAGTGAAGCGGCAGGCTGTCATGACACTGGCCAGTGAAACCACTAATTAAAGACTTCCTTACAGATGGAAAGTTTATTATCCCTTCTAACCTGCTACTGCTTTTGAAGCTGGAAACTAAATATGTATTTTATGACCCTAGCAGGAAGGGAAGTCATTTGGCTAATCCTTTATGGTTTTCTCACTTAGCAGAGAACTAGTGACAGATTGTGAGGTTATGAAACATCAAAGGGATCAAAGAGACTTGTATTTTGGGAAATTGCTAGTTGCTGATTTTCACAGTACTAGCATACATCCTTGTGGATATCCATACTCAAATTACAGATTTATTGCAGATCTAACAGTGACCTCCTGGGTGACATCACCCGGATGTGGAGAAAAATGACTTTTGAAAATTGCCTACATCTGAAAAGTTGATGCAGAAGGACTCTCTGAAAATCAAAGACACACTTAGTCTGTGGACCGGTAACTAGGCACTTTAGAAAGAGATAATTCAGCTGAACTTTTAAGTATTTAGCAGGTGTTTTGTTTGTTCTGTAATTTTTCCAATTATTTTGTTGACAGTAAGTAATTAATGTATATGTTCTGTATTTGGTATTTCATCTATTTTAAACTTTTAGTAAGCAATACTTTCTTTGAAATTCTGCCTGTGTTTTTTCTCAGTTTATTTTATATGTGAATGCTGAACCAGTGTTTAATTCTGACAGCTGTTAAGGGCTTGAATGTGTTACTAATCTTGCTAAGGTTAAGAACAGACCTAGGTCTCATATTGAGTCGTAAGGGTACATTTTTGAAAACCTGGCTGGGTGCCCCTGGGTGAAGGAATTATATTGCATTTCCCCAAAGAGAATATATATCTGAGCCTTGTTAACTGGGTATGCTAGCATAAGGTTCGCATTTGACCCCCAGGACTCAAGGCTGGTAGGTGATTCGGACCCAAAACAGACAGGAGGGTTACCCTGTTTGTCTCCTGTTCACACTATTGTACTTCAAGGTTGACACTGTGGGAGCAGAGGGCCTGACTTGCAGAGTGCATCTGTGACAGATTTGGTTGGCATCAGTGTGATTTAAAAGTATTTGGTAACACGAGCATTAACAGTCCAGTGTGTCAGATTAATACTTTACTGCTCACATGCAAAATAAGACAGTGATTTTTAAAAGTAAACAGAACTATATCATTGTGCTTATAGTCTAAATTACCACCTGTTTTATTTTTTTGGGGTGCAAGTTAGTGTAGCCATAGTTAGGGAAAAAGATGGTTTCCTACTACAGCAAGCACACTGCAGACTACCTGAGGCAGTTGTGCCAAGAGAGAGGAGTCCAGCATGAGAGCAGAACCAAAAAGCACCTCGTAAAGGCTTTTGTGGCAGCCAGTGCTCAAAGCCTTGAGCCACAATCTGTGACTGAAAAGGACTGAACCTTAGGCATGGAGGGGCCAGGGTCCAGTGCAGTGTCCAGATCCAGTGAGGAGGACAGCAGGACCAGTACAAGTCAAGGGCCAGAGCAGTAGGGGAAGTTCACCACCATTCTAGTGCCAGAAGAGATCAGGATGCAGATGGAGTTGCGGAGAATGGAGCTGGAGTTTGAGAGAGAAGAAAGGCGAGAGCAGCGAGAAGCTGAGAGAGAACAGCGGGAGGCTGAGCGACAGCAGCAAGAGGCCAAATGAGAAGAGCGTGAACGACAGCGGCAACATGAACTGGAGAAGCTACGACTCCAAACACCTTCACCAGAGCAGGTAAGTGGCCTGGGTTTAACTGGAACTACAGGACTGGGTTACAAATTAAATTCTAAACTTGATAGCTGAATTTAAAGAGGGGGAAGATATGGATGCCTTTTTAAATTCCTTTGAAAAAATAAGTAATCAGGCAAATATTTTTAGAGGGTCCTGGAGCTTCCAGCTATCCCCACTACTTACCGTAAAAGCTTGGGATGCATTGGGTCAAATGGACAATGAGGACAGTATTGATTACAGTAAACTTCAAGCTGCACTTTCAAAAAAATATGAGCTAACAGCAGCGGTATACAGAGTTAAACTCCGTAAGCTCAGTAGAAGCCCTGACATGAGCTATGAGGAGCTAGCCATTAAACAAAGTCAGTTTTTAAAATGTTGGTGGGAAGGAATTGAAGCAGACTCTGTAGAAAAAAACTGAAAATGTTTTACTGTTAGAGCAGTTTTGTTTGCCATGTCCAGCAGAGCTAAAAACCTGGCTGGAGGACCGAGATCCAAAAACAGTGCAAGAGGCTGCTGAACTCTCTGACTGCTATGCCAGGAGCAGACCTGCTCTGAGAGAGAATGGGGCAGGCATGGCAGTGCAGAAAGGGAAAAGCATGCCTTCAGGGCAGTTAAAACCCTCCCTGCCTCCACCGAAACCAGGTAGCCCCAGGTTACAAAGAAAAGATTTACCTGAAAAAAGAAATGAATGTTGGGTTTGCAAAGAACCTGGTCATCTGGCCAGACAGTGTCCCAAAAGGACAAGCAGTGCACAAAGTTATGGTAGGAAAGAAGTGGGTTGTTTGTGTGTCCCTGAAAGCATGCGGGAACACATACACCCAGTCACTGTGAATGGGGAACAGATGTATGGGTTAAGGGATGGGGGGGCATCCCTGACTTTGGTAAAAGGGGATTTGGTAGAGCCTGAAAATCTAGAGATTTGATTTGTTTATATTCATACTGTGTGTAGGGGCTGTAATATTAAGGAAAATTGGGGGAATTTAAAGAAAGCTGTCTAAAGAGGTGATTCGCCTCAGGTTTGCTCACCACAGCAGATATTTGAAGTTTATTTTACATGATATGGGTACCTCCCCCCCGATGACGTGTTGGGCTGGAGACGTTACTCTAAGTATGATTTTCCTTTTTGTTCTTTGTTGTGTAAGCATTTTGTATGTATTTTATATAGCTATAAAACAAAAATCAAATGAAATATTATATGATTAAAAAAAAGGACAAGCAGTGCTCAAAGTGGTGCTAGGAAAGAAGTGGGTTGTCTGTGTGTACCTGAAAGCATGCCAGTAAAAATGAGGGAACACATACACCCAGTCACTGTGAATGGGGTACAGACACATGGGTTGAGGGACACAAAAGCATTCCTGACTTTGGTAAAAGGGGATTTGGTAGAGCATGGTCAGCTTATAACCAATCAATTTGTGACTGTATGGGGATTCACTGGGGAGGAGAAAACATTGCCACCCACTAGTGTTCTCCTAGACTGGGGTGAGACGGAGCTGTACAAAAGGTTGCCATAGCAGAAACTTTGGCTGTCGATGTAATTATTGGCAACAATCTCAAACAGGGGATGATGTGTACAGTTACCCACAGCCAAGCGGCAAAGGAACATTATAGTTCCCTGGACCCCATAGAAGCCCCTGTGGAAACCACTGGGAGGCTGGTTCCCTAGCCTGTGTCTCCTGACATGGAGAATAATGAAAAGGAGGTAGAAATTCCCCAGGTAGCAGTTAAAAGACCAGCTACGGAGGGTTACTTCGAGGAGGAAGGGGTGGCCCATTGTGAGAGGGTTAGGGATGGCAGTGATCCTGAATGCCCTGATGCTAGATTTAGGGATCCTATTTTAGAAACTTCAAGGGGACCTGTCCCATACCTTGGGAATGCGTAAGGAGTTTCCAGCTGCTCAGAAAAGTGAGCCTAGTCTAGAAAAGCTGAGGGCTTTGGCAGACTCTGATGGAGCACAGGGAGGTGACAGGAAACATAAAGTTTACTGGGACAATGGACTGATGTATATGCAGGATGCAAAGACAGAGGGAGGGGTGCTAGGCAGGCAGCTTGTCATTTCCCAGAGGTGCCGTGAGCAGTTGCTCAAGACTGCACATGATATACCTATGTCTGGTCATCTGGGAATTGCGCGCATTACGCAGCGGTTGGCCAAGAATTTCTATTGCCCCAACTTCACCCAGCATGTGAAGGAGTATTGCAGGTCTTGTCACCGGTGCCAAGAAATAGGGAAGGTGGGTAGGAAAACCCAAGCCACCCTAGTTCCTTTACGCATAGTGGAGGAGCCATTCCAGAGGGTGGGAATGGATATTGTGAGGCATTTAAATACCCCCAGCTCCTCCGGGAGGAGGTTTATCCTGACTGTGGTGGATTATGCCACCCGGTACCCAGAGGCAGTTACCCTATCCTCACTGAGGACAGACAAAGTGGCAGATGCCTTACTAGAGCTTTTCTCCCATGTTGGGTTTCCGCAGGAGGTTATCACCAATCGAGGGGATTCCTTCATGTCGGACCTGATGAAATGTTTGTGGGAGAAGTGTGGGGTGGTGCAGAGAAGCACGACACCTTATCTCCCACTAGACAGTGGACTTGTGGAAAGATTTAATGGTACCCTTAAGTCAATGCTCCAAGCGTTTACTGAACAGCATGGGAGGGACTGGGAGAAATACCTTCCCCACCTGTTGTTTGCATACAGGGAGGTGTCCCAAGAGTCGACAGGGATTTCCCCCTTCATGCTCTTATATGAACTCTGGGTACATGGACCCCTAGATTTGATCTGAGAGGACTGGGAAGGCAAGCACGCCTCCCAGGGAACTCCCATAGTGGATTATGTCCTTAGGTTTAGGGAAAGGCTGAAGGAGCTTATGGGGACAGCCCAAAGCAACCTGGCAGCTGCCCAACAAAAACAAAAGGTGTGGTACAACTGCAGAGCCAGAGTTCACTCGTACACTGTGGGTCAGGAAGTCCTGGTCCTAATCCCAGTCTGGAAAGACAATCTGCAGGCTGAGTGGGCAGGACCATACAAAGTAGTCAGACAGGTAAATGACATAAACTACATTATAGAGTTACCTGACAGAAGACATACACAAAGAATGTACCATCTCAAATTGATAAAGCCATATGCTAACAGGGCTGACATGGTGTTTGCAGTGTGTAGTCCTGGGGAGGGGATGGACAAAGGAGACCCCTTCTGGACTTGCTGGAAGAAAGCAAGCGGAAGTGGGCTGTGGAGGGAATTAAAATGCCGCCCCAGTTGACTCTGAACCAGATCCAGCAAGTAAGGGAGATTTTGGCAGACTTTGCTCAACTGTTTAGCACCAAGCCTGGACTAACTCCCTTAGCAATGCACGATGTGGAGACAGGGACACAGGCACCCATACAGTGAACCACATATTGGGTGTCCGAGGCTGTCAAAAAGGACATTAGGAGGGAGGTGGAGGAAATTCAGTATTTAGGGGGTAATCCAGAAATCCCACAGCCCCTGGGCCTCACCTGTAGTCCTTGTTCCCAAGTCAGATGGCTCTACTCATTTTTGTGTGGACTATCATGGACTCAGGGCCATCACAAAGTCAGATGCTCACCCAGTGCCATGGACAGACGAACTCCTGGACAAGTTAGGAGGGGTGACATACCATACAACTATTGACCTGACAAAGGGATATTGGCAAATAGAGTTAACTGCCAGAGCTAGGGAGAGGTTGGCCTTCATCACTCCAATAGGGTTGTTTGAATTTAAAGTAATGCTTTCAGAATGAAGAACACCCCAGCCACTTTCCAAAGGTTGGTGAACCAGGTGTTAAATGGTGCTGAGGAGTACGCCGTGGCGTACCTGGATGCAATTGCCATCTTTGGTGCCAGCTGGGAGAAACACCTGTCCCACTTAGGGAAGTGCTGGGCAGGATACAGAGGAACAGGCTCACTGTCAAAGCTGAGAAGTGCCAGGTGGCCATGGCTGAGGTGGCCTACCTCGGGTACATTGTAGGCCGGGGACAGCTCCATCCTAACCAAACAAAAATAGAGGCAATCAAGCCATGGCCCAGACTAGAAACACAGAAGCAGGTCAGGAGTTTCCAAGGAACAGCAGGGTACTATAGGAAATTTGTACTAAATTACAGTACCCTGGCCACTCCCCTATCTGGCCTGTCAAAGAAAAGGATGCCGAAGAAAATTACCTGGGAGCCAGCCTGTGAACAAGCCTTTACCTAACTGAAGGAGGCACTGTGCAGTGCTCCTGTATTGACAAGTCAAGACTATAGTAGACACTTTGTAGTCCAGACTGACACTTCAGATGTGGGTATTGGGGCAGTGCTGAGTCAGACATCCAACCAAGGGAAAGATCACCCATAGTGTACCTCAGTAAAAAGTTACTCTCCGGGGAGCAGGCTTACTCTACTGTGGAAAAAGAGTGTCTTGCCATGGTGTGGGCACTAAAGAAGTTAGAGCCATACCTATACGAGCAGCATTTTGAGGTACAAACTGACCCCAGCCCCCTGGTTTGGCTGGCACAAATGGGTAAAATGAATGGTAGACTACTAAGATGGAGCCTTGCCTTGCAAGGGTATGACATGACTGTCTCACACAGAGCCAGGGCAGCCAATGAAAATGCAGATGGACTGTCACATCAGTTTGAGCAATGAACTGACTTGGGGAACTCATCCCGTTGCAGGAGATAGAGCCCCCAGATTCAGTCTAGGTGGGGAGGACTGTGATGCTCTGCCACCTGCTTATTGTTATATTGTATAACATTTGTATTATAAATAAATTTGTCTGTGACTGCCTGGCACACAAGCCAGCCAGTATGTAAGAGGCTTGACCTTTGACCTCAAAAGTGTCAGTGTGAGTGAAGCAGCAGGCTGTCATGACACTGGCCAGTGAAACCACTAATTAAAGACTTCCTTACAGATGGAGAGTTTATTATCCCTTATAATCTGCTACTGCTTTTGAAGCTGGAAACTAAATATGCATTTATGACCTTAGCAGGAAGGGAAGTCATTTGGCTAATCTTTTATGGTTTTCTCACTTAGCAGAGAACTAGTGACAGATTGTGAGGTTATGAAACATCAAAGGGAATGTTTTGATTAAAGAGACTCGTATTGTGGGAAATTGATAGTTGCTGATTTTCACAGTACTAGCATACATCCTTGTGGATATCCATACTCAAATTACAGATTTATTGCAGATCTAACAGTGACCTCCTAGGTGACATCACCCGGATGTGGAGAAAACTGACTTTTGAAAATTGCCTACATCTGAAAAGTTGGTGCAGAAGGACTCTCTGAAAATCAAAGACACACTTAGTCTGTGGACTGGTAACCAGGCACTTTAGAAAGAGATAATTCAACTGAACTTTTAAGTATTTAGCAGGTGTTTTGTTTGTTCTGTAATTTTGCCAATTATTTTGTTGACAGTAAGTAATTAATGTATATGTTCTGTATTTGGTATTTCATCTATTTTAAACTTTTAGTAAACAATACTTTCTTTGAAATTCTGCCTGTGTTTTTTTTCTCAGTTTATTTTGCATGTGAGTGCTGAACCAGTGTTTAATTCTGACAGCTGTTAAGGGCTTGAATGTGTTACTAATCTTCCTAAGGGTAAGAACAGACCTAGGTCTCATATTGAGTAATAAGGGTACATTTTGAAACCTGGCTGGATGCCCCTGGGGTTAGGGTTATATTGCATTTCCCCAAAGAGAATATATATCTGAGTCTTGTTAACTGGGTATGCTAGTGTAAGGTTCACATTTGACCCCCAGGACTCAAGGCTGGTAGGTGATTCGGACCCAAAACAGACAGGAGGGTTACCCTGTTTGTCTCCTGTTCACACTATTGTACTTCAAGGTTGGCACTGTGGGAGCGGAGGGCCTGACCTGCAGAGTGCATCTGTGACAGATTTGGTTGGCTGGTAACACGAGCATTAACAGTCCAGTGTGTCAGATTAATACTTTACTGCTCACATGCAAAATAAGGCAGGGACTTTTAAAAGTAAACAGAACTATATCATTGTGCTTATAGTCTACATTACCACCTGTTTTATTTTTTTTCGGGTGCAAGTTAGTGTAGCCATAGTTAGGGAAAAAGATGGTTTCCTACTACAGCGAGCATACTGCAGACTACCTGAGGCAGTTGTGCCAAGAGAGAGGAGTCCAGCATGAGAGCAGAACCAAAAAGCACCTCATAGAGGCTCTTGTGGCAGCCAGTGCTCAAAGCTTTGAGCCACAGTCTGTGACTGAAAAGGACTGAACCTTAGGCATGGAGGGGCCTGGGTCCAGAGCAGTGTCTAGATCCAGTGAGGAGGACAGCAGGACCAGTGCAAGTCAAGGGCCAGAGCAGTGGGGGAAGTTCACTACCATTCTGGAGCCAGAAGGGATCAGGATGCAGATGGACTTGCGGAGAATGGAGCTGGAGTTTGAGAGAGAAGAAAGGTGAGAGCAGCGAGAAGCTGAGAGAGAACAGCGGGAGGCTGGGTGACAGCAGCGAGAGGCCAAATGAGAAGAGCGTGAGTGACAGAGGCAACATGAACTGGAGAAACTACGGCTCCAAACACTAGCACCAGAGCAGGTAAGTGGCCTGGGTTTAACTGGAACTACAGGACTGGGTTACAAATTAAATTCTAAACTTGATAGCTGAATTCAAAGAGGGGGGAGATATGGATGCCTTTTTAAATTCCTTTGAAAAAGTATGTAATCAGGCAAATATTCTTAGAGGGTCCTGGAGCTTCCAGCTATCCCCGCTACTTACCGTAAAAGCTTGGGATGCATTGGGTCAAATGGACAATGAGGACAGTAATGATTACAGTAAACTTAAAGCTGCACTTTCAAACAAATATGAGCTAACAGCAGCGGTATACAGAGTTAAATTCCGTAAGCTCAGGAGGAGCCCTGACATGAGCTATAAGGAGCTAGCCACTGAACAACGTCAGTTTTTAAAATGTTGGTGGGAAGGAATTGAAGCAGACTCTGTAGAAAAAATTTACAAATGTTTTACTGTTAGAGCAGTTTTGTTTGCCATGTCCAGCAGAGCTAAAAACCTGGCTGGAGGATTGAGATCCAAAAACAGTGCAAGAGGCTGCTGAACTCTCTGACTGCTATGCCAGGAGCAGACCTGTTCTGAGAGAGAATGAGGCAGGCATGGCAGTGCAGAAAGGGAAAAGCACGCCTTCAGGGCAGCTAAAACCCTCCCTGCCTCCACCGAAACCAGGTAGCCCCAGGTTACAAAGAAAAGATTTACCTGAAAAAAGAAATGAATGTTGGATTTGCAAAGAACCTGGTCATCTGGCCAGACAGTGTCCCAAAAGGACAAGCAGTGCATAAAGTTATGCTAGGAAAGAAGTGGGTTGTTTGTGTGTCCCTGAAAGCATGCGGGAACACATACACCCAGTCACTGTGAATGGGGAACAGATGTATGGGTTAAGGGACACGGGGACATCCCTGACTTTGGTAAAAGGGGATTTGATAGAGCCTGAAAATCTAGAGATTTGATTTGTTTATATTCATACTATGTGTAGGGGCTGTAATATTAAGGAAAAATGGGGGACACCTGCTTATTGTTATATTGTATAACATTTGCATTATAAACACATTTCTCTGTGACTGCCTAGCACACAAGTCAGCCAGTGTGTAACATGCTTAACCTTTGAGCTCAAAAGTGTCAGTGTGAGTGAAGCAGCAGGCTGTCATGACACTGGCCAGTGAATCCTCTAATTAAGGACTTCCTTCCAGAGGGACAGTTTATTACCCCTTGTAACCTGCTCCTGCAGAAGGACTCTCTGAAAATCAAAGACACACTTAATCTGTGGACTGGTAACTAGGCACTTTAGAAAGAGATAATTCAGCTGAAACTTTTAAGTATTTAGCAGGCATTTTGTTTGTTCTGTAATTTTCCCAGTTATTTTGTTAAATGTAAGTAATTAATGTATGTGTTTTGTACTTGGTATTTCATCTATTTTAAAACTTTTGGTAAACAATACTTTCTTTGAAATTCTGCCTGTGCTTTTTCTCAGTTTCTTTTGCATGTGAATGCTGAACCAGTGTTAATTCTGACAGATGTTAAGGGCTTGAATGTGTTATTAATCTTGCTAAAGGTAAGAATAGACCTAGGTCTCATATTGAGTTATAAGGGTACATTTTGAAAACCTGGCTGGGTGCCCCTGGGCAAATGATTATATTGCATTTCCCAGAAGAGAATATATATCTGAGCTTGTTAACTGGGTATGCTAGCATAAGGTTCATATTTGACTCTCAGGACTCAAGATTGGTAGGTGATTCAGATCCAAAACAGACAGGAGGGTTACCTTGTTTGTCTCCTGTTCACACTATAGTGCTTCGAGGTTGGCACCGTGGGAACAAAGGGCCTGACCTGCAGAGTGCATCTGTGACAGTGTTATCTTCCCACGTTTCTTTTATCATATCCAGTTGCCCTTTAGGCTGCCTACCATACTGCATTTCAAATGGTGAAAACCCCTGTTGATGCCTGTGGCACTTCTCTGTAAGCAAAAAGTAGATAAGGCAAGTATTGGTCCCAATCTTTCCCTTCCTCTTTTAAAAACTTTTTTAACATGCATTTTAGGGTTTGGTTAAAACACTCAACAAGACCGTCTGTCTGAGGGTGATAGGGGGGAGGTTCATATGGCAGTGATACCTAGTAGTCTGTACAGCTCCTTAAGTAATGCAGCACCAAAATTACTACCCTGATCAGTAATAATTTATTTAGGTATGCCCACTGTCCTGAAAATATTTGCAAACTCTGATGCCACTTTTGAAGCTGTGACTGTACGCATTGGAACTGCTTCTGGGTATCAAGTAGCATAGTCACATACTACCAGGTTAAAATCTATTACCCATTTTACTTTTGTCTAAAGGACCAACCACATCCATTGCAATTCTCTCAAAAGGTACATCTTTAAAGGGTAGGGGACCAGGGGCACCTTGTTTTTTTCAGTGACTGGCTCTACTTTCTGACACTCAGCACAGGAATTACAATAGGTAGCAAAATCTTCATGAATTCTGGGCCAGTAAAATCTATACAGCAATCTGGCAAGGGTGCAATCCCTCCCTGAGTGACCAGTCATAGGACTATCATGTGCTATCTGTAACAACTCTGTTCTATACTTCTGTGGTATAACCAATTGTTCTGTCTGTTCCTGTGTCTGAGGTTTAACCAAAACTCTGTACAGTAACCCATTACATTTTTTTACTCATTGGTCCACCCTGTTTTGGTTTCATCATCAGCTGCTTAAAATAACCCTGGAGAGAAACATCGTCAGCTTGTTCTGAAACAAAATCACAATCAGTGATCAATTTAGTTTCAGCATTTTCGTATGTTAACCCCCTTATGTCCATCAGTCATTTGTTGCCACAGTTTCTTCAGGCATCATCTTTCTTTCCTGGATTTCTGGATCTTGGAGCTATGCTCAAACAAGTCTGAATCAAAATCACTGAAAGGAAAAGTGTCCCCACCATCTGAAATTTTCTTTGCTTGAGCTCTCATCACCACTGCTACTGAAACATCAGGATTTACTCCCTCTTTGATTAACTCCTGGAATGTCATTTCCAATAATCACAATTACAGGTAACTTAGGTACTACCCCCACTTTCATTTGGTGCGACACACCCTTAATGATCAGAGTCACTTGGGTGATGGGATAGTATTGAGTGTCCCCCTGGATCATGGATGCAGATGAAACCAGTACCTGGCCCCTTTGCACAGTGTTTTCCCAGCACTTCAGCATGCACTACGGTCTGTCTGCTTCCCGAATCAATGAGTCTCTTTACAGTCTTATCCCCCACCTTCACATCTGTTAAGTACTTGCCCCAATTTGCCAAGCACAAATCTGCTCCATTGCCACTCTCCTTACTATGGCAGTTTCTTGCAATACGGCCTGGCTTATTGCAGTTATAGCAGATAACGTCTTTGGGCACAGATTTGTTACCCACACAAGAGTTCTTATCAGGCTTGGAGTTTAAATGTGAAAAAGAGTGTCTTACCGGTGCTTGGCTGTTACCTCATTGCTGTGGCATCTGTCTGGCCATTTGGTAGTCCTCGGCCAAAGAAACAGCCCTTTTCCCCACTCTCTGGTCAGTGTTCCTTTACCCAAAGCTGCACATCTGTAGGCAGGATGTTCATGAATTGCTCCATTGCAAATGTGTTGATGATCTGTGGGACTGTCTTGCTTTCTGGTTGGAGCCATTTTATCAGTTCTCTGAATCGGGTGAAGGCGTCTCAAAGATTGTCGACCAAGCTGTACCTCAGAGATCGAAATCTCTGCCTGTAGGTCTCTCCGGAGATGTCATACCTTTTCAGGATTTCGCTTTTCATTGGGTCATAGTTTTTTGACTGTGCAGGGACTATATTGCTGTAGGCAAGTTGGGCTTTCTCTGTCAGGTAAAGTACCAGTCTGATTGTCCATTGCTGCTTTGGCTATTGGCAGGCTGTGGCAACTCTTTCAAAAGTTGTCAGGTATGTCTCGAGGGACACAACTTTGTACATTTAATGGCTTTTAAGTTGCTTGTGTTTAGTTGCTCATCTGGATCTGTACCAGATCCTCTGTCTTTGATAGCTTGCAAAGCATCCAGCCATCACTGCTCCTGTCACTGCATCTCTTCTCTCTTCTGCTGCTCCTTTCACTGCATCTCTTCTCTTCTCTCCTCTGTGCTGTTGAATCTCTTTTTCTCTCTGCTTCTCAGTCTCTTTTTGTTGTATAGCCCACCATTTGAAAGTCCATCAGAGTTTTAGGTTCTGTCACTGCTTGCTCTTTTTCCATAACTTGTGCTGGCTGTACAATCTCAGCTTGGACTTCTGTCACTACTAGTTTGGCTGCCATTCTCCTGGTAATCACTCTTGGACTTGCTGCTGCAGAATTCATACCTTTCTTTGTATTTCCCTGATCCAAGTCCAGTACCCATGCACAAAACTCCTGGCTTAGAGTATGCACAGTAAAAATCCCACTTAGGCTGACAGCATCTGTCATCGAGGCACAGGGCAGGAAGCATAGGAAAACCAGGAGCAGTTGTAGAATTCACCAAAAATATTTATTTACACTAGCAGTAACATAAAAAAATAAACTTGTTCAGTATAACTATTTACAAAGGCAAAATAAAACAGAGAACATCTTTCAGTTTTCCTTCAATCTCTGTGTCCCTTTTCTCCTTCTTAAAGATCGTATGCAACGGTGTTCACATATTTTTTATAGAATCTTAAAAAGCTGAAATTTAAGTCCTTGTGTCATGATTAGTGCTTCCTGAAAATTTCATGCTGTTTGGTTTGTGGTTTTCTTTAAATCAGCATTTGTCAACTTGCCCTACAGTGGCAGAAAACAGTGGAGTTATTTCTGTCCTCTCAGTCAAGCTTAGAGTGCGATGACATCATTTTGGACTAGCTTGCTGTTTCAAATTCCCAATCAGAGCAGCACTCTGTAGAGTTTATAGTTTGTTGAGCTCTCCAGGTTTCTTACTAACTCAGTCTCTGGCTTGTGTTTAGATCTGCTTAAAATATATCTTTCTCTTCCTTTAAAAAGCTGATCATTTCATTTTCAATGCTGAATTGAAGTAGTGGAAATCTTTTTCTGTGAGAAATCAGTTTGTCTGTATCACGGCTCTTGTTATTTATAATGAAACCTCCAATTTTCTCTAACTATATAATGCAGGGCTGTTTAATGAATATAAAATAAATCTAAATTGTGTTCATTCACAGAAACAGTTGTTCTTTGATGTAGCCTTCATAAATACAATCATGTAAGAACATTTTTTTCATGTAAGATTGACAAACAGGTGCTTGTCACACTTTGCTACAGTATTTCAAGCACGTGTACTGTCAGAACTCACAAATGTCAGTACTTTGGTGGTTTCTGTGTGAAAATACATCATGTATATGTATAACTAGAAACACTAGATGGCATCCTGATGCAACATGTCTCTGCCCCACAGTTGAGGCAACTGCAGTCTACTGCCACCAGTCCCCTGCCCTACAAGCCCCCTGCCTTCTGCTCCACATTCAAGGTTGCTGCACCCTGATGCCCACTGTGTTCTTCCACACAGTCAGGGATTGTGCACCCTGCTGCCTCCATCTCCTGCCTAAAGAATTAGGACTACTGCACCCTGTCGCTCCCTGCCCAAACAATTGGGGTTGCTGCATCCTGCTGCCCTCTCTCCACACCCTCACAGTTATAAATGCTGCACCTGTTGCCCCCTGTTCCTGTCTTCACAGTCAGGGCTGCTGTGCTGTGCTAATCCCTTGAGTGCCAGGTTCACTGCCACCACAGCTGGAGCTGCTGCACCATGCTGCTCTAGCCACCAGAGGTGGGGCATATGCTGCACTCACTACCCACTTCCATTGCAATGGTCAGGGCTGCTGCACCATGTGGACCCCATTGCACTGCTCCACAGTTGAGGCTTCTGCACCATGCTGTCTTCTATCCTGTCACCGCAGACAGGGCTGCTGCACCATTCTCCTTTCTACATAGTTGGGGTTGCTGTGGCCTGCTGTGCCATAGAACACCATGCCTCTGCAGTTAGGGCTGTTGCATCATGCTGCCACTTGTCACAAGATTCAGGGCATTTGCTGCACCCTGTTGCATGCCTCCACAGTTGAGGCAGTTGCACCCTGCTGCCTCTTTGCCACCAGAGTCAGTTCCTTTGCTACACCCTGCTGAGACAGGAACAGGGGGCAATATGTGCAGTGTTCCTGGTTGTGAGGGTGAGAGAGAGGGTAGCACGGTGCAGCAACCCCAACTGTTTGGGAAGGGTGCAGCACAAGAAAAAGGGCATTTGCTGCACCCTGTCTCCTGCCTGTGGAGGCAAGGCGCTCTGTGGTGCAGCAGGGCACAATGGTGGCAGGGGACAAAGGACACCATGGTGCAGAAGCCTTGACTGTGGGGCTAGACGCAGGTGGGTATCATGGTACAACAGCTCTGACAATAGCACAGGGTGCACATTGTGCAGCAACCCAGCCCATTTGGGGCAATGGAAGTGTATAGTAGGGTTCAGCAGCCCCAACTGTGGATGCAGGTGGCATGAGACTCTAGGGTGTAGCACAGCACAGCACAGTAGCTCTGACTGTGGAGATAGGAACAGGGGGCAGCAGGGTGCCGTGGCCTTGGTTGTGGGGGTGGGGACAAAGGGCAGCAGGGTGCAGCAGCCCTGAATGTTCAGGCAGGGGATAGGGGTGGCATCAAGATACAGCCTCCCAAACTGTGGGACAGGTGCAGTGGCCATGCCTGTTTGGGACAAGGGATGTGGGCAGCAGGGTGTAGCAAAGGATCTGACTCTGGTGGCAGGGGGACAGCAGGGTACACCTGCCTCAACTGTGGAGGCATGCAGCAAATGCCCTGAATCTTGTGGCCAGTGGCAGCATGGTGCAGCAGCCCAAACTACAGAGACAAGGGGCTCTAGAGCACAGCAGGCCATAGCAACCCCAACTGTGTAGAAAGGAGCAGGATGCAGCAGCCCTCTCTCTGGTGACATGGGCTAGAGGACATCATGATGCAAAGGTCTTGACTGTGGTGCAGAACACGGGGCATCAGTGTACAGCAGTCCTAACTATGAGATGGGGTACAGTTGGTGCAGCAGCCCTGCCTATTTGGGGCAATGGAAGTGGGTAGTGGGGTGTAGTAAAAGCCTCACTTCTGGTGGCTAGGGCAGCATGATACAGCAGCCCCAGATGTGGAGACAGGGAACCGGGCAACCTAGGGCTTAGCACAGCACAGCAACTCTGTCTGTGGAGACATGAACAGGGGGCAACAGGTGCAGCCTCCCTACCTGTGAGGGTGGTGGAAAGAGGGTAGAAGAATGCAGCAACCCCAAATGTTTGGACAGAGGGTGGCAGGGTGCAGCAGCCCTGATTCTTTAGGCAGTGGATGGAGGCAGCAGGGTGCACAATCCCCAACTATGTGGGAGAAGACAGTGAGCAGCAGAGTGCAGCAGCCTCAAATGTGTAACAGAAAGCAGGGGGCTTGTGAGGCAGGGACAGGTAGCAGTAGACTTCAGCTGCCTCAACAGGGGGGCAGAGACACAGTGCATCGGGATGCCACATAGTGTTTCTAGTTATACACATACATGATGTATTTTCACACAGAAACCACCAAAGAACTGAAATTTGTAAGTTCAGACAGGTGCCTGTCACACTCTGCTACAGTATTTCAAACATATGTACTGTTTGTCAATCTGACATGAAAAAAATGTTCTTACATTAACGCATTTATGAAGGCTACTTCAAAGACAGACTGTTTCTGTGAATAAACAAAATTTAGATTTATTTTATAGTCATTTAATAGTCCAGTGTTATATAGTTAGAAAAAATGAGAGTTTTGATTAGAAAGAACTAAAAGCTGTGACAGACAAGCTGATTTCTCACAGAGAAAGATGTCCACTTCTTCAATTCAGCATTGAAACTGAAATGATCAGCTTTTTATGAGAAGATAATGACATATTTTAAGCTGATCTATCTAAACACAAATCAGACAGTGGGTTTGTAAGAAATTTGGAGAGCTCATCAAACCATTAACTCTACAAACTACTGCTCTGATTGGGAATCTAAAATAGCAAGTTACTCCAAAATGATGTCATCACACTCTAAGTTTGACTGAGAGGACAGAAATAACTCCACTGTTTTCAGCCACTGCAGAGCAAGTTAACAAATGCTGATTAAAAGAAAACCGCAAAACCAAACAACATGACATTTTCAGGAAGCACTAATCATGACACACGGACTTGAATTTCAGCTTTTCAAGCTTTTATAAAAAATATGTAAAAACCGTTGCACATGATCTTTAAGTAGTTGCAGCTCAGCTCTCTAAGTCCCTTTCAACCCCCATTCTTAACAAGCATCCTGTTCTTGTAAGTAACAGGCATGTGCAGCTAGAACACAATGTCCCAGAAATGAGGTCCCTTTTCCACAGCTCTTCTGCAAAAGGCTTACAACTTGCACTGAAGTAACATATTGAGTTTACAATAGCTTTTTGTAATCATCTCAAAGTATAATTATATACATTTCAACAGTAACACTATATGTTTTCTAAACAAAGGGATCCCAATATCAGTTACATTTCCATACAATGATTTGCATATATTTTATATCAGCAGATATTCAAGGGAAGAAAAAAACAGACTGCAAGGGAAGGTTGAAAGACAGTGAGAGGCAAAGAACTGCAAGACTGTCGGGGTGATCAAGGCCGAGGTCTCACAGGAAAATTTGGTTGCGCAACCAGACAGAGAAGAGACAGAAAAGGAATAGAACATAACAGATCCTTGCATTTAAACACTTTCTCCATAACAACTGGGACAGGGTCCTATTCCACCCTGTCACACACGTGGAGGCACTCACGTGCACCGCAGCTCCTGTAATGGCCCCTTCCTCCTACCCAGCCTAATGCTGGGTTCTCCCCTTAGCTTGGCACTGCCACCTAGCCTCCGCTGGGTAGCAGCCAAGAGCTGGGGAAACCCCACATCCCTTCCCAGAGAGGAGAGCTGCCTTGCGGCTGCTCAATCTGACTCGTCACTCCGGCGACCCCCTGGCAGCCCAAGCTCATTCTCGAACCTGGGATCCCGGCGTGGTGTGAGGTGTGACATCCAGCACCTCAGCCCTCAGTGCCACTGAGCCAACCTCTAAGCTGAATAATTTGAGTATGTCCCATCAGTCCTGTAGCTCATGCCCCCAAGATGCTAATCAGATAGTGTTTTTGTGATGCACCTTCTTAACCTATTCAATAGCTTCTCCAATATGTGGTGACCACAACTGGACACGTATGTATGTTCTAACTAAGGCATTGTATGGGGGATACCACCCCCTTGATCTGCTCCAGTCCTTACCCCTCCTACCGCATCACAACATTCTGATTCCTTTCTTGGTTGTAGCAGCAGAATGTCTGCATGGCTTTCACTTCCTGCCCCCCATTAGCCTAGAACTTTTACTGTGGTGTGCTATTCATTGTTGCAGCATTCTTATTCCTTGCCCCTAGGAATAGTGCTTTTGCTTTCCTCATGTTAAATCTAAGCTTCAGTCTCAGCACATGCCCCTGATGTGTGCAGTTCCCCCTGCAGTGCCCCCAGCATGCACACTCTACTGTATCCACTCTTCTTGCCAACTTAGTGTTTTCAGCTAATTTCAACAGACTGCTGCTGACCCCCATCTGCAGGTTATGTAAGCAATGCCAGGCTATGCATCACTGTAGGATAACAGCAAGCCTCAGGAAGTGAGGCATAAGGTGAATCTGAGTGCCTTACATACCAGAGAAGTACTGTTCTCCCACAATCACACACACCCTGAAGTGCACTACTATACTTATAAAATGGTTTTCCTGATTTCTAACTTTAGAATCAGGTAATGAGGTTCCAAACGGTAGCCATTTCTGACCTGTGCTGTTGTGCTGGAATAACTCACCGTCACATGATCAGATTTCAACAATCACAGTTCAGGACTTTCCCAACCCATTGTAAATTAATAAATATGTTACTGAGCAATGGACCCAGCAGTGACCACTGGAGTACTCCACTCAGCACACCCCTTCACTCTAAATGTTACCTCCTCTACCATTCTCTGCTCTCTACCTGTCAGCTGATTTCCAATCCACATCCTGTACATTGTGTGGACTTCTCACTGTACTATGTTTTCCATGTAGTACATCATCAAAGCATTGATGAAGCTCAGATGCATTGCATTCACCAATTGACCTTAACCCCCTTGCCTAGTTACCTCCTCAAAGAAGACAATCAGATTGCTTTAGCAGGATGTCACAGTATATGACACAACCGCCTGCCTGCAGTAACAATCAAATCTGTCCTTAAATCAAAAGCAGCTTGCATATTTCTTAGAAAAGACTGCAAGCAAAAGGGATGTTATAACTGCAATATGGCACTAGAGGCTGCAGTGTTATCCTAAGTTGTCACCAGAAATTGGTGGAAATGGGCAGGGGCATGAGGCAGCAGCATAGTCTGAGCAGTTTATTTTGAGGGGAGGGAATATTTTTGTGTAGCAGCAAGGGTAAAAAAAGTAAACAGAAAATTGACTGCAGAAGAGAACCTGTAACTCATAATCTGAATCAAAATGCAGTCATATGGTCAGCCCGGTGACACTGAGGGCTGAGGTGCTAGATGCCTTACCTCGTGTCATGCCAGCAATCCAGGTTCGTAAACAAGCCCGGGATCATCAAAGAGCCAGCACGGGGGGGGGGGGGCAAGACTGAGCAGCCAAAAGGTAGCTCTCCTTTACCAGGGTAGCGCCTTGTCACTCAAAGTAGTTCCAATGCCCCGGTTGGAGATCCGAGGGCAGTGCAGGTGGGTGGCAAAAGTAGTAGGAGGGTATTCCGGTACTGTGCTGTGCACGTGCCTCCACACGCATGTGGGTGTCTGGGACAGAGGATGGGAGAAAATTGGGGGAGAAAATGGGGTAAAAAAATCATTTAAAAAAATGCAGTCATATGGGGAATCTGTCTGCCCTGAAATGTTATTTCCTGCAGGCAAAACTGTCAATGCCCCCCCCCCACATGATTTGTACCATTTCCATATTACTGACTACACCTAATTGGATTACAGCATGGGAGTTTACTTTTAAGCCTGCTACCCCCTCTCCCGTAGGAGTTGGTATATTTGACCATAACCTCTCAACGTGAGTAAATGTTGGTACATCTCACCATAACATCACATTACTCCTACAGAGTGCTACTTAAAATATTGTATAGAAATAGTTATTTAAAATCTTCAAGCAGAGTCAGCTTCTAAAAGTCAATAAGGTTCAAAATGCCATTTCATTGGCTCTAGTTGCTTCTCAAAATGCAATGCGTGTTTATTTTGAGTTTTTGGACAGTATCCCACAACTGGCTAAAACTTGACTTACTACACCCTGCCTAAGGAATGCTTGCATGGCTTGTCATCCTTTTCACTTGTGTTTTTCCAAAAATTCTGCTCTTGTATATAACACTGAAACACTGAAAAACCCAAAGGCAATGATTTATGGACCTGCGTGTCAGTCACAGCTGTAACTAGGTAATCACAAAGCCTGCTCTTATCCCCAAAGAGTCAGTCAGTCACTGCAACAAATTTTGGCTGCAAGTTGATGTCATATGACCGAAAATAAAAAAACTGGGATGCACTAACACTGTGTTTTATCTAAAGCCCTTAAAGGCACAAGGCTTATTTTTGCAAACATTTACCCTTAAAAAAATATCAGAAATCTTGGGCCGGATTTTCAAAGACCTGCTAGATCGCTGCAAGTTGTTGCGATCTAGGGTCTTCACCACATTCTGGCTGCATCAGGGACCCTGCACCATATTCCGAAAGAGCAGGGTTCCTGTGCCAGAAATCTGGGATGTGCCACAACCGCAGGCATGCACCAAAGCAAGTGACACACCTGCGGGTAATGCCGCAGGGTTCCAGCTGCCCCCTCTTGGTGCAACCCAAGAGGTGGTAGGATGGCCAGGGGTGGGGGGGCCACACACATGGCTAGAAAGCAGGGTACAGGGTGGCATAAGGCACAAGGTGGCACAGCTGTGGGTGGGGAAGGAGTGGGCAACCATGACATTGCAACTGCACCTGGCGGGGGTACTGAGTATGGCACCATGTTGGCATGGACATACAATGGGGAATGGGGGTATAGCAGCACACAGAATCATGGCCCCATGCTGGCATGGCCGAGGCAACAGACCCCAGAGCCATGCCAATGTGGGGCCCTGGTGCTGTGTGTCACTATCCCCCCATTCCGCATTGTGTGTCTGTGTCAATATGGTGCCATAATCAGTACCTCCACCAAGTGCATTTGCAATGTCATGGTTGCTCACCCCATCCCAACCCACAGCTGTGCCACCCTGTGCCCTATGCTGCCCTGTAAATGCCCATTTCGACCCCCAAACCACATGTCCCCACAATGTATGCTGTGATACATGGGGCTTAGACCAGGTTTTCCATGGTCTATCTTCAACCCCTTTTTGTGGCCAGGGCGGGGTTCTTGCGTCCCAGAAAAGGGGATGTTGCATCCCCACCATGACATAAGCCCCTGCAGCATGGTGCACTTGAGCTAATAATAAGGGTGGTGCAGCACCACAAGGATGCAGGGGCTCATGATTCAGACACAGACCACATTACTGAATAGCGAATACCGCATCTTTTGGCGCAAGATGCAAGTTGCATCTCAGATGTTTGACGCAAGCACCTTGTGTCCCTCGTACAGCTTTGAAAATCCCCCCGTCGGCTCTAAAACTGCCTATTCTGTGTTTTTAATTATTTTACTGCAGTTCCTCGTAGCCTAAAAATGAATGCCTAGAGGCAGTTAACTTTTTTCTTACTTTCATTTGCAGTTAATTTCAGATGTGCATGAAAGTTGCCAGATTGATAGTGCAGGAAATTGACAGCTTGGGTTTATCCATAGAATGGGTGTGGCTGGGGGCCCCACAGCTCAAGCACACCCACACTGCACAGCCAATGAGCACCCTCTCTGTTGTTTAGGGACTACTTTGAAGGTGAAGGGATGGACTGATGCCATGCCTAGCCAATCCTTGGCCTCTTGTATGGGACTGCAGCCATCAAGGAAGCCGATTGATTATTGATTGATTGATTTATTGATTTGAAAATTGCTGACTGTGAGAGGTGCTTTGAGCCATAGTTCATTTCCAGGTGCAACACGGTGGAAGGGGATGTCAGAGGGAGTACAAATGTCAGCAGAACTCAATAAAATGAAATCAAATAATGAAACATTGACATATTTAGTTGAACAAGTGCAGGCAAATGCAAGCATACATAATTGCTTGTTTGTTTCTTTGTTTGCAACAGTGTGGTAGTGCAAACAAATCTAAGAGATACTGTCAGCAAGAGTAGGGAAAAACAGGCAGCAGTAATCAGAAAGGAAAGAGCCATGCTAGGGACATTATGTGGTCACAGAGTGATTGACTGAAACATACAGCAGTCAGTTTAAAAGTAAATCATCATACAGCAGAGGAGGATTACTATAATTTGTCCTGGTGGTTTTGTGATGTGGACACCTGCCTTCCCAAAAATGGACTAAGACCTCTGCAGTTGATCTCATGTTGATCACTGAACAGCCACTAAATGCTTTTCTGTCTTGGAGTTCTTGTAAGTTTCATGCTTTGTTTTGCAGCTCCATGAGTATTCACCTGCCTGACCCACCCGATGGATTCCCAAGCCTTTCTCTCTGGCTCCACAATCAGACACAGACAGTTCTCCAGGACATAGTAATGCAAGGCGACCCTCAACATGTTATTGAATATTCCTTGGCACTTATCACTACATTAAATGAGGTAACAGCAAAGCACTTTAATATCAGCAATTATTTCTGCACCAGTTGTGTTTATGCAGTCAATGACTTGTAATGAGTAATGACAGCAATTATTGCTGCGCCATGCCTTTTCATGTGAAACTCTTTGGGATAGTTGGCAATAAACAGTAGTTTGTAAAATACAATTATTATGACTTTGTGCTGTCAAAGAATTTTCCTCTAGTAAAGGCTGCTGGATTTTCTTGGGGTTGGGTGACTTGAATTGGGCAAAGACAAATGGTGTTGGATCCTGTTCTGAGTTGTCATTGTGTTGCAGTGCCTGGTTCAAGGATGGCATAGAGCAGATGACCTCTGAAGTGTGTTTTTAGCGATCATAAAATGGTATTGGAAAATTCACAAACATAATTGACTGCAAAATGTCACATGATCATACATGAAGTAAGCAATAACCCACTCCAGGGTGTGATGTTATTGGGGATTAACGCACACCTGGGTGCGTTGTTAGGCACGAGGCTGCAGGTCGAGTATCCTCACAGCACCCGGTGTGCCACATTCGGCCAATAAGCCAGGGGTGTAGTTATTGGGGATTTACCACGGCTGGGTGGTTTTGCCCACAAGGCACAACCGAGTAAATCCACCCCAGCCGTGGTAAATCCCCTGATTAACCCAGATCCCCCGAGTGGCTTATTGCGATTATACCAAGTACTGCCTTTTTATTATTTTAAAAAAAGCAGTACTTGGTATAATGCTTAATAAGTCAGTCACTATTACAGCACTGTTTTTATTTTGTTTAGTTTTTACTGATATATGGAGCTGCTCTTTTACGGTCTCAGCTTAGCGGGGAAACAAGGTGGCGGTCGGAGTTTCGTGATTTCAGGCTTGTTTTTTTTTTAAAGATGCGGTTGGCTGGCACATTTTTCGGTGATTATCAGTAGTTAATCAACGGAGGTAAGGTGCCAGCCTGCCTATCTCATTGGTCAGTGTCCTAGGTCCATGGATAATCCACAATAACAGCACACCCTGGAGTGGGTTATTGCACTTAAAACATGGGGTATGCAACACACAGAAGGAAACACTGAACACTTGTGTTTTTCCCTTGTTGAAATAGCAAAAGAGGTCATGTATCCTGCCACGTTGTAAAATAATCCCTTAAGAAACTCAGATAATATGCGAGTTGTACACACAGAAATGTCACAGGGTCATGTACGACATTATGTATAATGCCTTTGCTTCACTATATCCTCTGTACTCATGTATAACATACCACAGTGAGGCCTCCCGCCCTGCCCTTGGTGGCAATAGTACTGGCACAGAAGACAGCTAATGTTTGTGTAACCTCTAGGTGGTGCTATCCCAAGGCCTACTACCCCTGCCTGCCTGGCTAGTTGCAGGTTAAGGGGCCTGGGTACTGAAATGGGTGCCTCCACCTGGAGGACAGGGTTGTTAGTAACAAGGCTAACCTGTGTACAGTCCTCCAGGACACTGTAACCCCCCTCTTTCCCCTCTACTGGCCTAGACTGTATGCAACAAACACTTTCACAGTAGCCCCTGTTCAGCATACAGTTCCCCACATGGTTTGCACTTACCACCAGGGCTGGTTCCACCAGTTCGACCCTGGAGACCCCCTGTAAAACAAGGTTAGGCACAGCAAATAACAACAGTACAGTACTTTTGGTACAAACTGGAACCACAGTCAGATAAAATGCAAAAAAGGTTAGATCTGATTAATTCAGGGGAATTGAACAAGAGAGGGGTGTAATCAGGTTGATTGATTCGAAAACCGATCTAGTCAAGCAATTATGCAAGCACTTTTAGTCCCTACAGAGTCACACACTCTGGGTACCTAGTTGGAAGTAAGGTGGGCTAGCCTGGAACGTTGCCCGGGGTAGGCCGGCATCACAGCTGGTTGGGGTCCTGTGATGAAAAGAAAAGACATGCACAACCACACACGATTTGTAATCCAGAGCCTGAAGGCTTAGTTTGTGAAAGGAAACACAACAATGCAATCAGATGACGACACTTGAGATTTAGCTGTTGCTGCAGGGAGCTACCCTGATTTCTGCTCACGCTACCCAATACGAGACACAGGCTAGCCGAAATGGAGACTGCAGGTTGATGAATGGTTTGCCAGGAGAAGCAGAGCCCACACGAATCACTGAGGTGTCATTCCTGTTTGAGATGGTTGAGCAGGGGACTGATCCCCGGGCAAGTCTGTCATCGATGACGGTTTCTGTACCTGAAGTAGCTGGCGGGGCTAGGTGGCAAGGCCCAGGCCAGGAGGAACAGTTCGGGTTTTGAGTCCGGTAGTGCTGGATGCAGCTTCCAGCAAGCGTGGCACATTTACACAGTGGGGAACCAATTCGTGACCCATTAACAGCACACAGCACATTTATAGTAAAGCAATCACCATACTACAATGCAGAATGCAGTCTGACCGCAATATCAGTGTCTCTGAGCAAAACCAGGAATTCTGTGGTAAATGGATGTCCTGACAGGCCAATCGCGTACAGCAAATCTTCGGTCTTCTTCAGGTTCAAATCTGGTCACTCTTCAGTGGTTTTGTCACACTCCAATTTGGATACAGTCCGATTGCTAAGCCTTTCAAAGGATTCCCTCTTGAGGGACTGCAGGCAGACAGGCCAAAAAGCAGCTGCTTGAATCACTCAAGCTGTTTACTCTTCAAACTCTAACTCCAGACTGACTGACTGACTGCAGCAGGCAGCATGGGAATTTCCCTTCAGTCCAAAAGGTTCTGATTGGTTGAGCCATCAGTCTGTCAAAGCAATGGCTCCCCCTCCAGGTCCGTTTTGGCACCAAAATGCAAAAACTACAATTCCTACAGAAATTTGCTCCCACAAGACCCTTGGGGATAGGCTCCATTTTAGAGCCCAGAAAGGTACCAATTGGTGCTGACTGGCAGTCCAAAACCAAAATGGTGGTGATAAACAGAACTATCCATGCTGTAAAGAATGCAGGTTAGACAAACTACAATATCATTACTGTGCTAATAGATAATCAGCAAATGAGTACAACTTCTAACAAAGCTCCCTCTGTGCAAATAGCGATGGCAGAACGGAGCGATTATCTGGCAGCCTGGGCAGGACTTGAGCATAGAAACACTCAGCCCCTTCCCAGATTAAATAAGCACCACGTTATTGGCAGCTCTTAAAGAGACAGGCGCAGAGGTGATTAGGCACTCTCATGCAATTTATTTTTAAAGAACTCAAACACAGGACACCAGCCTGGCAGAGGGCATTTAGTCACACCCAAGGAAGGTTTTCGGGAACCCCCATTTGTAGGGGGGGGTTACACCCTTCTCTGCCTGGAAAAACTTGGCGTCCACATCAAGACTACACCATCACAATATTGAAGAAGCAATATATACAAGACACACGTGACATTAGTATACAATGGCAATAATATCTGATGCATCAGTTAACATAAATGTATCACATTGCTATACATTTCACTATACCATATCTTCATTGACGATACTTATGCATGTTTCATACACTCTATACTGATTCTATTATGATTAACATTCTATGACCAGTTACTTATGACTTCACTTTATAATTCTTGTACAGTAAACAATGTAGAAGGCAGCTCTTTCCTATCAGCTAACTTGGGGCTAGATGGGACAGGGACACCATGTTCTGAAGGAAGAACAATTAATCGGGAGGTGGCAGTCAAGCTCAGTTTTAGCAGCGTGCGCTTGGAAAAGTAAACACCTTTATGGACCACATTGAGAGGCAAGTCCACAGGCCTCCCAGGGGAATCATAACTAAAATGTAGCACTGGTTTAACAGGTCGCCCAGATTTTCTTGGGGAAACAGACACAGGCTCTGGGCGGTCAACACTGGCACTGATTTCTCCTCATTTAGTGAGGCATGCCTCTGCACTGGTTAAAATGTCCAGATTGGGAACACTATCAGCTCCTGGCTCTGCAGGCTCTGTTTCCACAACACTTTGCTCAATATTATCTTCTGATGAGGGTCCAGGTTGCTCATTCTGAGGAGACTCTGGCACAATTAGGCTTTGTGGCACTGAAGGGGTGCTGTCAACACTTCATATTGTTCTTCAAGCTCTGGTATGTCACCAGGGAGAGTCAGACCATCAGCCCCTTCTTCGGGCAAGTCAAACAGTTCTACAAGACACAGAGAGTCTGCAACCTCAGAAGTGATACTTTGCACCTCACTTTCAGGGTCACTGGGTCCAGGGAAGAAGCTGGGGGGTTAGGCAGTTCTGAAGGCCCAGCTTCATCCCCATGATTCTGCAGAGGATTGCCTCAAAACAACTGACTTGGTTCATATGAGGGATAATAGGCATTATCACAGTCACTTTCATCAGAGACAGACGAACAGTCATCACTATCACTCTGGGCCGGCTGAGGGGAAGGCCTTAGTTCTGGAACAACACAGACAGGTTGGCTCTGTTTCCTCTTTGCAGCAGCATGAGTCACTGGCCCAGGAAAAGTGTCAGGTGTTGGTTCAGCATCAATAATAACTTGGCCGATGGGCAGTAAGTGATTATGGTGCATGGTCTTAACAGCTTTGGAATTATTTTCTGGGCACACCTTGTACACCGGTAGATCATCCAATTTACCAACTACTACGTGGGGAAGCTGGTGCCATCTATCAATAATTTTGTGTTTTCCATGCAGTCCCAAATTGCCAAGTAGCACCCTATCTCCGGGCAGCAACTCCTGGGCTTTTACTCGTCAATCATGTCTTTCTTTGTTGGCAAGATTTCACTTAGCAGCCATAGTTTGAGTTAGTTGATAGGCATGATTCAACTGATCTTTCAATTTCTGTACATACTGCAAGTAGTTTTCTGCTCGGACCCCATCTGGAGAGACCCCAAAGCAGACATCAACTGGCAGTCAGGCCTCCCTCCCAAACATGACACAGTAGGGGGAGAACCCAGTAGTGTCACTTTTGGTGCAACTGTACATGTGTACCAAGGTGCTAATCTACTGGCTCCACTTATGCTTGTCTTTTGGATGGAGGGTGCCCAGCATGTCTAGAAGGGTGCGGTTAAAGCGTTCTGGTTGAGGGTCCCCTGTGGGTGATAGGGGATGGTTCTTGACTTCAACCCCCCCCCCCACAGAGAGAGCTTTTGTTTGATTAACCTACTTTCAAAGTCTCTGCCTTGGTCAGAATGGATCCGCTGGGGGGCACCATAGTGGACAAAGAATTTTTCCACTAGCACTTTGGCCACGGTAGAGGCCTTTTGACCTTTAGTTGGGAAGGCTTGTGAGTACCGTGTAAAATGGTCAGTAACTACCAACACATTGCCAATGTTCTTTTGGTCGGGTTCTAAGCACAAGAAGTCTATGCAGACCAATTCTAGAGGGGCACTGGTAGTGATATTGACAAGAGGGGCAGCCTTCTGAGGCAGGGCTTTTCTCTGGAGGCAATGACTGCAGGTCTTTACATGGTGCCCGACATCTGCCCCCATCTTTGGCCAGTAGAATCGGGATTGTACCAAGTTGAGAGTTCTGTCAGTACCGAGGTGCCCCATGTGATTGTGGAGGGACCTCAGCACCAGCTGTTTCAAGGCCGTGGGTAGAACCAACTGTTGCTTGTCTATTTGACCACAGCGATCCACTGTCTCTCTGTATAACAACTGATCATGCAACTTTAACCTGGGGCCTTCCTTAAACAACAGAGCAGTTCACAAGTCAGGGGAACGCAACTTGGACACATCTTTCCCCACATGCAGGGCATCAAGTGCTGGTTAAATCATGGGATCTTGGGATTGAGCCCACTGAATACTGTCATTGTCAAACTGAGTAGTGTACTAATATCAAGAGCAGCAAAATGGCAATAGACAGCCAGTATGCAGGTATCAGGAGGCCCAGCAATCTACTAGGCAGTCCACTGTGTCCGCAGACATTTGTTCATCTTTATCAAACTTCTGGCATAATGTTTGATGTCAGGACATCAGCATCAATGTGGTTTAGTCCCGGTCTGTATTCAACAGAATAATCATAAGTCGATAAGGCAGAGAGCCAGCGGTGCCCAGTGGCGTCCAGTTTAGCTGAAGTCTGCACATAGGTCAGTGGGTTATTGTCAGTCTTTACTAATATCTTTGCCCCATAGAGGTACTCATGAAACTGGTCAACTATGACCCATTTTAGGGTGAGGAATTCCAACTTGTGACTGGATAGTTCCGCTCTGACGGGGTCAAGCTCCTACTGGTGAAAGCTACAGGTTTCAAGCCATCTTTGTAGTCTTGATATAGCACAGACCCAAGGCCCTGCAAACTAGCATCTGTATGCAGAACATAGGGCTTTGTAGGATCAGCATAAGCAAGGACTGGGGCGTGGGTCAGCTGGTATATGACTTCAAAGAAAGCTGCTTCACATTCAGGTGTCCACCATGTCCCAAAAGGCTCACCTGTTTAAAAATACATTTTCTCTTGGTCTTTGATAGTCCCCTTTTTTTATTTGCGGTTCGTAAGGGGGTAGCCTTGGGTAAGGTTAAGGAGCGCCCGAATCACCTTTGAATAGTCTTTGATGAACCTGCAGTAGTAGCCACAGAACACCAGGAAACGCTGTAGCTCTTTTAGATTATTGGGCTGGGGCCAAGTGGTCAAAGCTTCAACTTTACTGGGATCTGTCTGTATCCCTTCCGCAGACCTTATGTCTCCCACATATTTCACAGATGTTTGAAAAAAACTGACACTTGTCTATGGATAAATTGAGGCTGAATTATTCCAAACGATCAAGGACTTTGAACAGTCTGGTCTCATGTTCCTCCAGCATGCATCCGAACACAATGACATCATCCAAGTACCCTAAACATTCCAGTATGTTCATGTCTCCCACCACACATTCCATCAATCCCTGGAAGGTGGCAGGGGCACCCGAATTCCCCTGTGGCATCCTCAGGAATTCGTAGAACCCCAAAGAACAGATGAAGGCTGTTTTCTCATGGTCCTCCGGGACCATCGGAATCTGATAATATCCACTGCGGAGATCCAGGACTGAGAACCACTGACCCCCGTTCAGGCATTCCAGGGCATCCTGTATGCGTGGCATGGTGTATTGATCTGGGATAGTCCATTGGTTGAGGGTCCAATAATCCACACACGTTCTCACTGATCCATTCTTTTTACACACCACTACAATGGGGGATGCATATGGGCTTCTTGATTCCTGAATAAAGCCAGCAGCGACCATTTCCTGTAGGTGCCTCCTCACATCATCTGTGTCTGCTGGAGCAAGGCGTTGTGACCTCTCTCAAAATGGTCGGTCATCATGCAAGCATATATTATGCTTGGCACCATGGACACACCCCATGTCCCACTCTTTTCATGAGAACACTTGGTCTCTCTGCGCAAGTTTCCTGCTAATTCGGGTCTTCCATTCGGTGGACAAGGGGGAATCACTAAAGTCAAATAAGTCTGGGGTCACTCTTTCTCTTTCACCAGAGTACTTGTTACTGGGTAATACTGCAGTGTCTGCACAGTGTACTGTAGCCAGCGTACATCCCCGGTTCTCACGATCTTCACCTGTCCGACATATTTCTCACTTGCACCATCACTCAGCGAGCATAGGCATGGGCACATGCAGGTAGTATACAGGGCTTAACCATCAACCCCTCTGGCAGCTTCCATTCACCAGGGGTGTCTATCTTCAATATTTTGTTCTTTACATCTCTCCTTAGGCAGATTTCTCCATGGATCGTACATTGGGCATTGGGGACCAACGCCAAAGAGTCAGGATCCTTTTCCACACTATCCCACCTGGCTCATCTCGGTCCACTTCATCAGGCTTCTGTTGCAAGTCATAAGCCCTTTTGATCAATGCTGGAATTCTTAGGGCCCATCCAGTCCATTGCCCTTGTTTCTCATGACAGAGTTGTGCTAATCTCTCAAACATGTGGGCGTTTGTTAACAGGGGAACTCCATCATGCAGTCCGGTGGGGGGGACACACTAGGGCAAATTGTCTCAACTTGTTCATCTACCCCAGCCATGGCGGTAGGGAATGACAGCCAGATCCAGGTATACCCCGAGTACGGATAAGACTTCTCACTCAACCCCCACATGTGCAAACCTTCCAAGGGTTGTAGGGGCACATCATGCAGATGCTTCTGGTACCAATCTTGGAATACTATGGTACTTGAAATCCGCTGTCAAGCACAGCCCAGGCAGACACACCATTCACCATCACTGTAGTTTCCATTGAAGGGCCCACCACCTCAAACCACTCAGGTGACCTGGACATCGGCCTTACAGCTGCCTTGGATGAATAGCTTTTCCAGGTAACCCCACCTTGCGGCCGTACGTTGCTCCGTCAACTCAATGCCAGCAGCCTAGTAGTGACTTTTCTCAGATTCTCAGGCAAGCAGCAGGTGAACTGGGTGTGCCCATCCTCTCCACAGTGGTAACAGAAAACAGGTTCTTTAGAGTCTCTAGGGGAAGAGGAGCTGTTCCCCTGCTGAACATAGTGGGGGAGTCTCGGGGTCTCGCTCTGGTCGGAGGTTTGCTGTCTTAGCTTTCTGAGCTGCTCCAAGGGTCAGCATTTCAGGTAGCTTGGAGTCAGAGTAGGTCTTCCACCACAGCTCTCAGTACTTATACCTCTTTCCACAGGCTGTCTTCAGGCCGGGTTTCAGAAGAAACAATGTGTACCCCCACCCCTCCTGGCAGGACTTCCCTCTTTATCTCATGGGGGGCTGGACAGGAATTAGCATCTTAGGCTGCCTCGGCAGCTTGCTGATTGACTCTCAACTCTGTTAACTCCTTGATCAGTTCTCTCATCTGTTGTAGTTCGGCCTCCTCACCTCTCTCAGGGGCCTGGCAGGCGTAGGCAGCCCCAGTACAGGGCTCCCATTCCTCTTCGTCACTCTCAGTCTCATGGCTCTCTTTCATTAGGTCACAACATTGGGGGGGATTGCCCCCTCTGTCTTGCAGTTTAAGCTTCAACAACATCATGCTAGAGTACCTTGCTGACTTTAAGATGTGATCTAGCCGGACCCTGTTCAATTCACTGGCAGGTACCCCTCCTTTCTGGTGGGCCCGCTTCAAAGCTTGCTCAATTCGAGTAATAAACACTGGCAATTTTTCATTCTTCCACTGTTTTGCAGATTTAAACTTCCACATCAGGTCATCTCCTGACTCGTTCCTACCAAATACCCCCTCCAGGGCAGAGAGGTACTCGGCTGCTGTGGCCTCTGGGCTGGTGGATTGCAGGAAGTGAATAGCCTCCAGTGCAGGGCCCCTCAAGCTTTCCATGAGTCTCTTCCTCTTTTCCCCCTCAGTACACTGCCACTCCTGGAACAATGGGGTGGCATAGTCCATCCACGTTTCCAGATTGTCCTCCCCGCGGGCACCGGTACTGTGCCCAAAAAGAGCCTAAGTCTGCAGTATGAGTCCAAATGCACAGTAGGTATCACTGTGGGGGAAGCAACTGTAGGGGTGGTAGGAGAGGCTATGGGGGACTGCACGGGGGTGACATCCTCAGAAAGCGCTAACATTTTCACAAGCTCTGTAGCAGAGCGCCCCTCAGAGGCTAATAGTTTAAACAGCTTGCCTTTGAACCCCTCTACATAGGGGGACACTCCAGGAACAGCCGGATCACTATGTAAGTGAATAACCCTCTACATCTTTTGGGACCCTTCAAGCAAAATAACGGGGTACCTTCCCTGGTTCAGCGGGAAGGCTACAGGAGAGTAGGGCCACCATAGTTTGATCAAACAGGTCGGAATCCCTTGCCCTTACTTCAACCTACCGCAAACACTTAATTCGTTCAACCAGTTCCACAATAATGGCATTATCAGTCCCCAAGGGGATGTCCATTAATAGCAGAGCTTGCCGGGGGTCCACCCCCTCTGCCTCACTCCACCCCATCATACAGTGCACTAGCAGCTTGTGGGGAGCAAGTTTAAACTTGGGCGTAGTGAGTGCCTCCATTTTACCGTAATTTTTGAGTGTGGGGTTGTAGTACCCACTTCTGACCACTAGAAGGTGCAAATCCCAGCATTGGTGCCTCCAAGATGTAACCCCTAGGTGGCGCTATCCCAAGGGCTACTACCCCTACCTGTGTGGCTAGTTTCAGGTTAAGGGGCCTGGGTACTAAAACAGGTGCCTCCACCTGGAGGAAAGGGTTGTTAGTAACAAGGCTAACCTGTGTACAGCCTTCCTGGACACTGTAACCCCCCTCTTTCCCCTCTACTGGCCTGGACTATATGCAACAAGCACTTTCACAGTAGCCCCTATTCAGCATACAATTCCCCACACTGTTTGCACTTACCACCAGGGCTGGTTCTACCAGTTCGACCCTGGAGACCCCCTGTAAAACAAGGTTAGGCACAGCAAATAACAACAGTACAGTGATTTTGGTACAAACTAGAACCACAGTCAGATTAAATGCAAAAAAAGTTAGATCTAATTTAGTCAGGGGAATTGAACAAGGAAGGGGCATAATCAAGTTGATTGATTCGAAAACTGATCAAGTCAGGTAATTATGCATGCACTTTTAGTCCCTACACAGTCACACACTCTGGGTACCCAGTTGGAAGTAAGGTGCGCTAGCCTGGAACATTGCTCAGGGTAGGCCAGCGTCGCATCTGGTTGGGGCCCTGTGATGAAAAGAAAAGACATGCACAACCACACACAATTTGTAATCCAGAGCCTGAAGGCTCAGTTCCTTAAAGGAAAAACAACAATACAATCAGATGACAATACTTGAGATTTAGCTGTTGTTGCAGGGAGCTACCCTGATTGTTACTCACGCTACCCAATACAAGACAGAGGCTAGCAGAAATAGAGACTGCAGGTTGATGACTGGTTTGCCAGGAGAAGCAGGGCCCACACGAATCATCGAGGTGTCATTCCTGTTCAAGATGGTTGAGCAGGAGGCTGATCCCCTGGCGAGTCTCTCGTCAGAGATGGTTTCTGTGTCTCCAGTAGCTTGCGGGGCCAGGTGGCAAGGCCCAGGCCGGGTGGAACAGTTCGGATTTTGAGTCCGGTAGTGCTGGAGCTTTGTCCCATGTTGCGGTGCACATTTACACAGTGGGAACCAAATCGTGACCCACTAACTGCACACAGCACATTTATAGTAAAGCAATCACCATACCACAATGTGGAAGGCAGTCCGGCCGCAATATCGGTGTCCCTGAGCAAAACTGGAAATTCTGTGGTAAATGGATGTCCTGACAGGCCGATCGCATACAGCAAATCTTCGGCCTTCTTCAGGTTCAAATCTGGTCACTCTTCAGTGGCTTTGTCATACTCCAAATTCAGATACAGTCCAATTGCTAAACCTTTCAAAGGATTCCCTCTCGAGAGACTGCAGGCAGACAGGCTAAAAAGCAGCTGCTTGAATCACTCAAGCTGTTTACTCTTCAAATTCTAACTCCAGACCGACTGACTGCAGCAGGCAGCTTGAGAATTTCCCTTCAGTCCAAAAGGTTCTGGTTGGTTGATCCATCAGTCTGTCAAAGCAAGGGTTCCCCCTCCAGGTCTGTTTTGGTGCCAAAATGCAAAAACTCCTACAGAAATTTGCTCCCACAGGTTCCATTTTAGAGTTCCCAAAGGTACCAATTGGTGCTGACTGGCAGTTCAAAACCAAAGTGGTGGTGATAAACAGAACTGACCATGCTGCAAAGAAGGCAGGTTAGACAAACTACAATATCATTACTATGCTAATAGATAATCAGCGAAAAGGTACAGCTTCTAACAGAGCTCCCTCTGCGCAAATAGTGATGGTAGAACGGAGCGACTATCTGGCAGCCCGGGCGTGACTCGAGCATAGAAACATTCAGCCCCCTCCCAGATTAAATTTTATTTTTATTTATTTTTTTATTTCGTTTTTGTTGACCGGGTAAGTGCACTAAACAATTCCTGCCTATTTTCAGGCATGACCCAGGGGAGGGGGATACAGATGAATGCCAACTGACTTTGAACCCGATTAAGCTGTTGGTGGTATTTTTAGTGAATGAGGGAAATTTGGCCAGGACACCGGGGAAATTACCCTACTCTTTTTGATAAGTGCCATGGGATCTTTAACATCCACCTGAACTACAACCAATCCAGGCAGATGGGACCTCGGTTTAACGTCTCATCCGAAAGACGGCACCTCAGGAGTGCTGCACCCCTCTCGTGCTGCACTACAGTGTCAGTACTGGGATATTAACCCAAGTGCCAGATGTGGGAAGTGAACCCACAGCCCTCTGATCTCCCAGCCTCAGAGGCGAGTGTGCTACCTACTGAGCCACTGACACTGACACTAAATAAGCACCACGTTACTGGCAACTCTTAAAGAGACAAGCGCAGAGGTGATTAGGCACTCTCATGCAGTTTCTTTTTAAACAGCTAAAACACAGGACACCAGCCTGGCAGTGGGCATTTAGGCACACCCAAGGAAGGTTTTCAGGAACCCCCATTTGTAGAGGGGGTTACATTTGCAATTCTGCAATGCTCCCTGTATGCAGCTACCACCTTTGCTCAACACACCCATCTCTTTTCAGTGCTGTACTACTGTGTGTACACAGGCGGGGTATGCAGCTACTGGGTGTCTCAGCTGTCCGCTTCCACTCCTGTTGCTTTCTGTTTCTTGAGGCACTGTGAACACTGTTGCAGCATTCCCTTTCTGTCTCTGCTGTATAAACTAGCACATCATCCGGCACACTGTACCACAGTGGAAAGGAACACACCGTGCAGCAAAGTGCACCACTGTGACTTGTGCTGTGGGTCTGCATGTTCTCTGGGTCCTCCCCTAAGCCTCCCCAAAACAAATACAGTCACACAAGGGTACAAGTATGCCTGTAACACCACTGTTTCGCACTGCAGCTCCCGCGATGCATCTGGAACCACTTCAGTGACACTTTCGGTACTGCACGCTGAAGTCAACAGTGACTACAATGCAACCCACACTATTACTGTCTACCTTACTTTGCACACGGTACTCACCTGTGCATGTGTACCTTGAGGCAGCTCCCCCCCCAGACCTACATGACAGCACTTATACAGGCGGACAACTATGCTTACACACGCACACTAATAGAGTGCACTTTGGCATACATTTGCTGTTTCTCCACTCTGCTGTCATTTATTGCTTTCCCCGTGTCTGTTCCCCTGTTGTGGGTCTCTTTCACTGCTGAACTGACTTCTATGTCTGTGCATGTCACAAGGTGTGAATGGAAAGGCAGATGATGGGGGCCATACACATTGGTAGGAACCAGCAAGCACAACATTACATCTTTCTGCAGGTCGCAAAGTGGCACTCACAACATTAATGCAACAGAACCGTGTCATGTACACAGCCTAGGTAGGCTGACAAGTAAGCAGTTATGGTTCCGATTCAGCCTATCAAGTGGTTTTGCTGTCACACACTGTGTAAAGCACTGGGAACACAATCGGTAGTAGACAACACACCGCCGTGCTGTCTCGTATGGAGACAATGCAGCACTCACAAATAGCTGGGCTGTGAACTGTCTACTCCGCTCCCCATTGACTTTCCAGTCTGTGTTTCGACATCCACGGGGTGGGTGAGTAGACAAACATACAGCACTGTACAGAGACACAATCGCCGGCATGGAACTCACAGACAATGCAGCAATCGTCAGTACCACGACTGCAACCACTGCACTCCACTGCCTATTGACATTGCAGTTGATGTTCAGTTATCCGCGGGCTGGGTGGGGAACTTTACAGTGATGTGGGCAACATGGCACATAATAGCAAAGGGAGGGCATGGTGTGACTGACTCTTGGTGCTACCATTTAACCATGATTGCATCCCCTTACAACATGTCAACAAAACAGAACAGAGTACTGCGACTCGCTGTTGCACTAACATATGTATAACAACACTGGGGATGTACCACCGGGTAACAGGACTATGGACAGGTGTGAGGGTATCTGCACACATCCCTCCAAACACTACTGACACCTACTGTACTGTGTGCTGCCTGCTGTGCAACCACCCCACTGCTGCAGAACTAGCTTCACAACTGTGCAGTTTCGCTCACCAAAACATTGACCACAGCACTGTCCAACTGACCACTATTCACCCTGCTGTATGCTGCCTGAATACAGAGCCACTGGGCAGCTTGCTGAGTGGCAATGTTCTCGATCACACTGTGCGATTGCTGAATGGAGATCTGCACTGCGGGTGACTGGGTGCCTATGCAAGCAGATAGCTGCATACAGGAGTCAGACTACTCTGTGTGACAACTGCAGAAATAGCACTTTGTAGCAATCGGTACCATGCCACACATTGCAGCGCTCGCTAAGCTGGCTATCAGAAATGGCTGCCATTCACGTTGGAGCCGTACAAGAAAAAACAGCCATGTTGCCCACTAATACTATATACAGGGGACCAGATCACTTCAACTGTGCCGATAAGGGTGCTTTAATGCACTGTCACTTGACACCTATCAATGAATCAGATACCTCCCTCTATTTATCCCATGTTATATATATATACAATAATGGATGGGGAGGTGGTTATAACGAGAATATTAGACACTCCCAAGGTGTGGGATGCCATATAAACATCGAGAGCGAAGCTCGAGGGGTTTCTACAGGCATCCCACACTGAGGGGGTGTCTAACATTCGAGTTTCACACACCTCCCCAGCTTTTATTTTATATAATTGCTGGGGAAAGCTTTTTCGCCTCAGCAGTTACCTATATATAAAATACATGTAAATTAACTTTCTGCCGATTCCAACTGGTGGTGAACTGCAGCATGCTGTGTACTGAAGAGGACTGGAAGAACACTTTTTACGCATGCTCACACACATTATAACAGAAAATTATAACCCCCTTCCCCTATAAGAAAAAGCGATCCCCAGTTATTATAATGCTTTAATACACACCCTGTTGTGCGTTACTGCTTACTTGTCACATTTCAAAATGTGCAACGTGTTGCATCTTAGCCGGGCTGTTATGGATAAATAAATAGAAAAAACATAAAATCCATCCCTTCCAGTGACCACCAAGTTAATGACTCCTATTCCTGAGTTTTGTGAATGTATGCCATCTGTCATCTGTTCTGTAAATTATAGTGCAGGTGACCTTTTCTACACAATGCCTTGCTCTTGAACTGGTGGTCACATTTGAGAAGGCATGAGGCTTACATGCCACAGACTCTAGCTTCAGCACTTTCTCAGTTTTCTACAGAGGGCTACACTTGTGCCATTTTTGCTGTGGCACATTGGTGCTGGTAGGCGTGAATGTCATACATCTAAAAAAGATGTCCATTTTTAAGAAAAAATGTTCCCTCAAGCTGTTTTAAAGTTGGAAAATTGTCACAAAAGGCAAAAAAGTTTTGTAAAAGTCTGCTAACTTTGCCCCAAGCCAGAGCTCTAATTGAGCTGGAGCTTGCATTGGAATCAAGAGAACGTGTGCCAATTTTCTAGAATTCTGCATGTGACTCTGTTGGCTATGAACATATAAGGCACCAAAACTGAGGCATACTAATAATATTAACTCATTTCAAAATTTGTATCTTACAAAAAATGAAAACAGTTCCTGAATTTCTGAATCAAAGAGTAGGAAATCACTTTGGCACCAGTCCCGCTCCTGTTTTAACTTTCATCCCCATTCCTTTGGTTTCAAGCCAGGCCTGGGAATTTTGTGGTGCATGTGCTCCCATCAGATCTGATTAGGCTGAATTAGTAGACTGCCCCTAGGAGTGAAACAACAGTATATCACCTTACAGACACTCATTTGCTCATTCAGTTTTGGTTTTGAATATTAATCATTATTACATTCTCAAAAAACTACTTGGACACGTAACCAAAAAAACAGCTGAAGCACAATGGTGTCCTCATGGATCAGTTTCCTGCACATCTGGGGGAGTCTGAATCACTTTTACAGTCCTGGCCTTCCACAGATGATAAGGCCCATTTCCCTTCACCCTTCTACTTTCTATTCTGAGTGACTGCATTTGACCAAATATTTTTACTTTCTAACCTTTCTATTTATTTATTTACGAGATTTACCAGGAAAGCATACTGAGCTAAGAGCTCGATTCCAGATGCGACCTGGGGGCCGAGACCCATAATTACAATACATGGATATAAACAATAAACAAAAACATTTTTTTGGGGGGGGGAAGTCAAGGCTTTCCTGTAAACATTTGTTTAGAGAACACAGACAGGGGTTCAATATACATTGTTCAGAGTGACAGGGTCAATACATTACATATACTTTTATAGTACAGCAATCAGGAATAATTAGAGTAATTAGTTATAACAGGAGCAGCTGGAAGAGAAATGGGCTCTAAGTAGAGGGTTGTGTTGGTATGTGTTCTTTCTGGCACGTGACTACTCCAAATTCGACGTTAAGTTCTTCCGAGAGACCCTGTTGGGAACTGACTGGGCTCAAATTAATCTTGCCCCCAGTCTTGACTCTGCCTTGGCCTTTTTCACCAGGAATTTCCTCTCTGCCGCCAATAAACACACCCCTCTTGAACAAATGAAAGTCAAAGGACAACAGTCCAGGTGGGTGACACGTGATCTAAAAAAGCTCATGAGGGAAAGGGACAGCACCTGGGGCAAGTACAAATCCACTAATTTGACCAACGACTGGGTCCATTACTGAGTGCTCAGAAACAAATGTAAAAGAGATTTAAAACAGGCCAAACGACTGTACCTCAAGAACCTACAAACAAAAAATCTCTCTAACCCCAAGAAATTCTGGTCCCAAATTAACGCGCTCCTGAAGGGCCACCACACGCAAAGTTCCTGTAACATTGTTGTAGGGGATGTACATCACGTGAACCCACAAGATGCTGCAAATGCCTTTAATGTATTCCTCATTGACCTTGGCAAGTACAGGGTTCATCCTTGCAGCCCTAATCAGGCATCCTCTGATGATACAATGAATCCCTCCTCATCACCTAAATTCCACCTTAGGTTAACATCCAAAACCGAGATCCTAAAACTAATTAGGAATATTAAGATCAATGGTTCTGCAGGCTATGACAAGGTTGAACCCAGGTTACTCAGACTAGAAGACCAAGAAATTGCCATGCCAATCACGTGGTTATTCAACGGGTCGCTGATGGAAGGCAAAGTCCCCTCAGCCTGGAAAACTGCCTTGTTTACCCCTATCCCAAAGGGAGGACCCAGTGAGCTGGTAGAAAACTATAGGCCGATTTCTATTCTCTGCACACTAAATAAAATGCTTGAGAGAATTGTGTACCAACAAGTCCAGGCATATGTTGAACAACACAGCCTCCTCATTCCACGACAACACGGATTTAGAAAACAACATGTCACTGATACTGCCTTGGTGAGTCTAACATCCGACATCCTTGCAGCCCAAGACAAAGGCCAACTAACTGCTGCGGTCTTCATAGACCTTACCAAGGCCTTTGATCTGGTAGACCATCAATTACTCATCTTGCAGCTTAGCTCACTCGGATTGGACAACCACTCAGCACAGTGGTTCAAAGATTACCTGCCAGATAGATCTCAGATAATCAGATGGTAGGGGTTGGAGTCTGGCAAGCGCTCCATTGCTGAAAGCGTCCCCCAAGGTTCAATACTGGGGCCCCTCCTATTCTTCCTGTTTATCAATGACCTACCAAAGCACTGCAGTGGAGCCAAAGTGACCCTCTATGCCAATGATGCCGTACTATATAGATCTGCTTCAGATGCTGCACAGCTAAATCAGCTCCTGAACCATGACCTCTCCACACTGGAAACCTGGTTCCTGACAAATAGGCTAGTCTTCAATGAGAAGAAACACAAAGCCATCCTATTCGGACCCAACAAACTGGGCCCTGATAGAGCATGGTTACTATCCCCTTATCTGTCCAGTGGCCATCTTATTGAGGTGGTGGATTGCATCAAATACCTGGGAGTATATGTTGATCAGGACTGCTCCTTCAAGATTCATGTTGACCAATTAACCAAGAAGCTAAACCAAAAGCTTGGTCTCCTGTACCGTCTCACCCCTTTTCTCACTCAGGCACCCAAGCTAAGGATAGCCACGGGCATGCTCCTGCCCACCATATTCCATGGGGTCTTCAGTGCTACACTCACTACAAAATACGGAGATGCGAAAGCTAGGAAAATTGTACCACAGAGGACGCTTTGCTCTGGGTGCCCAGCCCCTAGAACACCATTGTAAAATACTGCACTTACTAAACTGGCCCTCCCTGGCAGGCAGACTGGCTTACACTTGCCTATGCTTGGCCTTCAAGCTTCTACAAACTAAGGTTCCCCCCACTCTGAGTTGCACCTTATTACTCAAGCAGCCTAAAAGAACATTAAGGTCCTCATTTTGTCGACTCCTCCATGTCCCAAAAGTCCGAACATGCCAATGCCTTCGGTCATTCGCAACCTACATCCCGTCCCTATGGAATGGCCTTCCTAGCAATCTTCAAGACTGCAGCTCTCTTGGGGGCTTTAAAAAAGGGCTATAGACGCACCTGCTAGAGCTAAGCCTCTGTGCGTGCCACCGCTGAGGACCGGTATAGTTGACTGCTTCTGAAACTATTGCCAGCCGCCTGACATGCTGTTATCCTATTCAGTGGAACTTTCTCACTTTTGAAGCACTTGAAATTGTAATTTGTAAAATTGACCTGATAAATGAACTTTATGTAACTGTCATTCTTGTGAAACTATTTTTACCCCTCCTGTTATTCTCAACTGTACCTAACCTGCCTGTGATTGTACAATATGTCCTGATTGTAATGTCTGTATTGCACACTTTCCCTTGAATTGTTCCTACTTTTTATTGTACTGTTGCCTGCAACTAACCCCGGGTCACCCCTGAAAAAGAGATCATTATGGTCTCAGTGGGCCTACCCAGTCAACAAAATTTTAAATAAAAATTAAAAAAAAAACCTTTCTGTTTAAGCACCCTTCACTTATCTACCATACCCATTACCCTCAGGAGCTACCAATGCATGTCAGCACACCAATGTCAGTGATGTTCCGCCCTTCCATCAGTCCTCCAACCATACTACCACCTGTGATCACCCAAGTGGCAGTATAGTGGTGGAGGATGTAATCCTCCCTCCCTGGAGGAGAACAGTGTCCCCTGGGATGCTCAATCCTCCTCCCTCCAGCTGGTTTCCAGTAACTTTGGCTTACTTTCTAGTTCTGGTCACCAGCATCGTGAGTGGTAGCACTACCTCTGCGCCGATGAGCCAGCCTCTAGCTGCATTTTGCCCCCTGTGCCAGCCATCCTTCACGCCCTGTGCCAGCTGTCTTTCTCCCCTGCACCAGCTGCCTTTTACCTCCTGCACCAGCTGCCTGTCTCCCTTGTGCCGGTTGCCTTTCACCCCCTGTGCCAGATGTTTTTCTTCCCTGTGCCAGCTGCCTTTCTCCCTTGTGCCAGCTGCCTTTCACCCCTGCACCAGGTGTCTTTATCCCCTGTGCCAGCTGCCCTTTACCCAAGTCCTAGCTGCCTTTCACTCTGTGCCAGCTGCCTTTCTCCCCTGTGCCAGCTGCCTTTCACCCCTGCACCAGCTGCCTTTCACCCCTGCATCAGCTGCCTTTCACCCTTGTGTCAGCTGCCTTTCTTCCCTGCAACAGCTGCCTTTCTCCCTTTCACCCCTTTGCCAGCTGCCTTTCACCCCATGCCAGTTGTCTTTCACCCCTGTACCAGCTGCCTTTCATCCCTGTGCCAGCTGCCTTTCACCCGCGCCAACTGCCTTTCTTCACTGCACCAACTGTCTTTCTCCCCTGCACCAGCTGCCTTTCTTTTTATTTATTTATTTATTTTATTTATGTTTTTGGTAACCGGGTAGGCAAACTGATCCAAAGGACCATTTATTTTCAGCTGTGACCCGGGCCGTACAGTGGCCCAGACAAAAGGTACAAGTTACAATTTGTGGTTAACACATTATACAGAAAGTGCAGTGGTGACTGACACCCATGGTACACAAGACATCGACATCTTAAAATAAGGATTTGGGACATAAAACAAGTTCATGACAGAGTAGCAATACATGCCTGTTTACTGAGACATTGAAACATACATTTACAGCAAATTAAGACATTATTCAGCAGTCAAATGTTAGAAAGCAGTACTTAAGAGATTACACTATGGCGAACAACATATTCATAAATGAAGTCAAAACATGTCAGTTTATGACTAGGTAGCCAATACATGGGACACAGGGCAAAAATCAGTTTGCAGTATCCCTAAGGTGGATTTCTGGCAAGGGCGTTTCCTAGGAAGCAGGTACAGGTGGTCTGAGACGTGCGCCAAGCTCTTAGCTGTGATTTGAAGGACTGATGTGAGGCAACATTCAGATGGCAGGTGGAAGTCTGTTCCAGAAAGAGGAGGCAGAGACGGAGAAAGCCTTGCTCCCCATGACAGTAGATACATGGAGAACAGCTGGGGGGGGCAGAAAAGACTCTCAGGCATTGAGTTGCCACCCTGACAGTGAGAAGCGAGTAGTAAGGGGACATTTGTGAGTTTCTGAGAGAGTTGTCCACAAGACAGCCCATGGCATATTCAAAACAACCCTGCAGGGAGAGCCAGCCCAAGGACTGATATAGGGAGCAGTGCTGAGTGGAGTAGGGAGCCTGAAGGGCAAAGTGACAGATTGAGTTGTATGTTGTATTTAAACATGCAACAAGTGAGGAGGATATGGAGGAGAGTATTGGGAAGCAGTAATCAAGTAGGGGGAGAGGATTACCCTGGGTGATAACAAGGTGAGCCGCTGGGGTCAGAAGGTGGTTAACATGGTTGGCTGCAACAAGCTTCTGATGGACTCTCTTTATGGTGTGAGAAATGTGGTCATTATATGTGAGGGAGGGATCAAGAGTTACTCCTAGGTATTTGAAGGATGATACAGTGTCAAGAGGTGGACCCTCACAGGTGGCTATGCGCAAGGAGGTTTCAGATTTGGAGACTTTTGCAAGATACGGCTTGGAAAAAAGGAGCATGGCCATCGTTTTTTTATGTTCACAAGAAGTTTTTTGGAGAGGAACCAGTTTTGAGTGGCTCCATAGTTTGCAGTGAGATTAGAAGATATGAATTCCAGAGACTTGGCACTGTGGTAGATGACGAGGTCATCTACGTAGAGGAGTGCGTTACAGACTATGCTTTCTGTGGGAGATCATTGATGAACATAGAGAAAGGTAGAGGCCCCAGTATGGAGCCCTGGGGAACCCCAGTGTGGACGGGCAATGCAGCTGAGGTATCTTTGTCTATCAGAACAGATTGGGACCGGTTTGCAAGGTAGCTGCTGAACCAGGCAGTGATGTCAGGTGAGCAGCCAAGGTTTATCAGGGTGGATTGGAGGAGGTGGTGATCGACAAGGTCAAAGGCCTTGGATAGGTCCACAAACACCACACCTTTGTCCATACCCATGTCCATGTTTCTAAGGACATTGTTGGAGAAAAGGGCAAAGGCCGAAGAGGTGCTGTGGTGTTTGTGGAAGCCATGTTGGAGGGGGCTCAGGAGGTTGCACCTATCAAGATGTTCAGATAGCTGATGATGAATTATTCTTTCTAGCAACTTGCTTAGATGTGGGAGTAGGGAGATGGGTCGGTAGTTTATAGGGGTAGTTGAGTCACTGGATTTGAAAATAGGCACCACATAAGCATGCTTCCATGAATCGGGCATGGTGGATGATGAGAGGGCAAGGTTAAATATGTGGGTCAATGGATTTATACGGGCAGGGGAGAGGATTCTTAGGAAGGCAGGAAACAGACCGTCGCTGCCTGGGCTGCCCCTGGTGGGTAGTGTCTTCAGGAGTTTGCCAGTGATGCTATGGCCAATGGCTCTGATGTAAAAGACAGGGCTGGATTTTTGTGGGCAGCGAGGCTGGTGGTTCTGAGCAGATAGAGGCTGTGGAGGGAGTTTGCTGGTGTAGGACGTAAGGTCGGAGAACATCTTATTAAAGGTATCAGCCATCTTGCCTGAGTCAGTGATGGAACCAGCGGGGGATTTTAGTTCTGTTATTTGTTTGTTTGATTTTGGATTTTGGAGGGAGTTTATTGAAGTCCAGAAATTGAGAGGGTTGCCCAGAGACTTATACTGTTGGTTAGTGTAGAATTTACACTTTAGCGACTTCACAGCCTGCTTGCAGGAGTTTCGAAGTTGCCTGTATGCGTTTCATGATTGGGGAAGGGGAATGCCTTGAAAGCTTGCCAGGTTTTTTTCTCTTACTTTCATTTGGGCCAAGACTTCACTCGATAGCCAGCAGAAGTTGCCACCTTTCACTCTCCTGGTGATGATAGGGAAGTGTTTATCCTGAAGCTTGCGAAGAGCATCACTGAAAAACATCCCCGCCATGGAGACATCTTTGAGTTGGTAGAGTGAGGACCAGTTTATGGCCCAGGCATCCCTTAGCACCAGGTCACAATCATGACATCTCAATTTCTTAAAAGATAGCAATTTATGGGGAAAATGAGATGATTTGGCGGTTAGAGCGACATGCGTAGTGGTGTGGTCGCTGATAGAGTCAGCCATGGTGCCAGCTTGGATGACAAGATTCGCACAGTTTGTGACAATCCAGTTGAGGGTGGTGTGGTTAGGGGAGCGGGGGTTCTCCCTTGTGCCAGGTGCTTTTCACCCTGTGCCAACTGCCTTCCACCCATGTGCCAGCTACCTTTCACTCCTGCACCAGCTGCCTTTCTCCCACCTGCTAGCTGCTTTTCTCCCTTGTGCCAGCAGCCCTTAACCCCTGCACCAGATATCTTTCTCCCCTGCACCAGCTGCATTTTAAGCCCTGTCCCAGCTGACTTTCTCCCTTGTGCCAGCTCACTTTCATCCCTGCACTAGCTGCCTTTCACCCCTGCCCCAGTTTCCTCTCTCCCTTGTGCCAGCTGCTTTTCACCCCTGTGCCAGCTGCCTTTAAGCCCTGCATCAGTTGCCTTTCTCCCCTGCACCAGCTGCCTTTCTCCCTTGTGCCACTTGCCTTTCACTCCTGTGCCAGCTACCTTTCACTCCTGTGCCAGCTGCCTTTCAAACCTGTGCCAGCTGCCTTTAACCCCCTGTCCCAGCTGACTTCCTTCCATGTGCCAGCTGCCTTTCACCCCTGTGCCAGCTGCCTTTCACCCCTGCACCAGCTGCCTTTCTACCTTGCACCAGCTGCCTTTCTCCCGGTACTAGCTGCCCTTCCTCCCTGCACCAACTGCCTTTCTCCCTTGTGCCAGTTGCCTTTCACCCCATGCCAGCTGCCTTTCACCCCTGCACAGCTGCCTTTCACCCCTACACAACTGCCTTTCTCCCAATCCCAGCTGCCTTTCACCCCTGTGCCAGCTGCCTTTCACCCCTGCACCAGCTGCCTTTCACCCCTGTGCCAGCTGCCTTTCACCCCTGCGCAAGCTGCCTTTCTCCCTTGTGCCAGCTGCCTTTCTCCCTTGTGCAGCTGCCCTTCTTGCCTGCACCAACTGCCTTTCTCCCTTTTGCCAGCTGCCTTTCACCTCTGTGCCAGCTGCAATTCACCCCTGCACCAGCTGCCTTTCACCCCTGCACAATTGCCTTTCTCCCCATCCCAGCTGCCTTTCTCCCTTGTGCCAGCTGCCTTTCACCTTTATGCCAGCTGTCTTTCACCCCTGTGCCAGCTGCCTTTCACCCCTGTGCCAGCTGCCTTTCACCCCTGCACAAGCTGTCTTTCTCCCTTGTGCCAGCTGCCTTTCTCCCCTGCACCAGCTGCCTTTCACCCCTTGCAAACTGCCTTTCACCCCTGCACCAGCTGTCTTTCTCCCTTTCACCAGCTACCTTTTACCCGCTCTCCCAGCTGACTTTCTCCCTTGTGCTACCTGCCTTTCACCCCTGTGCCAGTTGCCTTTCTCCCTTCTGCCACCTGATTTTCACTCCTGTGCCACCTACCTTTCACCCCTGTGCCAGTTGCCTTTCAACCCTGTGCAGCTGCCTTTCTGCCCTGCAACAGCTGCCTTTTTTCCCTGCACCAGCTGCCTTTCTTCCTTGCACCAAATGCATTTCTCCCTTGTGCCAGCTGCCTTTCACCCCTGTGCCAGTTGCCTTTCACCCCTGTGCCAGCTGCCTTTCATCCCTGTGCCAGCTGCCTTTCACCCCCTGTCCCAGCTGACTTCCTCCCTTGTGCCACTTGCCTTTCACTCCTGTGCCAGCTACCTTTCACCCCTGTGCCAGCTGCCTTTCACCCCTGCACAACTGCCTTTCACCCCTGCACAACTGCCTTTCTCCCCATCCCAGCTGCCTTTCTCCCTTGTGCCATTGCCTTTCACCCCTGCACCAGCTGCCTTTCACCCCTGTGCCAGCTGCCTTTCACCCCTGTGCCAGCTGCCTTTCACCCCTGCACAACTGCCTTTCTCCCCATCCCAGCTGCCTTTCTCCCTTGTGCCAGCTGCCTTTCACCCCATGCCAGCTGCCTTTCACCCCTGCACCAGCTGCCTTTCACCCCTGTGCCAGCTGCCTTTCACCCCTGTGCCAGCTGCCTTTCACCCCTGCCCAGCTGCCTTTCTCCCTTGTGCCAGCTGCCTTTCACCCCTGTGCCAGCTGCCTTCACCCCTGCACCAGCTCCCTTTCTCCCTTTTGCCAGTTGCCTTCACCCCTGTGGCAGCTGCAATTCACCCCTGCACTGGTTGCCTTTCACCCCTGCACAACTGCCTTTCTCCCCATCCCAGCTGCCTTTCTCCATTGTGCCAGCTGCCTTTCACCCCTGTGCCAGCTGCCTTTCACCACTGCATCAGCTGCCTTTCACCCCTGTGCCAGCTGCCTTTAACCCCCTGTCCCAGCTGACTTCCTCCCTTCTGCCAGCTGCCTTTCACCCCTGCACCAGCTGCCTTTCTACCTTGCACCAGCTGCCTTTCTCCCCCATACTAGCTGCCCTTCCTCCCTGCACCAACTGCCTTTCTCCCTTGTGCCAGTTGCCTTTCACCCCTGTGCCAGCTGCCTTTCACCCCTGCACAGCTGCCTTTCACCCCTGCACAACTGCCTTCTCCCCTGTGCCAGCTGCCTTTCACCCCTGCACAGCTGCCTTTCACCCCATGCCCAGCTGCCTTTCACCCTTGCACCAGCTGCCTTTCACCCTCTGCCAGCTGCCTTTCACCCTGTGCCAGCTGCCTTTCACCCCTCGCCAAGCTGCCTTTCCTTATGCAAGCTGCCTTTCTCCCCTTCTGCAAGCTGCCCTTCTTACCCTGCACCAACTGCCTTTCTCCCTTTGCCAGCTGCTCACCTCCTGTGGCAGCTGCACCACCCTGCACTGGCTGCCTTCACCGCTGCACAACTGCCTTCCCCATCCCAGCTGCTTTCTTCCTTTGTGCCAGCTGCCTTCCACCCCTGTGCCAGCTGCCTTTCACCACTGCATCAGCTGCCTTTCACCCCTGTGCCAGCTGCCTTTTACCCCCTGTCCCAGCTGACTTCCTCCCTTGTGCCAGCTGCCTTTCACCACTGCACCAGCTGCCTTTCTACCTTGCACCAGCTGCCTTTCTCCCCCATACTAGCTGCCCTTCCTCCCTGCACCAACTGCCTTTCTCCCTTGTGCCAGTTGCCTTTCACCCCTGTGCCAGCTGCCTTTCACCCCTGCACAGCTGCCTTTCACCCCAGCACAGCTGCCTTTCACCCCTGTGCCAGCTGCCTTTCACCCCTGCACAACTGCCTTTCTCCCCATCCCAGCAGCCTTTCTCCCTTGTGCCAGCTGCCTTTCACCCCTATGCCAGCTGCCTTTCGCCCCTGTGCCAGCTGCCTTTCACCCCTGTGCCAGCTGCCTTTCACCCCTGTGCAAGCTGCCTTTCTCCCTTGCGCCAGCTGCCTTTCTCCCTTGTGCAGCTGCCCTTCTTCCCTCCACCAACTGCCTTTCTCCCTTTTGCCAGCTGCCTTTCACCCCTGTGCCAGCTGCACTTCACCCCTGCACCAGCTGCCTTTCACCCCTGCACAACTTCATTTCTCCCCTTCCCAGCTGCCTTTCTCCTTTGTGCCAGCTGCCTTTCAGCACTGCATCAGCTGCCTTTCACCCCGTGCCAGCTGCCTTTCACCCCTGCAACAGCTGCCTTTCACACCTGCACAACTGCCTTTCTCCCCATCCCAGCTGCCTTTCTCCCTTGTGCCAGCTGCCTTTCACCTTTATGCCAGCTGCCATTCACCCCTGCACCAGCTGCCTTTCACCCCTGTGCAAGCTTCCTTTCACCCCTGTGCCAGCTGCCTTTCACCCCTGAGCAAGCTCTCTTTCTCCCTTTTGCCAGCTGCCTTTCTCCCTTGTGCCAGCTGCCTTTCTCCCCTGCAACAGCTGCCTTTCACCCCTATGCAAGCTGCCTTTCACCCCTGCACCAGCTACCTTTTACCCGCTGTCCCAGCTGACTTTCTCCCTTGTGCTACCTGCCTTTCACCCCTGTGCCAGTTGCCTTTCTCCCTTCTGCCACCTGATTTTCACTCCTGTGCCACCTACCTTTCACCCCTGTGCCAGCTGCCTTTCAACCCTATGCAGCTGCCTTTCTGCCCTGCATCAGCTGCCTTTTTCCCCTGCACCAGCTGCCTTTCTTCCTTGCACCAACTGCCTTTCTCCCTTGTGCCAGCTGCCTTTCACCCCTGCACCAGCTGCCTTTCACCCCTGCACAACTGCCTTTCTCCCATCCCAGCTGCCTTTCTCCCTTGTGCCAGCTGCCTTTCACCTTTATGCCCGCTGTCTTTCACCCCTGTGCCAGCTGCCTTTCACCCCTGTGCCAGCTGCCTTTCACCCCTGCGCACGCTCTCTTTCTCCCTTATGCCAAATGCCTTTCTCCCTTGTGCCAGCTGCCTTTCTCCCCTGCACCAGCTGCCTTTCACCCCTATGCAAGCTGCCTTTCACCCCTGCACCAGCTGTCTTTCTCCCTTGCACCAGATACCTTTTACCCGCTGTCCCAGCTGACTTTCTCCCTTGTGCTACCTGCCTTTCACCCCTGTGCCAGTTGTCTTTCTCCCTTCTGCCACCTGATTTTCACTCCTGAGCCACCTACCTTTCAACCCTGTGCAGCTGCCTTTCTGCCCTGCATCAGCTGCCTTTCTTCCCTGCACCAGCTGCCTTTCTTCCTTGCACCAACTGCCTTTCTCCCTTGTGCCAGCTGCCTTTCACCCCATGCCAGTTGCCTTTCACCCCGGCGCCAGCTGCCTTTCATCCCTGTGCCAGCTGCCTTTCATCCCTGTGCCAGCTGCCTTTCACCCCCTGTCCCACTTGCCTTTCACTCCTATGCCAGCTACCTTTCACCCCTGCACCAGCTGCCTTTCATCCCTGTGCCAGCTGCCTTTCACTCCCTGTCCCAGCTGACTTCCTCCCTTGTGCCACTTGCCTTTCACTCCTGTGCCAGTTGCCTTTCACTCCTGTGCCAGCTGCCTTTCACCCCATGCCAGCTGCCTTTCACCCCTGCACAACTGCCTTTCACCCATGCACAACTGCCTTTCTCCCCATCCCAGCTGCCTTTCTCCCTTGTGCCAGCTGCCTTTCACCCCTGTGCCAGCTCTTTCACACCTGCACCAGCTGCCTTTCACCCCGTGCCAGCTGCCTTTCACCCCTGTGCCAGCTGCCTTTCACCCCTGCACAACTGCCTTTCTCCCCATCCCAGCTGCCTTTTTCCCTTGTGCCAGCTGCCTTCCCCCTCTATGCCAGCTACCTTTCACCCCTGCACCAGCTGCCTTTCACCCCTGTGCCAGCTGCCTTTCACCCCTGTGCCAGATGCCTTTCACCCCTGTGCAAGCTGCCTTTCTCCCCTGTGCAGCTGCCTTTCTCCCCTGCACCAGCTGCCTTTCACCCCTATGCAAGCTGCCTTTCACCCCTGCACCAGCTGTCTTTCTCCCTTGCACCAGCTACCTTTTACCCGCTGTCCCAGCTGACTTTCTCCCTTGTGCTACCTGCCTTTCACCCCTGTTCCAGTTGCCTTTCTCCCTTCTGCCAACTGATTTTCACTCCAGTGCCACCTACCTTTCACCCCTGTGCCAGCTGCCTTTCAACCCTGTGCAGCTGCCTTTCTGCCCTACATCAGCTGCCTTTTTTCCCTGCACCAGCTGCCTTTCTTCCTTGCACCAACTGCCTTTCTCCCTTATGCCAGCTGCCTTTCACCCCTGTGCCAGTTGCCTTTCACCCCTGCGCCAGCTGCCTTTCATCCCTGTGCCAGCTGCCTTTCACCTCCGTCCCAGCTGACTTCCTCCCTTGTGCCACTTGCCTTTCACTCCTGTGCCAGCTACATTTCACCCCTGCACCAGCTGCCTTTCAGCCCTGTGCCAGCTGCCTTTCACCCCCTGTCCCAGCTGACTTCCTCCCTTGTGCCACTTGCCTTCACCCTGTGCCAGCTGCTCTCACTCCTGTGCCAGCTGCCTTTCACCCCGTGCCAGCTGCCTTTCACCCCTGCACAACTGCCTTTCACCCATGCACAACTGCCTTTCTCCCCATCCCAGCTGCCTTTCTCCCTTGTGCCAGCTGCCTTTCACCCCTGTGCCAGCTCTTTCACACCTGCACCAGCTGCCTTTCACCCCGTGCCAGCTGCCTTTCACCCCTGTGCCAGCTGCCTTTCACCCCTGCACAACTGCCTTTCTCCCCATCCCAGCTGCCTTTTTCCCTTGTGCCAGCTGCCTTCCCCTATGCCAGCTACCTTTCACCCCTGCACCAGCTGCCTTTCACCCCTGTGCCAGCTGCCTTTCACCCCTGCGCCAGCTGCCTTTCATCCCTGTGCCAGCTGCCTTTCACCTCCGTCCCAGCTGACTTCCTCCCTTGTGCCACTTGCCTTTCACTCCTGTGCCAGCTACATTTCACCCCTGCACCAGCTGCCTTTCAGCCCTGTGCCAGCTGCCTTTCACCCCCTGTCCCAGCTGACTTCCTCCCTTGTGCCACTTGCCTTTCACTCCTGTGCCAGCTGCCTTTCACTCCTGTGCCAGCTGCCTTTCACCCCGTGCCAGCTGCCTTTCACCCCTGCACAACTGCCTTTCACCCATGCACAACTGCCTTTCTCCCCATCCCAGCTGCCTTTCTCCCTTGTGCCAGCTGCCTTTCACCCCTGTGCCAGCTCTTTCACACCTGCACCAGCTGCCTTTCACCCCGTGCCAGCTGCCTTTCACCCCTGTGCCAGCTGCCTTTCACCCCTGCACAACTGCCTTTCTCCCCATCCCAGCTGCCTTTTTCCCTTGTGCCAGCTGCCTTTCCCCTCTATGCCAGCTACCTTTCACCCCTGCACCAGCTGCCTTTCACCCCTGTGCCAGCTGCCTTTCACCCCTGTGCCAGATGCCTTTCACCCCTGTGCAAGCTGCCTTTCTCCCCTGTGCAAGCTGCCTTTCTCCCCTGCACCAGCTGCCTTTCACCCCTATGCAAGCTGCCTTTCACCCCTGCACCAGCTGTCTTTCTCCCTTGCACCAGCTACCTTTTACCCGCTGTCCCAGCTGACTTTCTCCCTTGTGCTACCTGCCTTTCACCCCTGTGCCAGTTGCCTTTCTCCCTTCTGCCACCTGATTTTCACTCCAGTGCCACCTACCTTTCACCCCTGTGCCAGCTGCCTTTCAACCCTGTGCAGCTGCCTTTCTGCCCTGCATCAGCTGCCTTTTTTCCCTGCACCAGCTGCCTTTCTTCCTTGCACCAACTGCCTTTCTCCCTTGTGCCAGCTGCCTTTCACCCCTGTGCCAGTTGCCTTTCACCCCTGCGCCAGCTGCCTTTCATCCCTGTGCCAGCTGCCTTTCACCTCCGTCCCAGCTGACTTCCTCCCTTGTGCCACTTGCCTTTCACTCCTGTGCCAGCTACATTTCACCCCTGCACCAGCTGCCTTTCAGCCCTGTGCCAGCTGCCTTTCACCCCCTGTCCCAGCTGACTTCCTCCCTTGTGCCACTTGCCTTTCACTCCTGTGCCAGCTGCCTTTCACTCCTGTGCCAGCTGCCTTTCACCCCGTGCCAGCTGCCTTTCACCCCTGCACAACTGCCTTTCACCCATGCACAACTGCCTTTCTCCCCATCCCAGCTGCCTTTCTCCCTTGTGCCAGCTGCCTTTCACCCTGTGCCAGCTCTTTCACACCTGCACCAGCTGCCTTTCACCCCTGTGCCAGCTGCCTTTCACCCCTGTGCCAGCTGCCTTTCATCCCCTGCACAACTGCCTTTCTCCCCATCCCAGCTGCCTTTCTCCCTTGTGCCAGCTGCCTTTCCCCCATGCCAGCTGCCTTTCACCCCTGCACCAGCTGCCTTTCACCCCTGTGCCAGCTGCCTTTCACCCCTGTGCCAGCTGCCTTTCACCCCGCGCAAGCTGCCTTTTCCTTGTGCCAGCTGCTCTTCTCCCAGCAGCTGCCTTTCTCCCTGTGCCAGCTGCCTTTCACCCCTGTGCCAGCTGCCTTTCACCCCTGTGCCAGCTGCAATTCACCCCTGCACCAGCTGCCTTTCACCCCTGCACAACTGCCTTTCTCCCCATCCCAGCTGCCTTTCTACTTTGTGCCAGCTGCCTTTCACCCCTGTGCCAGCTGCCTTTCACTGCTGCATCAGCTGCCTTTCACCCCTGTGCCAGCTGCCTTTCACCCCTGCACCAGCTGCCTTTCACCCCTGCACAACTGCCTTTCTCCCCATCCCAGCTGCCTTTCTCCCTTCTGCCAGCTGCCTTTCACCTTTATGCCAGCTGCCTTTCATCCCTGCACCAGCTGCCTTTCACCCCTGTGCCAGCTGCCTTTCACCCCTGTGCCAGCTGCCTTTCACCCCTGCGGAAGCTCTCTTTCTCCATTTGCCAGCTGCCTTTCTCCCTTGTGCCAGCTGCCTTTCTCCCCTGCACCAGCTGCCTTTAAGCCCTGCATCAGTTGCCTTTCTCCCCTGCACCAGCTGCCTTTCTCCCTTGTGCCACTTGCCTTTCACTCCTGTGCCAGCTACCTTTCACTCCTGTGCCAGCTGCCTTTCAAACCTGTGTCAGCTGCCTTTACCCCTGTCCCAGCTGACTTCCTCCTTGTGCCAGCTGCCTTTCCACCCTGTGCCAGCTGCACCACCCCTGCACCAGCTGCCTTTCACCTTGCACCACCTGCCTTTCTCCCATACTAGCTGCCCTTCCTCCTGCACCAACTGCCTTTCTCCCTTGTGCCAGGTTGCTTTCACCCCATGCCAGCTGCCTTCACCCCTGCACAGCTGCCTTCACCCTGCACAGCTGCCTTCTCCCCATCCCAGCTGCCTTTCACCCCTGTGCCAGCTGCCTTTCACCCCTGCACCAGCTGCCTTCTCCCCTGTCAGCTGCTCTTCACCCTGTGCCAGCTGCCTTTCACCCCAGCGCAAGTCTGCCTTTTCCCTTGTGCCAGCTGCCTTTCTCCCTCAGTAGCTGCCCTCTTGCCTGCACCAACTGCCTTTCTCCCTTGGCCAGCTGCTCACCTGTGCCAGCTGCATCACCCCTGCACCAGCTGCCTTTCACCCCTGCACAACTGCCTTTCTCCCATCCCAGCTGCCTTTCTCCCTTGTGCCAGCTGCCTTTCACCTTTATGCCAGCTGTCTTTCACCCCTGTGCCAGCTGCCTTTCACCCCTGTGCCAGCTGCCTTTCTCCCTTGTGCCAGCTGCCTTTCTCCCCTGCACCAGCTGCCTTTCACCCCTATGCAAGCTGCCTTTCACCCCTGCACCAGCTGTCTTTCTCCTTGCACCAGCTACCTTACAAGCTGTCCCAGCTGACTTCTGCCTTTGTGCTACCTGCCTTCACACCCTGTGCCAGTTGCCTCTTCCTCTGCCACCTGATTTTCACTCCTGTGCCACCGTACCTTTCACCCCTGTGCCAGCTGCCTTTCAACCCTGTGCAGCTGCCTTTCTGCCCTGCATCAGCTGCCTTTTTTCCCTGCACCAGCTGCCTTTCTTCCTTGCACCAACTGCCTTTCTCCCTTGTGCCAGCTGCCTTTCACCCCTGTGCCAGTTGCCTTTCACCCCTGCGCCAGCTGCCTTTCATCCCTGTGCCAGCTGCCTTTCACCCCCTGTCCCAGCTGACTTCCTCCCTTGTGCCACTTGCCTTTCACTCCTGTGCCAGCTACCTTTCACCCCTGCGTCAACTGCCATTCATCCCTGTGCCAGCTGCCTTTCACCCCCTGTCCCAGCTGACTTCCTCCCTTGTGCCACTTGCTTTTCACTCCTGTGCCAGCTACCTTTCACTCCTGTGCCAGCTGCCTTTCACCCCTGTGCCAGCTGCCTTTCTCCCCTGCACAACTGCCTTTCACCCCTGCACAACTGCCTTTCTCCCCATCCCAGCTGCCTTTCTCCCTTGTGCCAGCTGCCTTTCACCCTGCACCAGCTGCCTTTCACCCCTGTGCCAGCTGCCTTTCACACCTGCACAACTGCCTTTCTCCCCATCCCAGGTGCCTTTCTCTAGTGTGCCAGCTGCCTTTCACCCCTATGCCAACTGCCTTTCACCCCTGCACCAGCTGTCTTTCACCCCTGTGCCAGCTGCCTTTCACCCCTGTGCCAGCTGCCTTTCACCCCTGCACCAGCTGCCTTTCACCCCTGCGCAAGCTGCCTTTCTCCCTTGTGCCAGCTGCCTTTCTCCCTTGTGCAGCTGCCCTTCTTGCCTGCACCAACTGCCTTTCTCCCTTTTGCCAGCTTCCTTTCACCCCTGTGGCAGCTGCAATTCACCCCTGCACCGGATGCCTTTCACCCCTGCACAACTGCCTTTCTCCCCATCCCAGCTGCCTTTCTCCTTTGTGCCAGCTGCCTTTCACCCCTGTGCCAGCTGCCTTTCACCGCTGCATCAGCTGCCTTTCACCCCTGCAGCTGCCTTTTTACCTTGCACCAGCTGCCTTTCTCCCCCATACTAGCTGCCCTTCCTACCTCCACCAACTGCCTTTCTCCCTTGTGCCAGTTGCCTTTCACCCCTGTGCCAGCTGCCTTTCACCCCTGCACAGAGTTTAGTGAGAAATCAGAGTGAGTCAGGAGTTTGGGAGTGGAGAGAGAACTAGAGTGGGCTGGAAGCTTGGGATTGGAGTGAGATAGAGTGAGCTGGCAGTTTGGGAGTGGAAGTGAGACGTGAGAGTGAGCTGACAGTTTGGGACAGGTGTGAAAGATGAGAGTGAGTTGAGAGTATTGGACAGAAATGAGAAATCAGAGTGAGCTGGGAGTTTAGGACTGAGGAAACAGTGAGCTGGGAGTTTGGGACTGGAGAAAGAAATCACAGTGAGTTGGAGTTTGGGACTGGTGTGAGATAGAGTGGAGCTGAGAGTTTGGGGTGGAGTGAGCTGATAGTTTGGGATTGGCGGAAAGATCAGGGGTGAGCTTTGAGGTTTGGACTGGAGAGATATCCAGTGAGCTAGAGTTTGGGACTGGGGTGAGACATCACAGTGAGCTGGGAGTTTGGGACTGCAGTGAAACAGAGTGAGATGACAGTTTGGGACTGGAGGAAATATAAGAGTGAGCTGGCAGTTTGAGACTGGCGTGAGATATCAGAGTGAACTGGGAGTTTGAACTGGGAGGAATCAGAGTGAGCTGGGAGTTTTGGGCTGTGGTAAGAAATTTGAGTAAGCTGGGAGTTGGTACTGGAGTGAGAAATCAGTGAGCTGGGAATTTGGGACTGGAGTAAGAAATCAGAGTGAGGTGGGAGTTTGGGACTGGAGTGAGACAGTGTGAGCTGGGAATTTGGGACTGGTGTGAGATATCAGAGTGAGCTGTGAGTTTGGGACTGGAGTGAGACAGGAGTCGGGAGTTTGGGAGTAGAGAGATAGAAATGAGGGTGAGCTGGTTGTTTGGGACTGATGTAAAAGGTCAGAGTGAGTTGGGAGTATTGGACTGAAATGAGACATCAGAGTGAGCTGGGAGTTTGGGACTGGAGTGAAACAGTGTGAGCTGGGAGTTTGGGATTGGAGTAAGAAATCACAGTGAGTTTGGAGTTTGAGACTGGTGTGAGATAGAGTGAGCTGAGAGTTTGGGAGTGGAGAGAGAGAAATGAGAGTGAGCTGATAGTTTTGGACTGGTGTGAATGATCAGAGTGAGTTGGGAGTTTGGGACTGAGGAGAAATCACAGTGAGTTGGAAAGTTTGGGACTGGTAGAGATATCAGATTGAGATGGGAGTTTGGGACTGGTATGAGATATCAGATTGAGCTGAGAGGTTGGGACTGGAGTGAGATATCAGCGTGAGCTGGGAGGAGGAAATGGAGGAGATATCAGAGTGAGTTGGGAGTTGGGACTGAGGTGAAACAGTGAGCTGGGAGTTTGGGAATGAGTAAGAAATCACAGTGAGTTGGGGAGTTTGGGACTGGTGTAGATAGAGTGAGGCTGAGAGTTTGGGAGTGGAGTGGAGGTGATAGTTTGGGATTGGTGAGGAGATCAGAGTGAGCTGGGAAGTTGGGACTGAAGAGAGATATCACAGTGAGCTAGGAGTTTGGGGAGGAGTGAGACATCAGAGTGAGCTGGGAGTTTAGGACTGGAGTGAAAAATCAGAGTGAGCTGGGAATGTGGGACTGGAGTGAGAAATCAGAATGAGCTGGGAGTTAGGAAATGGAGTGAGAAATCAGTGTGACCTGGGAGTATGGGACTGGAGAGCGACAGTGTGAGCTGGGAATTTGGGACTGGTGTGAGATAGAGTGAGCTGTGAGTTTGGGAGTGGAGAGAGACATCAGAGTGAGCTGATAGTTTGGGACTCGAGTGAGATAGAGTGAGCTAGGAGTTTGGGGCTGAAGTGAGAAATCTGAGAACTGGGGTTTGGGAGGAAGTGAGAAATCAGAGTGAACTTGGAGTTTGGGACTGAGTGGAGAGCAGAGAGAGAGTCTGGTAGTTGAAGTGGAGTGAGAAATGAGAGTGGGCTGATAGTTTGGGACTGGTGTGAAGATCAGAGTGAGCTGGGAGTTTGGGACTGGAGAAATCACAGAGAGATGGGAGTTTGGGACTGGAGTGAAATCGAGTGAGTTGGGAGTTTGGGACTGGAGTGAGAAATCAAGAGTGAACTTGGAGTTTGGGACTGGAGTGAGAAATCAGAGTGATCTGGGAGTTTGGTATTGGAGTGAGATAGAGTGATCTGGCAGTTTGGGACTGGAGTGAGATATCATTCACAGATCTTAGTGAGGTTCCTCCCCCAGATTTCTTCTGATTTACCTGTGTGCCTAGTCTAGTATCACAAAAACCCTCGTGACAAAACCACAATTTACTTCAAGAAAATCAAAGTGCAGCTTTACAAGTACATAATAAGGCCTGCTCCAAATCCAGAACAAGTAGTGACAGGCACAGATCTAAAAATCCTGTCTCTCACCCTGGATGAAGTAATTCACTTTGCAAAAATTTAATCTGTCACTTTGCCAAAGTCAATTTCAACAATGGAAATTCGTTGGTAGTTACGCTAGTACAAATGGATGGGACAAAACCTCAACAGGAAAACTATCGACCAAATCAATACCTCCCTCTCCAAAGCACTTGAACGAATATTGGTAGACCAACTCTCTGATTACCTGACAAATACACCCATTTGTAATCTCAGCACGGTTTTTTAGGAAAGGACATAGTACACAACAGCCTTACTTGATTTCTCGGAGAAGTCCACTCAGCCCTGGACAAGGAGTGCAAACAGGTGCAGTCATTTGATCTTATGAAGCTTCACATGAAACTATCATGGTTTACTTACTCCCTACTTTCTAGTTTAGCCTGGCCAAAAGGTCCTTGTGTTTGGGTAAAAGTTACCTGTCCAATCAGTCACAGGCTGTAAAATTTTAATGAATCTCCGACTTCAAACCAGTTCTCTCGGATGTACTACAGGATCAATTCTGACCGCCCTTCTTAGCCTGTTCCTTAACCTCCCAGATATCTGCCAGGAGAAAATAATCTTATGCGCTGATGATGCTGTAATTCTCTCTTCCACAAGGATCCAAACTCCCTTACAAAAAGCTCGCAACTTGTTTAGTGTTGAAAGGTGGTTCCTGGATAGTAAACTTGTGCTAAACCACAAAACAAAGCCATGTTCTTCTCCAATCACTAAAACAAAAATAGGCATACCCACTCACCATACAAACCTCTGCGGAATTACACTGACCAAGTAAATACTTTCAATACCACATGGCATCACTTTTGACCAAGGGCCCACCTTGCAACTCCACATTGACAACACTGCGAAAACAGTGAACCAACGCCTTGGAATACTATTCCGCAACTGGCTAATTTCTAAATCAAGCGGCATTGAGAATAGCTATAAGAGTTCCATAATCTCAATCATTGACTAAGTGGCCTTATTATTTATGGCTCAGCTACCCACTGCTCCAAGGCGATCTCAATCACTCAAATAAGGCCTGCCGGTCCTCATGTGTTGGCTCAAAGACTGACTCGACGCAGGATCTGTACTATGAATCAGGCTGGTTGAAATCATCAACTGCCTTATTTATCTCACCTGCACAATGGCAAAAATCTTATCTTGAGACTGACTCCATTATGTATTCAAAACCTACTCCGATTGAATCCTGGCTCCATGACCCTCCACCAGATCTGAACGCCAACCTTTATTGGTTTTCAGAGGCCGGACTGCACAGGACAAAGATCTTTCATGAAAGCCCTCGGCGATGGTTCAATGCGCTTAGTCTACTTACCTATCCTCCAACCCTCGCTTGAAGCCAACCATGCTCATGCCCACCTCACCACCACTAGCAAACCGTGTTTGCTGCTTAGATAAAGACATACTCCTCATGTCCATCCTCACATCTGAGGCCTCTTCCTCCTGACTAATGAACCTCTGGTACTCTATTACTCTCTGTCTCCCACTCCAAACTCACTCCCTACTGTCCTCTCACTTATTTCTCCTGCTCACACCACCTTCCTCTAGCCTCCTTGCTTTAATGATCACCCGCTCCTGAAGTTTTAACCTCGAAATTGTCTACTCACTTGAACCTGTTATAGCTTGTTTTGTTATGAAACTTAAAATGTTACTGCCTTAAACTGTTAATAGCAAATTTATGATGTAACTTCCCTGTCTGGTTTTACCTGTAATGTATCGCTCTTTGTTAAATGTTCTTTGTGACGTGGAACCTTTGTAAAAGAGCCTGGCTCAAAGGTATTAATTCCTAGACTAATAAACTAAACTAAACTAAACTAAATCAGAGTGAGCTGGAATTTGGACTGGTGAAAGATCAGAGTGAGTTGGGAGTTTGGGACTGGAGAAAGAGTGCGAGCTGGGAGTTGGGACTGGAGAGAAATCAGTGAGTTGGGAGTTTGGGACTGTGTGTGAGATAGAGTGAGCTGAGAGTTTGGGAGGAGGAGAAATTAGAGACAGCTGATGGTTTGGGACTGGTTTGAATGATCAGAGTGAGCTGGGAGTTTGGGACTGGAGTGAGAAATCCACAGAGATATGGGAGTTTGAGACTGGAGTGAAATCGAGTGAGCTGGGAGTTTGGTACTAGAGTGAGAAATCAAGAGTGAACTGGGAGTTTGGGACTGGAGTGAGAAATCAGAGTGAGCTGGGAGTTTGGGATCGGAGTGAGATATAATGATCTGGCAGTTTGGGACTGGTGTGAGATGTCAGAGTGAGCTGGGAATTTGGGACTGAAGTGAGAGAGAGTGAGCAGGGAGTTTGGGACTGGAGTGAGGAATCGGAGTGAGCTGTGAGTCTGGGACTGGAGTGAGAAATTTGAGTGAACTGTGAGTTTGAGACCGGAGTGAGACAGAGTGAACTGCTAGTTTGGGACTGGAGTGAGAAATCAGAGTGAGCTGGGTGTTTAGTGAGGAATCGGGGTGAGTTGGGAGTTTGGGAGTGGTGAGGAAGTCAGAGTGAGCTGGGAGTTTGGGACTGAAGTGAGAAATGAGTGAGCAGGAGTTTAGTGGAGAAATCAGGAGTGAGTCGGGAGTTTGGGAGGAGAGAGAATGAGGGTGAGCTGATAGTTTGGTACTGGAGTGAGACAGAGTGAGCTGGGAGTTTGGGACTGAAGTGAGAAATCAGAGTGAACTGGGAGTTTGGGAGTGGAGTGAGAAATCAGAGTCAGCTGGAAGCTTGGGATTGGAGTGAGACAGAGTGAGCTGGCTCTTTGGGAGTGGAGTGAGAAATGAGAGTGAGCTGATAGTTTGGGACTGGTGTGAAAGATCAGAGTGAGTTGGGAGTATTGGACTGAAATGAGAAATCAGTGTGAGCTGGGAGTTTGAGACTGGAGTGAAACAGTGTGAGCTGGGAGTTTGGGAATAGAGTAAGAAATCACAGTGAGTTGGGAGTTTGGGACTGGTGTGAGATAGAGTGAGCTGAGAGTTTGGGAGTGGAGTGAGCTGATAGTTTGGGATAGGCGTGAAAGATCAGAGTGAGCTGGGAAGTTGGGACTGGAGAGAGATATCACAGTGAGCTAGGAGTTTGGCATGGGTGAGATATCACAGTGAGCTGGGAGTTTAGGAATGGAGTGAAAAATCAGAGTGAGCTGGGAATCTGGGATTGGAGTGAAAATCAGAGTGAGCTGGGAATCTGGGACTGGAGTGAGATAGTATGGAGCTGGGAGTTAGGAAATGGAGGAGATATCAGGTGAGTGGGGAGTTTAGGACTGGAGTAAGAAATCACAGTGACCTGGGAGTTTTGGGATTGGAGTGAAAAGTCCAAGTGAGTCGGGAGTTTGGAACTGGAGTGAGAAGTCAGTGTGAGCTGGGAGTTTGGGACTGGAGTGTGACAGTGTCAGCTGTGAATTTGGGACTGGTGTGAGATAGAGTGAGCGGTGTGTTTGGGAGTGGAGAGAGACATGAGAGTGAGCTGATAGTTTGGGAGTCGAGTGAGATAGAGTGAGCTAGGAGTTTGGGGCTGAAGTGAGAAATCTGAGGGAACTGGGGTTTGGTAGTGAAGTGAGAAATCAGAGTGAACTGGTAGTTTGAGATTTGGAGTGAGAGTAGAGAGAGCCTGCAGTTTGGGGAGTGGAGGAGAAATGAGAGTGAGCTGATAGTTTGGGACTGGTGTAAAGATCAGAGTGAGTTGGGAGTGTGTGACTGGAGTAAAACAGTGTGAGGTGGGAGTTTGGGACTGGAGTGAGAAATCACAGTGAGTTGAGAGTTTGGGACTGGTACGAGATATCAGACTGAAATGGGAGTTTGGGACTGGAGTGAGATATCAGAGTGAGCTGGGAGGTTGGGACTGGAGTGAGATGTCAGAGTGAGTTTGGAGTTTGAGAGTGGAGAGAGAAATGAGAGTGAGCAGATAGTTTGGGACTGGAGCAAGATAGAGTGAGCTAGGAGTTTGGGACTGAAGTGAAAAATCATAGTGAACTGGGAGTTTGGGATTGGAGTGAGATAGAGTGAGCTTGCAGTTTGGGAGTGGAGTGGAGTGAGAAATGAGAGTAAGGTGATAGTTTGGGACTGGTGTGAAAGATCAGAGTGAGCTGGGAGTTTGGGACTAGATAAATCACAGAGAGATGGGAGTTTGGGACTGGAGTGAGAAATCAAGAGTGAACTGGGAGTTTGGGACTGGAGTGAAAAATCAGAGTGATCTGGGAGTTTGGGATTGGAGTGAGATAGAGTGATCTGGCAGTTTGGGACTGGAGTGAGATATCAGAGTGAGCTTGGAATTTGGGACTGGTGTGAAAGATCAGAGTGAGTTGGGAGTTTGGGACTGGAGTAGAAGAGTGTGTGCTGGGAGTTTGGGACTGGAGTGAGAAATCAGTGAGTTGGGAGTTTGGGACTGGTGTGTGAGATAGAGTGAGCTGAGAGTTTGGGAGTGGAGTGAGAAATGAGAGTCAGCTGATAGTTTGGGACTGGTGTGAAAGATCAGAGTGAGCTGGGAGTTCGGGACTAGAGTGAGAAATCACAGAGATATGGGAGTTTGGGACTGGAGTGAAATCAAGTGAGCTGGGAGTTTGGGACTAGAGTGAGAAATCAAGAGTGAATTGGGAGTTTGGGACTGGAGTCAGAAATCAGAGTGAGCTGGGAGTTTGGGATCGGAGTGAGATAGAGTGATCTGGCAGTTTGGGACTGGAGTGAGATGTCAGAGTGAGCTGGGAATTTGGGACTGAAGTGAGAGAGAGTGAGCTGGGTGTTTGGGACTGGAGTGAGGAATCGGAGTAAGCTGTGAGTTTCGGACTGGAGTGAGAAATTTGAGTGAGATGTAAGTTTGGAACTGGAGTGAGACAGAGTAAACTGCTAGTTTGGGACTGGAGTGAGAAATCAGAGTGAGCTGGGTGCTTAGTGAGAAATCTGGGTGAGTCGGGAGTTTGGAACTGGAGTGAGAAATCAGAGTGAGCTGGGAGTTTGGGACTGAAGTGAGGCATCAGAGTGAGCTGGGAGTTTAGGACTGGAGTGAGACAGAGTGAAATATCAGAGTGAGCTGGCAGTTTGAGACTGGTGTGAGAAATCAGAGTGAGCCGGGAGTTTTGGACTGCAGTAAGAAATTTGAGTAAGCTGGGAGTTGGTACTGGAGTGAGAAATCAGTGAGCTGGGAGTTTGGGACTGGAGTAACAAATCAGAGTGAGGTGGGAGTTTAGGACTGGAGTGAGACAGTGTGAGCTGGGAATTTGGGACTGGTGTGAGATATCAGAGTGAGCTGTGAGTTTGGGACTGGTGTGAGAGAGAGTGAACTGGGAGTTTGGGACTGTAGTAAATGAGAGTGAGCCAGGAGTTTAGTGAGAAATCAGAGTGAGTCAGGAGTTTGGGAGGAGAGAGAATCAGAGTGAGCTGGAAGCTTGGGATTGGATGAGATAGAGTGAGCTGGCAGTTTGGGAGTGGAGTGAGATGTGAGAGTGAGCTGATAGTTTGGGACAGGTGTGAAAGATCAGAGTGAGTTGGGAGTACTGGACAAAAATGAGAAATCATAGTGAGCTGGGAGTTTAGGACTGGAGTGAAACAGTGTGAGCTGGGAGTTTGGGACTGGAGAAAGAAATCACAGTGAGTTGGGAGTTTGGGACTGGTGTGAGATAGAGTGAGCTGAGAGTTTGGGAGTGGAGTGAGCTAATAGTTTGGGACTAGCGTGAAAGATCAGGGTGAGCTTTGAGGTTTGGACTGGAGGGAGATATCACAGTGAGCTGGGAGTTTGGGACTGGAGTGAGACAGAGTGAGATGGCAGTTTGGGACTGGAGTGAAATATAAGAGTAAGCTGGCAGATTGAGACTGGCGTGAGATATCAGAGTGAACCGGGAGTTTGGAACTGGAGTGAGAAATCAGAGTGAGCCAGGAGTTTTGGACTGTAGTAAGAAATTTGAGTAAGCTGGGAGTTGGTACTGGAGTGAGAAATCAGTGAGCTGGGAATTTGGGACTGGAGTAAGAAATCAGAGTGAGGTGGGAGTTTGGGACTGGAGTGAGACAGTGTGAGCTGGGAATTTGGGACTGGTGTGAGATATCAGAGTGAGATGAGTTTGGGACTGGAGTGAGACAGGAGTCAGGAGTTTGGGAGTAGAGAGAGAGAAATGAGGGTGAGCTGGTAGTTTGGGACTGGTGTGAAAGGTCAGAGCGAGTTGGGAGTATTGGACTGAAATGAGACATCAGAGTGAGCTGGGAGTTTGGGACTGGAGTGAAACAGTGTGAGCTGGGAGTTTGGGACTGGAGTAAGAAATCACAGTGAGTTGGGAGTTTGAGACTGGTGTGAGATAGAGTGAGCTGAGAGTTTGGGAGTGGAAAGAGAGAAATGAGAGTGAGCTGATAGTTTGGGACTGGTGTGAATGATCAGAGTGAGTTGGGAGTTTGGGACTGGAGTAAAACAGTGTGAGCTGGCAGTTTGGGACTGGAGTGAGATGTCAGAGTGAGCTGGGAGTTTGGGACTGGAGTGAGGAATCGGAGTAAGCTGTGATTTTCGGACTGGAGTGAGAAATTTGAGTGAGGTGTAAGTTTGGGACTGGAGTGAGACAGAGTAAACTGCTAGTTTGGGACTGGAGTGAGAAATCAGAGTGAGCTGGGTGCTTAGTAAGAAATCGGGGTGAGTCGGGAGTTTGGAACTGAAGTGAGAAATCAGAGTGAGCTGCGAGTTTGGGACTGAAGTGAGGCATCAGAGTGAGCTGGGAGTTTAGGACTGGAGTGAGACAGAGTGAAATATCAGAGTGAGCTGGGAGTTTGAGACTGGTGTGAGAAATCAGAGTGAGCCGGGAGTTTTGGACTGCAGTAAGAAATTTGAGTAAGCTGGGAGTTGGTACTGGAGTGAGAAATCAGTGAGCTGGGAGTTTGGGACTGGAGTAACAAATCAGAGTGAGGTGGGAGTTTAGGACTGGAGTTGAGACAGTGTGAGCTGGGAATTTGGGACTGGTGTGAGATATCAGAGTGAGCTGTGAGTTTGGGACTGGTGTGAGAGAGAGTGAACTGGGAGTTTGGGACTGTAGTGAGAAATGAGAGTGAGCCAGGAGTTTAGTGAGAAATCAGAGTGAGTCAGGAGTTTGGGAGTGGAGAGGGAAATCAGAGTGAGCTGGAAGCTTGGGATTGGGATGAGATAGAGTGAGCTGGCAGTTTGGGAGTGGAGTGAGATGTGAGAGTGAGCTGATAGTTTGGGACAGGTGTGAAAGATCAGAGTGAGTTGGGAGTACTGGACAGAAATGAGAAATCAGAGTGAGCTGGGAGTTTAGGACTGGAGTGAAACAGTGTGAGCTGGGAGTTTGGGACTGGAGAAAGAAATCACAGTGAGTTGGGAGTTTGGGACTGGTGTGAGATAGAGTGAGCTGAGAGTTTAGGAGTGGAGTGAGCTGAGAGTTTGGGACTGGCGTGAAAGATCAGGGTGAGCTTTGAGGTTTGGACTGGAGAGAGATATCACAGTGAGCTGGGAGTTTGGGACTGGAATGAGACAGAGTGAGATGGCAGTTTGGGACTGGAGTGAAATATAAGAGTGAGCTGGCAGATTGAGACTGGCGTGAGATATCAGAGTAAACCGGGAGTTTGGAACTGGAGTGAGAAATCAGAGTGAGCCAGGAGTTTTGGACTGTAGTAAGAAATTTGAGTAAGCTGGGAGTTGGTACTGGAGTGAGAAATCAGTGAGCTGGGAATTTGGGACTGGAGTAAGACATCAGAGTGAGGTGGGAGTTTGGGACTGGAGTGAGACAGTGTGAGCTGGGAATTTGGGACTGGTGTGAGATATCAGAGTGAGATGTGGGTTTGGGACTGGAGTGAGACAGGAGTCGGGAGTTTGGGAGTAGAGAGAGAGAAATGAGGGTGAGCTGGTAGTTTGGGACTGGTGTGAAAGGTCAGAGCGAGTTGGGAGTATTGGACTGAAATGAGACATCAGAGTGAGCTGGGAGTTTGGGACTGGAGTGAAACAGTGTGAGCTGGGAGTTTGGGACTGGAGTAAGATATCACAGTGAGTTGGGAGTTTGAGACTGGTGTGAGATAGAGTGAGCTGAGAGTTTGGGAGTGGAGAGAGAGAAATGAGAGTGAGCTGATAGTTTTGGACTGGTGTGAATGATCAGAGTGAGTTGGGAGTTTGGGACTGGAGTAAAACAGTGTGAGCTGGGAGTTTGGGACTGGAGTGAGAAATCACAGTGAGTTGAAAGTTTGGGACTGGTATGAGATATCAGATTGACATGGGAGTTTGGGACTGGAGTGAGATATCAGAGTGAGCTGAGAGGTTGGGACTGGAGTGAGATATCAGCGTGAGCTGGGAGTTAGGAAATGGAGTGAGAAATCAGAGTGAGCTTGGAGTATGGGACTGGAGAGCGACAGTGTGAGCTGGGAATTTGGGACTGGTGTGAGATAGAGTGAGCTGTATTTGGGAGTGGAGAGAGACATGAGAGTGAGCTGATAGTTTGGGAGTCGAGTGAGATAGAGTGAGCTAGGAGTTTGGGGCTGAAGTGAGAAATCTGAGAGAACTGGGGTTTGGTAGTGAAGCGAGAAATCAGAGTGAACTGGGAGTTTGAGATTTGAGTGAGATAGAGCCTGCAGTTTGGGAGTGGAGTGAGAAATGAGAGTGAGCTGATAGTTTGGGACTTGTGTGAAAGATCAGAGTGAGTTGGGAGTGTGTGACTGGAGTAAAACAGTGTGAGGTGGGAGTTTGGGACTGGAGTGAGAAATCACAGTGAGTTGAGAGTTTGGGACTGGTACGAGATATCAGATTGAAATAGGAGTTTGGGACTGGAGTGAGATATCAGAGTGAGCTGGGAGGTTGGGACTGGAGTGAGATGTCAGAGTGAGTTTGGAGTTTGAGAGTGGAGAGAGAAATGAGAGTGAGCAGATAGTTTGGGACTGGAGCAAGATAAAGTGAGCTAGGAGTTTGGGACTGAAGTGAAAAATCATAGTGAACTGGGAGTTTGGGATTGGAGTGATATAGAGTGAGCTTGCAGTTTGGCAGTGGAGTGGAGTGAGAAATGAGAGTAAGCTGATAGTTTGGGACTGGTGTGAAAGATCAGAGTGAGCTGGGAGTTTGGGACTAGAGAAATCACAGAGAGATGGGAGTTTGGGACTGGAGTGAGAAATCAAGAGAGAACTGGGAGTTTGGGACTGGAGTGAAAAATCAGAGTGATCTGGGAGTTTGGGATTGGAGTGAGATAGAGTGATCTGGCAGTTTGGGACTGGAGTGAGATATCAGAGTGAGCTGGGAATTTGGGACTGGTGTGAAAGATCAGAGTGAGTTGGGAGTTTGGGACTGGAGTAAAGGAGTGTGTGCCTGGAGTTTGGGTCTGGAGTGAGAAATCAGTGAGTTGGGAGTTTGGGACTGGTGTGTGAGATAGAGTGAGCTGAGAGTTTGGGAGTGGAGTGAGAAATGAGAGTCAGCTGATAGTTTGGGACTGGTGTGAAAGATCAGAGTGAGTTGGCAGTTCAGGAGTGGAGTGAGAAATCACAGAGATATGGGAGTTTGGGACTGGAGTGAAATCAAGTGAGCTGGGAGTTTGGGACTAGAGTGAGAAATCAAGAGTGAACTGGGAGTTTGGGACTGGAGTCAGAAATCAGAGTGAGCTGGGAGTTTGAGACTGGCGTGAGAAATCAGAGTGAGCCGGGAGTTTTGGACTGCAGTAAGAAATTTGAGTAAGTTGGGAGTTGGTACTGGAGTGAGAAATCAGTGAGCTGGGAGTTTGGGACTAGAGTAATAAATCAGAGTGAGGTGGGAGTTTAGGACTGGAGTGAGACAGTGTGAGCTGGGAATTTGGGACTGGTGTGAGATATCAGAGTGAGATGTGGGTTTGGGACTGGAGTGAGACAGGAGTCGGGAGTTTGGGAGTAGAGAGAGAGAAATGAGGGTGAGCTGGTAGTTTGGGACTGGTGTGAAAGGTCAGAGCGAGTTGGGAGTATTGGACTGAAATGAGACATCAGAGTGAGCTGGGAGTTTGGGACTGGAGTGAAACAGTGTGAGCTGGGAGTTTGGGACTGGAGTAAGAAATCACAGTGAGTTGGGAGTTTGAGACTGGTGTGAGATAGAGTGAGCTGAGAGTTTGGGAGTGGAAAGAGAGAAATGAGAGTGAGCTGATAGTTTGGGACTGGTGTGAATGATCAGAGTGAGTTGGGAGTTTGGGACTGGAGTAAAACAGTGTGAGCTGGCAGTTTGGGACTGGAGTGAGATGTCAGAGTGAGCTGGGAGTTTGGGACTGGAGTGAGGAATCGGAGTAAGCTGTGATTTTCGGACTGGAGTGAGAATTTTGAGTGAGGTGTAAGTTTGGGACTGGAGTGAGACAGAAGAGTAAACTGCTAGTTTTGGACTGGAGTGAGAAATCAGAGTGGCTGGGTGCTTAGTAAGAAATCAGTGTGAGTCGGGAGTTTGGAACTGAAGTGAGAAATCAGAGTGAGCTGCGTAGTTTGGGATCAAGAAGTGAGGGGTATCAGAGTGAGTTGGAGTTTAGGGATTGGAGTGAGACAGAGTGAAATATCAGAGTGAGCTGGCAGTTTGAGGCTGGTGTGAGAAATCAGAGTGAGCCGGGAGTTTTGGACTGCAGTAAGAAATTTGAGTAAGCTGGGAGTTGGTACTGGAGTGAGAAATCAGTGAGCTGGGAGTTTGGGACTAGAGTGAGAAATCAAGAGTGAACTGCGAGTTTGGGACTGGAGTCAGAAATCAGTGAGCTGGGAGTTTGGTACTGGAGTGAGAAATCAGTGAGCTGGGAGTTTGGGACTGGAGTAACAAATCAGAGTGAGGTGGGAGTTTAGGACTGGAGTGAGACAGTGTGAGCTGGGAATTTGGGACTGGTGTGAGATATCAGAGTGAGCTGTGAGTTTGGGACTGGTGTGAGAGAGAGTGAACTGGGAGTTTGGGACTGGAGTGAGAAATGAGAGTGAGCCAGGAGTTTAGTGAGAAATCAGAGTGAGTCAGGAGTTTGGGAGTGGAGAGAGAAATCAGAGTGAGCTGGAAGCTTGGGATTGGGGTGAGATAGAGTGAGCTGGCAGTTTGGGACAGGTGTGAAAGATCAGAGTGAGTTGGGAGTGTTGGACAGAAATGAGAAATCAGAGTGAGCTTGGAGTTTAGGACTGGAGTGAAACAGTGTGAGCTGGGAGTTTGGGACTGGAGGAAGAAATCACAGTGAGTTGGGAGTTAGGGACTGGTGTGAGATAGAGTGAGCTGAGAGTTTGGGAGTGGAGTGAGCTGATAGTTTGGGATTGGCGTGAAAGATCAGGGTGAGCTTTGAGGTTTGGACTGGAGAGAGATATCACAGTGAGCTAGGAGTTTGGGACTGGAGTGAGACATCAGAGTGAGATGGCAGTTTGGGACTGGAGTGAAATATAAGAGTGAGCTGGCAGTTTGAGACTGGCGTGAGATATCAGAGTGAACCGGGAGTTTGGAACTGGAGTGAGAAATCAGAGTGAGCCGGGAGTTTTGGACTGTAGTAAGAAATTTGAGTAAGCTTGGAGTTGGTACTGGAGTGTGAAATCAGTGAGCTAGGAGTTTGGGACTGGAGGAAGAAATCACAGTGAGTTGGGAGTTTGGGACTGGTGTGAGATAGAGTGAGCTGAGAGTTTGGGAGTGGAGTGAGCTGAGAGTTTGGGATTGGCGTGAAAGTTCAGGGTGAGCTTTGAGGTTTGGACTGGAGAGAGATATCACAGTGAGCTAGGAGTTTGGGACTGGAGTGAGACATCAGAGTGAGATGGCAGTTTGGGACTGGAGTGAAATATAAGAGTGAGCTGGCAGTTTGAGACTGGCGTGAGATGTCAGAGTGAACCGGGAGTTTGGAACTGGAGTGATAAATCAGAGTGAGCCGGGAGTTTTGGACTGTAGTAAGAAATTTGAGTAAGCTTGGAGTTGGTACTGGAGTGAGAAATCAGTGAGCTGGGAGTTTGGGACTGGAGAAAGAAATCACAGTGAGTTGGGAGTTTGGGACTGGTGTGAGATAGAGTGAGCTGAGAGTTTGGGAGTGGAGTGAGCTGATAGTTTGGGATTGGCGTGAAAGATGAGGGTGAGCTTTGAGGTTTGTACTGGAGAGAGATATCACAGTGATCTAGGAGTTTGGGACTGGAGTGAGATATCAGAGTGAGCTGGGAGTTTAGGACTGGAGTGAAACAGTGTGAGCAGGGAGTTTGGGACTGGAGGAAGAAATCACAGTGAGTTGGGAGTTTGGGACTGGTGTGAGATAGAGTGAGCTGAGAGTTTGGGAGTGGAGTGAGCTGAGAGTTTGGGATTGGAGTGAAAGTTCACGTGAGCTTTGAGGTTTGGACTGGAGAGAGATATCACAGTGAGCTAGGAGTTTGGGACTGGAGTGAAACATCAGAGTGAGATGGCAGTTTGGGACTGGAGTGAAATATAAGAGTGAGCTGGCAGTTTGAGACTGGCGTGAGATATCAGAGTGAACCGGGAGTTTGGAACTGGAGTGATAAATCAGAGTGAGCCGGGAGTTTTGGACTGTAGTAAGAAATTTGAGTAAGCTTGGAGTTGGTACTGGAGTGAGAAATCAGTGAGCTGGGAGTTTGGGACTGGAGAAAGAAATCACAGTGAGTTGGGAGTTTGGGACTGGTGTGAGATAGAGTGAGCTGAGAGTTTGGGAGTGGAGTGAGCTGATAGTTTGGGATTGGCGTGAAAGATGAGGGTGAGCTTTGAGGTTTGGACTGGAGAGAGATATCACAGTGATCTAGGAGTTTGGGACTGGAGTGAGATATCAGAGTGAGTTGGGAGTTTAGGACTGGAGTGAAAAATCAGAGTGAGCTGGGAATGTGGGACTGGAATGAGAAATCAGAGTGAGCTGGGAATTTGGGACTGGAGTGAGATATCAGTGTGAGCTTGGAGTTAGGAAATGGAGTGAGATATCTGGGTGAGTAAGGAGTTTAGGACTGGAGTGAGAAATCACAGTGACCTGGGAGTTTTGGGATTGGAGTGAAAAGTCCAAGTGAGCTGGGAGTTTGGGACTGGTGTGAGATAGAGTGAGCTGGGAGTTTGGGAGTGGAGAGAGACATGAGAGTGAGTTGATAGTTTAGGATTCGAGTGAGGTAGAGTGAGCTAGGAGTTTGGGACTGAAGTGAGAAATCTGAGAGAACTGGGGTTTGGGAGTGAAGTGAGAAATCAGAGTGAACTGTTAGTTTGGGATTTGAGTGAGACAGAGATAGCTTGCTGTTTGGGAGTGCAGTGAGAAATGAGAGTGAGCTGATAGTTTGGGACTGGTGTGAAAGATCAGAGTGAGTTGGGAGTTTGGGACTGGAGTAAAGCAGTGTGAGCTGGGAGTTTGGGACTGGAGAGAGAAATCACAGTGAGTTGAGAGTTTGGGACTGGTATGAGATATCAGATTGTGATGGAAGTTTGGGTCTGGAGTGATATGTCAGAATGAGCTGGGAGTTTGGGAGTGGAGAGAGAAATGAGAGTGAGCAGATAGTTTGGGACTGGAGTGAGATAGAGGAGCTTAGAAGTTTGGGACTGAAGTGAGAAATCAGTGGAATTTGGGAGTTTTGGATTGGAGAGATAGAGGAGCTGCAGTTTGGGGAGTGGAGTGGAGTGAAAATGAGAGTGAGCTGATAGTTTGGGACTGGTGTGAAAGATCAGAGTGAGCTGGGAGTTGGGACTGGAGAAATCACAGAGAGATGGAGTTTGGGACTGTAGTGAAATCGAGTGAGCTGGGAGTTTGGGGCTGGAGGAGAAATCAGAGAGGTGGGAGTTTGGGATTGGAGTGAGATAGATCTGGTGGGTGACTGGAGTGAGATATCAGCGCGGAGCTGGGAATTGGGACTGGAGTGAGACAGAGTGAGCTGGAGTTTGGGACTGGAGTGAGAAATCAGGAGTGAGCTGAGAGTTTGGGACTGGAGTGAGAAATTTGATGAGCTGTGAGTTTGGACTGGAGGAGACAGAGTGAACTGTTAGTTTGGGACTGGAGTGAGAAATCAGAGTGAGCTGGGAGTTTTAGACTGGAGGAGACATCAGAGTGAGCTGGGAGTTTGGGACTGGAGTGAGAAATTGAGCAGCTGTGAGTTTGTGACTGGAGTGAGACAGAGTGAACTGTTAGTTTGGGACTGGAGTGAGAAATCAGAGTGAGCTGGGAATTTGGGACTGGAGGAGACAGAGTGAGCTGGGAGTTTGGGGGTGAGAAATCAGAGTGAGCTGAGAGTTTGGGACTGGAGTGAGAAATTTGAGTGAGCTGTGAGTTTGTGACTGGAGTGAGACAGAGTGAACTGTTAGTTTGGGACTGGAGTGAGAAATCAGAGTGAGCTGGGAGTTTGGGACTGGAGTGAGACATCAGAGTGAGCTGGGAGTTTGGGACTGGAGTGAAATATCAGAGTGAGCTGGCAGTATGAGTCTGGTGTGAGATATCAGAGCGATCCGGGAGTTTGGAACTGGAGTGAGAAATCAGAGTGGGCTGGGAGTTTTGGACTGCAATAAGAAATTTATATGCTGGAGGTTGGTACTGAGTGAGAAATTAGTGAGCTGGGAGTTTGGACTGGAGTAAGAAATCAGAGGAGGTGGGAGTTGGGGACTAGAGGAGACAGTGAGCTGGGAATTTGGGACTGGTGTGAGATATCAGAGTGAGCTGTGAGTTTGGGACTGTAGTGAGACAGAGTGAACTGGGAGTTTGGGACTGGAGGGAGAAATGAGAGTGAGCCAGGCGTTTAGTGAGAAATAAGAGTGAGGGGAGTTTGGGAGTAGAGACAGAAATGAGGGTGAGCTGATAGTTTGGGAATGGAGGAGATAGAGAGCTAGGAGTTTGGGACTGAAGTGAGAAATCAGAGGAACTCTGAGTTTGGGGAGTGGAGAGAAATCAGGAGGAATCGAGTTTGGGAGTGAGTGAGATAGAGTGAGCTGGGATTTGGGATTGGAGTGAGAAATGAGAGTGAGCAGATAGTTTGGGACCAGAGGAGATAGATTGAGCTAGGAGTTTGGACTGAAGGAGATATCAGAGGAACTGGGAGTTTGGATTGGAGTGAGATAGAGTGAGCTTACAGTTTGGGGAGGAGTGGAGTGAGAATGGAGAGGAGCTGATAGTTTGGGACTGTGAAAGATCAGAGTGAGCTGGGAGTTTGGGACTAGAGAAATCACAGAGAGATGGGAGTTGGGGACTGGGTGAGAAATCAAGAGTGAACTGGGAGTTTGGGACTGAGTGAAAATCAGAGTGATCTGGGAGTTTGGGATTGGGTGAGATAGAGTGATCTGCAGTTTGGGGGAGGATATCAGAGTGAGCTGGGAATTTGGGACTGGTGAAAGATCAGAGTGAGTTGGGAGTTTGGGACTGGAGAAGAGTGTGTGCTGGGAGTTTGGGACTGGAGTGAGAAATCAGTGAGTTGGGAGTTTGGGACTGGTGTGTGAGAGGAATGAGCTGAGAGTTTGGGGAGTGGAGTGAGAAATGAGAGTCAGCTGATAGTTTGGGACTGGTGGAAAGATCAGAGTGAGTTGGGCAGTTCAGGAGTGGAGTGAGAAATCACAGAGATATGGGAGTTTGGGACTGGAGGAAATCAAGTGAGCTGGGAGTTTGGGACTAGAGTGAGAAATCAAGAGTGAATTGGGTTTTGGACTGGGTCAGAAATCAGAGTGAGCTGGGAGTTTGAGATCAGGGTGAGAAATCAAGTGAGCAGGAGTTTTGGACTGCAGTAAGAATTTGAATGGGATTGGGAGTTGGTACTGGAGTGAGAAATCAGTGAGCTGGGAGTTTGGGACTGAGTAATAAATCAGAGTGAGGTGGGAGTTTAGGACTGGAGTGAGACAGTGTGAGCTGGAATTTGGGACTAGTGAGATATCAGAGTGAGATGGGGTTTGGGACTGGGTGAGACAGAGTCGGGAGTTTGGGAGTAGAGAGAAATAGAGGGTGAGCTGGTAGTTTGGGACTGGTGTGAAAGGTCAGAGCGAGTTGGGAGTATGGACTGAAATGAGACATCAGAGTGAGCTGGGAGTTTGGGACTGGAGTGAAACAGTGTGAGCTGGGAGTTTGGGACTGGAGTAAGAAATCAGCAGTGAGCGGGGAGTTTGAGACTGGTGTGAGATAGAGTGAGCTGAGAGTTTGGGAGTGGAAAGAGAGAAATGAGAGTGAGCTGATAGTTTGGGACTGGTGAATGATCAGAGTGGAGTTGGGAGTTTGGGACTGGAGTAAAACAGTGTGAGCTGGCAGTTTAGGACTAGGTGAGATGTCAGAGTGAGCTGGGAGTTTGGGACTGGAGTGAGGTCAGATGGCTGTGATTCGGACTGGGTGGGGAATTTTGAGTGAGGTGTAAGTTTGGGACTGGAGTGAGACAGAGTAAACTGCTAGTTTTGGACTGGAGTGAGAAATCAGAGTGGCTGGGTGCTTAGTAAGAAATCGGGGTGAGTCGGGAGTTTGGAACTGAAGTGGAAATCAGAGTGAGCTGCATGGTTTGGGACTGAAGTGGGGTATCAGAGTGAGCTGGGAGTTTAGGGACTGGAGTGAGACAGAGTGAAATATCAGAGTGAGCTGGCAGTTTGAGGCTGTGTGAGAAATCAGAGTGAGCTGGAGCTTTTGGACTGCAGTAAGAAATTTGAGTAAGCTGGGAGTTGGTACTGGAGTGAGAAATCAGTGAGCTGGGAGTTTGGGACTTGATGAGAAATCAAGAGTGAATCTAGTAGTTTGGGACTGGAGTCAGAAATCAAGAGTGAGCTGGGAGTTTGGTACTGGAGTGAGAAATCAGTGAGCTGGGAGTTTGGACTGGAGTTAACAAATCAGAGTGGGGTGGAGTTTAGGACTGAGTGAGACAGTGTGAGTGGGAATTTGGGACTGGTGTGAGATATCAGAGTGAGCTGTGAGTTTGGGACTGGTGTGAGAGAGAGTGAACTGGGAGTTTGGGACTGGAGTGGAGAAATGAGAGGAGCCAGGAGTCAGGTGAGAAATCAGAGGAGTCAGAGTTTGGGAGTGAGAGAGAAATCAGAGTGAGCTGGAAGCTTGGGATTGGGGTGAGATAGAGTGAGCTGGCAGTTTGGGACAGGTGTGAAAGATCAGAGTGGTTGGGAGTGTTGACAGAAATGAGGAAATCAGAGTGAGCTTGGAGTTTAGGACTGGAGTGAAACATGTGAGCTGGGGTTTGGGACTGGAGGAAGAAATCACAGTGAGTTGGGAGTTAGGACTGGTTGAGATAGAGTGAGCTGAGAGTTTGGGAGTGGAGTGAGCTGATGGTTTGGGATTGCTGAAGATCAGGGTGAGCTTTGGGGTTTGGACTGGAGAGATATTACAGTGAGCTGGGAGTTTGGGATTGGAGTGAGACATCAGGTGAGATGGCAGTTTGGGACTGGAGTGAAATATAAGAGTGAGCTGGCAGTTTGAGACTGGCGTGAGATATCAGATTGAACCGGGAGTTTGGAACTGGAGTGAGAAATCAGAGTGAGCCGAGTTGGACTGTAGTAAGAAATTTGTATAAGTTGGGTTGGTACTGGAGTGTGAAATCAGTGAGCTAGGAGTTTGGGACTGGAGGAAGAAATACAGTGAGTTGGGAGTTTGGGACTGGTGTGAGATAGAGTGAGCTGAGAGTTTGGGAGTGGAGTGAGCTGAGAGTTTGGGATTGGCGAGGTTCAGGGTGAGCTGGAGGTTTGGACTGGGAGAGATATCACAGTGAGCTAGAGTTTGGGACTGAGTGAGACATCAGAGTGAGATGGCAGTTGGGACTGGAGTGAAATATAAGAGTGAGCTGGCAGTTTGAGATCAAGTGAGAGTCAGAGGAATCGAGTTTGGAACTGGAGTGGATAAATCAGAGTGAGCTGGAGTTTTGGACTGTAGTAAGAAATTTGAGTGAATCTTGAGTTGGTACTGGAGTGAGAAATCAGTGAGCTGGGAGTTTGGGACTGAGAAAGAAATCACAGTGAGTTGGGAGTTTGGGACTGGTGTGAGATAGAGTGAGCTGAGAGTTTGGGAGTGGAGTGAGCTGATAGTTTGGGATTGGCGTGAAAGATGAGGGTGAGCTTTGAGGTTTGTACTGGAGAGAGATATCACAGTGATCTGGAGTTTGGGACTGGGAGTGAGATATCAGAGTGAGCTGGGAGTTTAGGACTGGGTGAAACATGTGAGCAGGGAGTTTGGGACTGGAGGAAGAAATCACAGTGAGTTGGGAGTTTGGGACTGGTGTGAGATAGAGTGAGCTGAGAGTTTGGGAGTGGAGTGAGCTGGAGTTTGGGATTGACGTGAAAGTTCACGTGAGCTTTGAGGTTTGGACTGGAGAGAGATATCACAGTGAGCTAGGAGTTTGGGACTGGAGTGAAACATCAGAGTGAGATGGCAGTTTGGGACTGGAGTGAAATATAAGAGTGAGCTGGCAGTTTGAGACTGGCGTGAGATATCAGAGTGAACCGGGAGTTTGGAACTGGAGTGATGAATCAGAGTGAGCCGGGAGTTTTGGACTGTAGTAAGAAATTTGAGTAAGCTTGGAGTTGGTACTGGAGTGAGAAATCAGTGAGCTGGGAGTTTGGGACTGAGAAAAGAAATCACAGTGAGTTGGGAGTTTGGGACTGGTGAGATAGAGTGAGCTGAGAGTTTGGGGAGGAGTGAGCTGATAGTTTAGGGATCAAGGAAAGATGAGGGTGAGCTGAGGTTTGGACTGAGAGACATCACATGATCTAGGAGTTTGGGACTGAAGTGAGATATCAGAGTGAGTTGGGAGTTAGGACTGGGTGAAAATCAGAGTGAGCTGGGAATGTGGGACTGGAATGAGAAATCAGAGTGAGCTGGGAATTTGGGACTGGAGTGGGATATCAGTGAGCTTGGAGTTAGGAAATGGAGTGACATCTGGGGTGAGTAAGGAGTTTAGGACTGGATGAGAAAATCACAGTGACCTGGGAGTTTGGGATTGGATTGAAAAGTCCAAGTGAGCTGGGAGTTTGGGACTGTGTGAGATAGAGTGAGCTGGGAGTTTGGGGAGTGAGAGACATGAGAGTGAGTTGATAGTTTAGGATCTGAGTGAGGTAGAGTGAGCTAGAGTTTGGGACTGAAGAGAAATCTGAGAGAACTGGGGTTTGGGAGTGAAGTGAGAAATCAGAGGAACTGTTAGTTTGGGATTTGAGTGAGACAGAGATAGCTTGCTGTTTGGGAGTACAGTGAGAAATGAGAGTGAGCTGATAGTTTGGGACTGTGAAAGATCTGGATGAGTTGGGAGTTTGGGACTTGAGTAAAGCAGTGTGAGCTGGGAGTTTGGGACTGAGAGAGAAATCACAGTGAGTTGAGAGTTTGGACTGTTGTGGATATCAGATTGTGATGGAAGTTTGGGTCTGAGGATATGTCAGAATGGGCTGGGAGTTTGGGAGGAGAGAGAAATGAGATGAGCAGATAGTTTGGGACTGGAGTGAGATAGAGGAGCTTAGAAGTTTGGGACTGAAGTGAGAAATCAGTTGAACTGGGAGTTTTGGATTGGAGTGAGATAGAGTGAGCTTGCAGTTTGGGAGTGGAGTGGAGGAAAATGAGGTGAGCTGATAGTTTGGGACTGGTGTGAAAGATCAGAGTGAGCTGGGGTTTGGGACTGGAGAAATCACAGAGAGATGGGAGTTTTGGGACTGTGTGAGTGAAATCAGGTGAGCTGGGAGTTTGGGGCTGGAGTGAGAAATCAGAGAGGTGGGAGTTTGGGATTGGAGTGGAGATAGACTGGTGGGTGGGACTGGGAGGATATCAGTGGAGCTGGGAATTTGGGACTGGATGAGACAGAGTGAGCTGGGAGTTTGGGACTGAGGGAGAAATCAGAGTGAGCTGAGAGTTTGGGACTGGAGTGAGAAATTGAGGAGTCAGAGTTTGTAGGACTGGAGGAGACAGAGTGAACTGTTGGTTTGGGACTGGAGGAGAAATCAGAGTGAGCTGGGAGTTTGGACTGGAGTGAGACATCAGAGTGAGCTGGGAGTTTGGGACTGGAGTGAGAAATTTGAGTTAGCTGTGAGTTTGTGACTGGAGTGAGACAGAGTGAACTGTTAGTTTGGGACTGGAGTGAGAAATCAGAGTGAGCTGGGAATTTGGGACTGGAGTGAGACAGAGTGAGCTGGGAGTTTGGGACTGAAGTGAGAAATCAGAGAGGAGCTGAGAGTTTGGGACTGGAGTGAGAAATTGAGTGAGCTGTGAGTTTGTGACTGGAGTGAGACAGAGTGAATTGTTGGTTGGGACTGGAGTGAGAAATCAGGTGAGCTGGGAGTTTGGGACTGAGTGAGACATCAGGAGTGAGCTGGGAGTTTGGGACTGGGTGAAATATCAGGAGTGAGCTGGCAGTTATGAGTCTGGTGTGACATCTGAGACGATCCGGGAGTTTGGAACTGGAGTGAGAAAATCAGAGTGGGCTGGGAGTTTTGGACTGCAGTAAGAAATTTGAGTATGCTGGAGGTTGGTACTGGAGTGAGAAATTAGTGAGCTGGGAGTTTGGGACTGAGTAAGAAATTGGGAGTGAGGTGAGTTTGGGACTGAGTGGAGACAGTGTGAGCTGGGAATTTGGGACTGGTGTGAGATATCAGAGTGAGCTGTGAGTTTGGGACTGAGTGAGACAGAGAACTGGGGTTGGGACTGGAGTGAGAAATGAGAGTGAGCCAGGCGCTTGAGTGAGAACAAGAGTGAGTCGGAGTTTGGAGTAGAGACAGAAATGAGGGTGAGCTGATAGTTTGGGAATGGGTGAGATAGTGGCTAGAGTTTGGGACTGGAAGTGAAATCAGAGTGAACTCTGAGTTTGGGTGGAGTGAGAAATCAGAGTGAACTCAGGTTTGGGAGTGGGTGAGATAGAGTGAGCTGGGATTTTGGATTGGAGTGAGAAATGAGAGGAGCAGATAGTTTGGGACCAGGAGGAGATAGATTGAGCTAGAGTTTGGGACTGAAGTGAGATATCAGAGGAATTGGAGTTTGGGATTGGAGTGAGAGGAGTGAGCTTACAGTTTGGGAGTGGAGTGGAGTGAGAATGAGAGTGAGCTGATAGTTTGGGACTGTGAAAGATCAGAGAGAGCTGGGAGTTTGGGACTAGAGAAATCCAGAGAGATGGGAGTTGGGGACTGGATGAGAAATCAAGATGAACTGGGAGTGGGACTGATGAAAATCAGTGATCTGGGAGTTTGGGATTGGATGGAGATAGAGTGATCTGGCAGTTTGGGAGTGGGAGGAGATATCAGAGTGAGCTGGAATTTGGGACTGGTGTAAAGATCAGAGGAGTTGGGAGTTTGGGACTGAGTAAAAGAGTGTGTGCTGGGAGTTTGGGACTGGAGTGAGAAATCAGTGAGTTGGGAGTTTGGGACTGGTGTAGATAGAATGAGTTGGAGAGTTTGGGAGTGGAGGAGAATGAGAGTCAGCTGATAATTTGGGACTGTGTGAAGATCAGGAGTGAGCTGGGAGTTCGGGACTGGAGTGAGAAATCCAGAGATATGGGAGTTTGGGACTGGGGTGAAATCAAGTGAGCTGGGAGTTTGGGGACTAGAGTGAGAAATCAAGAGTGAATTGGGGTTTGGGACTGGAGTCAGAAATCAGAGTGAGCTGGGAGTTTGGGACTGAGGAGATAGAGGATCTAGCAGTTTGGGACTGGAGGAGATGTCCAGGTGAGCTGGGAATTTGGGACTGAAGTGAGAGAGTGAGCTGGGAGTTTGGGACTGGAGTGAGGAATCGAGTAAGCTGTGAGTTCTGGACTGGAGTGAGAAATTTGAGTGAGGCTAAGTTTGGGACTGGAGTGAGACAGAGTAAACTGCTAGTTTGGGACTGGAGTGAGAAATCAGAGTGAGGTGGGTGCTTAGGGAGATCTGGGTGAGTCGGAGTTTAGGGACTGGAGTGAGAAATCTTAGAGGAGCTGGGAGTTTGGGACTGAAGGGGCATCAGAGTGATCTGGGAGTTTAGGACTGGAGGAGACAGAGTGAATAGAGGAGCTGGCAGTTTGAGACTGGCGGACAAATCAGAGTGAGCTGGGAGTTTTGGACTGCAGTAAGAAATTGGAGAAAGCTGGGAGTTGGTACTGGAGGAGAAATCAGTGAGTTGGGAGTTTGGGACTGGAGACAAATCAGAGTGAGGTGGGAGTTTAGGACTGGGTGAGAGCAGTGTGAGCTGGGAATTTGGGACTGGTGTGAGATATGACAGTGAGCTGTGAGTTTGGGACTGGTGAGAGAGAGTGAACTGGGAGTTTGGGTCTGGAGTGAGAAATGAGTGAGCCGGAGTTTAGTGAGAAATCAGAGGGAGTCAGGAGCTTGGGAGTGGAGAGAGAATCAGAGTGAGCTGGAAGCTTGGGATTGGGGTGAGATAGAGTGAGCTGGAGTTTGGGGTGTGAGTGAGATGTGAGTGAGCTGATAGTTTGGGACAGGTGTGAAGATCAGAGTGAGTTGGGATTGGACAGAAAGAGAATCAAGAGTGAGTGGGAGTTTAGGACTGGTGGAACAGTGTGAGCTGGGAGTTTGGGACTGAGAAAGAAATGACAGGGAGTTGGGAGTTTGGACTGGTGTGTGATAGAGTGAGCTGAGAGTTTGGTAGTGGAGTGAGCTGATAGTTTGGGATTGGCGTGGAAGATCAGGGTGAGCTTTGAGGTTTGGACTGGACGGAGATATCACAGTGAGTTGTAGTTTGGGACCGGATGAGACATCAGAGTGAGATGGCAGTTTGGGACTGATGAGACAGAGTGAGATGGCAGTTTGGGACTGGAGGAAATATAAGATGAGCTGGCAGTTTGAGACTGGCCAGATATCAGAGTGAACTGGAGTTTGGAACTGGAGTGAGAAATCAGAGGAGCGAGTTTTGGACTGTAGTAAGAAATTTGAGTAAGCTGGGAGTTGGTACTGGAGTGAGAAATCAGTGAGCTGGGAATTTGGGACTGAGTAAGAAATCAGAGTGAGGTGGAGTTTGGGACTGAGTGAGACAGTGTGAGCTGGGAATTTGGGACTGGTGTGAGATATCAGAGTGAGCTGTGGAGTTTGGGACTGGAGTGAGACAGGAGCCTGGAGTTTGGGAGTAGAGGAGAGAAATGAGGGGTGTGCTGGTAGTTTGGGACTGTGTGAAAGGTCAGAGGAGTTGGGAGTATTGGACTGAAATTAGACATCAGAGTGAGATGGGAGTTTGGGACTGGAGTGAAACAGTGTAAGCTGGGAGTTTGGGACTGGAGTAAGAAATCACAGTGGAGTTGGGAGTTTGAGACTGGTGTGAGATAGAGTGAGCTGAGAGTTTGGGAGGGAGAGAGAAATGAGAGTGAGTTTTGAGTTTTGGACTGGGTGAATGATCAGAGGAGTTGGGAGTTTGGGACTGATGAAAACAGTGTGAGCTGGGAGTTTGGGACTGGAGAGATCGCAGGGAGTTGGAAAGTTTGGGACTGGTATGGATATCAGATTGGGATGGGAGTTTGGGACTGAGGAGACATCAGAGTGAGCTGAGAGGTTGGGACTGGAGTGAGAGTATCAGCGTGAGCTGGAGTTAGGAAATGGAGTGAGAAACTCAGAGGAGCTTGAGTATGGGACTGGAGAGCCAGGAGAGCTGGAAATTTGGGACTGGTGTGAGACAGAGTGAGCTGTGTGTTTGGGAGTGGAGAGAGACATGGAGAGTGAGCTGATAGTTTGGGTAGAGGCTGAGGAGATAGAGTGAGCTAGGAGTTTGGGGCTGAAGTGAGAAATCTGAGAGAACTGGGCTCATAGTGAGCTGAGAAATCAGAGGAACTGGAAGTTTGAGATTTGAGTGAGATAGAGAGAGCCTGCAGTTTGGGAGTGGAGTGAGAAATGAGAGTGAGCTGATAGTTTGGGACTGGTGTGAAAGATCAGAGTGAGTTGGGAGTGTGGGACTGGAGTAATACAGTGTGAGGTGGGAGTTTGGGACTGGAGTTAGAAATCACAGTGAGTTGAGAGTTTGGGACTGGTACGAGATATCAGATTGAAATGGGAGTTTGGGACTGGAGTGAGATGCCAGAGTGAATTTGGAGTTTGAGAGTGGAGAGAGAAAGGAGAGTGAGCAGATAGTTTGGGACTGGAGCAAGATAGAGTGAGCTAGGAGTTTGGGACTGAAGTGAAAAATCATAGTGAACTTTGGAGTTTCGGGATTGGAGTGAGATAGATGAGAGCTTGCAGTTTGGGAGTGGGTGGAGTGAGAAATGAGAGTTGGTAGTTTGTGACTGGTGTGAAGATCAGAGTGAGCTGGGAGTTTGGGACCAGAGAAATTACAGAGATGGGAGTTTGGGGACTGGATGAGAAATCAAGAGTGAACTGGGAGTTTGGGACTGGAGGAAAAATCAGAGTGATCTGGCAGTTTGGGACACGGTGAGTAAGAGAGAGAGCATTGTGAGTTTAGTGAGAAATCAGAGTGGAGTCAGGAGTTTGGGAGTGGGAGAAATCGAGAGTGAGCTGGAAGCTTGGGATTGGGGTGAGATAGAGTGAGCTGGCAGTTTGGGAGGAGTGAGATGTGAGAGTGAGCTGATAGTTTGGGACAGGTGGAAAGATCAGGAGTGAGTTGGGAGGCGGACAGAAATGAGAAATCAGAGTGAGCTGGGGAGTTTAGGACTGAGTGAAACAGTGTGAGCTGGGAGTTTGGGACTGGAGGTAGAAATCATATGGAGTTGGGAGTTTGGGACTGGTGTGAGATAGAGTGAGCTGAGAGTTTGGGAGGAGGAGTTGATAGTTTGGGATTGAGCGTGGAAAGATCAGGGTGAGCTTTGAGGTTTGGACTGGAGAGAGATATCACAGTGAGCTAGGAGTTTGGGACTGGAGTGAGACATCAGAGTGAGATGGCAGTTTGGGACTGGAGTGAAATATAAGAGTGAGCTGGCAGTTTGAGACTGGTGTGAGATATCAGATTGAACCGGGAGTTTGGAACTGGAGTGAGAAATCAGAGTGAGCCGGGAGTTTTGGACTGTAGTAAGAAATTTGAGTAAGCTTGTGTTGGTACTGGAGGTGAAATCAGTGAGCTGGAGTTTGGGACCGAGAACAAATCACAGAGTTGGGAGTTTGAACAGTGAGATCAGAGTGAGCTGGAGAGTTTGGGAGTGGAGTGAGCTGGATAGTTTGGGATTGGCGTGAAAGATGAGGGTGAGCTTTGAGGTTTGGACTGGAGAGAGATATCACAGTGATCTAGGAGTTTGGGACTGGAGTGAGATATCAGAGTGAGCTGGAGTTTAGGACTGGAGTGAAACAGTGTGAGCTGGGAGTTTGGGACTGGAGGAAGAAATCACTGTGAGTTGGGAGTTTGGGACTGGTGTGAGATAGAGTGAGCTGAGAGTTTGGGGAGTGGAGGAGCTGATGTTTGGGATTGGCGGAAAGATGAGGGTGAGCTGGAGGTTTGGACTGGAGAGAGATCACAGTGATCTAGGAGTTTGACTGAGTGGAGGATATCAGAGTGAGTTGGGAGTTAGGACTGGAGTGAAAAATCAGAGTGAGCTGGGAATGGGACTGGAATGAGAAATCAGAGTGAGCTGGGATTTGGGACTGGAGTGAGATATCAGTGTGAGCTTGAGTGGAAATGAGGTGATATCTGGGGTGAGTAAGGAGTTTAGGACTGGAGTGAGAAATCACAGTGACCTGGGAGTTTTGGGATTGGAGTGAAAAGTCCAAGTGAGCTGGGAGTTTGGGACTGGTGTGAGATAGAGTGAGCTGTGAGTTTGGGAGTGGAGAGAGACATGAGAGTGAGTTGATAGTTTGGGATTCGAGTGAGGTAGAGTGAGCTAGGAGTTTGGGACTGAAGTGAGAAATCTGAGAGAACTGGGGTTTGGGAGTGAAGTGAGAAATCAGAGTGAACTGTTAGTTTGGGATTTGAGTGAGACAGAGATAGCTTGCTGTTTGGGAGTGCAGTGAGAAATGAGAGTGAGCTGATAGTTTGGGACTGGTGTGAAAGGTAGAGTGAGTCTGGGAGTTTGGGACTGGAGTAAAGCAGTGTGGCTGGGAGTTTGGGACTGGAGAGAAACAGTGGAGTTAGAGTTTGGGACTGGTATGAGATATCATTGTGATGGAAGTTTGGGACTGGATGATATGTCAGAGTGAGCTGGGAGTTTGGAGTGAGAGAGAAATGAGAGGAGCAGATGGTTTGGGACTGGAGGAGATAGAGTGAGCTAGGAGTTTGGGACTGAAGTGAGAAATCAGTGTGAACTGGGAGTTTTGGATTGGAGTGAGATAGAGTGAGCTTGCAGTTTGGGAGTGGAGTGGAGTGAAAAATGAGAGTGAGCTGATAGTTTGGGACTGGTGTGAAAGATCAGAGTGAGCTGGGAGTTTGGGACTGGAGAAATCACAGAGAGATGGGAGTTTGGGACTGTAGTGAAATCTGAGTGAGCTGGGAGTTTGGGGCTGGAGTGAGAAATCAGAGAGGGAGTTTGGGATTGGAGTGAGATAGAGATCTGGTGGGTGGACTGGAGTGAGATATCAGCGTGAGCTGGGAATTGGGACTGGAGGAGACAGAGTGAGCTGGGAGTTTGGGACTGGAGGAGAAATCAGAGTGAGCTGAGAGTCTTGGGACTTGAGTGAGAAATTTGAGTGAGCTATGAGTTTGTGACTGGAGGAGACAGAGTGAACTGTTAGTTTGGGACTGCAGTGAGAAATCAGAGTGAGCTGGGAGTTTGGGACTGGAGTGAGAGACATCAGAGTGAGTTGGGAGTTTGGGGACTGGATGTAGAGTTGGTGAGTGCGAGTTTGTGACTGGAGGAGAGAGGAATTGTTGGTTTGGGACTGGAGTGAGAAACAGAGGAGCTTAAATTGGGACTGGAGTGAGACAGGAGGAGCTGGGAGTTTGGGACTGGAGTGAGAAATCAAGAGTGAGCTGAGAGTTTGGGACTGGAGTGAGAAATTTGAGTGAGCTGTGAGTTTGTGACTGGAGTGAGACAGAGTGAACTGTTAGTTTGGGACTGGAGTGAGAAATCAGAGTGAGCTGGGAGTTTGGGACTGGAGTGAGACATCAGAGTGAGCTGGGAGTTTGGGACTGGAGTGAAATATCAGAGTGAGCTGGCAGTATGAGTCGTGTGTGAGCATCAGAGCTTATCCGGGGAGTTTGGAACTGAGTGAGAAATCAGAGTGGGCTGGGAGTTTTGGACTGCAAAAAGAAATTTATAAGCTGGAGGTTGGTACTGGATGAGAAATTAGTGAGCTGGGAGTTTGGACTGAGTAAGAAATCAGAGTGGTGGAGTTGGGACCGGAGTGAGACAGTGAGCTGGGAATTGGGACTGTGTGATATCAGAGTGAGCTGTGAGTTTGGGACTGTAGTGAGACAGAGTGAACTGGGAGTTTGGGACTGGGTGAGAAATGAGAGTGAGCCAGGCGTTTAGTGAGACCACAAGAGTGAGATCGGAGTTTGGGAGTAGAGACAGAAATGAGGGTGAGCTGATAGTTTGGGGAATGGAGTGGATAGAGTGAGCTAGGAGTTTGGGACTGAAGTGAGAAATCAGAGTGAACTCGTAGTTTGGGAGTGAGGAGAACCAGAGTGAACTCTGTAGTTTGGGAGTGAGGAGATAGAGTGAGCTGGGAGTTTGGGATTGAGTGAGAAATGAGAGTGAGTAGATAGTTTTGGACTGGAGGATAGATTGAGCTAGGAGTTTGGGACTGAAGTGAGAAATCAGAGGGAACTGGGAGTTTGGGATTGGAGGAGATAGAGTGAGCTACAGTCTGGGAGGAGGAGTGAGAACGGAGAGGAGCTGATAGTTTGGGACTGGTGGAGATCAGAGTGAGCTGGGAGTTTGGGGACCAGAGAAATTAGTAGAGATGGAGTTGGGGACTGGAGAGAAATCAAGAGTGAATTGGGAGTTTGGGACTGGAGTGAAAATCAGAGTGATCTGGGAGGTTGGGATTGGAGGGAGATGAGTGATTGGCAGTTGGGGAGGAGTGAGACATCAGAGTGAGCTGGGAATTTGGGACTGGTGAGATCAGAGTGAGTTGGTGTTGGGGACTGAGTAAAGAGTGTGTAAAAGGAGTTTGGACTGGAGGAGAAACAGTTGGGAGTTTGGGACTGGTGAGATAGAATGAGCTAGAGTTTGGGAGGAGGAGAAATGAGAGTCAGCTGATAATTTGGGACTGGTGTGAAAGATCAGGTGGAGCTGAGTTCGACTGAGGAGAACACAGATAAGGGAGTTTGGGACTGGGGTGAATCAAGGAGCTGGGAGTTTGAACCAGTCCCAAATTCCAGCTCACTCCATCCCACCAGTCCCAAACGCAGATCACTTATCCACTCAGTCCAAACTCCCAGCTCACTGATTTCGGCTCAGTCCCAAACTCCCAATTACTCTTGATTTCTCACTCAGTCCCAAACTCCCAGCTCACAGTTTACCCAGTCCCAAACTCCCATATTCTGTGATTTCACTGAACCTCAACTCAGCTCACTCTGATCTTTCCACAGTCCCAAACCATCAGCTGACTCTCATTTCACTCCACTCCCAAACTCTCAGCTCACTCCATCTCACACACCAGTCCCAAACCCCAACTCACTGATTTCACTCCAGTCCCAAACTCCCAGCACACACTTCACTCAGTCCCAAACTCCCAACTCACCTGATCTCACACCAGTCCCAAATCAAGCTGCCCTGACATCTCACCCAGTCCCAAACTGCCAGATCACTCCATCTCCCCATCCCAAACCCAGATCAATCCCAGATTTCACCAGTCCAAACCCCAGTTCACTCCGATTTCACCCAGTCCCAACTCCCATCCTCTGTATTTATCTAGTCCCAAACCCACTCTGATCTTCACACCAGTCCCAAACCATCACCCACTCTCTTTCTCACTCCCTCCCTCAAAACTGCAACTCACCTTCTCCACCCAATCCCAAAACTCCCAGTTCACTATGATTTACTTCAGTCCCAAACTCCTAGCTCACTCCTATCTTGCTCAGTCCCAAACTATCTACTCACTCTCATTTCTCTCTCCACTCCAAACTCACTCTGACATCTCACCCAGTCAACCTCCCAGCTCACTCTGATATCTCACTCAGTCCCAAACTCCCACTCAGTCTGATATCCTGTGACCAGTCCCAAACTCTCAACTCACTGTGATTTCTCCTCCAGTCCCAAATCCCACCTCACACTGTTTCACTCCAGTCACACACTCCCAACTCATCCTGATCTTTACACGCAAGTCCCAAACTACCAGCTCACTCTCATTTCTCACTCCAGTCCCAAACTGCAGGCTCTACTCTAATCTCCTCCAATCCCAAACACCCAGCTCACTCTGATTTCTCACTCCAAATCTCAAAACTACCAGTTCCTCTGATTTCTCACTTACTCCAAACCCAGCTCCTCAGATTTCTCACTCCAGCCCCAAACTCCAATCATCTATCTCACTCGACTCCCAAACTATCAGCTCACTCTCATGTCTCTCTCCACTCCCAAACACACCGCTCACTCTATCTCACACCAGTCCCAAATTCACAGCTGACACTGTCACACTCCAGTCCCAAACTCCCAGCTCACACTGACTTCTCACTCCAGTTCCAAACTCCCGACTCACTTGGACTTTTCACTCCAATCCCAAAACTCCCAGGTCACTGTGATTTCTTACTCCAGTCCTAAACTCCCCACTCACCCTGATATCTCACTCCATTTCCTAACTCCCAGCTCATACTATCTCACTCCAGTCCCAGATTCCCAGCTCACTCTGATTTTTCACTCCAATCCCAGATTCCCAGCTCACTCTGATTTTTCACTCCATTCCTAAACTCCCAGCTCACTGTGATATCTCACTCCAGTCGCAAACTCCTAGCTCACTGTGATATCTCTCTCCAGTCCCAACTTCCCAGCTCACTCTGATCTTTCACGCCTATCCCAAACTATCAGCTCACTCCACTCCCAAACTCTCAGCTCACTCTATCTCACACCAGTCCCAAACTCCCAACTCACTGTGATTTCTTACTCTATTCCCAAACTCCCAGCTCACACTGTTTCACTCCAGTCTCAAACTCCCAGCTCACACTGATTTCTCATTTCAGTCCGATACTCCCAACTCACTCTGATCTTTCACACCAGTCCCAAACTATCAGCTCACTCTCATTTCTCACTCCACTCCCAAAGAGCCAGCTCACTCTGTCTCACTCCAATCCCAAGCTTCCAGCTGACTCTGATTTCTCACTCCACTCCCAAACTCCCAGTTCACTCTGATTTCTCACTTCATTCCCAAACTCCCAGCTCACTCTGTCTCACTCCAGTACCAAACTATCAGCTCACCCTCATTTCTCTCTCCACTCCCAAACTCCCGACTCACTCTGATTTCTCACTAAACTCCTGGCTCACTCTCATTTCTCACTTCAGTCCCAAACTCCCAGCTCACTCTGACTTCTCACTCCACTCCCAAACTCCCAACTCACCCCGATTCCTCACTAAACACCCAGCTCACTCTGATTTCTCACTCCAGTCCCAAACTAGCAGTTCACTCTGTCTCACTCCGGTCTCAAACTCACAGTTCACTCCAATTTCCTCCAGTCCCAGACTCACAGCTCACTCCGATTCCTCACTCCAGTCCCAAACTCCCTGCTCCTCTCTCACTTCAGTCCCAATTCCCAGCTCCTCTGACATCTCACACCAGTCCCAAACTGCCAGATCATTATATCTCACTCCGATCCCAAACTCCCAGCTCACTCTGATTTCTCACTCCAGTCCCAAACTCCCAGTTCACTCTTGATTTCTCACTCTAGTCCCAAACTCCCAGCTCACTCGATTTCACTCCAGTCTCAAACTCCCATATCTCTGTGGATTTCTCACTCCAGTCCCAAACTCCCAGCTCACTCTGATCATTCAAACCAGTCCCAAACTATCAGCTGTCTCTAATTTCTCACTCCACTCCCAAACTCTCAGCTCACTCTATCTCACACACCAGTCCCAAACTCCCAACTCACTGATTTCTCACTCCAGTCCCAAACTCCCAGCTCGCACTCTTTTACTCCAGTCCCAAACTCCCAACTCACTCTGATCTTTCCCACCAGTCCCAAATTCCCAGCTCACTCTGATTTAGTTTAGTTTAGTTTAGTTTATTAGTCTAGGAATTAATACCTTTGAGCCAGGGCTCTTTTACAAAGGTTCCACGTCACAAAGAACATTTAACAAAGAACGATACACATTACAGGTAAAACCAGACAGGAAAGTTACATCATAAATTTGCTATTAACAGTTTAAGGCAGTAACATTTTAAGTTTCATAACAAAACAAGCTATAACAGGTTCAAGTGAGTAGACAATTTCGAGGTTAAAACTTCAGGAGCGGGTGATCATTAAAGCAAGGAGGCTAGAGGAAGGTGGTGTGAGCAGGAGAAATAAGTGAGAGGACAGTAAGGGGAGTGAGTTTGGAGTGGGAGACAGGAGGTAATAGAGTACCAGAGGTTCATTAGTCAGGAGGAAGAGGCCTCAGATGTGAGGATGGACATGAGGTAGTAGTCTTTATCTAAGCAGCAAACACGGTTTGCTAGTGGTGGTGAGGTGGGCATGAGCATGGTTGGCTTCAAGCGAGGGTTGGAGGATAGGTAAGTAGACTAAGCGCATTGAACCATCGCCGAGGGCTTTCATGAAAGATCTTTGTCCTGTGCAGTCCGGCCTCTGAAGAACCAATAAAGGTTGGCGTTCAGATCTGGTGAGGTCAGTGAGCCAGGATTCAGTCGGATGAGGTTTTGAATACATAATGGGTCAGTCTCAAGATAAGATTTTTGCCATTGTGCAGGTGAGATAAATAAGGCAGTTGATGATTTCAACCAACCTGATTCATAGTACAGATCCTGCGTGTGAGTCAGTCTTTGAGCCTCAATGAGGACCGGCAGGCCTTATTTGAGTGATTGAGATCGCCTTGGAGCAGTGGGTAGCTGAGCCATAAATAATAAGGCCACTTGGTCAATGATTGAGATTATGGAACTCTTATAGCTATTCTCAATGCGCTTGATTTAGAAATTGGCCAGTTGCGGAATAGTATTCCCAGGCGTTGGTTCACTGTTTTCGTAGTGTTGTCAATGTGGAGTTGCAAGGTGGGCCCTTGGTCAAAAGTGATGCCATGTGGTATTGAAAGTATTTACTTGGTCAGTGTAATTCCGCAGAGGTTTGTATGGTGAGTGGGTATCCCTATTTTTGTTTTAGTGATTGGAGAAGAACATGGCTTTGTTTTGTGGTTTAGCACAAGTTTACTATCCAGGAACCACCTTTCAACACTAAACAAGTTGCGAGGCTTTTTGTAGGGAGTTTGGATCCTTGTGGGAAGAGAATTACAGCATCATCAGCGCGATAAGATTATTTTCTCCTGGCAGATATCTGGGAGGTTAAGGAACAGGCTAAAAGAGGCGGTCAGAATTGATCCTGTAGTACATCCGAGAGAACTGGTTTGAAGTCGGAGATTCATTAAATTTTACAGCCTGTGACTGATTGGACAGGTAACTTTTACCCAAACACAAGGACCTTTGGCCAGGCTAGGACTAGAAAGTAGGGAGTAAGTAGACCATGATAGACTGTGTGGCTTTATGAAGATAAATAAGACTGCACCTGTTTGGCTCCCTTGTCCAGGGCTGGGTGGACTTCTCCAGAAATCAAGTAAGGCTGTTGTGTACCTGTCCCTTTCCTAAAACCGTGCTGTTGATTACAAATGGGTGTGTTGTCAGGTAATCAGAGAGTTGGTCTACAATATTCGTTCAAGTGCTTTGGAGAGGGAGGAGTATTGATTGGTCGATAGTTTCCTGTTGAGGTTTGTCCCTCCATTTGTACTAGCGTAACTACCAACGAATTTCCATTTGTTGGAAATTGACTTTGGCAAAGTGACAGATTAAATTTTTGCAAAGTGAATTACTTCATCCAGGGTGAGAGACAGGATTTTTAGATCTGTGCCTGTCACTACTTGTTCTGGATTTGGAGCAGGCCTTTATTATGTACTTGTAGCTTGCACTTTGATTTTCTTGAAGTAAATTGTGGTTTGTCACGAGGGGTTTTTTGTGATACTAGGCTAGGCACAGGTAAATCCAAGAAGAAATCTGGGGGGAGGAACCCACTAAGGTCTGTGAATGATATCTCACTCCAGTCCCAAACTGCCAGATCACTCTATCTCACTCCAATACCAAACTCCCAGATCACTCTGATTTCTCACTCCAGTCCCAAACTCCAAGTTCACTCTTGATTTCTCACTCCAGTCCCAAACTCCCAACTCACTCGATTTCACTCCAGTCCCAAACTCCCATCTCTCTGTGATTTCTCCAGTCCCAAACTCCCAGCTCACTCTGATCTTTCACACCAGTCCCAAACTATCAGCCCACTCTCATTTCTCACTCCACTTCCAAACTGCAAGCTCTCTCTGTCTCACTCAAATCCCAAACTCCCAGTTCACTCTGATTTCTCACTTCACTCCCAAACCCCAGTTCTCTCAGATTTCTCACTTCAGCCCCAAACTCCTAGCTCACTCTATCTCACTCGAGTCCCAAACTATCAGCTCACTCTGATGTCTCTCTCCACTCCCAAACTCACAGCTCACTCTATCTCACACCAGTCCCAAATTCCCAGCTCACACTGTCGCTCTCCAGTCCCATACTCCCAGGTCACACTGATTTCTCACTCCATTTCCTAACTCCCAGCTCATTCTGATTTCTCACTCCAGTCCCACATTCCCAGCTCACTCTGATTTTTCACTCCAGTCCTAAACTCCCAGCTCACTCTGATATCTCACTCCACTCCCAAACTCCTAGCTCACTGTGATATCTCTCTTCAGTCCCAACTTCCCAGCTCACTCTGATCTCTCACACCAATCCCAAACTATCACCTCACTCCACTCCCAAACTCTCAGCTCACTCTATCTCACACCAGTCCCAAACTCCCAACTCACTGTGATTTCTTACTCCATTCCCAAACTCCCAGCTCACACTGTTTCACTCCAGTCCCAAACTCCCAACTCACTCTGATATCTCACTCCATTTCCTCACTCCCAGCTCACGCTGATATCTCACTCCAGTCCCAACCTCTCAGCTCACTCTGATATCTCACTCCAGTCCCAAACTCCCATCTCAATCTGATATCTCATACCAGTCCCAAACTTTCAACTCACTGTGATTTCTCACTCCAGTCCCAAACTCCCAACTCACTCTGATCATTCACACCAGTCCAAAACTATCAGCTCACTCTCATTTCTCTCTCTCCGCTCCCAAACTCTCAGCTCACTCTATCTCACACCAGTCTCAAACTCCAAACTCACTGTGATTTCTTACTCCAATCCCAAACTCCCAGCTCACACTGTTTCACTCCAGTCCCAAACTCCCAGCTCACTCTGATGTCTCATTTCAGTCCAATACTCCCAACTCCTCTGACCTTTACATCAGTCCCAAACAACCAGCTCACCTCATTTCTATCTCTCTACTCCCAAACTCCCGACTCCTGTCTCCTCCAGTCCCAAACTCACAGCTCACTCTGATATCACACCAGTCCCAAATTCCCAGCTCACACTGTCTCACTCCAGTCCCAAACTCCACCTCACTCTGATTTCTTACTCAGTCCCAAATTCCAGCTCACTGATTTCTCACTCCAGTACCAACTCCCAGCTTACTCAAATTTCTTACCACAGCCCAAAACTCCCAGCTCACTCTGATTTCTCACTCCAGTTCCAAACTCCCGGTTCACTCTGATATCTCACGCCAGTCTCAAACTGCCAGCTCACTCTTATATTTCACTCCAGTCCCAAACTGTCATCTCACTCTGTTTCACTGCAGTCCCAAACTCCCAGCTCACTGTGATGTCTCACCCCAGTCCCAAACTCCTAGCTCACTGGGATATCTCTCTCCAGTCCAAACCTCAAAGCTCACCCTGATCTTTCACGCCAAACCCAAACTATCAGCTCACTCCACTCCCAAACTCTCAGCTCACTCTTATCTCACACCAGTCCCAAACTCCCAACTCACTGTGATTTCTTTCTCCAGTCCCAAACTCCCAGCTCACACTGTTTCACTCCAGTCCTAAACTCCCAGCTCACTCTGATTTCTCATTTCTGTCCAATACTCTCAACTCACTCTCATCTTTCACACCTGTCCCAAACTGTCAGCTCACTCTCACGTCTCACTTCACTCCCAAACTGCCAGCTCACTCTATCTCACTCCAATCCCAAGCTTCCAGCCCACTCTGATTTCTCTCTCCACTCCCAAACTCCTGACTCACTCTGATTTCTCACTAAACTCCTGGCTCACTCTCATTTCTCACTCCAGTCCCAAGCTCCCAGTTCACTCTCCCTCACACCAGTCCCAAACTCACAGCTCACTCTGATATCTCACACCAGTCCCAAATTCCCAGCTCACACTGTCTCACTCCAGTCCTAAACTCCCTCACTCTGATTTGTTACTCCAGTCCCAAACTCCCAGCTCACAGATTTCTCACTCCAGTACCAACTCCCAGCTTACTCAAATTTCTTACTGCAGTCCAAAACTCCTGGCTCACTCTGATTTCTCACGCCAGTCTCAAACTGCCAGCTCACTCTGATATTTCACTCTTTCTCACTCCAGTCCTAAACTCCCAGCTCACTCTGATTTCTCACTCCAGTCCCAAACTCCCGACTCACCCCGATTTCTCACTAAGCACCCAGCTCACTCTGACTTCTCACTCCAGTCCCAAACTAGCAGTTTACTCTGTCTCACTCCAGTCCCAAACTTACACCTCACTCAAATTTCTCACTCCGGTCCGAAACTCACAGCTTACTCCGATTCCTCACTCAGTCCCAAACTCCCAGCTCACTCTCTCTCACTTCAGTCCCAAATTCCCAGCTCACTCTGACATCTCACTCCAGTCCCAAACTGCCAGATCACTCTATCTCACTCCGATTCCAAACTCCCAGCTCACTCTGATTTCTGACTCCAGTCCCAAACTCCCAGATCACTCTGATTTTTCCCTCCAGTCCCAAACTCCCAGTTCACTCTGGATTTCTCACTCCAGTCCCAAACTCCCATCTCTCTGTGATTTCTCTAGTCCCAAACTCCCAGCTCACTCTGATCTTTCACTCCACTCCACTGCCAAAATGCAAGCTCACTCTATCTCACTCCAATCCCAAACTCCCAGTTCACTATGATTTTTCACTTCAGTCCCAAACTCCTAGCTCACTCTATCTTGCCCAAGTCCCAAACTATCTGCTCACTCTCATTTCTCTCTCCACTCTCAAACTCCAAACTCACTCTGACATCTCACTCCAGTCCCAACCTCCCAGCTCACTCTGATATAACACTCCAGTCCCAAACTCCCATTTCAATCTGATATCTCGTACCAGTCCCAAACTCTCAACTCACGGTGATTTCTCACTCTGATTTCTCGCTTCACTACCAAACCCCAGTTCTCTCAGATTTCTCACTTCAGCCCCAAACTCCTAGCTCACTCTATCTCACTCGACTCCCAAACTATCAGCTCACTCTCATGTCTCTCTCCACTCCCAAACACAGCTCACTCTATCTCACACCAGTCCCAAATTCCCAGCTCACACTGTCGCTCTCCAGTCCCATACTCCAAGTTCGCACTGATTTCTCACTCCATTTCCTAACTCCCAGCTCACGCTGATATCTCACTCCAGTCCCAACCTCCCAGCTCACTCTGATATCTCACTCCAGTCCCAAACTCCCATGTCAATCTGATATCTCATACCAGTCCCAAACTTTCAACTCACTGTGATTTCTCACTCCAGTCCCAAACTCCCAGCTCACACTGTTTTACTCCAGTCACAGACTCCCAACTCACTCTGATCTTTCACACCAGTCCCAAACTATCAGCTCACTCTCATTTCTCACTCCACTCCCAAACTGCAGGCTCTCTCTATCTCACTCAAATCTCAAACTCCCAGTTCACTCTGATTTCTCACTTCACTACCAAATCCCAGTTCTCTCAGATTTCTCACTTCAGCCCCAAACTCCTAGCTCACTCTATCTCACTCGACTCCCAGACTATCAGCTCACTCTCATGTCTCTCTCCACTCCCAACTCACTGCTCACTCTCTCACTCCAGTCCCAAACTCCCAGCTCACACTGTCGCTCGCCAGTCCCATACTCCAAGCTCACACTAATTTCTCACTCCATTTCCTAACTCCCAGATCACACTGATATCTCACTCCTGTCCCAGATTCCCAGCTCACTCTGATGTCTTACTCCAGTCCCACATTCCCAGCTCACTCTGATATCTCACTCCAGTCCCAAACTCCTAGCTCACTGTGATATCTCTCTCCAGTCCCAACTTCCCAGCTCACTATGATCTTTCACGCCAATCCCAAACTATCAGCTCACTCCACTCCCAAACTCTCAGCTCACTCTCATTTCTCACTCCACTCCCAATCTGCCAGCTCACACTATCTCACTCCAATCCCAAGCTTCCAGCTCACTCTGATTTCTCACTCCACTCCCAAACTCCCAGTTCACTCTGATTTCTCACTTCACTCCCTAACTACTAGCTCACTCTGTCTCACTCCAGTACCAAACTATCAGCTCACTCTCATTTCTCTCTCCACTCCCAAACTCCCGACTCACTCTGATTTCTCACTAAACTCCTGGCTCACTCTCATTTCTCACTCCAGTCCCAAACTCCCAGCTCACTCTGACTTCTCACTCCAGTCCCAAACTCCCGACTCACCCCGATTCCTCACTAAACACCCAGCTCACTCTGATTTCTCACTCCAGTCCCAAACTCCCAGCTCACTCTGTCTCGATCCAGTCCCAAATTCCCAGCTCACTCTGATATCTCACTCCAGTCCCAAACTGCCAGATCACTCTCTCTCACTCCAATCCCAAACTCCCAGATCACTCTGATTTCTCACTCCAGTCCCAAACTCCCAGTTCACTCTTGATTTCTCACTCCAGTCCCAAACTCCCAACTCCCTCGATTTCACTCCAGTCCCAAACTCCCATCTCTCTCTGATTTCTCTAGTCCAAAACTCCCAGCTCACTCTGATCTTTCACACCAGTCCCAAACTATCAGCTCACTCCCATTTCTCACTCCACTCCACTCCACTCCTAAACTGCAAGCTCACTCTATCTCACTCCAATCCCAAACTCCCAGCTCACTCTGATTTTTCACTCCAGTCCCAAACTAGCAGTTCACTCTGTCTCACTCCGGTCCCAAACTCACAGCTCACTCAAATTTCTCACTCCAGTCCCAAACTCACAGCTCACTCCGATTCCTCACTTCAGTCCCAAACTCCCAGCTCACTCTCTTTCACTTCAGTCCCAAATTCCCAGCTAACTCTGACATCTCACTCCAGTCCCAAACTGCCAGATCATTCTATCTCACTCCGATCCCAAACTCCCAGCTCACTCTGATTTCTCACTCCAGTCCTAAACTCCCAGTTCACTCTTGATTTCTCACTTTAGTCCCACACTCCCAGCTCACTGGATTTCACTCCAGTCCCAAACTCCCATATCTCTGTGATTTCTCACTCCAGTCCCAAACTCCCAGCTCACTCTGATCTCTCAAACCAGTCTCAAACTATCAGATGACTCTCATTTCTCACTCCACTCCCAAACTCTCAGCTCACTCTATCTCACACACCAGTCCCAAACTCCCAACTCACTGATTTCTCACTCCAGTCCCAAACTCCCAGCTCACACTCTTTTACTCCAGTCCCAAACTCCCAACTCACTCTGATCTTTCACACCAATCCCAAATTCCCAGCTCACTCTGATATCTCACGCCAGTCCCAAACTGCCAGATCACTCTATCTCACTGCAATTCCAAACTTCCAAATCACCCTGATTTCTTACTCCAGTCCCAAACTCCCAGTTCACTCTTGATTTCTCACTCCAGTCCCAAACTCCCAACTCACTCGATTTCACTCCAGTCCCAAAGTCCCAACTCTCTGTGATTTCTGCAGTCCCAAACTCCCAGCTCACTCTGATCTTTCACACCAGTCCCAAACTATCAGCTCACTCTCATTTCTCACTTCACTCCACTCCCAAACTGCAAACTCACTCTATCTCACTCCAATCCCAGACTGCTAGTTCACTCTGATTTCTCACTTCACTCCCAAACCCCAGTTCTCTCAGATTTCTCACTTCAGCCCCAAACTCCTAGCTCACTCAATCTCACTCGAGTCCCAAACTATCAGCTCACTCTCATGTCTCTCTCCACTCCCAAACTCACAGCTCACTCTATCTCACACCAGCCCAAATTCCCAGCTCACACTGTCGCTCTCCAGTCCCATACTCCAAGCTCACACTGATTTCTCACTCCATTTCCTAACTCCCAGATCACACTGATATCTCACTCCTGTCCCAGATTCCCAGCTCACTCTGATTTCTTACTCCAGTCCCACATTCCCAGCTCACTCTGATTTCTCACTCCACTCCCAAACTCCCAGTTCACTCTGATTTCTCAGTTCAGTTCCTAACTCCTAGCTCACTCTGTCTCACTCCAGTACCAAACTATCAGCTCACCCTCATTTCTCTCTCTACTCCCAAACTCCCGAATCACTCTGATTTCTCTCTAAACTCCCTGGCTCACTCTCATTTCTCACTCCAGTCCCAAACTCCCAGCTCACTCTAACTTCTCACTCCAGTCCCAAACTCCCGACTCACCCCGATTCCTCACTGAACACCCAGCTCACTCTGATTTCTCACTCCAGTCCCAAACTAGCAGCTCACTCCAATTCCTCACTCCAGTTCCAAACTCCCAGCTCACTCTCTCTCACTTCAGTCCCAAATTCCCAGCTCACTCTGACATCTCACTCCAGTCCCAAACTGCCAGATCATTCTATCTCACTCCGATCCCAAAACTCCCAGCTCACTCTGATTTCTCACTCCAGTTCTAAACTCCCAGTTCACTCTTGATTTCTCACTCTAGCCCCACACTCCCAGCTCACTCGATTTCACTCCAGTCCCAAACCCCTATATCTCTGTGACTTCTCACTCCAGTCACAAACTCCCAGCTCACTCTGATCTCTCAAACCAGTCCCAAACTATCAGATGACTCTCATTTCTCACTCCACTCCCAAACTGTCAGCTCACTCTATCTCACACACCAGTCCCAAACTCCCAACTCATTGATTTCTCACTCTAGTCCAAACTCCCAGCTCACACTCTTTTACTCCAGTCCCAAACTCCCAACTCACTCTGATCTTTCACACCAGTCCCAGATTCCCAGCTCACTCCGATATCTCACTCCAGTCCCAAACTGTCAGACCACTCTATCTCACTGCAATCTCAAACTCCCAAATCACTCTGATTTCTCACTCCAGTCCCAAACTCCCAGTTCACTCTTGATTTCTCACTCCAGTCCCAAACTCCCAACTCACTCGATTTCACTCCAGTTCCAAAGTCCCATCTCTCTGTGATTTCTGCAGTCCCAAACTCCCAGCTCACTCTGATCTTTCACACCAGTCCCAAACTATCAGCTCACTCTCATTTCTCACTCCACTCCACTCCTAAACTGCAAGCTCACTCTATCTCACTCCAATCCCAAACTCCCAGTTCACTCTGATTTCTCACTTCAGTTCCAAACTCCTAACTCACTCTATCTTGCTCCAGTCCCAAACTGTCTGCTCACTCTCATTTCTCTCTCCACTCTCAAACTCACAGCTCACTCTGACATCTCACTCCAATCCCAAACTCCCAACTCATTCTGATATCTCACTCCATTTCCTCACTCCCAGCTCACACTGATATCTCACTCCAGTCTCAACCTCCTAGCTCACTCAGATATCTCACTCCAGTCCCAAACTCCCATCTCAATCTGATATCTCACTCCAGTCCCAAACTACCAACTCACTCTGATCTTTCACACCAGTCCCAAACTATCAGCTCACTTTCATTTCTCACTCCACTCCCAAACTGCAGGCTCTCTCTGTCTCACTCAAATCCCAAACTCCCAGTTCACTCTGATTTCTCACTTCACTCCCAAACCCCAGTTCAATCAGATTTCTCACTTCAGTCCCAAACTCCTAGCTCACTCTATCTCACTCGAGTCCCAAACTATCAGCTCACTCTCATGTCTCTCTCCACTACCAGACTCACAGCTCACTCTATCTCACACCAGTCCCAAATTCCCAGCTGACACTGTTACACTCCAGTCCCAAACTCCCAGCTCACACTGATTTCTCACTCCAGTTCCAATCTCCCAGCTCACTTGGACTTTTCACTCCAATCCCAAAACTCCCAGGTCACTGTGATTTCTTACTCCAGTCCTAAACTCCCCACTCACCCTGATATCTCACTCCATTTCCTAAATCCCAGCTCATACTATCTCACTCCAGTCCCAGATTCCCAGCTCACTCTGATTTCTCACTCCAGTCCTAAACTCCCAGCTCACTCTGATATCTCATCCCAGTCGCAAACTCCTGAGCTCACTGTGATATCTCTCTCCAGTCCCAACTTCCCAGCTCGCTCTGATCTTTCACGCCTATCCCAAACTATCTGCTCCTCCTCCCTAACTCCCAGCTCACTCTATCTCACACCAGTCCCAAACTCCCAACTCACTGTGATTTCTTACTCAATTCCAAACTCCCAGCTCACACTGTTTCCTCCAGTCTCAAACTCCCAGCTCACTCTGATTTCTCATTTCAGTCCGTCTCCCAACTCACTCTGATCTTCTCACCAGTCCCAAACTATCAGCTCACTCTCATTTCTCACTCCACTCCCAAACAGCCAGCTCACTCTGTCTCACTCCAATCCCAAGCTTCCAGCTGACTCTGATTTCTCACTCCACTCCCAAACTCCCAGTTCACTCTGATTTCTCACTTCAGTCCCAAATTCCCAGCTCACTCTGATTTCTCACTCCAGTCCCAAACTAGCAGTTCACTCTGTCTCACTCCGGTCCCAAACTCACAGCTCACTCAAATTTCTCACTCCAGTCCCAAACTCACAGCTCACTCCGATTCCTCACTTCAGTCCCAAACTCCCAGCTCACTCTCTTTTACTTCAGTCCCAAATTCCCAGCTAACTCTGACATCTCACTCCAGTCCCAAACTGCCAGATCATTCTATCTCACTCCGATCCCAAACTCCCAGCTCACTCTGATTTCTCACTCCAGTCCTAAACTCCCAGTTCACTCTTGATTTCTCACTTTAGTCCCACACTCCCAGCTCACTGGATTTCACTCCAGTCCCAAACTCCCATATCTCTGTGATTTCTCACTCCAGTCCCAAACTCCCAGCTCACTCTGATCTCTCAAACCAGTCTCAAACTATCAGATGACTCTCATTTCTCACTCCACTCCCAAACTCTCAGCTCACTCTATCTCACACACCAGTCCCAAACTCCCAACTCACTGATTTCTCACTCCAGTCTCAAACTCCCAGCTCACACTCTTTTACTCCAGTCCCAAACTCCCAACTCACTCTGATCTTTCACACCAATCCCAAATTCCCAGCTCACTCTGACATCTCACTCCAGTCCCAAACTGCCAGATCATTCTATCTCACTCCGATCCCAAACTCCCAGCTCACTCTGATTTCTCACTCCAGTTCTAAACTCCCAGTTCACTCTTGATTTCTCACTCTAGCCCCACACTCCCAGCTCACTCGATTTCACTCCAGTCCCAAACCCCCATATCTCTGTGACTTCTCACTCCAGTCCCAAACTCCCAGCTCACTCTGATCTCTCAAACCAGTCCCAAACTATCAGATGACTCTCATTTCTCACTCCACTCCCAAACTGTCAGCTCACTCTATCTCACACACCAGTCCCAAACTCCCAACTCATTGATTTCTCACTCTAGTCCAAACTCCCAGCTCACACTCTTTACTCCAGTCCCAAACTCCCAACTCACTCTGATCTTTCACACAGTCCCAAATTCCCAGCTCACTCCGATATCTCACTCCAGTCCCAAACTGTCAGACCACTCTATCTCACTGCAATCTCAAACTCCCAATCACTCTGATTCTCACTCCAGTCCCAAACTCCCAGTTCACTCTTGATTTCTCACTCCAGTCCCAAACTCCCAACTCACCGATTTCACTCCAGTCCCAAAGTCCCATCTCTCTGTGATTTCTGCAGTCCCAAACTCCCAGCTCACTCTGATCTTTCACACCAGTCCCAAACTATCAGCTCACTCTCATTTCTCACTCCACTCCACTCCTAAACTGCAAGCTCACTCTATCTCACTCCAATCCCAAACTCCCAGTTCACTCTGATTTCTCACTTCAGTTCCAAACTCCTAACTCACTCTATCTTGCTCCAGTCCCAAACTGTCTGCTCACTCTCATTTCTCTCTCCACTCTCAAACTCACAGCTCACTCTGACATCTCACTCCAATCCCAAACTCCCAACTCATTCTATCTCACTCCATTTCCTCACTCCCAGCTCACACTGATATCTCACTCCAGTCTCAACCTCCTAGCTCACTCTGATATCTCACTCCAGTCCCAAACTCCCATCTCAATCTGATATCTCACTCCAGTCCCAAACTACCAACTCACTCTGATCTTTCACACCAGTCCCAAACTATCAGCTCACTTTCATTTCTCACTCCACTCCCAAACTGCAGGCTCTCTCTGTCTCACTCAAATCCCAAACTCCCAGTTCACTCTGATTTCTCACTTCACTCCCAAACCCCAGTTCAATCAGATTTCTCACTTCAGTCCCAAACTCCTAGCTCACTCTATCTCACTCGAGTCCCAAACTATCAGCTCACTCTCATGTCTCTCTCCACTACCAGACTCACAGCTCACTCTATCTCACACCAGTCCCAAATTCCCAGCTGACACTGTCACACTCCAGTCCCAAACTCCCAGCTCACACTGATTTCTCACTCCAGTTCCAATCTCCCAGCTCACTTGGACTTTTCACTCCAATCCCAAAACTCCCAGGTCACTGTGATTTCTTACTCCAGTCCTAAACTCCCCACTCACCCTGATATCTCACTCCATTTCCTAAATCCCAGCTCATACTATCTCACTCCAGTCCCAGATTCCCAGCTCACTCTGATTTCTCACTCCAGTCCTAAACTCCCAGCTCACTCTGATATCTCACTCCAGTCGCAAACTCCTAGCTCACTGTGATATCTCTCTCCAGTCCCAACTTCCCAGCTCGCTCTGATCTTTCACGCCTATCCCAAACTATCTGCTCACTCCACTCCCTAACTCTCAGCTCACTCTATCTCACACCAGTCCCAAACTCCCAACTCACTGTGATTTCTTACTCAATTCCCAAACTCCCAGCTCACACTGTTTCACTCCAGTCTCAAACTCCCAGCTCACTCTGATTTCTCATTTCAGTCCGATACTCCCAACTCACTCTGATCTTTCACACCAGTCCCAAACTATCAGCTCACTCTCATTTCTCACTCCACTCCCAAACAGCCAGCTCACTCTGTCTCACTCCAATCCCAAGCTTCCAGCTGACTCTGATTTCTCACTCCACTCCCAAACTCCCAGTTCACTCTGATTTCTCACTTCAGTCCCAAACTCCCAGCTCACTCTGTCTCACTCCAGTACCAAACTATCAGCTCACCCTCATTTCTCTCTCCACTCCCAAACTCCCGACTCACTCTGATTTCTCACTAAACTCCTGGCTCACTCTCATTTCTCACTCCAGTCCCAAACTGCAGGATCTCCCTGTCTCACTCAAATCTCAAACTCCCAGTTCACTCTGATTCTCACATCACTCCCAAACCCCAGTTCTCTCAGATTTCTCACTTCGGCCCCAAACTCCTAGCTCACTCTATCTCACTCGAGTCCCAAACTATCAGCTCACTCTCATGTCTCTCTCCTCTCCAAGCTCACAGCTCACTCTATCACCCACCAGTCCCAAATTCCAGCTCACACTGTCGCTCTCAGTCCCATGGCCCAGCTCACCGATTTCTCACTCATTTCTAACTCCCAGCTCACTGATATCTCCTCCAGTCCCGGATTCCCAGCTAATTCTGATTTCTCACTCCAGTCCTACATTCCCAGCTCACTCTGATTTCTCACTCCAGTCCTACATTCCCAGCTCACTCTGATTTTTCACTCCAGTCCTAAACTCCCAGCTCACTCTGATATCTCACTCCAGTCCCAAACTCCTAGCTCACTGTGATATCTCTCTCCAGTCCCAACTTCCCAGCTCACTCTGATCTTTCATGCCATTCCCAAACTAGCAGCTCACGCCACTCCCAAACTCTCATCTCACTCTATCTCACACCAGTCCCAAATTCCCAGCTCACTCTGTCTCACTCCAGTCCCAAACTCCCACCTCACTCTCATTTCTTTCTCCAGTCCCAAACTCCCAGCTCACTGATTTCTCACTCCAGTACCAACTCCCACCTTACTCAGATTTCTTACAGTCCAAAACTCCCAGCTCACTCTGATTTCTCACTCCAGTTCCAAACTCCCGGTTCACTCTGATATCTCACGCCAGTCTCAAACTGTCAGCTCACTCTGTTATTTCACTCCAGTCCCAAACTGCCATCTCACTCTGTCTCACTCCAGTCCCAAACTTCCAGCTCACTCTGATGTCTCACTTCAGTCCCAAACTCCCAGCTCACTCTGATTTCTCACTCCAGTCCCAAATTCCCGATTCACCCCGATTTCTCACTAAACACCCAGCTCACTCTGATTTCTCACTCCAGTCCAAAACTACCAGTTCACTCTGATATCTCACGCCAGTCTCAAACTGTCAGCTCACTCTGATATTTCACTCCAGTCCCAAACTGCCATCTCACTCTGTCTCACTCCAGTCCCAAACTTCCAGCTCACTCTGATGTCTCACTTCAGTCCCAAACTCCCAGCTCACTCTGATTTCTCACTCCAGTCCCAAACTCCCGATTCACCCCGATTTCTCACTAAACACACAGCTCACTCTGACTTCTCACTCCAGTCCAAAACTACCAGTTCACTCTGTCTCACTCCAGTTCCAAACTCACAGCTCACTCAAATTTCTAACTCCAGTCCCAAACTCACAGCTCTCTCCGATTCCTCACTCCAGTCCCAAACTCCCAGGTCACTCTCTCTCACTTCAGTCCCAAATTCCCAGCTCACTCTGATGTTTCACTCCAGTCCCAAACTGCCAGATCACTCTATCTCACTCCAATCCCAAACTTCCAGCTCACTCTGATTTCTCACTCCAGTCCCAAACTCCCAGTTCACTCTTGATTTCTCACTCCAGTCCCAAACTCCCAACTCACTCGATTTTACTCCAGTCCCAAACTCCCATTTCTCTGTGATTTCTCCTGTCCCAAACTCCCAGCTCACTCTGATCTTTCACACCTGTCCCAAACTATTAGCTCACTCTCATTTCTCACTCCACTCCCAAACTCTAAACTCAGTCTATCTCACACCAGTCACAGACTTCCATCTCACTGTGATTTCTCACACCAGTCCCAAACTCCCACTCACTGTGATTTCTGCCTCCAGTCCCAAACTCCCAGCTCACACTATTTTACTCCAGTCCCAAACTCCAACTCACTCTGATCTTTCACACCAGTCCCAAATTATCAGCTCACTATCATTTCTACTCCACTCCCAAATTGTAAGCTCTCTCTGTCTCCACTCAAATCCCAAACTCCCAGACCACTCTGATTTCTCACTTCACTCCCAAACCCCAGTTCTCTCAATTTCTCACTTCAGTCCCAAACTCCTAGCTCACTCTATCTCACTTGAGTCCCAAACTATCAGCTCACTCTCATGTCTCTCTCCACTCCCAAACTCACAGCTCACTCTTTCTCACACCAGTCCCAAATTCCCAGCTCACACTGTCTCACTCCAGTCCCAAACTCCCACCTCACTCTGATTTCTTTCTCCAGTCCCAAACTCCCAGCTCACTGATTTCTCACTCCAGTACCAACTCCCACCTTACTCCAATTTCCTACAGTCCAAACTCCCAGCTCACTCTGATTTCTCCTCCAGTTCCAAACTCCGGTTCACTCTGATATCTCCGCCAGTCTCAAACTGTCAGCTCACTCTGATATTTCACTCCAGTCCCAAACTGCCATCTCACTCTGTCTCCTCCAGTCTCAAACTTCCAGCTCACTCTGATGTCTCACTTCAGTCCCAAACTATCAGCTCACTCTGATTTCTCACTCCAGTCCCAAACTCCCGATTCACCCCGATTTCTCACTAAACACCCAGCTCACTCTGATTTCTCACTCCAGTCCAAAACTAGCAGTTCACTCTGTCTCACTGCAGTCCCAAACTCACAGCTCACTCAAATTTCTCACTCCAGTCCCAAAGTCACAGCTCACTCTGATTCCTCACTCCAGTCCCAAACTCCCAGGTCATTCTCTCTCACTTCAGTCCCAAATTCCCAGCCCAGTCTGACATCTCACTCCAGTCCCAAACTGCCAGATCACTCTATCTCACTCCAATCCCAAACTTCCAGCTCACTCTGATTTCTCACTCCAGTCCCAAACTCCCAGTTCACTTTTGATTTCTCACTCCAGTCCCAAACTCCCAACTCACTCGATTTTACTCGTCCCAAACTCCCATCTCTCTGTGATTTCTCCTGTCCCAACCTCCCAGCTCACTCTGATCTTTCACACCTGTCCCAAACTATTAGCTCACTCTCATTTCTCACTCCACTCCCAAATTCTCAGCTCACTCTAACTCACACCAGTCACAAACTTCCATCTCACTGTGATTTCTCACACCAGTCCCAAACTCCCCACTCACTGTGATTTCTCACTCCAGTCCCAAACTCCCCACTCACTGTGATTTCTCACTCCAGTCCCAAACTCCCAGCTCACACTATTTTACTCCAGTCCCAAACTCCCAACTCATTCTGTCTCATTTGAGTCCCAAATTATCAGCTCACTCTCATGTCTCTCTCCACTCCCAAACTCACAGCTCACTCTTTCTCACACCAGTCCCAAATTCCCAGTTCACACTGTCGCACTCCAGTCCCAAACTCCCAGCTCACACTGATTTCTCACTCCAGTCCCAAACTCCAAGCTCACTCTGATTTCCCACTCCATTCCCAAACTCCCACTTCATGCTTAATTTCTCACTCCAGTCCCAAATTCCCACCTCACTCTGATTTCTTACTCCAGTCGCAAACTCCCAGCTCACTGATTTCTCACTCCAGTACCAACCTTCAGCTTACTCTAATTTTTTACTCCAGTCCAAAACTCCCGGCTCACTCTGATTTCTCACTCCAGTTCCAAACTCGCTGTTCACTCTGATATCTCACGCCAGTCTCAAACTCCCAGCTCACTCTGATATCTCACTCCAGTCCCAAACTGCCATCTCACTCTGTCTCACTCCAGTCCCAAACTCCGAGCTCACAGGGATTTCCCACTCCAGACCCAAACCCCCACCTCACTTGGACTTTTCACTCCAATCCCAAAACTCCGAGATCACTGTGATTTCTCACTCCAGTCCCAAACTCCCTACTCACTCTGATATCTTACTCCATTTCCTAACTCCCAGCTCACACTGATATCTCACTCCAGTCCCAAACTCCTAGCTCACTGTGATATCTCTCTCCAGTCCCAACCTCCCAGCTCACTCAGATCTTTCACTCCAGTTCCAAACTATCGGCGCACTCCACTCCCAAACTCTCACCTCACTTTTTCTCACACCAGTCCCAAACTCCCAACTCACTGTGCTTTCTTACTCCAGTCCCAAACTCCCAGCTCACACTGTTTCACTACAGTCCCAAACTCCCAGCTCATTCTGATTTCTCATTACAGTCCAATACTCCCAACTCACTATGATTTCTCACTCCACTCCCAAACTGCCAGCTCACTCTATCTCACTCCAATCCCTAGTTCCTACTTCACTCTGATTTCTCACTCCACTCCCAAACTCCCAGTTCGCTGTGATTTCTCACTCTAGTCCCAAACTCCTAGCTCACTCTCATTTCTCTCTCCACTCCCAAATTCCCAGCTCACACTGTTTCACTCCAGTCCCAAACTCCCAGTTCATGCTTGATTTCTCACGCCAGTCCCAAATTCCCACCTCACTGATTTGTTACTCCAGTCCCAAACTCCCATCCTATTGATTTCTGACTCCAGTACCAACTCCCAGCTTACTCTTAGTTCTTACTACAATCCAAAACTTCCAGCTCACTCTTATTTCTCACTCCAGTCCCAAACTCCCGATTCACCCCGATTTCTCACTAAACACCCAGCTCACTCTGATTTCTCACTCCAGTCCAAAACTACCAGTTCACTCTGATATCTCACGCCAGTCTCAAACTGTCAGCTCACTCTGATATTTCACTCCAGTCCCAAACTGCCATCTCACTCTGTCTCACTCCAGTCCCAAACTTCCAGCTCACTCTGATGTCTCACTTCAGTCCCAAACTCCCAGCTCACTCCTGTTTCTCACTCCAGTCCCAAACTCCGATTCACCCGATTTCTCACTAAACACTCACCTCACTCTGTTTCTCCTCCAGTCCAAAACTACCAGTTCACTCTGTCTCCTCCAGTCCCAAACTCACAGCTCACTCAAATTTCTAACTCCAGTCCCAAACTCAAGCTCTCTCGATTCCTCACTCCAGTCCCAAACTCCCAGGTCCTCTCTCCACTTCAGTCCCAAATTCCCAGCTCACTCTGACGTTTCACTCCAGTCCCAAACTGCCAGATCACTCTATCTCACTCCAATCCCAAACTTCCAGCTCACTCTGATTTCTCACTCCAGTCCCAAACTCCCAGTTCACTCTTGATTTCTCACTCCAGTCCCAAACTCCCAACTCACTCGATTTTACTCCAGTCCCAAACTCCCATTTCTCTGTGATTTCTCCTGTCCCAAACTCCCAGCTCACTCTGATCTTTCACCTGTCCCAAACTATTAGCTCCTCTCATTTCACTCCTCCCAAACTCTAAACTCAGTCTATCTCACACCAGTCACAGACTTCCATCTCACTGTGATTTCTCACCAGTCCCAAACTCCCCACTCACTGTGATTTCTCGCTCCAGTCCCAAACTCCCAGCTCCACTATTTTACTCCAGTCCCAAACTCCCAACTCACTCTGATCTTTCAACCAGTCCCAAATTATCAGCTCACTATCATTTCTCACTCCACTCCCAAATTATAGCTCTCTCTGTCTCCTCAAATCCCAAACTCCCAGTTCACTCTGATTTCTCACTTCACTCCCAAACCCCAGTTCTCTCAGATTTCTCACTTCAGTCCCAAACTCTGCTCACTCTATCTCACTTGGTCCCAAACTATCAGCTCACTCTCTGTCTCTCTCCACTCCCAAACTCACAGCTCACTCTTTCTCACCAGTCCCAAATTCCCAGCTCACCTGTCTCTCCAGTCCCAAACTCCACCTCACTCTGATTTCTTTCTCAGTCCCAAACTCCCAGCTCACTGATTTCTCACTCCAGTACCAACTCCACCTTACTCAATTTCTTCTACAGTCCAAAACTCCCAGCTCACTCTGATTTCTCACTCCAGTTCCAAACTCCGTTCACTCTGATATCTCCGCCAGTCTCAAACTGTCAGCTCACTCTGATATTTCCTCCAGTCCCAAACTGCCATCTCACTCTGTCTCACTCCAGTCTCAAACTTCCAGCTCCTCTGATGTCTCACTTCAGTCCCAAACTACAGCTCACTCTGATTTCTCACTCCAGTCCCAAACTCGATTCACCCGATTTCTCACTAAACACCCAGCTCACTCTGATTTCTCACTCCAGTCAAAACTAGCAGTTCCTCTGTCTCACTGCAGTCCCAAACTCCCAGCTCACACTATTTTACTCCAGTCCCAAACTCCCAACTCATTCTGTCTCACTTGAGTCCCAAACTATCAGCTCACTCTCATGTCTCTCCACTCCCAAACTCACAGCTCACTCTTTCTCACACCAGTCCCAAATTCCCAGCTCACACTGTCGCACTCCAGTCCCAAACTCCCAGCTCACTGATTTCTCACTCAGTCCCAAACTCCAAGCTCACTCTGATTTCCTCCATTCCCAAACTCCACTTCATGCTTAATTTCTCCTCAGTCCCAAATTCCCAGATCACTCTGTCTCACTCAGTCCCAAATTCCCAGCTCACTCTGATATCTCACTCCACTCCCAAACTCCCAGATCACTCTGTCTCACTCCAGTCCCAAATTCCCAGCTCACTCTGATATCTCACTCCACTCCCAAACTGCCAGATCTCTCTATCTCACTCCAATCCTAAACTCCCACCTCTTTCTGATTTCTCACTCCAGTCACAAACTCCCAGCTCACTCGATTTCACTACAGTCCCAAACTCCCATCTCTCCGTGATTTCTCAATCTAGTCCCAAACTCCCAATTCACTCTGATCTTTCACACCAGTCCCAAACTATCAGCTCACTCTCATTTCTCACTCCACTCCACTCCCAAACTGCAAGCTCACTCTATGTCACTCCAATCCCAAACTTCCAGTTCACTCTGATTTCTCACTTCAGTCTCAAACTCCTAGCTCACTCTGTCTCGCTCCAGTCCCAAACTATCTGCTCACTCTCATTTCTCTCTCCACTCCCAAACTCCCACCTCACTCTGACATCTCACTCCATTCCCAAACTCCCAACTCACTCTGATATCTCACTCCATTTCCTCACTCCTAGCTCACACTGATATCTTACTCCATTCCCAACCTTCCAGCTCACTCTAATATCTCACTCCAGTCCCAAACTCTCATCTCAATCTGATATCTCATACCAGTCCCAAACTCTCAACTCACTGTGATTTCTCACTCCAGTCTCAAACTCCCAGCTCACACTGTTTTACTCCAGTCCCAAACTCCCAACTCACTCTGATCTTTCACACCAGTCCCAAATTATCAGCTCACTATCATTTCTCACTCCACTCCCAAATTGTAAGCTCTCTCTGTCTCACTCAAATCCCAAACTCCCAGTTCACTCTGATTTCTCACTTCACTCCCAAACCCCAGTTCTCTCAGATTTCTCACTTCAGTCCCAAACTCCTAGCTCACTCTATCTCACTTGTGTCCCAAACTATCAGCTCACTCTCATGTCTCTCCTCCCAAACTCACATCACTCTTTCTCACAGTCCCAAATTCCCAGCTCACACTGTCTCACTCCAGTCCCAAGCTCCCACCTCACTCTAGGTTGCTCTCCCAGTCCCAAACTCCCAGCTCACTGATTTCTCACTCCAGTACCAACTCACCTTACTCAAATTTCTTACTACAGTCCAAAACTCCCAGCTCACTCTGATTTCTCACTCCAGTTCCAAACTCGTTCACTCTGATATCTCACGCCAGTCTCAAACTGTCAGCTCACTCTGATATTTCACTCCAGTCCCAAACTGCCATCTCCTCTGTCTCCTCCAGTCTCAAACTTCCAGCTCACTCTGATGTCTCACTTCAGTCCCAAACTCCCAGCTCACTCTGATTTCTCACTCCAGTCCCAAACTCCGATTCACCCGATTTCTCACTAAACACCCAGCTCACTCTGATTTCTCCTCCAGTCCAAAACTACCAGTTCACTCTGTCTACTGCAGTCCCAAACTCACAGCTCACTCAAATTTCTAACTCCAGTCCCAAACTCACAGCTCTCTCGATTCCTCTACTCCAGTCCCAAACTCCCAGGTCACTCTCTCACTTCAGTCCCAAATTCCCAGCTCACTCTGACGTTTCCTCCAGTCCCAAACTGCCAGATCACTCTATCTCACTCCAATCCCAAACTTCCAGCTCACTCTGATTTCTCCTCAGTCCCAAACTCCCAGTTCACTCTTGATTTCTCACTCCAGTCCCAAACTCCCAACTCACTCAATTTTACTCAGTCCCAAACTCCATTTCTCTGTGATTTCTCCTGTCCCAAACTCCCAGCTCACTCTGATCTTTCACACCTGTCCCAAACTATTAGCTCACTCTCATTTCTCCTCCCTCCCAAACTCTAAACTCAGTCTATCTCACCAGTCACAGACTTCCATCTCACTGTGATTTCTCCACCAGTCCCAAACTCCCCACTCACTGTGATTTCTGCTCCAGTCCCAAACTCCCAGCTCACACTATTTACTCCAGTCCCAAACTCCCAACTCACTCTGATCTTTCACACCAGTCCCAAATTATCAGCTCACTATCATTTCTCACTCCACTCCCAAATTGTAGCTCTCTCTGTCTCCTCAAATCCCAAACTCCCAGTTCACTCTGATTTCTCACTTCCTCCCAAACCCCAGTTCTCTCAGATTTCTCACTTCAGTCCCAAACTCCTTGCTCACTCTATCTCACTTGAGTCCCAAACTATCAGCTCACTCTCATGTCTCTCTCCACTCCCAAACTCACAGCTCACTCTTTCTCACACCAGTCCCAAATTCCCAGCTCACACTGTCTCACTCCAGTCCCAAACTCCCACCTCACTCTGATTTCTTTCTCCAGTCCCAAACTCCCAGCTCACTGATTTCTCACTCCAGTACCAACTCCCACCTTACTCAAATTTCTTACTACAGTCCAAAACTCCCAGCTCACTCTGATTTCTCACTCCAGTTCCAAACTCCAGTTCCTCTGATATCTCACGCCAGTCTCAAACTGTCAGCTCACTCTGATATTTCCTCCAGTCCCAAACTGCCATCTCCTCTGTCTCCTCCAGTCTCAAACTTCCAGCTCACTCTGATGTCTCACTTCAGTCCCAAACTACCAGCTCACTCTGATTTCTCACTCCAGTCCCAAACTCCCGATTCACCCCGATTTCTCACTAAACACCCAGCTCACTCTGATTTCTCACTCCAGTCCAAAACTAGCAGTTCACTCTGTCTCACTGCAGTCCCAAACTCCCAGCTCACACTATTTTACTCCAGTCCCAAACTCCCAACTCATTCTGTCTCACTTGAGTCCCAAACTATCAGCTCACTCTCATGTCTCTCCACTCCCAAACTCACAGCTCACTCTTTCTCACACCAGTCCCAAATTCCCAGCTCACACTGTCGCACTCCAGTCCCAAACTCCCAGCTCACACTGATTTCTCACTCCAGTCCCAAACTCCAAGCTCACTCTGATTTCCCACTCCATTCCCAAACTCCCACTTCATGCTTAATTTCTCACTCCAGTCCCAAATTCCCAGATCACTCTGTCTCACTCCAGTCCCAAATTCCCAGCTCACTCTGATATCTCACTCCACTCCCAAACTCCCAGATCACTCTGTCTCACTCCAGTCCCAAACTCCCAGCTCACTCTGATTTCTCACTCCAGTCCCAAACTCCCGATTCACCCCGATTTCTCACTAAACACCCAGCTCACTCTGATTTCTCGCTCCAGTCCAAAACTACCAGTTCACTCTGTCTCACTCCAGTCCCAAACTCACAGCTCACTCAAATTTCTAACTCCAGTCCCAAACTCACAGCTCTCTCCGATTCCTCACTCCAGTCCCAAACTCCCAGGTCACTCTCTCTCACTTCAGTCCCAAATTCCCAGCTCACTCTGACGTTTCACTCCAGTCCCAAACTGCCAGATCATTCTATCTCACTTCAATCCCAAACTTCCAGCTCACTCTGATTTCTCACTCCAGTCCCAAACTCCCAGTTCACTCTTGATTTCTCACTCCAGTCCCAAACTCCCAACTCACTCGATTTTACTCCAGTCCCAAACTCCCATTTCTCTGTGATTTCTCCTGTCCCAAACTCCCAGCTCACTCTGATCTTTCACACCTGTCCCAAACTATTAGCTCACTCTCATTTCTCACTCCACTCCCAAACTCTAAACTCAGTCTATCTCACACCAGTCACAGACTTCCATCTCACTGTGATTTCTCACACCAGTCCCAAACTCCCCACTCACTGTGATTTCTCGCTCCAGTCCCAAACTCCCAGCTCACACTATTTTACTCCAGTCCCAAACTCCCAACTCACTCTGATCTTTCACACCAGTCCCAAATTATCAGCTCACTATCATTTCTCACTCCACTCCCAAATTGTAAGCTCTCTCTGTCTCACTCAAATCCCAAACTCCCAGTTCACTCTGATTTCTCACTTCACTCCCAAACCCCAGTTCTCTCAGATTTCTCACTTCAGTCCCAAACTCCTAGCTCACTCTATCTCACTTGAGTCCCAAACTATCAGCTCACTCTCATGTCTCTCTCCACTCCCAAACTCACAGCTCACTCTTTCTCACACCAGTCCCAAATTCCCAGCTCACACTGTCTCACTCCAGTCCCAAACTCCCACCTCACTCTGATTTCTTTCTCCAGTCCCAAACTCCCAGCTCACTGATTTCTCACTCCAGTACCAACTCACCTTACTCAAATTTCTTACTACAGTCCAAAACTCCCAGCTCACTCTGATTTCTCACTCCAGTTCCAAACTCGAGTTCCTCTGATATCTCACGCCAGTCTCAAACTGTCAGCTCACTCTGATATTTCACTCCAGTCCCAAACTGCCATCTCACTCTGTCTCACTCCAGTCTCAAACTTCCAGCTCACTCTGATGTCTCACTTCAGTCCCAAACTACCAGCTCACTCTGATTTCTCCTCCAGTCCCAAACTCCCATTCACGATTTCTCACTAAACACCAAGCTCCTCTGATTTCTCACTCCAGTCCAAAACTAGCAATTCCTCTGTCTCACTGCAGTCCCAAACTCCCAGCTCACTATTTTACTCAGTCCCAAACTCCCAACTCATTCTGTCTCACTTGAGTCCCAAACTATCAACTCCTCTCATGTCTCTCCACTCCCAAACTCACAGCTCCTCTCTCACCAGTCCCAAATTCCCAGCTCACACTGTCGCACTCCAGTCCCAAACTCCCAGCTCACACTGATTTCTCACTCCAGTCCCAAACTCCAAGCTCACTCTGATTTCCCACTCCATTCCCAAACTCCCACTTCATGCTTAATTTCTCACTCCAGTCCCAAATTCCCAGATCACTCTGTCTCACTCCAGTCCCAAATTCCCAGCTCACTCTGATATCTCACTCCACTCCCAAACTCCCAGATCACTCTGTCTCACTCCAGTCCCAAACTCCCAGCTCACTCTGATTTCTCACTCCAGTCCCAAACTCCCGATTCACCCCGATTTCTCACTAAACACCCAGCTCACTCTGATTTCTCACTCCAGTCCAAAACTACCAGTTCACTCTGTCTCACTCCAGTCCCAAACTCACAGCTCACTCAAATTTCTAACTCCAGTCCCAAACTCACAGCTCTCTCCGATTCCTCACTCCAGTCCCAAACTCCCAGGTCACTCTCTCTCACTTCAGTCCCAAATTCCCAGCTCACTCTGACGTTTCACTCCAGTCCCAAACTGCCAGATCACTCTATCTCACTCCAATCCCAAACTTCCAGCTCACTCTGATTTCTCACTCCAGTCCCAAACTCCCAGTTCACTCTTGATTTCTCACTCCAGTCCCAAACTCCCAACTCACTCATTTTACTCAGTCCCAAACTCCCATTTCTCTGTATTTCTCCTGTCCCAAACTCCCAGCTCACTCTGATCTTTCACACCTGTCCCAAACTATTAGCTCACTCTCATTTCTCACTCCACTCCCAAACTCTAAACTCAGTCTATCTCACACCAGTCACAGACTTCCATCTCACTGTGATTTCTCACACCAGTCCCAAACTCCCCACTCACTGTGATTTCTCGCTCCAGTCCCAAACTCCCAGCTCACACTATTTTACTCCAGTCCCAAACTCCCAACTCACTCTGATCTTTCACACCAGTCCCAAATTATCAGCTCACTATCATTTCTCACTCCACTCCCCAAATTAAAGCTCTCTGTCTCCTCAAATCCCAAACTCCCAGTTCACTCTGATTTCTCCTTCACTCCCAAACCCCAGTTCTCTCAGATTTCTCACTTCAGTCCCAAACTCCTAGCTCACTCTATCTCACTTGAGTCCCAAACTATCAGCTCACTCTCATGTCTCTCTCCACTCCCAAACTCACAGCTCATTCTTTCTCACACCAGTCCCAAATTCCCAGCTCACACTGTCTCACTCCAGTCCCAAACTCCCACCTCACTCTGATTTCTTTCTCCAGTCCCAAACTCCCAGCTCACTGATTTCTCACTCCAGTACCAACTCCCACCTTACTCAAATTTCTTACTACAGTCCAAAACTCCCAGCTCACTCTGATTTCTCACTCCAGTTCCAAACTCCCGGTTCACTCTGATATCTCACGCCAGTCTCAAACTGTCAGCTCACTCTGATATTTCACTCCAGTCCCAAACTGCCATCTCACTCTGTCTCACTCCAGTCTCAAACTTCCAGCTCACTCTGATGTCTCACTTCAGTCCCAAACTACCAGCTCACTCTGATTTCTCACTCCAGTCCCAAACTCCCGATTCACCCCGATTTCTCACTAAACACCCAGCTCACTCTGATTTCTCACTCCAGTCCAAAACTAGCAGTTCACTCTGTCTCACTGCAGTCCCAAACTCCCAGCTCACACTATTTTACTCCAGTCCCAAACTCCCAACTCATTCTGTCTCACTTGAGTCCCAAACTATCAGCTCACTCTCATGTCTCTCCACTCCCAAACTCACAGCTCACTCTTTCTCACACCAGTCCCAAATTCCCAGCTCACACTGTCGCACTCCAGTCCCAAACTCCCAGCTCACACTGATTTCTCACTCCAGTCCCAAACTCCAAGCTCACTCTGATTTCCCACTCCATTCCCAAACTCCCACTTCATGCTTAATTTCTCACTCCAGTCCCAAATTCCCAGATCACTCTGTCTCACTCCAGTCCCAAATTCCCAGCTCACTCTGATATCTCACTCCACTCCCAAACTCCCAGATCACTCTGTCTCACTCCAGTCCCAAATTCCCAGCTCACTCTGATATCTCACTCCACTCCCAAACTGCCAGATCTCTCTATCTCACTCCAATCCTAAACTCCCACCTCTTTCTGATTTCTCACTCCAGTCACAAACTCCCAGCTCACTCGATTTCACTACAGTCCCAAACTCCCATCTCTCCGTGATTTCTCAATCCAGTCCCAAACTCCCAGTTCACTCTGATCTTTCACACCAGTCCCAAACTATCAGCTCACTCTCATTTCTCACTCCACTCCACTCCCAAACTGCAAGCTCACTCTTTCTCACTCCAATCCCAAACTTCCAGTTCACTCTGATTTCTCACTCCAGTCCCAAACTATCTGCTCACTCTCATTTCTCTCTCCACTCCCAAACTCCCACCTCACTCTGACATCTCACTCCATTCCCAAACTCCCAGCTCACTCTGATCTCTCTCCAGTCCCAAACTCCCAGCTCACTCTCATTTCTCACCATCCCAAACTCCAGCTCACTCTCATGTCTCTCCAGTCCCAAACTCTCATCTCAATCTGATATCTCATACCAGTCCCAAACTCCAGCTCACTGTGATTTCTCACTCCAGTCTCAAACTCCCAGCTCACACTGTTTTACTGCAGACCCAAACTCCCAACTCACTATGATCTTTCACACCAGTCCCAAACTATCAGCTGACTCTCATTTCTCACTCCACTCCCAGACTGCAAGCTCTCTCTGTCTCACTCAAATCCCAAACTAACAGTTCACTCTGATTTCTCACTTCATTCCCTAACCCCAGTTCTCTCAGATTTCTCACTTCAGTCCCAAACTCCTAGCTCACTTGGACTTTTCACTCCAATCCCAAAACTCCCAGGTCACTGTGATTTCTCACTCCAGTCCTAAACTCCCTACTCACCCTGATATCTCACTCCATTTCCTAACTCCCAGCTCACACTGATATCTCACTCCCGTCCCAGATTCCCAGCTCACTCTGATTTCTCACTCCAGTCTCAGATTCCTAGTTCACTCTGATTTTTCACTCCAGTCCCAAACTCCTAGCTCACTGAGATATCTCTTTCCAGTCCCAACCTCCCAGCTCACTCCGATCTTTCATGCCAATCCCAAACTATCAGCTCACTCCACTCCCAAACTCTCAGCTCACTCTAGCTCACACCAGTCCCAAACTCCCAACTCACTGTAATTTCTTACTCCAGTACCAAATTCCCAGCTCAAACTGTTTCACTCCAGTCCCAAACTCCCAGCTCACTCTCATTTCTCATTTCAGTCCAATACTCCCAACTCACTCTGATCTTTCACACCAGTCCCAAACTATCAGCTTACTCTCATATCTCACTCCACTTCCAAACTGCCAGCTCACTCGATCTTACCCTAATCCCAAGCTTCCAGCTCACTCTGATTTCTCACTCCACTTCCAAACTCCCAGTTCACTCTGATTTCTCACTTCAGTCCTAAACTCCCAGCTCACTCTGATATCTCACTCCAGTACCAAACTATCAGCTCACCCTCATTTCTCTCTCCACTCCCAAACTCCCGACTCACTCTGATTTCTCACTAAACTCCTGGCTCACTCTCATTTCTCATTTCAGTCCAATACTCCCAACTCACTCTGATTTTTCACACCAGTCCCAAACTATCAGCTTACTCTCATATCTCACTCCACTCCCAAACTGCCAGCTCACTCGATCTTACCCTAATCCCAAGCTTCCAGCTCACTCTGATTTCTCACTCCACTCCCAAACTCACAGCTCACTCTGATATCTCACACCAGTCCCAAATTCCCAGCTCACACTGTCTCACTCCAGTCCCGAACTCCCACCTCACTCTGATTTCTTTCTCCAGTCCCAAACTCCCAGCTCACTGTTTTCTCACTCCAGTACCAACTCCCAGCTTAATCAAATTTCTTACTACAGTCCAAAACTCCTGGCTCACTCTGATTTCTCACTCCAGTTCCAAACTCCCGGTTCACTCTGATATCTCACTCCAGTCTCAAACTGCCAGCTCACTCCGATATTTCACTCCAGTCCTAAACTGCCATCTCACTCTGTCTCACTCCAGTCCCAAACTCCCAGCTCACTCTGATGTCTCACTTGACTCCCAAACTCTCAGCTCACTCTGATTTCTCACTCCAGTCCCAAACTCCCGACTCAACCCGATTTCTCAATAAACACCCAGCTCACTCTGATTTCTCACTCCACTCCCAAACTAGCAGTTTGCTCTGTCTCACTCCAATCCCAAACTCACACCTCACTCAAATTTCTCACTCCAGTCCCAAACTCCCAGCTCACTCTGATGTCTCACTCCAGTGCCAAACTCCCAGCTCACTCTGATCTTTCACACCAGTCCCAAACTATCAGCTCACTCTCATTTCTCACTCCACTCCCAAACTGCAAGCTCTCTCTGTCTCACTCTAATCCCAAACTCCCAGTTCACTCTGATTTCTCACTCTATTCCCAAGCTCCTAGCTCACTCTGATATCTCACACCACTCCCGAATTCCCAGCTCACACTGTCTCAATCCAGTCCCAAACTCCCAGCTCACTCTAATTTCTTACTCCAGTCCCAAACTCCCAGCTCACTGATTTCTCACTCCACTACCAGCTCCCTGTTCATTCTGATATCTCACGCCAGTCTCAAACTCCCAGCTCACTGTGATGTCTCACTCTGTCTCACTCCAGTCCGAAACTCCCAGCTCACTCTGATGTCTCACTAAAGTCCCAAACTCGCAACTCACTCTGATATCTGACTGCAGTCCCAAACAGCCAGCTCACTTTATCTCACTCCATTCCAAAACTTCCACCTCATTCTGATTTTTCACTCCATTCTCAAACTTCCAGCTCACTCTGATTTCTCACTCCTGTCCCAGACTAACAGTTCTCTCTGATTTCTCACTCTAGTCCCAAACTCCTAGCTCACTGATTTCTCACTCCAGTACCAAATTCCTGTTCACTCTGATATATCACGCCAGTCTCAAATTCCCAGTTCACTCTAATATCTCACTCCAGTCCCAAACTCCCAGCTCACTCTCTCTCACTCCAGTCCCAAACTCACAGTTCACTCTGATGTCTCACTTCTGTCGCAAACTCCCAGCTCACTCTGATTCCTCACTCCAGTCCCAAACTCCCAGATCACTCTGTCTCACTCCAGTCCCAAATTCCCAGCTCACTCTGATGTCTCACTCCACTCCCAAACTGCCAGATCTTTCTATCTCACTCCAATCCTAAACTCCCACCTCTTTCTGATTTCTCACTCCAGTCACAAGCTCCCAGCTCACTCGATTTCACTACAGTCCCAAACTCCCATCTCTCCGTGATTTCTCAATCCAGTCCCAAACTCCCAGTTCACTCTGATCTTTCACAACAGTCCCAAACTATCAGCTCACTCTCATTTCTCACTCCACTCCACTCCCAAACTGCAAGCTCACTCTATGTAACTCCAATCCCAAACTCCCAGTTCACTCTGATTTCTCACTTCAGTCCCAAACTCCTAGCTTACTCTGTCTCGCTCCAGTCCCAAACTATCTGCTCACTCTCATTTCTCTCTCCACTCCCAAACTCCCAGCTCATTCTGACATCTCACTCCAGTCCCAGACTCCCAACTCACTCTGATATCTCACTCCATTTCCTCACTCCTGGCTTACACTGATATCTTACTCCATTCCCAACCTTCCAGCTCACTCTAATATCTCACTCCAGTCCCAAACTCTCATCTCAATCTGATATCTCATACCAGTCCCAAACTCTCAACTCACTGTGATTTCTCACTCCAGTCTCAAATTCCCAGCTCACACGTTTTGCAGTCCCAAACTTCCAACTCCTCTGATCTTTCACCCAGTCCCAAACTATCAGCTCACTCTCATTTCTCATTCCACTCCCAAACTGCAAGCTCTCTCTTTCTCACTCACATCCCAAACTCCCAGTTCACTCTGATTTCTCACTTCATTCCCAAACCCCACTTCTCTCAGATTTCTCACTTCAGTCCCAAACTCCTAGCTCACTTGGACTTTTCACTCCAATCCCAAAACTCCCAGGTCACTGTGATTTCTCACTCCAGTCCTAAACTCCCTACTCACCTGATACCTCACTCCATTTCCTAACTCCCAGCTCACACTGATATCTCACTCCAGTCCCAGATTCCCAGCTCACTCTGATTTCTCACTCCAGTCTCAGATTCCCAGTTCACTCTGATTTTTCACTCCAGTCCTAAACTCCCAGCTCACTCTGATATCTCACTCCAGTCCCAAACTCCTAGCTCACTGAGATATCTCTCTCCATTCCCAACCTCCCAGCTCACTCTGATCTTTCATGCCAATCCCAAACTATCAGCTCACTCCACTCCCAAACTCTCAGCTCACTCTAGCTCACACCAGTCCCAAACTCCCAACTCACTGTGATTTCTTACTCCAGTCCCAAACTCCCAGCTCACACTGTTTCACTCCAGTCCCAAACTCCCAGCTCACTCTCATTTCTCATTTCAGTCCAATACTCCCAACTCACTCTGATCTTTTACACCAGTCCCAAACTATCAGCTCACTCTCATATCTCACTCCACTCCCAAACTGCCAGCTCACTCGATCTTACCCCAATCCCAAGCTTCCAGCTCACTCTGATTTCTCACTCCACTTCCAAACTCCCAGTTCACTCTGATTTCTCACTTCAAACCTAAACTCCCAGCTCACTCTGATATCTCACTCCAGTACCAAACTATCAGCTCACCCTCATTTCTCTCTCCACTCCCAAACTCCCGACTCACTCTAATTTCTCACTAAACTCCTGGCTCACTCTCATTTCTCACTCCAGTCCCAAACTCCCAGTTCACTCTGTCTCACTCCACTCCCAAACTCACAGCTCACTCTGATATCTCACACCAGTCCCAAATTCCCAGCTCACACTGTCTCACTCCAGTCCCGAACTTCCACCTCACTCTGATTTCTTTCTCCAGTCCCAAACTCCCAGCTCACTGATTTCTCACTCCAGTACCAACTCCCAGCTTAATCAAATTTCTTACTACAGTCCAAAACTCCCAGCTCACTCTGATTTCTCACTCAATTCCAAACTCCGTTCACTCTGATATCTCACTCCAGTCTCAAACTGCCAGCTCACTCGATATTTCACTCCAGTCCCAAACTGCCATCTTACTCTGTCTCACTCCAGTCCCAAACTCCCAGCTCACTCTGATTCTCACTCCAGTCCCAAACTCCAGCTCACTGATTTCTCACTCCAGTCCCAAACTCCTAGCTCACTCTGATTTCTCACTCAATCCCAACTCCACACTCCTCCCAAACTAGCAGTTCCTCTGTCTACTCCAGTCCCAAACTACACCTCACTCAAATTTCTCACTCCAGTCCCAAACTCCCAGCTCACTCTGATTTCTCACTCCAGTGCCAAACTCCCAGCTCACTCTGATCTTTCACACCAGTCCCAAACTATCAGCTCACTCTCATTTCTCACTCCACTCCCAAACTGCAAGCTCTCTCTGTCTCACTCTAATCCCAAACTCCCAGTTCACTCTGATTTCTCACTTCACTCCCAAACCCCAGTTCTCTCAGATTTCTCACTTCAGTCCCAAATTCCTAGCTCCTTCTATCTCACTTGAGTCCCAAACTATCAGCTCACTCTCATGTCTCTCTCCACTCCCAAACTCACAGCTCACTCTATGTCACACCAGTCCCAAATTCCCAGCTCACACTGTCACACTCCAGTCCCAAACTCCCAGCTCACACTGATTTCTCACTCCAGTCCCAAACTCCCAGCTCACTCTGCTTTCTCACTCCATTACCAAACTCCCAGTTCACGCTTGATTTCTCACTCCAGTCCCAAATTCTCACCTCACTCTGATTTCTTACTCCAGTCCCAAACTCCCAGCTCACTGATTTCTCACTCCAGTACCAACCTTCCAGCTTCTTTTTTCCACTCTGATTATCTCCAGTCTCAAACTCCCTGCTCACTCTGATATCTCACTCCAGCCCCAAACTGCCATCTCACTCTGTCTCACTCCAGTCCCAAACTCCCAGCTCACAGGGATTTCTTACTCCGGACCCAAACCCCCAGCTCACTTGGACTTTTCACTCCAATCCCAAAACTCCCAGATCACTGTGATTTCTTACTCCAGTCCCAAACTCCCTTCTCACTCTGATATCTCACTCCATTTCCTAACTCCCAGTTCACACTGATATCTCACTCCAGACCCAAACTCCTAGCTCACTGTGATATCTCTCTCCAGTCCCAACCTCCCAGCTCACTCAGATCTTTCACACCAGTTCCAAACTATCAGCTCACTCCACTCCCAAAATCTCACCTCACTTTATCTCACACCATTCCCAAACTCCCAACTCACTGTCCTTTCTTACTCCAGTCCCAAACTCTCAGCTCACATTGTTTCACTGCAGTCCCAAACTCCCAGCTCATTCGGATTTCTCATTACAGTACAATACTCCCAACTCACTCTGATATTTCACACCACTCCCAAACTGCCAGCTCACTCTTTCTGACTCTAATCCCAAGTTCCCACTTCACTCTGATTTCTCACATCACTCCCAAACTCACAGTTCACTGTAATTTCTCACTTCCGTCCCAAACTCCTAGCTCACTCTATCTCACTCCAGTCCCAAACTATCAGCTCACTCTCATTTCTCTCTCCACTCCCAAATTCTCAGCTCACTCTATCTCACAACAGTCCCAAACTCCCAATTCACTCTGATTTCTCACTCCAGATCCAAAACTCACAGCTCACTCAGGAATCTCACTCAGTCCCAAACTAACAACTCCTCTGATATCTCACACAGTCCCAAACTCCCAGCTCACTGTCTCACTCTAGTCCCAAACACCCAGCTCACTCTGATTTCTCACTCCAGTCCTAAATTCCCAGCTCACTCTGATTTCTCACTCCAGTCCCAAATTCCCAGTTCATGCTTAATTTCTCACTCCAGTCCCAAATTCCCACCTCACTGATTTCTTACTCCAGTCCCAAACTCCCAGCTCATTGATTTCTCACTCCAGTACCAACTCCCAGCTTACTCTAATTTCTTACTACAGTCCAAAACTCCTGGCTCACTCTGATTCCTCACTCCAGTTCCAAACTCCCTGTTCACTCTGATATCTCACGCCAGTCTTAAACTCCCAGCTCACTCTGATATCTCACTCTAGTCCAAAACTGCCATCTCACTCTGTCTCACTCCAGTCCTAAACTCCCACCTCACTCTGATATCTCACTTCAGTCCAAAACTCCCAGCTCACCCTGATTTCTCACTAAACTCCCAGCTCACTCTGATTTCTCACTCCAGTCCCAAATTGCCAGATCACTCTATCTCACTCCAATCCCAAACTCCCAGCTCACTCTGATTTCTCACTCCAGTGCCAAACTCCCAGCTCACTCTGATCTTTCACACCAGTCCCAAACTATCAGCTCACTCTATCTCATGCCAGTCCCAAACTCCCAACTCACGGTGATTTCTTACTCCTGTCCCAAACTCCCAGCTCGCACTGTTTCACTCCAGTCCCAAACTCCCAGCTCACTCTGATTTCTCATTCCAGTCCAATACTCCCAATTCACTCTCATCTTTCACACCAGTCCCAAACTATCAGCTCACCCTCATTTGTCACTCCACTCCCAAACGGCCAGCTCACTCTATCTCACTCCAATCCCAAACTCCTAGCTCACTCTTATTTCTCACTCCGCTCCCAAACTCCGAGTTCACTCAGATTTCTCACTTCAGTCCCAAACTCCTAGCTCACTCTATCTCACACCAGTCCCAAACTATCAGCTCGCTCTCATTTCTCTCTCTCCACTCCCAAACTCTCAGCTCACTCTGTCTCACACCAGTTGCAAATTCCCAACTCACTCTCATTTCTCACTCCTGTACAAACTCACACCTCACTCTGATTTCTCACTCCATTCCCAAACTCCTACTCACTCTGATATCTCACACCATTCCCAAATTCCCAGCTCACACTGTCTCAATCCAGTCCCAAACTCCCAGCTCACCCTAATTTCTTACTCCAGTCCCAAACTCCCAGCTCACTGATTTCTCACTCCAGTACCAGCTCCCTGTTCATTCTGATATCTCACGCCAGTCTCAAACTCCCAGCTCACTCTGATATCTCACTCTGTCTCAGTCCAGTCCGAAACTCAAAGCTCACTCTGATGTCTCACTCCAGTCCCAGACTCGCAACTCACTCTGTCTCACTGCAGTCCCAAACAGCCAGCTCACTTTATCTCACTCCAGTCAAAAACTCACAGCTCATTCTAATTTTTCCCTCCATTCTCAAACTTCCAGCTCACTCTGATTTCTCATTCCCATCCCAGACTAATAGTTCTCTCTGATTTTTCACTCTAGCCCCAAACTCCTACCTCACTGATTTCTCACTCCAGTGCCAACTCCCTGTTCACTCTGATATCTCATGCCAGTCTCAAACTCCCAGCTCACACTGATATCTCACTCCAGTTCCAGATTCCCAGCTCACTCTGATTTCTCACTCCAGTGTCAGATTCCCAGTTCACTCTGATTTTTCACTCCAGTCCTAAACTCCCGGCTCACCCTGATATCTCACTCCAGTCCCATACTCCTAGCTCACTGAGATATTTCTCTCCAGTCCCAACCTTCCAGCTCACTCCGATCTTTCACGCCAATTCCAAACTATCAGCTCACTCCACTCCCAAACTCTCAGCTCACTCTAGCTCACACCAGTCCCAAACTCCCAACTCACTGTGATTTCTTACTCCAGTCCCAAACTCCCAGCTCACACTGTTTCACTCCAGTCCCAAACTCCCAGTTCACTCTCATTTCTCATTTCAGTCCAATACTCCCAACTCACTCTGATCTTTCACAACAGTCCCAAACTATCAGCTCACTCTCATATCTCACTCCACTCCCAAACTGCCAGCTCACTCTTTCTGACTCTAATCCCAAGTTCCCACTTCACTCTGATTTCTCACACCACTCCCAAATTCACAGTTCACTGTAATTTCTCACTTCATTCCCAAACTCCTAGCTCACTCTAGCTCACTCCAGTCCCAAACTATCAGCTCACTCTCATTTCTCTCTCCACTCCCAAATTCTCAGCTCACTCTATCTCACACCGGTCACAAACTCCCAACTCACTCTGATATCTCACTCCAGTCCCAAACTATCAGCTCACTCTCATTTCTCTCTCCACTCCCAAATTCTCAGCTCACTCTATCTCACACCAGTCCCAAACTATCAGCTCACTCTCATTTCTCTCTCTCCACTCCCAAACTCTCAGCTCACTCTGTCTCACACCAGTCGCAAATTCCCAACTCACTCTCATTTCTCACTCCTGTACAAACTCACACCTCACTCTGATTTCTCACTCCATTCTCAAACTCCTAGCTCACTCTGAAATCTCACACCATTCCCAAATTCCCAGCTCACACTGTCTCAATCCAGTCCCAAACTCCCAGCTCACCCTAATTTCTTATTCCAGTCCCAAACTCCCAGCTCACTGATTTCTCACTCCAGTACCAGCTCCCTGTTCATTCTGATATCTCACGCCAGCCTCAAACTCCCAGCTCACTCTGATATCTCACTCTGTCTCAGTCCAGTCCGAAACTCAAAGCTCACTCTGATGTCTCACTCCAGTCCCAGATGCGCAACTCACTCTGATATCTCACTGCAGTCCCAAACAGCCAGCTCACTTTATCTCACTCCAGTCAAAAACTTCCAGCTCATTCTAATTTTTCACTCCATTCTCAAACTTCCAGCTCACTCTGATTTCTCATTCCCATCCCAGACTAACAGTTCTCTCTGATTTCTCACTCTAGTCCCAAACTCCTACCTCACTGATTTCTCACTCCAGTGCCAACTCCCTGTTCACTCTGATATCTCATGCCAGTCTCAAACTCCCAGCTCACACTGATATCTCACTCCAGTTCCAGATTCCCAGCTCAGTCTGATTTCTCACTCCAGTCTCAGATTCCCAGTTCACTCTGATTTTTTCACTCCAGTCCTAAACTCCCGGCTCACTCTGATATCTCACTCCAGTCCCATACTCCTAGCTTACTGAGATATTTCTCTCCAGTCCCAACCTCCCAGCTCACTCCGATCTTTCACGCCAATTCCAAACTATCAGCTCACTCCACTCCCAAACTCTCAGCTCACTCTAGCTCACACCAGTCCCAAACTCCCAACTCACTGTGATTTCTTACTCCAGTCCCAAACTCCCAGCTCACTCTCATTTCTCATTTCAGTCCAATACTCCCAACTCACTCTGATCTTTCACACCAGTCCCAAACTATCAGCTCACTCTCATATCTCACTCCACTCCTAAACTGTCAGCTCACTCTTTCTGACTCTAATCCCAAGTTCCCACTTCACTCTGATTTCTCACACCACTCCCAAATTCACAGTTCACTGTAATTTCTCACTTCATTCCCAAACTCCTAGCTCACTCTATCTCACTCCAGTCCCAAACTATCAGCTCACTCTCATTTCTCTCTCCACTCCCAAATTCTCAGCTCACTCTATCTCACACCGGTCACAAACTCCAAACTCACTCTGATATCTCACTCCAGTCCCAAACTATCAGCTCACTCTCATTTCTCTCTCCACTCCCAAATTCTCAGCTCACTCTTATCTCACACCAGTCCCAAACTATCAGCTCACTCTCATTTCTCTCTCTCCACTCCCAAACTCTCAGCTCACTCTGTCTCACACCAGTCCAAATTCCCAACTCACTCTCATTTCTCACTCCTGTACAAACTCACACCTCACTCTGATTTCTCACTCCATTCCCAAACTCCTAGCTCACTCTGATATCTCACACCATTCCCAAATTCCCAGCTCACACTGTCTCAATCCAGTCCCAAACTCCCAGCTCACCCTAATTTCTTACTCCAGTCCCAAACTCCCAGCTCACTGATTTCTCACTCCAGTACCAGCTCCCTGTTCATTCTGATATCTCACGCCAGTCTCAAACTCCCAGCTCACTCTGATATCTCACTCTGTCTCAGTCCAGTCCAAAACTCAAAGCTCACTCTGATGTCTCACTCCAGTCCCAAACTCGCAACTCACTCTGATATCTCACTGCAGTCCCAAACAGCCAGCTCACTTTATCTCACTCCAGTCAAAAACTTCCAGCTCATTCTAATTTTTCACTCCATTCTCAAACTTCCAGCTCACTCTGATTTCTCATTCCCATCCCAGACTAACAGTTCTCTCTGATTTCTCACTCTAGCCCCAAAACTCCTACCTCACTGATTTCTCACTCCAGTGCCAACTCCCTGTTCATTCTGATATCTCATGCTAGTCTCAAACTCCCAGCTCACACTATCTCACTCCAGTTCCAGATTCCCAGCTCACTCTGATTTCTCACTCCAGTCTCAGATTCCCAGTTCACTCTGATTTTTCACTCCAGTCCTAAACTCCCGGCTCACTCTGATATCTCACTCCAGTCCCATACTCCTAGCTCACTGAGATATCTCTCTCCAGTCCCAACCTCCCAGCTCACTCCGATCTTTCACTCCAATCCCAAACTATCAGCTCACTCCACTCCCAAACTCTCAGCTCACTCTAGCTCACACCAGTGCCAAACTCCCAACTCACTGTGATTTCTTACTCCAGTCCCAAACTCCCAGCTCACACTGTTTCACTCCAGTCCCAAACTCCCAGCTCACTCTCATTTCTCATTTCAGTCCAATACTCCCAACTCACTCTGATCTTTCACACCAGTCCCTAACTATCCGCTCACTCTCATATCTCACTCCACTCCCAAACTGCCAGCTCACTCAATCTTACCCCAATCCCAAGCTTCCAGCTCACTCTGATTTCTCACTCCACTCCCAAACTCCCAGTTCACTCTGATTTCTCACTTCATTCCCAAACTCCTAGCTCACTCTGTCTCACTCCAGTACCAAACTATCAGCTCACCCTCATTTCTCTCTCCACTCCCAAACTCCCGACTCACTCTGATTTCTCACTAAACTCCTGGCTCACTCTCATTTCTCACTCCAGTCCCAAATTCCCAGTTCACTCTGTCTCACTCGAGTCCCAACTCACAGCTCACTCTGATATCTCACACCAGTCCCAAATTCCCAGCTCACACTGTCTCACTCAAGTCCCAAACTCCCACCTCACTCTGATTTCTGTGTCCAGTCCCAAACTCCCAGCTCACTGATTTCTCACTCCAGTACCAACTCCCAGCTTAATCAAATTTCTTACTACAGTCCAAAACTCCCAGCTCACTCTGATTTCTCACTCCAGATCAAAACTCCCGGTTCACTCTGATATCTCACTCCAGTCTCAAACTGCCAGCTCACTCTGATATTTCACTCCAGTCCCAAACTGCCATCTCACTCTGTCTCACTCCAGTCCCAAACTCCCAGCTCACTCTGATGTCTCACTTGAGTCCCAAACTCCCAGCTCACTCTGATTTCTCACTTCAGTCCCAAACTCCTGACTCAACCTGATTTCTCACTAAACACCCAGCTCACTCTGATTTCACACTCCACTCCCAAACTAGCAGTTCACTCTGTCTCACTCCAGTCCCAAACTCACACCTCACTCAAATTTCTCACTCCAGTCCCAAACTCCCAGCTCACTCTGATTTCTCACTCCGGTGCCAAACTCCCAGCTCACTCTGATCTTTCACACCAGTCCCAAACTATCAGCTCACTCTCATTTCTCACTCCACTCCCAAACTGCAAGCTCTCTCTGTCTCACTCAAATCCCAAACTCATAGAAACATAGAAACATAGAAACATAGAAGTTGATGGCAGATAAGGACCGCAAGGCCCATCCAGTCTGCCCATTTCTTTTTCTACCTTATAAATGTGCCATCGGCCTTTGCTCTGTCAGTGGCCTATCTATTCATAGTCATTTGTATTGCTTCCTTATGCCTATCCCATGCCTGTTTGAAGCCCTGCACTGTATTCATAGCCACCACTTCTTGTGGTAAGCCATTCCATGCATCCACCACCCTTTCTGTGAAAAATTTCCTCACATTCCCTTAATCACTCCCTCTAATCTCATGCTGTGTTCTCTTGTCCTGCTATTTTCTTATATTTAAACATAGTTAGACTCTTTCACCTTGTTTATTCCTTAAGGTGTTTGAATGCTCGATCATATCACCTGTCTCCTCCTTTGCTCAAGGGTATACATATTGAGCTCCGTTAATCTGTCCTCATATGTCTTCTGATGCAGTCCCTGCACCATTTTGGTTGCCCTTCTCTGGACTGCCTCAATTTGGTTAATGTCCTTGTGAAGGTGTGGCCTCCAATACTGCCGCAGTACTCAGATGGGGCCTAACCAGTGTCTTGTACAGAGGATTATTGCACTCCTCTTCGACTTGTGATACCCCTGCTATTGCACTAACACCCCCCTAGCCTTACCTACTGCTTTGGGAGGTCTGCTTGGATGATTTTGGGTCATCAGTGATGATGATGCCCAAGTCTCTTTCTTCCTTTGTGACTGCTAGCAACTCCCTCCCAGCCTATAGGTGGCTTCAGGTTTCTCTTCCCTATGTGCATGATTTTGCACTTCTTTGCATTAAATCCAGTTGCACTCTTCTGACCATTCTGCTAGTTTGTCAGATCTCTTCTCATTCTGCCCACCCTATCTGGATCATCTACTCTGTTGCAGATCTTGGTGTCATCTGCAAACAGACAAGCCTTACCCTCTAGTCCATCTGCAAGGTCACTAATGAAGATGTTGAAGAGACTGGCCCCAGGACTGATCCCTGGTACCCCTTGTGACTTGCATCTCTTCTGACTGATACCATTTACCACCACTCTGTTTTCTGCCCGCCAACCAGTTTGCCACCCAGTTGACCAACTTCCCGGCCCACCCGAGCCTACCCAGCTTATTTATCAATCTTCTATGTGGAACAGTGTCAAAAGCTTTGCTGAAGTCAAGGTAGGCGACATCAACTCTCCCCTTGGTCCACCACTCTGGTTACCAGTCAAAAAATCTATGAGATTAGTTTGACAGGACCTTCCTTTGTAAACCCATGCTGTCTTGGTCCTGTGCCCTATGGATTCCAGGTGTTGCACTATCCTTTCCTTAAGGAGTGCCTCCATAATCTTGCCCACTACTGAGGTTAGACTGACGGTCTGTAGTTCCCCGCCTCCTCCCTGCTACCACTTTTGTGGCAGGATCAAATAAGCCCTTCTCCAGTCTTCTGGGACCTCTCCTGTGCTCAGAGACTCACTAAACAATTCTGCTAATGGCGCTGCTAGTTCCTCCTTTGGCTCCTTAGAGTACCCTGGGATGTATGCCATCAGGTCCCATTGCCTTATCCACCCTGAGCTTAGCAAGCTCTTGTAGGACCCTTTCTTTTGTGAAGGGAGTGCTCACCTCCTCCCCCTGTGTCCATGATGCTGAGCTGTGGGCCTGCCCTACCTTCTCTTCAGTAAATACTGAGCAAAAGTATCTATTTAGGATAGATGCTTTTCGGGTCCTCCTCCTCACATGCTCCCTTTTTCTCCATTAATAGCAATACCCTTCTGGACTTTCTCCTTTCATTAATGTATCTATAAAAGTCTTGTCACCTTCTTTTACTGTTAGTGCTAGTGTTTCCTCAGTTTGGGACTTTGCCTGCCTTACTGCCTTACCTGCTTCCCATAGGGCAGTTTGGTATGCCTCCCTATCTTCATCCCGCTGTGTTCCTTATATTTCTGAAGGCCAGCCTTTTGGCTCTGACCTTTTCTGCTACTGTATTTGAGAACCAAAGTGGTTTCCTTCTTCTTTCACTTCCTTTCTGTCTAACACAATGGATTGCTTCAAGTATTGCATCCTTAATGCTTGCCCACTTTGCCTGTACCCCCTCACCTGTGTTTCTTTTTGCCAGGGCTAGCTTAACTCTGTTGGCCATCTTATCAAAGTCAGCTCCTCTGAAGTCCCATATTTTTGCCTTGGAATGGGATGATTTAGATGTAGTAGCCAAATTGAACCATACCCAGTTCACTCTGATTTCTCACTTCACTCCCAAACCCCAGTTCTCTCAGATTTCTCATTTCAGTCACAAACTCCTAGCTCACTCTATCTCACTTCAGTCCCAAACTATCAGTTCACTCTCATGTCTCTCTCCACTCAGAAACTTACAGCTCACTCTATGTCACACCAGTCCCAAATTCCCAGCTCACACTGTCGCACTCCAGTCCCAAACTCCCAGCTCACAATGATTTCTCACTCCAGTCCCAAATTCACAGCTCACTCTGCTTTCTCACTCCATTACCAAACTCCCAGGTCATGCTTGATTTCTCACTCCAGTCCCAAATTCTCACCTCGCTCTGATTTCTTACTCCAGTCCCAAACTCCCAGCTCACTGATTTCTCACTCCAGTACCAACCCTCAGCTTACTCTAATTTTTTTCTCTCTGCTATCTCACGCCAGTCTCAAACTCCCAGCTCACTCTGATATCTCACTCCAGTCCCAAACTGCCATCTCACTCTGTCTCACTCCAGTCCCAAACTCCCAGCTCACAGGGATTTCTTACTCCGGACCCAAACCCCCAGCTCACTTGGACTTTTCACTCCAATCCCAAAACTCCCAGATCACTGTGATTTCTCACTCCAGTCCCAAACTCCCTACTCACTCTGATATCTCACTCCATTTCCTAACTCCCAGCTCACACTGATATCTCACTCCAGTCCCAAACTCCTAGCTCACTGTGATATCTCTCTCCAGTTCCAACCTCCCAGCTCACTCAGATCTTTCACACCAGTTCCAAACTATCAGCTCACTCCACTCCCAAAATCTCACCTCACTTTATCTCACACCAGTCCCAAACTCCCAACTCACTGTGCTTTCTTACTCCAGTCCCAAACTCTCAGCTCACATTGTTTCACTACAGTCCCAAACTCCCAGCTCATTCTGATTTCTCATTACAGTCCAATACTCCCAACTCACTTTGATCTTTCACACCATTCCCAAACTATCAGCTCACTCTCATTTCTCACTCCACTCCCAAACTGCCAGCTCACTCTTTCTGACACTAATCCCAAGTTCCCACTTCACTCTGATTTCTCACACCACTCCCAAACTGACAGTTCACTGTGATTTCTCACTTCAGTCCCAAACTCCTAGCTCACTCTATCTCACTCCAGTCCCATACTATCAGCTAACTCTCATTTCTCTCTCCACTCCCAAATTCTCAGCTCACTCTATCTCACACCGGTCCCAAACTCCCAACTCACTCTGATTTCTCACTCCCGTACATACTCCCAGCACACTCTGATTTCTCACTCCAATCCCAAATTCACACCTCACTCTGATTTTTCACTCCTTCCCAAACTCCTTGCTCACTCTGATATCTCACATCAGTCCCAAATTCCCAGCTCACACTGTCTCACTCCATTCCCAAACACCCAGCTCACTCTGATTTCTCACTCCAGTCCCAAATTCCCAGCTCACTCTGATTTCCCACTCCATTCCCAAACTCCCAGTTCACGCCTGATGTCTCACTCCAGTCCCAAATTCCCAGCTCACTGATTTCTTACTCCAGTCCCAAACTCCCAGCTCATTGATTTCTCACTCCACTACCAACCCCAGCTTACTCTAATTTCTTACTACAGTCCAAAACTCCCAGCTCACTCTGATTCCTCACTCCAGTTTCAAACTCCCTGTTCACTCTGATATCTCACGCCAGTCTCAAACTCCCAGCTCACTCTGATATCTCACTCTAGTACAAAACTGCCATCTCACTCTGTCTCACTCCAGTCCCAAACTCCCACCTCACTCTGATATCTCACTTCAGTCCAAAACTCGCAGCTCACCCTGATTTCTCACTAAACTCCCAGCTCACTCTGATTTCTCACTCCAGTCCCAAACTAACAGTTCACTCTGTCTCACTCCAGTCCCAAACTCACAGCTCACTCAAAGTTCTCACTCCAGTCCCAAACTGCCAGATCACTCTATCTCACTCCAATCCCAAACTAACAGCTCACTCTCATTTCTCACTCCACTCCCAAACTCTCAGCTCACTCTATCTCATGCCAGTCCCAAACTCCCAACTCACGGTGATTTCTTACTCCTGCCCCAAACTCCCAGCTCACACTGTTTCACTCCAGTCCCAAACTCCCAGCTCACTCTGATTTCTCATTCCAGTCCAATACTCCCAATTCACTCTCATCTTTCACACCAGTCCCAAACTATCAGCTCACCCTCATTTGTCACTCCACTCCCAAACTGCCAGCTCACTCTATCTCACTCCAATCCCAAACTCCTAGCTCACTCTTATTTCTCACTGTACTCCCAAACTCCGAGTTCACTCTGATTTCTCACTTCAGTCCCAAACTCCTAGCTCACTCTATCTCACTCCAGTCCCAAACTATCAGCTCACTCTCTTTTCCCTCTCTCCACTCCCAAACTCTCAGCTCAATCTGTCTCACACCAGTCGCAAACTCCCAACTCACTCTCATTTCTCACTCCCGTACAAACTCACACCTCACTCTGATTTCTCACTCCATTTTCAAACTCCTAGCTCACTCTGATATCTCACACCATTCCCAAATTCCCAGCTCACACTGTCTCAATCCAGTCCCAAACTCCCAGCTCACCCTAATTTCTTACTCCAGTCCCAAACTCCCAGCTCACTGATTTCTCACTTCAGTACCAGCTCCCTGTTCATTCTGATATCTCATGCCAGTCTCAAACTCCCAGCTCACTGTGATATCTCACTCTGTCTCACTCCAGTCCGAAACTCCCAGCTCACTCTGATGTCTCACTCCAGTCCTAAATCAGAACTCACTCTATCTCACTGCAGTCCCAAACAGCCAGCTCACTTTATCTCACTCCAGTCAAAAACTTCCAGCTCATTCTAATTTTTCACTCCATTCTCAAACTTCCAGCTCACTCTGATTTCTCATTCCCATCCCAGACCAACAGTTCTCTCTGATTTCTCACTCTAGCCCCAAACTCCTAGCTCACTGATTTCTCACTTCAGTGCCAACTACCTGTTCACTCTGATATCTCATGCCAGTCTCAAACTCCCAGCTCACTCTGATATCTCACTCCAGTCCCAAACTGCCATCTCACTCTGCCCCACTCCAGCCAGAAACTCCCAGCTCACTCAAATTTCACACTCCAGTCCCAAACTCCCAGCTCACTCTGTCTCACTCCAGTCCCAAATTCCCAGCTCGCTCTGATATCTCACTCTAGTCCCAAACTGCCAGATCTCTCTATCCCACTCCAATCCCAAACTCCCACCTCTCTCTAACTTCTCACTCCAGTCCCAAACCCCCAGCTCACTCGATTTCACTACAGTCCCAAACTCCCATCTCTCTGTGATTTCTCACTCCAGTCCCAAACTCCCAGCTCACTCTGATCTTTCACACCAGTCCCAAACTATCAGCTCACTCTCTTTTCTCACTCCACTCCACTCCCAAACTGCAAGCTCACTCTATCTCACTCCAATCCCAAACTCCCAGTTCACTCTCATTTCTCTCTCCACTCCCAAACTCCCAGCTCACTCTGACATCTCACTCCAGTCCCAAACTCCCAACTCACTCTGATATCTCACTCCATTTCCTCACTCCCAACTCACACTATCTCACTCCAGTCTCAACCTCCCAGCTCACTCTGATACCTCACACCAGTCCCAAACTCCCATCTCAACCTGATATCTCATACCAGTCCCAAATTCTCAACTCACTGTGATTTCTCACTCCAGTCCCAAACTCCCAACTCACACTGTTTTACTCCAGTCCCAAACTCCCAACTCACTCTGATCTTTCACACCAGTCCCAAACTATCAGCTCACTCTCATTTCTCACTCCACTCCCAAACTGCAAGCTCTCTCTGTCTCACTCAAATCCGAAACTCCCAGTTCACTATGATTTCTCACTTCACTCCGAAACTCCAGTTCTCTCAGATTCCTCACTTCAGTCCCAAACTCCTAGCTCACTCTATCTCACTCGAGTCCCAAACTATCAGCTCACTCTCATGTCTCTCTCCACTCCCAAACTCAAAGCTCACTTTATCTCACACCAGTCCCAAATTCCCAGCTCACACTGTCGCACTCCAGTCCCAAACTCCCAGCTCACACTGATTTCTCACTCCAGTCCTAAACTCCCAGCTCACTTGGACTTTTCATTCCAACCACAAAACTCCCAGGTCACTGTGATTTCTCACTCCAGTTCTAAACTCCCTGCTCACTCTGATATCTCACTCCAGTCCCAAACTCCTTGCTCACTGTGATATCTCTCTCCAGTCCCAACCTCCCAGCTCCCTCAGATATTTCACACCACTTCCAAACTATCAGCTCACTCCACTCTCAAACTCTCACCTCACTTTATCTCACACCAGTCCCAAACTCCCAACTCACTGTGCTCTCTTACTCCAGTCCCAAACTCTCAGCTCACACTGTTTCACTACAGTCCCAAATTCCCAGCTCATTCTGATTTCTCATTACAGTCCAATACTCCCAACTCACTCTGATCATTCACACCACTCCCAAACTATCAGCTCACTCTCATTTCTCACTCCACTCCCAAACTGCCAGCTCACTCTTTCTGACTCTAATCCCAAGTTCCCACTTCACTCTGATTTCTCACTCCACTCCCAAACTCACAGTTCACTGTGATTTCTCACTTCAGTCCCAAACTCCTAGCTCACTATGTCTCACTCCAGTCCCAAACTATCAGCTCACACTCATATCTCTCTCCACTCCCAAATTCTCCGCTCACTCTATCTCACAGCGGTCCCAAACTCCCAACTCACTCTGATTTCTCACTCCCGCACATACTCCCAGCTCACTCTGATTTCTCGCTCCAATCCCAAATTCACACCTCACTCTGATTTTTCACTCCTTCCCAAACTGCTAGCTCACTCTGATATCTCAAATCAGTCCCAAATTCCCTGCTCACACTGTCTAACTCCAGTTCCAAACACCCAGCTCACTCTGATTTCTTACTCCAGTCCCAAATTCCCAGCTCACTCTGATTTCTCACTCCATTCCCAAACTCCCAGTTCACGCTTGATTTCTCACTCCAGTCCCAAATTCCCACCTCACTGATTTCTTACTCCAGTCCCTAACTCCCAGCTCAATGATTTCTCACTCCAGTACCAACTCCCAGCTTACTCTAATTTCTTACTACAGTCCAAAACTCCCAGCTCACTCTGATTCCTCACTCCAGTTCCAAACTCCCTGTTCCCTCTGATATCTCACGCCAGTCTCAAACTCCCAGCTCACTCTGATATCTCTCTCTCTCTAGTCCAGAACTGCCATCTCACTCTGTCTCACTCCAGTCCCAAACTCCCACCTCACTCTCATATCTCGCTCCAGTCCAAAACTCCCAGCTCACCCTGATTTCTCACTAAACTCCCAGCTCACTCTGATTTCTCACTCCAGTGCCAAACTAACAGTTCACTCTGTCTCACTCCAGTCCCAAACTCACAGCTCACTCAAAGTTCTCATTCCAGTCCCAAACTGCCAGATCACTCTATCTCACTCCAATCCCAAACTCCCAGCTCACTCTGATTTCTCACTCCAGTGCCAAACTCCCAGCTCACTCTGATCTTTCTCACCAGTCCCAAACTATCAGCTCACTCTCATTTCTCACTCCACTCCCAAACTCTCAGCTCACTCTATCTCATGCCAGTCCCAAACTCCCAACTCACGGTGATTTCATACTCCTGTCCCAAACTCCCAGCTCACCGTCATTTGTCACTCCACTCCCAAACTTCCAACTCACTCTATCTCACCACAATCCCACACTCCCACCTCTCTCTGATTTCTCACTCCAGTTCCAAACTCCCAGCTTACTCGATTTCACTAAAGTCCCAAACTCCCCTCTCTCTGTGATTGCTCACTCCAGTCCCAAACTCCCAGCTCACTCTGATCTTTCACACCAGTCCCAAACTATCAGCTCACTCTCATTTCTCACTCCACTCCACTCCCAAACTGCAAGCTCACTCTATCTCACTTCAATCCCAAACTCTCAGTTCACTGATTTCTCACTTCAGTCCCAAACTCCTAGCTCACTCTATCTCGCTCCAGTCCCAAACTATCTGCTCACTCTCATTTCTCTCTCCACTCCCAAACTCCCAGCTCACTCTGACATCTCACTCCAGTCCCAAACTCCCAACTCACTCTGATATCTCACTCCATTTCCTCACTCCCAACTCACACTGATATCTCACTCCAGTCCCAACCTGCCAGCTCACTCTGATATCTCACTTCAGTCCCAAACTCCCATCTCAACCTGATATCTCATACCAGTCCCAAACTCTCAACTCACTGTGATTTCTCACTCCAGTCCCAAACTCCCAGCTCACACTGTTTTACTCCAGTCCCAAAATCCCAACTCACTCTGCTCTTTCACACCAGTCCCAAACTATCAGCTCACTCTCATTTCTCACTCCACTCCCAAACTGCAAGCTCTCTCTGTCTCACTCAATTCCGAAACTCCCAGTTCACTCTGATTTCTCACTTCACTCCCAAACCCCAGTTCTCTCAGATTTCTCACTTCAGTCCCAAACTCCTAGCTCACTCCATCTCACTCAACTCCCAAACTATCAGCTCACTCTCATGTCTCTCTCCACTCCCAAACTCAAAGCTCACTCTATCTCACACCAGTCCCAAATTCAAACCTCACACAGTCGCACTCCAGTCCCAAACTCCCAGCTCACTTGGACTTTTCACTCCAACCCCAAAACTCCCAGGTCACTGTGATTTCTCACTCCAGTCCTAAACTGCCAGCTCACCCTGATATCTCACTCCAGTCCCAGAATCCCAGCTCACTCTGATTTTTCACTCCAGTCCTAAACTCCCAGCTCACTCTGATATATCTCTCCAGTCCCAAATTCCTAGCTCACTGTGATATCTCTCTCCAGTCCCAACCTCCCAGCTCACTCTGATCTTTCAAGCCAATCCCAAACTATCAGCTCACTCCACTCCTAAACTCTCAGCTCACTCTATCTCACATCAGTCCCAATCTCCCAACTCACTGTGATTTCTTACTCCAGTCCCAAACTCCCAGCTCACGCTGTTTCACTCTAGTCCCAAACTCCCAGCTCACTCTCATTTCTCATTTCAGTCCAATACTCCAACTCACTCTGATCTTTCACACCAGTCCCAAACTATCAGCTCATTCTCATTTCTCACTCCACCCCAAACTGCCAGCTCCACTCTATCTCACTCCAATCCCAAGCTTCCAGCTCACTCTGATTTCTCCTCCCACTCCCAAACTCCCAGTTCACTCTGATTTCTCACTAAACCCTGGCTCACTCCTCACTTCTCACCCAGTCTCAAACCCCAGTTCACTATGTCCACCCACTCCCAAACTCACAGCTCACCTGATATCTCACACCAGTCCGAAATTCCCAGCTCACACTGTCTCACTCCAGTCCCAACTCCCACCTCATTCTGATTTCTTACTCCAGTCCCAAACTCCCAGCTCACTGATTTCTCACTCCAGTACCAACTCCCAGCTTACTGAAATTTCTACTACAGTCCAAAACTCCTGGCTCACTCTGATTTCTCCCAATCTCCAAACTCCTGTTCACTCTGATATCTCACGCCAGTCTAAACTGCCAGCTCACTTGATATTTCACCCAGTCCCAAACTGCCATCTCACTCTGTCTCACTCCAGTCCCAAACTCCCAGCTCACTCTGATGTCTCACTTCAGTCCCAAACTCCCAGCTCACTCTGATTTCTCACTCCAGTCCCAAACTCCCGACTCACCCCGATTTCTCACTAAACACCCAGCTCACTTTGATTTCTCACTCCAGTCCCAAACTCCCAGCTCACTCTCTCTCACTTCAGTCCCAAATTTCCACCTCACTCTGACATCTCACTCTAGTCCCAAACTGCCAGATCACTCTATCTTACTCCAATCCCAAACTCCCAGCTCACTCTGATTTCTCAGTTCAGTCCCAAACTCCTAGCTCACTCTATCTCACACCAGTCCCAAGTTCCCAGCTCACACTGTCGCACTCCAGTCCCAAAATCCGAGCTCACACTGATTTCTCACTCCAGTCCCAAACTCCCAGCTCACTTGGACTTTTCACTCCAACCACAAAACTCCCAGGTCACTGTGATTTTTCACTCCAGTCCTAAACTCCTTACTCACCCTGATATCTCACTCCGTTTCCTAACTCCCAGCTCACACTGATATCTCACTCCAGTCCCAGATTCCCAGCTCACTCTGATTTCTCACTATAGTCCCAGATTCCCAGCTCACTCTGATTTTTTGCTCCAGTCCTAAACTCCCAGCTCACTCTGATATCTCACTCCAGCCCCAAACTCCCATCTCTCTGTGATTTCTCACTCCAGTCCCAAACTCCCAGCTCACTCTGATCTTTCACACCAGTCCCAAACTATCAGCTCACTCTCATTTCTCACTCCACTCCCAAACTCTCAGCTGACTATCTCACACACCAGTCCCAAACTCCCAACTCACTGATTTCTCACTCCAGTCCCAAACTCCCAGCTCACACTCTTTTACTCCAGTCCCAAACTCCCAACTCACTCTGATCTTTCACACCAGTCCCAAAATATCAGCTCGCTCTCATTTCTCACTCCACTTCCGAACTACAAGCTCTCTCTGTCTCACTCAAATCCCAAACTCAAAGTTCACTCTGATTTCTCACTTCACTCCAAAACCCCAGTTCTCTCAGATTTCTCACTTCAGTCCCAAACTCCTAGCTCACTCTATCTCACTCGAGTCCCAAACTATCAGCTCACTCTCATGTCTCTCTCCACTCCCTAACTCAGAGCTCACTTTATCTCACACCAGTCCCACATTCCCAGCTCACACTGTCACACTCCAGTCCCAAACTCCCAGCTCACTCCGATTTCTCACTCAAGTCCCAGATTCCCAGCTCACTCTAATTTTTCACTCCAGTCCTAAACTCCCAGCTCACTTTGATATCTCACTCTAGTCCCAAACTCCTAGCTCACTGTGATATCTCTCTCCAGTCCCAACCTCCCAGCTCCACTCTGATCTTTCACGCCAATCCCAAACCATTAGCCTCACCCCACCCTAAACTCTCAGCTCACTTATCTCACACCAGTCCCAAACTCCCAACTCCACTCTGATTTCTCACTCCATTTCTAATTCCCAGCTCACACTGATATTTCACTCCAGTCCCAGATTCCCAGCTCACTCTATTTTCACTCCAGTCCTAAACTCCCAGCTCACTCTGATATCTCACTCCAGTCCCAAACTCCTAGCTCACTGTCATATCTCTCTGCAGTCCCAACCTCCCAGCTCACTCTGATCTTTCACGCTAATCCTAAACTATCAGCTCAATACACTCCCAAACTCTCAGCTCTCTCTATCTCACACCAGTCCCAAACTCCCAACTCACTGTGATTTCTTTCTCCAGTCCCAAACTCCCAGCTCACGCTGTTTCACTCTAGTCCCAAACTCCCAGATCACTCTCATTTCTCATTTCAGTCCAATACTCCCAACTCACTCTGATCTTTCACTCCAGTCCCAAACTCCCAGCTCACTCTGATGTCTCATTTCAGTCCCAAACTCCCAGCTCACTCTGATTTCTCACTCCAGTCCCAAACTCCCGACTCACCCCGATTTCTCACTAAACACCCAGCTCACTCTGATTTCTCACTCCAGTTCCAAACTCCCGGTTCCCTCTGATATCTCACGCCAGTCTCAAACTGCCAGTTCACTCTGATATTTCACTCCAGTCCCAAACTGCCATCTCACTCTGTCTCACTCCAGTCACAAACTCCCAGCTCACTCTGATTCCTCACTCCAGTCCCAAACTCCCGATTCACTCCGATTTCTCACTAAACACCCAGCTCACTCTGATTTCTCACTCCAGTCCCAAACTAGCAGTTCACTCTGTCTCACTCGAGTCCCAAACTCACAGCTCACTCAAATTTCTCACACCAGTCCCAAACTCACAGCTCACTCCGATTCCCCACTCTAGTCCCAAACTCCCAGCTCACTCTCTCTCACTTCAGTCCCAAATTCCCAGCTCACTCTGACATCTCACTCCAGTCCCAGACTGCCAGATCACTCTATCTCACTCCAATCCCAAACTCACAGTTCACTCTGATTTCTCACTCCAGTCCCAAACTCCCAGTTCACTCTGATTTCTCACTTCAGTCCCAAACTCCTAGCTCACTCTGTCTCAATCCAGTACCAAACTATCAGCTCACCCTCATTTCTCTCTCCACTCACAAACTCCCGACTCACTCTGATTTCTCACTAAACTCTTGGCTCACTCTCATTTCTCACTCCAGTCTCAAACCCCAGTTCACTATGTCTCACTCCACTCCCAAACTCACAGCTCACTCTGATATCTCACACCAGTCCGAAATTCCCAGCTCACACTGTCTCACCCAGTCCCAAACTCCCACCTCATTCTGATTTCTACCCAGTCCCAAACTCCCAGCTCACTGATTTCCCACCCAGTACCAACTCCCAGCTTACTCAAATTTCTTACTACAGTCCAAACTCCAGCTCACTCTGATTTCTCACTCCAGTTCCAAACTCGAGTTCACTCTGATATCTCCCCCAGTCTCAAACTGCCAGCTCACTCTGATATTTCACTCCAGTCCCAAACTGCCATCTCACTCTGTCTCACTCCAGTCCCAAACTCCCAACTCCCTCTCGTCTCACTTCAGTCCCAAACTCCCAGCTCACTCTGATTTCTCACTCCAGTCCCAAACTCCTGACTCACCCCGATTTCTCACTAAACACCCAGTTCACTCTGATTTCTCACTCCAGTCCCAAACTAGCAGTTCACTCTGTCTCACTCCACTCCCAAACTCCCACCACATTCTGATTTCTTACTCCAGTCCCAAACTCCCAGCTCACTGACTTCTCACTCCAGTACCAACTCCCAGCTTCCTCAAATTTCTTACTACAGTCCAAAACTCCCAGCTCACTCTGATTTCTCACTCCAGTTCCAAACTCCTGGTTCCCTCTGATATCTCACGCCAGTCTCAAACTGCCAGCTCACTCTGATTTCTCACTCCAGTTCCAAACTCCCGATTCAACCCCATTTCTCACTAAACATCCAGCTCACTCTGATTTCTCACTCCAGTCCCAAACTAGCAGTTCACTCTGTCTCACTCGAGTCCCAAACTCACAGCTCACTCAGATTTCTCACTCTAGTCCCAAACTCACACTCACTCCATTCCCCTCTAGTCCCAAACTCCCAGCTCACTCTCTCACTTGAGTCCCAAATTCCCAGCTCACTCTGACATCTCACTCCAGTCCCAAACTGCCCAGATCACTCTATCTCACTCAATCCCAAACTCACAGTTCACTCTGATTTCTCCTCCAGTCCCAAACTCCCAGTTCACTCTTGATTTCTCACTCTAGTCCCAAACTCCCAGCTCACTCGATTTCACTCCAGTCCAAAACTCCCATCTCTCTGTGATTTCTCACTCCAGTCCCAAACTCCCAGCTCACTCTGATCTTTCACACCAGTCCCAAACTATCAGCTGACTCTCATTTCTCACTCCACTCCCAAACTCTCAGCTCACTCTATCTCACACACCAGTCCCAAACTCCCAACTCATTGATTTCACCCAGTCCCAAACTCCCAGCTCACACTCTTTTACTCCAGTCCCAAACTCCCAACTCACTCTGATCTTTCACACCAGTCCCAAATTCCCAGCTCACTCTGATATCTCACTCCAGTCCCAAGCTGCCAGATCACTCTATCTCACTCCAATCCCAAACTCCTAGCTCACTCTGATTTCTCACTCCAGTCCCAAACTCCCAATTCACTCTTGATTTCTCACTCCAGTCCCAAACTCCCAACTCACTCAATTTCACTCCAGTACCTAACTCCCAGCTCACACTGTTTTACTCCAGTCCCAAACTCCCAACTCACTCTGATCTTTCACACCAGTCCCAAACTATCAGCTAACTCTCATTTCTCACTCCACTCCACTCCCAAACTGCAAGCTCACTCTATCTCACTCCAATCCCAAACTACCACTTCACTCTGATTTCTCACTCCAGTCCCAAACTTCCAGCTCACTCTGATATCTCACTGCAGTTCCAAACTCCCAGCCTACTCTGATATCCCCCTCCAGTCCCAAACTGCCAGACCACTCTCTCTCACTCCAGTCCCACACTCCCAGTTCAATCTGATATCTCACTCCAGTCCCAAACACCCTGCTTACTCTGATTTCTTACTACAGTCCAAAACTCCCAGCTCACTTTAATTTCTCACTCCAGTTCCAAACTCCCAGCTCACTCTGATATCTCATGCCAGTCTCAGACTCCCAGCTCACTCTGATATCTCACTCCTGTCCCAAACTCCCGGCTGACTCAGATTATGAACGCCAGTCCCAAACTCTCGACTCACTTTGATTTCTCACTCAACTCCCACCGCACTATGATTTGTCACTCCAGTCCCGTCCCAAACTCCTAACTGACTCTATCTCACTCCAGTCGCAAACTCCCAACTGACTCTGATTTCACACTCCAGTCCCAAACTCCCAGCCTACTCTGATTTCACACTCCCGTCCCAAGTTCCCAGCTCACTCTGATTTCTCACTCCTGTTCCCACACTCCCAGTTCACTCTGATTTCTCACTCCAGTCTCAAACACCCAACTCACCCTGGTGTCTCACTCCAGTCTCAATCAGCCAGCTCACTCTATCTCACTCCAGTCCCAAACTCCCAGTCCACTCTGATTTCACATTCCAGTCCCAAGCTCCCAGCTCACTCTGATTTCTCACTCCAGTCCCAGACTCCCAGTTAACTCTGATTTTCACTCCAATCCCAGACTCCCAGCTCACTCTGATATCTCACTCCAGTCCAAAACTCATAGCTCACTCTGATTTCTCACTCTAGTCGAAGATTTCAAGATCACCTGATTTCTCACTGCAGTAACAAACTCCCAGCTCACTGTCATATGTCAATCCAGTCGCAAACCCCAGCTCCCTCTCTCACTCCAGTCCCAAACCCCACTCACTCTGATTTCTCACTTAACTCCCAGCTATCATGATTTCTCACTGAAGTCCAACACCCCGCTCACTCTGTCTCACTCCCAGTCGCACACCCCATGACTCTGATTTCGTGACTCCAGTATCAAATTCCACACTCAGTCTGATTTCTCATTAAACTCCCAGCTCACTCTGATTTCTCACATCAGTCCCAGACTCCCAGTTCACTGTGATTTCTCAATCCAGTGGCAGACCCACAGCTCACTCTGATATCTCACTCCAGGCCCAAACTCCCAGCTCACTCTATCTAACTCCATTCCTAAACTCACAGCTCACTCTGTTTTCTCACTGTAGTCCAAGAATCCCAGATCTCTCTGATTTATCTCTGCAGTCCCAAACTCCCAGCTCACTGTGATATGTCACTCCAGTCCCAAACCCCCAGTTCCTCTGTCTCACTCCAGTCCCAAACTCCCAACTGACTCTGATTTCACACTCCAGTCCCAAACTCCACCTCACCTCACTCCAATTCCCAGACTCCCAGATTACTCTTATTTCTCACTCCAGTCTCAAACTCACAGCTCACTCTGATTTCTCACTCCGTGGCAGACCCCCACCTCACTCTAATATCTCACTCCAGTCCAAAACCCCAGGCTCATTCCGATTTTTCACTCCAGTTCCAAACTCCCAGCTCACTCTGACATTACACTCCGGTCCCAAACTCTCAGCTCACTCTGATATCTCACTCCAGGCCCAAACTCCCAGCTCACTCTGTCTAACTTCAGTCCCAAACTCACTGATCACTCTGATTTCTCACTCTAGTCCAAGATTTCCAGATCCTTCTGATTTTTCTCTGCGGTCCCAAACTCCCAGCTCACTGTGATATGTCAGTCCAGTCCCAAACTCCAGTTCCCTTCATCTCACCCAGTCCCAAGCTCCCAGCTGACTCTGATTTCACACTCCAGTCCCAAACTCCCAGATTACTCTGATTTCACCCAGTCTCACACTCACAGCTCACGTAAGTTTCTCACCCAGTCTCAAACTCACAGCTCACTCTGATTCCTCACTCCAGTCCCAAACTCCCAGTTCACTCTCTCTCACTTCAGTCCCAAATTCCAAGCTCACTCTGATATCTCACTCCAGTCCCAAACTGCCAGATCACTGTATCTCACTCCAATCCCAAACTACTAGCTCACACTGATTTCTCACTCCAGTCCCAAACTCCCAGTTCACTCTTGATTTCTCACTCCAGTCCCAAACTCCCAGCTCACTCGATTTCACTCCAGTCCCAAACTCCCATCTCTATGTGATTTCTCACTCCAGTCCCAAACTCCCAGCTCACTCTGATCTTTCACACCAGTCCCAAACTATCAGCTCACTCTGATTTCTCACTCCACTCCCAAACTCTCAGCTCACTCAATCTCACACCAGTCCCAAACTCTCAAATCACTGTGATTTCTCACTCCAGTCCCAAACTCCCAGCTCACATTGTTTTACTCCAGTCCGAAAGTCCCAGCTCACTCGATTTCACTCAAATCCCAAACTCCCATCTCTATGTGATTTCTCCTCCAGTCCAAACTTCCCAGCTCACTCTGATCTTTCACACCAGCCCCAAACTATCAGCTCACTCTCATCTCTCACACCACTCCCACACTCTCAGCTCACTCTATCTCACACAATCCCAAACTCCCACCTCACTCTGATTTCTCACTCTAGTACCAGTTTCCCAACTCACTCTGTTTTCTCAGTCCAGTCCCAGATTCCCAGCTCACTCTGATTTCTCACTCCAGTCCCAAACTTTCAGCTCTCTGATATCTCACTCCAGTCCCAAACTCCTAACTCACTGTCTCTCACTCCAGTCCCAAACTCCCAGCTCAATCTGATTTCTTACTACAGTCCAAAACTCCCAACTAACTCTGAATTCTCACTCCAGTACCAAACTACCAGATCACTCTATCTCACTCCAATCCCAAACTACCAGCTCACACTGATTTCTCACTCCAGTCCCAAACCCTCAGTTCACTCTTGATTTCTCTCTCCAGTCCCAAATTCCCACCTCACTGATTCCTTACTCCAGTCCCAAACTCCCAGCTCACTGATTTCTCACTCCAGTACCAACTCCAAGCTTACTCTAATTTCTTACTACAGTCCAAAACTCCCGGCTCACTCTGATTTCTCACTCCAGTTCCAAACTCCCTGTTCACTCTGGTATCTCACGCCAGTCTCAAACTCCCAGCTCACACTGATATCTCACTCCAGTCCCAAACTACCATCTCACTCTGTCTCATGCCAGTCCCAAACTCCCAGCTCACTGTGATGTCTCACTTCAGTCCCTAACTCCCAGCTTACTCTGCTTTCTCACTCCAGTCCCAAACTCACAGCTCAATCAAATTTCTCACTCCAGTCCCAAACTCACAGCTCACTTTGATTCCTCACTCCAGTCCCAAACTCCCAGCTCACTCTCTCTCACTTCAGTCCCAAATTCCCAGCTCACTCTGATATCTCACTCCAGTCCCAAACTGTCATTTCACTCTGTCTCACTCCAGTCCCATACTCCCACCTCACTCTGATATCTCACTTCAGTCCAAAACTTCCACCTCACCCTGATTTCTCACTAAACTCCCAGCTCACTCTGATTTCTCACTCCAGTCCCAAGCTAACAGTTCACTCTGTCTCACTCCAGTCCCAAACTCACAGCTCACTCAAAGTTCTCACTCCAGTCCCAAACTGCCAAATCACTCTATCTAACTCCAATCCCAAACTCCCAGCTCACTCTGATTTCTCTCTCCAGTCTCAAACTCTCAGCTCACTCGATTTCACTCCAGTCCCAAACTCCCATCTCTCTGTGATTTCTCACTCCAGTCCCAAACTCCCAACTCACTGTGATTTCTTACTCCTGTCCCAAACTCCCAGCTCACTCTGATTTCTCATTACAGTCCCAAACTCCCAGCTCACTCTGATCTTTCACACCAGTCCCAAACTATCAGCTCACCCTCATTTGTCACTCCACTCCCAAACTGCCAGCTCACTCTATCTCACTCCAGTCCCAAACTCCCAGCTCACTCTGATTTCTCACTCCACTCCCAAACTCCAAGTTCACTCTGATTTCTCACTTCAGTCCCAAACTCCTAGCTCACTCTATCTCACTCCAGTCCCAACCTATCAGCTCACTCTCATTTCTGTCTCTCTACTCCCAAACTCTCAGCTCACTCTATCTCATACCAGTCCCAAACTCTCAACTCACTGTGATTTCTCACTCCAGTCCCAAACTCCCAGCTCACACTGTTTTACTCCAGTCCCAAAATCCCAACTCACTATGATCTTTCACACCAGTCCCAAACTATCAGATCACTCTCATTTCTCACTCCACTCCCAAACTGCAAGCTCTCTCTGTCTCACTCAATTCCGAAACTCCCAGTTCACTCTGATTTCTCACTTCACTCCCAAACCCCAGTTCTCTCAGATTTCTCACTTCAGTCCCAAACTCCTAGCTCACTCCATCTCACTCAACTCCCAAACTATCAGCTCACTCTCATGTCTCTCTCCACTCCCAAACTCAAAGCTCACTCTGTCTCACACCAGTCCCAAATTCCCACCTCACACAGTCGCACTCCAGTCCCAAACTCCCAGCTCACTTGGACTTTTCACTCTCCAACCCCGAAACTCCCAGGTCACTGTGATTTCTCACTCCAGTCCTAAACTGCCAGCTCACCCTGATATCTCACTCCATTTCCTAACTCCCAGCTCACACTGATATCTCACTCCAGTCCCAGAATCCCAGCTCACTCTGATATATTACTCCAGTCCCAAATTCCTAGCTCACTGTGATATCTCTCTCCAGTCCCAACCTCCCAGCTCACTCTGATCTTTCAAGCCAATCCCAAACTATCAGCTCACGCCACTCCTAAACTCTCAGCTCACTCTATCTCACACCAGTCCCAAACTCCCAACTCTCTGTGATTTCTTACTCCAGTCCCAAACTCCCAGCTCACGCTGTTTCACTCTAGTCCCAAACTCCCAGCTCACTCTCATTTCTCATTTCAGTCCAATACTCCCAACTCACTCTGATCTTTCACACCAGTCCCAAACTATCAGCTCATTCTCATTTCTCACTCCACTCCCAAACTGCCAGCTCACTCTATCTCACTCCAATCCCAAGCTTCCAGCTCACTCTGATTTCTCACTCCACTCCCGAACTCCCAGTTCACTCTGATTTCTCACTAAACCCCTGGCTCACTCTCACTTCTCACTCCAGTCTCAAACCCCCAGTTCACTATGTCTCACTCCACTCCCAAACTCACAGCTCACTCTGATATCTCACACCAGTCCGAAATTCCCACCTCACACTGTCTCACTCCAGTCCCAAACTCCCACCTCATTCTGATTAATTACTCCAGTCCCAAACTCCCAGCTCACTGATTTCTCACTCCAGTACCAACTCCCAGCTTACTCAAATTTCTTACTACAGTCCAAAACTCCCCGGCTCACTCTGATTTCTCACTCCAGTTCCAAACTCCCGGTTCACTCTGATATCTCACGCCAGTCTCAAACTGCCAGCTCACTCTGATATTTCACTCCAGTCCCAAACTGCCATCTCACTCTGTCTCACTCCAGTCCCAAACTCCCAGCTCACTCTGATGTCTCACTTCAGTCCCAAACTCCCAGCTCACTCTGATTTCTCACTCCAGTCCCAAACTCCCGACTCACCCAGATTTCTCACTAAACACCCAGCTCACTTTGATTTCTCACTCCAGTCCCAAACTAGCACTTCACTCTGTCTCACCCCAGTCCCAAACTCACAGCTCACTCAAATTCTCACTCCAGTCCCAAACTCACAGCTCACTCGATTCCTCACTCCAGTCCCAAACTCACAACTCACTCTCTCACTTCAGTACCAAATTCCCACCTCACCTCTGACATCTCACTGTAGTCCCAAACTGCCAGATCACTCTATCTCACTCCAATCCCAAACTCCCAGCTCACTCTGATTTCTCAGTTCAGTCCCAAACTCCTAGCTCACTCTATCTCACTGGTCCCAGACTATCAGCTCCACCTCATGTCTCTCCACTCCCAAACTCACAGCTCACTCTATCTCACACCAGTCCCAAGTTCCCAGCTCACACTGTCGCACTCCAGTCCCAAAATCCGAGCTCACACTGATTTCTCACTGCAGTCCCAAACTCCCAGCTCACTTGGACTTTTCACTCCAACCACAAAACTCCCAGGTCACTGTGATTTTTCACTCCAGTCCTAAACTCCCTACTCACCCTGATATCTCACTCCGTTTCCTAACTCCCAGCTCACACTGATATCTCACTCCAGTCCCAGATTCCCAGCTCACTCTGATTTCTCACTCCAGTCCCAGATTCCCAGCTCACTCTGATTTTTTACTCCAGTCCTAAACTCCCAGCTCACTCTGATATCTCACTCCAGCCCCAAACTCCCATCTCTCTGTGATTTTTCACTCCAGTCCCAAACTCCCAGCTCACTCTGATCTTTCACACCAGTCCCAAACTATCAGCTCACTCTCATTTCTCACTCCACTCCCAAACTCCCAGCTGACTATCTCACACACCAGTCCCAAACTCCCAACTCACTGATTTCTCACTCCAGTCCCAAACTCCCAGCTCACACTCTTTTACTCAGTCCCAAACTCCCAGATTACTCTGTCTCACTCCGATCCCAAACTCCCAGCTCACTCTGATTTCTCACTCCAGTCCCAAACTCCCAGTTCACTCTTGATTTCTCACTCCAGTCCCAAACTCCCATCTCTCTGTGATTTCTCACTCCAGTCCCAAACTCCCAGCTCACTCTGATCTTTCACACCTGTCCCAAACTATCAGCTCACTCTCATTTCTCACTCCATTCCCAAACTCTCAGCTCACTCTATCTCACACCAGTCACAAACTCCCATCTCACTGTGATTTCTCACACCAGTCCAAAACCCCCCACTCACTGTGATTTCTCACTCCAGTCCCAAACTCCCAGCTCACACTGTTTTACTCCAATCCACAAACTCCCAACTCACTCTGATCTTCTCACACCAGTCCCAAACTATCAGCTCACCTCATTTCTCACTCCACTCCAAACTGCAAGCTCTCTGTCTCACTCAATCCCAAACTCCCAGTTCACTCTGATTTCTCACTCACTCCAAAACCCCAGTTCCTCAGATTTCTCACTTCAGTCCCAAACTCCTAGCTCACTCTATCTCACTCCAGTCCCAAACTATCAGCTCACTCTCATGTCTCTCACTCCACTCCCAAACTCGAGCTCACTTTATCTCACACCAGTCCCACTTTCCCAGCTCACACTGTCACACACCAGTCCCAAACTCCCAGCTCACTCCGATTTCTCACTCCAGTCCCAGATTCCCAGCTCACTCTGATTTCTCACTCCAGTCCCAGATTCCCAGCTCACTCTGATTTTTTACTCCAGTCCTAAACTCCCAGCTCACTCTGATATCTCACTCCAGCCCCAAACTCCCATCTCTCCGTGATTTTTCACTCCAGTCCCAAACTCCCAGCTCACTCTGATCTTTCACACCAGTCCCAAACTATCAGCTCACTCTCATTTCTCACTCCACCCCAAACTCCAGCTGACTATCTCACACACAGTCCCAAACTCCCAACTCACTGATTTCTCACTCCAGTCCCAAACTCCCAGCTCCACTCTTTACTCAGTCCCAAACTCCCAACTCACTCTGATCTTTCACACCAGTCCCAAATTCCCAGCTCACTCTGATATCTCACTCCAGTCCCAAACTCCCAGATTACTCTGTCTCACTCCGATCCCAAACTCCCAGCTCACTCTGATTTCTCACTCCAGTCCCAAACTCCCAGTTCACTCTTGATTTCTCACTCCAGTCCCAAACTCCCATCTCTCTGTGATTTCTCTAGTCCCAAACTCCCAGCTCACTCTGATCTTTCACACCTGTCCCAAACTATCAGCTCACTCTCATTTCTCACTCCATTCCCAAACTCTCAGCTCACTCTATCTCACACCAGTCACAAACTCCCATCTCACTGTGATTTCTCACACCAGTCCAAAACCCCCCTCACTGTGATTTCTCACTCCAGTCCCAAACTCCCAGCTCACACTGTTTTACTCCAGTCACAAACTCCCAACTCACTCTGATCTTTCACACCAGTCCCAAACTATCAGCTCACTCTCATTTCTCACTCCACTTCCAAACTGCAAGCTCTCTCTGTCTCACTCAAATCCCAAACTCCCAGTTCACTCTGATTTCTCACTTCACTCCAAAACCCCAGTTCTCTCAGATTTCTCACTTCAGTCCCAAACTCCTAGCTCACTCTATCTCACTCGAGTTCCAAACTATCAGCTCACTCTCATGTCTCTCTCCACTCCCTAACTCAGAGCTCACTTTATCTCACACCAGTCCCACATTCCCAGCTCACACTGTCACACACCAGTCCCAAACTCCCAGCTCACTCCGATTTCTCACTCCAGTCCCAGATTCCCAGCTCACTCTGATTTTTCACTCCAGTCCTAAACTTCCAGCTCACTCTGATATCTCACACCAGTCCCAAACTCCCAACTCACTCTGATTTCTCACTCCATTTCCTAATTGCCAGCTCACACTGATATTTCACTCCAGTCCCAGATTCCCAGCTCACTCTGATTTTCACTCCAGTCCCTAAACTCCCAGCTCACTCTGATGTCTCACTCCAGTCCCAAACTCCTAGCTCACTGTCATATCTCTCTGCAGTCCCAACCTCCCAGCTCACTCTGATCTTTCACGCTAATCCCAAACTATCAGCTCAATCCACTCCCAAACTCTCAGCTCTCTCTATCTCACACCAGTCCCAAACTCCCAACTCACTGTGATTTCTTACTCCAGTCCCAAACTCCCAGCTCACGCTGTTTCACTCTAGTCCCAAACTCCCAGCTCACTCTCATTTCTCATTTCAGTCCAATACTCCCAACTCACTCTGATCTTTCACACCAGTCCCAAACTATCAGCTCAATCTCATTTCTCACTCCACTCCCAAACTGCCAGCTCACTCTATCTCACTCCAATCCCAAGCTTCCAGCTCACTCTGATTTCTCACTCCACTCCCAAACTCCCAGTTCACTCTGATTTCTTGCTTCAGTCCCAAACTCCTGGCTCACTCTGTCTCACTCCAGTACCAAACTATCAGCTCACCCTAATTTCTCTCTCACTCAAAACTCCCGACTCACTCTGATTTCTCACTAAACTCCTGGCTCACTCTCATTTCTCACTCCAGTCTCAAACCCCCAGTTCACTATGTCTCACTCCACTCCCAAACTCACAGCTCACTCTGATATCTCACACCAGTCCGAAATTCCCAGCTCACACTGTCTCACTCCAGTCCCAAACTCCCCTCATTCTGATTTCTTACTCCAGTCCCAAACTCCCAGCTCACTGATTTCTCACTCCAGTACCAACTCCCAGCTTACTCAAATTTCTTACTACAGTCCAAAACTCCCGGCTCACTCTGATTTCTCACTCCAGTTCCAAACTCCCGGTTCACTCTGATATCTCACGCCAGTCTCAAACTGCCAGCTCACTCTGATATTTCACTCCAGTCCCAAACTGCCATCTCACTCTGTCTCACTCCAGTCCCAAACTCCCAGCTCACTCTGATGTCTCACTTCAGTCCCAAACTTCCAGCTCACTCTGATTTCTCACTCCAGTCCCAAACTCCCGACTCACCCCGATTTCTCACTAAACACCCAGCTCACTTTGATTTCTCACTCCAGTCCAAACTAGCACTTCACTCTGTCTCACCCCAGTCCCAAACTCACAGCTCACTCAAATTTCTCACTCCAGTCCCAAACTCACAGCTCCTCGATTCCTCACTCCAGTCCCAAACTCACAGCTCACTCTCTCTCCAGTGGCCCCAAATTCCCACCTCACTCTGACATCTCACTCTAGTCCCAAACTGCAGATCACTCTATCTCACTCCAATCCCAAACTCCCAGCTCACTCTGATTTCTCAGTTCAGTCCCAAACTCTAGCTCACTCTATCTCACTCAGGTCCCAGACTATCAGCTCACTCTCATGTCTCTCTCACTCCCAAACTCACAGCTCACTCTATCTCACACCAGTCCCAAGTTCCCAGCTCACACTACACTCCAGTCCCAAAATCCGAGCTCACACTGATTTCTCCTGCAGTCCCAAACTCCCAGCTCTTGGACTTTTCACTCCAACCACAAAACTCCCAGGTCACTGTGATTTTCACTCCAGTCCTAAACTCCTACTCACCCTGATATCTCACTCCATTTCCTAACTCCAGCTCACACTGATGTCTCACTCCAGTCCCAGATTCCCAGCTCTCTGATTTCTCACTCCAGTCCCAGATTCCCAGCTCACTCTGATTTTTACTCAGTCCTAAACTCCCAGCTCACTCTGATGTCTCACTCCAGCCCCAAACTCCCATCTCTCTGTGATTTTTCACTCCAGTCCCAAACTCCCAGCTCACTCTGATCTTTCACACCAGTCCCAAACTATCAGCTCACTCTCATTTCTCACTCCACTCCCAAACTCCCAGCTGACTATCTCACACACCAGTCCCAAACTCCCAACTCACTGATTTCTCACTCCAGTCCCAAACTCCCAGCTCACACTCTTTTACTCCAGTCCCAAACTCCCAACTCACTCTGATCTTTCACACCAGTCCCAAATTCCCAGCTCACTCTGATATCTCACTCCAGTCCCAAACTCCCAGATTACTCTGTCTCACTCCGATCCCAAACTCCCAGCTCACTCTGATTTCTCACTCCAGTCCCAAATTCCCAGTTCACTCTTGATTTCTCACTCCAGTCCCAAACTCCCATCTCTCTGTGATTTCTCACTCCAGTCCCAAACTCCCACCTCACTCTGATCTTTCACACCTGTCCCAAACTATCAGCTCACTCTCATTTCTCACTCCATTCCCAAACTCTCAGCTCACTCTATCTCACACCAGTCACAAACTCCCATCTCACTGTGATTTCTCACACCAGTCCAAAACCCACCACTCACTGTGATTTCTCACTCCAGTCCCAAACTCCCAGCTCACACTGTTTTACTCCAGTCACAAACTCCCAACTCACTCTGATCTTTCACACCAGTCCCAAACTATCAGCTCACTCTCATTTCTCACTCCACTTCCAAACTGCAAGCTCTCTCTGTCTCACTCAATCCAAACTCCCAGTTCACTCTGATTTCTCACTTCACTCCAAAACCCCAGTTCTCTCAGATTTCCACTTCAGTCCCAAACTCCTAGCTCACTCTATCTCACTCGAGTTCCAAACTATCAGCTCACTCTCATGTCTCTCCACTCCTAACTCAGAGCTCACTTTATCTACACCAGTCCCATTCCCAGCTCACTAATACACCAGTCCCAAACTCCAGCTCACTCCGATTTCTCACTCCAGTCCCAGATTCCCAGCTCACTCTGATTTTTCACTCCAGTCCTAAACTTCCAGCTCACTCTGATATCTCACACCAGTCCCAAACTCCCAACTCACTCTGATTTCTCACTCCATTTCCTAATTGCCAGCTCACACTGATATTTCACTCCAGTCCCAGATTCCCAGCTCACTCTGATTTTTCACTCCAGTCCTAAACTCCCAGCTCACTCTGATATCTCACTCCAGTCCCAAACTCCTAGCTCACTGTCATATCTCTCTGCAGTCCCAACCTCCCAGCTCACTCTGATCTTTCACGCTAATCCCAAACTATCAGCTCAATCCACTCCCAAACTCTCAGCTCTCTCTATCTCACACCAGTCCCAAACTCCCAACTCACTGTGATTTCTTACTTCAGTCCCAAACTCCCAGCTCACGCTGTTTCACTCTAGTCCCAAACTCCCAGCTCACTCTCATTTCTCATTTCAGTCCATTACTCCCAATTCACTCTGATCTTTCACACCAGTCCCAAACTATCAGCTCACTCTCATTTCTCACTCCACTCCCAAACTGCCAGCTCACTCTATCTCACTCCAATCCCAAGCTTCCAGCTCACTCTGATTTCTCACTCCACTCCCAAACTCCCAGTTCACTCTGATTTCTTGCTTCAGTCCCAAACTCCTGGCTCACTCTGTCTCACTCCAGTACCAAACTATCAGCTCACCCTAATTTCTCTCTCCACTCACAAACTCCCGACTCACTCTGATTTCTCACTAAACTCCTGGCTCACTCTCATTTCTCACTCCAGTCTCAAACCCCCAGTTCACTATGTCTCACTCCACTCCCAAACTCACAGCTCACTCTGATATCTCACACCAGTCCGAAATTCCCAGCTCACACTGTCTCACTCCAGTCCCAAACTCCCACCTCATTCTGATTTCTTACTCCAGTCCCAAACTCCCAGCTCACTGATTTCTCACTCCAGTACCAACTCCCAGCTTACTCAAATTTCTTACTACAGTCCAAAACTCCCGGCTCACTCTGATTTCTCACTCCAGTTCCAAACTCCAGTTCACTCTGATATCTCCAGTCTCAAACTGCCAGCTCACTCTGATATTTCACTCCAGTCCCAAACTGCCATCTCACTCTGTCTCACTCCAGTCCCAAACTCCCAGCTCACTCTGATGTCTCACTTCAGTCCCAAACTTCCAGCTCACTCTGATTTCTCACTCCAGTCCCAAACTCCCGACTCACCCCGATTTCTCACTAAACACCCAGCTCACTTTGATTTCTCACTCCAGTCCCAAACTAGCACTTCACTCTGTCTCACCCCAGTCCCAAACTCACAGCTCACTCAAATTTCTCACTCCAGTCCCAAACTCACAGCTCACTCCGATTCCTCACTCCAGTCCCAAACTCACAGCTCACTCTCTCTCACTTCAGTCCCAAATTCCCACCTCACTCTGACATCTCACTCTAGTCCCAAACTGCCAGATCACTCTATCTCACTCCAATCCCAAACTCCCAGCTCACTCTGATTTCTCAGTTCAGTCCCAAACTCCTAGCTCACTCTATCTCACTCGAGTCCCAGACTATCAGCTCACTCTCATGTCTCTCTCCACTCCCAAACTCACAGCTCACTCTATCTCACACCAGTCCCAAGTTCCCAGCTCACACTGTCGCACTCCAGTCCCAAAATCTGAGCTCACACTGATTTCTCACTGCAGTCCCAAACTCCCAGCTCACTTGGACTTTTCACTCCAACCACAAAACTCCCAGGTCACTGTGATTTTTCACTTCCAGTCCTAAACTCCCTACTCATCCTGATATCTCACTCCGTTTCCTAACTCCCAGCTCACACTGATATCTCACTCCAGTCCCAGATTCCCAGCTCACTCTGATTTCTCACTCCAGTCCCAGATTCCCAGCTCACTCTGATTTTTTACTCCAGTCCTAAACTCCCAGCTCACTCTGATATCTCACTCCAGCCCCAAACTCCCATCTCTCTGTGATTTCTCACTCCAGTCCCAAACTCCCAGCTCACTCTGATCTTCACACCAGTCCCAAACTATCAGCTCACTCTCATTTCTCACTCCACTCCCAAACTCCCAGCTGCTATCTCACACCAGTCCCAAACTCCCAACTCACTGATTTCTCACTCCAGTCCCAAACTCCCAACTCACTCTTCTTTACTCCAGTCCCAAATTCCCACTCACTCTGATATCTCACTCCAGTCCCAAACTCCAGCTTACTCTGTCTCACTCCGTCCCAAACTCCCAGCTCACTCTGATTTCTCCTCGATCCCAAACTCCCAGTTCCTCTTGATTTCTACTCCAGTCCCAAACTCCCATCTCTCTGTGATTTCTCACTCAGTCCCAAACTCCAGCTCACTCTCTGATCTTTCACACCTGTCCCAAACTATCAGCTCACTGTCATTTCTCACTCCATTCCCAAACTCTCAGCTCACTCTATCTCACACCAGTCACAAACTCCCATCTCACTGTGATATCTCACTCCAGTCCCAAACTCCTAGCTCACTGTCATATCTCTCTGCAGTCCCAACCTCCCAGCTCACTCTGATCTTTCACGCTAATCCCAAACTATCAGCTCAATCCACTCCCAAACTCTCAGCTCTCTCTATCTCACACCAGTCCCAAACTCCCAACTCACTGTGATTTCTTACTCAGTCCCAAACTCCCAGCTCACGCTGTTTCACTCTAGTCCCAAACTCCCAGCTCACTCTCATTTCTCATTTCAGTCCAATACTCCCAACTCACTCTGATCTTTCACACCAGTCCCAAACTATCAGCTCACTCTCATTTCTCACTCCACTCCCAAACTGCCAGCTCTCTCTATCTCACTCCAATCCCAAGCTTCCAGCTCACTCTGATTTCTCACTCCACTCCCAAACTCCCAGTTCACTCTGATTTCTTGCTTCAGTCCCAAACTCCTGGCTCACTCTGTCTCACTCCAGTACCAAACTATCAGCTCACCCTAATTTCTCTCCACTCCACAAACTCCGACTCACTCTGATTTCTCACTAAACTCTAGCTCCTCTCATTTCTCACTCCAGTCTCAAACCCCAGTTACTACTCTCACTCCACTCCCAAACTCACAGCTCACTCTGATATCTCACACCAGTCCGAAATTCCCAGCTCACACTGTCTCACTCCAGTCCCAAACTCCACTCATTCTGATTTCTTACTCCAGTCCCAAACTCCCAGCTCACTGATTTCTCACTCCAGTACCAACTCCCAGCTTACTCAAATTTCTTACTGGTCCAAAACTCCAGGCTCACTCTTGATTTCTCCATGTCTCAAACTGCCAGCTCACTCTGATATTTCACTCCAGTCCCAAACTGCCATCTCACTCTGTCTCACTCCAGTCCCAAACTCCCAGCTCACTCTGATGTCTCCTTCAGTCCCAAACTTCCAGCTCACTCTGATTTCTCACTCCAGTCCCAAACTCCGACTCACCCCATTTCTCACTAAACACCCAGCTCACTTTGATTTCTCACTCAGTCCCAAACTAGCACTTCACTCTGTCTCACCCCAGTCCCAAACTCACAGCTCACTCAAATTTCTCACTCCAGTCCCAAACTCACAGCTCACTCCGATTCCTCACTCCAGTCCCAAACTCACAGCTCACTCTCTCTCACTTCAGTCCCAAATTCCCCTCACTCTGACATCTCACTCTAGTCCCAAACTGCAGAATCACTCTATCTCACTCCAATCCCAAACTCCCAGCTCACTCTGATTTCTCAGTTCAGTCCCAAACTCCTAGCTCACTCTATCTCACTCGAGTCCCAGACTATCAGCTCACTCTCATGTCTCTCTCCACTCCCAAACTCACAGCTCACTCTATCTCACACCAGTCCCAAGTTCCCAGCTCACACTGTCGCACTCCAGTCCCAAAATCCGAGCTCACACTGATTTCTCACTGCAGTCCCAAACTCCCAGCTCACTTGGACTTTTCACTCCAACCACAAAACTCCCAGGTCACTGTGATTTTTCACTCCAGTCCTAAACTCCCTACTCACCCTGATATCTCACTCCGTTTCCTAACTCCCAGCTCACACTGATATCTCACTCCAGTCCCAGATTCCCAGCTCACTCTGATTTCTCACTCCAGTCCCAGATTCCCAGCTCACTCTGATTTTTTACTCCAGTCCTAAACTCCCAGCTCACTCTGATATCTCACTCCAGCCCCAAACTCCCATCTCTCTGATTTTTCACTCCAGTCCCAAACTCCCAGCTCACTCTGATCTTTCACACCAGTCCCAAACTATCAGCTCACTCTCATTTCTCACTCCACTCCCAAACTCCCAGCTGACTATCTCACACACCAGTCCCAAACTCCCAACTCACTGATTTCTCACTCCAGTCCCAAACTCCCAGCTCACACTCTTTTACTCCAGTCCCAAACTCCCAACTCACTCTGATCTTTCACACCAGTCCCAAATTCCCAGCTCACTCTGATATCTCACTCCAGTCCCAAACTCCCAGATTACTCTGTCTCACTCCGATCCCAAACTCCCAGCTCACTCTGATTTCTCACTCCAGTCCCAAACTCCCAGTTCACTCTTGATTTCTCACTCCAGTCCCAAACTCCCATCTCTCTGTGATTTCTCACTCCAGTCCCAAACTCCCAGCTCACTCTGATCTTTCACACCTGTCCCAAACTATCAGCTCACTCTCATTTCTCACTCCATTCCCAAACTCTCAGCTCACTCTATCTCACACCAGTCACAAACTCCCATCTCACTGTGATTTCTCACACCAGTCCAAAACCCCCCACTCACTGTGATTTCTCACTCCAGTCCCAAACTCCCAGCTCACACTGTTTTACTCCAGTCACAAACTCCCAACTCACTCTGATCTTTCACACCAGTCCCAAACTATCAGCTCACTCTCATTTCTCACTCCACTTCCAAACTGCAAGCTCTCTCTGTCTCACTCAAATCCCAAACTCCCAGTTCACTCTGATTTCTCACTTCACTCCAAAACCCCAGTTCTCTCAGATTTCTCACTTCAGTCCCAAACTCCTAGCTCACTCTATCTCACTCGAGTCCCAAACTATCAGCTCACTCTCATGTCTCTCTCCACTCCCTAACTCAGAGCTCACTTTATCTCACACCAGTCCCACATTCCCAGCTCACACTGTCACACACCAGTCCCAAACTCCCAGCTCACTCCGATTTCTCACTCCAGTCCCAGATTCCCAGCTCACTCTGATTTTTCACTCCAGTCCTAAACTTCCAGCTCACTCTGATATCTCACACCAGTCCCAAACTCCCAACTCACTCTGATTTCTCACTCCATTTCCTAATTGCCAGCTCACACTGATATTTCACTCCAGTCCCAGATTCCCAGCTCACTCTGATTTTTCACTCCAGTCCTAAACTCCCAGCTCACTCTGATATCTCACTCCAGTCCCAAACTCCTAGCTCACTGTCATATCTCTCTGCAGTCCCAACCTCCCAGCTCACTCTGATCTTTCACGCTAATCCCAAACTATCAGCTCAATCCACTCCCAAACTCTCAGCTCTCTCTATCTCACACCAGTCCCAAACTCCCAACTCACTGTGATTTCTTACTCCAGTCCCAAACTCCCAGCTCACGCTGTTTCACTCTAGTCCCAAACTCCCAGCTCACTCTCATTTCTCATTTCAGTCCATTACTCCCAACTCACTCTGATCTTTCACACCAGTCCCAAACTATCAGCTCACTCTCATTTCTCACTCCACTCCCAAACTGCCAGCTCACTCTATCTCACTCCAATCCCAAGCTTCCAGCTCACTCTGATTTCTCACTCCACTCCCAAACTCCCAGTTCACTCTGATTTCTTGCTTCAGTCCCAAACTCCTGGCTCACTCTGTCTCACTCCAGTACCAAACTATCAGCTCACCCTAATTTCTCTCTCCACTCACAAACTCCCGACTCACTCTGATTTCTCACTAAACTCCTGATCTCCTCATTTCTCACTCCAGTCTCAAACCCCAGTTCACTATGTCTCACTCCACTCCCAAACTCACAGCTCACTCTGATATCTCACACCAGTCCGAAATTCCCAGCTCACACTGTCTCACTCCAGTCCCAAACTCCCATCTCATTCTGATTTCTTATTCCAGTCCCAAACTCCCAGCTCACTGATTTCTCACTCCAGTTTCTGAATATCACTGCCACACCCCCAAGAATCATTTTGAGCAGCGCAGGGGCTTGCGCCTCAGAATGGCGCAGTTTGAATATCTGGGCCAGATGTACAATAATTAGTCTGGCCTGGGCCACCGTCTCTCCAAGTTCTTTAATGTGGAAAGCAGCTGTGCCCATCTCATCCTCAGTATGCCATGCCAAAACAACCTACACCTTCTCACATCTTGGTATAGCTGTCTTCCCAGCCTTCTTCTGCTCTCTTTCCAGCCCAATAAATGTAGGAATGGTCATGGATCCATACTCGGATCCTCCTCTACCTATGGGTGCAAGTAAATTATTACTATACATGTTCATAGCGCCATTCCCACATTTATCCCCCCTTATTATGTCCCTGCCCCTTTTACCATTTCTGCCCCCCAGCTCTGTGGTTCCAGCGAGGAGCCCTACCTTCCCTTATTCTTTGTTATATAATATATATCTCATATAGTTTTTTTGTTGTTGTTTTTTATTTCAGTGCTCTAATATATTTTTATAACTGGCCGATCGCCAGCGCCCTTTTCCAGTATCTCGCCACTGTCTCGCCTGTTGCTGCCCACTGTGAGGCAGCCCTAATCCGCAGGGAATGGGAGAATAATTAGCTGGGTCTTCTCCCATGAATTGCATGCCTTTTAGTATTGCTGTGACTTGGTAGCCAGTCATCCTTCTCCCATCACCGTGTACAAATAATTTTCCTGTCCTGTACCCTGCTGTGCGGCGAAACCCACAGCGCCTGCACTGGGCATATTATGCCCTCTGGTTGACCTTTCCAGTGTCACCATACAACCTTTTCCCCCTTGGTCTGTCTTAGACCTCCTAATCTTGATCCGTATCTCCGTCTCCCCAGGTTATGTCACCCCAGTCTAGTCCCCCCTTCCTCGCTCTCTCCCATGACCCACTACTTACTCCTCATGGCTCCTGTGAACATTACCATACAACTCATGTGAAATAGCTGGGCCTCGGTCCTTGATCTGCATATTGCTGGGAGCACATCCTTCAGCTTTGTAAGCCACTGTTCCCCATAGGCCTCCCTACTGTCTGCTAGTCCTGCTCCATCCTTGTATCATTCTTCTGATGAGCAATGTCTTTGTCAGGTCCCTCCACCCTTTCAGACTGCAGATAAGACTAATCCCAGCCAGATATACTCCCATTGTGGTGTGGGCTGTGCCTTTCCACCACTGCTCCACTGTGAACATTCCCAACTGCTCCTCTGTGAGTGGCCTACTTCCTCCATCTGATGCTCTGCCCTGAATGTTTGAAACACTGCCAGGCCCCATCGAGGCCCTCAGAGTCCGAGGCACCCATGAGCTGTGAAACAACAGTTCTGCTCCTTCCTGCCAATGTCCCAGATGTTCGTTGGTATGGGTGTTTTAGTTCTTCCGCTGCTGGTGCCAGCCTCGAAAATGGTCCAGCTGCAGACAGGAAAGTCTGTCAGCCAGGTATTGTTACCCCTTCTATGTGTTGCGCTCTAAATGACATGTTCAGTTGCAATGCCCTTAAAACTAAAGCGTTGTAATACCTGCATGACTGTGTCCGATCTGGCTCCCTGTTGTTCAACACATCTACCACTGCTCTATTGTCACACCAAAAGTCACTTTTGATCCTGATTCCTCCCCAGACCAAAGTACACACCCATATGGGCATGATTCTAGCAATGTAATGTCTCTCACTTTCCATCCTGCACCCAACTGGCGGCCAGGGTTCTGCAACCATCTACCCTCATGTACCCCCCATGCCTAGCCCCCAGCCGCATCTGTGTAGAGATCGAGGTCTGTGTTGTATAGCCACTCCTCCTGCCAGAAAGAGCAGCCATTGTGCTCCTAAATTCTTCCCAAATCTAAAATCCTCCTTGACCCACCATCAGGTCCACCCAGTGATGTGATCTGGTGACCCTGCTGTAGCCCTGGCTAACCTCTTTGTGAATGTCCTCCTGGCCTGATGGCCTGCAGGTGAAGTTCAAGTGCCCCAGCACCTGTTGTACCAGCTTCAGCTGTACCCATCTCCTGCTGGTGTGCAACTGTATTAGTTCCTTCAGCTTATTGACTTTCTTATCCTGTAGTCTAAATACCTCATTCGGGGCATCTATCTCAATCCCCAGAAATTCCATAACCCTGCTGGACCCCTCTGTTTTTCTGGAGTTAGTGGTACCCTAACTCCTGACACAATCCTGGAACTTACCCAGCATCATTTGTGTCTCCTTTTTCCTTCAATGAATAGAAAATCATCCAGATAGTGGATGACCATCCTATAACCTGTTTTTTCTTGAAATATCCACTGCAAACAGGTGCTGAAAGCCTCAAATGCAGCACGTGCTGTGGAACAACCCATTGGCATTGCTTTGTCAAAATAATACTGTCCCCCACTTTTGAAACCCAATAGATCCCAGTCTTCCTCCTAACTGGAAGCAGTCTGAAAGCGGACTCAATGTCCGTTTTGCCATCCATGCCTCCTCTGTGGCTCGGATCATCCGGACTGCATCCTCTAGTGTCGCATAAGTCACCTTACTGTGTTCCTCACAGATGAAATCATTCACTGACTCCCCTTCTGGATAGGACAGGTGGTGAATCACTCTGTATTCCCCTCCTGTTTCTTGGGTACCAGACCCAATGGTGAGATCCGCATGCTTTGCAATGTGGGGTTGTTAAGCAGGCCTCTACCCTACCAGCTGCTACTTCCTTCTCATCTTCTGTCTCAGTACCTCCTTCTTCCCTTTACTGACCGAGGTTGCTGGCCTCCATTGCTTCGCTTAGGTCCCGTAAACTGTAATGAAAACCTGTGTAAACCCTTCAAAATCATATCCTGCACTCTTGTGTCTGGATATTTGTCCATGTAGCCTGACCATATCTTTGGTTTGATGGGGGTTCTGGCCATCCCAAACTGTTCCCTATCCTTTCCCCACCCTTCCCCTTGGCCCTCTATCTCTTCTTGCCTGACCTTTCGCCTTCAGCGGCTCTGTCCCCCCCATTCGCGTTCCCCCTACCCCGTCTCCCTGTTCCATATTTGGCCTCTAAAGCCTTGGCCCTCTCAAAAAACTGTTGGCCTGTTCCTTGCCCCCATGCCCTTCTACATTTGCTTGCCGGTGGCCTCCCTGCATCTTGAGCACGCATGCCGAAAGTGACATTGAGGCCAGGAACAAAAGGCTCTGTTATAAGCCCAGCAGCATCTCTGGGTCCCAAACCCTTCTTGCTCCATTTCCCTTCCGGCATGGACTGATCCGTGACATAATCCATCCATAAATTCTATCTGCTTGGTGTCCCATCTCACGCCCCAGATGTTGCCATTCTCTGTCTAAAAGATTCATCATAGTATAACCACCCTATCCTGCCCTTTGCCTTCCATATTATCAGGGAATAAGTAATGAGCGGATGCCTCAGCTACAGCCTTTTTTCCATGACAATGACGGAGAAAGTGGCAAAACCCTAGGAACCATCTATCCCAAGTCTTCCTTTGTGAACTTATCCTCCTCTTTCTTCTCTAAAAGCACTATAGCCGCTGCCATCCTCTTACCTATACCCTCAACTTCACCATTGCTTGGCAACATTCGCGGCTCCTCAAGCGAATATGTCACATATTCCCATTCCAAATTTTTCTTCGTGGTCAGCGGCACATGCTCGCCTATCCTCATTCCAGGTGCACCTATCTCTCTGTCCCTTTTCCTCTCTCTCCATTCCCTGTTCCTTCCTTCCTTTCTGGGCCTTCTTTCTCCTCCTGATCTCTACCAGCGCCAGTTCCATCTGCCCTATACCGCCTGCACCTAATGCTGTTACAATTTGCCCTATATATTCTTTTATACTGTCACCCACTGCGCTGGATGTGTTACCTGTGACCTTGTCTGGGCCATCCTGCCTGGAGTTTTCTAAGGTTCCTCTTGCTTCTCCCAGTGGCTGAGGAGGAGGGAGCTACTGGGTTTTGAGGAGGAGCAACCCATTCTGGGCATTGTGACTGGGTTCAACCAGGAGATCCCAGACTGATCTGGGTGGGGTACCGTGACACAGTGACCATAGGCTGCTGGGGAAATGGATCCGCCATCTTGGCTGGCCCTCTACCACCGGCAGTGCCTTCCTGTACCACGTGGCCCTCTGGCTGGTTGTTTTCCTTGCCACCCTTTTCTGTGCCCGCCTTTCTCTTTTCCCGGGTCTCCTGGTTCCTCTCCCTCCACCAGCTCCCACATCCTGTTTGCTTTTTCGCTAATTCCATTATAGCCTTGTAAGCCTCCTCTTTGATGGCCTGCTCTTCTTTGGTGCCATTGTCCTCCTTCTCTTTGCTCTGTGAAAACAACTATAAGAAGAAACAAGGTTAATTGTATATCTGTCCCATCCGGAGCGTTTTACCTTTCCGCTGCACCCTTCGCCCCATTACGCAGCCTGGCCCTCAGTCAAGGTCCCAATCTCTTGACCAGATCCTTGCCACTCTCCATCACCCCTTTTGTGACCAATCCAGTACTCCATTCTCCATCCATGGCAAACCCCACTTGTTGTACCCTGCTGTCTGCCTCGGGGCTTCCCATTGATCACAAACCCCCAACCCCTCTAACCTTTTCCTCACTTATGCACTGCCACTGGCCCTTGTCGTCCCTCCAACGGCCCTTATAATCCCCTGCTGTGAAGAGAATAGGGTCTCCCCCCTCGCTTTCCCTTGTTTTTGGTCTTTATCTAGGCCTGTTCTCCTCCTTTCCCAATGTCTCATAACCAGCCACCAAAATGGGGGTTTCAAGAAAGATTCCACTTCAGAGAAACGAGCCCATGTTTTTGCAAAAACTCCCCATATGGCATGTACCAGCCCGCCCCTCGCGCCATGCTCTCTAAGCCAATCTCGAGACTCTATACTTCAAAGAAACACACCAACGTGCTGCTATCAGCGAGTCGAATATTGAAAGTGCTGTATTTTGGGTGGCCGACCCGCAATGAAGAAGCTACAAATAAAAACCCGCCTCAAGATTGACAACATCCAAATGCAGGCCCAAGCCAGAGCCAGCCCCTGCAAAATTATTATCCCTCACGATGTAAAATATATGGTGCTCAGCAGGCAATCAAACATTTAGTTTGTAACCCGGTGCTTCGACTTAACAAGAAATCTTGATGAGGTCACATTAAAACAGGCCTCTTACAATACCACCCGCAACACAGAGGCGCCTCATTGCCATACACATCACCAAACCTCGTAAGCGCTACCTGTGTGGTGTGTTCGTCACCGCGCAACCCGTACTGCAGGCCTCTCCTGGCCTGCTGTGCTGCTCCTGACCACCGAGACAATTCTACCCCACTGAAAGCGGGCGCATGTGTCGCGACCCCCAGCGTGGCAGCGTGCATTCGTTACACCTCCCCTACCCTTCTGGCTCCTCCTGGCCTCAAAGCCTCTGCCAGGCCTCATAATCCTTTGCCGCTTAACAGCGCAGGCCCGTCACACAGACATATCCTAAATGACGCGAGTGTCTTAATTGACCAAAATGGCATGTGGCGTCACGCTGGCTATCCTCCGCTTCCAGCCTCACTAGACCTGCTCCTCAACCCTTATCACTATGGAAAATCCCTACCCAGTCATCACAGGCAGAAATGGACAAAATGCTGCAAAGTGCACCCCTCAATTAAGTCTGCACTAGCATTCAAACAGCCCACCCCAGCCATCGCAGGCAGAAGCGGACAAAATGCTGTAAATTGACCCCAATTAAGTCTGCGCTAACATTCAAACAGTCATGATCCCCAACAAAACATTCTCCCTCCAATGGTAGCTGATTAGGATAACACACCCGTGGTCCCGGTCTATTCCCACTCCTCATCCGAAAACCAGCCTCTTCAAGTCAGAGAATCACATTGTTATAGGCGAGAAACAAACAAAGCCAGTAAACAAGCCTCGCACAGCCATCAGCCACAGAAAAGATGCCGCCCTGTGGCCCTGGCCTGGTCCGCTGTCTCCTTCCCCAATGCCTCCCTGGGCCCCACACAGCCTTTGGCCGCTGGAAAGGCGCCCGCCATGCGGTCCCATCTTGCTCTCCTGTTTCCTTTTCCGGAGTCTCTACCAGGCCTTCCATTCATCCCCATAAAAGCCCCAATAAAGGGCAAACTATTATTAAGTGCAAGTTCGGTCAGCGTTTGAACCATTTCTCCTGTAAAAGGGGTTAGTATCCTGTGCATCTCCTTGGATTCAAACCATCCATCCTTTGCTTGCTGCCCAGAGCAACAAACCGAGGAAGAAGATTTATTTATTTATTTTTTACATTGACACACAGCGCTGCGCTACCAGGGCCTGGCTCGAGAGTTCGCCACTTCCGATGGTCCTCCAGGCATCACAGTTTTTCTGTTGGGAGCCACCCAGCCCCACAGCCTTCCCAAAATGTCAAAACCTTCCGTCTTTTCACAGCGCTTCAGCGAGGCGCTGTGCAATTATTCTCCCCAGATCGCTCTCCCTTGGCTTGCATCTCCTCTCCACTTAGCATTTTGCTCCTCTTGTTTCCCGGGACCCTCCTATTCCTTATCTATATGCTTTACACAATTATTCTTAAACTGTATCCGTCTACACCCACCTCGTCTCCTTCTTTTTTTGTTCTTACCGCCCAAAACTCAAAATTCTGCCAATCTGGCGTGCTGCAGTTGTTGAATCAAAACTCCAGCAAAAGTGGCTGAGGCCCCCTCAGTTGTCCCTCAGTACCTCCCTTTTTCCCTCCCCTTCCTGTTTTCCTGCCCATTGTTCTGGCCCCTTAGCTCCCTCCCTTCCTCCCTCCCTTCTGAGCACAACCATCATAAGCATGAGGGAGGGGTGCACCAGGACAACCTGGTCTGCCCTTTAAAGGGGCAAACTCCATTGTGGAAGTTAGGCTGGAGCAGACCTTCTACAGCTGTGGTAGAGGGACCAGAGATGTGGATGACTGTGTCATCTGCATACATGTGTATATCCGAGTTGGCACAAGTCAAGGGAGGTCATTAACAAAGGTGGAAAACAAGATGGGCCCCAGGATGGAGCCCTGTGCCCCCAAGATGGGAAGTGAGTAATATTTTTCTACCCAGTTTCACATATAATATTATTCTGTTTGCCAAAGAGATTGTTCTTTATTGTTTGGTCAGAAAAATACTCTATAGGGAATATTAGAATTTAGAAAAGAGTATACAAAAATTAATACTGGACTTTCACCCCACTCACCCAATTAAACCACAAAGCTATATTTTTAAGATTCTCAGAATTTTTCTTTTATTTCAGTAACATCCAGTATTAACTTCTACGTTTCAGGTTAAACCCTTCTTTAGGAACTGGTTTCTTTGTTACCAGTTTCTAAAATACAAAATCATAATTTACATTTCACAAATAAGGTTTAAAACTTCTTTTTAAAAATGTTTATATACACATTATCTTAATATTTCACAGAAAAGGTTGAACTAATACTCCAAATCAGTATCTGTTACTTCACCTTTTCTGCCTTTTCACAGTCTCTGTTCTTGTTTTTAAGTTTTCAGGTTTGACTCCACCCTATTCTAGTGAAAAATAAATGTCTTAACATTACACTTCTAATCTTAATGGATGCTTATCTCTACTGCAGCCACTTTATATTTAAATCATCAACAATCTATACTAAACTTCTTCATAATCAGGTAGTCATAGCAGAGCTTGCCATTAGAGAAGGATCTGTTTTCAAAACATCTCTTAAAGAGGCATTTATAATACAGGCAAACTTTTATGCCTTACTTAAATTACTGGTGTACTTTCTAAAATATCAACATTGATGGGAGGAGATTTCAACAATAAGTTATTATTAAGGAAGCTATGTATAGAAATTATTTAAAGACGTGTAACCCTAGATTTGGTTTAAATAAAGTGATAGAATGGCAAGTGAGTCTGAGAATCTTAAAAATATAGCTTTGTGGTTTAATTGGGTGAGTGGGGTGAAAGTCCAGTGTTCATTTTTGTATAACTGAGTGTAAGCTTATATTGGAAATTACCTTCTCCCTATGTTTACTTTTCTAAAAATGTTGTTTTATAACATTTTTTGAGGTATTGGCTGTAGTGGAAAACTTTTTCCTAATTTAGAAAAGAGCTAATGGACATTGAAATGTTGGATAGTGCTTCAATTAATGACAAACTCTTTCACTTTAGCAATATGATTACATTATGGCCTGTGGTCACATGTGAAGCTTCTGGCCACCTCAGCCCACTATCTAGTCTTCAACAGGTTACAACATAATATTAGCAAATACAGTTTGTAATATTTGTCACGTTTTGATCAGACTTCACCATGAAGTTGAACAAGGTGGATCGTAACTGTACTGTGTATCCCAGGAGACGATAATCCCTTCAGATGAAGTTAAAGGTGCATTTGGGGAACAGTACAGTAGAGCTGGATGGAATTTTTCATAGAATTTCTGAAAATTCTGATTAATTTGGTGGAATTCATTTGGAAGCAGAATGGTGGAATTCTGCTGGAAGAGTGTGAAACACTAATTGTAGCATACCTAAATTGTGGATTAGTGTTCCGTTGTTTTGTTTATGTAACTGTGGATTAGTGTTCCATGGTTTTGTTTATATAACTGTGGATTTGTGTTTCATTGTTTTGTAAAATAAACTGTGAATTAGTGTTCCCTAATTTTTGTTTGTATAAACTGTGGATTGGTGTTCCGTGGTTTTGTTTATATAAACTGTGGATTAGTATTCTGTGGTTTTATTTATATAACTCTGGATTAGTGGTCCATGATTTTGTGAAAATAAATCACAAATTACTGTTCCGTGATTTTGTTTGTATAAACTGTGGATTACTGTTCCTAGTTTTGTTTATATAGACTGTGGATTAGTGTTCCGTGGTTTTGTGTATATAAACTGTGGATTAGTGTTCCATGGTTTTATATGAACTGTGGATTAGCGTACTGCAGTTTTGTTTATGTAAACTGTGGATTAGTGTCCGGATTTTGTGTATATAAACTGTGGATTACTCTTCCAAGGTTTTGTTTATATATGCTGTGGATTAGTGTTCTGTGCTTTTGCTTACATAAACTGTGGATTACTATTCCATGGTTTTGTTTATATAAACTGTGGATTAGTGCTCCATGGTTTTGTTTATATACACTGTGGATTAGTGTCCCATGGTTTTGTGTATATAAACTGTGGATTAGTGTTCCATTGTTCTGTTTATGTAAACTGTAGATTAATGTCCTGGGGTTTTGTTTATATAAACTGTGGATAACTCTTCCATGATTTTGTTTAATATGCTGTAAATTAGTATTCCATGTTTTTGTTTACATAAACTGTGGATTAGTGATCCATGGTTTTGTTTATATACACTGTGAATTAGTTTTCCATGGTTTTGCTTATATAAGCTTCGGATTACTGTTCCATGGTTTTGTTTATATAAACTGTGGATTAGCCCCATGTTTTTTTATACAAACTGTAGATTAGTGTTCCATGGTTTTGTGTATATAAACTGTGAGTAGTGTCCAGTAGTTTTGTTTGTATGAAATGTGGATTACTGTCCTGTGGTTTTGTTTATATAACTGTGGATTAATATTCTGTGGTTTTGTTTATATAAACTGTGGATTACTGTTCTGATATTTTGTTTCTATAAACTGTGGATTAGTTGTTCCCTGGTTTTGTTTATCTAAACTGTGGATTAGTGTTCCCATGTTTTGTTTATATAACCTGTGGATTAGTGTTCCACGGTTTTGTTTAGAAAAACTGTGGATTAGTGTGTTCCATGGTTTTGTTTATATACAATGTGGATTAGTGTTCCGGTTTTTATATAAACTGTGGATTAGTGTGCTGTGGTTTTGTTTATGTAAACTGTGAATTAGTGTTCCATTATTTTGTTTATGTAAACTGTGGATTAATGTCCCATGGTTTTGTTTATATAAACAGTAGATTAGTGTCCCGTGGATCTGTTTATATAAACTGTGGATTACTGTCCCATAGTTTTGTTTATGTAAACTGTGGATTAGTGTCCCATGGTTTTTTTTTATAAACTATGGATTAGTGTCCGGTGATTTGGTTTATAAAAACTGTGGATTAGTGTTCCGTGGTTTTGTTTATATGAACTGTGGATCAGTGTCCCATGATTTTGTTTATATAAACAGTGGATTAGTGTTGAATGGTTTTGTTTATATAAACTGTGAATTAGTGTTCCCTGGTTTTTATATAAACTGTGGATTAGTGTTCCGTGTTTTGTATAAACTGTGTGTTAGTGTGCTGTGGTTTTGTTTATGTAAACTGTGAATTAGTGTTCCATTGTTTTGTATATGTAAACTGTGGATTAGTGTCCCATGGTTTTGTTTATATAAACTGTGGATTAGTGTCCCATGTTTTTTTAGATTTATTTATTTAACTTTTGTTAACCAGGTAAGCATGCTAGACAAAACAAATGCCTATTTTGGGTGCGACCTGGGAGAGTACAAAGAAGGACATATTCATACAGAGGAACACATAGCATCAGGTAAAATAACACAAGCATAAGGATTGATCAAGGTTACAGGAGAGAGTGTACAGACAATACATATGGCTATCAACAGGGCAGCAAATTAAACACCATACTATAACAAAGTGTATTCACAACAGAACCACAGGCAGGCGAGGCAAGCCAGTGGAGCCTGCACAGGGACACTGGAAAGTGCAAGGACTTAGTTGTCCAACAACAGATACCCAGCTTGGATGATAGGTTATTACAGTGGTTTGGGACAGTCACATGCAGAGGAGAGCTTCAGGTAATCCCAGAGGGAGTTCAGAAACAGGTGTGGGAGGGGAGGAGCGACATGGATGGGAAAGGAGTTCCATATAAACTATGGATTAGTGTCCCATGATTTTGTTTATAAAAACTGTGGATTAGTGTTCCATTGTTTTCTTTATATGAACTGTGGATCAGTGTCTCATGGTTTTGTTTATATAAACTGTGGATTTAGTGTTGCATAGTTTTGTTTATATAAACTGTGGATTAGTGTTCCATGATTTTGTTTATATAAACTGTGGATTGCTGTTCTGGTTTTGTTTATATAAACTGTGGATTACTGTTCTGTGGTTTTGTTTATATAACATGTGGATTACTGTTCTGTGGTTTTGTTTATATAAACTGTAGATTAGTGTTCCATTGTTTTCTTTATATAAACTATGGATTAGTGTCCCATGGTTTACATTAATCATGGATTAGTTTATAGTAAAACATGGAAAACAAATCTGCAGTCTGCATAGAGCAGAAAATGATTCCACGGTTTACATTAAAACACGAATTCTGCAGAGTTGTTTGAAAACTCTGAAAAGTATTTTTGGAAGTGAAATTGTCATCCCGCTTGATTTTTTTCTGGCAGAATTTCACATTCCATGCAGCTCTAGTGTGCAGTAGATAAGCTACCACTGTGCCATGTCATGCTGTATCTATTCTGGCTATTGTTGGCTCAGTAAGTAGCGTCTTCTCAGAAAATGCCTGGACTGTGCAGCACACCTGCCTGTTGTACAAAGGACATTATGCCAGGGGTGCTGTCTTCAGAGGAAATGTCAAACTGAGATCCCTTGTCTTTCCTGGGTGCTAGGGATCCCAGAGCACATATGGCCACTTTAATGACCATCATAGGGACATGTCTTTTGTAAATGAGCAAATATGATCCTGTATAAATATTTTCCTTAGTCCTGTAAATACTGTAGCTAGAAGACTTACATCTCTGCTAACAGTCCTTCACTGTTTAGCACTAGACTGACTTCAACAGTTTCTGTGTTTTTAAAAAGTATCTTTTGCATTTGATATAATGACTAAGAACTATCATTAGACTGAAGCTCTTTTATAGGTACCAAGTGAGACCATATAGCCTTTTTAAGAGTGAAATCAGTAATAAGAGTCACAGATGAGAAGGACTTCTTTATATCTGAAATCAACATCGAAGCTTAATGAACACTGTCAGCCCCTTAGGCCTCAGTGTCTCTGGTTTAAAAACATATGTTATGATTGGCCACATTCTGTAGCGATTGATGATGTAGCTGGTAGTTTGATTCTGATTCCTCTTTATTTTTAAAAGTGAAAAACAGACTGCCCACCATACTGGTGTCACCACATAAAACCATGTTTGTTTACTGTCCTTGATCAACTCCTACTACATCTTTCCCAGACTTGGTGACACTCTCAATACAGTCTAGCCACTCATGATGCAGTGGAGTAGCATAGACTATTGTAACATGAGTAGCTACACTCTTTGATGTTCCTAATGTTCAGCAAGTATGCAATAAAGGAAAGGGAACATTGTTTTAACCAGGAGTAGCACACTAAGCCAAAGCTTGTTTCCAGATGCAACCCGGAGCACAAGGAAGTTAAGTGACTTGCTCAGGATCACACAGTATGCACCTAGGTGGCTGTGGGATTCAAACCCAGGTATCCAGATCTGCAACTCAGAGCCTTAACCCACTGCGCTATATTGCCTCCTTAACAAGAGTAGAGCAAAGATTTGAAAAGAAACACGGTTGGGTATAACTATGCCATTAGCATGCATTTCAGTTCTACTAGAAACATAGAAACATAGAAATTGTCAGCAGATAGGGACCACCTGGCCCATCTAGTCTACACGTAAACCCTTGTACTGTATTATTGCTTCCGACCCACCCACTGCTGTAAGAAATGAAGCAGATAAAACAACCAGCAGCATCACTGAATTTTAGAGAAGGTAAGCAATCATAAAATGTGGGTTTTCAACTAGAAATAATATGATGCAAAGGAATGACATTGTCCCTGTAAAGGGATTTTCCAGTTTCAGAAAAACTTTAAAATTTCATTTTCAGATACAGTTCTGCTTATTTAAGTCCCTGTATTTCTATTTCCTCATTCTTATTTACTGAGGACATTGTATGAAAACAGAATCTTTGCTCTAAACATCTTCTCCTCATGTTGTCCTTCAGTGGCATCACAGTCCTTTGTTTCTGACATCACAGCTGCTGTGGAAGGTACTATGATGTCACAATATATGACTATAAGGAAAACGCAGAAGGATGAGTTGGTGTCTGGGGGCACAGATCCTGTTCGCATATAGATGTCTTCAGTACTAAATGAGAGGAGATGAGTATAGAAAATTAATTAAAGGCTGAATGGTGTCTAAGTTTTATATTTGAAAATGTTTCTGGATCGAACATGATCATTACATCAAGGTCCCTTTCTGCCATGTTCTAATGGTGGCCAAGGTGGATGTTTGCCATAGCACTATCTGGAAAATTGTTGGGAACAGGCCATCCTGATGGCACAGCTGTAGCACTACTGCTCACGATGCTGCTGACTCAGGTTCAGAAGTGTCTCAGCCATCAGTGGCCAGTGGGGATGGAGCACTGAGCTTCCCAGAGGATCTCTCTTCTGGAGAGATGGTCGATACTTCCACTGCAGTGCTGTCACCTGCTGACCATGGGTGCTAGCACAGTGGCTGGCATAGTGGGTGGGAGGACAGTAGATGAGCTCTGGTTGGTGCGCCTCGCTTGAGCTCTGTGCATGCTGGTACCCAGATGATATAGCATAGAAATAAGGATTATGGACCCCAGCATAACAGACGATGAACCCCATAGCTGGGTCACTTGCATCACCAGATGACACTGCCCTGATGAAACTTGAAGACTTGGGGTCTGTCCTTCCTACTCTCTTCTGGACAGTGTGGCAAAAGCTCCATGGATGGCTCAGGGACTGGCTGGAGTGGTGTGTCAGGGCACAGAGATGTGCTTTGGGAGTTTCTGAGGGCAGTCGGTCCTGGAGTGAAGGGGACACATAAGGTGTAAGTAAAGAAAATAGCGGTAATCTGGCGTCCTAGCCAACATCCCTCTCTCAACATAGACAGTAATTCAGCTGTCTATACCTGTGTCATGTGAGGTGGTCCAGCGTAATGGCTGCCACATGTGGCGGCATGCAGTTCAAAGCTTTAGGCAGCCTGATGGCAACAAGACTCCAAAACTAAAGAGCTTTGGCTATGCCAGATCTATCAACCATATACTTACTGGCCCTGATTCCTTCAGGTGTTATAATTCACCAATAAAATACCAGTGAGAAATTGTAGCATGGAAATTCCAATTCAGGTTTAACTTAAAATATGCAATATGTCTATTCTAGAAATAGAAGTAAAGTGTTAAATGATATTTTAGAAGTAAAATATAGGTGCTGACTTGATGTATTTCTGCTAGTTACGATATTTTGCACATGGTGAGACATGCCAATGTCCTATTTTGATTCTGCCCTTGCGTGTGTTTGTTGTATTTTCTTGTGATGCTTGGCGACCCAGGGCATTACATCATGCTAGCACAAAATGGTATGCAAACAATGCAGCACTATAAGCGTTCAATTTTAGTAATCCTATGCCTTAATCATTGTGCTAAACAAACAAAACCGAAGTTATTGCAAGATGATGTCCAACATAAAGGAATAAGAGCTCAAAAGCTTAATGTCGCCTGACAGAATGAGCTCTGACTTTTACTTAGTCTTTCAACAAAACATATTTTAATAAATGGTATGGCACGTAACACAGATAACTTTGGATGGGGATGTGGTGGGCATAATTCCACTTTAGGGCTATCATAGAATGAATACTGCAGTGTATAATTTATGTGATGATGCATCACTGAGATGTGAGTTTTGATTCTGGCTCAGAGCACTGGCAAAATATGGTGGGTGGTCTTGGTTCCATTTGTAGAGATCTGCACAGATGGAGTTTTTTCTCAAAGGACCTCAGTCAGAATGAGCATAAAAACAGAGGTAACCTTGTACTCAAGAAATGATTGGTTCAAATATGACAAGACTGGACAGTGGCAGGAAGGGTAGCAGCAGGGCAGGAGGAGCAAGAGCAGGAATAGCAGCAGCAATAGGAGTAGTAGCAACAGGAGTAGCAGCAGCAAGAGGAGGAGGAGGAGTAGCAGCAGCAATAGGAATAGTAGCAACAGGAGTAAGGCAGCAATAGGAGTAGTAGTAACAGGAGCAGGAGCAGCAGCAGCAGGAGTAGTAGCAGCAGTAGGAGTAGTAGCAACAGGAGTAGCAGCAGCAATAGGAGTAGTAGCAACAGGAGCAACAGGATTAGCAGCAGTAGTAGGAGTAGCTGCTGCAGCAGGAGTGGCAGCAACAGTAGGAGTAGTAGCAGGAGCAACAGGATTAGCAGCAGCAGCAGGAGTGGCAGCAACAGTAGGAGTAGTAGCAGGAGCAACAGGATTAGCAGCAGCATAAGGAGTAGCGGCAGCAATAGGAATAGTAGCAACAGGAGCCAAGTAGCAGCAGCAATAGGAGTAGCAGGAACAACAGGAGAAGTAATAGGAGTAGCAGCAGGAGTAGCAATAGTAGTAGTAGCGTAGTAGTCTCCTTAACCCAATCCAATCTGGGTTCAGGCCTAAACACAGCACTATCTCAGCACTGGCCAAAGTCTCGAATGACTGGTTAACATCCCTGAATGTGAAAATGCATGACTGCACTCTGTTTCTTGACCTGGCAAAACATTCGACACCATTGACCATGATCTACTCCTTACTACTCTTGAGAACCTTGGTCTCGACAGATCGGCACTTCCTGGTTCACAAGTTATCTAACAGATTGACAGCAGTGCGTTAAGGCGGGGGGGGACTTTCCCTCCTAAACCCATATTTCTGGGTGTACCGCAAGGATCAATCCTAGGACCCTTACTTTTGCCATCTACATAAAATATCAATGTTGGGGTCAAATCAGCAAACATACATCTCTTTGCCGATGACACAGTTCTTTACTTAGAAAGGACTACCCCTGATTTAGCATGCGTGACTTCCAATCTGGCTTTAATACTTTTGCAATCCAACCTCCTGTCCTTAAATTTGCTGCTGAATGTAAAGAAAACCAAAGTAATCATATTCTTGCCTCCAGCAAGCACAACTAAACTGAGCTCCAATTGTATGGCCCTGCAGATCCTTACATTACTAGAGGAATCCTTGAAGTTTGTGACAAAATTTAAATACTTGGGCTTGTGGCTTGACCAAAACTCTCCTTCAAGGAACATGTGGATGAACTGGCTAAGAAACTGAATATGAGACTTGGGCTATTCTTTAGAATAAAGAACCTACTCACATAGGAAGCAAAGGTTAGGCTAGTCTCCTCAGTGTTCTTACCCCTATTGCACTATGCTGACCTCATTTATGGGCAGTGTTCTCCCTCCATCTTATCCAGATTGGACGTACTTTATCACCGGGTGCTCAGATTCATCACCAGAGCACCATACCACACTCACCGCTGCTCACTATACACCATGATGGGGTGGCCCTCTCTAGGCCTTAGGCGATGCATGGACATACAGAGCTATCACCAACAAGCTCCGACTGTATATGTCTAATTGTCTGCCTGTATCCTCAGCGAGCAGCTATGGACTGAGGAGTCTTTCCTACATATCCTTGGTAATCCCAAAGGTCAGGACATGACTGGGGGCTGCTGCGATAAGTCACTCTCCCTGAAATCTGGAATAACATCCAAAGTTGATAAAACTGGTAGCACCAGTCAGCATGCGCTGTTCAAGTAATTGCTCCTGAAATCTCACCAAAACATGTAAATGCCAAACTTAAATGCAAACCATACTGAATTCTGATTTCCTGGTAGTATTATGGGATGCTCCCTCACTCCATAGCCCTTCCACTCTCCGTCTGTCCTTCCTTCATTTCTTCTAGGCTCCCACCTCCATACCCTTCCCTTGGCCTACGTCGCTACCCTCTCTCCAACCCTTTATATCACGGCACCTCAAGTCTCTCCTGTAGCATTCCCTAAAATACTTAATTCCCTGTCCCTCAAACCACCACCTATCACTGAGCATCCAAGCGCATATTATAGGAATGCACCTACTTCTACCTTATACTGACTTGCTACTCTTCCCTGTGCACGTTCATGATTAATTAGAAAATGGGCTTTTATTTCCTGGGCTCTGATTGGCTGGTACTCCACCAGGGGTACATTAACTTTCAATAGATGCCTAGGAAATAAAAAGTACCAGCCCCAGTGCCCTTTCACCCACTTGGTATCCCTATGCTCACCCTGCTTCCTCATTGGCTCACAACACCCAATTTAATTTTAAATCATCGCCATTTTTTTTCTCTCACTTAACGAGAGATACTGGCCCCTCAATACCATATCAGCTGTGCTCACTTCTAGCTGCATTGTTTGTTTTTTAATTCTGGTATCCAATTCAAACATCAGTAGCTGGCATTTTTTCAGCTCAGGTAGCGAGAGAGTGAGAGCGCCCCTTCCCTCCTGTCCTTCCTATACACCAACTAAACAGCAATATATTGAAAGAAAACAGCAAAAACAATGTCTTTCCTTATTTAAATAAGCCCAAACCAACTTGGCACCATCATTACTACTGACCTCTGATCAGCTGCCTGCTCTCACAACTATCGGTACCGGGCAGCTTGACTCCATCTCGGAACTAATTTTAACCTCCCGCCAAGTCCTGTCTGAAAAGTCGATGCTAGTAAGCAGTCCACATGAATTTTCTTAGAACAAAACTGACACACACGCAAACAACAAGCACAACCCTGCTGCCAACTCCACTGACATTCTTTTGGCAAAAAGGTGAAAGACGCATTATATTTACAGGCACTCACGCTTACACTGCTACTAATCAGTTCCAGCTGATTGCTGTGCTCCTTCACTGGTTGACTATTCAAATAGCGCCAACCTTCCTCTCTCTATCTTTCATCACTGTGGAGTACATTTAAAAGGACAAAGAAAATCACCGAACAATACCGGCAGTTGGGGAGAAGCGAGAGGCGGGGAGTGCTACTGAGATACTGTTACCTTAATTCACAATTTTAAACCCGGCGACTAACTTACTTCAGAACCGCAGCAGTTAGCTTTCAAACTTCTGGAAATTGTTAACTGTGTGGAAGCAAATGTTATCTGTGTGGAACAATCGGGGAGGGGAGACACAGTCAGAGAAACTCTGGAAGGGAAACAAAGATGCACAACAGCAAAAGATACAGGGTGCTTTTAAACCTCAGTTTTTCCTATTTCACATCCAGACCACGTATCTAGTGCTCTCTTTCACTCACTCGAGTCAGTATGTGCTGTTAAATGCAAAACATTTGGGGGTGTTAACTCTGACAACCAAATGAAAGGCAGAAGTACAGAGGCTCCACTACCAAAAGATCCCAGATTAAAACAAAATATTCTAATGCAGGTGGAGGAATTATTTTATGACAAAACTTATTTTAAACTAACTTTTATTAACACTTTTTATTAAACTTTTTTTTTACAATGCCCATTTTCTAAGTGCAATAATACCCTCCAGGGTGACCGTATTGTGCTATACGGACCTTCCAGGGCTATAAGGCCCTCCGCTTGCAGCTTTGGGGCAGTCCGGTATAGCACAATACCCCCACCCTGTTGGGTATTATTGTTTACTTAGATGCCTAAGCTTATTCTTCACTATGCTAATGTATTGCTACCTTATTTGTTCTTGCCTAGTTTACTGACCTGGCATGCACTGTTACTCAATTTTATGCACATATTGTATGTACCAATGACCACCAAATCTGTCCTTCCTGTTATTCCATTTGTCTATACTATTGTATCTCTATGCATGTATTCTTGTGTGTCTTAATCGTTTCCTGTTGACTGTCCCAGGTCCACCTTGTAAATGAGCTTGCCTCAGCGGTGTCTCACCTGTAAAATAAAGATGATTGATTGATTGAGTAGCAGCAACAGCAGGAGTATTAATAGCAGCAGGATTCATAATAGCAGCAGCAGGAGTAATTGTAGCAGGAGCAGGAGCAGGAGTAGGGAGTAGTGGTGGTAGTAGTAGCAGCAGGAGTAGTAGCAGCAGCAGTAGCAGAAGCAGCAGCAGCAGAAGAGTAATGGTAGTAGTAGTAGCAGCAGCAGGACTAGTAGTAGTAGTATCATCAGCAGCAGGAGTAGAAGAAGCAGCAGGGTGGCAGCAGCAGTAGTAGGAGGGTAGCAGCAGCTGCAGGATGTAGCAGAAGCAGCAGCAGAGTAGTAGTATAGCAGCAGGAGGAGAAAGAGCAGTGGGACTAGAAGCAGTGGCAGCAGTAGTAGTAGCAGTAACAGCAGGAGCAGCAGCAGGAATAGCAGTAGCAACAGCAGGAGTACCAGCAGCAGCAGGAGTAACTGCAGAGCAGTAGTAGCAGAAGCAGCAAGAAGGCAGCAACAGGAGGAGCAAGTGCAGTAGGAGCAGGAGTAGTAGTAGCAACATAAGTAACAGGAGAAACAGGTGTACAGCAGGTATAGAGTAGGAGTAGCAGCAGCAGGAGTATCAGCAGTGGGATTAGCACCAGCGGAGCAGCAACAGGACTAGCAGCAGGATTAGCAACAGCAGAAGTAACTGCAGCAAAAGTACAGTAGCAGCAGCAGGAGTAGCAGTAGGAGTAACTGCAGAAGCAGTAATAGCAGCAGCAGCAGGAGTAGCAACAATTAGAGTAATAGCAACAGGAGTAGGAGGAGAAACAGGAGTAGCAGTGGTAGAAGTAGTAGCAACAAGAGTAACAGGAGCAGCATGAGTAGCAGTAGGAGCAGTAGGAGTAGCAGCAGCTGAGGAAACAGCAGGAGAAACAACAGCTGAAGGAACAGCAGGAGTCACAGCAGGAGGAGTAGCAGCAGCAGGAAAGCAACAGCTGAAGGAACAGCAGGAGTAGCAGCAGGAGAAGGAGTAGCAGCAGCAGTAGTAGCAGAAGCTGCAGGAGGAGTACAGCAGGAAAAGGAGGAGCAACAGCTGAAGTAACAGCAGGAGCACCTGAAGGAGCAACAGGAGGGAGGAGGAGGAGCAGCAGCATGAGCAGCAGGATTAGAAGTGGCTGGAGCAGAATAAGTAGCAGGAGCAGCAAGAACTGTATGAGCAGCAAAAGGAACAGAAGTAGCAACAGGAACAAGAGGAGCAGGAGCAGGAACAGGAGTAGCAAGAGTATGAGTAGTAGAAGCAAGAGGAGCGGGAACAGGAGTAGCAGCAAGAGTATGAGTAGTAGAAGCAAGAGGAGGGAACAGGAGTAACACTGGCAGAAGTAGTAGCAAGAACAGGAGTAGCAGTAGCAGTGGCCTGCCCTGCTTACAAAACAAATCCATTGTTCCTATCCCTATAGAGGAGGCATCAGCCTTTAGTGTCATCACTTGCTAACCCTCCTTGGGTATAATCGTAAATTTTAGAAATACAGTAATAGCCTGGTTCACAGAATGAGGGATCCTTAGCAATGGCTTTGGGATAGCCATTAGTAGCTTGACTTAATACCTGTGAGTGAAACTCTGCCCCACAGTTCTGTACTTTGTAACCATCAAAACTGAATATTTTATAACTGTCAGAATTGAATACTTTATCATATCATTCTTCTTTCTCATGCAAATGTTTTATTTTGATCTTGTTTGAAAATATGCTTATGGTTATATGCTTCTTTTCTTTAGGTGGTATGCATCAAGTGAGAGAGAACCATTCCTTACTGTTTACCTCAGCGCCTCCGAACCCAAATGAGTATAACTGCACTACTATGAAGAAGATTGACCTGAGGATGATGTCAGGCTCTGCACATAAGCTTTATACCTTCTTTATCTCACCGCAGTAAGAGTGCTTTGGGGTTTATACAGTTACTTGGGTGCTGATCAAAGCTGTGGCTCCTTTCCATGCTGATCAGAGCTCTGGTCTATTATCATGAAGTGTTCCGTGTTACTGATGAATGGATGCCAGTAGGACTTCTGGTCTTGTTTGTAATTTTTATTTATTTGTTTTATGTTAACTGGTAGGTACACTAGGCAGCAAGTGCCTATTTTCAGGAACAACCTGGGAGAGTACAATGCAGGAAAGCACAAAGTCACAATATGAATACATTTCAGAATTAGTAAGTTAGACAAGCGAGATACTAGCACAGGAGAACGAGCAGAATACAGTTAATAGTACACCAACAGTAACAAGGAAGGGGTAAAATACAGTTAGATATATACAAAGTATCAAGAGATGGTGAAGAACAAACTGAAATAAGGCAAGGGCAAAATCTGAAATCATTATCAGTATGCAACAGATTATGCAATATTTATGGGACAGTGACCACTCAACTGTGGTGAAAGGGGTTGGAAACAGCAACAAGCCATAGTCTGGATGAGGTAAGACTTGAAGGCAGCTTTGAATTACATAGAAATATAGAGTTGACGGCAGATAAGGACCCAAGGCCCATCCAGTCTGCCCATTTCTTTTTCTACCTTATGAATGTGCCATAGGCTTTTACTCTGTCAATGGCCTATCTATTCATACTCATCTGTATTGCTCCTATTGCCTATCCCATGCCTGTTTGAAGCCCTGCACTGTATTCATATCCACCACTTCCTGAGGCAGGCCGTTCCATGCATCCACCACCCTTTCTGTGAAATGAACTTCCTCACATTACCCTTAATCGGCCTCCCTCTAATCTCATGCTATGTTCTCTTGTCCTGCTGTTTTCTTATATTGAACATGTTGGTCTCTTTCACCTTGTTAATGCCCTTAAGGTGTTTGAATGTTTCAATCATATCACCTGTCTCCCTCCTTTGCTCTAGGGTATACATATTGAGTTCAGTTAAAAATATATTTTCTGATGCAGTCCCTGCACCATTTTGGTGCCCTTCTCCAGACTGCCCTCAATTTGGTTAATGTCCTTGTGAAGGTGTGGCCTCCAGTACTGCCAGTACTCCAGATGGAGTCTAACCAGTGACTTGTAAAGGAGGGATTATTACCTCCCTCTTCCGACTTGTGATACCCTACTAATACACCCCAACATCCCTCTAGCCTTACCTACTGCTTTAGAGGTCTGCTTGATGATTTCAGGTCATCGGTGATGATGACGCCCAAGTCTCTTTTCCCTTGTGACTGCCAGCAACTCCTCCCAGCCTATAGGTGGCTTCAGAGTTTCTCTTCCCTATGTGCATGATCTGCACTTCTTTGTGTTAAACCCTAGTTGCCACTCTTGGACCATTTTGCTAGTTTATCCAGATCTCTTCTCATTCTGCCCACCCAATCTGGATCATCTACTCTGTTGCAGATCTTGGTATCATCTGCAAACTGACAACCTACCCTCCAGTCCATCTGCAATGTCACTGATGAAGATATTGAGGAGGACTGGCCCCAGGACTGATCCCTGAGGTGCCCCACTTGTGACTTGCATCTCTTCTGACTGTATATCGCTTTACCACCACTCTCTGTTTTCTGTCTGTCAACCAGTTTGCCACCCAGCTGACCAACATCTGACCCACCCTAGCCTACCCAGCTTATTAATCAATCTTCTATGTGGAACAGTATCTAAAGCTTTGCTGAAGTCAAGGTAGGCAACATCAACTTCTCCCCTTGGTCCACTACTCTGGTTATCTAGTCAAAGAAATCTATGAGATCAGTTTGACAGGACCTTCCTTTGTAAACCCATGCTTTCTTGGATTCTGTGGTCTTATGGATTCCAGGTGTTGCACTATCCTTTCCTTAAGGAGTGTCTCCATAATCTTGCCCACTACTGAGGTAACACTGACTGGTCTGTAGTTCCCTGCTCCTCCCTGCTACCACCTTTGTAGCATGGGATCACATGAACCCTTCTCCAGTCTTCTGGGACCTCCTGTGCTCAGAGACTCACTAAACAGTTCTGATAATGGCTCTGCCAGTTCACGCTTAGCTCATTTAGTACCCTGAGATGTATGCCATCAGGTCCCATTGCCTTGTCCACCTTGAGCTTATTGAGCTCTTGTAGGATCCTTTCTTTTGTGAAGAGACCAGTGCACCTCCCTCCCCCTGTGTCCATGGTGCTTAGCTGTGGGCCCTGCCCTTCTCTTCAGTAAAAACTGAGCAGAAGTATCTATTTAGGATAGATGCTTTACATGGTCCTCCTCCTCACATGTCCCCTTATCCCTTTGATCTTAGCAATTCCCTCTGGACTTTCTCCTTTCACCAATGTATCTATAGAAAGTCTTGTCACCTTCTTTCACTGTTTATGCCAGTTTTCTCAGTTTGGGCCTTTGCCTGCCATACTGTCCTCCCTGCTTCCCTTAGGAAGTTTGGTATGCCTCCCATCTTCATCCTGCTGAGTTCCCTTATATTTCCTGAAGGCCAGCCTTTGGCCTGACCTTTTCTGCTACTGTGTTTGAGAACCAAAGTGGTTTCTTCTTCTTTGTACTTTCTTTTTGTCACTAACACAATGGGATGTTGCTTCAAGTATTGCATCTTTAATGCTTGCCCACTTTGTCTGTACCCCTCACCTGTATTTCTTTTGCCAGGGCTAGCTTAACTCTGTTGGCCATCTTATCAAAGTCAGCTCCTCCGAAGTCCCATATGTTTGCCTTGGAATGGGATGATTTTGTTCTAGTGGCCAAATTGAACCATACCATGTGATGGTCACTGGCCCCAAGGTGATCTTCTACCTGGAGATCAGTGATCCTTTCCCTGTTAGTCAGTACTAGATATAGGATAGCCCTGTCTCTAGTGGGTTGTTGTGCCAGTTGTTTGAGGTCCTCCCCTGCAGGAATCCACCATGTGTCTACTTCTAGCAGATGTACCTACTGGTATTGACCAACCTGTATCTGGCATGTTGAAGTCTCCCATTATCAGAACCTCCCTTTAGCTGTCATGTTTTGTATATCTTCTAACAGTAACATGTCTATGTCCTTCCCCTGGTCTGGAGGCCTGTACACAACCCCAGTTCATATGGCTGTCCCATTTCCTGTTTCCAGGGTGACCCACAGTTCTTCTGGCTCCTTATGTGTATTCTGAATTTCTGTAGCTTTGATATTTTCATTGACATAAATGGCCACTCACCCCCTTTTGCACCTCGGTCTCTTCTAAACAGTACATAGCTAGGTACTGAAGTCTCCCAAGTGTGGTTACTGGTAAACCATGTCTCACTAATGGCTACTATGTCCAGTTTAGCCTCTGTCATTATTGCCTGCAGGTCTGGGATCTTGTTTCTCAGACTCGCGAGCATTCAGGTACGCATTTTCCATTGGTCAGATTTCGGTGTGTTAGTTGTTGGGCGAGGTCCGGTGCTTCCCCTGTGCATCATATGGGAAATTGGTTAGAGGAGGTGGGGCTGCATAGACCTGTGGGGATAGAGTTTCAGAACTTGGGGCAAAGAGGAGAAAGACAGCACCCATTTCAATCATGTATACGGAATCATGAGCAAGAAGAGATCATTGGTCTCAAGGCATAGGAGGAGTGGGGCTGGCGGTAGAGGATATGTATGGCTGGGGTGAGCCTGGAGCTGCCTGTGAATGACACAGCCCAGGACATAGGATCTGCTGGCGGAGATGGATAGCCACCCTAAGGAAGTGTAGAGGACACAGTGGTGAGTGAGGCTTGGAGGAGAGAAGGCAAAGCAGTGGATATTATTGTAGGAGACATCCCATTTATGTAGGTAAGTCAAAGGTGTTGTTAATAGGAGCAAAGCCATATTGCAGGATGGGAAGGAGTATGCCCTGGGCAATGGCCAAGTGAGCATTGGTGGTGAGGAGATGTTTAAGGTGATAGGCTTGGCGATACAGGTATTTGCTACCTTGCATTGATTAGATATGTGAAGGTGAAAGTCAAGCCTAGGGTTGAGGGTGCCACCTAAATATCTAAACTCCTGTACTATAGTGGGAGGGAGCCATTTAGACAGTGAATGTTCAGGAGGGGCAGGATGACCTCGCCTGAGAGCCAAACAGTGCTACTTGGGTTTTGGAAGCATTTTGTACTAGGTTGTTGGACACTAGCCAGCTTTGGAGGTGAATGAAATCCCTAGAGAGATAGGAGTTGATGAGTTCAGAGCCTGGATGCTGCAATAGAGGACAATATCATCAGCGTACATTATGACTCAGCAGGAAGTGGAAACAGACAGGAGATGGTTGATGAAGATGGAGAAGAGGAGTGATCCTAGGATTGAGCCTTGGGACTCCTCAGAAGACAGGCAGTGGATGGAAAGAGGCAGGACCAAATTTGACAAATTGTGCCGACCAGACAGGTAGCTGGAGAATCAAGTATTTGCATGAGCAGAGACACCTAGACAGCTAATTTATGTGGCAGGAGAGAATGGTTAACCAGGTCAAAAGCCTTGGATAAATCAATAAAGACTGCACCAGTAAGCAAGCCCTTATCCATGGCAGACTTGATGCCATCCATAAGCTTGATTAAGGCAGTGGTGGTGCTATGATCCTTGCAGAAGCCATGTTGGGAGTGAGTGAGTAGGTTATGGACTTGAGGTAGGCAGTAAGCTGAGAAGTGACTATCTTTTCAAGCAGCTACTGAGTGATGACAGGAGAGCAGAGGGATGGTACTGGGATGTATCACTGGAGTCCCCATTTTAGGAACAGGAACAACCTAAGTGACCTTCCAGGAAGAAGGACAATACCTGATGTGAGGGAAGATTGAATATATGGGTGACAGGGATGGTGAGAAACTGAGACCCAAGCTTAAGTAGCATAGACTCGATATCATCAGGGCCAGGAGCAGCACCGAGAGGAAGGAGTTGAGGAGGTGTCGGTCTTCTTAAAAGTAAGTGTTTTTAAGTAGAATGGAGGGTAATGTCTTAGTGAGAGCTTTGTTGATAGCATGGAAGATGAAGAGATTCTTGTTTCCCATAGAGATACATGTATTGATATAGTGTATCAAGGATTGGAAGTGTACAACGTTCTACATAGTTATTTGCTCTAAATTCATGAAAGAATGAGCATCATACATAAGTAACACCCACTGAGTTCTAGAATGTTGAGATTTGCTATTACATTTGGCGGTAAAAGTAAAAATGAAATGTATATATTTTTTTTTTATTTATGCATATAACTGGAGGCTAGGAGAAGCTGTACCAGAGGATGTGGGGGGTAGGTACATGTATGTGAAGCAGGAGTGTGGAAGGAGAGTGATAAACTGCAATAGTTGTGGGGCAGCAGTCTTTCTGGGGATGATGTGGAGTAAGGAGGCTTCTGCCAGAGAATAGTCAGACAACACCAAGAAGAAGGAGCTGCTGTTATAACTATACTTATCTTCTGGGACTAAGAACTAGAACTCTACTACTGGGACCTTCAATTTAGGGTAAAAACAAAACAAAAATAAAGTTAGTGTGTTTGTCTGAGTTGGCTGAAGTGAATTGTTATTTATGCAGTTATCTAGGTGGTTGTCTCCAGGTGGCTGAAGGAATTGTTATCTGTGCAATTATCTAAGTGTAGAAAGAGCTTTGTGAAATAGGGAGTGGTTAGCTAGAAGGAAGCCAGGTTAAAGGCAGACTTAAAATTGTCCTAGATAGTTTCTGCCAGAGAACACCAAGAAGAAGGAGCTGCTGTTATAACTGTACTTCTCTATTGGGACTATATTGCCCTCCTTCCTCCAACCCCACCAAGCCAGTTCTACTTTTATAGGCTGGGGTTTGACTGACAGGAACTTCCTGTTTGGGAGCAGGAAGTGAGTGATCACAGAGACACAAAGACTCACCTTCCTAGAAGGAAAAGAGTAGCTCTCCGTCCCCCTAGCTGCTGGAGGTCTGACTCTGAGCAAGTAAGGAGACTACTAAGAGTACAGGAACTTCTTGTCTCAGAACTGGAAGATCAGGAGCTTAAAGGGCACAGAGGCAGTAAGTAAGTAGGGAGAAAAAATATATAAAAATAAACAGAGGAAAGAGTAAGTATTCCAAACAACAGTTAAGGGGCCAGAAATAAGACATGATGGGAGTGGTGCAGTCCAGTGGCTGTGGAGCAGCAGTCTTCCAGGAGACATTCTGGAGGATGCAGTGTTGTCTCATCTGCAGGCACCTCTCTGGGCTGAGGAGGAAGTTGCTCATCTCCAGGCTGAGTTGGCCAGGATTTGGGGACCTCCTCTCCCACCCAAGGACCACCAGGGCCACTGCCATTGCCTCAGAGGTTGCCAAGAAACAGGAGTGGTTGGACCACAGTGGGTTCAGGGAGGTGAGGGTGGTGGAACAGAGGTGCATCCCTCAGTTGTACAGCTCCACAATCCATATGCCATTCTGGCAAAGTGTTGTTCCTCTATGGAGACACCACAGTGGAGACCAAGGAGGATGCTGGGAACCTCCACAAAGGAGACCCACAGGAGGGTGGAATGGGACCACACAGGAAGAGACAACTCCTGGTGGGGAACTCCATAGTTAGGGGTAGAACTGGGGAGGAAGGGGAGAGGGAGGTAAGGTGCCTGCCTGGTGCCGTGGCTTGGAGGGACAGAGGAGTGAATTCTCCAGGATCGCTGGAGCAGCTGCATGGGGAAGGGACCTAGGGACAAATGACCTGGCTGAGAAAGGGATCAAAGCAGTGCAGGAAGAGTTTGTGGAGTTGAGGGAGGAGCCTAGACAAGTAACACACACGTAACCTTCTCAGAAGTGCTGCCTGTCTATGGCATGGATGAGGTTAGGGTGCTCCACACCGTGAGATTCAGTTTTGAAAAACTGGTGCAGAGCTCAGGATTTGGCTTCATTGGGGTGGGGTCCACTTGGAGTGATGCAGGCCTATACTGGTGTGATGGTCTGCATCTGTCCAGGAGGGAACCAGGATCCTAGGTGATAGGTTTAAATGCTTCATTGGCAAGCATTTAAACTAGCCAAGGGTGAGGCACCAGAAAGGAGCAAGGAAACTCTAGCCCCAAAAAAAAAAAATCAGGGTAGTAAGTGAGGTAAACACCAAGTTAGAGATGTCGATAGGGAACACGGCAGGGTAAATGGAAAAATGACAAAGGCATTAAAGACAGGGATGAGGCAAAAGGGGTAAGGCCATCAAGAAATGAAGGGTAATGAGTATCAATGCCGTAGTCTGGGCAACAAGCTCCCTGAACATGTGGCCTTGATGGAAGAGGGATGCCTGGATATCACAGCAGTCACAGAAACATGGTACACAGAGAACCATGACTGGGATGTTAACATACCAGGGTACACAACCTACAAGAGAGACAGGGAGGGTAGAAGAGGGGAGTAGCTCTCTATGTAAGGGAAGGGAAGGGATAAAAGTAATGGGACAAAAGAGTAAACAGGGAGGAGAGGAAGCACTGTGGGTCACCTTAGAGACTGGAAATGGCAGCACAATCCGCACGGGGTTGTATACTGATCCCCATATCAGGGAGAGAATGGACAAGGATATGATAGAAGGCATCCTTAGGATGGCAGAAAGGAGATACTGTTGATGGGGACCTGAATATGCCAGATGTTAACTGGAGCACCTTTGCTGCAGCCACATCCAAGAGCAGGGCATTCTTGATGCCCTACAGGTGGCATACCTCAGACAGCTAGTTTTGGAACCCACTCATGAGGGAGCAATCTTAGACCTCATACTCAAATATGGGGACAGTGAGAGGATCTCAGATCTACAAGTGGGTAGCCATCTGGGAACAAGTGACCACCAAACAGTGTGGTTCATGATAAACTCAGCTACAGAGTCAAGCCATACAAAAGTGAAAGTGCGGACTTCAGGAGGGCTGACTTTGTCAAGATGGGAGAGTGCCTTAGAAAAGCACTAGCAAACAAGCTAGAAGGAGGGTGGAGCAACAATGGGAAACATCAAAACTTTCATCACAGAGGCAACAAGCCTTTGTGTGAAGCAAATAAACAAACCAAAATTAAAGAAAAAGCCACTATGGTTCTCAAAAGAGGTGGCGGGAAGGATAGGGAGAAAAGATAGTATTTAGGAAGTATAAGGAAACACAGAAGGAGCAGGACAGAGAACTGTGCCAGTTATGGCAGAAGGAAGCAGGGAGGGTAGTCAGAATAGCAAAGGCCCAAACTGGAGGAAAAGATAGCCAACTCGATTAAGAAGGGGATAAAACCTTTATAAGCACATCAGGGACGTAAAAAGACAAAGGGAGGGATAGGCTGAATAGAATGAAAGGTGGGTGGGCAGAGAGGAACAGTGAAAAAGCAGGGATACTGAATGAATACTTCTGCTCAGTATTCACAAAATAGGAGGAGGGGAGGTGCTTAATCCACTAACAGAAGCACTCTGGATAGGGGGTTGATCCCAGTCCTTTCACAGAAGAAAGGGTTTGAAAGAACTCCTAAAACTGAAGGTGGACAAAGCAGTGGGGCCTGATGGAATTCACCCAGAATTCTAAAAGAATTAAGGAGAACTAGTGACACCACTGACTACCGTTTTAACAAATCTTGGGAGGTGGTATGGTACCTGAGGACTGGAGGAAGGCGGATGTGATTCCCTTCACAAAGTGGGAGCAAGACAGAGGCAGAAACTACAGACCTGTCAGTTTGACCTCTGTGGTAGGGAAAGTGATGGAATCACTTCTGAAGGAAAGAATTGTTGAGAACCTAGAGGTCAGTGGGGCACAGGACCCAAAGGCAGCTTAGGTTCACAGTGGGAAAGGTCATGTCAGGCAGATCTAATTGATTTCTTTGACTGGGTGACCAAGTAGTAGACCAGGGAGGGGCTGTGGACATAGCCTACCTAGACTTTAGCAAGGCATTTAACACAGTCCCACACAAAGATTAATAATCAAATTAACCAGCCTGGGAGTGGGTCCCAGGGTGGTAGCCTGGTAAAACATTGGCTAGACAACAGGACTCAGAAGGTAATTGTAAATGGAGTCCACTCAGAAGAAGAGGGTTACTTGTGGGGTACGCGGGGTTCAGTACTGGGTTCAGTCCTTTCAATGTCTTTATAAGTGATATTGCAGAGGGACTGGAGGAAAAGTATGCCTCTTTGCAGATGATACAAAAATTGCAGTAGAGTTGATGCAAAGGAGGCATGGAAAGATGAGAAGGGACTTGGCAAGGTTGGAGGAATGGTCAGAAGTATGGTAGCTTGGATTCAATGCAAAGAAGTGCAAAATAATGCACCTGGGAAACAAAACCCAGGGAAGCTTACACAATGGGGGAGGTAGTAACAACAAAATGGAAAGGGACTTGGGGTAATCATATCAGATTTCCTTAAGGTTAGCAAGCAATGTGAGAAGGCAGTAGGGAGGGTTGGGGGATACTGAGATGTATAGGGAGAGGCATCACCAGCAGAAAACAGGAAGTTGTTATCCCTCTGAGCGGACAGTTGGTGAGACTCCATCTGGAGTACTACGTCAGTTCTGGAGACCCCATCTCTGCAAGTACATAGACAGGATGGAGCAGTCCAGGCGAGGGCAACTAAAATGGTGCAGGGTTTGCAAGAGAAGCCATATGAGGAGAGACTAAAGGAGCTTAATATGTATACCTTTGAGGAAAGGAGGGGACATGATAGAAACTTTTAGTACCTCAGTGGAATTAACAAAGTCCAAGAGGGTAGCATCTTCAGAAAAAGAGATGTGCAAGAACAAGGGGACACAATTTGAAGATGGGGGGCTCAGGGGCAATTTGAGGAAGTATTTTTCACAGAGATGGTGGTGTATGCATGGGAAAAGCCTTCCTGAGGAGCTGTGGGATCTAAAACTGTGGGAGAATACAAGATTGCATGGGACAGACATAAGGCAATTCTTGTGGGGGTAGGAAGAAATAGGCTGCTGGTTAACTAGGATCTGCAGCTTATCCTGTAGATAGGGAAGTGGGCAGACTAGGTGGGCCAAGCAGTCCTGATCTGCCATCAAAGTCTATGTTTCTATGTCCAGTGTGTAAGAGCCTGGACCAGCTAAGGGTTGAAATGAGGATGTTCAAAAAGGAGCTAGGGAAGATGGTATAGATAGTCAGAGGAGCTGAGCAGTTGAGGGAAAGGCAGATGGGTGGTGCCCAGAGGAGCAAGGGCATCAGGCAGGGAAGGGAGTAGGGAGGATCACCTAGTATATAGGAATATCTCTTCCTCAAAGGACCAGGGACCCCAGGGTGGAGAAATTGCAAGTTGTAAGGGAAGGGGTGGGAATGTGAGGTAGCATCAGGGTGGGAACTTCTGAAGGGGTACCTTCATCGAATAGATTTGTATCACTGTCTGGGAGGAGGTGGCAGCAGGAGCTAAGGTAGGTTGGGTTGAGCCAGGGCTGAGATTTGGTATACAGGGGAGGGAGAGGGAACTAATTAGTCAAGGTGGGCAGGGAAGAGGGTAGACAAAATGAAGGGAGAATGGGAGGAGGGAGAGAAAGGAAAGGAAGAGGGAGGGAAAAGTGTGCAGACACAGCTAGTCAGAGGAGGGCAGAGTGGGGTTGGAAAAAGCATAGAAGGATAAATAGTGGATGACGAGATAAGTAGCCAGGGTGCAGGGAACAGTTAGGTGGGAAGCATCTAGTTCCAGAGGTAAGTAAGTAAGAAAGGAAGGATGGGGAGCATGGGTGCAGGGGATGGAAGGTGGCAATCATAGGGGACTCCATATTTAGGGGTATTCATTGGGAAGGAAAGAGACCCAAATGCAAGCAGGAGGGTGATTTGTATTCCAGGGATAACAGCGGGAAGGTTGGCCCAAGAATAAGGGAAATGGTATGGAAGGTTGGAGGAAAACCTAAGTTTACAAAGTTTACTAAGTTTTGATTTTGGAAAAAGAAGGCCGAGACCCATCATGATTTTCCCCACACAGTGTGGGCTAGTAAATATGGTTTGGATTAGTAGTAAGCTCGATGTCCAGATGTTTCTTAAATGTTTCAAAATTACTGAAGTTCGACTAATTCTTGTGGAGTGAGTTCCATAGTCTAGATCCCGAATTGTTAGAAAATTATTTATTTTATTGGAATTTGCTTTGTTTTGTTGTGATTTGTTTATTGTTGACAGAAGTACCCTTGTTGTTGTAGAAAAGTGAGCCCACATTTTATCATAAGTTCTGGAAATTGTAAAGACATTATAGAGAAACAAAATATCCCCCAGCATCATCTCTTCTGAAGAGTGTGTAGTCCTGTGACCTGGAGTCTCTTAGCGTAAGGTCTGTGGGACATACCAGACACCATTCTTGTGGCACATCTCTGAACACACTCAGTTGTATTATGTTGCCCTTTAAATGTGGATTCCAGAGAGGTGAGCCATAGTCCAGATAGGGTCTTATGTGGGATCTATATGAGGAATTAGACATTGCTTTGTTCAAGTAACAAAAAGCGTTTGATTTGATTGAGTAGGGAATTAGCTGTCCTAGTGATTTTGACAGTGATTGTGGGTTGTGAATTTGTTATTGATAAGAATTCCCAGGCCTCTTTCAATAGTAGATGCCTATAGTGGTATGTTGTTTATTTTATATATGTTTTTGATTTTTGAACCAAAGTGAAGAACCATGCACTTGTCAACATTAAATTCCATTCCATTGGTCAGGGCCCAGTGTTCAATGGTATTTAGGTCTGAAACAAGGTTTGACAAATGTGCATCATTATCTACATGTCCAAGTTTTTAAATCATCTGCAATTTGACTAGCCAGTTGTAGGAGCTGATTTGCATATCACTAATATATAAATTAAACAGAATGAGTCCCAGGACAGAGCTCTGGGGTTCTTCACTACTAACGGGCATTGGTTGGACAGGGAGCTGTTTATATTCACCCTTTGGGTTCTGTTGGTTAACCACTGTTTTATCCAGCTGGTGAGGCAATATGAGAAGCGAAAGCTTCCAGTTGGCTACCAGTTTCCCATGTGGGACCTTGTCGAAAGTTTTGCTGAAGTCTAGTAGTAGTATAACATCGGATGAGATGTTGTTATCCAGGCTGATACTTATATTGTTGTAAAAGGAAACCAGATTTGAAGTGCAAGAGTGCCGTTTGAAACCATGTTATGATATGTCATCTAAGTTAGTGTCTATTTCTTTTCTATAAATGTTGTAATGATTTGTTCCATGATTTTGCAGACTACAGAGGTGAGGCTTATAGGATGATAGTTCTGGATGTTGGATTTATTACCATTTTTTAAATGTGGGTCACTGAAGCTGTTAACAAATCTGAAGGAATCAGACTAGTTGCGAGCAATTTGTTGAAAATAATATTCAAGGGTGTTAATAAGGCATTGGAAGTTTCTAGTAGGAATCTTGGGTGATATTATCGGGGCTGGGGCTAGATGATTTTTTAAGTGCAGTAGGACTGAAAGAATCTTAGTGTCAGTAATAAAACAATTGATGGTATTATTGGTAGGGTAGAAATCAGTGGATGGTGAGCATCTTTAGGTGAGAATACAGAAGCAAAATAGGTGTTAAAAATGTTAGCTGTATCTATGTCCAATTTTATTGTCATGGAGAGTGGTCCAACTTTCCTAGTATTCCTTTTTACTATTAAGAAATGAATATAGAGTTTTGTAAAAGTCTTTAGTGTGGGCTATTCTAAATTTGAGTTTTACTTTGGCTAATTTTATTTGTATTTAAGGGATCATAAAATGGCTTTGTATTTTGAATAAATGAATTTAGTTACAGTATACACTGGGAACTAATGACCTAGCTTGGGAAGAGGTTGAGGTATTACAAAGTAGGTTCAAGGAGTTAGGGAAGATCTGCAGGGAGAAAGCAAGTTCACTGGCCTTCTCAGAGGTGATATCAGTACCAAGGGCCAGCACAGCCAGGAAAAGGAGAATAGTGGTTTTAATGACTGTGTGACAGGGAGATCCTGACACTTTTGAGGACTGACCTTTGCCTAAATCTGTTGCAACAGTTCTTCTATTTCTTAGCCTAATCCATCCCTTACAATTTCTAGTCTATAAGGTTGGCCGCCTATGGCGTCCCCTCCCTTTCTTGATTATGCTGTAGTGTCCTCTTTAATTTTCCTTTTCCCTCTCAGGTCCTTGTATAGGAGGTTATTGTGGTGACCTCTGAGCTGATATAAAACAACAGGCTATGTTCCTCGTTGTTGGATTCAATATGCATAGCACTATGTCATAAAATACCTTGATGTATATGCCTTATGTGTATGAACCTGAAAATGTTGAAAATACCACGGCACTATGTGTTTTGATAAAGGTAAAAAGTTACTAGGGGACTGTATTATAAAAATTAAGTTACGGGAAGAGATATCAGAAAACCCCCATTGTGTTATTTAAATGCATATAAATTACAGACTGTTTGAGAGGCCCTTTGGAAAAATGCATTCCTGCTTTCAGGTGAACCAGCCTAAAATGTCATGGTGATTTGCATATACATCCCATGATGCTTTGCATTATGGGGTATGTGTGATGTGTTTCTTTGAAGCGTGTCTGTATTGCCAGTGCCCTTTGGGGTAACCCTTGCTTCAGTGCATCTGCACTGAGGTTCTTTATCTTTAGCTTGTTTTGGGTTTTCTTTTTGAGCTCCCCATCACCGAAACACACAAGACCAACATAGGGATTGAATTAATTTCCAATGAAGAGATAGATCAGTGGGTCAGTAGGTGCTGACTAAGTGCAGAGGAAGGACATCGTAGTCTGTTGATGCAAATAGATGTTTTGAAGAGGATGTGCCATTGCTTAAGGTTATTCCTATGTTTTAATAAAGATCACACAGAGATTGGTGTTGAACCTGAAGTTCTGTGTCTGGTCCATCTGTTATCCACAGCCCCTCTACAGACTTGGTTTTAGAAGTGGGATAACTTGCTGGAAACATCTGGCTTGGGCTAGGGGACATTTTCTGGCAGATATCGCTCAGAGTTTGAACCAAGAGTTGCCAGAGGAGAACTCAGAGAAGAAAGTCCATGGAGTTCTGACCAGAACCATGTCCAACAAACTTGGAGAGAAACTGCTGCCTGGACTGGACCTATGAGCTCGGAGAGGCCAAGCCTGAAGACAAAGAGATGCTAAGGGATAAGGAAAATTGAAGGAACTATCTCTCTTGAAGACACTCCACCTGAAGATGTAGGGAGTTGTTGAAATGGCTCTACATGAAACTGGTGCAGGTGGAAAGAAATAGAGACACTGAGTGGAGAGGCAAGATGCCAAATGGGTGGATACCATGAAAGTCTTGCATTCCATCGATGCAAACGAACTGGAAGAACCATTGGCCAAAGACAATAAACTGTCAAACTATCAGACAGTGATGATACTGAAGCCTACCTCACAGCATTTGAGAGGATCTTGAACATGCACATGGTGAAGGGAACAGTGGGTTGTTCAACTGGCACCACACCTGACAGGCCATGCCCAGTTAGTTTATAACCATGGACTCCCAAGAGACTGAGGACTATGACCGTGTGAAGCAGAAGATCCTCAGGTGCTATGACATAAACACTGAACCCTATCACCAGAGGTTTAGGTTTCTTAAAATGCAGTCACTGGATACCCCCGAGACTGATGCCCATCACAAGGAGCTCTGCTACAAATGGTTGCAGCCAGATAACAAGTGCAAGGACCAACTCTGGTGGCATTAATTATTGATCAGTTTATTAAAGTTTTACCCAGGATGTACAACTTTGGGTTTGGGAGCATAATTCTGATTCCGCTGATAAAACCATCATGTTGGCGGAAGACTTCCTAGCAGCCCGACCTTCCAGACCCAGAGAGTTCCAAGGGACATCAGCAGCTACAACCACCAGCAATCCGGTAAGGAAACCTTTTAGTTATAAACTGTCAAATCTAGCCCCAGTGAAACAAGACTGAGAGCAGAGACAGGGGTGAATTCCTGTAGCAGAGATTGTATGTCATGGGTGCCAAAAGAAGGACATTATGTAAGAAACTGTCCTGATATAAAGAAAGAGATAGCTCACCTAGCCTTAGCAAACTGGGGTCACTTTATGGCTACTGTGCAGATTGGATCACAGCAGATGATGGGACTGATTGATTCAGGGGAGCATAAGACTCTTGTGCGAGCAGATCTGGTGATTGGAAATAATAAAGGGCGGATGCAGCAGTCATCTGTGTGCACAGTGATACCCATTGCTACTTATAAAACCAGCAAAAGGGAAACCTTTTTCCAATAAGAGCATCCATCGTATGGAACACCTTGCCACAAGAATTGGTAGAGGCAACTAGTGCCACTGTCTTTAAAAACAAATTAGATGTTTGGTTGAGGATAATAGATAATTAATGTCACATAGTGTGGGAACAGTCTCGAGAGGCTCTGGCCTTCTTCTGTTCTTTCATACCAAGTAAGTAATAATAAAACCCTACAGCCATCATACAAATGACTGTTCAAGAAAAGACACATGAGGTAGAAGTGGGGTTGGTACCTCGCCTACCCATGCTGGTCATTATCAGGCATGATCATCCAGACTTTGCTTCATTTATACATTGTCATACCACCCAGGACTCTGCTGTAACCACCAGAGCACAAGTGACACAGGGACATTCACCATAAGTGCAAGAGGAGAGAGAGGGTGGGCAGTAGGTTTGTACAGGAAGGAGTAGAGCCAGGAGGAGACAAATAGCAGGCGCTGTATGCAAGGCCTCAAGTCCTACAATTGCAGGCTTCGAGAAGGCTCAAGTAAACAAGGTCTTGAAGGCGGATAGTTTAATCAGTGGTGATTGTAAGGGTTTTGCAACTTGTTCCATAAGGACAGTAAGGAGTGACTGAAGGCCAATTTGCCAAAGTGAGACTTTAGGAATAGTAAAGACATGTGAGACTTCTCAGAGCATAGTTTCCGGAGAACAAATGTGGAGGCAATGAGAGAATATATGGGGAGCGTCTTAGTGATGGCACAGAATGTTCAGAGGGCTGTATTTTCTGTCATCTGTAGTTAAGGATGTCCAACCTACTAATCTGTATAAATCACAATGGTGGGTGGAATAAGGAACCCTGTTATAAATCTTAGAGCCGGTGGTATAAGGCTTTGAGTTTATTTAGGGCCAAGCTAGTGCCTTAACTGTATAGGAGGTCTGAATAATCCAGTAGGGAGAGAAATGTAGTTTGGATGAGTCTGGTCTTTGCTTCTACAGTGAGTAAGTGATTGATCTGTAAGAATATGCCAAATCTCTGCTTGAGTTTCTTTGCTAGTTCATCTATATGAACAGAGAAGGACAGTTGTTGTCAATCCAGACCCCAAGTATTTCAATTTGACACAACTTTGAGGGGTTCACCAAGGAAGGTGGAGATCTGAGGTATGGGATTCAGGATGGAGGCATTGGAGCTCTTGAATATGCTGTGAAGAGCATTGCTTTAGTCTTTTCGTGTTTAGGAGTAGCTTTAGTTGTAGCAGATTTTTTGGAGACAGTCAAATTCCAGTTGCAGGTCGAGGCAGGTATTTTGAGAGTAGGCCTGGAGATGTACAGTACAGTGTAGTTGGTGAATAGGTGTATATTCACGATTTAATTCCTGTATGGATATTGTTAATATACATGGCAAATAAGAGGGCCCAATATGGATTCCTGAGGGATGCCTTTTGGCAGTGTTTTTTAGGAGAGAGTCCTCCTTCTGTTTTCACCTGTTGAGTCCGGCCAATCAGATAACTTTTGAACCATTTAAGGGCTGTGTCATCAAAGTCAAAGTTGTGGAGAATGTCTAGAAGGATGGCATGGTCCACAGTATCGGAGGTCTTGCTTAGGCCCAGAAGCAAGGAACCCACATACAGTTTATTATCCAAGGTATTGAGCCAATCATTGGGTCCTTTGGCCAGTGCTGAGATCGTGGTATGGTGTATTCTGAATCCTGATTGTACTGGAGAGACTAGGTTACAAGAATCTAGGAATTCTGATCTGTATGTTTACAAGTTTTTCTAACAATTTGGAGAGTGCAGGAAGCAGAGATAGGCCTGTAGTTGTTGGGATCACTAGGGTCACCAGATTTAAAGAGAGGACATGAACGGTTTCCAAGTGTTTGGGAGAGAACCATGGGTAAGGGACAAATTAAACAGGTGGGTAATGGGAGCAGCCAGAATATGGTAGCTTACTTTAAAAAGGATGTATCTCGAGATATGCTCCAGCTTTTTCCTGGTATCTAATTTGAGAGTAGATCCTTGACTTGTTTCAGTGTTATTGGGCTGAAGGAGAATACTGATTTAGTCCTAGTAGCAGCAGAGAGATCAGCAGGCTTGTCCTGTCCACAGCTGCTTATGTAAGTTTGAAGGCTGGGACGTATCAAGTGCCAGCCCTCCTCAGCTTTGCACCACATGATGGTGGCAGGTACTCTAGCCTCGCATCATGTGACAGTAGCGGGTACTCTTCAGTCTTGCATCACATTATGGTTGCAGGTATTGTCCTGCCTTGCACCACATCACAGACCTGGGTACTTTCCAGCTTTTCAACATATGACAGTCGTGGGCACTCTGCAGCCTTGCAATACATGATTGTAATGGGTACTCTCCAGCCTTGCAACACATGATGGTCATGGGTACTCTTGACCTTCCACCACATTACAGTCAAAGGGTACTCTGTAGCCTTGCACCACATGACAGTCTTGGGTACTCTTCAGCCTTTTACCACGTGACAGTCGTGGGTATGCTCCAACCTTGCCTCACATGATAGTTGTGGGTACTCTGTAACCTTGCACCACAGGGCAGTCGTGGGTTTTCTCCAGCATTGTCCCACATGACAGTAGCAGGTACTCTCCAGCCTTGCACGCATGAGCAGTCACGGGTACTCTCCTGCCTTGTAACATGACAGTTGTGTATACTCTGCAGCCTTGTCGACAGTCGTGGTACTCTCAGCCTTGCAACATGTAACAGTCATGGGTACTGTCCAGCTTTGCACCACATGACAGTACTTGGTGACTCTGTAGTCTTACACCACGTGACAGTAGCGGGTACTCTCCAGCCTTGCACCATGTGACAGTCATGGGTACTCTCCAGCCTTGCAACACATGACAGTAATTGGTACTCTCAGCTCTGCACCACATGACAGTCATGAATACTCTCAGCCTAGCACCACATGATGGTCATGGGTACTCTTCAGCCTTGCATTGCATGACAGTCATGGGGACTCTCAGCCTTGCATCATGTGGTGGTTATGGGTACTCTTCAGCTGTGCACCACTGACAGTCATAAGTATTCTCCAGCCTTGCACCACATGACAAGTGTAGGTACTCTTCAGCCTTGCACCACATGATGGTCATGGGTACTCTTTAACCTTGTGCCACATGACAGTCAGTACTCTCCAGCCTTGCATCATATGACAGTCATGATAGCCATGGGTACTCTTCAGCCTTTCACTACATGACAGTTGTGGGCATTCTTCAGCCTTGCACGCATGACAGTCATAGGTACTCTCTGACCTTGCACCACCTGATGGTAGCAGATACTCATCAGCCTTGTACCACATGACAGTCATGGGGTACTCTTCAATAACTGCATCAAATGATGGTCATGGGTACTCATCAGCCTTGCACCACACATGACAGTTGTGTATACTCTTCAGCCTTGCAACACATGATGGTAGTAAGTACCTCCAGCCTTTCAACGCATGACAGTTGTGGGTACTCTCCAGCCTTGTACCACATGACAGTAGCAGGTACTCTCCAGTCTTGCACTACATGATACTCATGGGTATTCTCCAGCCTTGCACCACATGATGGTCTTGGGTACTCTTCAGCCTTGCACCACACGACAGTCATAGGTACTCCCCAGCCTTGCATCACATGATGGTCATGGGTACTCTTCAGCTTTACACCACATGACAGTCGTGGGTACTCTCCAGCCTTGCACCACATTACAGTTGCAGGTACTCTCCCACCTTGCAACACATGATGGGCATTGGTACCCTTCAGCCTTGCACCACATGACAGTCAAGGGTACTCTCTAGCCTTGCACCACATGACAGTTGTGGGTACTCTTCAGCCTTGCACCACATGACAGTCGTGCCTATGTTCCAGCCTTGCCCCACATGACAACTATGGGTACTCTGCAGCCTTGCACCACAGGACAGTTGTGGGTTTTCTCCAGCCTTGCCTCACATGACAGTCATGGTTACTGTCCAGTCTTGCACCACATAACTGTAGCAGGTACTGTCCAGCCTTGTACCACACGATGGTTGTGGGTACTCTCCTGCCTTGCAACACAGGACAGTTGTGTTTACTCTGCAACCTTGCAACACATGATAGTCGTGGGTACTTCCAGCCTTTGGCACCACATGACAGCAGTAGGTACTCTGTAGCCTTGCACCATGTGACAGTTGTGGCACTCTTCAGCCTTGCACCACATAATGGTAGTGGCTACTCTCCAGCATTGCACCATGTGACAGTTGTGGCACTCTCCAGCCTAGCACCATGTGATGGTAGCACATACTCATCAGAATTGCACCACATGACAGTCATGGGGTACTCTTCAGCCTTGCATCAAATGATGGTCATGGGTACTCATCAGCCTTGCACCACATCATGTTAGTAGGTACACCCCAGCCTTTCAACACATGACAGTTGTGGGTATTCTCCAGCCTTTTACCATATGACAGTAGCAGGTACTATCCAGTCTTGCACCACATGATACTCATGGATATAATCCAGCCTTGCACCACATGAGAGTAACAGGCACTCTCCAGCCTTGCTCCACATGATGGCCATGGGTACTATTCAGCCTTGCAACACATGACAGTCATAACTACTCTTCAGCCTTGCATCACATGATGGTCACGAGTACTCTTAAGCCTTGCACCACACAACAGTCATAGGTACTCCCCAGCCTTGCATCACATGATGGTCATGGGTACTCTTCAGCCTTACACCACATGATAGTCATGGGTACTCCTGATCTTACACCATATGACGATGCGGGTACTCTCCAGCCATGCAACACTTGATGGTTATTGGTACTCTTCAGCCTTGCACCACATGACAGTCAAGGGTATTCTCCAGCCTTGCACCACAGGACAAGTTGTGGATTTTCTCCAGCCTTGCCCCACATGACAGTCGCGTGGATACTGTCCAGCCTTGGCACCACATAACTGTAGCAGGTACTCTCCAGCCTTGCACCACATGATGGTCGTGGGTACTCTTCTGCCTCATAACACATGACAGTTATGTGACTCAGCAACCTTGCAACACATGATAGTCGGTACTCTCAGCCTTGCACCACATGACAGCAAAAGATACTCTGTAGCCTTGCACCATGTGACAGTAGCGGTACTCTCCAGCCTTGCTCCACATAATGGTAGCAGGTACTCTCCAGCCTTGCACCACATGACAGCAGTAGGTACTCTGTAGCCTTGCACCATGACAGTTGCAGGTACTCTTCAGCCTTGCACCACATAATGGTAGTGGGTACTCTCCAGCATTGCACCATGAAAGTTGTGGGTACTCTCCAGGCTTGCAACACATGACAGTAGTGGGTACTCTCCAGCTTGCACCACATGACAGAGTCGTGGTACTCTCAGCCTAGCACCATGTGATGGTAGCACATACTCATCAGAATTGCACACATGACAGTCATGGGTACTCTTCAGCCTTGCATCAAATGATGGTCATGGGTACTCATCAGCCTTGCACCACATCATGTTAGTAGGCACACCCCAGCCTTTCAACACATGACAGTTGTGGGTATTCTCCAGCCTTGTACCACATGACAGTAGCAGGTACTTTCCAGTCTTGCACTACATGATACTCATGGAAGAAGCTATAATAAAAATTGCATAGAAATTGTATCTGTGTTGCTCAGGAAATAGGATCTGTGTACCTCAGAAAATAGGATCTGTGTTCTTCCAGAAGCGGGATCTGTGTACCTCAGGAAATAAGATGTTCTTCAGGAAATAGGATTTGTGTTCCTCAGGAAATAGGGTCTGTGTACCTCAGGAAGCAGAATCTGTGTTCCTCAAGACATAGGATCTGTGTTCTTCAGGACATGGGATCTGTGTTCTTCAGGGCATGGGATCTGTGTTCCTGAGGAAGTATGATTGTGGTCCTCAGGAAAATGGACCTGTGTACCTCAGGAACTAGGATCTGTGTACCACAGGAAATAGGATCTGTGTTCCAAATGAAATAGGATCTGCTTTCTTCAAGAAATAGGACCTGTGTACCTCAGGAAATAAGATCTGTGTTCCTCAGGAATTAGAATATGTGCATCTCTAGAAATAGGATCTGTGTTCCTCATGAAATATGATCCATGTACCTCAGGAACTAGGATCTGTGTTCCTCAGGAAATAGGATCAGTTTTCCTTGGGAAATAGGATCTTGTACCCAGGAAATAGGATCAGTTTTCCTTGGGAAATAGGATCTGTGTACCCAGGAAATATGATTTGTGTTCCTCAGGAAAAAGGATATGTGTACCCGCGGAGCTAGGATCTGTGTACCACAAGAAACAGGATCTGTGTTTCAAAGAAAATATAATCTGTTTTCCTCAAGACATAGTATCTGTACCTCAGGAAATAGGATCTGTGTACCTCTAGAAATAGGATATGCTTTTCTCAGGAAATAAGATCTGTGTACCACAGGAAATCAGTTCTGTGTTCCCCAAGATATATGATTTCTATTCCTCTGGAAATAGGATCTGTGTACCTTAGGAAATAGGATTGGTGTACCTCAGGAAATAGAATCTGTGTACCTGAGGAAATAGTATCTGCTTTCCTTGGGAAAATTATCTCTGTACCTCAGGAAATCCTCAGGAAATGGGATTTATACCTCAGGAACTAGGATATGTGTACCTTAGGAACTAGGATCTGTGTTCCACAGGAAATATGATCTGTGTACCTTAGGAACTAGGATATGTGTACCATAAGAAATAAGATCTGCTTTCCTTTCTAAATATGATCTCGTACCTCAGGAAATCCTCAGGAAATAGGATGTGTACCTCAGGAACTCAGATCTGTGCCACAGGAAATAGGATCTATGTACCTTAGGAACTAGGATATGTGTACCACAAGAAATAGGATCTGTGTACCTCAGGAACTAGGATATGTGTACCACAGGAAATAGGAGCTGGTCAAAGGAAGTAGGATCTCTTTTCCTCAATAAATAGGATATCTGTTCCTCAGGAATTAGAATATGTGTACCTCTAGAAATAGGATCTGTGTACTTCAGGAACTAGGATATGTGTACCACAGGAAATAGGATCTGTGTTCCTCAGGAAATATGATCTGCTTTCCTTGGGGAAATAGGATCTGTGTACCTCAACAAATATGATTTGTGTTCCTCAGGAAATGGGATCTGTGTACCTCAGGAACTAGAATGTGTACCTCTTAAAATAGAATCTGTTTTCCTCAGGCAGTAGGATCTGTGTTACTTGGGAGCTAGGATCTGTGTACCACAAGAAACAGGATCTGTGTCAAAGGAAATAGAATCTGTTTTCCTCAATACATAGAATCTGTTTTCTCAGGAAATAGCATCCGTGTGCCTCAGGAACTAGGATCTGAGTACCATAGGAAATAGGATCTGTGTTCATCTGAAATAGGATCTGTGTACCACAGGGAATATAATTTGTGTTCCTCAGGAAATAGGATTTGTGTACCTCAGGAAATAGGATCTGCATACCTCAGGAACTAGGATATGTGTTCCCAAGAAATAGGATATGTGTTCCTCAAGAAATAGATCAATTAATCAATCAAATTTTATTTAACTAGGCAAGTTACATCATTGAGCAAGCTCATTTTCAAGGTGGTACTGGACACAGGACAAATTCAATCACAGTAACATATCAGTTCATGGTACACTAGACAGTAATATAGAAATAATAACAATACAAGATCAGTTGGCATGAACACAACGCTTGGTTTGTAACAGATAAATAGACAAGCAGTTCAACATATGCTAGTGGAGATCATTATAGTATTAAGGGAGGTAGGGGTGTGAGACAAGTGGCAGGGAGAGAAGAGGTAATAAACAGGACAAATAAATAGACAGACAGTTCAACATATGCTAGTAGAGTTCATTAGAGTATTGATGGAGGAGGTGGTTGTAGATGCAGTGGAGAGGAGAGGAGAGAAAGGTAGTAAAAGGACACAATAAGGAGAGGAGGGTGCAGCCTAATAGGGTGGAGGCCCCATGTGAGATAGCTCAAAGAGGGAGGAGGCAGTAAAGGGGGTAGTACCTTAGTGGGATACTGGCTGATGGGGGAATAAACCAGTGAGTCCAGATATGTGTACCTCAGGTGAAATAGGATCTGTATTCCTAGGAAATAGCATCTGTGTACCACAGGAATTAGTATCTGTTTTTCTGAGGAAATAGGATATGTGTTCCCAGGAAATAGGATATCTATTCCTCAAAAAATAGAATCTGTGTTCCTCAGCAAATATGATTTGTGTACCTCAGGAAATAGGATCTGTTTACCTCAGTAAATGTGATCTGCTTTCCTTGGGAAATAGGATCTGTGTACCTCAGGAAATATGATTTGTGTTCCTCAGGAAACAGGATCTGTGTACCTCAGGAACTAGGATCTGTGTACCACAGGAAATAGAATATGTGTACATCTTGAAATAGTATTTGTTTTCCTCAGGAAATAGGATCTGTGTTTCTTGGAGCTAGGATCTGTGTACTGCAAGAAACAGGATCTGTGTTCCAAAGGAAATAGAACCTGTTTTCCTGAAGATATAGGATTTGTGTACTTCAGGAAACAGAATCTGTGTACCTCAGGAACTAGGATCTCTGTACCACAGGAAATAGGATCTGCTTTCTCTGGGAAATAGAATCTGCATACTTCAGGAAATAGGAGCTGCATACCTCAGGAACTAGGATATGTGTTCCCAAGAAATAGGATACGTGTTTCTCAGGAGACAAAAACTGTGTTTCTAAAGAAATAGGATCTGTGTACTTCAGGAAATAGGATCTGTGTTCCTCAGGAAATAGCATCTGTGTACCATAGGAATTAGTATCTGTTTTCCTCAGTAAGTAGAATCTGTGTTCCTCAGGAAATAGCATTTGTATTCCTCAAGAAATAGGATCTGTGTTCCTTAGTAAATAGAATCTGTGTACCTTAGGAAACATGATCTGTATTCCTCAGGAAATAGGGTTTGTGTACCCCAGGAAATAGGATCTGTATGTCTCAGAAAAGAGGATATGTGTTCTTCAGGAAATAGGATCTGTGTACCTCAGGAAATAAGCTTTGTATACCCAAGAAATAGGACCTGTGTTCTAAGGAAATAGAATCTGTGTACCTCAGGAAATAGATTTCTGTTCCTTAGGAAATAGCATCTGTGTACCACAGAAATTAGTATCAGTTTACCTCAGAAACTAGGCTCTGTGTTCCCAAGAAATAGGATATGTTTTCTCTCAGGAGATAGGATCTAGTTCCTCAAGAAGTAGGATCTGTGTACCTCAGGAAATAGGATCTCTGTTCCACAGGAATAGCGTATGTGTACCACATGAATTAGTATCTGTGTTCCTCAGTAAATAGGATCTATGTACCTCAGGAAATATAATCTGTATACCTCAAGAAATAGGATCTGTGTTCCTCAGCAAATAGGAACTGTGTACCTCAGGAAATATGATCTGTATTCCTCAGGAAATAGCATCTGTGTGCCATGGGAATTAGTATCTGTTTTCCTCAGGAAATAATATGTGTTCCTCAGGAAGTAGGATCTGTATTCATCAAGAAATAGGATGTGTTCCTCAGTGAATAGGATCTGTGTACATCAGAAAATATAAGCTATATTCCTCAGGAAATGGGATCTCTGTTCCTCAGGAAATAGGATCTGTGTACCTCAAGAAATATGATCTGCTTTCCTTGGGAAATAGGATCTGTGTACCTCAGGAAATATGATTTGTGGTCCTTAGGAAATAGGATCCATATTCTCATGAAATAGGATCTGTGTACCTCAGGAAATAAAATATGTGTACATCTTGAAATAGGATCTGTTTTATTCAGGAAATAGGATCTGTCTTGTTGGGAGCTAGGATCTGTGTACCACAAGAAACAGGATCTGTGTTCCAAAGGAAATAGAATCTGTTTTCCTCAAGACATAGGATCTGTGTACCTCAGGAAATAGGATCTGTGTACCTGTAGAAATGGGAGCTGTTTTTCTCAGGAAATAGGGTCTGTGTACCTCAGTAACTAGGATCTGTGTTCCTCAGGAAATAGGATTTGCTCTCTTTGGGAAATAGAATCTCTGTACCTCAGGAAATATGATTTGTGTTCCTCAGGAAATAGGATATGTGTACCTCAGGAAGTAGGATCTGCATACCTTGAGAAATAGGATCTGTGTTCCTCAGCAAATAGGATCTGTGTACCTCAGGAAATAGCACGTGAACCACATGAATTAGCATCTGTTTTCCTAAGTAAATAGGATCTGTATTCATCAGAAATAGAATCTGTGTTCCTCAAGAAATAGGATCCGTTTACCTCAGGAAATAGGAGATGTATCCCTCAGGAAATAGAATTTGTGTTCCTCAGGAAATAGGATCTCAATACCTCAGAAAAGAGGATCTGTGTTCTTCAGGAAATCGGATCTGTGCTTCTCAAGAAAGAGTATATGTGTTCCTCAGCAAATAGAATCTGTGTACCTCAGAAAATGGGATCTGTGTTCCTCAGGAAATAGAATCTGTATTCTTCAAGAAATAGGATGTGTTCCTCAGTAAATAGAATCCGTATACCTCAGGAAATATGATCTGTATTCCTCAGGAAATGGGATCTCTGTTCCTCAGGAAACAGGATCTGTGTACCTCAGGAAATATGATTTGCTTTCCTTGGGAAATAAGATTTGTGAACCTCAGGAAATATGATGTGTATTCCTCAGGAAATAGGGTCTGTGTACCTCAGGAACTAGGATCTGTGTATCACAGAAAATAGAATATGGCCCCAATATTCAGAACTGCACCTGGCAATGGCACATGTGGTGGCACAGCGTAACTCAGGGATATATTCAAAAGAGATAAGCCAGCATCTCCTCTGAATATGTCAAGTAATCTTTTCTGTAAAATCTGAGGCACTAGCACATCCCCAGACAGGTCTGAATACCAAGAATGGAAATCCGCCAGCACGACAGACTTATGCTGTGTGCTGATTCCTGATATTCAGCCAGTAGTATGTAAATGGGGCCATAATACATACCAAGAGCTAGTGGAGCCATTTGCATGTCATTGTAGCCCCCCATTTGCATGTGTTGTGCAGGGCTGGACGAGTAAATGCCTGGCAACCCTGCAGTCTGGGTCCCATACCAGGGACCACTGTAGTACCCATTCCATCCTGTACCACTGATCACCAGTAGTATGATGCATAAACTCCCTGGTGGTCCAGTGGATCCCTGTCCCACCTGACTCCCGATCACCCAAAATATGGTAAGTAATAATTCTGATAGTCTAGTGTTTCCCTTAACTGCCTGTAACCCTGATCGCCTATAATAAAATAAAATTATGTCCCTGGTAGTCTACTGGTTCCCTCCTCCCTCCTGTAGCCCCAATCACTGTACATAATACTGTAATGCTTCCCTGGTAGTCAAGTGGTACCCCCCTTCCGTAGTACCAGTCTCCGTCATATTAATAACATAATATCCTCGTGGTCAGTGGTTCCCCTTCCGACCTTCCAATCACTAAAAGTGATCCAGTATTATCCCTGGTAGTCCAGTGGTACCCCTCCCGTGAGACTCCTGATCACCATCAAATAAGTGAAATAAATATCCTGGTGGTCTGGTGGTTCCCCTCCCTGCCTGTAACCCTGAGCACCAAATATACTAATATTATGTTCCTGGTAGTTTAGAAGTCCCCACACCTCCTGTAGCTCTGATCACCCATAATAAATTAGACTTATTTCCCTGATAGTCTAGTGGCACTCCCGCCTCCTTAGCTCAGATTGCCCATCATACATGTGCAATATTTCCCTGAGTGATCCAGTGCCACCCCATCATCAGCGGCAGCAGCAAACCCACTCAAAACCTCCACAGCTGCCCACTGAATGACAGCTTACAGTATCAGCTACCAGTGTGGACCAATGGGCTTGCAGTGCAGATCTGTAATAGTCATTCACAAATATGTGAATGAATGACTATTACAGATCTGTGTTCCTCAGGAAATAGCATCTGTGTCCCACAGGAATAGTATCTGTTTTCCTCTGAAATTGTATCTGTATTCCTCAAGAAATAGGATCTGTGTTCCTCAGTAAATAGGATCCATGTACCTCAGAAAATATAAGCTATATTCCTCAGGAAATAGGATTTGTGTACCTCAGGAACTAGGATCTGTGTGCCACAGGAAATAGAATATGTGTACATCTTGAAATAGGCTCTGTTTTACTCAGGAAATAGGATCTGTGTTACTTGGGAGCTAGGATTCACAAGAAACAGAATCTGTGTTCCAAAGGAAATAGAATCTGCTTTCCTCAAGACATAGGATCTATGTACCTTAGGAAATAGGATCTGTGTTCCTCAGGAATAGTATCTGTGTTCCTCAGTAAATAGGATCTGTGTACTTAGGGAAATATGTTCTGTATTCCTCAGGAAATAACATCTGTGTTCCTCAGGAAATATGATCTGTATACCTCAAGAAATAGGACCTATGTTCCTCAGCAAATAGGATCTGTGTACCTCAGAAAATAGGATCTGTGTACCTCTAGAAATAGGAGCTGTTTTCTCAGGAAATAGGGTCTGTGTACCTTAGAACTAGGATTTGTGTACCACAGGAAATAAGATCTGTGTTCCTCAGGAAATAGGATCTGCTTTCTTTGGGAAATAGGATCTGTGTACCTCAGGAAATATGATTTGTATTCCTCAGGAAATAGAATATGTGTGCCTCGGGAAGTAGGATCTGCATGCCTCAGGAACTAGGCTCTGTGTTCCCCAAGAAATGGAATATGTGTACCTGGAAATAGGATCTGTGGTCATCAGAAAATAGAATCTGTATTCCTCAAGAAATGGGATCTGTGTTCCTCAATAAATAGAATCCATGTACCTTAGGAAATATGATCTGTATTCCTCAGGAAATAGGATTTGTGTTCCTCAGAAAGAGGATCTGTGTTCTTGGAAATAGGATCTGTGTACCTCAAGAAAGAGGATCTGTGTTCTTCAGCAAATAGAATCTGTGTACCTCAGAAAATAGGATCTGTGTTCCTCAGGAAATGGAATCTGTGTACCTCAGAAAATAGGGATCTGTGTTCCTCAGGAAATAGAATCTGTGTTCTTCAGAAAATAGGATCTGTATACCCAGGAAATAGGATCTGTGTACCTCAGGAAATATGAGTTGTGTTCCTCGGAAATATGATTTGTGTTCCTCAGGAAATATTATTTGTGTTCCTCAGAAAATTGGATCTGTATACCTCAGAAAAGAGTATCTGTATTCTTCAGGAAATAGGATCTGTGTTCCTCAAGAAAGAGGATATGTGTTCTTCAACAAATAGAATCTGTGTACCTCAAGAAATATGATCCGTGTTCCTCATCAAATATAATCTGTACCCAGAAACTAGGATCTGTGTACCTCAGGAAATAGGAACTGTATACCCAGAAAATAGGATATGTGTACCTCACTAAACATGATCTGTATTCCTCAGGAAATAGGATGTGTGTACCCCAGGAAATAGGATCTGTGCACCTCTGAAAAGGATCTGTGTTCTTCAAGAAATAGGATCTGTGTACCTCAAGAAAGAGGATATGTGTTCCTAAACAAATAGAATATGTGTACCTCAGAAAATAGGATCTGTGTTCCTCAGGAAATAGAATCTGTGTACCTCAGGAAATAGGATCTGTATACCCAGAAAATAGGATCTGTGTACCTCAGGAAATAGGATCTGTATACCTAGGAAATAGGATATGTGACCTCAGGAAATATGATCTGTGTTCCTCAGGAAATAGAATCTGTATACCCAGAAACTAGGATCTGTGTACCTCAGGAAATAAGATCTGTATACCCAGAAAATAGGATATGTGTACCTCAAGAAACATGATCTGTATTCCTCAGGAAATACTCAAGAAAGAGGATCTGTATTCCTAAGCAAATAGAATATGTGTACCTCAGAAAACATGATCTGTGTTCCTCAGGAAATAGAATCGTGTACCTCAGGAAATAGGATCTGTATACCCAGGAAATAGGATCTGTGTGCCTCAGGAAATAAAATCTGTGTGCCTCAGGAAATAGGATCTGTATACCCAGGAAATAGGATCTGTGTACCTCAGGAAATATGATCTTCATACCCAGGAAATATAATATGTGTACCTCAGGAAATAGAATCTGTGTACCTCAGGAAATGAGATCTTTATACCCAGGAAATAGGATCTATGCACCTCAGGAAATAGAATCTGTGTACCTCATGAAATATGATATTTATACCCAGGAAATAGGATCTGTGCACCTCAAGAAATAGGATCTGTGCACCTCAGGAAATAGGATCTTTATACCAGGAAATAGGATCTATGCACTCAGGAAATAAAATCTGTGTACCTCAGGAAATAGGACCTTTATACCCAGGAGATAAGATCTGTGTGCCTCATTAAATAGGATCTGTATTCCTCAGGAAATAGAATTTGTGTACCTCAGGAAATAGGATCTGTGCACCTCAGAAAATAGGGGCGGATTCTCAAAGCGATGTGAGACTAAGTCCCATGCCGCAACACGAGTTACAGACCGAGATCTCTGCAGCTGCTTAGATTGGTATTCTCCTGCTGCAACTGTGGAAGATGCTACATCTGGTTCCACCAGCTGTAACATTTGTCCACAGCTGTGAGGAAAAATCACCACAAATTGCCATAAATCATGGAGCCGATCTTAAACCGATTCACTTTTGAGAATACCGTGCTGTGGGAGAAACTGCAGTTCTGTAAATGGCAACCCACCTGCATCAAGTTTTCCCACAGCTGCTGGATTTTCACAAGATTTGAGATCCGCCAAGGATCTGTGTTCCTTAGTGTCCATCTGCACCTGATGCTGATTCTCCAGTCGATGTCAGGATCCTCTACTTACTATATGGTCACTGCTACAGTAAGATTGTGATGTTGTAAACAGCAGATTGTGACCTCAGCTACAGAAGAAACAGGTGAACACTACTTATATATTTAAAGTTATTCTCACCAGACAGCTTCATGACATGTAGCATCTCATTCTCATGGGGGTCCCAGAGGTGATAGTAGTTGCACAAACTAATGTTCCATATTCATACACAGTGCAGACAAGCAACACCATACAGTAAATTGAAGTTGTAAGGACACTCTAGGTCCATCATGTTTGACCCCTGCTTCATAAGCTAAGAGAACAATGCTGCTCAGTGTGCTTTCCTGGTGAAACTTTTATATAAATTAATAAATACTATGTAGATGTCTACAACAATAGTATTCCAGAGCCCCAATTCTGGGCCTCTAACAAACATGGTCAAGTGTAATGTAAAGCAGAAATTCAAACAATGTCATCATATAGTATTTTAGTCATGCACTGCATTTCCACTAAATCAATCCCAAGATTAAATATCAAATGTTATGACACCAGATTCAAGGAAACAAAACTTTATCCCTTAAATTTAAGAAGGCTAAGAAGGCAGAGGGGTGATCTGTTGAATGTACAAACTCCCAGGCTACTTGAGTCATGTGGATTATCACAATAAACGAATAATGGGAAGATTGCATGCTGAACAACTTAATATTGATTGGGCAAATACAAATAAACATGTCAACACTTTTAATATAACAGCAGCAAAATTGTAGATTCCTTGCCACAGGAAGTCGTAGACTCAGTCAGCTTTGACTCTCTTAAATCTAAGCTTGATTCTTGGTTATTTGCATATTTATTCCCATAATATCCTACTGTTGTGGGAGAACAATCTCGATGGACTTTGTGCCTTCTTTTGTCCTATACTATCCAGTAAATCCAGTAAACATCAATGCACCCATTTCAATCTTTAATAAAGAGCCACATAGACAGTAGCTACCGCCTGTGTCACTCCAACACACAGAAGCTGGCAGATGCCAAGGTGTCAGTGGCGTTTACTTTGCATCTTGTAGTGCCATCTTCTCTTTAAACTCACAGCAGTTTGTGGTTTTGTGCACATAAAGCATCTTGCACCATTAAAGGACTTTTCATTGTGTTTCTAGAGTGGGGGGTGAGTGCCAACTTCCTTGCTCGTTTTAATTGAGTTTTTAGACTGAGCACCATTGCACCAAGAACGAGTGTACATTTCTTGTGATCATTTTTCTTTCACTTCATTCCTGGACTAAGATCTGTGGTTTGATGTTTTAAAAATTCTTACTTACCATGATCACTGTAAAATAAATAAATAAATAAATAAAAAAGTGAAATATCTTGGTGTGTTGCTGTGCTGTTTACCATCAGAAACACATGCTGCACCATCCTCGTACCTTCCCAGTATGAGCCTAGCCTGTGCAGTCAAAACAATATCTCCCCAATGACAGCCATATTGATTTTGACTTGAGTCATGAATTACAACACTAAGAAGAAAAGCAGTTATAAAATCTCTACAGGAATAGAAAATGCACAAATGCAGAATCTAAGGATGACAGAAATTGTTTATTGCAAATCGATTATAGGATGACATTTGCTATTGATTAACAAATACTGATGTGTTTAGTGCAAATATGTTCAACAATAAAGAATGAAATGATCTTAAATTGCGATGTATTTTGGATTGTTGTGTAGTAGATGATTTACTGGTGACCTGAGCACCTCCTTAAAACATAGTTTTGTATTGGTCTTTTGTAGTACTGTATACAATAAATGCATGTTTTATTCTTTTTTCAGAGTTTATGACACAGCCAAAGATTATTATTTGAATGTCACCAGTCACTACAGCTGGTCTCCAGTGGAGATAAATATCAGTCTCTATACGTCCCTGTGCCAGTACTTTGATGTGGAAGACAATAAGTGGAAAACTGAGGGATCGTACCCACAGAGGATACAACACCTGACCAGGCAGTCTGTTTAACACAACATCTAACTGCATTTGGAGCCAGTCTTTTGTCCCACCAGATGCTGTTCAGTTCATATTTCAGTAGTAGGACAAAAAATGTTTTCAAAACGTATCATTTTCTGCTCTTTTATTACTTTACAAACTAATTAATCAGTTTTCATCCCAGCTTCTCTGCAATAGACAGTTCTTCTTGCTGTGAATGTAAGAATTAAATGTTTCATGACCGGCTCTTATACACATCCCCATTTTTTTTAAATAGGCAACACTGATTAAAACAAATGTCAGAGTATGAAACTGCTATGGTGCAGAATGCTTACATATTCAGCTTTTGAACAACAGGTGCAGCAGAATTTTTGGCACTGGTTTCCTCCTCACGAAGTGCTTTCAGTTCCTTCTGGGAGGCAAGTGTGCAAGGAAGGGGTAGAGTGGGTATAGCCTGAACATCTTCAAAACTGGCCAGTAATATAAGGAATAATCTGTTCTCACTATATGTGATATGTTGTGTGAGGAGTTGCAGTGGTACTATAAACCATGGGACACTAGATCTCATGGTTTCTGTTTGTCAACAGACATCCCCTCCTCCCCAGCAATATCATTACATTGCTATTTTACAAGGTGTAAGTATGTGTTAGTTTTGATCATACATGTTCTTTATTCAGCTTCTCAAAAGTCACCCATCCAAACCCATACATTAGGTTTTCTATCTCTTTCCTCATTTCTACTCTAAGTTTGATATATTTGAAATAACTACACACACACACACACACACACTCTCTCACTACCTTTCTGTTAAGTGTGTATTCCCTGGTTCATCTTGTTACTTTTGATTGTGCACCTTGTACCTCTGAAAGAAACTTAAGTACTGCCTGAAGCATGCCTTTCAAAATGATAGGAGCACCCAATAAGGAGAAAATGTTAACTAAACAACAAGCAAGATTTTGGTGGGAAAAATGAAAATGTATACTAAGCCAAAACTAAGGTATTGTTTTTTTGGAAGCAGTGATATTTGTCAGCTGAGATGTGGAATACTGATTGAATTAAAATTTGAGAAAATCTGCCAGAGTGCGAGGATTGTAAGTGCTTGGGGGTAATTGCTGTTGCCAGTGAATGATGCAAGCATTGACTATACAGTACTGTAACTGTTCAGTGTTTATCATATCTTATACTCATTCACTGCTTATGTCAGTAGTAAATCAAGTACTAAATAATCAATACCATTCTAAATTTCTTCACTGGGGCATGCAAGAAGATTTAGTTATAGGAGATGCTAAGCAGCCCTACTTAGATAACATAACCACCAAAACAATGGTGTCAGAAATCACAGATATAAACCCATAGGGTTATAGTGCAGTGCGATCCTAAGCTATTGCAGCCTTTGCTTACTGTACATCCACAGTGCTGATTTAAAAGCCGTTAGATTTAAAACTTGTAAATAAATCACAGGCCAGCTACGTTAACCTTGTCAGCCTCTTCATGCATTAACCAATGTTAACCTGTCCATAACCAGCCATGATGCTTCTTCATTGGACGTTGTTACTACCTTTAAGTACTTGGGAGTCATGGTTGATCCTTCATTGATCTTTGGACCCAAGTATCATGTCAGCAACTCCATGAATTACAACCTTGGCTTGGTCTATAGGAATAAGAATAAGCTCACGAAGGAGCTTGCCTGGTCATAGCTTAAGGAATTGTAATGGAAACTCTAAGCTTGTTTTGCTGGTGTGCACCAACACCTCCCAGTCTGTCTCAGATTGGGTGAATGCACCGTAAACAGCATGTGCCACATTGCATACTTGTGGTTGCAGAACTCATCATGGCACACAACACAATGAATAAGGTTAGTTGCCTTAGAAACAAAAAGAGATTGTGTTGTGGACTGCTTAATTAAGAAGCTTCTTAAAATTGACACTCCCTGGTCACTATCTGAACGCATACGCCTGATTTTCAAAGAGTGTCAAAGGGCTTACATCAATCCTGTCATCAAACCCTTTTTGATGTGGCTGTGCCAAAACACCTTTGCTGCAATTGCACCTGATTTTGGTACATTGGTGCAGTTGTGACACTTACCAATTTACAGTAACATGCACCAGATATTTGACACAAGCCCAGTAAAAGGGTACCCAGGATTACCACAAGTTAGATCAGAAAAATTGGTCTTACTTGATGCATTTGGTGCAGGAATAGAAAATCTTGATCACTAGCTGGGAGAATGCCACAAGACCTGGGCGCCTTATGTTTAGTGCAACTGGGGCTTGTAACATTCTCGGCCTTTGAAAATCAGGCCCATACACTACAAGCCTGATACCTGTGGTATTACATCTAATGGCAAATTCTTACTTACAGTATTTTGAACACTTCTCAACATGGGGCAGAAGGCTTCCTCCTATGCACCAAACCTCTGGCATGCCTTACCTGCACCACAAAGAAAAATGTAATGCACCCAGTTTAAAATAAAACTCAAAAGGCCCTTTATTTTAGTACCTAGCTCTTTACCTGTGTTATGTATATTTTTGTACTTGTTAGTATATCTTCTACTCTGTCAGTTACTTTGTTATTCTACAGTTATATGATATCATCCCTACTGTATCTGTTATGCCTGTTACTTCAACTCTTACCGTTATTATGTTTCTACAAGGATATGATGTAATCCCTCCTGTAAAACTGTGTATTTGTTACTGTATCTCCTACTGTTTAAGTTACTATGTTTCTACAAGTGTATGATGTTATCCCTGCTGTAAAACTGTTTTACTTGTTACAGTATCTCCTGCTGTTTCAGTTACAATGTTTCTAGAAGTATATGGTATCATCCCTACTGTAAAATCATTGTACCTGTTACTGTATCCCCTACTGTTTTGGTTATTATGTTTCTACAAGTGTATGATTTCACTGTTGTGCCTGTTACTATATCTCTTACTGTTACAGTTACTATGTTTCTAAAGTCTATGATGTCATCCCTACTGTAACTCTTATACCTGTGCCTGTATCTCTTACTGTTACAGTTACTATGTTTCTACAGTGTATGATGTTATCCCTACTGTAACTGTTGTACCTGGTACTGTACCTCTTACTGTTACAGTTACTATGTATTTACGAGTCTATGATGTCATCCTTTACTGTAACTGTTGCACCTGTTACTGTACCTCCTGCTATTAGTTACTATGTTTCTACAAATGTTTGATGTCATCCCTACTGTAACTGTTGTGTCTGTTACTGTACTCCTACTGTTTCAGTTACTGTGTTTCTACAAATGTATGATGTCATCCCTACTGTAACAGTTGTACCTGTTACTGTATCTCCTACTGTTACTATGTTTTACAAATGCATGATGTCATCACTACTGTAACTGTTTTGTCTGTTACTGTACCTCCTCTTGTTACAGTTACTAAGTTTCTACAGTGCATGCCATCCCTACTGTAGGTGTTGTGCCTGTTACTGTATCTTATACTGCTAGTCACAACGCTTCTACAAGTGCATGATGTCATCCCTACAGTAACTGTTGAATCTGTTAATGTATATCCTATTGTTACAGTTACTATGTTTCTACAAGTTTGTGATGTCATCTCTACTGTAACAGTTGTACCTATTACTGTATCTCCTGTTACAATTACTATGTTTCTACAAGTGTATAATGTCATCCCTACTCTACCTGTTGTACATGTCACTGTATCTCCTACTGTTAATATGTTTCTACAAGTGTATGATGTCATCATTACTTTAACTGTTGTACCTGTTACTGTATCTGTTACAGTTACTATGTTTCTACAAATGTATAATGTCATTGCTACTGTAAATGTTGTACCTATTACTATCCTCCATTGTTACAGTTACTATGTTTCTACAAGGGTATGAAATTGTCCCTGCAGTAAATACTGTACCTGTTACTGTATGTCCTACTGTTATAGTTACTGTGTTTCTATAAGTGTATGATGTTATCCCTACTGTAACTGTTGTGGTTGTTACTGTATCTCTTACTGTTCGGTTACTATGTTTCTACAAGTGTATGATGTAATCCTACTGTAACTGTTGCACCTGTTACTGTACCTCCCACGTTACAGTTACTGTGTTTCTACAAGTATATGATGTCATCCCTACTATAACTGTTGTACCTCTTAGGTATCTCCTGTTACAGTTACTATGTTTCTATAAGTGTATGATGTCATCACCACTGTAATTACTGTTCCTGTTACTGTACCTCCTACTGTTACAGTTACTATGTTTCTTCAAGTGTATGATGTCATCACCACTGTAATTACCTTTCCTGTTACTGTACCTCCTACTGTTACAGTTACTATGTTTCTACAAGTATATGATGTCACCCATACTGAATTGTCTACCTGTCTAGGTCATGCCAGAAAATAGGCTACGTCAGTCTAGTGCACTTCCACAGTTATCAAAAGCGTAAAAATAAAAACACTGTTCCAGTGGAGATAGCACAAAATCAAGAGCCCTCCCATCCCCCACCCCCACTGCATCAGCACAAAAGCTGTCATGAAAGATGTCTGACATAGTCTCTGGGGAACCTCCACAGTTACTAAGTTGCAGTGAACTACACTCAGTCAGATGTTAGTAGGTGCAAATGAGGTTTGCTAACAACAGTCACAGGGTTTTGACATGGTGTGGCACCAGTTACCTGTTGCTAAACCATGTTCTGAGCCTCACATGACAGAGCTACCACCATAGTCTTCCTGACCCTCCTTTGGGCCTGACACTATGCCATGTTCTGAGCTTTGTATAAACAGGCTCCCTTATTGTCGCACCACTCACACTTAGGGCCTGACACTATGCCATGCATTGAGCCGTATGAATAAACTACCACAATAGTCTTCCTGCTGCTCACCTTAAGCCTGACACTATGTCATGTCCTGAGCCTTATATGACCATGCTACCACAATAGTTTTCCAGCCTTCATCTTAGGCCTGATGCTGTGCCATGCTCTGAGCCTCATTTGAACTAGCTGCCACCATAGTCTTTCCACTCTTTACCTTTACACCTCATGCTACACTATTATCTAATAAGTTTCATATGAACAGACCACCACCATAGTCTTCCTGCACCTCACCTTTAGGACAGATGGTATGGCATGCCCTGAGACTGATACAGTGGGCTAGCACCGTAGTCTCCTGCTCTTACTATTAGGTATGCCATTAGCCCATGCTGTGAGCCTCATACAAATGGGCGCACCATGTCTTGCCACCCCTCACTTTAGGCTTTCTTCTAAGAGGAGAGGAACTCCAAAGTTCAAGAACTCTGTTTTCCTGAAAATGTTTTAATGTTAGAGAACAAGTGAAAGACAAATATTGAGAGTATTACAGTTACAAGTTGTATTTTATCTAAAACTAATGCTTCTCCACGTTTTCTTACTGGCATCAGTTGCTCTTTGATGCAATAATTATGGCTCTGACAACATTATTTTATTTTACCATTTATTCTGAAAGCAGACTTTCAATCTTACAAAAGAAATCACAGTATGGAATGATAGCTTCATGTTTTAAAATATGAACCCTTCCAAACACAGCACATGATTCATTATTTTGTACCCTGAAGCCAGAGTCCAGCTCTTTGCTTGAGAATCTGTGTGGTGCAAAATATTTATTCATCTCCACACAGACAGTCTTGAATGCTCATGTTGTGCAGGTCTTACATCAGAGAACATTGGGTAATTAGAGTAATGATATATTTAAATGAATAACTGATGTAATAGGCAGGTCTTGCTCTCTAGTTCTAAAGGTTTCAAAGCTTGTCTGATAACATTTCCTAAGCAGTTTTTCTTTTGTATTTTAAACTGGGAAACCTAGCTACAGAAATCCCTTTGTTGAACAAATTAATGTTTAAGTGTCCATTCAACAAATTACAAATGGCAAAGTTCCCAGGCCTCTAGAAATCAATTACATTGATGCAATACTAGTAGAATTTGCTTGAATTGCATTTGTGAAGTGGAGGTAGAATGGTGAAGCCTTCTAAGATACATTGAGCTTCAACTAGTACAATAGAAATGGGGCCCTCAAAAATATAAACCTCAAGACCTAAAAGATTCTGCTCTAAACATTTTATCTAATTGGATCCATACTGCACAAGATAATGAACAATAAGTGTTCCCAGATATGACTGCACATCTTGTCTAGGTTATGGATGATTATCTCTTTCCATCCAGTCTGCTAGAGATGTGGAGTTAGACATGAATATATTGTTTGGGGAAATGTTTCTAAATTGAAAACCATTTCATACTTGGTTCTCTCTGTTTGAGACTCCCATCTTCCTACCTGCCCACTTTGGTTTTCCTTAAAGGAGACCTACTGTCTAAGGTGTCAGTGTGCCTCAGTTGGTAGCACATCTGTCTCTGGACCAGAGGTTATGGGTTCTCATCCCACACCAGGATTGGACTTGCACATAAAAATCGCTGGCATCCGAGTGTCAGTATTAGGGGGTGCTGTACTACTGGGGTGTGCCGCCTTCAGATGAGACATTAAACTGAGGTCTCTTCTACCCATCCTGGTGTTGTCCTGGTGGGTGTCTAGGTGGAAGTAAAAGAATCAAGGGCACTCTTCACAAAGAGTAGGGGACATTCCCAGTGTCTGGCCAACATTCCCCTTCCCATAAACCAGTTCATGCAGTTATCCATGCTGTGCGTTGGTGATGATGTGTGATATGGCTGCCACTGCGTTCAGTCATGTCGCTATCAGTCTAGCATTGATTGTAAAGCTCTTTGGGATACACTGTGTATGAAACGCGCTATATAAATGCTGATTCTTCTTCTACTGGCAGACATGAAGCCCTGAGTGCTGCAAAAGATTGGAGCCAGTAGCCAGATCCCCTGCAGGCACAAGATAGACCAAAATGTTAATTTACCTTAGTGCTCATAAAACTGTAGTAATCTCCCACAAGCCAGCATTTTGTAACATTGTGCTGCTTATCCTGGGATCCTGCTGCTAAAGCGATGATGACGCACCTTGCCCCTTCCTCTACGGTGCCTTTATGCACAGAGATTTAATCATCTCCATATCTCCCATGCCCTGCTTTATTCTGACAGACTTTTCCTAAATGTCTTGTGTATACCATGTATGCTAGTTTGTCATAGACATGAGAACAGAGATGTTGAACTGTGGGTGTTCAAAACAGCTAAGCAGATTGATGGAAACCTTTGGTGGCCATATGTAACAATACTCATTTTAATTGTTTCAAATCTGAAGAAATGCCAAAGGAGGCTCCAAATAGGAAACAAGGTCAGGTTAGTAGACAGAAAGAGACTAGTATTCTAAAATGGAATAAAAATGTAGTGATGCAAATGTGTGCTGCTGTAACGTGAGCTTCTGCTTTAAATGCAATTACAATAAAGTAGGTTAAAAGCTGCTTTGTGAAACATTCCTATTATTTTCTGACATCTTACTTTTTTAAATTCATTTATACCCTGTTTACTACCACTGCCCTACTAGTGGCCATTTTTCAACCCCATCCTTCCATTTCTGAGCACTCTGATTGACTGAATTATAGCACCTTGAGGAATAGCTGCAAAAGAGCTAAAAATGCTAAAAGGCAATATATCTGGTCCTCGAAATCTCAAACCTGTCTGACCCTAACAATTTCTGGAAACAAATCAACTACCTCCTAAAGGGACATTCAGCTGATGTGACCCAGAGCATCTCAGTCGATGGCCAACTGATATCTAACCCTGATGCATTAGCGAATGCATTTAACAACTTTTTCACTAATCTGGACAAATACACAGACTCCAGACCTGGAAGCATGAACTCCTCTCATCCCCAAACTCACACCCTCACACCAGTTCCCAATTCCACTTCCGCCTAATCTTTCGGAAAGAAGTCCTTACTCTGCTGAGATCTCTTAAACCGGATGGCTCTCCAGGCTTCGACAAACTGGAGCCCAAACTTCTGAAAATAGCTGCTCCAATTATAACAACCCCACTTAAGAAATTATTTAACAAGTCTGTTCTGCTCAGCCAGTTCCCCACAAAGTGGAAAATGATGATGGTAGTTCCCATCCATAAAGGAGGTGCTAAAGATCTGGTGGAAAACTACCAACCAATATCCATACTCAAGGCTTGCAAAAATATTGGAGAAGCTAGTGTATACCCAGCTCCAGGACTATATGGAACTCCATCACCTACTTTCAGATGCATAGCTTGAATTCAGGAAAATCATGGGACCTATACAGCCCTCATCAGGTTCACAATGGAAGTACTCAGGGTTATGGATCAAGGGCTAGCCACAGGAAAACTATTCTTAGACCTAACAAAAGCCTTTGATTTGATGGACCATGATCTCCTTATCAACAAACTTGGCCATCTGGGATGGACATATGCCTGTAACTGGTTCCAACACTACCTACAGGAGAGGAAACAGCTGGTAAAATGGAATGATACTCATCCGATCTAAAACTGGTTAACCAAGGAGTCCCCAAGGGTCAGTCCTTGGACCTCTAATCTTCTCTCTATTTATAAACAGCATTCCCAAACACTGGGGAGGTGCAACATCCAAATCTATGCAGACAATGCAGTCATCTACAGGAGCTGTAAGGATACTAACCAAATAAATCTGAACCTCAGCATGAACTTCAGAACCCTGGAACAATAGTTTGTGGATAACAAAGTGGTCCTTAACCTGAAGAAATCAAAGACCATGTTCTTTGGCCCCAGACGCTGGTGCCGAAAGAACCAATCTTCTACAACTGTCCTCAACCAGTGGCACCAGGTTGGAGGTCTGTGCATCCATAAAGTATCTTGGCATGCATCTCAACAAAGAGCTAATCCTGAATTCCACATGGAGGCATTAAAAAGTCTCTCATTAAAAAATTGGTTTACTCTATAGACAAGTGGGCACCTTAGCAGCGAAGCTCAGTGGGCAATTGCCACAGAAACCCTTCTTCCCATTCTACTATATGATGCCCTCCTACAACCTCTCCGAGGCACCAGACTTGCCAAATTTAGAGTCCTCTATCACAAAGTTGCCTGTTTTGTAGTTGCTGCTCACCACCAAGACCACCACTGTGATATTCTCACATCTCTTAACTGGCCAGCACTTGAGGCAAGGCTTGCCTACCCTACCCTCTGCCTTGCTTTCAAAACAATTAAGTCATCTGCCTCCCCAGCCTAAATGGGCTACTCAGTACAAGTTTCCAAAGCACGAGCTTCAGTCGTCTGCTAGCTCTGCCCAGGAAGTCCCAAGGTCTAGATTCTGTGCGGGGACAGGTCTTCGCCATGGCTGCACCAGTCCTCTGAATTGCCTACCATCAAAAGTGACAAACTGCACTACCTTGAATGCCTTTAAAGCGCTTCTGAAATCCCACATGCTAGTGGCTAACAAATGTAGTTGCAACTGAAGCCTGTGGCTCTACACCATAGTATTTCTGCCCAACCCTTTCTGATTGGGCCACTTACCCAAGGACACTTAACCCTGTCAAAAATACTCCTATTAGGGATATCAACTTACATCACCCATTTCCTGTGATGCTAGCCTAGCAGTGGGGTAGTGCCCATGTGATTCAGGTAAAGTATTTGAGGTTTACAATTTCCTACCCTAACCTGTCCTATATAATCTCTTTACCAAGCTGGTGATTTACTCAAGTAAAATTATCGTAAACATGTCAAAATTGCTTATGACCGGTCGTATGTGTTGAACTGTTATCACTCTAAGTCTTGTAAATTAACATGCAAATGTGTAACTCTGCTGTTGATTGCTGTATCCATCTCTGAATGTAAACTCCTGCCTACTATTGTATGTAATTACCTCCGGTCGCCTAAAAAGGGACACTATGTCTCAGTGAGCTTACTCAGTTAGCAAAATTCAATTAATAAATAATAAACTTGTCTGTCACTTATCCAGCTCATCATTTTCCCTGCATCCTGCTCTACTAACCTGGATGAAGGTAGGAAGAAGCTCAGATTTGCCTCTGAGCTCAGATCTGCAGTGTTACAGCACAGCAAGCCACCTCTGACTCACTGAGCAGAACTGAATGGCACCAAGTAGTGTCACCAGGAGCTCATATTCTTATTCCTTTGTGTTTGTCATTCAGTTTAACTAGTTTCATAGTCACAGAAGCTTCATGATCTGTTCAGTAAAGCTGCTATTATTTTGTTCCTGATTCCAACAGACACAGTGAAACTTTATCATGTGTTTTTTTTCTAGCCTTCCCGTCCCGGATCCAATTATATAGTGCTGCTGACATGTGCAGTCTGCTTTGTGACATACACTGTAGTCATGATCATTGTTCGCAAGCTGGATCTGCTGGACATTAGCAGAGTTGGCGTGATTCCATTTTGTGGAAAGGATGGATTGTACAAATGAGATCCTGCTGAAGACGGATGGGGCCGAGGGTCAGGTGCGAATAAAAGAGGGGCAAAAATGCAGTAATAAGTGGACCAGGGCCCATCTCTAGTAAAAGAGGACCTAGTGGACAGCTTTGCAGATCCACACAGAACAAAAAGTCATACATTCTACCACTGTCTACTGCAGGTCCTGTCAGGCCCAGATAAATAACAAAATATAGTTTAGTGCAACTCTGGAGCCACAATGTGTTGTTACCATATGGTTAATATATTTTTGAAAGTCGAGTACTAAAAGTGAACATTAATTTTGCCAAATGTTTAATGTTAAGGTGTACGGGGCTACACCTATAAGTGAGAAATGGAAAAGGAATGAAAAGTGTAAGGTGCTCCAATTGGGGGTGAGGAATGGGAAATGTAAGGTGCTCCACCTAGGAGGTGAGGAATAGGAAGTGTAAGGTGTTCTACCCTAGGGGATAAGGAATGGTAAATGTAAGGTCCTCCACTTAGGGGTGAGGAATGGGAAGTAAGGTGCTCCACCTTTGGGGTGACGAATGGGAATTAAGGGTGTGCCACCTAGAGGGTGAGGAATGGAAGTGTAAGGTGCACCACCAAGGGGTGAGAAATGGGAAGTATAAGGCGCACCACCTAGAAGGTGAGGAATGGAAAGTGTAAGTTGCTCCACCTGGGGGTGAGGAATGAGAAGTGTAAGGTGCACCACCCAGGAGGGAGGAATGGGAAGTGTAAGGGTGCTCCACCCAAGGAGGCGAGGAATGGAAAATGGGTGCTCCACCTATGAGGTGAGGGAATGGGAAGTGTAAGGTGCTCCACCCACGTGGTGAGGGATGGAAGTATCAGGTGTTAAACTTAGGGAGTGAGGAATGGGAAGTGTAAGGTGCTCCACCGTAGGGGTGAGAAACAGGAAGAGTAAGGTGCTCCACCTAGGGAGTGAGTAATGGGAAGTGTAAGGTGTTCTACCCTAGGGGATCAGGAATAGAAAGACTAAGGTGCACCACTGGGTAAGGAATAGGAAGTGTAAGGTGTTTCACCTAGGGTAGGAGGAACCGGAAGTATAAAATACTCCACCTAGAGATGAGGAATCGGAAGTGTATGGTGCACCACCCAGGAAGTGAGAAATGGGAAGTAAGGTACTCCACCCAGAGGTGAGGAATGGGAAGTGTAAGTGCTCCACCCTGGGGTGAGGAATGGGAAGTGTAAGGTGCTAGACCTATGGGTGAGGAATGGAGTATCGGTGCACCACCCTAGGGGTGGCAAATGGAAAGTGAAAGGTGCTCCACCTAGTGGGTGAGGAATGGGAAGTGTAAGGTGTGCAACCTAGGAGGTGAGGAATGGCAAGTGCATGGTGCTACACCCTAAGGGAGTGAGGAATGGCAAGTGAAAGGACTCCACCCTAGGGATGAGGAATGGAAAGTGTGGGGTGCATGATCTAGGAGGTGAGGAATGGAAAGTGTAAGGTGCACCACATAAGGGGTGAAGAATGGGATGTGTAAAGTAATCCACCTCGGGGAGAGGAATGGAAGTGTAAGGATCTCCACCTAGGGGGTGAGGAATGGGGACTGTAAGGTGTTCCACCTAGCAGGTGAGGAATGGGAAGTGTAAGGTGCTCCACCTAGAGGGTGAGGAATGGAAGTGTAAGCAACTCCACTCTGGGGTGGCGAATACAAAGTGTAAGGTGTTCCACCTAGGAGATGAGAAATGGGAAGTGTAGGTGCTCCACCCACAGAGTGAGGAATGAGAAGTGTAAGATGCTTACCTAGGTTGTGATGAATGGGAAGTGTAAGGTGCTCAACCTCGGGTGTGACGTATCTGAGGTCTATGGGGCTCCACCTAGGGGTGAGGAATTGGAGTGTAAGCTGCTCCACCTAGACTTGAGGAATGGGAGGTGTAAGGTACTCCACCTGAGGTGAGCAATAGGATGGAGTACCCACCCTAGGGGTGAGGAAGGGAAGTGTAAGATGCTCCACCTAGTGGGTGAGGAATGGGAAGTGTAAGGTGCACCACCCAGCAGGTGAGGAATGGAAGGTGTAAGGTGCACCACATGGGGGTGAGGAGTGGAAATGTAAGGATCTCCACCTGGGGAGAGGAAGGGGATGTCAAGGTGCTCCACCCTAGGGGATGAGGAATGGAAATGCCAGATGCCTCGCTAAGGGGTGAGGAATGGAAAGTGCAAGGTGCCCACCCTAGGGGGTGAGGAATGAGAAGTGTAAGGAGCTCCACCCTAGGGGTGAGGAATCAGAAGTGTGAGGTGCTCCACCTTGGGGTGAGGAATGGGAAGTGTAAGGTGCACCACCTAGGAGGTGAGAAATGGTGAAGTGTGAAGGTGCTCCACCCAAGGAGGTGAGGAATGGGAAATGTAAGGTGCTCCAATTAGGGGTGAGGTTTAGGAAGTGTATGTGCTCCACCAATGGGGTGAGGAATGGAAAGTATCAGGTGTTAAACCTAGGAGTGAGGAATGGGAAGGGTAAGGTGCTCCACCATAGGGGTGAGGAATGGAAGAGAAATGTGCTCCACCTAGGGGTGAGTAATGGGAAGTGTAAGGTACTCTACCCTAGGGGATCTAAGGTGCACCACTGGGTAAGGAATATGAAATGTAAGGCACACCAGCTAGGAAGTGAGAAATGGGAAGTGAAGTACTCCACCTAAAGGTGAGGAATGGGAAGTGTGAGGTGCCCACCCTAGGGGGTGAGGAATGGAAAGTGTGGGTGATCCACCCTGGGGGTGAAGAATGGAAAGTGTAAGGTGCATCACCAAGGAGGTGAGGAATGAGACGTGTAAGGTGCTAGACAAAGGGTGAGGAATGGGAAGTGTAAGGTGCTCCACCCTAGGGGTGAGGAATGGGAAGTGTAAGATGCTCCACCTAGTGGGTGAAGAATGGGAAGTGTGGAGCGCGCAACCTAGGAGGTGAGAATTGGAAGTTTATGGTGCTACACCGAAGGAGTGAGGAATGGAAGTGAAAGGTGCTCCGCCCTTTGGGTGAGGAATGAAAAGTGTAAGATGCTCAAACTGGGGATGACGAATGGAAGGTGTAAGGTGCTCCACCTTGGGTGTGACGTAATGTGAAGTGTAAGGTCCTTCACCTATTGGGTGAGGAATTGAAGTGTAAGCTGCTCCACCTAAACGTGAGGAATGGGAAGTGTAAGGTGCACTACCTAGGGGTGAGGAATGGGAAGTGTGAGTTGCACGACCCTAGGAGGTGAGGAATGGAAAGATGTAGGTGCACCACATAAGGGAAAAATGGGATGTGTAAAGTAATCCACCTACAGGAGAGGAATAGAAAGTGTGGGATCACCCAGGGGAGTGGAATGAGAAGTGTAGGTGCTCCACCCTGGGGGTGAGGAATACGAACTGTAAGGTGTTCTACCTAGCAGGAGAGGAATGGGAAGTGTAAGGTGCTCCACCCTAGGGAGTGATGAATGGGAAGTGTAAAGTGTTCCACCTAGGAGGTGAGAAATGGGAAGTGTAGGTGCTCCACCCTTTGGGGTGAGGAATGAGAAGTGTAAGGTGCTCAAACTAGGGATGACGAATGGAAAGTGTAAGGTGCTCCACCTTGGGTGTGACGAATGTGAAGTGTAAGGTCCTTCACCTATCGGGTGAGGAATGGAAGTGTAAGCTGCTCCACCTAAACGTGAGGAATGGGAAGTGTAGGTGCACTACCTGGGAAGTGAGGAATGGGAAGTGTAAGGTAATCCACCTAGTAGTGAGCAATGGGAGTAAGGTGCTCCACCCTAGGGGTGAGGAATGGGATGTGTAAGATGCTCCACCCTAGTTGTTGAGGAATGGGAAGTGTAAGGTGCACCACATAGGGGTTAGGAATGGGAAGTGTAAGGTGATCCACCTAGGGAAGAGGAATGGGAAGTCTAAGGATCTCCACCTAGGGGAGAGGAATGGGACATCTGGGTGCTCCACCCTGGGGGATGAGGAATGGGAAATATCAGGTGCTCCACTAAGGGTAAGGAATGGGAAATTGGGTGCTCCACCCTAGGGGGTGAGGAATGAGAAGTGTCAGGAGCTCCACCCTGGGGATTAGGAATCGAGTGTAAGGTGCTCCATCGGGGGGTCAGGAATGGGAGCGTGGGTGCTCCACCTGGGGGATGATGAATGGGAAATGTGAGTTGCACCACCTAGGAGGTGAAGAATGGGAAGTGTAAGGTGCTGCACCTAGGGAGTGAGTAATGGGAACTGTACTGTGCACCACCTGAGAGATGAGTAATGGAAAGTGTAAGATGCTCCACCCTAGGGGCTGAGGAATGGAAATGCCAAGCTGTTAAAGGAGGTGAGGAATAGGAAGCAAAAGGTGCTCCAAACTGTGGTGAGCAATTGGAAGAGTAAGGTGCTCCACCTGGGGTTGAGGAATGGGAAGTGTAAGGTGCACCACCTAGAAGGGAGGAATTGGAAGTGTAAGATGCTCCACTCTAGGGGTGAGGAATGAAAGAGTGTAAGGTGCACCACCTAGGAGATGAGGAATGGGAGTGTAAGGTGCTCCACCTAGGGGTGAGGAATTGGAAGTGTAAGCTGGTCCGCCTAGACATGAGGAATTGGAGTGAAGTACTCCACCCAGGGGTGAGCAATGGGAGTAGGTGCTCCACCCTAGGGGTGAGGAATGGGAAGTATAGATGCTCCACCCTAGTGGGTGAGGAATGGGAAGTGTGAGGTGCACCACCTGGGAGGTGAGGAATGGGAACTGTGGGTGTTCCACCCTAGGATCAGAAATGAGGAAATGTGGGTGCTTCACCCTATGGGGTAAGGAATGGGAAGTATCAGGTGTTAAACCTAGGAATTGAGGAATAGGAAGTGTAAGGTGCTCCACTGTGGGGTGAGAAATGGGAAGAGTAGGTGCTCCACCTGGGGGTGAGTAATGGGAGTGTAAGATGCACCTCTGGGGCATCAGAAATAGGAAGTGTAGGTGCATCACTGGGGATAAGGAATAGGAAGTGTAAGGAGTGTTTCACCCAGGGTGTGAGGAACAGGAAGTGTAAGTGCCATTCTCCCTCCGGGCAGAACACCTACACTCCCATTCTCACCTCTGTGTAGGTGCTCAACCTATGGGGTGGCCAATTTAAAGTGTAAGGTGCTCCTCCTTGGGTGTGACAAATGTAAATGTATGATGCTCCACCTAGGGATGAGGAATGGGAAGTATAAGGTGCTTCACCTGAGTAGTGAGCAATGGGGTAAGGTGCTTCACTCTGGGGGTGAGGAATGGGAGGTGTGAGATACTCCACCTTAGTGGGTGAGGAAAGGGAAGTGCAAGGTGCACCACCTGGGAAGTGAGGAATGGGGCGTCTAAGGTACTCCACCCTAGGGGATGAGGAATGGGAAATATCATGTGCTCCACTGAGGGTGAGGGATTGGGAAGTGTATGGTGCTCCACCCTAGGGGCAGAGGAATGAGAAGTGTAAGGAGCTCCACCCTAGGGGGTGAGGAATCAGAAGTGTATGGTGCTCCAACTTTGGGGTGAGGAATGGGAAGTGTGAGCACTCACCTTTTGAGGTGAGGAATGGGAAGTGTAAGGTGCTCCACCTGGGGGTGATGAATGGGAAGTGTAACGTGCACCACCTAAAGGTGAGAAGCGGAAGTGCAAGGTGCTTACCGCCTGGGGGAGGAATGGGAGTAAGCTGCTCCACCTAAAGGATGAGGATTAGGAAGTGTAGGTGCACCACCTAGGAGAGTGAGGAATGGGAAGTCTATGGTGCTACACCCTAAGGTTGAGGAATGGGAAGTGAAGGTGCCCACCCTAGGGGGTGAGGAATGCGAAGTGTATGGTGTCACCACAGGGGTGAGGAATGGGAAGTGTAGGCTGCTCCACCAAAGGGGGTGAGGAATGGGAAGTGTAAGATGCTCCACCCTAGTGGTTGACAAATGGAATGGGTAAGCTGCACCACCTGGGAAGTGAGGAATGGGAAGTGTGGTGCTCCACAAGGGGGTGAGGAATGGGAAGTGTGAAGCTCCACCCTAGTGGGTGAGGAATGGGAAGTGTGGTGCTCCACCCTGGGGAGGAATGGGAAGTGGAAGGTGCACAACCTAGGATATGAGGAATGGGAAGTGTATGGTGTTTCTCCTAAGGAGTGAGGAATGGGAAGTGAAAAGGTGCTCCACCTGAGGGGTGAGGAATGTGAAGTGTGAGGTGCCGACCTATGGAGGTGAGGAATGGAAAATGTAGATGCGACACATAAGGGTAAGGAATGGGATGTGTAAGTAATCCACCTAGGGAAAGAAAGTGAAATGTAAGGATTTCCCTGGGGAGAGAGAAGTGGAATTAAGGTGCTCCACCTTAGGGGGGTGAGGAATGGGGACTGTAAGGTGTTCCACCCAGCAGGTGAGAAATGGAATTGTAAGGTGCTCCACCCTTGGGGATGAGGGAATGGAAGTGAAGGTGCTCCATCCTGGGGGTGAGGAATGGGAAGTGTAAGGTGCTCTACCTGGGGGTGACAGATAGAAAGTGTAAGCTGCTCCACCTCGGGTGTGATGAATGTGAAGTGTGAGGTGCTCCACCTGGGAAGTGAGGGTATGGGAAGTAGGGTGCTCCACCCTGGGGAGTGGGAATGGGAAGTGTAAGGCAGCACCACCTGGGAGGTAGGAATGGGAAGTCTGGTATGCCACCTAGGAGTTGAGGAATGGAAGGTTTAAGGTGCAACAAATTGGGGGTGAGGAAAGGGAAGTGTAAGGTAATCCACCTAGGAGAGGGAATGTGAGTATAAGGATCTCCACCTAGGGGAAGAATGGGATGTCTAGGTGCTCCACTAGGGGATGAGAATGGGAAATCTCAGATGCTCCACTAAGGGGTGAGGAATGAGAAGTGTAAGATGTGCCACCCTAGGGGTGACAAATGAGAAGTGTAAGGAGCTCCACACTGGGGTGAGGAATTGGAACTGTAAGGTGCTCCCACTTGGGTGTTAGAATGGGAAGTGTGCAAGGTGCACAACCTAGGAGGTAAGGAATGCAAAGTGTAAGGTACTCCATTTAGGGGGTGATGAATGGGAAGTATAAGGTGCACCACCTAGGGAGGTGAAGAATGGTAAGTGTAAGGTGCTCCAACCCCAGTGGGTGAAGATTAGGAAGTGTAAGGTGCACCACCCAGGAGGCAAGGTTGGAGAATGGGAAATGAAAGGTGCTCCACCTAGTGCGTGAGGATTAGGAGGTGTAAGGTGCACCACGTTGGAAGTGAGGTGGAGGTGTAGTGCTCCACCCTGGGGGCTGGGAATGGGAACTCTAAGGTGTTAAACCAAGGGGTGAGAAATGGGAAGTAAAGGTGCTCTAAACTGGGGTGAGAAATTGGAAGAGTAAGGTGCTCCACTTAAGGGTTGAGGAATGGGAAGTGTAAGGTGCTCTACCCCAGGGATAAGGAATGGAAGGTGTAAGGTGCACCACTGGGTGAGGAATAGGAAGTGTAGGTGCTCCACCTAGAGGTGAGGAATGGTAGAGTGCAAGGTGCACCATCCTGGGAGGTGAAGAATGGGAAGTGTAAGCTGCTTCACCCTTGTGGAAGACGAATGGGAAATGTAAAGTGCACAATCTAAGAGGTGAGAAATGGAAGTGTAAGTTACTCCACCTAGTGGGTGAGGAATGGAAGTAAGGTACTCCACCCAGAGGTGAGGAATGGAAGTGTAAGCTGCTTCACCCTTGTGGGTGATGAATGGAAATGTAAATTGCACAACTAAGGAGGTGTGAGAAATGGAAGTGTAACTTGCTTCCACCTAGGGGTGAGGAATGGAAGTAAGGTACTCCACCCAGAGGTGAGGAATGGAAGTGTAAGGTGCTCCAACCTAGAGCATGACGAATAGGAAGTGTAGGGTGCTCAAGCTGGGGTGACAGAATGAGAAGTGTAGGGTGCTCAAGCTAGAGGGTGACAAATGGGAAGTGCAAGATGCTGCACCTAGGGGTAACAAATGGGAGGTGTAAGGTGCTTCACCTTGGGGGTGAGGAATGGGAAGTGTAAGGTAATCCACCTACAAGCTGAGCAATGGGAAGAACAAGGTGCACTACCTAGAATGTGAGGAATGGAAATCTAAGCTGCTCCACCTAGGGGTGAGGAATGGGAGTAGGTGCTCACCCTAGTGGGTGAGGAATGGGAAGTGTAAGGTGCACCAACTGGGAGGTAAAGAAAAGGAAGTGTATGGTACTCCACCCCTAGGTGGTGAGGAATGGGAAGTGTAAGGTGCTCCATCCTAGGGGCAAGAAATGGGAAGTCTGCTGTGCACCACCCAGGAGGTAAGGAATGGAAGTTTAAGGTGCACCACATGGGGGGTGAGGAATGAGAAGTGTAAGATAATCCACCTATGGGAGGTATGGAAAGTGTAAAGATCTCCACCTGGAGGGCAGATGGGACATCTAAGGTGCTCAACGCTGGGGATGAGGGAATGGGAAATGTAAGGTGCTCCACTTAGGAGTGAGGAATGGGAAGTGTGGATGCTCCACCCTGGGTGGTAGGGAATGGGAAGTGTAGGTGCACCACCAGTGAGGTGAGGAATGGGAAGTCTAGGTGCTCCACCTAGGGATGATGAATGGGAGCGTGGGTGCACCACCTGGGACATGAGGAATGGGAAGTGTGGGGTGCTCCACCCTAGGGAGAGGAAATGGGAAGTGTGAGGTGCTCCATGCTATGAGTGAGGAACAGGAAGTGTAGAGGTGCTCCATCCTAGGGATCAAAAATGGGACATGTAGGATGCTCCACCCTATGGGGTAAGGAATGGGAGCTGCATAAGGTGCACCCTAGAGATGATGAATGGGAAGTGTGAGCTGCTTCACCTTGGGGTGAGGAACAAGAAGTGTTAGGTACTCCACCCATAGTAGGTGAGGAATGGGATGTGAAGGTGATCCACCTAATAGTGAGGAATGGGAAGTGTAAGGTGCTCCACCCCTCGAGATGAGGAAAAGAAAGTATAAGCTGCTCCACTCTTGGGGAGTGAGGAGATGGTAAGTGTAAGTGCTCCACCTTTCTGGCTGAGGAATAGAATTCTGATTGCTCCACCTAGGAGGTGAGAAATGGGAAATGTAAGGTGCTGCTCCACCTAAAGGTGAGGAATGGGAGTGAAGGTGCTGCACCCTAGGGGTGAGAAATGAGACTTGTAAGGTGATCCACCTTTGGAGAGAAATGAGACTTGTAAGATACACCACCTCAGTGTGAGGAATGGGAAGTGTAGGTGCTCCACCTAGGGCAGGCAGGAAGTATGGTACTTCACAGGGAGGTGAGCAATAGAATATGTAATGTACCCCAAAGGGATGAGCAATGGGAATTGTAAGGTGCTCCACCTTGAGGGTGAGAATGGAAAGTGTACAGTGCTCCGCCTAGGAGATGAGGAATGGGAAGTGTAAGGTGCTCCATGCTAGGGATGAGGAATGGGAAGTGTAAGATGCTCCACCTGAGGATCAAAATGGGATGTGTAAGATACTCCACCTGGGGTGAGGATTGGAAGTGTAGGTGCTCTATCTAAGAGGTGAGGAATGGGACATGTGGTGATCCACCTTTGCGTGAGGGGTGGAGTGTAAGATACACCACCTCAGGGTGAAGACTGGGACATGTAAGGTGCTCCACCTGGGGGTGAGGAATGGGAAGTGTAATGTGTGTTCCCTCCCTTGGGGTGAGGAATGAGAAGTGTAATGTGTTCCACCCTTGGGGGTGAGGAATCAGAAGTAAGGTGCACCACCTAGGAGGTGAGGAATTGGAGTGTAAGGTGCTCTGCCTAAGGGTGAAGGGGTGGGAACTGCAAGGTGATCCTCCTAGAGTTGAGGAATAAGAACTGTAAGGTGCACCATCTACAGGTGAGGAATGGGTATTGTAAGGTGCTTCACGAGGGAGTGGAGGAATAGGAAGTCTAAGGTGATCCACCAGGGGTGAGAATGGGAATTCTATGGTGCATTACCTAAGGGGTGATGAATGGGAGGTGGAAGGTGCTCCACCTGGGGATAAGGAACCAAAGTGTAAGGTGATCCACCTAATGGGTGAGAATGGAAGGTGTAAGGTGCTCCACCTGGGGGTGAGGAATGCAAAGTGTAAGTTTCACCAGCTAGGAGGTGAGGATTGCTAAGTGTAGCGTGCTTCACCTAAGCAGTGAGGAATGGAAAGTGTAAGGTGGGCCACCTGGGGTTGAGGAATGTAAAGTGTAAGGTGTTCCTAAGGGGGTGAATGGGAAGTGTAAGGTGCTCCACCCTAGGAGGTGAGGAATAGGAAGTGTAAGTTGCTTCACCTAAGAGATAAGGAATGGGAAGTGTAAGGGCTCCATCTAAGGAGTGAGGAATGGGATTTGTAAGGTGCTCCACAAATGGGGTGAGGAATAGGAAGTGTAAGGTGCTCCACTCTGAGGTGTGAGGAACAGGAATGTGTACAGTGCTCCACCCCCTAGGAGGGTGGAATGGAGAAATCTACTGTGCACCATGTAGGGGTTAGGACTGGGATGTATAAGGTACTCCACCTAGGGAGTGAGGAATGGGTAATCTATGGTGCTCCACCTAGCAGATGAGCAGTGGAAAGTGAAGGTGCTCCACCTAGGGAGAGAAATGGGAAGTGTGGGTGCTCCACCCTGGGGGTGAGGAATAAGAAGTGAAGGTGACTCCACCCAGGGGATGAGGAACAGAAAGTGTAGATGATCCACCTAGTGGGTGAGGAATGGGAAGTGTAAGTTGCACCAACTGGGGTGAGGAATGGAAAAGTGGGTACTCCACCTGGCGGTGATGAATGAGAAGTATAGGTGCTCCACCTAGGGGGTGCAGAATGGAAGCAGGCTGCACTACCCAGGAGGCAAGGAATGGGAAGTGTAAGGTGCTCCACCCTATAGGGTGAGGAATGGAAGTGTAAGGTGCACCACCAAGGGGTGAGGAATGGAAGGTGTAGGTGCACCACCTAGAGGTGAGGAATGGGAGGTGCAAGATGCTCCAGCTAGGGGTGACAAATGGGAAGCGTGGGTGCCCCAGCTAGGATGTGAGAATGGGAAGTGTAAGGTGAGTCCACCTGGGGTCCGGAATGGGAAGTGTAAGTGCCACCTAGAAGTGACGAACTGGAACTGTAAGGTGCTCCACTGTTGAGTCAGGAATGGGAAATGTAAGAGGTGCTTCCATAGGGGGTGTGGAATGGTGGCGTCTAAGGTGATCCACCTAGGGATGAGGAATGGAAGATAAGATACACCACCTGGGGTGAGGAATTGAAGTGTAAGGTACTCCACCTAGGGGATGAGGAATTGGGAGTGAAGGTGCTAGACCCTAGGGGGTCAGGAATGGAAGTGTAAGGTGCACCACCCAGAAGGTGAAGAATAGGAAGAGTCAGGTGTTGCACCCTAGGGGTGAGGAATGAGATGTGTAAGCTGCCACCTAGGAGGTAAGGAGGGAAGTGTGAAGTGCTCCACCATATAGTGTTAAGAATGAGAAGTGTAAGATGCACCACCAAAGGGATGAGGAATGGAAAGCGAAGGTGCACCAACTAGAGGAGAGGAATAGGAAGTGCAAGATGCTCCACCTAGGGGTGAGGAATGGGAAGATTAAGGGTGCTCACATAGGGGTGAGGAATGGGAAGTGTAAGGTGATCCACCTGGGGTGGGAATGGAAGTGCAAGATTCCCCATGCTGGAGGATGAAGAACAGGAAGTGTAAGGTGCTCCACCTGGGGTGAGGAATGTTAAGTGTAATGTGATCCTCCTAGGGTGAGGAATGGGAAGTCTAATGTGCACCACCTAGAAAGTGATGAACTGGAACTGTAAAATGCTCCACTGTTGGCGTCAGGAACAGGAAGTGTAAGGTGCTTTACCTAGGGGTGAGGAATCGCTAAGTCTAAGGTGATCCACCTAGGGATGAGGAATGGAAGTGTAAGATACACCACCTACTGGGGAGGAATGGGAAGTGTAAGGTGCTCTACCTAGGGATTGAGGAATAGTGAGTCTAAGGTGCTCCACCTAGGGGTGATGAATGGGAAATGTAAGGTGTGCCACATACGGGGTTGGAATGGGAAGTGTGAGGTGATCCACCTATGGGGTGAGGAATGGGAAGTGTAAGGTGATCCACCCAGGGGTGAGGAATGGGAAGTGTGAGGTGCATCACCTAAGGTGAAGAATTGTAAGTCTAAGATGCTCCACCTGGTGGCTAAGGAATGAGAAGTGTAATGTGCTCCACCAAGGGGATGAGGAACTGGAAGTTTAAGTGCTCCATATAGAGGAAACAAATGGGAAGTGTAAGGTGCTCCACTTGGGCAGTTATGAAAAGGAAGTGTAAGGTGCTCCACCTACGGGGTGAGAAATGAGAACTGTACGGTGCTCCACCCAGGGGGTAAGGAATGGGAAGTGTAAGGTGTTCCACCCTAGTGGGTGAGGAATGAGAAGTGTAAGGTGTTCCACCATGGAGGGTGAGGAATAGGAAGTTTAAGGTGCTCCATGCAAGAGGTGAGTAAGGGAACTGTAGGTGCTCCACCCAGAGAGTGCAGAATAGGAAGTGTAAGGTACTCCACCTAGAGGTGAGGAATAGGAGGTGTAAGGTACTCCACCTGGGGTGAAGAATAAGAAGTGTGAGGTGCTCCACCCTGTTGGGTGATGAATAGAAAGTGTGAGTGCTCCACCTAGTGGGTGAGAAATGGAAAGTGTAAGGTGATCCACTCTAGGGGTGAGGAAGGTAAAATGAAGATGCTCCACCACAGGGGTAAGGTATGGAAGTATGCTCCAGCTAGGGGAGGAGGGAGAGGATCGGAAGTATAAGGTGATCTACTTTGGGGTGAGGAACTGAGCGTGTAAGATGCACCACCTAGGGGTGAGGAATGGGAAGTGTAAGGTGGTCCACCTAGAGGGTGAGGAATAGGGAGTGTGGTGCTCCACCCTGGGGGTGAGGAATGGAAAGTGTAAGGTGCACCATTATGAGGTTTGAAATGGGAGGTGTAAGGTACTCCACCTAAGGGGTTAGGAATGGGAAATGTAAGATTATCCACCTAGGGATGAGGAATGGAAAGTGAAGGTGATCCACCTAGGCAGGTTATGGGAAGTGTAAGGTGCACCAGTATGGGAGTGAGAGATGGGAAGTGTGAGGGTGCTCCACCTGGGGGATGAGAAATGGAAGTTTAAGTGTTTAAAACAGAGTTGAGGAATGTGTAGTGTGTGGTGTCCCACCTAGGGGTGATGAATGAGAAGTGTAATCTGCTCCACCTATGGGGTGAGGAATGGGAAGTGATGGTGCTCCACCCTAGGGGTGAGGAAAGGGAAGTGTCGGTGCTCCACCCATGGGGTGAGGAATGGGAACTGCAAGGTGCTCCATGCTAGGGGTGAATAAAGGAAAGTGTAAGGTACCACCCAGGAGGTGGAGGAATGGAAGTGCACGGCACTCCACCCATTGAGTCTGAATGGAAGTGTAAGGTGCTTCACCTTGGGTAAGGAATAAGAAGTGTAAAGTGCTCCACCATATGGGGTGAGGAATAGTGTAAGGTTCTCCACCTAGGGGTGAAGAATAGGAAGTAAGGTCGCCACCCTAGTGGCTGAGGAATGAGAAGTGTAAGGTTATCCACTCAAGGGGTGAGAAAGGAGAAATGAAGGTGCTCCACCATGGGGGTAAGGAATGGGAAATGTGCTCCACCTAGGGGTGAGGAATGGGACTTGTGGTGCTCCACACTAGCAGATGAGTAATGGGAAGTGTAAGGTACTCCACCTATGGGTAATGAGTTGAAGTGTATGGTGCTCCATCCTGGGGATCAGGAATAGGAAGTGTAAGGTGCCCCACTCTAGGCAGGAAGGGGAAATGTAACGTGGCTCCACCTAGGAGTCAGGAATGGGAAGTGTTAGTGCCCACCCTTGGAGGTGAGGAATGGTAACTGTAAGGTGCTCCTCTTAGGAGGAGAATAGGAATTGTGAGGTGCTCCACCTCTGTAGAGAATGGGAAGTCTAAGGTGCACCACCTATGGGTGAAGAATAGGAAGTGTAAGGTGCTCCACCTAATGGGCAAGAAATGGGTGGTGTGGGTGATCCACCTGGGGCGATGGATGGGAAGTGTGAGGGTCTCCTCCTAGGGGTAATGAATGGGAAGAGTAAGGTGCTCCACCTAGGAATGAGGAATGGGAAGTGTAAGATGATCCTACTAGGGGTGAAGAACGGGGACTTGTAAGGTGCACAACTACACAGTAAGGAATGGGAAGTGTAAGGTGCTCCACTTTGGGAATGAGGAATGGAAGTGTAAGGTGCTCCGCCTTGGAGGTGAGGAATGGGTCGTGTAAGGTGAGCCACCTTGTCTGAGGAATGGGAGGTATAAAATACACCACCTAGGGGTGAGGAATAGGAAGTGTGGTGCTCCACCTGGGGGTGAGGAATGGGAAGTGTAATGTGATCCACCTAGGGTGAGAATGGGAAGTGTAATGTGCACCACCTAGAAAGTGACAAACTGGAACTGTAAGGTGCTCTACTTTTGGAGTCAGGAATGGGAAGTGTAAGGTGCTTCACCTAGGGGTGAGGAATGATGAAGTCTAAGGTGATCTTCCTAGGGATGAGGAATGGGAAGTGTAAGATGCACCACCTAGGGGTGAGGAATGGGAAGTGTGAGGTGCTCCACCTAAGGGATGAGGAATAGGGGTGTAAGGTGTTCCACCCTAGAGGGTCAGGAATGGGAGTGTGGTGCTCCACCATAGGCAGTGAGGAATGAAGTAAGAGTGCTCCACCTAGGGGTTGAGGAATGGATTCGTAGGTGCTCCACCCTAGAGGGTGAGGAATGGGAAGTGAAGGTGCTCCACACAAGGGGTGAGGAATGGGAAGTGTAGGTGCTCCACAATGGGGTGAGGAATGGGAAGTGTAGGTGCACCACCCTCAGGGTGAAGAATGGGAAGTATCAGGTGCTGCACCCTAGGGAGTGAGGAATGGAAGCGTGAGTTGCTCCACATCCATGGGGTGAGGAACAGGAAGTGTAAGCTGATCCACCCTTGGGACTGATGAATGAGAACTTTTAAGGTGTTAAAACAAGGGGATGAAGAATGGGAAGTAAAAGTGCTCCAAACTGGGGTGAGGAATTGGAAGAGTAAGGTGCTGCACTAAGGGTTGAGGAATGGTGGGGTGTAAGGTGCTCTACCCTAGGGGATGTGGAATGGGAAGTTTAAGGTGCACCACAGGGTGAGAAATAGGAAGTATATGGTGCTTCACCAAGAGGGTGAGAAATGGGAAGTTTAATGTGCTCCCACTTAGAGGTGAGGAATGGGAGCTGTAAGTATTCCACTAGAGATTAGGAATGGGAAGTGCAAGGTGCACACGCCTAAGGGGTGAGGAATGGGAAATATAAGCTGCTCCACCCAGAGGGTGAGGAATGGAGAGTGTAAGGTGCTCCACCTAGGGGATGAGGAATAGGGGTGTGAGCTGCTCCACCTGGGGTCAGGAATGGAAGTGTGGAGTGCTCCACCATGGGCGGTGAGGAATGAGAGCGTGGGTGCTCCACCCTAGAAGGTGAGGAATGGGAAGTGTGAGGTGCTCCACAATGGGGGTAAGGCATGGGAAGTGTAGGTGCACCACTCAGAGGGTGAAGAATGGGAAGTGTCAGGTGCTACACCCTAGGGGATGAGGAATGCAACGTGTAGCTGCAACACTTAGGAGGTAAGGTATGGCTAGTGTAAGGTGCTCCACCATATAGGTTAGGAATGAGAAGTATGAGTGCACCACCAAAGGGGTGAGGAATGGAAAGTGTAAGGTGCACGAACTAGAGGAGAATAGGAAGTGCAAGATAATCCACCTAGGAAGAGAGTATGGGAAGTGAAGGATCTCCTCCTAGGAGGAGAGAATGGAACATCTAAGGTGCTCCACGCTAGAGGATGAGAAATGGAAAATGTAAGTTGCTCCACTTAGGGGTCAGGAATGGGAAGTGTATGGTGCTCCACCCTGGGGGTGAGGAATGGGAAGTGAAGGTGCTCCCCTGGGGGTGAGGAATGGGAAGTGTGGGTGCACCACCTGGAGGTGAGGAATGGGAGTGTAAGGTGCTCCACCCTAGGGGAGGAGATGGGAAATGTGAGTGCACCACTTACCAGGAGAGAATGGGAAGTTCCAGCCTCGGGAGGAATCGTGAATGTAGGTGCCCTCACCTAGGTTGTGACGATAGGGAAGTCTAAGGTGCACCACCAGGAGGTGAGGAATGGAAGGTAAGATGCTCCACCCCAGGGGTTGAGGAACAGGAAGTCTAAGGAGCTAAACCTAGGAGGTGAAGAATGGGAAGTGAAGGTGCTCCACCTAGGGGTGTGGAATGGAAAGTGTGAGGTGCTCTGCCTCAGGGGATAAGGAATGGCAAGTGCAAGTTGCACCACTTGATGAGGAATAGGAAGTGTAAGGTGCTCAGCCTGGGGGTGAAGACTGGGAAGTGTAGCGTGCTCCACCTACAGGTGAGAATGGGAAATACATGGTGCACCACAAGGAGTGAGAATGGGAGACTAAGGTACTCCACCTAGCGGTGAGGAATGTGAAGTGTATGTGCAGTACCTAGGATGACGAATGGGAAGTTATGGGTGCTCACCTGGGGGGGTGAGGAATGGGAAGTGTTAAGGTACACCAACACGTGGTGAGAGAATGGGAAGTGAAAGGTGCTCCACCTAGGGGAGAGGAATGGAAAGTGTATGGTGCTCCACCTGGGGTGAAGAATGGGAAGTGTAAAGTGCTCCACCCTAGGAAGTGAGGAATGGTAAGTGTAGGTTCTTCACCCTAGGGAAGAGGAATGGGAGAGTTTAAGGTGCTCCACCCTAGGGGGTGAGGAATGGGAAGTGTAGAGTGCACCACCTTGAGGTGAGGAATGGGAAGTATATAGGTGCACCACCCTAGGGGTGAGGAATGGTAAGTTTAAGGTGCAAAACTCTTGGGACTGAAGAATGGGAAGTGTAGCTGCTCTACCCTAGTGCATGAGGAATAGGAAGTGTAAGATGCACCGCCTGGGAGGTGAGGAATGGGAAATGTAGGGTCTCCACCCCAGAGGGTGAGGAAATGAAAATGTAATGTGCTCCACCCTAGAAGGTGAGGAATGGGAACTGTGAGGTGCACTACCTGGGAGGTGAGCAATGGAAAGTGTGAGTACACCATATACAGGGTGAGGGATTGAGGTGTAAGTAATCCACCTAAGGAGTGGAATGAGAAGTGTAAGGATCTCTATCTGGGAGAATGAATGGGAATGAAGGTGCTCCACCCTGGGGGGGAAGAATGGGGACTACAGGAGATCCCATAGAAGGTGAGGAATCGGAAGTGTAAGTTGCTTCACCCTAGGGAGTGAGAATGGGAAGTATAAGGTGTTCCACCCATAGTGGTGAGGAATTGGAAGGGTAAGGGCTCACCTGGACATGAGGAATGGGAAGCATCAGGTGCACCACCTGGGAAGTGAGGAATGGGAGTGTGGGTGCGCCACAGCAGGGGTGAGAAATGGGAAGTAAGGTGCTCCACCCTAGGGGTGAGGAATGGGAAGTGTAAGATGCTCCACCCTAGTGGTTGACGAATCGAATGGGTAAGCTGCACCACCTGGGAAGTGAGGGAATGGGAAGTGTATGGTGCTCAAACAAGGGGTGAGGAATGGGAAGTATAAAGCTCCACCCTAGTGGGTGAGGAATGGGAGTGTGGGTGCTCCACCCTGGGGAGGAATGGGAAGTGGAAGGTGCACAACCTAGGATATGAGGAATGGGAAGGGTGGTGTTTCTCCCTAAGGAGTGAGGAATGGGAAGTGAAAGGTGCTCCACCTTGGGGGTGAGGAATGTGAGTGTGAGGTGCACGACCTATGAGGTGAGGAATGGAAGAGGTGTGAGGCGCGCCATAAGGGGTGAGATGGGATGTGTAAAGTAGTCACCTAGGGAGAATGTGAAATGTAAGGATTTCCCCTGGGAGACAGAGAAGTGGGAATTGTAAGGTGCTCCAACCTAGGGGGTGAGGAATGGGGACTGTAAGATGTTCCACCTAGCAGGTGAGGAATGGGAAGTAAGGTGCTCCACCTGGGGGTGAGGAATGGAAAGTGTAGGTGCTCCACCCTAGGGAGTGACGAGTGGGAAATGTAAGGTGTTCCACCTAGGAGGTGAGAAATGGGGATTGTAAGGTGCTCCACCCTTGTGGATGAGGAATGGGAAGTGAGGTGCTCCACCCTTGGGGTGAAGAATGGGAAGTGTAAGGTTGCTCAGCCTGGGGGTGACAGAAAGTGTAAGCTGCTCACCTCAGTTGTGATGAATGTGAAGTGTAAGGTGCTCCACCCAGGAAGTGAGGTATGGGAGTATAAGGTGCTCCACCTGGGGTGAGCAATGAGAGTAAGGTGCTCCACCCTGGGGGTGAGGAATGGGAAGTGTAAAATGCTCCACCCTGGTGGGTGAGGAATGGGAAGTGTAGATGCACCACCTAGGAGGTAAGGAATGGGAAGTGTGGGTGTGCCACCTAGGAGTTGAGGAATGGAAGGCTTAGGTGCAACAAATTGGGGTGAGGAATGGGAAGTGTAAGGTAATCCACCTAGGGCAAAGGAATGTGATGTATGATCTCCACCTGAGGAGAGGAATGGGACGCCTAAGGTGCTCCACTAAGGGGATGAGGAATGGGAAATCTCAGATGCTCCACTAAGGGTGAGGAATGGGAAGTGTAAGATGTGCCACCCTAGGGGTGATGCATGAGAAGTATAAGGAGCTCCACACTGGGGTGAGGTGGAACTGTGGGTACTCCCACTTGGGGTTAGCAATGGGAAGTGTGCAAGGTGCACAACCTAGGAGGTGAGGAATGCAAAGTGTAAGGTACTCCACTAGCGGGTGATGAATGGGAAGTATAAGGTGCACCACCAGGAGGGGAAGAATGGTAAGTGTAAGGTGCTCCACCCTAGTGGGTGAGGATTAGGAAGTGTAAGGTGCACCACCAGGAGGCAAGGTTGGAGAATGGGAAATGAAAGGTGCTCCACCTGGTGTGTGAGGATTAGGAAGTGTAGGTGCACCATGTTGGAGGTGAGGAATGGGAAATGTAAGATGCTCCACCCTGGGGCTAGGGAATGGGAACTCTAAGGTGTTAAACCAAAGGGTGAGAAATGGGAAGTAAAGGTGCTCCAAACCTGGGTGAGAAATTGGAAGAGTAAGGTGCTCCACTTAAGGGTTGAGGAATGGGAAGTGTGGGTGCTCTACCCCAGGGATAAGAATGGAAGGTGTAAGGTGCACCAGTGGTTAGGAGTAGGAAGTGTAAGTGCTCCACCTGGGGTGAGGAATAGTAGTGCAGGTGCACCATCCTGGGAGGTGAAGAATGGGAAGTGTAGCTGCTTCACCTTGTGGGTGTGAATGGGAAATGTAAAGTGCACAACCTAGGAGGTGAGAAATGGGAAGTGTAAGTTGCTCCACCTGGCGGGTGAGGAATGGGAAGTGTAAGGTACTCCACCTAGAGGTGAGGAATGGGAAGTGTAAGTTGCTTCACCAAGGGGTGATGAATGGGAAGTGTAAGGTACTCCACCTACACGTCAAGGAATGGGAAGTACAAGGTGCACAACCTAGAATGTGAGAATGGAAATCTAAGCTGCTCCACCTAGGGGTGAGGAATGGGAGTAAGGTGCTCCACCTTGGGGGTGAGGAATGGGAAGTGTATGATGGTCTACCTAGTGGGTAAGGAATGAGAAGTGTAAGGTGCACCAACTAGGAGGTAAAGAATAGGAAGTGTGTGTACTCCACCCTAGGTGGTGAGGAATGGGAAGTGTAAGGTGCTCCATCCTGGGGCAAGAATGGGAAGTCTAAGGTGCACTACCTAGGAGGTAAAGAATGGAAAGTTTAAGGTGCACCACATGAGGCGAGGAATGAGAAGTGTAAGATAATCCACTATGGGAGGTATGTGGAAAGTGTAAAGATCTCCACCTGGAGGCCAGATGAGACATCTAAGGTGCCCAGCGCTGAGGGATGAGGAATGGGAAATGGGTGCTCCACTTAGGAGTGAGGAATGGGAAGTGTAAGGTGCTCCACCTGGGTGATGAGGAATGGGAAGTGTAAGTGCTCCACCTAGGTGTGAGGAATGGGAAGTGTAAGGTGCACCACCTGGAGGTGAGGAATGGGAAGTGTAAGGTGCTCCACCCTAGGGAGAGAGGAATGGAAGTGTAAGGTGCTCCATGCTATGGGTGAGGAATAGGAAGTGTAAGGTGCTCCACCTAGGGATCAAAAATGGGACATGTAGGATGCTCCACCCTATGGGGTGAGGAGCAGGAAGTGTGAAGGTGCTCCACCTAGGAGATGATGAATGGGAAGTGTGAGCTGCTTCACCCTTGGGGTGAGGAACAAGAAATATTAGGTACTCACCGTAGGAGGGTGAGAATGGGATGTGTAAGGTGATCCACCTAATAGTGAGGAATGGGAAGTGTAGGTGCTCCCACCCTATGAGGTGAGGAAAAGGAAATATAAGCTGCTCCACTGTTGGAGGTGAGGAATGGTAAGTGTAATGTGCACCACAAAGGGAGGAGGAATGGTAATTGTAAAGTGCTCCACCTTGGGGTGAGGAATGGGAATTCTCGTTGCTCCACCTGGGAGGTGAGAAATGGGAAATGTAAGGTGCTCCACCCTAAAGGTGAGGAATGGGAAGTGTAGGGTGCTCCACCCTAGGGATGAGAAATGAGACTTGTAAGGTGATCCACCTTTGGGAGAGAAATGAGAATTGTAAGATACACAACCTCAGTGTGAGGAATGGGAAGTGTAAGGTGCTCCACCTAGGGGCGAGGAATGGGAAGTGTGGTGACTTCACCTGAGGAGGTGAGCAATAGAATATGTAATGTGCACCACAAAGGGGTGGAGCAATGGGAATTGTAGGGTGCTCCACCCTTGAGGGTGAGGAATAGGAAGTGTACGGTGCTCCACCCAGGAGATGAGGAATGGGAGTGTAAGGTGCTCCATGCTAGGGATGAGGAATGGAAGTGTAGGTGCTCCACCCTAGAGATCAAAATGGGATGTGAAGATGCTCCACCTAGGGGGTGAGGGCAGGAAGTGTGAGGTGCTCCACCAAGGGGAGAAGAAGGGAAGTGTGGGTGTTCCACCTAGGGAGGAAAAATGAGACATGTAGATGCTCCACCTAGGGGTGAGGAATGGGAAGTGTAAGGTGCTCCACCTAGGGGTCAGGAATGGGACATGTAAGGTGCACCACCTACAAAGTGAGGAATGGGAAGTGCAAGGTGCTCCACCTACTGGTTGAGAGTGGAAGTGTAAGGTGCTCTATCTAAGAGGTGAGGAATGGGACATGTAAGATGATCCACCTTTGCATGAGGATGGAGTGTAAAATACACCACCTCAGGGTGAAGACTGGGACATGTAGGTGCTCCACCTGGGGGTGAGGAATGGGAAGTGTAATGTGTTCCTCCTTGGGGGTAGGGAATGGGAAGTGTAATGTGTTCCACCTTGGGGTGAGGAATCAGAAGTGTGAGGTGCACCACCTGGGAGGTGAGAATGGGAATTGTAAGGTGCTCCACCTAAGGAGTGAGGAGTGGGAACTGTAAGGTGATCCTCCTAGAGTTAAGGAATAAGAACTGTAAGGTGCACCACCTACAGGTGAGGAATGGGTATTGTGGTGCTCCACTGAGGGAGTGAGAATAGGAAGTCTAAGGTGATCCACCAAGGGGTGAGAATGGGAATTCTACGTGCATTACCTAAGGGTGATGAATGGGAAGTGTAAGGTGCTCCACCTGGGGATGAGGGACCAAAGGTGTAGGTGATCCACCTAATGGGTGAGGAATGGGAAGTGTAAGGTGCACCACCTAGGGTGAGGAATGGAAGGTGTGAGGTGCTCCACCTGAGAGGGTGATGAATGGGAAGTGTAAGGTGCTCCACCTGGGGGTGAGGAATGCAAAGTGTAAGTTTCACCAGCTAGGAGGTGAGGATTGCTAAGTGTAGCGTGCTTCACCTAAGCAGTGAGGAATGGAAAGTGTAAGGTTGGCCACTTGGGGTTGAGGAATGTAAAAGTGTAAGGTGTTCCACAAGGTGAGGAATGGGAAGTGTAAGGTGCTCCACCCTAGGAGGTGAGGAATAGGAAGTGTAGTTGCTTCACCTTAGAGACAAAGAATGGGAAGTGTAAGGGGCTCCATCTAGGGAGTGAGGAATGGGATTTGTAAGGCACTCCACAAATGGGGTGAGGAATAGGAAGTGTAAGGTGCTCCACTCTGGGGTGTGAGGAACATTGCTCCACCCTAGGAGGTGGAATGGGAAATCTACTGTGCACCATGTAGGGGTTAGGACTGGGATGTGAGGTACTCCACCAGGGAGTGAGGAATGGGTAATCTATGGTGCTCCACCTAGCAGATGAGCAGTGGAAAGTGAAAGGTGCTCCACCCTAGGGAGAGAAATGGGAAGTGTGGGCGGCTCCACCCTAGGGGTGAGGAATAATAAGTGTAAGGTGACTCCACCCAGGGATGAGGACGGAGAGTGTAAGATGATCCACCTAGTGGGTGAGGAATGGGAAGTGTAAGTTGCACCAACTAGGGGTGAGGAATGGAAAGAGTAGGTGCTCCACCTGGGCGGTGATGAATGAGAAGTATAAGGTGCTCCACCTGGGGGTGCAGAATGCAGTATAGGCTGCACCACCTAGGAGGTGAGGAATGGGAAGTGTAGGTGCTCCACCCTATGGGGTGAGGAATGGGAAGTTTAAGGTGCACCACCAGGGGTTGAGGAATGGAAGGTGTAAGGTGCACCACCTGAGGGTGAGGAATGGGAAGTGCAAGATGCTTCAGCTAGGGGTGACAAATGGGAGCGTAGGGTGCCCCAGCTAGGATGTGAGAATGGGAAGTGTAAGGTGAGTCCACCTGGGGTCCGGAATGGGAAGTGTAAGTGCCACCTAGAAGTGACGAACTGGAACTGTAAGGTGCTCCACTGTTGAGTCAGGAATGGGAATGTAAAGGTGCTTCCATAGGGGATGTGGAATGGTGGCGTCTAAGGTGATCCACCTGAGGATGAGGAATGGGAAGTATAAGATACACCACCTGGGGTGAGGATGGAGTGTAAGGTGCTCCACCTGGGGATGAGGAATTGGGAGTGTAAGTGCTCCACCCTGGGGTCAGGAATGGGAAGTGTGGTGCACCACCCAGAAGGTGAAGAATAGGAAGAGTCAGGTGTTGCACCCTAGGGGTGAGGAATGACGATGTGTAAGCTGCACCACCTAGGAGGTAAGAGTGGGAAGTGTGGGTGCTCCACCATATAGTGTTAGTAATGGAAAGTGTAAGGTGCACCACCAAGGGGTGAGGAATGGAAAGTGTAAGGTGCACCAACTAGAGGAGAGGAATAGGAAGTGTAAGATGCTCCACCTGGGGGTGAGGAATGGGAAGAGTAAGGTGATCCACCTTGGGTGAGGAATGGGAAGTGTAAGATTCCCCATGCTGGAGGATGAAGAACAGGAAGTGTAAGATGCTCCACCTAGAGGGTGAGGAATGGGAAGTGTAATGTGATCCTCCTAGGGTGAGGAATGAGAAGTGTAATGTGCATCATCTAGAAAGTGACAAACTGGAACTGTAAGGTGCTCCACTGTTGGAATCAGGAATGGGAAGGTAAGGTGTTTCACCCAGGGGTGAGGAATGATGAAGTCTAAGGTGATCCTCCTAGGGATGAGGAATGGGAGTGTAAGATACACCACCTGGGGTGAGGAATTGGAAGTGTAGGTGCTCCACCGAGGATGAGGAATCGGGAGTGTGGAGTGCTCCACCTGAGGTCAAGATTGGAAGTGAAGGTACTCCACCATAGGCAGTGAGGAATGAGAAGCATAAGGTGCTTCAGCCTGGAGTTGAGGAATGGATTTCATAAGGTGCTCCACCTAGGGGTGAGGAATGGGAAGTGTAGGTGCTCCACAATGGGGGTGAGGAATGGGAAGTGTGGGTGCACCACCCACAGGGTGAAGAATGGGAAGTGTCAGGTGCTGCACCCTAGGGAGTGAGGAATGGGAAGTGAAGTTGCTCCACATCCACTGGGTGAGGCAGGAGGTATAGGTGATCCACCTAGTGGTGAGGAATGGGAAGTGTAAGGTGCTCCACCCCTACGAGGTGAGGAAAGGAAGAATAGCTGCTCCACTCTTGGAGGTGAGGAATGTTAAGTGTAAGGTGCTCCACTTAAGGGGTGAGGAAATGAGAAGTGTATGGTACTCCACTGAGGAGGTAAGGAATGGGATGTGTAATGTGCACCACAAAAGGACGAGGAATGGTAATTATAAAGGTGCTCCACTTGGGGGTGAGGAATGGGAAGTCTATGGTGATCCACCTGAGGTGAGAATGTGAAATGTAAGCTGCTCCACCCTAGGAGTGAGGAATGGGAAGTATAGGTGCTTCACCCTGGGGTGAACAATGGGACTTGTAAAATGCACCACCTAGGGGTGAGGATGTTAATTGTAAGGTGTTCCACCAAGGGGAGAGGAATGGGAAGTGTAGCGTGCTCCACCCTTCTGGGTGAGAATAGGAAGTGTAAGGTACACCACCTAGGGGTGAAGAATGGGAAGCGTAAAGTGCTTCACCCAGAGGTGAAGAATTGGCAGTGTAAGGTGATCCAGCTACGGATGAAGAATGGGAGCATAGTGTCTCCTCCTAGGGGTGAGAATAGGAAGAGTAGGTGCTCCATGAGGGGTGAGGAATGGGAAGCGTAATGTGATCCTCCTATGGTGAGGAATGGAAGTCTAATGTCACCACCTAGAAAGTGACGAACTGAAACTGTAAAATGCTCCACTGTTGGTGTCAGGAGCAGGAAGTGTAAGGTGCTTTACCTAGGGGTGAGGGATGGTGAAGTCTAAGGGATCCACCTAGGGATGAGGAATGGGAAGTGCAAGATACACCACCTACTGGTGAGGAATGGGAAGTGTAAGGTGCTCTACCTAGGGATTGTGGAATAGTGAGTCTAAGGTGCTTCACTCTAGGGGTGATGAATGGGAAATGTGGTGTGCCACATCAAGGGGTTTGGAATGGGAAGTGTAGGTGATCCACCTAGGGGTGAGGAATGGGAAGTGTGGGTGATCCACCCAGGGGTGAGGAATGGGAAGTGTGAGGTGCACCACCTACAGGTGAAGAATTGTAAGTCTAGATGCTCCACCTAGTGGCTAAGGAATGAGAAATGTAATGTGCTCCTGGGGATGAGGAACTGGAAGTTTAAGTGCTCCACATAGAGGAGACGAATGGGAAGTGTAAGGTGCTCCACCTAGGGGTTATGAAAGGAGTGTAAGGTGCTCCACCCACGGGTGAGAAATGAGAACTGCACGGTGCTCCACCCTAGGGGTAGGAATGAGAAGTGTGAGTGCTCCACCCTGGAGGTGAGGAATAGGAAGTTTAAGGTGCTCCATGCTAGAGATGAGTAATGGGAACTGTAAGGTGCTCCACCCAGAGGTGCAGAATGGGAAGTGTGGGTACTCCACCTAGAGGTGAGGAATAGGAAGTGTAAGGTACTCCACCTGGGGTGAAGAATAAGAAGTGTAAGGTGCCTCACCCTGTTGGGTGATGAATAGAAGTATGGGTGCTCCACCTGGTGGTGAGAAATGGAAAGTGTAAGGTGATCCACTCTAGGGATGAGGAAGGTAAAATGAAGATGCTCCACCACAGGGGTAAGTTGTGGAAATGTGCTCCACCTGGGGAGAGATCGGAAGTATAAGGTGATCTACTTTGGGGTGAGGAACTGAACATGTAGATGCACCACCTAGGGGTGGAGGAATGGGAAGTGTAAAGCGGTCCACCTAGAGGGTGAGGAATAGGGGTGTGGGTGCTCCACCCTGGGGGTGAGGAATGGAAAGTGTAAGGTGCACCACGTATGGGGTGAGGAATGGGAAGTGTGAGGTGCTCCACCTGGGGATGAGAAATGGGAAGTTTAAGTGTTTAAAACAGGTTGAGGAATGTGTAGTGTGGAGTTGCCCCACACCTGGGGTGATGAATGAGGAAGTGTAATGTGCTCCACCTATGGGGTGAGGGATGAAGTGTGATGTGCTCCACCTAGGGGGTGAGGAATGGGGTGCAAGGTGCTCCATGCTAGGGGTGAATAAAGGGAAGTGCAGGTGCACCACCTGGGGTGAGGAATGGGAAGTGCACGGTACTCCACCTATTGAGTCTAGAATGGGAAGTGTAAGGTGCTCACCTTGGGGGTAAGGAATAAGAAGTGTAAAGTGCTCCACCTATGGGGTGAGGAATGGGAAGTGTAAGGTTCTCCACCTAATCGTGAGAAATGGGTAGTGTAAGGGTGATCCACCTAGGGGTGATGAATGGAAGTGTGGGGTCTCACCCTAGGGGTAATGAATGGGAGGAGTAAGGTGCTCCATCTAAAGGTGAGGAATGGGAAGTGTAAGGTGATCCTACTAGGGGTGAGGCAGGACTTGTAGGTGCACCAACTACAAAGTGAGGAATGGGAAGTGTAAGGTGCTCCACCTTGAGAATGAGAATGGAGGTGGGTGCTCCGCCTAGGAGGTGAGGAATGGGACGTGTAGGTGATCCACCTTTGTCTGAGGAATGGGAAGTATAAAATACACCACCTAGGGGTGAGGAATAGGAAGTGTAAAGTGCTCCACCTGGGGGTGAGGAATGGGAAGTGTAATGTGATCCACCTAGGGTGAGGAATGGGAAGTGTAATGTGCACCACCTAGAAAGTGACAAACTGGAACTGTAAGGTGCTCTACTGTTGGAGTCAGGAATGGGAATTGTAAGGTGCTTCACCTAGGGGTGAGGAATGATGAAGTCTAAGGTGATCTTCCTAGGGATGAGGAATGGGAAGTGTAAGATACACCACCTAGGGATGAGGAATGGGAAGTGTAGGTGCTCCACCTATTGAGTCTGGAGCAGGAAGTGTAAGGTGCTTCACCATGGAGTGGAATAAGAAGTGTAAGTGCTCCACCTATGGGGTGAGGAATAGGAAGTGTAAGGTTCTCCACCTAATGGGCGGGAAATGGGTAGTGTGGTGATCCACCTAGGGGTGATGAATGGAAGTGTGGGTCTCCTCCCTAGGGGTAATGAATGGGAAGAAGGTGCTCCACCTAGGGGTGAGGAATGGGAAGTGTAGGTGATCCTACTGGGGTGAGAGCGGGACTTGTAAGGTGCACCAACACAGAGTGAGGAATGGGAAGTGTAAGGTGCTCAGCAGGGAATGAGGAATGGGAAGTGTAAGGTGCTCTGCCTGGAGGTGAGGAATTTGACATAAGGTGATCCACCTTTGTCTGAGGAATGGGAAGTATAAAATACACCACCTAGGGGTGAGGAATAGGAAGTGTAAGGTGCTCCACCTGGGGGTGAGGAATGGGAAGTGTAATGTGATCCCACTTAGGGTGAGGAATGGGAAGTGTAATGTGCACCACCTAGAAGTGACAAACTGGAACTGTAAGGTGCTCTACTGTTGGAGTCAGGAATGGAAGTGTAAGGAGCTGCCTAGGGGGTGAGGAATGATGAAGTCTAAGGTGATCTTCCTAGGGATGAGGAATGGAAGTGTAAGATACACCACCTAGGGGTGAGGAATGGGAAGTGTAAGGTGCTCCACCTAAGGGATGAGGAATAGGGAGTGTAAGGGTGTTCCACCCTAGAGGGTCAGGAATGGGAAGTGTAAGGTACTCCACCATAGGCAGTGAGGAATGAGAAGCGTAAAGTGCTCCACCCTAGGGGTTGAGGAATGGATTCCAATGGTGCTCCACCCTAGAGGGTGAGGAATGGGAAGTGAAGGTGCTCCACACAAGGGGGTGAGGAATGGGAAGTGTAAGGTGCTCCACAATGGGGGTAAGGAATGGGAGTGTAAGGTGCACCACCCTCAGGGTGAAGAATGGGAAGTATCAGGTGCTGCACCACAGGGGAGTGAAGAATGGGAAGTGTAGTTGCTCCACATCCAGGGTAGGAACAGGAGTGTAAGCTGATCCACCTTGGGGCTGATGGTATGGAACTTTTAAGGTGTTAATACAAGGGGATGAGGAATGGGAAGTAAAAAGTGCTCCAAACTGGGGTGAGGAATTGAAGTGTAAGGTGCTCCATCCTGGGCATCAGGAATAGGAAGTGTAAGGTGATCCACCTGAGGGGCCAGGAATAGGAAGTGTAAGGTGCTCCACTCTAGGGGGTAGGAAGGGAGTAATGTGCTCCACCTAGTGGTCAGGAATGGGAAGTGTTAGGCCTCCACCCTGGAGGTGAGGAATGGTAACTTAAGGTGCTCCACCTAGGAGGAGAGGAATAGGAAATGTGAGGTGCTCCACCCTCTGGGCAAGGAATGGGAAGTCTAAGATGCACCACCTGTGGGTCAAGAATAGGAAGTGTGGGTGCTCCACCCAATGGGTGAGAAATGGGCAGTGTAGGGTGATCCACCTGGGGTGATGAATGGGAAGTGTAGGTGCTCCACCTAGGGTGAGGAATTGGAAGTGTAGGTGATCCTACTGGGGTGAGGAATGGAACCTGTAAGATGCACCAACTACAAAGTGAGGAATGGGAGTGTAAGGTGCTCTGCCTTAGGGAATGAGGAATGGGAAGTGTAAGGTGCTCCGACTGGGAGGTGAGGAATGGGATGTGGGTGATCCAGCTTTGTTTGAGGAATGGGGAGCATAAAATACACCACCTAGGGGTGAGGAATGGAAAGTGTAGGTGCTCCACCCTAGGGGTGAGGAATGGGAAGTGTAAGGTGCACCATTTAGGAGGTGAGGGTGGAAGCCCTGGGTGATCCACCTAACTGGTGAGGAGCAGGAAACATAATTGATCCTCCAGGGGGTAAGGAAGGGGAACTACGAGGAGCTCCTCTGAGGGGTGAGGAATGGGAAATGGGTGCTCCACCCTGGGGATAAGTAATGGGATGTGTTGGGTGCTCAACCCTAGAAGAGGAATGGGAATATGAGTGCTCCACCATAGGGGTGAGGAACAAGAGTGTAAGATGCTCCACCTGGGGTGAAATAGAAAGTGTAAGGTGCTCCACCTTGGAGGTGAGGGAATGGGTAGTGTATCGTGATCCTCCTATGGGTGAGGAATGGGAACTGTAATATGCTCCACCTAGGCCATGATAAATGGGAAATGTGGTACTCCACCAGCAGTGTGAAATGGGACATTTAAGGTGCTCTACCCTAGGGGGTGAGGAATGGGAGGTGTAAGTACCCCACCTTGGGGGTGAGAAATGGGAAGTCTAAGGTGTTCAATGGTGGGAGTGAGTAATGGGAAGTGTAAAATGCACCACCTAGGAGGCGAGAATGGGAAGTGTAAGGTGTTTCACCCATGCAGTATGGAATGGGAAGTGTAAGGTGCTCCACCTGGGAGGTGAAAAATGGGATGTGGGTGCTCTACCCGGTGGGTGAGGAATAGCAAGTGTAAGATGCGCCACCTAGTGGATGAGAAATGGGAAGTGTAGGTGATTCACTCTAGGGGTCAGGAAGGGCAAATCTAAGGTGCTCCACCATAGGTGGTAAGGAATAGGAAGTGTAAGGTGTTCCACACTAAGAGACAAGGAATGGGAAATGTAAGGTGCTCTACATAGGGTGAGGAATGCAAAGTGTAAGGTGGTCCATCCTAGGCATAAGGATTAGGAAATGTATGGTGCTTCATTTTGGGTTGACGAATAGGAAGTGTAATGTACTCCACTCTCGGGGTAGAAGCAGAAGTATAGCGTGCATTACCCTAGGACCTGAGGAATGGGTACTGTAAGGTGCTTCACCTAGAGGTGAGGAATGGGAAGTGTTTGGTACCTCCATGGGGTGATTAATATGAAGCCTAGTGTGCTCCATCTGGGAAGCAGGAATAGGAATTCTAAAGTGCTCACTCTATGGGCTTAGGAGGGGATGTGGGTGCTACACCCAAAGGGGCAACTAATGGGAAGTGTAAGGTCGCCACCTACCAGGTGAAGAATGGGAAATGTGGGTGCTCCACCCTGGGGTGAGGAATGGGAAGTGTAAGGTGCACCCTAAGAGGTGAGGAATGGGAGCGTAGGTGCTCCACCTGGGGGTGAGGAATGGGAAGTCTAAGGTGCTCCACCATAGGGGCTGAGGAATGAGAAGTGCAATGTGCTCCACCCTAAGGGGTGAGGAATGGAATGTGGCTACTTCACCCTGGGGTTAAGGATGGGAAGTGAGTGCTCCACCAAATGGGGTGAGGAATCGAAAGTGTAAGGTGTTCCATAGTAGTGGTGTGAATGCTTAAATGTAAGGTGCACCACCTAGGGGGTGAGGAATGGGCACTGGAGGTGCTGCATCCTAGGGTAAGGAACAAGAAGGTGAGGTGCTCCACCTAGTGGTGAGGAATCGGAGTGTAAGATACTCCACCTAGGGATGAGGAATGGAAGTGTAAGAGATCCACCAAGCGGTGAGGCAGGACTTCTGAAGTGCACCACCTACAAAGTGTGGAATGGGAACTGTAAGGTGCTCCACCTAGTGGGTGAGGAGTTGGAACATATAAGGTGATCCACCTTTGGGTGAGGAATGGAAGTGTAAGTTTCACCACCTAGAGGTAAGGAATGGGAAGTGTAATGTGCTCCACCAAGTGGGTGAGGAATGGGAAGTATAAGGTTATCCAGCTTGGGCTGAGGGTGGGAAGTTTTAGGATCTCCTCCTAGGCGTGAGGAATGGGAAGTGTAGGTCCTTTACCTAGGGGTGAGGAATGGAACATGTAAGGATCCACCTAGTGGTGAGGAACTGGACTTATAAGGTGCACCACCTACAAATGTGGAATGGAAACTGTAAGGTGCTCCACCTAGTGGGTGAGGAGTGGGATGTGTAATGGGATCCACCTAGAGGAAGAAATTAGAAGTGTAAGGTGCTCCACCTTCTAGGTGAGGAATGGGAAGTGTAAGATACACCACCTAGGGGTGAGAAATGAGAAAGTAGGTGCTCCACCTAGGGGTGAGAGATGGGAAGTGTAAGATGCTCCACCCTGGGAGGTGAGGAATGGGAAATGAAAGGTGCTACACCTTGGGGTTAGGATTGGGAATGTAAGTACACCACCTAGGGGGTAAGGAATGGGAAGTGGTCCTTCACACAAGGGTGGGGAATGGAACATGTAAGGATCCACCTAGCAGTGAGGAACTGGACTTGGGTGCACCACCTACAAAATGTGGAATGGAAACTGTAAGGTGCTTCACCAAGTGGGTGAGGAGTGGACGTAAGGGGGTCCACCTAGAGGAAGAGGAATTAGAAGTGTAAGGTGCTCCACCCTTCTAGGTGAGGAATGGGAAGTGTAAGATACACCACCTAGGGGTGAGGAATGGGAGTATAAGGTACTCCACCCTTGGAGATGAGGAATGGGAAGTGAAAGGTGCCACACCTTGGGGGTTAGGATTGGGAAGTGTAGGTACACTACCTAGGGGGGTGATAAATGGGAAGTGTAAAGGTGCTCCACTTGGGGGTGAGAAATGGGAAGTGTAAAGTGCTCCACCTTGGAGGTGATGGATGGGAAGTGTAAGGTGCTCCACCTGGGGGGTGAGAATGGGAAGTGTAAGGTACTCCACTCTAGGCATGGGAATGGGAAGTACACTGTGCTCCACCTGGTGGCAAGGAATGTGAGTGTGGGTGCTGCACTCTAGGATGTGAGTAGAGGATGTGTAAGTGCTCACATTAGGGAAGAGGAATGTAAGTGTAAGGTGCTCCCCTATTAGGTGAGGAATATGAAGTGTAAGGTGTTCCACATAGGGAGTGAGGAATGTGAAGTGTAGGGTACTCCACCATAGGAGATGAGGAATAGGAAGTGTAAGTTGCTCCACCCTAAGAGGTAAGGAATGGGAAGTGTAGGGGCTCCATCTTGGGGTGAGGAATTGGGATTTGTAAGGTGCTCCACCTATGGGGTGAAGAATAGGAAGAGTAAGGTGCCCCACTCTGGGGGATGAGGAATGGGAATGTGTTCAGTGCTCCATCCTAGGAGGGAGAATGGAAAATGCACTGTGCACCATGTAGGGGTGAGGACTGGGATGTGGAAGGTCGCCACCCAGGGGAGAGGAATGGGAAATCTATGGTGCTCCACCTAGGAGATGAGCAATGAGAAGTGAAGGTGCTCCACCCTAGGGGTGAGAAATGGGAAGTGTAAGATGCTACACCCTTGGGGTGAGGACTATTAAGTGTAGGTGCTCCACCTCGGGGATGAGGAGCGGAAAGTGTGAGGTGATCCACCTAGTGAGTGAGGAATGGGAAGTGTAAGGTGCTCCAACCTAGAGCGTGATGAATAGGAAGTGTAGGGTGCTCAAGCTAGAGGGTGACAAATGGGAAGTGTGGGGTGCTCAAGCTAGAGGGTGACAAATGGGAAGTGTAAGATGCTGCACCTAGGGGGTAACAAATGGGAAGTGTAAGGTGCTTCACCTTGGGGGTGAGGAATGGGAAGTGTAGGTGCTCACCTACCGTGAGGATGGGAAGTACAAGGTGCACTACCTAGGAAGTGAGAATGGAAATCTAAGCTGCTCCACCTAGGGGTGAGGAATGGGAGTAAGGTGCTCCACCTTGGGGTGAGAAATGGAAGTGTATGATGGTCTACTGTAGTGGGTGAGGAGTGAGAAGTGTAAGGTGCACCAACTAGGAGGTAAGAATGGGAAGTGTATGGTACTCCACCCTAGGTGGTGAGGAATGGGAAGTGAAAGGTGCTCCATCTGGGGCGAGAAATGGGAAGTCTAAGATGCACCACCTAGGAGGTGAAATGGGAAGTCTAAGGTGCACCACATAGAGGCGCGAGGAATGAGAAGTGGTAAGACAATCCACCCATGGAGAGGTATGGAAAGTGTAAAGATCTCCACCTAGGGAGAGGAATGGGACATCTGAGGTGCTCAACGATAGGGGATGAGGAATGGGAGATGTAATGTGCTCCCACTTAGGGGGTGAGGAATGGGAAGTGTAAGGTGCTCCTCCCTAGGTGGTGAGGAATGGGAAGTGTAAAGTGCTCCACCCTAGGGGGTGAGGAATGGGAAGTGTAAGGTGCACCACCTATGAGGTGAGGAATGGGAAGTCTAAGGTGTCCACCTAGGGATGATGAATGAGAAGTGTAAGGTGCACCACCCAGGAGGTGAGGAATGGGAAGTGTAAGGTGCTCCACCATAGGGAGAGAGGAATGGGAAGTGTAAGGTGCTCCACGTGGGAGGTGAGCAGGATGTGTGGGTGCTCCATGCTATGGGTGAGGAATAGGAAGTGTAGGTGCTCCACCTAGGGATCAAAAATGGGACATGTAGGATGCTCCACCTAGGGGGTGAGGAATGGGAAGTGAGGTGCTCCACCTATGGGGTGAGGAATGGGAGTGTGGGTGCTCCACCCTAGGAGATGATGATGGTAAGTGTGAGCTGCTCCACCTTGGGGTAAGGAACAAGAGTGTTAGGTACTCCACCGTGGGAGGTGAGGAATGGGATGTGTAAGGTGATCCACCTAATAGTGAGGAATGGGAAGTGTAAGGTGCTCCACCCTATGAAATTGAAGAAAAGGAAGTATAAGCTGCTCCACTCTTGGAGGTGAGGAATGATAAGTGTAATGTGCACCACAAAAGGAGTGAGGAATGATAATTGTAAAGTGCTCCACCTTGGGGTTGAGAATGAATTCTACGTGCTCCACCTAGGAGGTGAGAAATGGGAAATTAAGGTGCTCCACCCTAAAGGTGAGGAATGGGAAGTGTAAGGTGCTCCACCCTAGGGGTGAAAATGGGACGTGTAAGGTGATCCACCTTTGGGAGAGAAATGGGAAGTGTAAGATACACAGCCTCAGTGTGAGGAATGGGAAGTGTAAGGTGCTCCACCTGGGAGGCGAGGAATGGGAAGTGTATGGTACTTCACCTGAGGAGGTGAGGAATAGAATATGTAATGTGCACCACAAAAGGGTGAGCAATAGGAATTATGGGTGCTCACCTTGAGGGTGAGGAATGGGAAGTGTGCAGTGCTCCATGGGGAGATGAGGAATGGGAAGTGTAAGGTGCTCCATGCTGGGGATGAGGAATGGGAAGTGTAAGGTGCTCCACCCTAGAGATCAAAAATGGGATGTGAAGATGCTCCACCTGAGGGATGAGGAATGGAAGTGTAAGGTGCTCCACCAGGGAGAGGAATGGGAAGTGTAAGGTGTTCCACCCTAGGAGGAAAAATGTGACATGTAAGATGCTCCATCTAGGGGTGAGAATGGGAAGTGTAAGGTGCTCCACCTAGGGTCAGGGACGGGACATGTAAGGTGCACCACCCACAAAGTGAGAAATGGGAATTGCAAGGTGCTCCACCCTACTGGTTGAGGAATTGAAGTGTAAGGTGCTCCATCTAAGAGGTGAGGAATGGGACATATAGGTGATCCACTTTGCGTGAGGAATTGGAAGTGTAAGATACACCACCTCAGGGTGAAGACTGGGACATGTAAGGTGCTCCACCTTGGGGTGAGGAATGGGAAGTGTAAGTGTTCCACCCTTGGGAGTGAGGAATCAGAAGTGAGGTGCACCACCTAGGAGGTGAGGAATGGGAATTGTAAGGTGCTCTGCCTAAGGAGTGAGGAGTGGGAACTGTAAGGTGATCCTCCTAGAGTTGAGGAATAAGAACTGTAAGGTGCACCATCTACAGGTGAGGAATGGTATTGTAAGGTGCTCTACGAGGAAGTGAGAAATAGGAAGTCTAAGGTGATCCACCAGGGGTGAGGAATGGGAATTCTACAGTGCATTACCTAAGGGGTGATGAATGGGAAGTGTAAGGTGCTCCACCTAGGGATGAGGAACCAAAAGTGTAAAGTGATCCACCTAGTGGGTGAGGAATGGGAAGTGTAAGGTGCACCACCTGGGGGTGAGGAATGGAAGGTGTGGGTGCTCCACCTGAGGGGTGATGAATGGGAAGTGTAAGGTGCTCCACCTGGGGGTGAGGAATGCTGAAGTGTAAGTTGCACCAGCTAGGAGGTGAGGATTGCTAAGTGTAATGTGCTCCACCTGGGCAGTGAGGAATGGAAAGTGTGGGTGGGCCACCTAGGAGGTGAAGAGCAGTGAAGTGTAGGTGTTCCACATAGGGGTGAGGAATGGGAATGTAAGGTGCTCCACCCTGGGAGGTGAGGAATAGGAAGTGTAGTTGCTTCACCCTAAGAGATAAAGGAATGGGAATCAGGGGGCTCTATTTAGGGGAGTGAGAATGGGATTTATAGATGTGCTCCACAAATGGGGTGAGGAAAGGGAAGTGTAAGGTGCTCCACTCTAGGGTGTGAGGAACAGGAATGTGTACAGTGCTCCACCCTGGAGGGTGGAATGGAAATCTACTGTGCACCATGTAAGGGGTTAGGACTGGGATGTGTAAGGTATTCCACCTAGGGAGTGAGGAATGGGTAATCTATGGTGCTCCACCTAGCAGATGAGCAGTGGAAAGTGAAAGGTTTATTTATTTATTTAGTGTTTTTTATTGAGTACAATCGAATTACGATCCTTTGAGTCACAGACTCTTTGCAAGAGCTCCACGTCAGGTTACAGGGGTGGAGGGTAGACAAATACAATAATGACACGAGAACAGGTATTATTTACAGATTTCGTACAGACAATTTTTTTACAAAGGCTCCACGTTGGTTACAGGGGTGGAGGAAACAAGACAGTATATGACTAACATTGACAGGTATTATATACAGTTACAGTACTGGCAGGGTAGTTGAGAAATTTATTTAGTAGGTGAGATAATTGGAGGCATGCCTGCGATCCCTAGACAGAGTTTTGAAGGATGCGTTTAGTAGGGTCTAGGGAGCCCCTGTGTCAGGAGAAGTGGTGGGAGGGAGGGTGGGCAGATCTAGCCGCAGTCACATTTAGCATTTTCCATGAGTTGGGTTTTAAGACCTGATTTGAAGAGTGAGATGCTATGGGACTGGGAGAGTGTGAGGAAGTGTGTTGAGCCATAGTGGGGCACAGTAGCGGAAAGATCTTTGCCTAAAGGGATTTTCGACAGAGGAACCAGGAAGATGATGTTGCTGTGAGTCTTGTATTCGCCTGATGAGGGCTGGACTGATGAGGGTAGACCGGGCGGGTGCAAGCTGGAGGTGAATCTTTTTGCGAGAATGCAGGTATGGTATTTGAGTCTTTGTTGGAAGTTTAGCCAACCAGTCAGTGTTACAGATCACAGGTATGGGTGAGTCTGTCACAACCTGTTACTAAGTGACAGGCTTTATTAAGCACAGTGTTTATGCTGCTAGGGTGGTGGTGTCAGCTGTGCCGTAAATAACAATCCCATAATTGATTGGGAGAGGATAGAGAAGGTGACTGCTATCTGCATGGCTTGTGCAGGCAGGCAGGCCATTTTGAGCCTGTAGAGGTACCACTCTGGTGTTGACCGCAGGCGAGAGGAGACATATGTGTCTGTGGTAGGAGAGGAGGTATCAAGGTGATACCCAGGTATTTAAAGTGTGTAATGTGTTCCAGTAGGGTGCCAAGTGAGTTCTTAATTTGGGTGCCATCTGGCTGTGGACTTTGGCGATGAGCAAGATCATGGACTTAGTTTTGCTATAGTTTATGATCAGGCGGTGATCAGTGAACAGTTCTCTATCTCCTGAAAAAGCCCTGAAGGAGCAAGTTGGAGGCGTTTGGTTGAGGTGTTTCCAGTACAGAACACATCATCAGCATAGAGTAAGAGATGACTGCTGCGTTTGGGGAGAGAGTTTAGGAAGAGGGTGAAGAGCAGTGGGCCCAGAATAGACCCCTGCAGGACCCTGAGCAAACAGCTTTGGGGTGGAGATGGTGGAGTTTATCCTAACTTGCTGTGACCGTCCTGTGAGGTAGTCCTTAGAACAGGCCATGGCCTCAGGGACCACACTGAGTTGTGGAAGGACATGGAGAGAGTTCGTGACTGGCCGTGTCAAAGCCTTGATCAAATCTACATAGATGGCCCCTGCTATCGAGGCCTTGGTCAAGGGCCTTGTGGATGAATGTGGTGAGTTCAGTGAGTGCAGTGGCGGTGCTATGGCCAGACTGGAAACCATGCTGTTCCTTGCTGAGGAGGTTGTGTTTAGTTAGATGCTCTGTTAGCTGGTCTGAGACTATTTTTCCAGGGCTTTGGAGAGAGGAGAGTATTGAGATTGGTCTATAGTTGCTGTGTGGGGGGTCACCACTCGTCAGAATAGGAGTGATTATGGCTTTCTTCAGGTTGAGGGAACTGGTCGAGGCATAGTGAAAGGTTGAGAATTTTTGTAAGGTGGGGTGAGTGTGACATCAAGGGTAAGCCTAATGAGTTTTAGGTCTAGTGAGGTCATTGCTGTGGCGGGTATAGGCGATAGCTTTGGTGATATAGCATTTGGCCACATTACAAGGGATGACTCGGAGCCGGAAAGGGGTGTGAAAGTCTATACTCGTTGTTTGGGTGGAGGGGGATTTGGTAGGATGGAAGAAATTTGGAGGGAGGATATCTGAGAGGTCCGAGAAGGAGTATTTAAAGGGCTTCTGTGATATTGGCGGGATCTTGGGTTACATCCCCATTCAAATTGAGTTGGGTAGGGGTGGGCAGGGATTTGCCACTGAGTTCTTGTATATTGTTCCAGAATTTTTCCCGTCTCCCCAGGAGGAGGAAAGGGTATGCTGGTAATAATTAGCTTTTGCCTGCAGCGTGGCCCATGTGCATTTATTGCATGCCTCCTATATAGATGTCTATCCTGGGTGCGTGGTGTCAATGGCTCTGTGCCAAAGGTTGTCCCTCTGTTGCATAAGGTTTAGGAGGAGGGTGTGATCCAGGGGTTGTCCTGGTTTCACAACTTGCTGTGGGGAGCAAATATATCACAAGCTTTGTTGAAGGTAGTTATAAAGTGGTGACAGCAATATCTACTGACTGCGCGGTGTATATGGGAGCCAGTAGCTATTGGATAGATAGATAGTCTTTGAGGTGTTTTAGGCCTCCTTTTTGAGCTTCAGTGCCAGGAGGTTTGGGGGCAGGGGCAGTTACCGACCACCAGCAGGTAACCAGGAGTAGTCAATGATTTAGTCAGGGAACACGGTTGCCTGGGTGAGGTTTAATGGCCTGTTGGTAAAATGAGGTCTAATAGGGTGGAGGTCCCGGATCTTGTGTCCCGCCTTGTCGGGAGGGGTGACTATTTGGGTAAGGTCCAAGGCCTGGGCTACATCTTTGCAGCTGGATGCGGATGGGGATAGCCAGTCGACATTGAAGTCACCCATTAATATGGTCTCATTAGTATTAGGAAGCTGGGAGATAGTGTGTAGGATGGATTAAAATGCGAGTTTCTGGTTTCTCGGGGGATATAGGCCGACACGATGTTGATAGTTTTGAACCCAGACTAAGTTTGACAGATAGTGTCTGGGCTCCATGTTGTGGGATGTGGGTATTAACAGCGTGCTCCACCCTAGGGAGAAATGGGAAGTGTAAGGCGCTCCACCCTAGGGGTGAGGAATAATAAGTGTAAGGTGACTCCACGGGATGAGGAACAGAAAGTGTAAGATGATCCACCTAGTGGGTCAGGAATGGGATATGTAAGTTGCACCAGCAGGGGTGAGGAATGGAAAGGGTAAGGTGTTCCACCTAGGCGGTGATGAATGGGAAGTATGGTGCTCCACCTAGGGGTGAGGAATCCGAAGTGTAAGCTGCACCACCTGGGAGGTAAGGAATAGGAAGTGTAAGGTGCTCCACCCTTAGGGTGAGGAATGGGAAGTGTAGGTGCACCACCAAGGGGTGAGGAATGGAAGGTGTAGGTGCACCACCTAGAGGGAGGAATGGGAAGTGCAACATGCTCCAGCTAGGGTGAGAATGGAAGCATAAGGTGCTCCAGCTAGGATGTGAGGAATGGGAAGTATAAGGTGAGTCCACCTAGGGGTCAGGAATGGGAAGTATATGTGCACCACCTAGAAGTGGCGAACTGGAACTGTGGAGTGCTCGCTGTTGGAGTCAGGAATAGGGAAATGTAAGGTGCTTCACCTAGGGGTGTAGGAATGGTGATGTCTAAGGTGATCCACCTAGGGATAGAGGAATGGGAAGTATAAGCTACACCACCTAGGGGTGAGGAATGGGAAGTGTAAGTGCTCCACCATATAGTGTTAGGAATTGGAAGTGTAAGGTGCACAACCAAAGGGCTGAGTAATGGAAAGTGTAAAGTGCACCAACTAGAGGAGAGGAATAGGAGTGCAAGATGCTTCACCTAGAGGAGGAATGGGAAGAGTAAGGTGCTCCACCTAGGGGGTGAGGAATGGGAAGTGTGGGTGATCACCTGGGGTGGGAATGGGAGTGTAAGATTCTCACGCTGGGGATGAAGAACAGGAAGTGTAAGGTGCTCCCCTAGGGGTGAGGAATGGAAGTGTAATGTGATCCTCCTAGGGTGAGGAATGGGAAGTGTAATGTGCACCACCTAGAAAGTGACAAACTGGAACTGTAAGGTGCTCCACTGTTGGAGTCAGGAATGGGAAGCGTAAGGTGCTTCACCTAGGAGGTGAGGAATGGTGAAGTCTAGGTGATCCACCTAGGGATGAGGAATGGGAAGTGTAAGATACACTACCTAGGGGTGAGGAATGGGAAGTGTAGGTGCTCCACCTAAGGGATGAGGAATAGGGTGTAAGCTGCTCCACCCTCAGGGGTCAGGAATGGAGTGTAAAGTACTCCACCATGGGCAGTGAGGAATGAGAAGCGTGGGTGCTCCACCCTAGACGGTGAGGAATGGATTCCATAAGGTGCTCCACCCTAGAGGGTGAGGAATGGAAGTGTAAGGTGCTTCACAATGGGGGTAAGGAATGGGAATGTAGGGTGCAACACCCAGAGGGTGAAGAATGGGAAGTGTCAGGTGCTGCACCTGGGGGGTGAGGAATGCAGCGTGTGCGCTGCAACACTTAAGGAATGGGAAGTGCAAGATACACCACCTTCTGGTAAGGAATGGGAAGTGTAAGGTGCTCCACCTAGGGATTGAGGAACACTGAGTCTAAGGTGCTCTGCCCTAGGGGTGATGAATGGGAAATGTAAGGTGCACCACTTGGTGGGTTTGGAATGGGAAGTGTAGGTGATCCACCCTAGGGGGTGAGAATGGGAACTGTAGGTGATCCACCCATTGGTGAGGAATGGGAAGTGTGAGGTGCACCACCTCACGAGTGAAGAATTGTAAGTATAAGATGCTCCACCTGGTGGCTAAGGAATGAGAAGTATAATGTGCTCCCAAGGGGATGAGGAACTGGAAGTTTAAGTGCTCCATACAGAGGAGACAAATGGGAACTGTAAGGTGCTCCACCTGGGGTTATGAAAGGAGTGTAAGGTGCTCCACCTCACGGGGAGAAATGAGAACTGTATGGTGCTCCACCCTAGGGGTAAGGAATGGGAAGTGTAAGTGCTCCACCTAGTGGGTGAGGAATGAGAAGTGTAAGGTGCTCCACCCTGGAGGGTGAGAATAGGAAGTTTAAGGTGCTCCATGCAAGAGGTGAGTAATGGGAACTGTAAGGTGCTCCAGCCAGAGAGTACAGAATGGAAGCGTAAGGTACTCCACCTAGAGGGGTGAGGAATAAGAAGTGTAAGACTACTCCACCTGGGGGTGAAGAATAAGAAGTGTAGGTGCTCACCTATTGGGTGATGAATAGAAAGTGTAAGGAGTGCTCCACCCTGGTGGGTGAGAAATGGAAAGTGTAAGGTGATCACTCTAGGGGTGAGGAAGGGAAAATGAAAGATGATCCACCACAGGGGTAAGGTATGGGAAATGTGCTCCACCTGGGGAGAGGAATCGGAAGTATAAGGTGATCTACTTTGGGGTGAGGAACTGAAAGTGTAAGATGCACCACCTTGGGGTCAGGAATGGGAAGTGTAAGGCGGTCCACCTGGAGGGTGAGGAATAGGGAGTGGAAGGTGCTCCACCCTAGGGGGTGAGGAATGGAAAGTGTAAGGTGCACCACGATGAGATTTGAAATGAGAGCAAGGTACTCCACCAAGGGTTAGGGAATGGGAAATGTAAGGTGATCCACCTAGGGATGAGGAATGGAAAGTGAAAGGTGATCCACCTAGGCTTGAGTTATGGGAAGTGTAAGGTGCACCACCTGTGGGGTGAGGAATGGGAAGTGTGAGGTGCTCCACCTAGGGATGAGGACATGAAGTTTAAGTGTTTAGAATAGAGGTGAGGAATGTGAAGTGTGGGTGCACCACCTAGGAGGTGAGGAATGGGAAGTGTACGGTACTCCACCTATTGAGTCTGGAATGGGAAGTGTAAGGTGCTTCACCTTGGGGTAAGGAATAAGAATGTAAAGTGCTCCTCCCTGTGGGGTGAGGAATAGGAAGTGTAAGGTTCTCCACCTAGGGGGTGAAGAATGTGAAGTGTAAGGTGTTCCACCCTAGTGGCTGAGGAATGGGAAGTGTGAGGTTATCCACCAAGGGGTGAGAAAGGAGAAATGAAATGTGCTCCACCATAGTGGGTAAGAAATGGAAATGTGCTCCACCTAGGGGGTGAGGAATGGGACTTGTAAGGTGCTCCACACTAGCAGATGAGTAATGGGAAGTGTAAGGTACTCCACCTATGGGTAATGAGTTGGAAGTGTAGGTGCTCCATCCTGGGGATCAGGAACAGGAAGTGTAAGGTGATCCACCTGAGGGGCCAGGAATAGGAAGTGTAGGTGCTCCACTCTAGGGGCAGGAAGGGAAATGTATGCTCCACCTAGGGATCAGGAATGGGAAGTGTTAGGCACTCCACCCTTGGAGGTGAGAATAGTAACTTAAGGTGCTCCTTTGGAGAGGAATAGGAAATGTGAGGTGCTCCACCCTCTGGGCGAGAATGGGAGGTGTAAGGTGCCCACCTGTGGGTGAAGAATAGGAAGTGTGGGTGCTCCACCTAATGGGTGAGAAATGGGCAGTGTAGGGTGATCCACCTGGGGTCAATGAATGGGAAGGTAAGGTGCTCCACCTGGGGTGAGGAATGGGAGGTGTAGGTGATCCTACTGGGGTGAGGACAGGACTTGTAAGGTGCACCAATTACAAAGTGAGGAATGGGAAGTGTAAGGTGCTCTGCCTTAGGGAATGAGGAATGGGAAGTCTAAGGTGCTCCGCCTGGGAGGTGAGGAATGGGACGTGTGGGTGATCCCGCTTTGTCTGAGGAATGGGAGTATAAAATACACCACATAGGGATGAGGAATGGGAAGTGTAAGGTGCTCCACCCTGGGGGTGAGGAATGTGAAGTGTAAGGTGCACCATTTAGGAGGTGAGGTGGAAGCCTAAGGTGATCCACCTAACTGTTGAGGAGCAGGAAATGTAGGTGATCCTCCAGGGGTGAGAAGGGAACTGTAAGGAGCACCTCGAGGGGTGAGGAAGGAATGTAAGGTGCTCCACCCAGGGGATAAGGAATGGGATGTTGGGTGCTCAACCTAGAAGGAATGGAATGAATGTGCTCCACCATGGGGTGAGGAACAAGAAGTGTAAGATGCTCCACCTAGGGATAAGAAATAGAAAGTGTAAGGTGCTCCACCCTGGAGGTGAGGGAATGGGTAGTGTATCGTGATCCTCCTATGGGTGAGGAATGGGAACTGTAATATGCTCCACCCTAGGCCATGATAAATGGGAAATGTGGTGATTCCACCAGCAGTGGTGAAATAGGACATTAAGGTGCTCTACCCTAGGGGGTGAGGAATGGGAAGGTGTAAGGGTACTCCACCTTGGGGGTGAGGAATGGGAAGTCTAAGGTGTTCAATGCTGGGAGTGAGTAATGGGAAGTGTAAAGTGCATCATCTAGGAGGCGAGGAATGGGAAGTGTAAGGTGTTCCACCTGTGCAGTATGGAATGGGAAGTGCAAGGTGCTCCACCTAGGAGGTGAAAAATGGGATGTAAGGTATACTCACCCGAGTGGGTGAGGACAGCAAGGTAAGATGCGCCACCTAGTGGATGAGAAATGGGAAGTGTAAGGTGATTCACTCTAGGGGTCAGGAAGGGCAAATCTAAGGTGCTCCACCATAGGTGGTAAGGAATAGGAAGTGTAAGGTGTTCCACACTAAGAGGTGAGGAATGGGAAATGTAAGGTGCTCCACATGGGTGAGGAATGCAAAGTGTAAGATGGTCCATCCTAGGCATAAGAGTTAGAAATGTATGGTGCTTCATTTTGGGTTGGCGAATAGGAAGTGTAATGTACTCCACTCTCGGGGTAAGAAGCAGGAAGTATAACGTGCATACCCTAGGACCTGAGGATGGGTACTGTAAGGTGCTTCACCTAGAGGTGAGGAATGGAAGTGTTTGGTGCTGCACCATGGGGATTAATATGAAGCCTGATGTGCTCCATCTGGGAATGAGGAATAGGAATTCTAAAGTGCTCCACTCTAGGGGCTTAGGAAGGGGATGTGGGTGCTACACCCAAAGGGGTAACTAATGGGAAGTGTAAGGTCGCCACCTACCAGGTGAAGAATGGGAAGTGAAGGTGCTCCACCCTGGGTGTGAGGAATGGGAAGTGTAAGGTGCACCACCTAAGAGGTGAGGAATGGGGCGTGGGTGCTCCACCTGGGGGTGAGGAATGGGAAGTCTAAGGTGCTTCACCATAGGGGGTGAGGAATGAGAAGTGCAGTGCTCCACCCTAAGGGGTGAGGAATGGAATGTAGCTGCTCCACCCTTGGGGTAAGGAATGGGAAGTGAAAGGTTCTCCATAGTAGTGGTGAGGAATGGGAAGTGTAGGTGTGCACCACCTGGGGGTGAGGAATGGGCACTGTGAGGTGCTGCATCCTGGGGTGAGGAACAAGAAGCATGAGGTGCTCCACCTAGTAGTGAGGAATCTGAGTGTAAGATACTCCACCCAAGGATGAGGACTGAAGTGTAAGGGATCTCAAGCGGGGTGAGGAACGGACTTCGAAGTGCACCACCTACAAAGTGTGAATAGGAACTGTAAGGTGCTCCACCTAGTGGGTGAGGAGTGGGACATGTAAGGTGATCCACCTTTGGGTGAGGAATGGGAAGTGTAATGCTCCACCAAGTGGGTGAGAATGGGAAGTATAAGGTGAGTCCAGCTTGGGCTAAGGAATGGGAAGTTTAGGGATCTCCTCCCTAGGCATCAGGAATGGGAGGTGTAAGGTCCTTTACCTGGGGTGAGGAATGGAACATGTGAGGATCCACCTGGTGGTGAGGAACTGGACTTGTAAGGTGCACCACCTACAAAATGTGGAATGAAACTTAAGTGCTCCACCTAGTGGGTGAGGGGAATGGGACGTGCAAGGGATCCACCAGAGGGAGAGGATGGAAGTGTAGGTGCTCCACCCTTCTGGGTGAGGAATGGGAGTGTAGATACACCACCTAGGGGTGGGAATGAGAAGTGGAGGTGCTCCACCTCAGGGGTGAGGAATGAGAAGTGTAAGGTGCTCCACCTAGGAGGTGAGGAATGGGAAGTAAGGTGTTGCACCTTGGGGTTAGGATTGGAAGTGTAGTACACCACCCAGGGGGTGATGAATGGGAAGTGTAAGGTGCCCAATCTAGGCATGGGGAATAGGAAGTGCACTGTGCTCCACCTGGGGGTGAGGAATATGAAGTGTAAGGTGCTCCACTTTAGGATGTGAGTAGGGGAATGTGTAAAAAGTGTATGAAGTGCTTCCCGTGAGGTGGGGAATGTGAGAGTGTGAGGTGTTTCACATGGGAGTTAGGAATGTGAAGTGTAAGGTACTTCACCACAGGAGATGAGAAATAGAAGTGTAAGTTGCTCCACCCTAAGAGGTAAGGAATGGAAGTGTAAGAGGCTCCATCTAGGGGGTGAGGGAATGGGATTGCAAGGTGCTCCACCTAGGGATGAGGAATAGGAAGTGTAAGGTGCTCCACCCTGGAGGTGAGAAATAGGAAGTGTAAGTTGTTCCTCCCAGGGAAGAGGAATAGGAAGTGTAAGTTGCTCCACTCTAGGAGGTGAGGCAGGGAGTTTAGATGCTCCATATAGGGGTGAGAATGGGACATGTAAGGTTCTCCACCTTGGGAGCGAAGTCAGGAGGTGTGGTACACCACCTAAGGGGTCCAGGAGATGGGATGTGTAAGGTGCTCCACCTGGGGATGAGGAATGGGAAGTGTGGGTGCTCCACCCTAGGGGTGAGAATAATAAGTGTAAGATGCTCCACCTAGGAGTGGGAATGGTAAGTGTAAGGTGCTCCACCTGGGGTGAGGAATGGTTAGTGTCGATGCTTCACCTCTGAGGTGAGGAATGGAAAGTGTAATGTGCACCACATGGGGAAGGAATGGAAAGTGTAAGATGCTCCACCCTAGGGTGAGAGGAATGGGAAGTGTACAGTGCTCTACCTGGGACATGAGGAATGGGAAGAGTAATGTGCTCCACCCTTGTGGTGAGGAATGGAAAATGTAAGGTGCTCCCCAAATGGGGTGAGGAATCGAAGTGTACAGTGCACCTCCTGGGGGGTGAGGAATGGGAAGTGTACGGCTGCACCCCAGGTGGTGAGAATTGGGCGCAGAAGGGCTCCACCCTAGGGGGTGACAAATGGAAAGTGTATGTGCACTACCTAGGGGTGAGGAATGGGAAGTGTAAGTACTGCACGCTGGGGGTGAGTAATCGTTAGTGTAAGGTGCTTCACCTTGGGGTGAGGAATCTGGGTGATTAATGCACCCTATGAGTACAACAGTGGACAGAATAAATGAGGAAAAGGATCATGGGAAATTTTAAGCAACAAGATGAAGCATGATGAAAAGGATCATGGAAATTGTAAGGCAAGCTGAAGCATGGGAAAAGAATCATGGGATATAGTAGACAGCAAGCTGACAGCAGGCAGGAATATGCTGCCTCAGTCATTAAAGCAAATACAATGTTGAAATGCATTAGGAGGGTTAAGGAGCTAGTCACAGGAGGGATCCCCGCACAGTGCCTTAGTTGGACACACCTGTAGGAATGCAGTTCTGGTCCCCACGGTATAGAGAGGTAGTGAAAAGGCTGAGAGGGCTCCAGCACATAGTACTGAAGCCAACTAGGGGCTGTGAGAATCAAGAGCTATAAGGATAGATCAAATATACTCAATGCCTAGAGAGGGTGAGTTGGTGGGATCTCACTGAACTTCATGCCTAGAGAAGGGTCAGTGTTGGGTCAGGATCTCAGTGTCCTCCATGCCTAGAGAATGGTGAGGAGGAGGTTGGTATCTCAATGTACTCCAATCCTAAGAAACGTGAGGGGGTTGGAACCTCAGTCTACTCCAAGCCTTGAGAAGGGTGAAGGGGCGAGATCTCAGTGTACCCAAGCCTAGATAAGGGTGACTCTGGATGGGATCTTAATGTGTTCCAAGCCTAGAGAAGGATAAGGGGGAATAGGATCTCATTGTACTCCAAGCCTAGAGAAGGGTGAGGGGAAAGGATGTCAGTGTACTCCAACCCTAGAGAGGGGGATGGGATCTCAGTGTACTCCAAGTCTAGAGAAGGGTAAGGGGGACAGGATCTCCATGTACTCCATGCCTAGAGAAGGGTGAGGGATATTGGATCTCGTTGTACTCAAAACCTAGAGAAGGGTGAGGGGGTAGGGGATCTCAATGCACTCCATGCTGAGAGAAAGGTGAGGGATCAGGATCTCAATGTACTAAAAGCCAAGAGAAGAGTGGAGGGATGGGATCTCTGTGTACTCCATGACTAGAGAAGGGGAAGGATTTCAATGTACTCCAAACCTAGAGAAGGGTGAGGGGGGTCGGGATCTCAATATACCCAAGCCTAGAGAGGGTGAGGGGGTCAGGATCTCAGTGTACTGCAAGCCCAGAGAAGGGAGGGACAGGATCTCCGTGTATTCTAAGCTCAGGGAATGGTGATGGGTCATGGGATCTCAGTCTACTCAAGCCTAGAGAAGGGTGAGAGGGGTCAGGATATCAGTGTCAGGAATACTAAAGGGATATATATGGTGGAACTCTATGTACTCCAAGCCTAGAGAAGGATTGAGAGGGCATCAGGATCTCAATGATCTCCAAGCCAAGAGAAGAATGTGGGCGGTCAGGATCTTGGTATCAGGAATACTAAAAGGATATATGGTGGAACTTACCCAGCTAGTGAGATGTTGAGTGTAAGCAGAAATGAAGGACATGCACTTGAACTGAATGGGGAGCAAGAGAAGAGGAAAAGAGCCAGAAAGCATTACTTCACACAGAGAATAATCAGCATCTGGACTAGACCATCCAGTTAGTGGGCGCTAGTATCATTCTGGCTTTCAGTGCTAAGCTAGGCTAATTTCTGAGGTGAATAACATTAATTTAAACAGGATGAGTAGGGTAACATTCCAGCTGTCAAGCTTGGCGGTGTGCAGTATATTCACTCTGCTGGGCTGCAGGAGGGTGGATAAGATGGACAGTAGTGGAGCACTGCACCTCATATAGCTAAAGCTGCTCCCAGGAACAAAGGAGATTTCAATAGTCAGCAAACAGAGGCTACCTGGTGAGTTACAGGGGCTATTACTAACACTAATAGTACAGCAAAACTGCAGTTTCTATCCCCAACACCTAGAGAAATGATATTAACTGGTAAAAGGAAACTGATAAAATGTGCAATATGTGAAGGTGTCGTGTTCCTTTATTTCTTTCTGTAACCTCTGTACTATGCAGTTTTGATATGTCAGACTTGTTTTTTTCTTTTGCAAATTTTTCTTTGCAAAACCAGTCATTGCAGTGTTGGACTAGTTGCTGTGCAGGCTTTGAAATGCATCCTGTTATGCTGGATCCATGTGTGCAGGAAAGCAGTGTGATCCTTCCGAGTTAGAATACCAAACTACGGAGTAGAGGGTCCTGGGTTTGAATCCAACCAGAGTTACTGGCATACAGTGTTATAGTGAATAGTTCACCTACCTGCCAGTACTTTAGTCCTCAGTCTGTATACTGGGTGTGGTTCAGGTGTTACAGCTCAGTTGGGCTATGCTTGGGTGAGAAAATGGTAAAATAAAATTATAGGAAGCAAGCATTTAATATCTCAACATTTCCAGGTACAACAGCTCATGTAGGAATCAGCCTGTATGGCAAGGGAGAACAAGAGTGGTCACAGGCATCTTGAGGGGGATAATATTTTCCTAGGAACAGTCTAGATATATTTCGCATTGCTACAGAACGGAACCTTGGGAGCATTTGGAAAATTGCATATGTACGATAATAAAGGTAAGAGAGAAAAATAGAGAAACGGTAATGAGATGATAAGAGGAAGTTTGGAATAAAGCTAAAATTGTTCCTCTCTATCCAGTACTGTTGTTTTATTAGAAGTTTCTGCAGGATTATTTTGTTCCAGCCTTGTATCTTAAACTTGTTCTATGCTGTGGAATGCATACAGGTCTCTGGTCAGAGAACTCTAATGTGAAAAGGCTTTTATCTTATTTTTTCATCGTATGTACCAGCTGATTTCTCAACAACCAAGGCAGGTGTCTACCAAGTAACATAGAAACATAGAAGTTGATGGCAGAAGGAGACCACTAGGATTATCTAGTCTGCCCATTTGTTTTAGATCTATTTGACACTCTAGTTGCCCTTTGTGAGTGCCCAAGTGTGATTAGAATGTATTTAAATGCATACCTATACATATTTCAGAACAAAACAATAAATTATGCAGAGTACAGTGGAATCAAATAAATGAAGAAAATAACTTATAAGAAGACATTTTGGTTCCTAATATGGTTTTCAGCAACAATGTATGTGCCTGTGTTAGGCCAGTTTCTGACTTGTCCTTTTTAATGGAGTCTCCCATCGAGTCGATGGATGAGTCTGAGTTGCTGTGGGTCCACTGATGGGAGAATAGCCCAATCCTGGACATACATATATTGCCACTTATGTCCAACTGGAAGCTAGGTGAGGTGGGTAGATGAAGTATATTGCATGCCATGTCCTGGCAAACCTTGCAACCTCAGAGCCTCAAATTAATTTATACCAACCCAGCTGACTAGCGCCATCGTGGTCTGTCAATGGTTGTGTTTTCCTGGTTTTGGGGTTAATACTGCAAGATTTTAAGGTGACTTTTAATGTGTCTTTATAATGTTTCATGTGCCCACCTCTGTTACTGACACCTGAACTGCAGCTCTGTGAAGACAGCTTTTTAAACTCAGGCTGAAACGCTGGGTGGGGAGGTGTACTTTACTACTTAGTGGAATTCTGAGAGGTGACAAAGGGGCACATGAAGTGTTGCTAGATAGAGCCCATATGCCACATGGATACCATCGCAATATGCAATATGCAGGGACACTGGTTTACAGGATTGAAAAAGGGCATATTCCATTTGCACATTGTCAAATACAGTATTGTCACCGGTGTCTGCTAAGCCAAAATCCAGTTTACGGTATTTGGTTCTGTGTACTTTATTTAACAATTTTAACTCTGCTAACATGCGTTTTAGCAATTTTGACCTCCACTATTGCACATCCTTCCATCCTTGTACCAATTTAAAGTTATTTTAGGTACAAGATGTGATGGCAGCAGCAGCACTACAGCGCCTCTCTAATGTGCATGGAAGCAGAAGCACGGCCCCATCCCTCAGGTGCGATGGCAGCACCAACAGCATTACAGAGCCCCATCCCTCTGGTGTGATTGCAGCTGCAATAGCGCCATGTCCTCCCTCCCTCAGGTGTGACAGAATCAGCAGCACTGCAGCCCCATCCCTTAGGTATGAAGACAGCAGTACTACATTTCCCATCCACCAGTAGTGATGGCAGTATCACACTACAGTCCGCTCCCCTCGGTGTGATGGCAGTAGCAACAATGCAGTCCACATCCCTCTGGGGTGATGGTAGTAGTGACAGTACTTTGATTCCTTTCTTCAACACCAACACCTCACATGCACATATTACAAATTACTTGGTCTCTTTGTTTGTTAGAACTCAGATGTGAATTAATCTGAACCACCACCACTAAGGTGGACTACCTTTGTATTTTCCTATCTATAATTTAACTGCCTGAATTGGATTTCTGCCTGGGACACACCTGACCAGGGTTGGGAACAGACTTGGTGTTGGGGGGCCAGCTGGTGGGCAAATGTTTGAGTGTCCAATGACCACTCACCTTCTCCTGGGAGGGAGGGTGGGTTCACGGCTCAGCATTTGCTGGCCCTGGTGGAGACCAGAGGCACAACAAAATGTCAGCCCTCACTGCAGGAGGAGCATGACAACGACGGCTTGTGCCTTGATATCATATGGCCTATCACGCTTCAAGAAAATGGGAAAACACCGCTGGCCAACTGAAGGATGGTTGCTGATCCCTCCATAAGCTGGAAGACCCAGACATGTGTCAGTTCTGACCCCTGACATGCCCAGGATACACAGGAAGCTCTTTGGGGCAATTCCTCCTCCCTGGTAGCCTCCCACAGGGGTAGGGACCCACTCAATGAAAGTTTACTTTGGGTTCCCAGTTAGCACAGCAGTAGGGACAGTGGATGGTGGCCGGACTCAGCAGTGGTGGTAGGGGCCTTGTTAGGCCTGAAGGGAGTGGATGGCCAGGGTTAGGAGGAAAAAAAAAAATGCTTGAATTTGCTTCTTTGAAATAAAGTATCTTCACCTAAAAATCTACAAGTGATTAGTGGAGGACTTTCAAATGGATTCATGCATCTCCCAGACATGTGGATGGTTTTTTTTTTTACTTGGTGTCCATGAAAAGGTGTCTCCAGTTTTCATGTCTGAACTCAGATGTGAATTGAGCACCAATCTGCCCATCAGCATCATACAACCCCTGGGGTCTTACCTTCTGTATGGCATTGAATGTGCTTTCAAAATCCACTGGCCAAACATAAGTACACTTAAATACTTAACATTTGCTTTTTGTTGAAGCAATCTATCAGAAAACTTTTGTTGTCACAGAGACTGAAACAGCAGGTGGGAGAAAAGGTACAAATGATACAATTCACCTAAATGGGTGCTGACTGTGAAGTCTTTTCATAAGTAATAAGACAGCTTTTTCCTTGTGAACATACTTTCATTCAGACTAGTTTTCATTCAAACAACTGAGGATTTTGGATGGCCCTGCTGATTATAAACTTGAATAAGCTAGTTGGAAACAGTGATCCTGCATTTAGCAATCTACAACCTAGATACTCATATGCAAAGAATACAAAAAAACACCTGACTATAATCTAAAAACAAGCTTATAAAACACGTAAATGTAGTTGAACATTTATCTTTACCTATGCAAAATCATTGCAGCCAAGTAAAACTCAAGAAAATTACATGGTACCCTGACTACTATTCTATGATGTAGTACTAAACATATATTGGTATTCTTTTTTATATTCTTTGTAAACCAGGTAAGGCCCACTAGGCAGAACTGCATGTTTTCAGGAGTGACCTAGAAGCACTTGGGAGGTTAAGTGACTTGTTTGGAGCCTCACAGTATGCAAGTGGAAGTTGTGAGAATCAAACCCAAGTCTGCTGGATGTACCAGTTCAATCATTGTTTGTTATTCTAACCACTAGGCTATACTGCCAGCCATAATAACACCCATATGTAATGTTTTAATATATGATTTTAATAATAGTGCACAGTACCTATAGTACAAATTATGAACTTGAAACACTTTACATTTACTAAAACTGAACTATTTGCCACTCCATCTGCTTATTTTTCTTATACCAAAGTCAGTGAATAGTTGACAGCACTGTAAATAGCTTTTGATCAGGCTTCATTATTTTACATCCAGAAACTGATAACATCTGTTTATTCTGGATTTATTTAATATTGATTTTCTGTGGCTCACTAAATAGAATCTAGCACTGTATGAGGCAGATGTTTTACATTTTGGAAGAGGCAACACATCTTATACAGTTAGGATTCATATTAGAAACATCATTTTGTTTTCATATTTAAAACATATTCAAGTGTCAGTGTATTCATTTAGTAGTTTATGCTGACTAACATATGTGAGAAAACAGTAAGGATTTATTGTGAAGCACTCAGGATCTATACAAATCCTGCAATTTTCCAGCAAGTTTTGCAAAAAATCTCTGCAATTTCAGGTTACTTTTCCTGCAATTTTGCAGTGGCCTGCCCATGTGTGCTGATACTTATGAGAGTCTTAGGCACATACTACGTGAAAACTGTGGTTTCAGGAAGGAAAGCAGTTCTGGTGATGCAGATGTTGGTTGGAAGCATGGGTGGTTAAACTGAATGGCTGCTTACAACAAAGCAGTGTGGGTGATTTCCTTACTGACTATACACAGCAAAACAGAAAGAATCTGAAGCACAGCAGCATTCATTTTAAGATGCTGAAATCTGGGTCGGCCTGGTGGCGCCATGGTAGCAGTACTGCTTGCAATACCAGCTTACCCAGGGTCGGAAGTGAACTCTGGTTGCCGGGGGTCTGGCCAGGGAGTAGGATTGAGCACCTGGGGACTGCTGTCCTCCTCCAGGGAGGTGGGCTGCAGGTCCTGCTGCTTCACCACCACCTGTGTGACCATGGGTGGTGGTGCAATGGTGCTGCAGAGTGATCAGGAGGAAGGACGCTAGCCAAGATCTGGAGCAGTGGCATGTCTCTGTGTGACCTATCTCCTTGTATCTCCTCTAGTGCTGGTGCCCTCAGGGACGAGACCAGAAAACCAGGAACAATCACCCACTTCAGCCACTGGCAGAAGGGACCCAGGTGCCCCAGGCTTCATAGCGAAGCTCCATGGGGGACCCACTGGGCTACCCAACACGCACTAAGGGAGTGTGGAGGGTGACCTGGGCCCTCCATTCCCACCTGAGGGGTTACAACCAGGCAGGATGGGGCAGGCACAGGAGCTCCTGAGCATTACCTGAGGGTGAAGCTAAAGGATACCCAGCCTAGAGATCTCTGAAAAGTGGAGACTGATGCTATGAGAAGGGACATAGAAAAGAAAATAAAAATGTAAAAGATGCTGAAATCTTAGAGATTATGTGCAGTGACATGCAATTTCGTGAGGCACCAGTACAAGAATTCAAAATCCGCACACCAAGTAGGATTCCGTGATTATTACGGTGTTACGGGTAAAATGGAAAACCAGGGTCCTCTGGTAATATGTTATGCCTCTGTATGCACTGTATATACAATAATAAAATGTAATTTCATTTTATGTACTGCCTTTCGTATCAGAATATCACAAATACTTTACAAAGTAATAAACACATGAAAACAGCATTGTATTGAATAAATTAAGAACAAAATACACAAAACTGATCAAATGTCATCCTAACAATAAAACATCAAGATGGCATATTTGTCAAGGTGCAATAAATATTGAAAATATGAATAGTGGAGACACAGTGAGCTAAAAGAAATTATTTCCAAAGGTACTAGGAGGAACATATGTCACAAGTCACAAAACTACAATTTACTTACTGTATTTAAGTCCCATTCTTTTGTGAGCAGGCATGAATTCAACTGAATTACATGTTTATCAGGCGTTGCATGTTCAGTGTATACAACTCCTACATATTCAATTTAAACTTTTAAATTTGACTTCATGAGTGATAACAAACAAAAGGTTTAATGCAGTATTGGTCCTAGTAAGAACAAATCCAGAACAAATGGTTTGATACCTTTATTGGACCAACAAAGGGTGTTACAAAAAGAACAAAGAGCTTTTAGCTTTCAGACCAACAAGTCCTTCTTCAGAAGCCTAATGAGAATTATTTAGAAAATCTTCTGAATAACTCTCATTAGGCTTCTGAAGAAGGACTTGTTGGTCTGAAAGCTAAAGCTCTTGTTCTTTTGTAACATCCTTGTTGGTCCAATAAAAGGTATCAAACTATTTGTTCTGGATTTCTTCATGATGAAATGCAGTTTCTGTTCAGGGCCAGCATCAGGTGTTTGGGCAATTGAACTCTACTGGCCCCCTCTGTGTAAAAAAAAAAGTACAATAAAGAAGACGACTTGGCAGATACTATTAGAAATACAGGCATCACCCCCACCACCACCACCACCACCACCACCACCAAGAGAGGAATTATGCAATGCAAAATTCCACTTGTCTTGCCAGTAAGTACCAAATGTGAAACACCTCCCTCGATACAAGATTCAGTGCCAACCGTTACCAACCCTCTCTACACAGCAGCTATCAATTCAGACAGAATTCCACACCAGCTCAGCAGGCTGAGCCATTCACACTCAGACCACGACCGGCACCTGAACTTTCAATGAAAGTCCACCCCACACCCCAAAGGCAGAATGGCATATTTTGGTACACTGCTACAGGCTGCAGCAGCCACCTCCCCTCCTCCTCCCTCCCTCCCAAGGGCTTTCCATGGCTTCACCTGGTGTAGTCTTGGTCCTGAGGAGCTTCATCCACAGTAGCTGTCGACTTGTCATGGACTGGTGCCATTTCACTCAGAGCTCCACAGGCCCGACGTAAAGACAACTGATCACTCTACTCAGTCCCGCCAGTGCTCTGTCACCACTCTGCCTGGCTGCACCCTACTTTGAACTCCCACCTTGGTGCCTTTGCAACAACAACACAGAAACAGCTAAGCTAAAGCCAGCTGGCCGGGTTGCTCAGGCCCACCCTCCACCACACTCTCCTCCAGCCATTGGCTGAACATCCTTACCTCACCCCATGGAACACTCTAATGGATCAGGGCCCTGCGGTCAACAAGCAGGGCTCACAGGCAGCCTTTGTTTTTAGGGGGAACTGCTCCATAGTTTTCCCCACTGGCTCAGCAGCAGTGCAGCACTGATGTAAATTGTAATGTCACGGCTTCACCAGCAGGCAGTGGTTGGAGCGGAAAGCATGCTGCTAGCACATAGCCATGGCAAAGTTGACACTTTTAGCCCCTTGTGAGCTCCCTATCTGGGTGTCAGGGACCCGGCAATTGTCTGGGTCGCTGGGTGCTGATACTGCCCTGTTTCTATTTAGTTCAACAGCTGGTCGGAGACATTGTGATTTCATCAGCTACTGTTCAAGCTGTGCTCCCATTGGTTAAAGTATTTCATTGTGACAGGACCAGAGTGAAAATATCAGGTGATGATGTATGTCTAATAAGATTATCACAATTATTCTTACTCTAGCTGCATCGTCATTGAAAATAATAATTTATTATAGCACCTTTACTTCTACAGGTGTTGTAAAGAGTAGTAGTGTTTATGCTGTGGTGCTATACAACTGTGGTTTTTGCCTTGGGCTTCAACCACCAGAAGGTATATTGCCATAGTGTTATCAACACTCTAGACTGCCTTAATTCACTTACATTTGGAGTGTCATCGCTAATTACAAAATGTGTGCTAAAAGAATCAGAGGGTTTCTTAGGGAAGTTGCAATTGTATTGCTTTTTATGAAGTGTATGTCCGTTTAGAGTTGGGTTCAGTGCTGTAGCATTGTGTAGAGTATGCGGAGTAGGGCCCACTGCATTTGTTGAAGAGGAACTCAGGAGAACAGGGGCAAAAGTGCCCCCAGCTCAACAAGGACCCTAATTCAACTGATCCAGAAGAAGAAGTCTGTAACTGTTAGAAAGAGCCTGGTTGCCTCCAGGTCAGACAGAGTACAGAGCAGCACCGAGGCAAAACTAGAATTAAGGAAGTCAATGAGAGGCTGAAGCCAGAATAGCAGTAGGTACTGTGGACAATATCAGTCTTCTTCCAGTAAATAAATGGACAAAGGAAGGTGAAGGAGAGGTGAGTCCCTGAAACCAAGGAAAGGAGGAAACAGAAATCGCAAAATAAGCTTCATTCTAGGATCGTGGATATGTTGTTCATCCCCCACTTATTGGCATGTCCCTTTCCCTTTAAGAATCGCTAGAAGTCTTCAAGCTGGCTCCTCCCACCCACCTGGGTGGTATAACCCTAGCCCGCCTCCATGAAGCCAGATCTTCCTTTCTGCTGGAAGATTCAGGTTGCCTCCTTCAGTGCTCCCGCATTTTGTAGGCCCTGGCTTCAAAACCTTGGAATTATTCAAAATTTGTCTCGTTCGCATTAGCGTCACAATTACTTATCTTCAATTATGGAAGACAAGTCTTCCCTGGATTTCGATGGTGTTCATGGCCCGAAAATGTTGTGCACTGATCCCCACACCGTGTGCATGTATTGCCTGGGGTAGACCATGACACCTTGAAGTGTGATTTTGTCTTGCATTTCACCTAACTTACTCGACTACTGTCTCTCATGCCTGAAATTGGGGAGGTTAGAAAATGGAACCCTCCAGTGAAATCAAAGGAGGCTCACTGGGTGGTTTCCATGGCTCTAGGATCTGCCAAGCAATTGGAGCATGCAAGCCTTGAGGAGGAAGTGGCTCGTTAACGGGGAATCTTCCTCTTTGAGCTAGTTCCACTCAACCTGGGCTCCCTTTCTCGAGTTTCTTCGAGGTTGTGCCAGTCTCTCCTGACTAAGGGAGAGAGTCCTCAGGCACTCCTCCTCTCGGTCGCGTAGTGGAAAAGGACCCGGATTGTCTTTGTCTCGCCAAGATGTTCTTGGATCGGAGAGATCTTGTCCCAGGAACCGGCAGTCTCGACTTCAGTCGAAATTGCCCTTCAGCAGCTGGCTTCTTAGCTTTTCTGTCTGGCCAGTAGACCAAAGTGTTGATTGACTAGGTTGAAATAATCATTGACCCGATCGACCCATTGTCGCCAACTTCGATCGATGATTCTCTCAGTCGGACTCGTCCTTTCTTTCCCATCGAGGAGACCCAGCCCCGGTAATCCCATCGGAGAAGTGGTCCCTTACCCTGGGAAATCACCAGTCCTGCCAGTGTCTCCTGAGTGACAGAATCTGCCCACGTGATCTCGACGAGGTCTAGGACCCTCTCGACCGACAGGCTGAGGAAGAGCCACAAGTGCTCAAAAGAGGATTCCTTAATTCTAGTTTTGCTCTCAGTGCTGCTCTGTGCTCCTGTCTGACCTGGAGGCAACCGGACTCTTTCTAGCAGTTACAGACTTTTTCTTCTGGATCAGTTGAATTAGGGTCCTTGTTGAGCTGGGGGCTTCTCCCTATTACTAAAGAAAGCAATGTAGGCTTTGCCTTGCCTTTGTCCTCCTTGGATGAGGAGGCTCTGGCAGAAACCGTCGTGTCACGAGGACCTCATGTGGCAACAGCCGATTTTGTCTGGGCACAAGCCAACTCCGGTTTCCACCCGGCCATTATTTGGCTTTCATCTCCCAGGCCGAGCTGATGCTTGGAGCCGATTAAGTCAGCTCCTGCCCGCAGAGCCAGCAAAACCTCCGGTTCAGCCTAAACCGGTCTCCACCGATCGTGGTGGAACCACCGCCAAGCAGCCTGTGGGAGGGCTCCTTCTAAGGAAGATAGACCAGACACTGGGCTTTCCTGGTGTCTTTTGGTCACTGTCACCCAGACTACCCCCAGCGGGTCAAGGTGACTTGGGTGGTCGACTGTTGTATCTGGATTCCTGGTTTCGGATAAGACTGGCCTACATTCTCATCTCGGGATGATGAATCGGCCAGTGGATTAGAGACAGAGGAAGGTCCTTCATCCTTTCTTTGCCTCATCTCGGAGTCTACAGGGATGTGCCTGGAACCTATCCAGAAAAAACGTACCCTCTCGTGGACATCCTCAGAGAGGATACCCCAATGGAGGCTTTTCTGTGACCGAGGGCCACAGTTGGCCTGGCCTTAGAGTTTTGTGGGTGATCCTGTCTCCGTTCAGCTCCATCTGCTCACATGGCCCTGAAGTATGCGGTGCACATGGGGTCCCTTGTGGGGTTCACTGATCACCCTTCAGCCGGAGCCTGGTGGCCTCTGTGTTCAGGCATACTGGCAGTTCTGCCGACACTGACCGACCTCCCAAAAAGAATCCAAACTCTTGAATCATTCAGCTCAAAAGGTCTATGTGGCCTCATCTTTGGAGCCTTCATCAGGCAAGTTCAGCCATCATCATGGCACACTTCTCCCATGCCCTCTTGGGGTCTTTGGATGAAGTCCTCCACACTTCCCCATGGACATGCAGATCATGGTCAAGCAGGTCCGGGATCAGGGCCAGGCTGTTGCCAAACAGCAGCTCAGACAGCCCTGAACATTGGGGATTCTTGTGCCCGTCGATGGCAGCCGCGGTGCCTCTCATCACAGGGCTTAGCTGAGACTCTCCTCTTTTCCAGCAAATACTCAGTACAAACTCAACTGATGTGCCTTTCCTGGTCACTGACTTTTTCAGCCCAGGTGTGGCTGGTCACCTTCAGCATATTGAGCAGTCCAATGCCACCTTGGATGCTACTTCTCTAGAGGTTCTTTGGGCAGAAACAGCAGCAGCAGAAGAAGAAGCCTTCTAAGCCACTCTTCCCTGTGGCACAGCAACCCTCCTTTCAAGGAGGGCAGCAGCAACAGGCTCAAGCTTGGTACCCCTGGCCCAAGCCTGGGCCTCAGGCAGTCCGTAAAGGAGGCCGAGGTTCAGGTCTTGGATCCTCCTCCTCCAAGCCTGCTCAGTGGCGGGGCAGGGCTGCCACCCCTCTCCCATCATGCCAGCTCTGGGTCCTCCCATGGGGGGCCGGCTCTGCCACTTTCTTTCCACCTGGTCAGTTATTACCATGGACAGGTAGGTTTTGGAAGTGGTTGGTCAGGGACTGCCTCTGGAATTCAAGCAGCACCTTCCAAAGCCAAGCCAATCCCTCAGGAGGAAAGAGTATCTGTCCATAGTCAGTTGGCTCTCCCAGACTGACATCGCTCAGCTCTTCCTCAAGGAGGCAGTAGCTCCAATGGCAGATTCTCCAGCAGACCCAGGCTTTGTCTCCAGGTACTTCCTGGTGCCCAAGTGGATGGGGTGTAAGTGGTGGATTCAAAACAGACAGCAGTCACAAAATGAAGTGCAATAAAAAAGCTGAAAAGCATTTATCATTTTATTTTCAAAAATAAAATAAAAAATATATATACAGAAAAGAAATAGGTTAACTTTCACCAAAGAAAAAATAAACAAAAATGAATCCAGTCAAGTCTTGGAGTCAGACTCCCTGCTCTTTTCTGTACTCAATACTTTCAAGCTAGTGTGTAAGCACTCACACTTCATTCCTTCACCTGGCCAGAAGGTACTGACCAGTCTCCTTCCGCTCCTTATCTGACAAGGTCTTCTGTGGAGGCCATATATGGTACACAGAAGGGCAGAGTTAAAATGGGCTCCACCTACTCTCTGACATCACCTCCTTTTGGTTGCTATAAAGGCAGTCATTTTCTGGGCTGCCAGCCCTATAGGAGGCATCTCTTACTAGCTGCACCACATTCAGGTAAAGAAACCAGAAAACCAAGAAAATCATATTATAACTTATTTATAGAGGACTTTAACCTTCCCAGATAAAAACAGAGTAGGCGCTCCTCTCTATTTATTCTGTAGAAGCCAAATTAGCTGTATCACTTTAGCCTTGTTATCCCTTGCAATTGTTTTCTTGGCTTAGTTCTTCCACTTATACCTTTAATTCATTTGAACACATTTTCAGCCTCTGCATAATATTCCAAAAACAGCCTAGCATTATTATCATCCTTATTTTACTGGGCTAGAACTGTATTTCCACATATTTTCATGTTTTACGCTCCCCTGACGACTCTGCCATTTCAGCCGTCGGCAAACATTGTAATATTTCACCCAGACTATACGTCACTTCCTGGTAGGAAACAACAAAACAATAAGTTAAACACCCAAATCCTGTTTATGTACACTGGCACAGCCTGCGATCTCTGCAACACTTTATTTAACTTTCTATTTAATCTTTTTCTTCTCAGGCAACAGAGGAGATCTACAGCGGTGGCTGCAGGGGTGTTTACTTTCCCCTAGCAACAGCCTGCTCGCTCGCTTACAGTGTTTCAGCGACTACTTGCGTATTTCCACAACTTCAACAAGCGGTTCTGCTTTTAAGAGCTTCTCGCCTTTGCAAGTGATTTAGCCGCATGAGTATGCACACACAGGCTACAGGATCGATGCATATTCCTACATCGATCGCGACTATCACTGACTCCTTCCTCAAGATAGCGAAGTTGAGACATTCAAATAGTAAAGTAAGGTATTCAGGAATGCATTTTACATGGCTCTACACTTAAAAGACCTAGGCAATCTCTATGGGGATATTTCATAAACACTAATCTGGCAGTTTTGAAGCTTAAAGAGAATCTATTTAAAGGGATAGTACAGGGCATGTAGAAATGTCAGGTTGGCCACCCTGACATGAAATTAAGGATAGTTAGAAGAGAATGAGGGGATAGGATGGAGTGAAAAGAATAATTATGTATTTTAACAGTTTCATCCTGCCACAGGGGGCTGGTGCCCCATTCTAGATCTGCACGACCTGAATCGGTATCTCAGGTCATGCACCTTTCAGATGGTCACCTGTCCCAGATCATACCATCCTTGGAGTGAAACATGTGGTTCTGTTCACTGGATCTGCAGAACATGTTCTTTATGTCTCAATCCATCAGTCTCATTGGCGGTTCTCCGCTTCAGAGCCTAAGGGACCCTATACGAATTCCTAGTCATGTCGTTCAGCCTGTCATTGGCCCCATGGGTCTTCACCAAATGCATCGCAGTGGTGGCAGCCCATCTCAGGCATTGGGGGGTCAGAATTTACCCCTACCTCGACGATTGGCTCTTAGCAGGTCCCACCCAGCAGGAGGTGGCGAGGTCCAGGGATCTGGCCCTCCAGATCTGCTCCCAACTCAGCCTCTTGATCAATAAGGCCAAGTCAGAACTCATGCCTTCTCAGGTGATGTGTTTCATCGGGGCAGAGCTCAACTCTTGTCAAGCCAGAGCTCGGCTCCCGGTAGACAGGGCGGAGGTTCTTTCCTCTTTGCTCAATCATTTCTGGTCGGGCAATTGCGCCCCTGCCTGAGACTTTCTGTGTCTTCTGGGTCACATGGCTGCGTGCACCTCTGTGGTCCATTGGGCCCGGTGGCACATCGCCCCTTCAATGGGAGCTGGCTGCCCAGTGGACTCAGTGCCATGGTCATTTGACCAGCTGATCACTGTAACCCAGAAGATGTGGGATGCTCTCCAATGGTTTACCCCCAGACCAGTTGCAGGAAAGCTCCGTTTGTCTGCCCAGAGCAGACAGCCGTCCTCATGACCGATGCCTCCTCTCATGGGCTGGGGAGCCCACATGGGAGCAAAAGGGCCCATAGTTCTGGACCACTGAGGAGTCCCGATACCACATCAACCTGTTGGAGATCAGAGAAGTCAGACTGGCACAATCAGCTTTTGCTCCTCAGCCCGGGGTCAAGTGGTTCAATTCCAGTCGGACAACACGACACCATGTACTACCTCAACAAATAGGGTGGCATGCACTCCCATCTGCTTTGCAGAGAGGTGCTCCACATCTGGACTCTCATCAGCCATCTGGAGGTGGATCTCCTAGCCATTCATGTGGCAGGAGCCTCAAACCATCTGGCAGATGCCTCAGCCGCTTAGGCGAGACATCACACGAGTGGTCTCTCCATCCAGAGGTAGCTTACAGCCTGTTCTCCCACTGGGGCAAACTGATGGTGGACCTGTTTGCCTCAGGGAAAACACCAAGCTGAGGCTGTTTCATGCCCGCCCCTCAGCAGGGCTTACTGCAGGGGATGCCTTCTGAAGCCGTGGACCTCAGACCTCTTCTCACGCCTTCTCCATTCTCTTGATCCACAAGGTACTCCTCAAGGTGAGGAGGGACAAGGCAAAGGTGATTCTGGTAGCCCCAGACTGGCTGCACCAGTTCTGGTATCCAGATCTCCTCAGCCTCAGCTGCAGGCCCTGGGTGGCTTCCAGCATGCCGGACCTGATCTGTCAGTCAGAGAAGGTATACCATCCAGACCTTCAATATCTGCACCTCACAGCCTGGTACCCGGTGGCTAGAGTTCCAGGCTTGGGTCTTCTGAAGATGTCGTCACCGTGGTGGAGGCATCCAGAAAGGACTCGACCAGGAAATGTTATGCCTTCAAATGGAATAGGTTTTCCATTTGGTGTCAGGCAAGGGCCTGGACCTCTGTCCTGTCCAGTGGCTAACATTCTCGACACCTTGGTCTCTGTCCAAAGGGGTCTTGATCATTGACCTTAGGGTGCACCTGGCAGCCATCTCTGCTTACGGTGCGGGCTGGTCAGCCGCGTTGGCACAGAAGACAATGGTCAGGCACTTTTTCAAAGGCCTGAATCACATATCCCTCCAGTACGTGAACTCCACCTCCGTGGGATCTACTGCTGGTACTGGCAAAGCTTATGGGCAAGCTTATTCAACCAATGCACAAATGTGCCACACTTGTGCGGAAGACGGCCTCTTGGTGGCTATCCATCTGCCAGAAGGACAGGGAGCTCCAGGTGCTTTGGGTGGACTACTCTTACCTGGTCTTCCACAGGGACAAGGTTGTCCTATGCCCCCACCGAAATTCCTTCCGAAGGTAGTGTCAGAGTTTCACCTTAAACAGGTGTTAAATAATGTATTACCCTATTACACTCGGAGGCTGAGTACAGGCTCCATACTTTGGACCTGAGATGAGCTCTCTCCTATTGTAAGGAGAGGATGGCGGAAATTTGGGAGAGGTTCACCAGCTATTTGTCACCTACACTGAAGCCGCTTCTGACAGACCTGCAGCAAAATGGACTATTGCAAGGTGAATTACATCTTGCATAAGTCTGTGCTGTATGAGTTGGTGGGCATGGAACCTCCCAGAGGATAAGAGCTCATTCTGCCTGCCATACCGCTGCATTGGTGGCTGCTTCCAGGGACATCCTATCCAGGAAATCTGTTAGGCTGCTACCTGGAAGTCAGCAAACACCTTCATTACCCATTACCACATCAACCTTGAGTCACACCAGGATGCTGGTTTTAGGGCCTCAGATCTCCAATCTCTATTTCCCAAGTGAGTATCAGTGTGGGGTGCCTTGCCTCGTTCTCCCAGAGAACTGCTAGGAATCTTCCAATAAGTGTGGATGAACAACTTATCCACGATCCTAGAAAAACAGGTTACTCACCTGTAACACTGGTTCTAGGAGTGGTGTATGTTGTTCTTCCACCATAGACCCTAAAACTCCCATTGCAGGCGCACAAAGCTGGCTTCCAGCGAGCTAAGATCTGGTGTCATGGGCAGAGCCACGGGTTATACCACTCGGGTGGGTGGGAAAAGCCAGCTTGAAGACTTCCTCGATTCTTAAAGGGGAAAGGGACATGCCAATAAGTGTGGATGAACAACATATACCACTCCTAGAACTACTGTTACAGGTGAGTAACCTGATCTTTTGTCCATCTCTCCAAACTATGCACACACTCTCAAGCCTCATTCCCAGCGCAAGCATTGTGGGTATGCAAATGTGTGTCAAGTATATGACAAGGCAATTGCCAGAACAGACATTGCCTTTTAAACAGGCTTGTACATCTAATCCAGTATAGGTTGAGAATGACAAAGTACAAATGCGTTCTTGTCCTCTTTAGGACTCCTCAGTGTACTGCAGTTATAATTGTCAACCAGACACCATGTCAGACCCCAGTGCAATTCCATTTGGAACACATGGAATGAGCATACGGAGGTATGGAAAAGTAGGATATAGGATCCTTATTAGGAAGTTAAAGAAATATCCAAATAATTTGTTTTTTGTGCATTGGGACACGCCGATAAAATTGGTGTTGTAAAGTGCAAAAGATTGATTCATAGCTGATCAGCAGACACCAAGCAGCCTTAGTGCTTGACGATTGACAGTGAATAAATATGGCATTTGGGGTTAACTCCAACTGCCATGCAGGTAGCAGATTAACTGGGAAAGATCAGCCAAGTGACATGGACAGGTAGAAGCCATTCCAAGGATCATAGTGGAGCTCAGGTAACAACTGGCAGTGTTGTAGTAAACTTCTAGAAGCCTGTCCAGATAGGTGAGGTGCTGAAGGACTGGAAAGTGGGCCAGTGTGGTCCCTGTTTTCTAGAAGGGAGCAAGGTCTAACCCTTGGCAACAATAGGCCAGTCAGGCTGACATCACTGCTGGGCCAGGTCCTGGAAGCCTTTATCAGTGACTGAATAATACAGCATCTGGTTGCTGCCAAAGTTCTTGCCCTCTCAGCATGGTTTATGAGGGGCCAGTCATGCCTGAAAACAACCTGATCACCTTCTTCAAAGTGGTATCCAGAGGACGGACTGGGACAGGGTCGTGAGATATAGTCTATTTGGATTTCAGCAAGGCCTTTGACACTGTGGTAAATGACAAACTGTTTGGCAAAGTAAACCAGTGTGGTTTGCATAAGGCATACCAAAGGTGGTGGAGCCATGGAACAGTCCACCAGTTGAAGTGCTGGTATAGTGGTTGCTTGGGGTGGCAGAAACTGGGAGGAGAAAAGGGGCAAGGATGTGGAAGGCTAGGACCTTGGAGGACAGTAAGTCCCAGGGCTAAATAGGAACTGTGGCAGACTGGATAAACTGTTGGTCTTTTTCTGCCATCATTGTCTATGTTGCTATGTTTCATACATGAGGGGAATTGCTAACTGGCCTAGGGGCTGGGAGCAGATGGTTTGGTGGATGAGCACTACTCCACGTGCCAATGGGATACTCAAAGATTGGTACTGGGGCCACTACTGGTCAACATTTTTATCAACAGTTTGGACGCTTGAGGTCTCAAGCAGTCTGAGTAAGTCTGACACTAAGTTGATGGGGTGGTGGACTTCCTGAGGATGGGAACCGACTTCAGGAAGACCTGAACAGGCTGAGAAAATTGGTCAGACACTTGGAGTCTCAGATTCATTGTAGCCAAATGTGAATTGCTACACTGTGGGAGCAAAAACAAAGGTAAGACCTACACACTGTGTATGAGATTCCTCTTGTCACAGTGGAGGAGAAAAAGGGACCTGAGAGTCAAAATAATTAAGAATGGCTGAAGAATAACAAGCAGTGCATGGCCATTGTGGCTGGTGGAATGCTGGGATGTATCAAAGGGAAAGGGTGACCAGCAGAGCTGCCACTTTAGGAGGCCCTGGTCAGGGCAGGGAAGTAATCCTGCCACTTTAAGAGGTCCTGGTCAGGGCAGGGAACTAATCCTGCCACTTTAAGAGGTCCTGGTCAGGGCAGGGGAACTAATCCTGCCACTTTACAAGGCCCTGGTCATGGGGAGTGAATCCTGCCACTTTACAAGGCCCTGGTCAGGGCAGGAGAAGTAATCCTGTTTTTACAAGGCCCTGGTCAGGGCAGGAGAAGTAATCCTACCACTTTACAAGGCCCTGGTCTGGGGACATAATCCTGCCACTTTACAAAGCCCTGGTCAGGGCAGGAGAAGTAATCCTGTCCCTTACAAGGCTGTAGTCAGGGCAGGGAGTAATCCTGCCATTTTATGATGCCCTGGTCACGGCAGGAGAAGTAATCATGCCCTTTACAAGGCCCTGGTCAGGGCAGGGAAGTAATCATGCCACTTTACAAGGCCCTGGTCAGGACAGGGGATGTAGTCATGCCATTTTATGAAGCCCTGCTCAAGGGAAGTAATCATGCTCCTTTACAAGGCCCTGGTCAGGGAAGTAATCCTGCCACTATACAAGGCCCTGGTCAGGAAGTAATCATGCCACTTTAAAAGGCCCTGGTCAGGCCCACCTGGAGTACTGCATGCAGTTCTGTATTCCTCAGTACAAAGAAATATGTTATGGCAGTCGAGAGGATGCAGTGCATGGGCAAGAGACACTTTTCTTAAACCAAAGTTGCCTCCAAGAAAGTAAGTGTAAAAACTAAGTTTGCATTGCAGCAAAGGTCTACCTCAGAGGCTGGGCTGCCTCGGAGGAAACTTTGGTTTTAACTCAAGTGTCTCTTGTGCTCGTGGATGGCTACTCATAAGTAGCAAATTGTTAGAAGAGTGAAACGTTAATAACTGACAAGCACTGCAGTCCACCCAGCTGTAAGAATGGATAGAACTGAAAGCCTGACTTTGCTCTCAGTTTGACTATCCTGGGTCAATAAATTTAAAACAAACAGTACTCAGGGTCTGAAGCAAACAATGATCTAAAAATGAATTCACCACAGAAATGTTATCATTCCTTTAGATCTTTTACATAGACTTGTTTACTAGTTGGTGCATAGCGGTATTTGCTTTACAGCTCCAGCGCTAACAACTCTGGTCCTGTTTACAGGAAACATGGCCTGTGAGTGCTAACCACTGGCACTGGTACAGAATGAATTCAGTGCATGAACTGCCCTAGCCCACACAGTCTACACTTTCCCTGATAATTTTGGTGGCCGTGCACTGACAAGAGACTTTTCTTAAACCAGAGTTGGCTCCGGCAGCCCTGCCTCCAAAGCAGACCTCGCTGCAATGCAAAACTTAGTTTTTGCATTTACTCTTTCTCGCACTAAGTCCCTTCTCTTCTATAGTTACTATTCTAACACCACGCTGCAATGGATCACCACTCAAGTGAAATTTTGACAGAAGAGAAGTAAAAGGACCATATGTGGATTTGAACGCTAAACCTCTTGTTTATCAGGCTGTAGACACTTCCACTATACCACAAAGCCATCACAGCAATGTAGCTCAGCTCTTTAGCTCTAGAGGTTAAATGCCTTCCTGGCAGGCAACTCTATCTATAATGTCTGCTTCAGAGACAGACTTAACTCAGAGGCAGCCCTGACTCCAAGGCAACTTTGGTTTAAGAAAAGTGTCTCTTGCTACATATGAGTGCATCCTACCCAACCATCAGGCAAAAGGCATATCATGTCATAAAGAGCTGTTTTATGTTTGCTTGCACACATGTGCAAGAAACATAGTCACCTATCAGTTTTAAGTAGGTGTGCCACCTCTACTTCAATGCCCTGCTCCTTTCTGCAGGCAGCGGCTGCAGCGCACCAATGAATGTCTGAGCTGTCTATGACAGCCATTCGGATGCAGTGCCGTATAGTTCTGAGAAAACCACCACTACAATCAGTGGTGGTAACATGTGAGCAATTGGCATACTGCCCGTCCGGCAGGCAATTTACATACTGCCATTGGCAGTATGCGATTACCTACATGTCAACACTACATCTGTCATAGACAGTTCGCTTCCAATCCCCACAGATCCAGTCTCCCCAATGAACACCTAGGTAGCACGCTGGGAGTGCCACCTCAGCATGCTCATGCACTCCCTCCACTCCTGCACACTGTTGACCAATGGGGTGCCCAACCTCGGCTCCACTGCCCTGCCAAAGCAAACTTCAAGGTCCCACATTGTCTTTATAAAAAACAAAAACACCTAGAACAAAAAAAGGTCTCGATTACCTCTTGCCCTCCCCAACCTGTGCCCACCCTCTGTGTACCCCACCTCCCACACACCCTCTCACCCCTTGTTTACCTCCAGAGGCTGCGCGATGATCTTCAGGGGACGGGAACATGTCAGCACCCTTCAAAGCCGACCACAAACTGAAGAAATGCCAGTAAGCTGTATAATGACATAAAATGTTTTTTTTAAACTTTGAATATTTCAGTATTTTGTGGATTTTTACCATCCAACATGGGGGTCTTGATTTCACCTCATGAACTCATCCGCTGTCATTTTGTTATTCGATCCCAAAAGATGATTTCACAGTCATCATGGAACCACCTTTCAGGACTGAGTAATGAAATGACAGTGTCATAGTTCATGAGGTAGGCCACCCAAAACCCTATGTTGAAACTTTGGTGAAAAATTCCTAAAATGATTGTTTTATGAGCATGCATTGCTAAGTTCCTATGCATGCTCATAACTTTGAGAGTTTCACTATTTTCACTCCATATCAACATTGCTATTTACTAATATTACCTCCTTATGAGTAGTACAGTTGTCATTTTCACATCTTGCCCAAAATGTTTCGTGCTATGATGTATGCTGGGTCGGTGTGTGAAATAAATGTTTGGGACAGATTAAGAAAATCACAGTGACACTGTTCATGAGCAGAGGTCTTAAAATGGTTATGTTGAAAATTTGGTGACAGAAGTCCATAAATGACTGTGTTACAAGTGTGCATTGTGCAATTTCCACTAATCCACATAAGTTCACGAATTTATAATATTTCCAGTCCAGATTGTCAACACTGGCATTTTTCCACACCTCCTTATGAACAGTACAGCTGTCATTTTTCACACCCTGGCTGAAATGTGTTTTCGCACTTCCAGCACAGAAATGCATGTTCGCTGTGGGAAATCAGTGTTCGACAGATTAAGAAAATCACAGTGACACTGTTCATGAGCAGAGGTCCCAAAATGCCTGTGTTAACAATCTGCTATAAAAATCTCCAAACTAATTACATTATGGGTGTGTGCATTATGCAGTTTCTACACACACTTGTGACTTCACCAGTTTTTTATATTTTCACCCCAGATTTTCAGCATTGCCATTTTTTACACCTCCCCATAAACAGTACAGCTGTCATTTTTCACATCCTGTTCAAAATGTGTTTTCACACCTGTGGTGCCAAATGACGAGTCACTGTGCAACATCAGCTTCGCTAACAAACTGATATTTCCACCGTTCATGAGTGGGGTCACAAAACCCATGTTGAAAATTTGGAGGAAAATACCAATGAGCTCCGGGTGTTAGGGTTCGCCATAATGCCCCACCCTGCAGAGACTGTCAGGCATCAGGGGTGTGACTTTGGATTGCCGCCTCGTAATGCCTGCTGCCATTCCACTCCCACCCACACCCTGTAGCCAGTGACAGTTGAGTGTGCCTTGACTCTTCAGCCCCAAAGTTCACCCCATTCTCCTATATTGCACCCATCTCACTGTATTTCCTTGTGGAATGGGGTGAGCATAAGCCCAAAGACCCCAAAGGCACACCGTGACCTTAATCAGTGTCTGCAGGAATGAGGGTCATGATGAAAATGGCGTGAGCATTATGGCACGACCCAAAGGCACAGCTCAATGCCTGTCAGTCTCTGTAGGGTGGTAGTGGGGTTGACTTCAGTTCAATACTTCACTACCATTCCTATTATGCATCTCTAACTCCTATACTACCAATGCCAATGTCAGCAAGCAAACATTCGGCATTGAGAAATGCTTGTCTTTAACTGATATGCACATCAGATAGTCTGTCATCAGTTTCAGTGTCAATGTTTGGATTGGAGGTGTCTCTTTACAAACTGCTAAGTGCTCATTATCTTTGTTGACTCACATAGGAGCATACAAATGCTAGATGAAAATACCAAGGGTCCATTCTGTCATCTCCTTCCACCCATTATTGTTAGTATAAGACGTACTCATTTTATAGTAGACCCACTGAAACTGCTTTCCTCCTCTTCTCCTCTGGGAATTTGAGTCGTATTCCTTGTTACACTGTCCAGTCATCTGTGTTGATCTCTGAATTTTCTGGAAAACACAGGTTTCAGCAAAAACAGGACATGCTGGTTTATAGTCACCCATCTTTGGTACTCATGTAGCACTTGATATGGTAGCTTCATTTACCCCACAATCTTAGATGCACTTTTACAGCAGTACTGCTGCTGTGTCTGGCTTTATTTTACTATTGCTGCTGTTTTATTCCAGTCAAAATAGCAGCACTGGATCAGGAGTAAAGAAATACCACAAGAAGAGCACAAAACATTTTTAGAAATTGAAAAACTGCATCATGAATAGCAGGATAAAAAAATCTGAAAACCCAGGAAAACGCTCCTGAATGTAAGCCATTGTCCCACCTCCTTGTCAATGATTGCTGATTGGTGCAGCAAATGTGATTGATGCATTTTGCTCACTTGATGTCCTGATCAATTACAGACGTAATAAATTAGTCTGACTTTTTCTAAATTGCTTGACATGCTTATTACAGTACTTGAGTCGCTCTGCAGCTCCATCACAGAAAATATTTGCCTGCAAAAGCCAAATTAGCCACACACAAAACAGTTGAGGTAATCCTTATTAGTTCATTTATTTTATTTTTCTCTTTACTTCCAGGGACCAAAACTACTAACTCAACATTTTGGCCACATTCAGAATCTCATCGGACTTATAAGGTCCATCTAGGCTTTAATCAAAGTAATAAACATTGTGTAACTGTCAGTCTATTTCCAGCATTTGTTTCAGCAATAGAAAAATAACCAAAATAAAATCTCTAATCAGGTTTTCAAGACCATTTCTTTATTATAGATTTTGGGGTGTGTTTTTAAACAGTAAGACTTGTTTTTCTTTTCTTTATTTTAAAGAAAGAGTGAAACTTATACATGTGATTTATAAAAATGTTCTGTTTTGTTTAAGGATTTCTAAGCATGTCTAGCATCTGACTATTATGAAATACATTGACAAATATCTGAGCAATATATCTTGAAAGTAAGGAACAGTTTTGTATCTTGTAGTCTGAATAATATATGCTATTTATTGAAACTTCTGGTTAACATTGGTTTTAAATATGCTTAAAAAATTAGTCACTTGCAGGCCTTTACTTGTACATATGTATGTATGTATGTATTTCATTACAATGTTTATTATTTTGATTTAAAACTTAATGGGCCTTTATAATATCCTCATCAGTTCTAACTTATTGACAAAATGTCTTTATAACACATTGCTCAGGTACAGTAGTTTCTTGACACGTATAAATTTATTTAGGCAGGGTCTCGGATGGTTTTAAATTGGTCCCTTACTAAAATCTGGAGGGTTTATAAGATAAAGCATAAACATGTAAGGATGTTGAAATGTGTGATTATGATTTTTATTATGTTATGTGGAGACGTGCATCCAAATCCAGGGCCTATAACTCCTGAGCTGTTCTCTTGGAATATCTCCTGGAACCAGCTAAACCTGGCAGAGAAGGGTACACCTGGTGTGCTATGATAGGCTCTAACCTTACCTTGATTCAATTTAATGCTGGAAATATGTTGCCTAAAATGGATTTAATTAGCACCTGGATTATAGATCATAACCCTGATATAGCTGTTATCACAGAAACCTGGCTTGATAAGAGAAAGGAGGATGCCCTAGTAAATATCACTGGTTATAATTTTTGAGGCAGAACAGAAACAAGCAAGGTGGGAGCATATTGATATATGGGAATCTGACCTTTATTAACACCTATTGAAATAGACAGAGACCTAAATGGTCTGGAGGTCTTAGCCTATGAATTAAGTATACCTTACTATAAGAAAATGGTAATCGTGGTGATATATGGCCCCTAAAACTGACTCATCTCTTTCAACTGCCACCAGGTTTTCCTCTACGATTTAACAACTCACATGAAAATCCTGATGGCAGTGATTTTAATACCAGTTGGCGATCTAGTAACGACCTTCATCCATTGGTTGATCTCCAAATAAATCTGGGTCTTACTCAGCTGATCTGTGATCCTACCAGAATAAATATGGCAACCTCTGAGTCTTCCACAATTTTGATTTAATTTTACTAATTCCACCGAGAACATATTTTCCTGTGGCATTCACCCAGATGCTATATCCAACCATCAGTTCACTTTTTGTGCTAGAAGTAGACCTAAGAAATTAATAAGTACTAGAATAACAATGTGGTGTAGCTTTAAAAATGTTGATTACATAGATTTTATGTTAGATGGTATAGATTGGGATCAACTATTACTAATTCCTGAGAAGATGAGGCCTGGATTTATTTCAACATGAATTTATTTTAGTGTGTAATAAGCATGCTCCAATTATATCTAGGCAATTGAAACATAATAATGCCCCTGGTTTACTGTTGAGTTGAGAAAACAAAAACACACTAGAGACAAAGCTTGGGTCAAGCAAAAAATCAGGCAAAAGATTAGCCTGGGATAACTATAAAAGATCTCACAATTTATATGTGAAAGTGGTGAGGACTGTCACAAATGCACTCAACAGGTCAGGCCCTCTGCTCCACAGTGCCAACCTCAGAGCGCAATAGTGTGAACAGGTAACAGACAGAGTAACCCTCCTGTCTTGTTTTGTGTCCAAATCACCATTAGTCTCAAGTTCTGGGGGATTCAAACTGTGAACCTTATGCTAGCATGCCCAATGAACAGGCTCAGATAGATACCCTCTTCAGGGATTGCGGTACAATCTTTTGCCAGGGCACCAGCCAGGCTTCCAAATGAACCCTTTAACTCTATAAGAGACCTTAGGTATATTCTTACCTTTTCCCAGTTAGTAACACCATCAAGCCCTTCAAACAGCTGTCAGACTTAACCGTACATACATCACATGCAAAGAACTTTGAAGACACACCCAGGCAGTATCTTAAGAAAATGTACTTTACTAAAAGATGAAAAAAAATGAAAATGTAAACACAGAACAATATATCAAAGAGCTCACAATCACATAAAAGAACAAGGAAAATTACAAAGCAAACTCCTACCACAATACATTTAGATGTTTGCTATCTAAGGTATTGCCTCTGAATGCATTTTAAAGTTATATCAGAGAGTTGTGTCACTTAGAGTCCCAAGATGACAAGACCTGCATTTCAGACACAAGTATCAGTTTAAACTCTGTGTCTCCACAACCTTCTGTGAGTCATCTAGCTCCTCCTTTAGAATATAAAATTACAAAAAATATGATTTCTATCAGGAGGTATTTTAAATAAGGTGCCATCAGAAGAAAAAGACATTTCTATATATAACTCCTTAATTACACATGTTTCCTTTGAACTTAGCAATCCCACACTGGCACCAATGTGTTAAAAAGCTAACAGGAATCAGTCTAATGACGTCCTGTTTCTGAAGTCATGAAGTCACATTTGGTTTCACTTCAAAAAGCCTAGGCATGTCATAAAAGGTAATAAAATGCCATTCTGAAGGAAGTCCAGTTAATTAAATGGTTCCTGGTCAGTTTATATATCCTGTAGCTTCACTGAAACCTTGGGGCACCCATGGAAGCACAGGCTGTCTTATGTGAGACAATCACATACTATATTTTTATATTACAAATATCTTACCACGATCATAACCAATCAGGCCAAGCATCACAATCCTCCCCACCCAGATTTGAATTTGGGACTCTATCCTGCATGGGATGAGCTCCCAAGTTAGTTCATGCCTCATATTGACGCAACAAGCCATCTGCTTTCTGATTGGTTGCTCCAGCCCTATGTAAGATTGTCATGTCATACCTTGCAAGGCAAGACTCCATCTTATAATGTACCAATAGTTTTTCCCATTTGTGTAAGCCAAACAAGGGGTTGTGGTCAGTTTGTACCTCAAAATGCTGCTCATATAGTATGGCTCCTAATTTCTTTAGGGCCCACACTATGGCAAGACACTCTTTTCTACACAGTAGAGTAAGCCTGCTCCTGGGAAGTGCAATCTCACCAGGTACACTACAGAGTGATCTTTCCCTGGTTGAATGTCTGACTTAGTACTGCCTCAATACCCACGCCTGAGGTATCAGTCTGACTATAAAGGGTCTGCTATAGTCAGACTTGTGAACACAGGAGCACTGCACAGTGCCTCCTTCAGTCTGGAAAGGCTTTTTCACAGGCTGGTTCTCAGGTAATTTTCTTAAGCATCTTTTCTTTACCAGGTCAGATAGGGAGCAGCCAGGCACTGTAATTGGGTACACATATCCTATAGTACTCTGCTGTCCCTAGAAAACTCCTGACTGCTTCTGCATTTCCGGTCTGGGCCATGCCTTGATCTCCTCTATTTTATTTTTTAAATTACTTTGTTCTCCCACTCGCTGGATCCCCACTCTGTCGGGAGATGCACACACACAACCCACTTGCATGCAGCAGGGGACCCCATGGAGCAGTGGCTGTACTTCAGGTGGGTAAGGAGGTATTCAGAGCACCCCAAGAATTCAACTTTCATTGGGTCCTCTGGTGGTCAGGGCAGGCAGGATCCATTAGGATCTACTTCTAGCGCCTTCTTCTCGGTACTCCAGCGTGTTTCTCCTGTTCTAGAAGAGTGGCATGCACCCCGGACATGATGGTGTCACTGCCTCAACCCTCTTTTGTATGCACCAATGCTTGTTGTGCCTCTGGCTTCCGCCACAAGCCAGTCAAGTGCTAAGCTTGGATCCCCTCCCTCCCAGGAGGAGGAGGCTGTCCTCCGGATGCTCAATCCTTTCCTCCTGCCAACCCCGATGGCCCGGGCTTGTTACTGACCCCAGGTCACCAGTGTGCACGAGGTGTGGCGCCTAGTGCCTCAACCTTCAGCACCACTGGGCGATCACCTCTGTTTTACTTGGTTGGGACGGAGTTGTCTGCCCATAACATGCCCGAGTGCCACTTCAGCCATGGCCACCTGGCACTTCTCAGCTTTGACAGTGAGCCCAGCCTCTGTATCTGCCCAGCACTTCCCTAAGGTGGGACAGGTGCTCCTCCCAGCTGATACTAAAGATGGCAAAGTCATCCAGGTACACCACAGCGTACTCCTCAGCACCATTTATCACCTGGTTCACCAACCTTTGGAAAGTGGCTGCGCTTCTTCATTCAAAAGGCATTACTTTAAATTCAAATAAGCCTATCGGAGTGATGAAGGCCAACTCTCCCTAGTTCTGTCAGTTAATTCTACCTGTACCCCTTTGTCAGGTCAGTAGTCAAGGTATGTCGCCTCCCAACTTGTCCAGGAGTTCATCCGTCTGGGGCATCAGGTGGGTGTCTAACTCGTGACTGCATTCAGTCCATGATAGTCCACACAGAAATGAGTAGAGCCATCTGGCTTGGGCACAAGGACTACGGTAAGGCACAGGGGCTGTGGGATCTCTGGATTACCCTAATCCAGCATTTCTCCATCTCCTCCTAATGTCCTTTGGACAGCCTCTGACACCTGATATGCTGTCTGCTGTATGGGCATCTGTGTCCCTGTCTTCACATCAGCAGTGTCAGTGGCTCAGTAGGTAGTACACTCGCCTCTGAGACCGGAGATCAGAGGGCTGTGGGTTCAGTTCCCACATCTGGCACTTGGGTTAATATCCCAGTACTGACACTGTAGTGCAGCATGGGGTGCTGCACTTCTGAGGTGCCGTCTTCGGATGAGACATTAAACCGAGGTCCTATCTGCCTGGATTGGTGGTAGTTCAGGTGGATGTTAAAGATCCCATGGCACTTATTGAAAGAGTAGGGAATTTCCCTGGTGTCCTGGCTAAATTTCCCTCATTCACTAAAAATGTCACTAACAGCTTAATCTGGTTCAAGGTCAGTTGGCATGCATCTGTATCCCCCTCCCGGTCAGGCTCTGAAAATAGGCAGGATTTGTCTAGTGCAGGATTTCTCACACTTTGTCGTAGTGAGCCTCCCCAATCTTTGGAAAAGATCTTGAGCCTCCCTAATACAGAAATAATGCTGGGCCTCCCACAGTTAGAACAACTATCATACTTTGCACATTACAGGAAGAATACAATGGCGGCATTTGAGTAGTTGAGTTTATTCTCATTTTATTGACACTGTTATTCTCCTCTCTATAACCCGCCTCCCCAGGTTAGCCTACTCGCTCCACACTTGAGTTTTGGCCCTATTTACCCCTCATTGCAATACCTCCATAAATCAGACTGTTTTCTTTGTCAGTTTTACCTGCTTTTCAACACCTTCTCGGGGACCATTTTGCTCCTCCTGGCCTTGCTCCTAATATCTCTGCTTAGCCTTTGTATTTGTGCTTTTCTGCAGCCCGGTAATGGGTCAGTTGTTATCTTGTTGCTATTCATTTGTATTATTTTGCATTTTGTTTTGCACAGTTTCCAAGAATTGTATTTACCCCATTCAGCTTTCCCTCATGTCATACCAGGAAACAAATGTGTTGAGTGTGTTTTCCTGGTAACCATTTTGTACATAAATTCATATGCCATTATTTGCTTTCAGCTTGCTGCATCCTTTCACACAAAGCATCCAAAACTTGACATTTAAATATAGTACATTTTAAGGCTTGCTTGAGTCTCCCTGAATAGGTTGGGGCCTCCCTGGGGGTGGGCCTCACCATTTGAGAAACCCTGGTCTAGTGCACTTACCCGTCAACAAAAACTAAATAAATAATAAATAAAAACATCGTATGCTAAGGGAGTTAGTCCAGGCAGTGGGCAAAGTCTTCTAAAACCTCCTTTATTTGGCAGGATCTTGTGTCCTGGGGCCATTGAGGTGACAATTTTACTGCTCCACAGAGGACCCCTACTTGCTTTCTTCCAGCAAGTCCAGAAGGGGTCTCCTTCATCTGTCCTCTCCCCAGGACAACATACTGCAAACACCATGTCAGCCCTATTAGCATATGACTTCATCATGTTGACATGGTACATTCTTTCTGCATGTCTTCTGTCAGGTAACTCTATGATTTAGTTCACGTCATTTACCTTTCTGACTACTTTGTATGGTCCTGCCCACTCAGCCTGCAGCTTGTCTTTCTGGACTGGGATAAGGCCCATGACTTCCTGACCCACTGTGCAATGAGCTCTGGCTCTGTGGTCGTACCACACTTTTGTTTCTGTTGGGCAGCTGCCAGGTGGCTCTGGGCTGCCCCGCCAGCTCCTTCAGCCTTTTCCTAAGCCTCTGCGGACATAATCCACTATGGAGTGCCCTAGGTGGCGTGCTTGCCTTTCCAATCCTCCCAGATCAAGTCTAGGGGCCCACATACCCGGCGTCCATAAGGAGCCCAAGGGTAAATCCTGTTGACTCTTGGGGCACCTCCTGTATGCAAACAACAGGTGGGAAGGTATTCTCCAGTCCCTCCCATGCTGTTCAGCAAATACTTGGGCATTGACTTCAGGGTACCGTTAAATCTTTTCCACAAACCCATTGTGACGTGGGTGATAAGTGTCGTGCACCTCTGCACACCACACTTCTCCCACAAACATTTCATCAGGTCCGACATGAAGGAACCCCTCGATCGGTGATACCATCCTCATGGAAACCCAACACGGAGAAAATCCCAAGTAAAGCATCTGCCACTTTGTCTGTCCTCAGTGAGGACTGGGCAACTTCCTCTGGATACCAGGTGGCATAATCCACCACAGTCAGGATGAACATCTTCACGGAGGAGCTGGGGGTATATAAAGGCCCCACAATATCCATTCCCACCCTCTGGAATGGCTCCTCCACTATGTGCAAAGGAATTATGGCAGCTTGGATTTTCTTACCCACCTTCCCTATTTCTTGGCACGGTGACAGAACCTACAATACTCCTTCACCTGCTGGTTGAAGTCGGGCCAATAGAAATTCTGGGCCAACTGCTGCATAGTGTACATGATTCCCAGATGACCAGACAAGGGAATATCATGTGCAATCTTGAGCAACTGCTCACAGTACCCTGGGGAATGATAAGCTGCCTGCCTATCACCCCTCCCTCTGTCTTAGTATCCTGAGTATACATCAGTCCATTTTCCCAACAAACTTTATGTTTTCTACCACCTCCTTGTGTTCTGTCAGAGTCTGCCCAAGCTCTCAGCTTCTCTCTAGAGTCACTTTTCTGAGCAGCTGCAAACTCCTTACACATTCCCAAGGCACAGGGACACATCCCTTCAGTCTCTAAACTAGGGTCCATAGTACTAGAGTCAGGGCACTCAGGATCACTGTCATCCCTAACCCTCTGACAATGGGCCAGGGTCACCCCTCCTTCTTGGAGTAACCCTCCGTAGCTGTGTGGTTAACTGCAACTGGGAAATTTCTACCCCCTTTTCATTAGTCTCCATATCAGGAGACACAGGCTGGGAACCAGCCTCCCAGTGTTTTCTCCAATGGCTTCTATGGGGTCCAGGGAACTACAATTTTCCCTTGCCGCTTGACTATGGTAACTGCACACACATCCCGTTTGAGATTGTTGCCAAGGATAATGTCACCTGCTAAAGATTTGGCTACCCACCTGTTGCACAGTACCCCTGTTTCACCCCAGTCTAGGGAGCAGAACACTAGCGAGTGCAAGGTTGTTCCTCCCAGTGAAACCTTGTACAGTTACACATCTATTGGGTATGAGCTGACCAGGCTCTACCAGATCCCCTTTACCAATGTCAGGGATGCATCTGTGTCTCTTAACCCTTGTGTCTGTACACCATTCACAGTGACTGGGTGCATGTGTTCCTCATGTTCACAGGCATGTCCCAGGACACACAAACAACCCACTTTTCCTAGCCCCATTTTGTGATTATTTGTCCTTTTGGGACACTGTCAGGCAGTATACCCAGTTTCTTTACAACTCAACATTCGTTTCTTTCTCAGAAAATCTTTTCTTTGACCCCTGGAGCTAACTGGTTTCAGTGGGGGCAGTGAGGGTTTTAGCTGCCCTAAAGTGCGCTTTCCTTCTGCACTGCCACGCCCACCCCATTTGTTCTCAGAGCAGGTCTGCTCTTGGCATAGTGGTCCAAGAGTTCAGCAGTCTCATGCACTGTTTTGGGATCTCGGTCCTCCAGCCAGGTTTTCAGCTCTGCTGGGTATGCCCAAAAAACTGTTCTAACAATATAGCATTTTAAATTTTATCTGCAGAGTTTGCTTCAATTCCTTCCCACCTTTTAAATACTGACGTTGTTTCGTGGCTAGCTCCTTGTAGCTCATGTCAGGGCTTCTCCTGAGTTTACGTGAATTTAGCTCTGTATGCTTCTCTAGTTAAATCAAACTTTTTAAAAGTGCAGCTTTAGGTTTGCTGTAATCATTACTATCCTCATTGTCCATTTGACCCAATGCATCCCGAGGTTTCCCGGTGAGGTGCAGGGATAGCTGGAAGCTCCAGGACCCTCTAGGAATATGTGCCTGAATACAAACTTTTCAAAGGAATTTAAGAAGGCATCCATATCCCTCCCCTCTTTAAATTCAGCTATCAATTTTGAATTTAATTTGTAACCCAGTCCTGTAGTTCCAGTTTAACCCAAGCCACTTACCTGCTCTGGTGCTGGTGGTTGGAGTCATAGCTTCTCCAGTTCGTGTTGCCTCTGGTGCTCATGCTCCTCTGAGTCTGCTTCTCACTGTTCATGCTCAGCCTCCTGCCTTTCTCATTCAGCTTCTCACTATTCTCACTCCTCTTCTCCTCTGCAGCTCATTTCTCTGCGCTCCGCTTCTAAGCGTTCTCTGGTTCAGCCTCCCTCTGGAACTCCAGCTTCATTCTGGGCAACTCGGTCTGTAGCCTGATTGCTTCTGGCTCCAGAATGCTGGTGACCTTCCCTGCTGCTGTGGCCCTTGGCTTGCACTGACCCTGCTGTCCTTCTCACTGGATCTGGACACTGCACTGGCTGCTGGCCCTCCATGCCCAGGGTTTGGTCCTTTATAGTCACAGTCTATGACTCAATGCTCTGGGCATCTGCTGCCATCAGGGCATCAATGAGGTTCTGCTTGTTGGCTTCCCCTCATACTGGACTCCTCTGTCCTGGCACAACAGCCTCAAGTAGTCTGCAGTGTACCCACTGTAGTTGGAAGCCATCTTCTTCCTAACTACAGCTACTCTAACTTGCACTTTAGAAAAAATAAAACTGGTAGACACTTGACTGTAAGCAAAATGATTTAGTTCTGTTTCTTTTTAAAAATAAATTACTGCCTTATTTTGCAAGTGAGCTGTACAGTATTAAGCTGACACACTGAACAGTTAAAGTTTGTGTTACCAGATTTATCCACACCACTGCCAACCAAATCTGTCACAGACACACTCAGCAGGTCAGGCCCTCTGAGACAATCACATACTATATTTTTTATATTACAAATATCGTACCATAATCATAACCAGCTGGCCAAGCATCACAAGAATTACAAAACAATACTACTACAAAAACTTCTGGATATCAAATGTTCCCACAGCCAAAATACTTCTTAAGGACAATTAATTTTCCCTTGAAAGGCCAAGGTACTAGGGCCCCAAATGTATTTACAATTGATGGCCAGACAGTTCCCATGTCCCAATTAGCTGTAGATAAGTTTAACAAGTTTTTTAGTAAAATTGTATCAAAGCGTAAACAGGGGGACAGATATAGTACAGTCAGGTACAGATGGTGGTTTAATGCACAATTTCTCCTTTTGGAGATATCAGCACATAGGGCTCTGGTGGAGTTGTTAAAATTAATACATCTAAAGCCATTGGCCTGGATGGTATCCTCCAATTTATTGAAGTTTGCCTCTCCGGTGGTTGCACACCCTTTAGTATATTTATTCAACCTTTCTATTAAGACAGGAGAATTTCCCAATGCTTGGAAACAATCGAAGTTGTGCCTGTCTTCAAGGAGGCAATAAAACTGAGTTTGGCAACTATCGCCCTATTTCCCTCTTGCCTCAGGTTTCAAAAAATTTTGAAGAAAGGATTGTGGCTGCTCAGATTGTTGGACACCTGGAATCACAGAGCCTGTTGAGCGGTATGCAGTCAGGTCTTAGGAAATCATACATCACCATATTGACCCTGGTTAAGGTTACTGGGATATACAGGCGGCTCTGGATGGGAGGTCACCAGTAGGTGCGATTTTGTTGATTTATCAAAACGTTTGACTCTTTGAACCACGGTGTCCTCCTATCCAGAGCAGCCTCCTGGGGATAGTGGGGCCTAGCTTGCAGTGGCTTACTTACTATTTGATCGATAGAACTCAGATGGTCACCATGGGAGGTTGGACTTCAGGTGTTGTTTCTGTTGGATCGGGGTCCCCAGGGTTCCATTTTGGGCCCATTATTGTTTAATATTAGTGTTAATGGGTTAACATTTTCAAATTCAACTATTTTCTTCCACTTATACACTGATGATGCAATTATTTACACTTCAGAGCTTTCAAAAAGAAAATTCAAATTCAGTTACAGAAGGCTTTTAATGAGCGCAGATTATCTTTAGAAAGTAGTTTAGTCTTAAATCCCCAAAACATGCAGTCTCTGCTATTCTATCGATCCTTGACTGCTCAGGAAAATTTGATATTGAGGTTGGACACCCTGGAGGGATACTCGATCCAGCAGGTCCAGTTCTATAAATACCTGGGCCTATTTTTAACTCGATGAATCTCTCAACTGTGCGGTTCACATAAACAGCGTAAGCAATAAAATAAGGAAAAAGTGGATGCCTTGTATAGTGTTAGATACTGTATGAACCCTGAGGTAAGAGGGAAGGTTGTCAGGCATGATGATAATCCCCATGTTAAACTATGGGGATTGTATTTGTGCTAGTGCTAGAAACACTGACCTGGCGTAAGCTGGAGGTGTGCCAGGTAGATGAGCTTGATTTATTTTTGGGTGCCTCTATCTGACGTTTACAGTGTTTTTATTTAACAGCTTGGACTGGCTGAGACTTTCAGAATATAGACAGGGACACCTTCTTGCATTTATGTATAAGTGCTGGCTGGATACTTTACCCCATACATTGTTGCAGGGTAATACAATGGGATAAATTGAGCTCATTAAGAGCAGCCAATGCCCAGAGTTTGAAGTTCCCAAATGCAATCTAGAAATTGGTTGACATTCTGTTTTCTATAGGGGTTCCCTTGAGTGGAATAAAATATCAGCAAACGTTAAGATTAATAAGGGGAGCCTATCTTGGAAAGGAGTAAGTCTTGGTTTAGGAAGCTGGCCATTAGTTCTAGACAATGTTGTATGTATGGAAAAATGTTAGATTTGTTTATGATCACTACCTGCCTGTATCTTGAATCAGTGTCTTTGTAAATGGAGTATGTACATTTATTTATTTGTTGCCCAATGTTTATTGCTCATCTTTTACTGTACTGAATGACTGTATGATAACCTCTAGGACCTCGTTTAAATGAGCAATAGCTCAGTCGAGATTATCCTAATTCATATATCTTGTATGAATAAATATTGTTTACTTACTTACTATATAATTCCCTGATGAATCCCTGAATGTGTAAATGGCAGGTTCATAGTTTTAGTCCCTGGAAGTAGAAAGAAAAAGAAAAGAAATTAACTAATAAGGATTATCTGAACTGTTTTCTCACCTGGAGATTTCATACACTATTTATTTGGATGCTTTAGCATCGGTCAGCACAACTACTGATATTCATCATTTACAAACTCACTTTTGAGGGTACCAGTGGAACTCCTTGGTCTCTTTTGCTGTATGTAGGGCCACATATTTGAAGGGCAAGGTTAGTACTGTACAAATTCTCAGTCTAGCACTATTAAGATTGATGCATAAAAGCTGGCGTATTCATATGAGCATAGAGCACACTGTGAGTAATGCAATGTGTGTAAGAGTATACCCCAAGAGCACAGCTTAAAGCAAGGCACTAGGAGGTTTGTGCAGCACAAAGCACACCTTGCTGGCCAATGAAGGGTGTGACACTGCATAGAGAGGGAGACCAGATGGCCTAGGCACAGGTATCAGTTTAGCTGTGATACCAAACGTGTTATGCTAATGCACAATTGTGCTATATTCAGATGTCCCCAGACTGAGCCCATTACTCATTCAAAGAAGTAAGACATCATTCCCACCTCACTGTGTACCACGTTAGTCTCACTAACAAGGCTTTGCTCCTTGATTGTGAGGAGGCAGGGCCAGAGCTCACTGTCACCTGATGATATGGGAGTTGAGTGTAACACAATACTAAGAGCGCTGTATCAAAGGTACTTCTGTGCTCTGGTCAGAGTGCAGTTCGTGCCTTTGAATCATTTATAGTTGTCAGTACATGCATCTTCACTGTTGTACCATACCCCCACATCATGTGTTAATCAGAGGTTCTATGTCATGTGGCGATCACTGTTAGGGTGGTGTACATAGCCAAAAATAAAGTATGGCGATGTACACTTGTGACAACAACAGTGGCGATGGCACTCAAATGTATTGTATGTGGGGGTTGTGCCCTGCATTCCCTAACTAAAGAGTCTTGACTCCAGGGGTGCACGTTGAGGTAAACTTAGAAAATAAAAAGTCACGATCGCAAAATTACCACGCCGCCCAGACCCAAACCCTGCACCCTCCCTACTGCAGCCGCGATCCTCACCACTGTGCCACACGGGCTGGGGCCAGGCAGCCTACTGCTGCACTGCCTTCCACATACATTCCTCCACTTCTGTCCCTCTCTCGTGTGGTTCCTATTGCCCTCCTCACCCTTCCTCCTAGCCCCTCACTACTCCTATCCAGTAGCCTACAACACAGGTGCTCAGATTGAGTCACTGTTATTATGGTCGCTCAGTCTCAACTGCCCTGTTCACTGGCTATCCTAATCAGAACATGTAAAATTATGTTTCCGGCCTTCCAGTCTCGCAACCATCCCACCTGCAGTAGAGACTATCCCATAGCAACCTACTTCTGTGCATTGCTCTGTATTTCGAGCCTCAGAAGTAATATTCAGGTTGTGCGTCTTCACAGTTTGAGCACAAAGTGTGCAGAGCTACTGACTGTGCAGCACACGTATGCTCAAGATGTAGTGAGAAAGACATAATGTGTTGTAATTAGAAACTGAACCCCGATGCGCTTAATACCTTCTTTGTGCTGAGTTATAAATACATTAAAACCAATAAAATAAGTTATTTTCCCCTTTGAGAGAGCACAACAGAACACTATCATTAGCTACTTCTCATAGATGTGCTAATATAATCATTGATGCAGCCTATATTTCCCATAATAATCAGTGAATAACTGAGTATGCTGATTATGCTGCTGAGGAACAGGCTCACTTTTGGGATATCACTAACAGTTCTTCAACCCTCCCCCAACTCCTCATAGAGGAGGAGAATCCTAAAAAGTGGAACATTGGAAGTGTCTGGGCTTTGTGATGTGCCTTGCCTAGAAGAAGCTTCTGTTTCTTAAAAACATTTTAATGTTCAAATCATTTGTTTGACGTGTTTGTGAATCCCTTTAGTTACCAACATTTCATTCCTTTTACAGGATTAAGCCCTTCGTGGTACCTACAGCACGTGATTGTTAAAGACCTCCAGAGCTGTAAGAGCTATTTCTTCCTGGTAAATGGATGGCTGTCCTTAGACAAAGGGAGAAATGAAAAACGGTTGAAAAAGAAGTCTTTGCTGCAAGTTAGTGTTGTTTTTTTACCATCTCATGGAAAATGTCGCCTTTTTACTAGATCCTATGCTATTTAATTCACTTATTGTTGAATAGCTGTTTATGCTTTTCTAACTCTGGTGTAGCCCCCAAATCCATACACTGCAGGTAAGAACCAGTCTAGAACTGTATCATGTACTTTTGTCCTTGCTCAGCTCTTCTATTGTTGCCATAACGCACAGAAATACAGGATTTCTTGGCTGATAAGGACCGCTTGGTTCATCCAGTCTGTCCATTGTTTCACTGCCTGTATTGTCACTGCAGACCCTACTTGATTTCAGGCTCCCCCCATGTGTATTACTTCAGGACTCTGCTGCTGAAGGGGCTAAAAGACATCAATTCAGTTCTAAATGGCATTTTGCACCAGTGTGTGAAACAGAACCACCAAGTGATTTACTGATGTTACTACAAGGCCTGTAAATACGAACAGCAATAGAATGGAATGCAGTAAGTAAAACACAGCTTCTATAGGAAAAATTACTTACAGGGCTCAGTACCATTCTTCTTTAACAGCTTTTCAATTCCAGCACAAAAGGAGTACAGGTAGACGGTAACATGAGGGAACAGATGATGGTTATTACAGTTCATTAGTAGAGGACAGAGAGGTGGAGCAGTGTGGACAGAGAGAATAACTGGAGAACTGAGTTAGGAGACAGTAAGAAGAGGAGAGGGAGCAGGTAACAAGTGTTTAGGTAGAGGAAGGAAGGCAAACCCAAATTTAGCATGATGAAGACAATAAGGAGATGTCAGCCATCAAATGAGAGAAGAGTGGTTCAGCCTATGGTGAGCAGTAGTGGGTACAGGGAGGGTAGTCAAGGGCAAACGGCAGAAAGGATGTAGGAGAGAGCCAGGTGAACTCCTACTGCAGACGTGGAGCAGCACTCTATATCCCTTCTCGATAGTCAGGCGTCAGGAGGATCATTTTCACAATAATCCCATGACAGACAGTGGCGAATCCATAGTGGGTGAGGAGGGCAGCTATGCCCCATGAGACACTCAGTTTACTTGCTGATATCCTGCCCTTCCTAGCAGCAAATTTCCAAAGCATCCCAAATCCAGCCCCTGCACCCCTTATTGTGTAATCCTAGATCTGCTACTAGCCACAGGCTGGGAGGAGACTGGAAGGTTTATTCCAGTAAAGTGCACCCAAGTTTTATATATATCTGTATGTGCATACCTCTGGATTCATGTATTGTGTGTATATCTATCCATAGTCCAGTTTACGAGGTAGCCACTGATCCCATGCGATGCCCATACAAGGTAATAATCCATTTGTTCCATTTAACTCCCCACAGCGACTGCCCGGTGCCTGGCATTGGGTAACCAAGTAACTCCAATTTAGAAACACCAAAATATAGAATTTGTTGGCAGAAAAGGACTGTTTAGCCCATCAAGTGTGTCAAGATGTTCTCTGCCTAATCTGTCTCCTTAGACCCTGACAGATCTTTGGCAACCCCCGCTTTCTAATACACCCTGTGTCAATCCCATTCATGTTTGAAGCCCTCACCCACTAATATTACCTCCACCACTTCAGCTGGCAGTCTGGGCCAGGTATCTACCACCCTTTCAGTGCAGAAATATTTCTCACCGCTGTCTAAAATGCCCCTGCCCCACGGCCCTAGTGCTACTTCCCTCCTGCACCTTCATACCTACCTGACGTGGTTAACCACGGGATCATTGTCCTTGCTTCTCAGTCCCAACCCAGGTGGCAGAACTCATGAGACTTTATAAGTAGGCCAAACATTATGAGTAGGCCAATGTTTATGAGTAGATCAAAGTTCTGGTACAAGTCCATACACTTATAGTTAGCCTTTGTGTCCAGCAAGCTTTACTGTCACTGTCTCATTCAGGGCATGCCAATAGCAAATTATACAATGGCAACAATGGGGCTGGCAGGATAGCCTAGAGGTTAGAGTAACAAGCTATGAATGAGATTGGTACATCCAGCAGACAGACCTGGGTTTGATTCCCACAACTCCACTTGCATACTGTGTGAATCTAAGCAAGTCACTTAACCTCCCCATGCTCCCAGGGCACCCCTGAAAACAGGCACCTGTGCCTCGTGGCCTTACTTGGTTACCAAAATAACAAAAAAAAAAAAAAGCTTGCATCCTAATTGGTCAGTGGTATCTTCTACAGTGATGTTTACGAGCATAACATCACTGTGAAAATGTGCATCATATCTGTCTCCACCTTCACTGTAAGAAGGTCTTGCTTGATCACTAAAGATCAACTAAAAACTATTTTAAAATAATTTTTTTTATTCTGTATAAAAATAAGCCAATGTATGATGACAATAATGTACTTCGGGTGTGTACTATGGAGGAATATGGACCTCGGTCTTGCATGCACTCAGCCTGCAACCCCATGTCCAACCACCCAAGGTGTGACGTTATTCCAGCACAGCACACATCCTATTGCACACTGTTGCTTAATTAACAGTTAGCAGAAGAAGCAGAAAATGTTTAGAAACTCCGCATTGAAAAATGTAAATGCAGAAAAAGAATTTACATGAAGTCCAGTTTTACTTCAGTCCTTTATTTATTGAAACATTAAAGTAATCATGTCCCTGCATCCTGTAGCTCTGGTTAGCACTATCGTCACCTCCATCAACTGATTTTAATATCTGTACAGTTTTATGTCACTTCCTTTTGGTTTTATCTCCACACAGCCGATGAAGAGCTGAAGAAGTTTTCCTAATCTTCATAGCAGAACTGCAAAGAGGTTTTTCAGAAAAGCATATCTGGTTATCATTGTGGGATCGCCCTCCTCGCAGTCGATTCACCCGAGTTCAAAGAGCCACCTGTTGCATGTTGCTGATATTCCCCTTGGCTGTGCCAGTGTCGTGGTGGTATGGGGCAGTAGGTGATATAAACCAAGGGTAGGTAAACTAACATGGAGGTGGGATCGACATTGTTATTGCTCTGTGATCATCCAAATCAAGTCTAAAGGAATTAGTTCCAATTCTTTTAATAGATGGATGAGCTGGAATTCTTACCTGTCTATAACGGGAAGCTGTGGGAGCATGAGATGTATAGATCATTCCTTTATGGCTGGTGAGCTAATAAGGAAGCCACTGAGCGAGAGGCAGTGCTGTGAGACTTTATGAATTTTACCACGACCAAGCTTTGTAAAATGCAGGAAATGTGTGAGGAAAGTCCCCTTGACATGAAGTGGGCCATGTGACATTTGGGGATTTGGTGACTACCCTCCCCATTTCACCCTAATCTCCAGACTGTAAAATGTGTCCAGCTGTCACTTTCTTGCTTCTCAGTAGTGCTTAGTGCAAACTGATCAGTGCTTCCTTCCTTGGTGGGGTGGACACCAACTAAATGATCATTGAGCCTCTCCTCAGTGCCAGCAGGAGAGGGGGATGCATGTGTAAACTGTGATTCTCCCTCCTCCCCGTATATTTAAAAATAAACATCTTTGGTTCACAGCAATATGGGACCCTGTCAAATGCAGCCCCCAACCACCACCACCACCATGTGTTCTGGTAAGTTCCGGGAGTTGGCATAAGCAGTGGCACAGCAATGGCATTTTGCAGTCGATAGCAGGAAGTTTAATGAAGTCATGGTTTAAAGCGAGGCTTACATGAACACATCCTTTGTGATTGGATGCCCTTAGATAAGGCCTGCCCCTGACTAGTGTACTATTACCTATAATTCTGCCACACCATGCCACAAAAGTGTGTTATCCCTCATGGAGAGCATCATGTGTTAGGCATCATGCACTGACTTCAGCCACCCATGTTTAGGTGTAAGATGAGCATGTTCCATTGTTCCATGCACACACATGTACAAACACATGCTGTACCAGTCTTTCACCGTACACTGCAAGAGGATGTAAACTTAGAATTTCTTTTGATTATATATGGAAATACGTATTTGAAAATGTGGGCATATCAGCAGTTGTTCAATCTCCCACCAAACTATTTTTATGCTTCCATTGAAATAATGTTTTCTCCTATTTCAGCATATAACACACAGCACACTGACAAATCCTCTTATTCTAGACTTCCGCTCAATTGATGTCACTGGGGTATGAAATTGTCCAGTAATTACAAAGGGACTGTCAGGCAGGAAAAGGCAACCAGGAAGCTAAAAAGGGGGTGGGAGCAATATAATTTCAATGGACACACAAGCAGTTTTGTAGCATAAGTCAACAGATATGCAGATTTTCCCATAAATAATAAAAGAGGCTGGATTTATGTCCCCTTCAAGAGTACTTATTAGTCATGTAAAGGCCCAGTAGTAATGTAACACACTCTCATGCAGGCAATACAAGTTTGGGAGTGAGCATGGGGCGACAGTAACTGGGCAGCTGGAGGTCAGGGGCGCTGCTGAGGCAGAATTTGGGAGGGTGGCCCTGTGTTTCTCAGTCACACTTACCCCTGCAGTGGGTCAAGGGAGGTGCACCTTACCGCGTAAATAGGCTGTAGCTTGCAGGACCACCATTGGGTATGGTGCAATGAGAGAGGTAGGGGATCAAAGAAACAGAGAAAAACTCTGCAGCTATCTAAATAACAGTCCCTGGCACTCTCTGTTCCCACATGATAATGACCCCTGCTGGGATAGTGGCTGCCAAGGCTTGAAAGGTCACTGGGAAAGTACTTGTAGCCCAGTGAGACTGGTAACAGAGGAGAAACATTGTAACTAAAAAAAAAATCACAGCAGTTAACAAATGTTTTGGCCACATATATTTTGTTTTATGGAGTCATAAAATAAAGGGGTGCTGTTTTACACCCATGTAGCAAAATGAGGATTAGTAAATTAGTTTATAGAAGTAGTTATGTGCTTCTGTAGTAGTCAGGGTCAAATCCACAATGTAGTTTTTCAATAATAGTTTATGTACCACACCAGTGATGAATAAACAGGTAAATAAATTAAGCTATTGTGGGATAAATATTTATTTTCACTGTCAGATACCTTTGACTCCAACAATTTTGGAAAGCTTACCAGATAAATCCCTATTCAGTTTATGGTCAGCAGTTGTTCCAGAACCATTTTGTTCCACACTGGTGGTAACTTCAGGTTAATGTTCTTTTGCAGTATAAGTGGGATGTCTAAGTTGCAATAGATAAAACCTGTCTAATTTTGCTCTGGTTTGAACCGCATAACATATCTCATCTACATTTTATGCTGTGAATACTGTAGTTTAACAGCAGCTTCAGTAGTTTCTGTAGTTAAAGAATCCTTCTTTTACATACCTTAGCACCTCAGTCATTGAGTGAAACCATCCTTAATGTCTATTTTTTATAGTTGCCAACTTGTAGTATATTCCCCAAAGTCCTCATTTGCAGGATTATAGGGTGATTTACTCCTGTATCATCTTTTTCTTGGCTGGTATATTTACTGTGTACCTCTATGTGAATTAACTGAATCTTGTTGTGTATTTTGGACAATAAAAATCATTTTGAAAAGAACATGTTATTTCCACTTAGAGTCTGGAAACAGAACACAAAGAACAATGGGCCAGATAGAGAGTTTAGAATGGAAAGAAATGGCAGTTTTAAGCTAAAACAAGGTAAAACAGTAACAGCATGTTAACAATAGTGAGGTGTGTATCACACATAATGAGTTACAGTAGAATAACACATTTATCTCCACTCAAGTGGGGAAGACATTCACAGCTTAACGTTATTCAGGAACACCAAGAGATGTCCTACATGGAGAGGATTGAGGACCTCAACATGTATATAGTGGAGACCAGGAGGGAGAGGGGGACGGATTGAAATGTACAAGTCCCATAATGTGATAAACAAGGTAGACACCAAGAAAACTGTTCATATCGAGTGGAAGCTGAGGCTCGGGGCTTAAAAGAAGCTGACAGGAGGGAGTTTCAGGAAGGATACCAGAGAACATTTCTTTATGGAGAGGATGGTGGATAGCTAAAAAGGCTGCTGAAGGAGTTGATCTGCACCAAATTAGTGGAGGGATTCGAGCAAGGGTGGAACAGACACATGGGGCTGGGAGGATGGCAGTGGGGATGACATGTGGGGAGGGAATGAGTGACCAGCAGGGCATTCACATCATACTATACTTCAGGTAGGGCTGGGCAGATGAGGATGGGCAGCGGCTTTTTCTGCTGTCAATGTCTATGTTTCTATAACTAATTCATGGCTTTGCCACTCATGGGTCATAGGTCTTCCCACTCACCAGTGAAGATAAATGTGTTACACCACCCAACCCATTCCGTAGTCTTTATTTATGCAACACCTCTGAGTATATTAAAGGGCAGATATCAGTGATATTTTTCCTTCCCTGGGACCTTAGTGAGAATATCACAGTATTCTCAGTCTAGGTCCCCAGGAACAAAACTATTCCCACTGTAGGTGACTATTGGTTGAGCCAGCAGTGTGAGCAGCACAGTCAGAATGCAGCTGCTCACTTGCATGACAGCGTGTGCTGTCAGGTTTCATTTTCTTGGCTCCTCAACCAAACACTTTCACTTTCTCCCTGATTTCCCACACTCTTAAAAGCTCTTCAAAAGTGTTTAACTGAACACAACACACTGTATTTTGAAACTAATTCTGTTCCTGTGCCTCCCAAAGCAACACCCAACCACATTCTGTGTTCTTACCTCCCTCCCCATACCCGAGAAGCACCCCCATTTGCAACCACTACTCCAGCATCCTGAATGCCGCCAACAAGTGCTCCTTCCCTGACCTCTCCATAGCATACAATTGCTCCCTTCTCTGGCCCCCAACTGCTATCACAGAGCCCACAACATGAAATGCCTGATAAGCACACATGCATCGTGTCGCGTCGCGTCCAAACACTCAGCAGTCAATCAGCCATCCAAAAATCACACTTGGAAAAACAAATTAAAAGAAAAAATGGCACAGTATCAAGCAAACACAAAGTAAGTTGAATATGCCATGGCCTTTACCTGAATATCACTATTTCTTTTTGCAGTTTGACCTTTGACGCCACTCATGGCTTGCTGCTCGTGATGTCATAAGGTCAAACTGCACTCAAGAGAACTATCAGTGATGTTTCCGACAGGGCCATGGCATATTCTTTATGGAACTACCACGGAATTACTAAATGAAAGAAGAGTTCTATGTGATCCTAATACTTTGTCTCTACAAAGAAGTGCGGAGTAATTGAATGGAGGAGACCGACACAGCCATAAGTGGGATTAAAGAATTTGAAACCAATCTCAGAGGAATTGTTAATCTCCTTAACTGGTGGGGATCAATTAAGCACTGAACACCTGATGTACAGTCGTGCTGGCATAGCATTCTTATGAATATCACGAACATATGAAATTTGCCAGCAGATAAAGGCCTAGAGGTCTATCAAGTCTGCTCGAATGTGCAGCTAGTACCCATTATTCTGCAGCTGCCCCTCCTTTCCACCCTTCCCCATCATTGACCCTCCCCTTGTCCTGCCCCATCCCCTTTGAAACGGTCCACTGTTCTACTGATACTACTCCTGCAGGAAACTCATTCCACCTAGCCACCACCCGCTCCTAAAAAGTGTTTCTCATCTCCCTCCTGAACCTTCCTCTCTCAGTCTCATATCATGGCCCCTGGTGTCCCTCCCTCCCTTACTTTGAACAGCCCCTCTGTACCTGTCTTATTTAATCCTTTCATGTACTTAAAGGTTTCAATCATGTCCCCCCGTCCTCCTCTCCTCCAGTGAGTACATGTTCAACTCCCTAGCCTCCTCTCATATGATAAATCCCCCAGCCCTTGATCATCTTTTGTCACCCTGCGCTGCACCTCCTCCAGTAACTTAATGTCCCTCTTCAGATAGGGCGCCAGTACTGCACGCAGTACTCCAGGTGCGGTCTAACTAATGACCTATACAGAGGCAGAATCACCTCCTCTCTCCTCCAGGATATACCCCTTGCAATACAACCCAGCATTTTGTTGGCTTTGCAGCTGTCTTCCTACATTGTGCCGAGTTGTTCCATTGACCCTGTAATGAGCACCCCAGATCCTTCTCCTCCTCCTCTGTCTGGGCTAGCTGCACTCCCCAGCTGGTAACTCCTCCTTGGGTTCTTCATCCCAAATGCAGCCTTGCACTTTTGGCATTAAACCCCAGTTGCCAGGTGTCTGACCAGGTTTCAAGCTTTGCCAGATCATCCTGCAACCCCTGCCATCCTCCTAGGACATCCACCACTGCTCCTACCTTGGTATCATCACCAAACAGACTGATCTTGCTCTTGATGTCCAATGATATGTCTGCAATGAATATCCCAAACAACACTGGTCCCAACACGAGCCCTGTGGAACACCGCTCGTCACTACCCTTGGTGTGAGAGCTCCCCACCCACCACCACCTCTGCTGCCTTCCCTGAAGCCAATTCCCCACCCATCTCACCAGCTTTGTACCTGCCCTGTGCCTACTAACACTTCTCAGCCTACCATGCGCACCGAGTCAAATGCCTTACTGAAGTCCAGATACAGGACATCCACTGCATGACCCTGTCAAGTTGCCTAGTTACCCAGTCATAGAACTCCACCAGGTTGGTTTGGCAGGATCTGCCCCATATGAAGCCATGCTGCCTGCTTTCCTGTAGTCCTTTGCCCCTAGGAGGCCACCAGCCTTCCTTCAGGATAGTCTCCATTAGCTTACCCACGATGTGAGGCTCACTGGTCTGTAGTTTCAAGTTTATCCTTGGGGCCACTCTTGTGGAGAGGCACCACATGAGCCATCCTCCAGTCCTGAGGCACACACCCAATGTAGTGAGGCATTAAATAGGTCTGCCAAAGGTCCTGCAAGGATCTCTGCCAGCTCCTTCAGTACCCTGGGGTGGATGCCATCTGGGCCTGGCGCCTTATCCACCCTCAGTGCCTTCAAACCCTCCAGAACTCTGCCCTCTATGATTTCCCCATCTGTCACCCCCCGTTTCTGCCATTTCTCCCTTTGGGTGGTCACCCCCTCTTCTCTTAGTAAATACTGAGCAGAAGTACTCATTTAGTGCTTCTGCCTTATCATCTTCCTACTTCCACCCAACCTCCTTCTAATCCTTACTATGGTCATACAACTCCTTTTTCTCCTGATGTACCTAAAGTCCTTCTCCCCTTCTTAATGCCTTGTGCCAGCCTGAGTTCCGTAGATGCCTTGGCTCCCTTACTGCCTCTGTCACCTCCTTGATTCAGTCAAGTACTCCTCCTGTCCTCCCCTTTCCTGTTTTCTTGTACTTCCTAAAGGCAGCTCTGTTCCTCCTTACCTTTCCATGATCTCCTTGCTCAACCAGCTTGGTTTCTAGCCCTAGCCTTCTTGCTCTGGGCATTGCAGCAGGTTTTGGTTGCCTCCACTATCCCCAGCTTTATGAGCTCCCTCCTCTGGTTAGTGTCCATACTAGATTGAATTCTGGCCAGGTACCCTTTACCACTTCCCTATCCTCCCAAAGTCTGCCCTCCTGAAGTCCAGCACTCTTGTGCCAGATTCCACTCCTTCCTTGCCCATATCCAATGTGAGCCATACTGGTGGTGGTCACTCCTGACAGCAGTTCTTCCACTGTAAGTTCTCTCACAAAATCCCATTTGCCAGCACAAGGTCAAGGGTATTCCCTAACCTGGTTGTTTCACTGACCATTTGCAGCAGGAAGCTGTCCTGGAAGGCATCCAGCAGTACCTGCTCCCTTCTGTTCCTGGTTGTTGGGGTACACCAGTCCACTCCTGGCATGTTGAAGTCCCCACAATCACCACACTGCCCTTCTCACAGGTCCTCCTGATCTGTCCCGCTAGTTCCTGTCTAACTCCTCCATCGGAGATGGCGGCCTGTACATCACTCCCATTCTATGAATCCTATTCTTGGAATCCTGGATTTGCATCCAAATTGACTCATACTCCCTCCTCCCTTCCTCCCTTACACACTTCGGTCCTTCCTTCACATATAGTGCCACACCCTCCTTTCCCAATCACCCTGTCCCTCTAAATAACCTGTACCCTGGTACAGACAGGTCCCAGTCATTGTATTGGGTGGCCCATGTTTCTGTGATGGTTGCAATGTCCACCTCTCCCTCTGCCATGAACACCTGTAACTCTGCAGTTTTCCTCCCATGACTCCCTAGCAGTAAGGGTAACCACTTTCCACCCTCCCCCATCCTGCCCTCCTTTACTAGCATCACCAATAGTATTTGCCATTTGTCCTTTGTCACTGTTATGGGGGTAAGCTTATATGGTTTCCCAACCTGTGGTCTCTGCATGTCTCTTGCCCAGTTGCCACCCCGCTCCTAGTTTAAATTCCTACTTCCTCTGTGTACTCCTCCATCCTCTGTTTCAACACTTTCTTTCCCTCCTCACTCAAGTGTAGTCTGTCCTTAGCATAGAGACTACTGTCCTCTCCAGGTCCCTCCTCACCCCACAACAGCCCATACCCTTTAGCACAACACCAAGTTCTTAGCCATCCATTAAATTCCTCTATTCTCAGCTTTCTTGTTGTGCTTGCCTTGGGCATTGGAAGTATCTCTGAAAAGATACTGATCTTCCTGCCCCTCACATAATTGTCCTAGTTCCTCAAACCTCCTCTGGACTATATCTACTGTCTTGTCAGCCAGGTCGTTCATCCCAAGATGTATAATTAAATGAGGCTTGTTCCTACCCCTTCTAGCATATTTCAGAACAGATTGTCCCACCCTTTCGCTGTCGTTCCTGGCATGGCCTCCACCCAAATGCGACTATGCCTCTCCCCTTGCTACCCCACACTGCCTCCTCTTAGTATTGAGGTCCCCAGCACAAGATTCCACCACTCTTACTCCTGCTTGCTTCCATTCATCTCCTCTCATTTCCAGCTCCTCTTCTTCCTCCTGCACATTGTTTCCCTTTTGCCCCTGTTGCAATTCTCCCAGCAGAACTTCCCTTTCTCTGGTTTGGTCCAGGCATTTATCAATTATTCCTCTAATTTCATCATTTCCCTCCTCCACCTTCTTCCTCTCTGCTGATGCAAAACTATTTTCTGAAGACCCTTTACAAATGCCCGCTCTCTCTCTTCATAGTAACCTGTTCTCTCCTTTCCACTCCATGACTTTCGCCACTTCTTCACCTCCCTCACAAGTCCCTATCTCCTCCTTCATTTGTCTTTTTGTCTCCCTGACCTGGTTTCTCTGACAATCGTTTTTCCTGGCCTAGGCCCCTTGTCCCTGCTTCCTTCTTCTGACCCTCTCCTCACCACTGTTGGCTTAAATCGCCTCTCTCATCTCCCATTCTTCCTCCTCCAGTATTGGGCTAAACCCACCCCAGTCTGCCTTGCCTGTCTTAGTTCCTCCTGCAGACCCTCAATTCAAACATTCTTGCATTGCCAGCCCACATCGCTCTGCTCGCTGATGTCACCACATGAGACCAGTTCACTGGTGGCTTCACAGCCCCACTCTGATCCTTTCTGTGAGTGCAGATAAACACACAGAGATGGGGCAGTCTGTGGGTGGAGCTGGGCCTGTGACCAGCTTCCAATCAGAAGATCATGTCAGCCAGCCACTAGATCCCCTACTCCATTCTAGCTGGGGATGGTGGGATGTGGCAATCTGCTTGGACTGTCATATCCCTTTTACAATGAGATACAATACTTAAAAAAATAATAATACAACATAGTCACTTCCCCAGAGCTCTATGCCATTTCAGAGCTGGAGGATAACGACTGGGGTTCCATTCAGGACCCTGAGGCACACTGGTGGCCAGGGCAGATGGAGCACAGAACAGTTGCGGCATGTGTTGGAGCCCCATACTGTTCAAATCCTCCCTGAGCCCAAAGCCAGACATAACTGGCTTTGGGGATATCTATGGAGCACAGTGGGACAGCAGCTTGCTCTCCAATGCGCCCAGCTGCTTTGCCCATTGGTGACTTCCAGGTCATGGTGGCCCTTTCCACAGGTGTGTAGGGGATATCAGGGATGCTGTGGCATGTTCTGTATGTGTGAGGTGGCACTCTGCTGCATTTAAATGCCTTCCACACCAGAAGATGGCACTGTGAATCAGGCCTGAAGGGATGACTAGGGATTGGCTTTCTGTCAGTTAATCTAAACCTAAGTTGATCATGAGGTAAGAGGAAAGCCACCTGTCTTGTTCTCCAGGGTTAGTCAACAACCAGAGTACCTTAATGAACTCAAATTTCACTTTCTTGTGCATTATTTTTTTTATAATGTACATTTTAATTTGTTTTATTCTACAGGAGGCTTTCTAGCAGTTAACAAAAGCCCTTTAGAAGGCATCTCAGCCAATAAGGTTGCTCCATTCTGTGTCATTGTTTTATAACATTGTATTAGTGCTACAGATTGGAGCTCTGCATGGTACTTTAGAGACTCTTATGAGTTGTATTTAATTAGCTGCAGTTACTGACAAATTTTTCCTTCCCTTTCTAGCAATATTCCAGTATCATACTTGGTGCCCATCAGTGGGGAGACTGTCAGTTGGCTTGGTGTCCAGTGCTCTTGTGTACCTCTGTACTTGGTAGCCTTAGTACTCTTCCGTATGGCACGCAGCAAGGTAAGAAGGTAGAGAGACCTTGAGGAGTGGACATTGTCATTTATACAGAACACCATCCCAAATCCTCATTTGCGAAACTTTACGTAAAAATGATGTTCACTCATCCCTTCCACAACACACACACACACACTCTCTGTTCCTGGCTACATTCTCTTCTTTCCTCTGGTTACATCCTCAGGCAGCCACCCTTCAGGACACTGACCCATGCCCTACAAACTCTATCCAGACCAGCACCCCCACAGAGCAGCCTGCAGTACCCACTTCCCCATGCAGCCTGGGTGTGGCTGGTAGAGAAACCTAAGCCTAATACTCTGCATTGAAATAAGACTTCTGTGGGCCAAGCTGACTTCTTGTATCATCTTCCTAAGCTCTAGTCCTCTCTTCCCCTGTCTATCCACTCAGCCTTGTCCTCCCTCAGCTCCCTTCTGTGTGACTTTTCCTCTGGCAACTGTTCCTGACCTCCTACCCTTGTGTTCCTCTCTCTGTTTTGTTGATGCTCCTTCTACACCCCCTCCCCACTGGTTGTGAGCATTTTCTAACCACCCTAAGCTACCATCTGTCTGCCTCTAAACTGTTCCAAACCAGTTATTCACATCTAGTGACACTTTTGCTTCTGTACCTTCTTAACTGCACTGGCATTAATAACCCTCACATCTTGCAGGCTTGGTGGTAGCAATGTACTCCTTACCCGGTGTTTGCTACCAGTACTGGATTGCACTTCTACCTTAATTTCCATTGTTTACATCTTTATTTTGTCTGTCCTGACTACCTACCTCATTGTGATGGCACAACTGTAATGTATGTTACCTTTATTTTTATTGTAATGTGTCTTAGTTGTGTTGTGTTGCATTTTATTTTTATTCTATTACACTTTACTGTATGTTATTTTGACTTGCACATCTTGTATTGTTTACTCCCCATCCCCATGCCCCCAGGATACATCTGGAAATGAGCTGTTTTCAGCTCAGTATGTCAATAAAACACATTAAATACATTAATAAATAAGATCATGATAATATAATCTCAGTAGACTACCTGCTTAACCTACCTGTGCTGAACAGGAGGAAGAACGGACACCACCAACCTCATTTTATATGTCACATGGGAATACATAGAGCTGAGTCTTCAGAGGATTGAAATACAGAGCTAAGATACTGGCTCAGGTGTTTTCAAGCTGTAAAGAGGAACATTTGTCCATTCTTTCAGGGTCTCCTCAGTATTGTGAGAGTAACAGTCAATACCAAATATGTCTGCAAGAGGGAATGTTATTGAGTCAGTGTGCTCTACCAGTTACAGCACTGACATGTGAACACAGATCACAGGTTCAACCTCACCAGAGACAATATCTCACTGTGTGACCATGAGCAAGTCATTTAACCACTCAGTGCTCCAGTCTGCCCAGCTGTGTAAATGGGTAAAGTAGGACCCCACCTGGAATTAGATATTGCATCTCAGCCTGGCTATGCTGGATAAGCAAGTTGGAGAAAACATTAAAAAGGAGAGTGCCTAATATATATTAGTGGCCATTGACAGACAGGTCCTGTCAGTGTTGTGAAGATCAATGAGGAGGGAATCCACATTGAGAAACTTAAGTGACCTCAACCAGATACATTTTGAAGAGAACAGAGGTGGCAGATTTTGCAGACACATTATACTTTTGCAGATACTGTGATCACTCAAAGCATCCAGGAGGTTACCAGTGGCAATGATACAGTGGGTGTGGGAAAAGAGGACCCAACTGTTAGTGAGTTGTTCAAGGAGCAGAGATTGAGACATGTAGGCTCAGTTATGAGCTGAGTGAGGGTGAGGGATTTGAGTTTTAAATGGCAAATTTGGCAGAAGGAGGGGCTAAATGATGTTGAAATCACCCAAAGGAAGCAGTTCCCCAGAAGAGAAAGAGAGACTAATGAGTTTATAGCTTCATATAGCAAAGTGGGATTGGCTTCAGGAGGGCATAGACCCTGCCAACAAAATTAGGGATGAAAAGGGGAGCGATAGCCTGTATAGCATGAGGAGGGACAGTGGCTCTGGATACATTGTCACAGGCAAGACTGGGACAAACATAGCAACACTGCCACCATGCTTACTACAATCCTGTCGGTAGAGCCCTTTTGTCAGCAGAAATGACATCACAAACATTTATCCTAGCTAAGAGCCATGATTCAGTGAGCCATTAAAAGACAATGATTACACAATCTTTGGGTTCTGTGTAGTTGGAGAAAACACATATTTAGAGTACCACAGAATGTTATATTGATGAAGTAGACTTCATTTGGGGTAACTGTTGGGAGTGGAGTTTAGGACACTGTAGATAAAGGTGCATCAAGTGATCTCTCCTAAAATGAGCTCTCTCAGTACAAATTGTTTCATAAATGATGAAGCATCCCTTGAGATGGATGGCTCTGGGAAAGGCAAACAACTGGAACTATAAAATACAATAGAAACTTAAAATGGGATTTACTATAACTCTGAATATACTGTACTCTTCTGTTTCAGGCCTCAGTCCGTCCTCCTTTAATCAGCTTGACCAGAGTCAGTAGAAATCGACGACTACATGGACACTTCAACCCTGGGTAGTTCTTTTTAACATTCGCTGGACTCCCTGGAGAGGTAAACAATCAGTGAGACGTCTCCTATTCCAACAAATCATATTTATAAGGGCTGAGTGGTGAATAGCAAACTCAGAATTTAATCATTTTTCTATTTCTCATTGTGTAGGCTTTATCTGAACAGTCCAAATCAGATCTCATTCTAGGAGATGCAAAGAGGCAAGTATGCCAATGTTATCATGTTTTATTTTGCAAGACTGATTTGTATATTTTCATAAAATGTACTGTTCCTAAATCTTTGTTGTTAAATAATAACCCCATGGAGGAACTAATAACTAGCTTTATCCTAAATTAAAGCAGGTGAACAACAAAAATATTTTTCAAAAAGCTAGTTTCAGCTACAAATAATATTAGCATACCTGTCAAATCTACTCTTCTAGGTACCTCATGTGCTGCACAAGAGTTTGTTTTAATGTTCTCAGTCCTAACCCTTGCCAGGTATACAGTGCTATTTCTAAGCCAAACATGGCAACCATCTTTTATTCTTGAGGAAAACCACATTAAAACATTTCTAAAACATTTGCATTTTGGTGGAACTGGCCTGCAGCCACAATTATACATACTGGGCCTTCTTCTTGCCTGTCCCCACTCGTGCATCAGCAGCAATGCTGGCTTCTAGGGGTAGGGATTGAGGCCAAAAGTTTCATATTACAGTGCTGGAGAACAGCAGCGGTGCCTACCTACCACTGTGGTTGGCGTCTGTCACAAACTTTGCTATCCTGGACAGGGTGTCCCATTTTGCCAAAAATACTCACAAGATATCAGCAATTATGGGCCCCCTTGATGCTCCCGCTATGCCATAGTGGACCCCACCTGAAGGATGTGCTCATGTCAGGCCTTCAGTTATGCAGAACTCCCGGATTGCTGAAGCACAAGAGGTACCCATTGTTTTCTCTCTGCTGATGGACAAGAATCCTCGACAGGCTTGCTGCTGTGTGTTTAAATGCCCTTACATATTACTATTTTAAACTACAGTACATACCTTTTGAATGAATACACCGTCAGGATGTTCCCTGGATTATGTACCCTTCCTGATTGTATATTGCTGCCAAATTCATTATAACATTACTGCTAGAGTATATTGTTGTACCGTTCTGAAAATATTCTTTAATAAGAATTAGATGCGGGAAAAAGAAATTTTTGGTGGAGCGTGAAAAATGTACCACCAAATAATACTTAAAGATGCCTGGGATTTTTATATTGATGAAAAGGAAGAGTCACATTTTTGCCCAGTTTTATTTTACTGCTGCTTTAAACAAATTGGTAAAGTGTCACGCATGGAGGGCCTAATTCTAAACATAAAACAAAGTGCCATAAAACACAGTAACTGCAGTAGCCAGGTCATATTCAGTGACCAAATCCCCGGCCCAGAATGCTGTTAGGAGTTTCCATAATGTTCTCATGACCAGATGCCAGATATACAGCACAACAGTGTAAATTATAAAGCAAGGAGTGAAGAGGGATGCAAATTCCCATGGCTGGAAATTCTGTTAGGGAGTTTTCAGCCAGCAGTACAATACAAGCCACATAGCGGGACACAGATAAGAGGCGTCCGCTTAAGCGGACGTTCTAGCAGGAACCAGATGTGCTCAGTGCAGAGTGCTTGCATCCAAGATTGCTTAAGCGGGACAATTCAGATTTACATAAATTTGCTTAATTGGGACACTTTTGACTAATTATTCTGACCTTTTGTGTTGTAAAGAACCTGTCAATTACTGTAATCGCCTTCTAAATCACCTGCCCTTTTTGCAGAGCTGCCCTGTGAAATCACTGCTTGAGGTTCAAGTTCATTTCATTTCTGCCTTTTCTGCCTGCAATGTCTTTGCCAAGGAATGAGCTTACCTTGGCTGACAGAGTTTGAGTTGTGGAGCGCTAAACATCCCAGGCCACTCGTCCTCTGTTGCTGCGAATTTAAAATCTCAAAAAGCCAGGCAGGACGGATTAGTAAAACCAAGAGGCTATCCTTACTGAATGGCGATCTAACAGCAACCCCATCTGAAAGCGCGAGGGGAAGGATAGCGAAGTTGAGGAGGCATTGATGTTATGGCTAACACAAGCCTTGGGTAAGGGCAAGGGGTGTCCGTCCAATGCTGAAAACAAAAGCCGATCGAGCTAGCTGCACAAATGGGACACACTGACTTCAATGCCACTGATGGACGGTTGTCTCGTGGAAGCTGAGGCATCGGGTAGTGTTCAAGCGTGAACATGGAGAGAAGCAGGATGCCGATGTATCAGCAGCTCACAGCTGGGTTGCAGAAATCCTCCCTGGAATTCTGTTAGGGTACCTGCCCGAAAATATTTTCAATGCTGATGAAACTGGCTTATTTTACCATGGATACCCTGACAGAGGACATGTACTCAGGCACCATGAACTAACTGGAGGCAAGAAAGCAAAGGACTGCATCTCAGCCCTGTGTTGTGCAAACCAGACTGGGAGTGAGAAAAAGAACTGTTAGTCATAGGGAAAAGCAAATGTCCTTGTTGCTTTCCCAAAGATGTACGTGTGCTGCCTGTGACTTACACAGCAAACACCAATGCCTGGATGACCAGCTCTACATTCCAGGACTGGTTGTTTACTTGGGACTCATATCTCCGCAGGAGCAGAAGAAAGATCCTACTGTTCGTCTACAACTGCTCTGCATGCCCAGCGACCTCATCCGATGTTTAAAATTTATAAAATTGGTGTTTTTCCACCTAACACTACATCCATCCTGCAGCCCATGGATATGGGTGTAATCAAGAACCTAAAAGGACATTACCACTCTGTATGTGGCAGGAAATATCCTGACAAGCATAGATGAAGGGAAACAGCACACGCTGCAGAAATCGCCGAAAAGTTAACCTGCTAGATGCTGTCTACATGTTGCACCAAGCATGGGGCTGTGAAACCTAGCACAATCGAAAACTGCTTCACAAAAGCAGGTTTTGTGTTAAGCAATTGAGTGACCACACTGTAGCAACTGTTGACACTGCCTCTGCCTTGATCCCTACCACTGCGCTCGATGACGTGGCTGTACCCAGCTTTATGGAAGCGAATGTTTTGCTGATTTTGTAGGCATGGATGATGAGGAGCCTACAGTGGGAGACCTTACTGATGAGGAGCTGGTAAATGCAGTCTTTAAAACTACTGATACAGAGGAAAAACATGGATGATGATGCCAGTGTTGTCAGTGCTGTCACAACAATGGATGCTCTCTTGGGGTTAGATCAGCTATGAAGTGGTGTCAGCAGCGTGGGCAAACTGTAGTATGAGAGCAACTGTTTGATGTTGAGCACTCTATACAGGCTGCTGCACTAACCGAGAGGAAACAGAGAAGCATCACTGACTTCTTCCATCCAACAGAAGCTACAGTCTTGCAACCATTGTCATCAAGCTGCTTTGTCAAGTGATGTACAGTCATCGTTCTCATATGTGAGTGCTTCACTATTGCTTGAGGAACAGCACGCATCCCAGAAGAGGACGAATCATCAACTAAAATTTACACTGTTCTGTAAATAAAGTGAAAAAACCACAACGTATTGCACAAGCATGTAAAAAAATGTCACAAGCACCAACTAACAAAAGATCTGAAACACCATACTATGGTGCACTTCATTAAGGGACTATGGTCACGTAAAGCCCTGATTTAAGTTCCACAAGCCCGAATCGCAAACTTCGTTTATCTGGGATGGTCATTTAAGCGGAATGATTACATTTCCACCCTGCTGTCCCATAGCGGCTTGTACTGTAATTAGAACTAACTTCCTCACTGTTAAAAGAGTTAGGGCATCTTCGTGGCTGAATGAATTACCAGAAAGGCTGGTAAGTCTCAATATCCCTTTTCAACATTGCGCTGAGAAAAGAACTCACTACAAGTTCCAAATGCTCCTGTTTTCAGTTAAAACAAACACCTAGCTTGCACCGCATTGACTTTATTGTCAATGAAATTGCTATTGTCCTACTCTTGTACCTAAGGCCTCCTATTGCTTGTTACTGACTACGCTCCTTCTGGAACTGCTGTTTCATCTGTGTTGTTTACTGTTACATGTTGCCTCTGTTCTTGTCATAGACATGGAATCTTTATAAACAAGCACTTGTGCATAAAGGTGTTTTCTGAATGACTAAATAAATAAATAACTTGAAACCTCAGTATTTCCATTCATCTACCTAATGTTTCAGCTATTACAAATTGTTACAAAATACCTTTTTAATTTTCTGTTTTCCTTCACAGAGTAAAAACATATCTTGGTGGCCTATCCAGAAAGTCTGTAGATAAAGCATTTGACTGTCACCCAGCTGACCTCAGAGTGCCTTTCTTTAGGACATCACAGTGCTCACCATGACAGAATGTGATTTCATAAACAGGGGTCAGTTGAAGACAGTTAGATGCTTTGTGAAAGACGAGTGACTTATGACCTGTACACTTAACTGTTCTTGTTCCTACCTCACCCTTACTATTTATAAACATCAAAATTCCTCTCCTAATTACATTTCTGTGAAGTGAAAATAAGTCACTGTCAAGAGCGCTAAGTAAAGTGCAGCTATTTTGCATGCCTTCGCATAGCACTCCACATAGTGAAAGGTCACAAGCTATGCAAAGACTATGTGAAGTGACTCTTACGCAGCATGTTACCAAGCAAAGACTGCATGAAGTGACACTTTACATAGCATATCACCTAGTGAAGACTGCATGGAGTGGCAGTTTACGTAGCTCATCATCTAGCACAGACTGCATGGAGTGGGTCTTTACACAGTGCATCACCTAGCAAAGACTATATGAAGTAGAACTTTACATGTGCATCACCTACGAAGACTGCACAAAGTGGCACGTTATGTAGTAAATCACCAATCGAACACTGCATGGAGTGGCACTTTATGTAGAGCATCACTTAGTGAATACTACATGAAGTGACTCTTACATAGCGCATCACCTAGTGAAGACTGTATGAAGTGGCACATCACGTGGCGTCACCTAGTGAAGACTGCATGAGTAGCTCTTTACACAGTGTGTCACCTAATAAAGACTGTACACAATGGCACTTTATGTAGCACATCACCTAGCAAGGACTGCATGGAGTGGCACTTTACATAGCACGTCACCTAACGAAGACTGCATGAAGTGGATCTTTACGTTGTGTGTCATCTAGTGAAGACTGTGCGTAGTGGCACTTTATATAGCACATCGCCTAGTGAAGACAGTAAGTGGCTCTTTGTAGCTCATCACCTAGCGAAGACTGCATGGGTGGCACTTACATAGCATGTCATCTAGTAAAGACTGCAGTGACACCCACATAGTACGTTATCTAGTAGAGACTGCATGGTGGCATTTACATATGCGTCACCTAGCAAAGATTGCATGAAGTGGCACCTTACATAGTGTGTTATCTAGTGAAGACTGCATGGTGTGGCATTTTACATAGCACGTCACCTAGCAAAGATTGCATGAAGTGGCACCTTACATAGTGCGTTATCTAGTGAAGACTGCACGGTGTGGCATTTTACATAGCACGTCACCTAGCAAAGATTGCATGAAGTGGCAGTTTACATAGCTCGTCACCCAGTGAAGACTGCATGAAGTGGTTCTTTATGGAGCGCATCACCTAGCAAAGACTGCATGAAGTGGCATTTACATAGCACCTCACTTAGTGAAGACTGCATGAATTGGCTCTTTACAGAATGCTTCACCTGGTGAAGACTGTATGAAGTGGCACTTTATGTAGTGTGTCACCTAGTAAAGACTGCATGGTGTGGCACTTTACATAGCATGTCATCTAGTGAAGATTGCATGAAGTGGTTTTACATAACTCATCACCTAGTGAAGACTGCATGAAGTGGCACTTTACATGCTGCATCACCTAGTGAAGACTGTGCGTAGTGGCACTTTATATAGCACATCACCTAGTGAAAACTGTATGAAGTTGCACTTTACGCACCGCATCACCTAGTGAAGACTGTATGAAGTGGCTCTTTAGGTAGCTCGTCACCCAGCGAAGACTGCATGGAGTGGCACTTTACATAGCACGCCATCTAGTAAAGACTGCATGAAGTGGCACCTTTGTAATGTGTTACCTAGTGAAGACTGCATGGAGTGGCACTTTACATAGCACATAACCTAAGCGAAGATGCATGAAGTGGCAGTTTCATAGCTTGTCACCTAGTGAAGACTGCATGAAGTGGTTCTTATGTAGCGCATCATCTAGCAAAGACTGCATGAAGTCTCACGCACGAGTGCTTTAGGGTACATGGAGGGGTGCACACAGAGGGAATAAATGTAAATAGAAGAATAGGGGACGAGAAGGAAGGTCAGATTCTAGGTGGTGGGTGGTGTCTCTGAATGCGTGGATTCTTGGAAACAAGATGGATGACCTGCAGGCACTATTAGCAGACAGGAGGGTGAATATAGTTGCAGTAACTGAGACTTGGCAATATCACACCATGACTGGGACCCTGTGATCCCTGGTTATAAATTATACAGGAGGGACAGGGTGGTCGGGAAGAGGGAGGGTGGCAGTTTATATCAGGGAGGAAATAACACATGATGGAGGTCAGAGGCGGGGAGGTGGAGGCATTATGGGTTCAGTTAGGGTCCAATAGGGGAGCAAGGTGAGGTTAGGGGTGGTTTACAGACCACCCATTCAGGATGAGGAGAGGGACAGGGAACTGAGCTCACAAATATTGGAAGCTGCAGGAAAGGAGAGGTGGTAATTGTGGGGACTTCAACTTGCCCAGGGTGGACTGGAGCATACCCTCCACAACATGTGCTAGGAGTCGGGTGATCCCGGAAGCACTGCAGAGTGAGTTCTGACTCAGGACATCACTGAACCAACAAGAGCTGAGGCAATTATTGATCTGGTGCTTCACAAATGGGGAGCATGTACAGGAAATAATGGTCAGAAGCCACTAGTGAAAGTAACCATTGCACAGTGTGGTTCCAGTTGGATATGGGCAGGAAAAGCATCCTGACTCAGACCAGAATCTTGGATTTCAGGAGGGCGGACTTCAGGAAAATGGACAAAATGCCAAGGAGCTATCTGGTGGGCATCAGAGCAGATACAGGGGTGGACCAAAGGTGGTCCATCATTAAGGAAAGGAATACTGAATTTACCACAGATGAGTCACGTTAGGCTCGGGGGAAGAACACAAGGGCAAAGCACCCAGCTGGTTCCAGTTCTAGGGTTCCCAGGCAGTAAGGAAAAAGTGGTTGGCCTATAGAAAATTCAGAAAGACTAAGAGAGAGAGAGAGATGTGTTAGGAGGTCTAAAGCTCACTTTCAGGTTCTTGGCAATATTGGGAATGCAAGTAATCACAGACACGTTGCATAAGAGTAATAAACAAGTTTATTACTACCAAAAGGATAAATCACAGTTGCCCTAAGCAGTTCTTACCACATGAACCGGGAGCCAATGTTATGCCCTCACACCTCGAGGTTTCTGTGTCTCTTGGGGTCTCTCCTGAGGTCTCCGAGGTATAAGACTAGTGTATTACATTATATACCCATGATAATTACTATGGTTACTGTAAGATAGAAACATTTCTAGTTACAGAGATGATCCCTATTGGCCAAATTAGAGGTGGCTCCACGGTCTAAGATAACATTATACAATTCTGTATAGTCATCAGTTTATGAACAAAAGAGTTCTTATACAGAATCTTACATAACTCAGTGTAGTAGTACAAATCACCAAAAGGTGGCAATGCCGACTTACATATCATAATTATTCCAAGGACACAGATGCCTTGGCATCTTACAAGTAAGAAATACATAGAAAATACATAGAAGAATATATGTACTAGCAAGCAAAGTGTATTACAACAATATGCATTCATATCCTGACATCTACTCTTGTACAGTAATGCCTTAGCCCTATGTTAGTATAACATACTTAAGTGCTAGCTGTCTACGGTGCCTCTGAGGGTACCAATTAGGTGCAGGGGCCTCATGTAACGGATAGGAAAATTACCCTAAGGTTGGCTACTGAGGCAAGTAAGGAAGCCCAGCAGCAAAGGCACAGAAGGAACTGCAGATAGCTGAAGGAATTAAGAAGGAGGAGAAGGCTTTTTCGCTATGTAAGTGAGAAAAGGGACAAGAAGGAAGGGATTGTTAGGCTTAAGAAAGGGGTGGAGTGGGTGGAGGATAATGGAGGAAAAGCAGAGATACTAAATGAATACTCTGTTCCATCTTTACCAGGGAGAAGGGCAGACCAGTGCCTTCAGGAGGGAAAGAGGAGGAAGGAGGGAACACAGATGTAGTGATAGAGGAGGATAGAATGAGGGAAAGGCTGCTGGCATTGAAGGAGGACAAGTCACCAGCCCGGACAGAGTACATCAAAGGGTACTAAAGGGCTGGCCGGTGGCATTGAGGGTTGAGGCGCTGGATGCCTCACACCATGCGGCGACCCGGGTTCGGGAATGAGCCTGCGCCGAGGAGTGGCAGGGAGAGAGACGATCGAGCATCTGGAGGACAGCTCTCCTCTCTCTGGGTAGGATTCAGGCATGCCCAGCGATTGAAGAGACCGGATGGAGACCGGTGGTACTGCACATGCTAGGGCATTACATAGTGGGACGAGAGCTGCGGCAGGCAACCTGATGCCATTGCACATCTGAGCTCTCAGGGAGGGGTGAGGGGACTGAGGGCACAAACCAAGAAAATCCTCACTCCCAGGGATGGCGATGGCACCACCTTCTCAGCCACACTCAATGGCCGGACTCACTCGACTCCTGGGCCGAGCCCATCCCAGCCCGAATTCTAGATAGAGCATCCTGGGCGAAAGGGCAGCCCTACCCTCAGAGGGCTCAGAGCTGGGGATAACCAGGATGTTGCCAGGAGAATGAGGAGTTTCAGACCCAGAGGTAGAGCTGGGCGGAAGTGGATGCCGAGAGTTCCCAGGGTCACGAGCGAGCAGAAAAAGAGTTGGGGAAAAAGGGTACTAAAGGAACTGGCTGAGGAGTTGGCAGGGCCACTGGCAGACCTATTTAATAGTTCACTAGAGTCAGGAGTGGTACTGCAGGACTGGAGAACAGCACATGCAGTGCCCCTCCACAAAAGCGGGTCCCAAGGATGACCCAGGCAATTACAGACCAGTTAGTCTGACCTCCATTGTGGGCAAGCTCATGGAGACCATACTGAAGGAAAGGTTGGTGGAATATCTAGAGGAGCATGATCTCCAGGATGTGAGGCAGCATGGGTTCATGGTGGGAGTTCATGTCAAACTAATCTGATTGACTTCTTTGACTGTATCACTAAGACAGTAGACAGGGGCCAAGTGGTAGATATCCTCTATCTTGATTTCAGCAAGGCCTTTGACTCTGTGCCCCACAAAGGTTGATCAGGAAGCTGGTGGATCTCAGGGTTGTGGAAAATATGGCCAGATGGGTGGAAAACTGGCTGAGGACAGAACCCAGAGGGTGGTTGTGGAGAGTTATCTGGCACTAGAGAGGTAACCATTGGGGTCCCACAGGGCTTGGTGTTGTTCAATGTCTTCATCAATGACATTGGGGATGGCATTAAGGGCAAAATGTGTCTATTCATGGATGACACCAAGCTCTCAGGAGAGTGAACACAGCTGAAGGGTTACAGGACCTACAGGAAGATCTGGAAAAGCTGGGGAGGTGGTCCAGGATCTGGCAAATTGGCTTCAATGCCAAGAAATGCAAAGTTATGCATATTGGAGCCAAGAATGCCAGGACAGAGTACTACCTGAGTGGAGTCTGAGTATCTGCATCAGAGGAGGAGAAGGACCTGGGAGTGATTTATTTTATTTGTACAATTCGGATTTACAACCTTTGAGCCAGATGCTCATTTACAAAGGTACCTCCTCACGAGAGGACAGACAGAGTTACAAGTTTACAGAGTTCATGACAGTAGTAGACAAATGTTACACAAATGGTTTCATACAGAGAACAATTTTAATCAATTCAGTTATTACAAGGTTCATTGGATGCAGGTAATAGCAGAGAGCGAGGAACCAGGGTGGGCGTGGGGGGTGGAGATGTAGCCCAGTGGGCATTGTCTGGTGCTATGTGGTAGTAGTGCAGTGCCAATTAGTGACAGGAGTAGCTGTGGGTATTAACTAGTTGGTTCTGAAGGGTTGTTTTGAATGTGGCAATTTTGGGGAGTTGGATATGGTTGCTGGGAGGAGTTAAACCAGGTTGGGGCTCTGTAGCGGAAGACCTCTGAGCATGAGTGGTCGTAGTTCTGGGGACCAGTAGAGTGGTCTTGTTGGCGGTTCGGGTTGCGACAGTGGAATAGGTATGATGAATGGGCAGACAGCTCAGGTGGGGAGAGCCCAAGCATAATTTTCTTAGTTAGAATGCAAGTTTGGTAGCGGAGATGTTCATCAAGGTTAAGGAGATTTGCCTTGTCATAGAGTTGACAAGTGTGGGTGAGCCTGGAGGCACCAGTTATTAGCCTGCAGGCCTTGTTTAGGGTGATACAAATTTTGTTAAGGGCAGTGGTGTCAGCAGCACGATATACCGGCAGACCATAATCCACAAGGGACAGAATTGAGGATGTAACAGCAAGCCGGAGGCATCAGGCGGAGGCAGTCCTGTGCTGTAGAGGATGCCTGCCGGTGTTATGGTGGATGCAAGGGCATTGATGTGGGCATGAAAGGTGAGGGCTGAGTCAAAAGTGACCCCAAGGTACTTGTAGGAGTAGACTTGTTCAAGCGGTTGTTTGGTGATAGGAGGATACTGAGTGGGCTGTTGCTGGCCTTGTTTTGGGGTGGGTAAACAGCATTGTCTTTGTTTTATTGAAATTAATGATGAGTCCGCGCCTTTAAACCAGGTTTCGCACCGCTGAAGGAGTGTTGTAGGAGTCCTGGGGGAGGTGGGATTTTGTGGGTGGCAAAATAACGGCATCATCGGCATACAACAGAATACAGTATTACCAGTGCAGGCTCTGGGCAGGGTGTTTAAAAGAGACTAAACAATAGGGGCCCAGGATGGACCCCTGGGGTACTCCCAAGTGGATGGATCGTATTCTGAGAGTGTTCCATTGATTTTGACACACTGGGAACAGGCAGTAAGTAGCTCGAGCACCAGGCAGGGGGCCAGTGGAGAAACCAGTGTGACAGAGTGCATCTAGTAGCAGAGGATGGGAGACAGTGTCAAGGCCTTAGAGAGGTCAATGAACACTGCTCCAGCTAAGGAGCCAGCATCCAGGGAGTAGTGCAGGAAGTTGGAGAACTCCATTAACGCTGTGTCAGTGCTGTGACCAGCACGGAAGCCATGCTACTCCAGACACAAGGTATTATGCTTAGCCAGGTATTCTGTTATTTGATTGGCAACCACTTTTCTAGGGCTTTGGAGAGGAAGGAAGAATAGAGATAGGACAGTAATTGCTGGGCGGACCTATAAGCCCCTTTATGTATAGGTGTGACTATGGCAGTTTTCCAGGCAGAGGAATTTTCCCAGACAGAGGGACCGTTAAGTAGGCTGGTGAGGGCACAAGGACTTCATCTAGGACCAGCCAGAGTATTTTGGGGTCTAGGGAATCATTGCTAGGGCTGTTACACTCTTAAAGCTTTAAGTCACTAGTGACCTGAAGCACTCCATGCAGTGCAAGAAAGCAGCAGCAAAGGCAAACAAGATGCTGGGATGCATATCTAGGGGATCAGTAGCAGGAGAGAGGAGGTTATTCTGCCCTTGTACAGGTCACTGGTAAGGCTGCATCTAGAGTATGGAGTTCAGTACTGGTGCCCACACCTCAAAAAGGACATTAACCTGCAGGAGAAGGTCTGGAAGAGGGCTACAAAGATGATAGTGGGTCAGCAGGGTAAGGCATACAGGAGAGGTTGAGGGCACTAAACATGTACTCCCTGGAAGACAGGAGAGAGAGAGAGAGAGAGAGGGACATGATTGGGACCTTCAGGTACTTGAAAGGGATAAATAAGGTTGATAAGGAGGATCTTTAACCTGAGTGGCAACCATAACACAAGGGCACAGTCTTAAGCTTGAGGGTGGGAGGTTTAGGAGGAAGGTCAGGAAGCACTTCTTCACAGAGAGGCGGTGGACACTTGAATGCACTGCTGAAAGAGGTAATCTCATTGAAGACAGTGGGCAGCTTTAAGAGAGGCTGGGTTAGCATGGGGAAGGTTAGAATCATCGGTAGGGAGGATGGGAGGGTGGGGGAGGGCAGGTACATTAGCTCAAGCTGTGGACCCTGCAATATGAGCAAACTTGATAGACCAAATGGCCTTCTTCTGCTGGCTTTCGTATGTTCATATGTATGTAAGTGGCATTTACATAGCACCTCACTTAGTGAAGACTGCATCAATTGGCTCTTTACAGAATCGTCCACCTGGTGAAGACTGTATGAAGTGGCACTTTACATGGCATGTTACCTAGCGAAGATTGCATGAAGTGGCAGTTCCGAAGTGCATCACCTAGCAAAGACTGCATGAAGTGGCACTTTATGCCGTCGTCACTAACAATGACGCATGAAGTGGTGTTTACAATCCGCATCATCTAGTCAAGACTGCATGAAGTGGTTCTTTACATAATGCATCACCAAGCAAAGACTGCATGAAGTGGCATTTACATAGCATCTCACTTGGTGAAGACTGCATGAATGAGCTCTTTATGTAGCACATCACCAACTGAAAACTGCATTAGGTGGCACTTTATGCAGAGCATCACCTAGTGAAAATGCATGAATTTGCTCTTAACACAGTGCATCACCTAGAGAAGACTGTATGAAGTGGCACTTAATGGCAGCGCGTCACTAGCTAAGACTGCATGAAGTGACTCTTGATGTAGCACATCACTTATCAAAGACCGTGGTGAAGTGACACTTTACACAGTGCATCACCTAGCAAAGACTGCATGAAGTGGCACTTTATGCAGTACAACACCCAGCAAAGACTGCATGAAGTGGCATTTTATGTAGTCGCCACTTAATGAAGACTGCATCAAGTGGCACTTTATGTACTGCATTACATAGCGAAGACTGCATGGAATGGCACTTTACACAGCACGTTACCTAGCGAAGACTGTATGAAGTGTCGCTCATGTAGCTCATCACCCAGTGAAGACTGCATGAAGTGGCTCTTTATATAGCGCATCACCCAGCAAAGACTGAATGAAGTGGCACTTTACACAGTGCATCACCTGGCAAAGACTGCACAAAGTGCCACTTTATGTAGAGCATCACCTACTGAATACTGCATGAAGTGGCACTTCACGTAGTGCATCACCTAGGAAGACTGTATGAGTGGCTCTTACGTAGCATGTCACCCAATGAAGTCTGCATGAAGTGGCTCTTTATGTAGTGCTTCATCTTGTGAAGACTGTATATAGTGGCACTGTATAGAGCGTGATAACCTATCAAAGACCGCATGAAGTGGTTCTTTACATTGTGCATCACCTAGTGAAGACTGCATGAAGTTACATTGCCTAGTGAAGACTACAAGGTGTGGCACTTTACATAGCATGTCACCTAGCGAAGACTGTATGAAGTGGCAGTTTACATAGTGCATCACCTAGTGAAGACTGAATGAAGTGTCACTTTATGTAGCACATCACCTAACGAAGACTGCATGAAGTGGCATTTACATAGCATCAGTTAGTGAAGACTACATGAATTGGCTACTTACAGAATGCATAACCTGGTGAAGACTGTATGAAGTGACACTTTACATAGTGCTTTACCTAGCGAAGAGTGCATGGTGTGGCACTTTACATAGTGCATCACCAAGCAAAGACTGCATGAAGTGGCATTGATGAGCACCTCAATTACTGAAGACTGTGAACTGACTCTTTACACAATGAGTCACCTGGCAAAGACTGTATGAAGTGGCAGTGTACCTAGCACATCACCTAGCAAAGACTGCATGAAGTGGCATTTACGTAGCACCTCACTTAGTGAACACTGCATGAAATGGCACTTTACCTAGCACTTCACCTAGTGAAGACTGTATGAAGTGGCATTTTACCTAGAGCATCAGCTAGTGAAGACTGCATGAAGTGGCACTTATGTAGAGCATTGCCTAGTGAAGACTGCATGAAGTGGCTGTTTATGCAGTACGTCACCTACAGAAATCTGCATTAAGTGGCTCTTTACATAGAGCATCACTTAGTGAAAACTGCATGAAGAGGCACTTTATGCGCGTTACCTAATGAAGATTACATGAAGTGGCTCTTTATGCAGCACATTACCTAAAGAAGACTGTATGATGTGGCACTTTATGTCACACGTCACTAGCGAAGACTGCATGAAGTCACTCTTTATGTAGCGTGTCACTTATCGAAGACTGTATGAAGTGGCTCTTTATGCAGCACATCACCTAGAAAAGACTGCATGAGTGGCACTTTACAGTGCATCACCTGGTGAAGACTGCACAAAGTGGCACTTTATGTTGTGTGTCACCTAGTGAAGACTGCATGGAGTGGCACATTATGTAGAACATCACCTTGTGAATACTGCATGAAGTGGTTCTTTCGTAGTGCATCATCTAGAGAGGACTGTATGTGATGGCACTTTATGTAGGACATCACCTAGCAAAGACTGCATGAAGTGGCTCTTTACATACTGTATCTCTTGTGAAGACTGTATGAGTGGCTCTCCTCGCTTGCCTGCGGTGCGAACTTTTTCATCTTGGGCGACTTAAATCTAAACTGGCTGGCCCCATCACTGGCTAACATCCACTCCACCATCAAGGCCTTAAACCTCCATCAGCTGATCCAGGAACCCACTCATCTAAACCTTAAAACTCTAAACCACTCCTTGCTGGACCTGGTCCTCACCTCCCATTCACATCAAATAGTGGCCTCAGGGCTACTTCATGACTCTATTAGTGACCACCATCTGACATTCGTAATCCGGAAAATACATAGGCCTAAAATCCCTCCTAAAATTATTCTCATTCGTCCCTTCACATCACTCGACCTGCAATCCTTGCTTCATGACCTTATGCAAACTGACTGGTCTCCTTATCACAGCAGCTTCTGTGACAATGCCCTTGCCTATTTCACCTCTAAGTTTCTGCAGGTTTGAACTCCTGTGCCCCCTGCAAAACCAGGGTTCTGCCGGTCACCTCCTGTGTCACCCCTGAGCTTCTAGCCTGCCAACCTGCTCACGACCTGGCATGACACAAAGCCAAAACCTCCAACTGCCCTGTAGATCACCAATGCTACCGTGAATTGCAGAATGGCTGCACCAAAGCAATCCACCTTGCTAAAGCAGAGCATTTCAAATCCAAATTCCAAACCAATACAAATAGCCCTTCTAAATTCTGGAAGGTTGTTCACTCCCTTTCTTCGTCTTCCTCACCCCTCCACCCCTCCCTCAGGCACAACCATTCTGTTCTCTCAGAACCTATCAATGTTGCTGATTGCTTCAACTCTCCACTTTGCCACTCGTGCCTCTTCTCTGCTATGTGCCCTTCCTAGCACTTTCCTGACTCATTGGCCCCCTCTTGTGCCCTTACACTGTCCCCTACCCTACCTACTCCTATCCCTCGCCCCCAGGCTTCCCCTCCTCCCATCCCCTCCCCTCTGCTCCTCTTCCCCGTCCCCTCCTCCAGAACTCCTTACACCTCCCCGTTCTCCTTCTCCACTGTCACCCCTGCTTCTACCCTTCAAGCTCTCCTGGCCCTTAACCCTACCAAAGGCTCCTCACCTGATGGCCTTGACCCCAGGCTCCTATACATCTGCTCCTGCCATAGCCTCCTCTCTCTCCTGTTACTAAATCTCCTTTGTGACTGCCACTGTGCCTCTGTCTGAAAACATGTTGTTGTCCTCCCCTCCTGAAGGGTGGTGACCCCTCCTCTCAGTAACTATCGTCCTATCTCCCTACTGCCAACCTTAGCTAAACTACAGGAACCCATAGTACTCAAACAACTCTCTCTGTTTCTCTCTGACTCCACTTTTTCACCCCCTTCCAGTCTGGCTTCAGAAATCCCACTCTGCCACCACCTCACTCCTAAGATTAACTGACACCATCTCTTCAGGCTTTGACAAAGAACATAGTACCTCAGATATCTTTGTAGACCTGGCTAAAGCCTTTGACACTGTTTCTCACCCCCTCCTCCTTCACAGCCTCTCAGCTGCTGGTCTATCCCCATCTGCTACAGGATAGTTCGGTGCCTACCTGTCCAGCAGGTGCAATCAGTGAGAACTGCTGATGCTACCTCTTCCCCCTGCCTATAACCACTGGAGTCCCACAAGGCTCTGTGCCAGGCCCCATTCTGTTCTCCATCTTTTTAAATGACCTCCCCGGCTTACACCACATCTAGCATCCATATGTTAGGGATGATACAATATTGTTTACCTCTGACAATACTGTTGCTGATGTTACTACCAGGCTTCAGTCTGACTTCACCAAAGTCCAACTCTGGTTTAGATCTTATCAACTCTTTCTAAATGCCAAGAAGCGGTCTCCATATCCTTTGGCACAAGGCAGAGACTCATCAGGCTTACTCACCTCCCTTCCTTCCACACCCTTGATGGGACTGCTTTAGAGCTCTCCTCCTCTTTCAGGTATCTCAGCATCTGACTGGACAGACACCTTGACTTCTCTGTACATGTTATGCCATTCTGAAAAAACCTAAGGCCCAAGCTTGGGGCACTTTACAGAAACATAGCTACATCCGGCTTGCTGCAGGCGTGAGCTGGTACAGAAGATGATCATGCCCATTTTCAACTACTGCAACATAGTCTACAGTGCTGTCCCACAATCCCACCTATTCAGACTGGACTCTCTTTAACTCCTTCTGTCATTTGCTCTTGATGCCCCTCCATACCCATCACCGTGACCTCTACCACGCTCTCAACCTTCTTCCCCTACACTCCCGGCGCACACTTCATGGTGCTAAATTCATCTCTAAATTCTGGCTTGGTTCTCTCCCCTCATGTATCTCCTCTCTTAGCACCCCTACCCTCCCCTCTATTCCCTGAGATCCCATGCTGACAATCGCACCCTATCACTCCCCTGCAGAACCATTACGTCCTGGCCAAACAGCCTTCTCCTACCACCTGCCTAAAATGTGGAATGCTCTCCCTCCACAAATCTGTCACTCCTCCTCCTCCCTCTATTCCTTACCACTGCATTGCACAACTACCTCACACCCTCTTGCACCTGCTCCTGACCCCCTATCTGTCTCCCTCTCTGTCTTTCTCTCCATCTCCTCTCCCCTCTCACCGCCCCAACTTGCACTTATTCCTATAGACCAGCTTTTAAATAGGGTGAGTGGTTCCTATGTGCTCACCCTGCTGCATATTGCACTAGTGTACTGTCTGTATTTTATGCATTGTCAACCTTGTATCCTATGTACTGATTCTACTTTGTATGCTCCCCTAAGATCTGCTTGCACTGATACTGTATAGCCTTTATTGTCTCAAGTGCCTTGTTCCTGTTTTTATAACTGTATGTATAATTACACCATCTGTATGTATTTACCTGAACTGTACTCTGTATATCTCTTTCCCTTCTCCCAGGACATACCGTGAGATGAGCATTAAGTTGCTCAGTGTATCTTTCCTGGTGAAACACTTCAATAAATAAATAAATAAAATAACTGGTCACCTAGCGAAGACTGCATGGAGTGGCACTTACATAGTGTGTCATCTAGTGAAGACTGTATGAAGTGGCACTTACGTGAACGCGTTACCTAGCGAGGACTGCATGGTGTGGCACTTTGCATAGCACGTCACCTAGTGAAGATTGCATGAAGTGACACTTTACGTAGCTCATCACCTATCGAAGACAGCATGAAGTGGTTCTTACATAGTGGATCACCTAGTGAAGTCTGCATGAAGTGTCTCTTTACGTAGCGCATCACCTAGCAAAGACTGCATGGTGTAGCACTTTACATAGCACATCACCTAGCAAAGACTGCATGGTGTAGCACTTTACATAGCACATCACCTAGCAAAGACTGCATGAAGTGACACTTTTACATAGCACATCACCTAGCTTAAGACTGCATTAAGTGGCACTTACATAGTGCATCAGTTTAAGACTGCATGAAGTGGCACTTTATGTAGAGCGCTACCTAGTGAACACTGCATGAAGGCGCACTTTATGTAGAGCGTACCTACCTAATGAAGATTGCATGAAGTGGTTCTTTACACAGTTCATCACCTAGAAGACTGTATGAAGTGACACTTTATGTAGCACATCACTACTGAAGACTGCATGAAGTGGTTCTTTACACAGTGCATCACCTATCGAGGACTGCATGAAGTGGAATTTTATGTAGTACATCACCTAATGAAGACTGCTTCAAGTGGCACTTTATGCAGTACAACACCTAGTGAAGAATACATGAAGTTGCGCTTACACAGTGCATCACCTAGTGAAGACTGCATGGAGTGGCACTTTATGCAGTATAACACCTAGTGAAGACTGCATGGAGTGGCATTTTACATAGTGCATCACCTAGTGAAGGCTGCATTTAGTGGCACTATGTAGAGCATCGTCAAGTGAAGACTGCATGAAATGGCTGTTTATGCAGTGCATCACCTATTGAAAACTGCATTAAGTGGAACTTTCGTATCACATCACCTAGTGAAAACTACATGAAGGAGCACTTATGTAGAGCATTACCAAATGAAGAGTAAAGGAAGTGGCTCTTTATGCAGTGCATCACCTAGAGAAGTCTGTATGAAGTGGTACTTTATGTAGTGCGTCACTTAGCAAAGACTGTATGAAGTGGCACTTTTATGTGGTGCATCACCTAGTGAAGACTGAATAAAGTGGCTCTTTATGTAGCGCATCACATAGTGAAGACTGAATGAAGTGGCACATTATGTAGCGTGACACCTAATGAAAACTGAATAAAGTTGCTCTTATGTAGCGCGTCATAGCGAAGACTGTATGAGTGACACTTTATGTAGCGCATCACCCAGTGAAGACTGAATAAAATGCCTCTTTATGTAGCGCCAACCCAGTGAAGACTGAATAAAGTGGCTCTTTTGTAGCACATCACTAGCGAAGACTGTGTGAAGTGGCACTTTATATAACCGTCACCTAGTGAAGGCTGAATAAAGTGGCTCTTTATGTAACCGTCACTTAGTGAAGACTGTATGAAGTGGTACTTTATGTGGCGCATTACCTAGTAGAACTGAATAGAGTGGCTTTTTTATGTGGTCGTCACCTAGTGAAGACTGTTATTAGTGGCTCTTCACAACACATCAACTAGTGAAGACAACACAGAGTAGCACTTTATGCAGTACAACACCTAGCGAAGACTGCGTGGAGTGCCATTTATGTAGCGCATCACCTAATGAAGACTGCATCAAGTGGCACTTACGTAGTGCATTACCTAGTGAAGACTGCATGGAATGGCACTTTACACAGCATGTCACCTAGTGAAAACTGCATGAAGTGTCACTTTATGTTGCTCGTCACCTAGCAAAGACTGCATGAAGTGGCTCTTTACATAGTGAATCACCTAGTGAAGACTGCATGGAGTGGCACTTTACACAGTGCATCACCTGGCAAAGACTGTACAAAGTGGCACTTTATGTGGTCGTCACTAGATTAAGTCTGCATGGAGTGGCACATTATGTAGAACATCACCTTGTGAATACTGCATGAAGTGGCTCTTTAATAGCAGCGTCATCTTGTGAAGACTGTACATAGTGGCACTGTATGTAGCACATCACCCATCAAGACTGCATGAAGTGGTTCTTACATTGCGCATCACCTTATGAAGACTGCATGAAGTGGTTCTTTACATTGCATCACCTAGTGAAGACTGCATGAAGTTACATTACCTAGTGAAGACTGCATGGTGTGGCACTTTACATATGCACGGCACCTAGCAAAGACTGTATGAAGTGGCAGTTTACATAGCGAATCTCCTAGTGAAGACTGAATGAAGTTGTTCTTTACGTAGCTCATCACCTAGCAAGAACTGCATGAAGTGGCATTTTGTAGCACCTCAGTTAGTGAAGACTGCATGAATTGGCTTTTACAGAATGAGGCTTGCCAATAAAAGACAGGCCAGATTGTCCTGGGAGCCAGCCAGAAATGGAGTTGGAGAAGGAGAAGGGGGGGGGGTCTGTAGGGCAGGGGAGGAGCTATGACCTCAGAGGTGGGTCATATGACCAGGTCTGTGCTTGCTGGCTATTGGCCAAGGGAGGGGCTGGGAGGGAGCTGGCCAGGGGGTCCTGAGGGGCTCTGTGAGGACAGGTAACCCACAGCTAGCCCTCTTTCTTGCTGTGAATTTCAGAACTTGAACCACAGCACGTTATTGGCAATCTGAGGTAAGGCACTGAAGGTCTGGGGGCCTTGTCTTGACTAGGCACTCAAGCAGGAGGTGTAGAGTTCTTAACGTGGTGGTTTTGTTTTATGCATTGGCTGAAAGGTTATGCAGTGTTAGGCAGCAGAGCGGAAGAATTGTGCAAATGTGTCTTTAGAGGAAGCAGAGGAGTGTAGGACAGAGTATCTGGCTGCTGAGCCAAGAGCTAGATGGAGTGGTGGCTGAGCCAAGGTCCCACTGACCTGCCTGGGTGCATGGGTCTGCTTATATGCACAAATGGATTTTCAGCATGTTTTCCACATAGATCTGCTTAGGTAGGTTTCTTCATTCTGCTGGGCTGAGCAGTATGATGAAACGAGGGTGTTTTAGGGCGCAAAGGCTGTTTGCAGAGAGGAGGGTATTTTGCTGCATTCGCTCCTGGAGTACATTGCCCAATGGAACACCATCGGTGGTGGGGCGGGCGGTGTTCTGGAGCAAGCACTTTCTGCTTTATTAAATAAACAGGAGAGGTGGCAGTATCGTGCAGAGCGAGCACTGGAATGTGGAGGCTGGGAGCAGGGCAGTGTGTTGACGGACCACGTGGTGGCTAGCCAGCAGCATGGTTTGGTTGGATGGGCCTCAGGAAGTTCATGTGGACACAGAGATGTCGATGCAGCAGGAGCTGGCGGCGGTATTGTTGAAGCTTGGGGCAGGGACATGAGGGGATGCCATGTGGCGTGGTTGGGAAAGCATGGCTGGCGTGAGGGGCTGGCAGGCCAGTGGCATGGTGTGAGCAAATGGGTGCCAGTGGAGCTACAGTGGTGGGGCCACAGAGGCCGGGTGGCAGAGATTCCTGCATACCACCATAGCATGAGGTAGTAGCGAAAGAGCAATGTTGGAGCCAGGAGGCCCTGGAGAGCGCGGTGGGGCAGGAGGCCCAACTGCGTGGCATGGACGCCATTTGAGACTGAGGGATCACCCTGAGGGGTAGCACAAGGTAGGAGGGGGAACGAGCACAGGGCCAGAGAGGCCTACCGCAGATAACATGGCCGCCATGAAATGGGAGTGGCGACGACGGTGGCGCTTGCTAAGCAAGAGCAAGATGTAGCAACAAAGAGGATCATTGGCCAAAGGGCCATGGATCAAGGGACAGGAAGGCCGACCACTATGAGGCAGATTTGGTCGGAGACACTGGACCGAACAGGCAGGTGGGCCTGCGTGGGGAGAGAGAAATAACAGTTCGAGGCTTACTGTTGGAGCACACCTCCTTTTGACTACAATTAGGAGTAGCTGAAAAGTTTTTTTGGGAGAGCCAGCGATTGGGTCAGTTAAATAAAAAACTGAATTCCCAGCACAGGACTATTGGGTACTCTGGGGCAGGCCATGAACAGGCCTATTGGCAGCTGGGGCAGAGCTGTCAGTGGAGGTGTGACAACATGGCAGCAACAGTGGAGCTGGCCCACGAAATGGAGCCCTGCCGCGCCCAGGAATTTCAGAATGAATGGCCTTGCGGGGGGCATACCTGGGATGCAGGGGGACGAAAGAGGGGTCTGGAGGACCCAGGAGGGCAGGCTGGGGTGAGGGCAGCAGCGATGATGATATAATCCTGTAAATGTGTCGTGCAGCCTAGTCCCACCAGAAGGAATGGCACCAAGAAAGCACCGGTGGCAAGCGCAACCATGTTGGCGGAGGCAACAAAGCTGATGGTGCAGATGACAAGTTTGCTGGAGGCGGTGAAGAAGAGAGGCAGAGGAGAGGCCCAGAAGAAAAGGAAGGAGAGAGAGTCGAGAGGTCTGGTGCCACAGAAGGGGAACAAAAGGAAATGCGGGTGGTGCCACCGCCCCTTGAGGCCCAGGGTGGGTGATGAACCCAGCCCAGGTCCAGCAGGACCCATACCGGATGGGGATAAGGATGCCATGGATAGGAGTAATGAGGCGGACTTGAATGTATTGAAGGATTGTTGGGGGACATGGGGAAGGACAGGCCATTGAAGCTGGAGAGGGCTTTGAGAAGCCATTAAGGACAGGGCAAACCAGGGACAGGGCACAGGCACCACAGGTGGGAGGGTGGAAACTGATGATGGGCCACCCAGTTTCAAGCTGGGTGACCACGTCCTGACCACAAATAAAGGAGAAGATATGGAAGGGTGAGTATGTGGATATTTTTGGGCTCGTAGATGAGAGACTACCAAAAGTATGAACAGAGAGTCGGTAGGCAAGTCAGAGATGGCGGTGGCATTGGTAGTGGTAGGCCACAAGATGAAGGAAACCTATTTTAAGGGGAAGAGCATAGATCATTGTAAAGCTGGTTTCATAATTTACAGTGCGCTGGTCTGGAAAAACAACCGACCTGACAATCCCCTTGCTGGCGTACATAGGCGATTATACGGGACACGTACTGGGTGAAGTTGGGGTTTGGGTGGCTCAAATATGATGAGGCATTCCAAAGGAGAATGGCGGTAAGGGAAACCTGAGATGGATTGTACCCACGAGTTGTGTGTTAGAACACTGTCTGGTTCACAGGGGGCATGTGGTGGACCAGGGAAACGAATAACCCTGTCTTGGGGGCCAAACGCGTTAGTTTATGACAACCCATCATGCACCTGGCCTAGTTGCAAGTTTCAGCATGCCAACACACAATGCGGGGATCACACCCAGCGATGGGCTGCAGGCAAGGGGACAAGGTAGGGCAGGCAGGTGGGCAGCCACAGGAGCAGCCCTTTCATGGCGGGCAGGGGAGCCGGGAGGGAGGGAGGCCCTGGGAGGGGACATGCCTCCAACTATGGGTGGAACTAGGGCAGAAACAAGTGAGGGGCAGTGGGGCTACACCATGGCCTGCACCCCATCAATGTAGTGGTAGTGGATGCCTGGACAGAGCACTACCCCATCGGGGCGGAACAGTTAAGGCGGGGTTTAGGAAGGTTTTCCTTGGGGTTTAAGGGTCATGGGTAGGTATGCAGGCTAAGAATTTGGGCTTAGTTAAGGGAAAGAGGACATAGTGCGAGGCAAGATCAGGAAGGAAGTCAGGGTGGAGGGTGGGAGGCCGATGGCGTAACCCCTGCAGGGACTTCAGGATGTCTCCCTGAGGGTGCCTACAAAAACAAGCCAGTGAGCTCTGACTAATACACCATCTATCATACCCAGAGGGTGGGTCAGTGAGCGGGGGATACCAGGGCTTTGAGCATGGTCTCGATACATCCCTTGATCAAGTGGTAGAGTTAATACAGGCGGCCGAGGGGCTTGGCTGGTGAAGACGGACATCAAGTATACCTTCCGCTTTATCAGTCCATCCGCTGATTGGGACCTGCTAGGCTTCCAATTTGAAGGTGGATTGTATTTCAACAAAGCCATGCCCATGTGGTGCTCCGTGGCATGCTCAACGTTTGAGATGTTCAGTTCATGGGTACAGTGGGTGTTCAGGTCCCGTTACAGGCATAAGAGTGTGGTCCATTACTTGGATGACTTCCTGTTAATAGGGGACAGTCAGGCGGCAGCCCAGCAGATGCTGGGGACTTCCAGGACATGTGCAATGTCATTGGGATCCCTTAGCAGCGGGTAAGACAGAGGCCCAGTCCAGAAATTGGAGTTTCTGGGGATCGAGGTAGACACGGAAATGGAGTGCTTTCACCTATTGATGGAAAAGTGTCCCATCTGAAGGGGTTGCTGGCACTAGTGGGGGAAAGGAGGAGGGTGCTGCTGGTACAGGTACAGCAGCAGCTAGGGCACCTTAATTTTGCCTGCAAGGCCATAAGCAGGCAGGGCCCTTGAGAAGGCTGGGCAGGGTCAGGAAAGGTCAAACAGCCCCACCACTGGGTGGACATCAGTAGAGGCATCTGGGAGGACCTCCAAGTGTGGGTTTTCTTGGAATCATACAACGGGGTGACGTATTGGCAAGAGGGTGGGCCCCAATTTGGAACTCAAACTGTATATGGACATGGCTGGGGCCTCAAGTTGGGGCCTTCTTTCCAGGAGATGGGTCTCAGAGGCATGGCCAGACCAGTGGAAGGAATGGGATGGAGTAAGGACATCAAGTTTGGAGATCTTTCCCATATGAGTGGCTCTGGAGATTTGGGAGTGCAAATGGAAGGGTGGCGCATCTCTTTCTGGTGCGATAACAAGGGGTTGTGGAGGTGATTAACAGACTGAGTGGCCACACAGAGTCAGTGGAATGGGTTCTGATGAGCTTGGTGTTGTTGGGCCTGTGTTTGAACCTGTCTTTCTGGGCACAGCACATCGAAGGGACTAGGAATGAGGTGGCTGACTGCAGAGCCAGATTAATGGACGTGGCGGCCCTACTCCAGGTCATATTTTGTGGCCCGGGGGCCCTAAATGCCAACAGCCCACTCTTTCTGCAATGCCTGGCTTGCAAGGCAGCAATGACCAGGGTACTCAAGCAGGATGTGGTCATTAAGTTTAAAAGAAGAGGCTGAAAAGAAACTAGCAAAACACCACAAGCTTAACCCATGCCAAGACCAGAGCCTGCTAACCTTGTCTTAGCTTGTATTTAATTTTTCACCCTTCAAAAAGACTAATCAGAGAGCTCCCTAATTAATTAGCCATCTGCCACAGTCAACATCTTAATTTCAGCTTGGTGGACTGGTCTGTTCACGCAGAAACCTTGTAAATTCCAGCAATTCATCAATTTAACAATTAACCTCTAAGTAAGTGGTGAAGCTAAGTAGAATCCTTTCAGAGCAACCCAGATTTCTGATATGAATGATGCATCAAATTCAAGCAGCAGTAAATATAGTAGGTAGCCCCATGATGGCTGTAGAAATAATCTTGCAGCCCTGAACCCTTGCAGATTTCTGATATAAATGATGCATCAAATTCAAGCAGCAGCAACAGTGAATAGGTAGTCCTATGATGGCTATAGAAATAATCTTGCAGGCTAGCCCTGAGCCCTGGCTAGTGGCAGCCTCATCAGTCACCCCATGTAAATGCAATTAATTATTTTCTCTCTGTGTTCTTTTTTAGTAATTTTCTTGCTTCAATAATCAATTGCTGCTGCTCACTGTTTTCCGCCATTTCCGACCAAATCCACCGACCACAAAATCCAGACCAAAAAACAAAGAAGGCAAAATAACTAAATAAGTCAGCACACAGTGTACTGTTAGCAGCACAGTCGACAACATACCTGTTACCTGGTGTGGCCTTGGCCTAACTGATGTGATTGATCAGGGCCGGAGGATAAATGCCTGGATTGGATGGATGACAGATCTTCACACCAGCGACGAGCCGACTCGGCCCAGGACTCCTCATAGGACCAGAGGACCAGCAGCACTGTCTGACTACACCAGCAGCATGCGATGCTGCACCACAACGTCCCGACAACAAGAAAAAGATTAAGAAGCACTGGCTGGATGGTGTGGCAAGTCCGACTCCAAGCAGCTACCCGCCCGCTGTAGTCTGTTATTACTCTGTCTTCGATTGGGACGATCTCCATCTGACCATGACCGACCGACTGTCATCCACTTGTCCTCCTCCTCCTCAACTCCTCACTGCTCAGCCACATGCCCTGATGCCATGCACATGCACACATGCACAGATTCCCGCTCCCCAGTAGCCACATCCAGAGAACCACTGATGAGACATGGTTGGTTGGTTGTGGTGGGGGTCAGGGTGGATGAGAGGCAGAGCCAGAGCTGCAACAGAGATGAGAGGCTTGCTCGGGAGCAGGGGGCAGGGACCTGAGTGGCTCGGGGGTGCTTTTCTTTTGGTAGTTGATGGCATGATGTGAAATGAAAGACAATGACCCCTCGGCCTGGTTGGCCACACGGCAGTATAGAAGTACAGCCAGTTGCTGGCTGTGGTCGCCAGTAGGAAAAGTAAATCTGTAAATATTAGTTAAATTAAACAGTGGAGGCCCTCCTGAACCATGGGGACCTATGCCATGGCATAATTTGCATAAAGGTAAATCCAGCCATGGCTGACTGTCTTTCTCATTTGCAGATAGCACCACAGGCGCACATACCCGGACCAGGGTAGTGGATTGGATGTGGGAGACTGGAGGAGGAAAGCCAGGGCACTGTACAGAGCTCGTGGGTGGCCAACACCTTGAAGGCCTCATGAAGGGCCTGGGAGAGCTTCCAGGCCTTTTGAGCAGGTTTGGTTTGGAGATAAGGGATCTGTGCAGGAGAAGCAAGTCATGCAATGTATCATGGAGAATTGGGAGGAAGGGGTGGCCCATACTACCATGGGGGTGCAGCTGGCAGGATCAGCTGGGCTTGCCAGGAGCAGGAATGGGGGATGCCGTGGGCATCTGGGCCATCAGGTGGATGGTCATGGGGTGGCGGAGGGACAAAGTGGGAGGCGGGATGGGAGGAGACCCATACAGGGCCCACTACTCCTGGAGTGGCGCGGGCACTGGACAAAAGTTTGTCAGTTAGCGAACCAGGCCTGTCTGTTTCAGGCCATATTCACTGTTATGGCAAGGGGGCTTTTTGGGTGTGCAAGATGCTGGCCTCTGAAAGGGGCGGCTGAGGTGGAGCCTACAGGAGTACAATGTGCAGTTGGATGTGGATATGGTAGTCATCCGGCACCAGAAGTCCAAAATGGATCATCAGGAGAGGGAACCACCATAGGGAATATGCAGACAGGCAGAGAGGTGTGTGGTCAGACCCATGAAGGTATAGTAAGTCAGGGGGCACCAGAGTGGGGCCTGGTTCATGCATGAGGACAGATCCCAGTGACAGGGTTTCAGGTAGGGTGATGCTGAAAAAAAAGTGGTAGATTTACAGGCGAGAATCCCATGGTAGCCCCCATTCCTTCTGGATTGGGGTGGCAACGGAACTTGCTGCAGCTGGGGCAAGGGAGTCCGAAATCAAGCAAGTTGGGAGGTGGAAGTCAAGATGTTATAAAAGATATGTGAGGTGCTGACAATCGCTAATGGCCCCATTTTTCTCCAAACAGCAGGTTCAAAGCGGCAAGTGTGAATCATGGGTCACTCATTCATATATTGGGTGAGGTTTGCAGCTGCCACAAGGATAGGGGCGCAGCTGTGCCCAGGATGGGAGAACACCAGAGTGCGATGGAAAGGCCTGAGAGGCATGAGGTGATGACAGTTGCTACCCTGCTGGAAGAACTGTGGGTCAGTGGGGAATCTGGACTGTGTCATTGTACATTTGGGGGCAACGACTTAGGGGCATTGCCTGGGGTCATTGATGAAGGACATTAGTGTAGACTTGGAGAAGGTGAAGAGCTGGTGACCCAGGGCAGTGATAGGCTGGTCAGAAATTACCTCCAGAGGGTGTGGAGGGGGAAAGGGTCAAAGGCGATAGAGGTAGCAGGAAGCACTTGAACAGGAAGGTGGCCAGGGCAGTGATCGAGATGGGAGGGGTTCACATCCAGCATAGGGACATCTCGAACAAACAGGAGTCGGTGTACCGGGGACGGGGTCCACCTGACTGAGTTTGGCATGGGTTTGTTCCTCTGCCCTTCAGGGGTTTAGTCGGGGACATAAATAGGGGAAGGGCTGGGGTTAATTCATAAGGAAGGCACCCATCTTCCATCGTAAGCTGGAGATGGGTCAGTGGAAGGGGTGGGAGCAAGGGGAAAAAGGGAGGCATGAGTAGAGGAGGAGAGGGTAGGTACCACATGCTGGGGACAAAAGAACCCAGGTTTGGGAGTAACAGGGGAGGGGAGGGGATATAGAACTAGGGATGGATCGCAGGTGTCCACACCTAGTGGGGAGGAGTGAGGCCCAGGTAGTGGAACCCATTGATAGTGATGAAAGGGGCGGATCATGGTATCTGGACCCCAAGAAGCAAGGGCAGAAGAAGAGCAGAGCAAGAAGAAAACCACACAAGAGGGAAGACGGACTGTTATGTCCGAGAAGTGATATGGGACTGCTAGATCCAAATTTGTAAATACGGAATTCTTAGAAATGGGATGTAATTGTACAAATAAATTGGGCCTTTTCAAAATAAATTGCCAGCGAGCATCCAAAAGTTAATGAGCAGTGGCCTGAGTTATTTCTGGATGGGGATCCAGGACAATGAGGCTTGCCAATAATAGGCAGGCCAGGTTGTCCTGGGAGCCAGCCAGAAATGGAGAAGAGAGGGGAAGGGAGGGGTCTGCAGGGTGGGGAGGCTATGACCTCAGAGGAGGGTCATACAACCAGATCTTTGCTTGTTGGCTATTAGCCAGGGAGGAGCCAGGAGGGGGCCTGGACAGGGGTCCTGAGGGACTATGTAAGGACTGGTAACCCTCAGCTAGCCCTCTTTCTTGCTGTGAAATTCCCCACCCACCCGCCGGCAAGAAGAGGAGGGAACAAGGGATAGACTAATGTACAATGATGGCACAAGAGAGTAGTGCCTCTAGAGGGGCACTCCACGGGCTAGGTGGGGCTGCAGGAGGGCAGCCAAGTACTGGAGGGCTAGGTGGAGCCCACCAGGGAGTTCAAGGTGAGGAGAATATTTAAAGGGAGGAGGATGAAAGGGTGGGAGCAAGGGAAAAGGGGCAGGTAGAGGAGGGAGGGTAGGTACCACGTGCTAGTGACAAAGAACTCCAGGCATGGGAGTAGCAGGGGAAGGAGAGGTATATAGAACTAGGGGATGGATCGCAGTGTCCACACCTAGTGGAGGTGCCGGTAAGTGTGGTACCCGTGATGGTGATGAGGGGCTGGATCATGGTGTCCAGACCCTGAGAAGCAAGGGCGGAAGAAGAGCAGAGCAAGAAGAAGAATCACACAAGAGGGAAGATGGGACTGTTATGTCTGAAATGTGATATGGGACTGCTACGTCCAAAATTGTAAATATGGAATTGTTAGAAATGGGATGTAATTGTATCAATAAATTACGCTTTTTATAATAAATTACCAGCAAGCATCAAAAGTTAACAAGCAGTGGCCTGAGTTATTTCTGGGTGGGGATCCAGGGCCAATGCATAACCTGGTGAAGACTATATAAGTGGCACTTTACATAGTGCTTTACTTAGTGAAGACTACATGGTGTGGCACTTTACATAGCATGTCACCCTAGCAAGATTGCATGAAGTGTTTTTACATAGCGCATCACCAAGCAAAGACTGTATGAAGTGGGATTGATGTAGCACCTCAATTAGTGAAGATTGTATGAAGTGGCTCTTTATGTAGCATGTCACCAACGAAGACTGCATGAAGTGTCACTTTACGTGGTACATTATCTAGTAAAGACTGCACATAGTGCCACTTTTATGTAGCACATCACCCAACGAAGACTGCATGAAGTGGTTCTTTACATAGCGTCACCCAGTGAAGACTGAATGAAGTGGCTTTTATGTAGCACATCACCCAGTGAAGACTGTATGAAATGCCTCTTACACAGCACATCACCTAGCAAAGACTGCATGGGTGGCACTTTCATTAGCTCATCACCTAGCGAAGACTGCATGAAGTGGTTCTTTACCTTACCAGTCACCTAAAGAGGACTGCATCAAGTAGCACCTTGGGCAGTGCATCACCTAGCGCGAGAACTGTGTATGAAGTTTATATAACTCATTACCTGCCAATTTATGTAGTGCGTTGCATAGTGAAGACTGCATGAAGTGGCACTTTACAGTGCATCACCTGCGAAGACTGCATGAAGTGGCACACTACACAGCACATCACTTAGTGAAGACCGCATGAAGTGGTTGTTTACACAGCACATCACCACGAAGACTGAATGAAGTGACACTTACGCAGCACATCACCCAGCTGAGACTGCATGAAGTGGTTGTTTACGCAATGTGTCACCTTGAGAAGACTGCATGTAGTGGCTGTTTATGTAATGCATCACCTTGTGAATACTGCATTACCTGTTCGGCATATTAGTAAGGCGAAGCTGCAAGCTAGCAAAACAAAGTCATGTTCACCACGAGTGCCATCTAGTGTGGCTTCCAATTATTTTGTGGTCATTTTGAGACAGAGGCTTCAGGCACAATATAATGGCCTTTCATTGGCCATTTCACCTTTGTTTGTGTTTTACTGTGACTACAGCAATGGCAATGGCCGAGCCGTGAAAGGTGGTTCCCTCATAGAGGGACATGATAGCTTTACTTTTATGAATTCACCAACTTGACTCAAAGCACAGTTGCAGTTTACATGTTGGTTCTTAATTCTCTTGCTAGCGGTTGCTTCGAATTCACAATAACTTTACTCAGCGCACAGTTGCGACATGCCTGTTAAGTTTGTTTAATTATCTTGCTACTTGCGAGTTGCTTCATGAATTCACTAACTTGACTCAACGCACAGTTGCGACTTGCCTGTTAAGTTTGTTTAATTGTCCTTGCTACTTGAGTTGCTTCGTGAATTCACTAACTTGACTCATAGCACAGTTGCGACTTGCCTGTTAAGTTTGTTTAATTGTCTTACTACTTGCTACTTGTGAGTTGTTGTGGTGTTTTGATTGGCAGTAAATAGGAATTCAGTTAATTGACAGATTCAGTTAGATGGAGTCGGAGAGTGATGTGTCGGTGGAGTCGAGCAGTAGTACTGATCCCATTCAATCAGACATTGTCTGACCAAGGTCATTAGAAGATGGTCTGTGCCAGTTGCCTTCCTCTCCTACTTATGTGTATCCTTTATTTTTGGTGGCAGGGGAGGTGGAGGGTGCATTGAGCACTGAGCATATGGTGGGAGAAGGGTACCTCTGCAAAATGAAAATCAAGCTACAGGTCTTACTATAGAGCCTTGTCAAGACTGGCCAGGTCACTGAGGAAGCAAGCTACAGGTCTGGTGCAGTATAGTATAGCTACTTTTTATTTTATGACTATTTTATAAGTGCAGTAACACACTTCAAGACATCCCAGTGTAGTAGATATGTGGGCATCACTAGGCATTTAAGACACTTGGCTGCACCTCATACCTTGCAATGCATCTGAGTTGTTATTGTATCCATCAGACAGTCAGCTCCATGGTGTGCTATTCAATGCAAAATGAATATATATATATATAGTGCCAAAGAGCAGCAATCGAGACAGGACATGTTTCCACTCGGCTTTCCAAATCCTAACAAACAGTGGAAGTTAAAACTGTCTTGGTGGTCACAGAATTTAAAAATTATTGGATAGTTTATAAGCTTACGCAAGTTACTCCACCCAGTGAAAATCTGAAGAAGATGGGTCATCAGAAAGAAGCGGCAGCAGGCTCTGCTCCAAAACTGCCAACTACACAACAGCCAGGTCCTAACAGCAGCAGACCCCAGCTGTTTGGCAAGGCAGATGGGGAGCCAGCAATGCAAACTATTCTCTGGATGGTCAGGGTGACTGATCAGAAAATAAAATCTATCCTGGCACAACTGCAAACTTATTCAGCTCGCATGGATTCACCGCAGACTAAGGTGGAAGCAGCAGATGAACAGGCTACTAAAGCTTTAGGCACTACAACAGTATGAATTAAAAATAGATACAGTATATAGATATATAATCACATACAAAACTATGTGATAACCATAACATTGATTGATTGATTGATTTATTGATATATGTATTTGAAAATTGTAATTGGGAGAGCACACTGAGCCAAGGCTCATTTCCAGGTGTGACCCAGAGAGGAAACAGGAGAAACAGCAATACAATACACTAAACAAGTCAATAGAGCAACATTTGGTACAAAAATGCATAGGTATAAAATAAAATTGTTACAGAAACAGTAAAGTGCAGTCACGGCTCACGTGAAAGCGCCAGTTGAAGTGCAAAGTAAAATGGCGATGCATGGTGTGCAGCTACTAAAACTGACAACAGGTAGAGATCTGTAGACAAGCATGCCTAATCCCAAGGCAGAAGGAAGAGCAGTAGTGGTGAGGAAGTGCAACCAGTAGGCAGGTGAGTGAAGACCCAGCTGGGCCCAATCAAGCCCAATTTGAAACAAGACCAGGCAAGTGTCAGGAGGAAGGGTAAACAGGAGCAGTTGGGGTGGGGTTAGAATTTCAACTGGTGCCTGAGTGAACACGGAGGAGGAGAGGCAGAGGGAGGAGGGAGCTTGTTTCACAGTGAAGGAAGTTGATAGGGAGGCAGATTTCCCACCAGAGGAGCAAGGGTGAGGAGTGAGAAAGTGTGATGATCCCTGGAATGGAGGGCGTGAGGTAGTGGGAGTTGGGCGAAGAGAGAGAGAGAGGAGAGGTAATAGGATGTGACCCAAACCAGTATTTTGATATTAAGGTACAGTGAGCTTGGCAGTATGAGGACAGAGGTAGGATAGAAAGGGAAGAATAGAGACAGCAGTGGTGAGTGCAAGGGGAGAGTTTGTAGCAAAGCAGCAAAAGGAGTTACAGGCGGTGTCCAGTCTGGCAAGGGAAGTGGAGGGCTGGTGCCATAGACCACATCTGCATAGTAAAGACAGGGAGCATCATTTTGGTAACAAGCTCCCTGCGAACCTGCAGAGATAAGCAGTCTATTCGATGTATGGCACCAAGCTTGGGATGGAGTTTGCATGGATGGCATCAGTGTGGGCTGAGAAGTCAAGCTTACTGTTGAGCCACACTGAGTATGAAGGACTCCACTGCTTGAGGGGAGCACCATCCAGTGTGGTGAAAACTGGAGGGGGCCATGAATCTGGCCAGTTTCTGACTGATTCCAAGGGTCTTGGACATCATTTTTTTAGTGTTAACCTGGAGCTGGTTTGATTGGAACCAGTGCAGAACATTGCTGAAGTCCTACTGGAGTAGATCTTCAACAGCTGCAATAGAGGGACCGGAGGTAAAGATGACTGTGTCATCAGCATACATGTGAATATGTGAGTTGGCGAAGATGGAGAAGAAGATGGGACCAGGGCGGAGCCTGTTGGACCCCAGCCTGCATGGGTAGTGGAGGTGACAGGATACCTCCAACCTATACCAGTCCATGAGGTAGGAACAGAACCAATCAACAGCAGAAGCTGAGAGGCCAGCAGAGCTCAGCTTGTCCAGAAGGAGTGGATTGACCCAAAGTGAAGGCTTTGGCTATATTGATGAAAAATGGTGGCCACAATGGGCCCTAATCTATCCGAGAGAAGATGGAGTCAGTGACATGCAGCAATGAAGAGATGGTAGAATGGTTCCTCTGAAAGCCAAACTGGAAGGGAGAAAAGAAGCTGGAGGATGAGAAATAGTCAAGGAGTCTGTAGTGGACCAGTTTCCTCGCAATTTTGAGAGGGAGGAGAGGAGGAGATGGGACAGAAGATGCCAGTGGAGGAGGGTCACCCACTTTGTGATGTGGAATTATGTTGGCCAACTTCCAGGACTGAGGAACAGCACATATGCAGAAGGAAAGGTTGAGTAGGTGAGTAAGGGGAGTTTCAGTGGCAGGAACTGAGAGGTGGAGGAGCTTGGGGCTTAGTCCATCTAGACTGGACTTATCTGGGTTGAGGATGAGAGACAAGCAGAGTTTCCTAGGTGGTGATGGGGAAAATGGAAGCCTGGGGGTGGATAATGGAGGAACGGGGAAAAGGAGGGGAGGAGGAGAGGAGCCAGAAGGGGAGAAGAAGGAGGGTACAGATTGTGAGGAACTTGATGAAGTGAGCAGCAACAGAGGAAGGGTCAGACACAGGTGAACCATTAACCACATGGATTGGGGGTGAACTGGCAGGGGGTCAAAAAGGGTGGATAGCCTTCCAGAACATAGCCAGGAGTTAAGGTTTTCTGGAGATTGGTCTTGAAACAGTGTGATTTCAGAAACTGGACAGCCGTTGTACAGGTATTCCTCAGAGCCCTGTAAGAGATGAGGTCAGGGAAGGAGGAGATAATTTATAGCAGGCTCAGGCAAGTTCATGGGACTTGCACAGGTCAGTGGTTTCTGAGGTAATAAAGGGGTGGTGGGAAGTTTTGACTCTGTGTATATATGCAATTTATTCACCCAAGATTATGCAATACTAGGGAGCAAATAGGGGCTGTGTGTGTGTTGTGTGTCTGATCAAACAAATAAAAATAAGTTGTATACAGTATTGATACTCAAACTGTGGTTAGCCAGCCTTATAGAGTTTTACTTTGTGCAGTCAAATTTAACAATTTCTGTTTCAGTACAAGTGGTGAAACTGGAGTATAGCACAGAATCATTGTGATGGCTGCTCTTCCATTGGTCATGCAAGCAACTATGACACACAGACTTTGGAAATAATCATATTTATATGTTTTAGGGCTTGATGTATGATTTGTTCCAGTTTTCTAGGATTGCAGTACTGTTTTGAGTGACATTGCCAGAAAAAGAATAAAATTTACTTATTAATATCCTGCTAACATGCCATCTGTAAAGGTTTATTTTCACAGATCATGTGTCACAATAAAGATTGTGGCAAATAATATTAAACATTGATTTAAAGGGACTTTTTATGCCGTGAGTAGTTTGTATGTTACTCAGAATAAACAGTGCCCTGGGGTTCTCCATGTTTAATGACTGAGTCTCTCTCAGTTTTGACAGAATGTATAGCCCATTTCCAAGTATGGGGCCCTCATGTTTTATTGATTTATTAGATAGATGATCCTGAATCTGATTGGAAGGGACCCAGAAGATCTAGGCCAATCTGAGTCAAATCCATCTTGAATTGGGGGCAGACTAAATCCCAGTCGGTTCAGATGTTAGGGTTCAGGCAACCCAAATGTGGCACAGCCCAGATTCAAGGGTGATCCAGTCTGAATCCATCTCAGGCCAAATGCTAGTGTACAGACAACTCCCTAGTGGCCCACCTTGGGGTCCAATTTAAATCCAATCCAGACCAAATGTTAGGATACAGACAACCCTCAGCAGCCTGGCTTAGACTCAGGGAGGTCCGATTTGAATCAGACTGGCCCAAATGTTAGGGGCGGAGGCAACCTCTGTGATCCAGCTCTGGTCCAGATCCAGAGCAACCCACATCTCAAACCTTTTCCTCAGATGATCAAAGCCACTCTGGATGTAAATCCCAGCTAGTTTGCTGCCCAGCTGTACTGAAAAGTACTCATAAACTGAAGCATATGGGACTCTAGTGTCCAAAGGAAGATACACAAAGCACAGATCTATGTTTTAAAGATATATTCTCTGATTTTAGGAGCTTTGTGTCAACATTGTTATTAAAAAAAAAATACAAGGTAACAAACTGAATTGATAGACCTTTTGCTTGCAAAATAGATTTTAATACCAAGTATTTACAATGTGCTGCTGTTTCCTGTTATCCTTGCTAGTAGTTGGTAGTATACTGTGTGTGTCAATGGCAGGCTCTGCAATCATTCTTCTTAGCTGACACTCATATACTGTACCTGCTGTATAACAAATGCTCTTGTGCTACAGCTTACAGATGTGGCAGTCTACAGAGGAAATGTTCACTTGCCAGATCTACTACAAGATCCCTCCATAATGGGAAGTAACATTCCAAAGCTCAAGAGAGGCAGAGGAGTACGCATCTTGGAATTGAAGCGTCCTTGACCTCAGATGATGAAAATCTTTCTCTTGGCTTCCACCCAACTAATAACAGATACTTTACTGCTTCAGGTAAACCTCTTAGTTTGTTGATGTGTGACAGATCCTGTAGTCTTAAAGTTTTAGGTATGTTGAATGTCAAGGACTACATTAATAAATTACGTTAGATAATTAGATAGTGAGTTAGTTAAAGATTATTACCAGGAAAGGCCTACTACGCTAAAGCCACTCATTACCAGAGGTGTCCTGGAGGAGCTGCAGAAAGATCCAAGGCAATTTAACAACAAGAAAAATTTAAACAACCAATGAAAAGCAGGGATTAAAATAGAGTAACAGAAGAATGGTCCATCTAGTACATAAATACATTTAGTACAGTGGCAGAGGAGCGCACATTCGGTACCAAAGGAACAGTCCATCTAGCTCATAAATTCATTAAGTACAGTGTCAGGGGAACAGTTCATTTGACACCAAAGGAATGGTCCACCCAGTACATAAATACATTTTACTACAGTGCCAGGGGAACAATGCATTCAGTACCATAGAACGTCCATCAAGTGCATAAATACATTTAGGTACAGTGTCAGGGGAACAGTGCATTCTGTATTGAAGGAACAGTCCACCTAGTGCATAAATACATTTACTACAGTGCCAGGGAATGGTCTATTCAGTACTGAAGGAACAGTCCAACTAGTACTTAAATTAATTTAGTACAGTGTCAGGAAAAGCACATTCAGTACCAAAGGCATGATCCATCTAGTACAAATACATGTAGGGCAGTGCCAGGGGAACATTGTATTCAGTACCAAATGAATGGTCCATGTAGTACATAAATACATGTAGTACAGTGTCAGGGATCGGTGCATTCAGTACCAAAGAATGGTCCATCTAGTACATAAATACATTTACTACAGTGCCAGCAGAACAGTGCATTCATTACCAGATGAATGGTCCATCTAGTGCATAAATACATTTAGGTACAGTGTCAGGGAATGGTTCATTGAGTATTGAAGGACGGTCCCTCTAGTACATAAATACATTTACTACAGTGCCAGGAAATGGTCTATTCAGAACCAAAGCAACAGTCCATCTAGAACATAAATACATTTAGTACAATGTTGGGAAAAGTGCATTCAGTACTGAAGGCATAATCCATGTAGTACATAAATACATGTAGTACAGTGTCAGAGGCAGCGAGTATTCAGTACAGAAGGAATGGTCCATCTAGTACATAAATTCATGTAGTACAATATCAGAGGAATGATGCATTTGGTACCAAAGAACAGTCCATCTAGTACTTAAATTCATTTAGGACAGTGTCAGGGGAATGGTGTAGTCGATACTGAAGGAATGCCAGCTACTACATAAATACATGTAGTGCAGTGCCAGGGGAATGGTGTATTCAGCACCAAATGAATCTAGTACACAAATACATGTAGTACAGTGCCAGGAGAATGGTGTATTCAGTAACAAAGGAATGGTCCATCTAGTACATAAATATGTAGTACAGTGCCAGAAACAATGTATTTAGTACCGGAAAGAGCGATCCATCTAGTACATAAATACATGTAGTACAGTGCCAGGGGCATGGTGCATTCAATATTGAAGGAATGGTCCATCTAGTACATAAATACATTTACTACAGTGCCAGGGAATGGTCTATTCAGTACCAAGCAGAACAGTCCATCTAGTACTTAAATTCATTTAGTACAGCGTCAGGGAAAAGAGCATTCAGTACAGAAGGCATGATCCATCTAGTACATAAATACATGTAGTGCAGTGCCAGGGAACAGTGTATTCAGTACCAAATGAATGGTCCATCTAGTACATAAATACATGTAGTGCAGTGCCAGGGGAACAGTGTATTCAATACCAAATGAATGGTCCATCTAGTACATAAATTCATGTAGTATAGTGTCAGGGAATGGTGCATTTGGTACCAAAGGAACAGTCCCTCTAGTGCTTAGATTCATTTAGGACAGTGTCAGAGGAATGATGCATTGGGTACCAAAGAACTGTCCATCAAGCACATAAATATATGTAGTGCAGTGCCAGGGGAATGTTATATTCAGTGCCGAAGGAATGGTCCATCTAGTACATAAATACATTTAGTACAGTGTCGAGGAATGGTGTAGTCAATACCGAAGAATGCAGCTAGAACATAAATACATGTAGTACAGTGCCAGGGGAATGGTGTATTCAGTACTGAATGAACGGCTCATGTAGTACATAAATACATTCTCAACAGTGTCAGGAGACAGCGATTTAGTACCAAAGAACGGTCCAGCTAGTACAGAAATACATTTAGGTACAGTGTCAGAGGAAGGATGTATTCAATACCAAAGGAACAGTCCAGCTAGTACATAAATACATGTAGTATAGTGCCAGAGAACAGTGCATTCAGTATCAAGGAATGGTCCATCTAGAACATAAATACATTTAGGAAAGTGTCCGGGAATGGTGCATTCAGTACAAAGGAACGTCCATCTAGCACATAAAAACATGTAGCACAGTGCCAGGAGAACAGTGCATTCAATACCAAAGTAACTATCCATCTAGTACATAAAAACACATAGTACACTGTCAGTGGATGGTGCATTCAGTACCAAAGGAATGGTCCATCTAGTACATGAATACATTTACTACAGTGCCAGGGGAACAGTGCATTCATTACCAAATGAATAGTCCATCCAGTGCATAAATACATTTAGGTGCAGTGTCAGGGAACAGTGCATTCAGTATTGAAGGAACGGTCCATCTAGTACATAAATACATTTACTACAGTGCCAGGGGAATGGTGTCAGCATGCCTCAGTTGGTAGCACATCCGCCTCTGGACCAGAAGGTGGTAGTTCTCGTCCCACACCTGGGATTGGACGTGCACCTAAATATCGCTGGCATCAGGTGCAGTATTGAGGGTGCTGTACTGCTGGGGTTTTGCGTCCTTGGATGAGGCGTTAAACAGGGTCCTTCTGCCCATCCTGGTGGATGTCCAGGTGGAAGTAAAGAATCCAGGGCATCAAGAAAAGAGCAGGGAACATCTCCCCGTGTCCTGGCCAACATTCCCCTTCCCATAAAACCGTTCATGCAATTATCCAGGCTGTGTGTGGGTGATGATGTGCGATATGGCGCCACCACACATTGTCACTTCACTACCAGTCTATCATTCTTTGTAAAACGCTTTGGGATACTGTGCATGAAAAGTGCTATATAAATGCTGATTCTTCTTCTTCTATTCAGTACTGAAGGAACAGTCCATCTAGTCCATAAATACATTTAGTACAGTGTCGGGCAAAAGCACATTCAGTACTGAAGGCATTATCCATCTAGTACATAAATACACTATGTGCAGTGCCAGAAACAGTGTATTCACTCAAATGAATGGTCCATCTAGTACGTAAATACATGTAGTACAGTGCCAGGGGAATGGTGTATTCATTAGCAAGGAATGGTCCCTCTAGTACATAAATCGTCTAGTACAGTGCCAGGAACGATGTATTCACTACCAAAGGAACGGGTCCATCTAGTACATAAAAACATGTAGTACAGTGCCAGTGGAGTGGTGCATTCAGTATTGAAGGAATGGTCCATCTAGTACATAAATGCATTTACTACAGTGCCAGGTGGAATGGTCTATTCAGTACCGAAGGAACAGTCCATCTAGTACTTAAATTCATTTAGTACAGTGTCGGAAAAGAGCATTCAGTACCGAAGGCACAATCTATCTAGTACATAAATACATGTAGTACAGTGCCAGAGAGACAGTGTATTCAGTATCAAATGAATGGTTCTTCTTGTACATAAATACATTTACTAAGTGCCAAGGAACAGTGCATTCATTAACAAATGAAAGGTCCATCTAGTGCATAAATATATTTAGGTACAGTGTCAGGGAACAGTGCATTCAGTATGGAAGAGCAGTCCATCTAGTACATAAATACATTTGCTACAGTGCCGGGGAATGGTCTATTCAGTTCAAAAGGAACAGTCCATCTAGTACATAAATACATATAGTACAGTGCCAGCCGAACGAGCGCATTCAGTACGAAGGAATGGTCCATCTAGTACATAAATTCATATAGTACAATGTCAGGGGAATGATGCATTTGGTACCAAAGGAACAGTCCATCTAATACTTAAATTCATTTAGGACCGTGTCAGGGAATGGTGCATTCGGTACCAAAGCAACTGTCCATCAAGCACATAAATACATATAGCACACAGTGCCAGGTGAATGGTGTATTAAATTACGAAGGAATGGTCCAACTATTACATAAATACATTTAGTACAGTGTCAGAGAATGGTGTAGTCAATACCAAATGAATGCTCCATCTAGTAAAAATACATGTAGTACAGTGCCAGAGATAGTGTATTAAGTAATGAAGGAATGGTCCATCTAGTACAAAAATATGTAGTAGTACAGTGCCGAAACAATGTATTCAGTACCAAAGGAGCGATCCATCTAGTACATAAATACATGTAGTACAGTGCCAGGGGAATGGTGCATTCAGTATTGAAAGAATGGACCATTTAGTACATAAATACATTTACTACAGTGCCAGGGGAATGGTCTATTCAGTAGCAAAGGAATGGTCCATCTACTGCATAAATACATTTACTACAGTGCCAGAACAGTGCATTCATTACCAAATGAATGGTCCATCTAGTGCATAAATACATGTACTACAGTGCCAGGAACAATGCATTCATTACAAATGACTGGTCCATCTAATTATAAAATACATTTTAGGTACAGTGTCAGAAACAGTGCGTTCAGTATTGAAGGAATGGTCCATCTAGTACATAAATACATTTACTACAGTGCCAGGAATAGTCTATTCAGTACCAAAGGAACAATCCATCAAATGCGTAAATGCATTTAGTACAGTGTCGAGAAAAGCATTCAGTACCAAAGGCATTATCCAGCTAGTACATAAATACATGCAGTGAATGCCAGCAACAGTGTATTCACTACCAAATGAATGGTCCATCTAGTACATAAATACATGTAGTACAGTGCCAGGGAATGGTGTATTCAGTAGCGAAGGAATGGTCCATCTAGTACATAAATCGTGTAGTACAGTGCCAGAAACAATATATTCAATAACGAAGGCGGTCCATCTACTACCTAAATCATGTAGTACAGTGCCAGTGGAATGGTGTATTCAGTACTGAAGGAGCAGTTCATGTAGTACATAAATACATTTACTACAGTGTCAGGGCGGGCGCATTCAGTACCAAAGAACAGTCCAGCTAGTACAGAAATACATTTAGGTACAGTGTCAGGAATGATGTATTCAGTACCGAAGGAACAGTCCAGCTAGGACATAAATACATATAGTACAGTGCCAGGAAACAGTGTATTCAGTATCAAAGGAATGGTCCATCGAGAATATAAATACATTTAGGACAGTGCCAGGGGAATGGTGCATTCAGTACCAAAGGAACTGTCCATCTAGTACATAAATACACGTGAGTACAGTGTCAAGGGATCAGTGCATTCAGTACCAAAGGAATGATGTGTCAAGGGATCAGTGCATTCAGTACCAAAGGAATGAACAATCTAGTACATAAAAGCATTTAGTACAACATCAAGAGGAGCAGCATATTCAATATCAAAGGAACGGCCCATCTAGTACATAAATACAGTTACTACAGTGCCAGAATGGTCTATTCAGTACCAAAGGAACAGTCCATCAAGTACATAAATACATTTACTGCAGTGCCAGGGGAATTGGTCTATTCAGTACAAAGGAACAGTTCATCTAGTACGCAAATACATTTAGTACAGTGTCAGGGAAAAGCGCATTCAGTACGAAGGCATGATCCATCTGGTATATAAATACATGTAGTGCTGTGCCAGGGGCAGTGTATTCAGTACCAAATGAATGGTCCATCTAGTACATAGATATATGTAGTACATTGCCAGAGGCAGCCCATTCAGTAAGAAGGAATGGTCCATCTAGTACATAAAGTCATGTAGTACAGTGTCAGGGAATGGTACATTTGGTACCAAAGGAACAGTCCATCTAGTACTTAAATTCATTTAGGACAGTGTCAGAGGAATGATATAATCAGTACCAAAGGACTCTCCATCAAGCACATAAATAGTGTACTGCCAGGGGAATAGTGTATTCGGTACCAAAGAATAGTCCATCTAGTACATAAATACACTTAATACAGTGTCAGGGGTGTGTAGTCAATACGAGAAAGAATGCCAGCTAGTACATAAAACATGTAGTAAAGTGGTAGGGGAATGCTGTATTCAGTAGCGAAGGAACGGTCCATTTAGTACATACATATGGTAGTATAGTGCTGAGGAAACTGTGTATTCAGTACCAAAGGAATGGTCCATCTAGTACATAAATACATGTAGTACAGTGTCGGAGAATGGTGTATTCAGTACTGAGCAGGCAGTTCATGTGGTACATAAATACATTTACTACAGTGTCGGGGAATGGCGTATTCAGTACCAAAGACGGTCCAGCTAGTACAGAAATACATTTAGGTACAGTGTCAGGGTAATGATGTATTTAATACCGAAGGAACAGTCCAGCTAGTACATAAATACATGTAGTACAGTGCTAGAAACAGTGTATTCAGTATCAAAGGAATGGTCCATCTAGAACATAAATACATTTAGGACAGTGTCAGGGAATGGTGCATTCAGTACCAAAGGAACTGTCCATCTAGTACATACAAACATTTAGTACAGTGCATTAAATACCAAAGTAACTGTCCATCTAGTACATAAATACGCGTAGTACACTGTCAGGGGCGGTGCATTCAGTACCAAAGGAATGGTCCATCTAGTACATGAATACATTTACTACAGTGCCAGAGGAACAGTGCATTCATTACCAAATGAATGATTCATCTAGTGCATAATACATTTACTACAGTGCCAGGGAACAATGCATTCATTACCAAATGAATGGTCCATCCAGTGCATAAATACATTTAGGTGCAGTGTCAGGGAATGGTGTCAGCGTGGCTCAGTTGGTAGCACATCCGCCTCTGGACCAGAAGGTCGTGGGTTCGTCCCACACCTGGGATTGGACTTACTCCTAAATATCGCTGGCATCCGAGGTGCAGTATTGGGGGTGCTGTACTGCTGGGGTGTGCAGTCCTTCGGATGAGATGTTAAACGAGGTCCATTCTGCCCATCCTGGCGTTGTCCTGGTGGATGTCCAGGTGGAAGTAAAAGAATCCAAGGCACTCTTCACAAAGAGCAGGAACATTCCGGTGTCCTGGCCAATATTCCCCATCCCATAAACGGTTCATGCAATTATCCAGGCTGTGTGTGTAAGATGATGTATATGGTCGCCAATTACATTGCCACTTCACTACCAGTCTATCATCATTCTTTGTAAAGCGCTTTGGGATACTGTGCATGAAAAGTGCGAATAAATGCTGATTCTTCTTCTTCTTCTATTCAGTACCGGAAGGAACAGTCCATCTAGTACATAAGTACATTTAGTACAGTGTCGGGCAAAAGCACATTCAGTACCGAATGCATTATCCATCTAGTACATAAATACATGTAGTGAAGTGCCAGGGAGACAGTGTATTCACTACCAAATGAATGGTCCATCTAGTACATAAATACATGAGTACAGTGCCAGGGGAATGGTGTATTCAGTAGCGAAGGGATGGTCCATCTAGTACATAAATAAGTGTTAGTACCGTGCCAGGAAACAATGTATTCAGTACTGAAGGAATGATTCATGTAGTACATTAATACATTTACTACAGTGTCAGAGGAATGGCATTCAGTACCAAAGGAGCGGTTCGCTAGTACAGAAATACATTTAGGTACAGTGTCCGAGGAATGATGTATTCAGTACCAAAGGAACTCTCCATCTAGTACCTAAAAACATTTAGTACAGTGCATTCAATACCAAAGGAACTATCCATCTAGTACATAAATACGTATTACAGTGTCAGGGATCAGTGCTTTCAGTATCAAAGGAATGATCAATCTAGTACATAAATACATTTAGTACTGCATCAAGAGGTGGCATATTCAACACCAAAGGAACGGTCCATCTAGTACATAAATACATTTACTACAGTGCCAGAGAAATGGTCTACTCAGTACCAAAGTAACAGTCCATGTGGTACATAAATGCATTTAGTATATAGTGTCGGGGAAAAGAGCATTCAGTACCGAAGGCATGATCCATCTAGTACATAAATACATGTAGTGCAGTGCCAGAGGAACAGTATATTCAATACCAAATGAATGGTCCATCTAGTACATAAATACATTTACTACAGTGCCAGGAAACTGTGCATTCATTACTAAATGAATGGTCCATCTAGTGCATCAATGCATTTTAGGTACAGTGTCAGGTGTAAAGTGCATTCAGTACCAAAGGCATCATCCATCTACTACATAAATACATGTAGTACAGTGCCAGTGGAACAGTGTATTCAGTACCAAATGAATTGTCCATCTAGTATATAATTACATTAGCTACAGTGCCAGAGGAGCGGTCTATTTAGTACTGAAGGAACAGTCTATCTAGTACTTAAATTAATTTAGTACAGTGTCGGGAAAAGCATTCAGTACCAAAGGCATGATCCATCTAGTACATAAATATATGTAGTACAGTGCCAAGAGAACAGCGCATTCAGTACAGAAGGAATGATCCATCTAGTACATAAAGTCATGTAGTACAGTGTCAGGGGAATGGTGCATTCGGTACCAAAAGGAAACTGTCCATCAAGCTGCGTAAATTACGTGTAGTGCAGTGCCAGGGAATGGTGTTTTCGGTACCGAGCAGATGGTCCATCTACTACATAAATACATTTACTACAGTGTCAGGAAATAGTGTAGTCAATACTGAAGCAATGCCAGCTAGTACATAAATACATGTGGTACAGTGCCAGGGAATGATGTATTCAGTAGCGAAGGAACGATCCACCTAGTACAATACATGTGTACAGTGCAGGAAGCAGATGTATTCAGTATCAAAGGAATGATCTATCTAGTACATAAATACAAGTAGTACAGTGCCAGGAAATGGTGCATTCAGTATTGAAGAATGGTCCATCTAGTACATAAATACATTTACTACAGTGCTATGAGAATGGTCTGTTCAATACGAAGGAACAGTACATCTAGTACTTAAATTCCTTTAGTGCAGTGTCAGGGAAAAGCACATTCAGTACCAAAGGCATGCTCCATCTAGTACATAAATACATGTAGTGCAGTGCCAGGGAACAGTGTATTCAGTGCCAAATGAAAGGTCCATCTAGTACATAAACACATATAGTACAGTGCCAGAGAATGGTGTATTCAGTACTGGAAGAGAGGCTCATATAATACTTAAATTCATTTAGGACAGTGTCAGGGAGCGATGCATTGAGTACCAAAGGAACTGTCCGCAAGCAGCAATAAATACATGTATTGCAGTGCCAGGGGGATAGTGTGTCGGTACGAAGAATGGTCCATCTAGTACATAAATACATGTAGTACAGTGCCAGGAACTGCATTCAGTACCGAAGGAATGCTCTATCTAGTACATAAATTCATGGAGTAAAGTGTCAGGAATGGTGCATTTGGTACCAAAGGAACAGTCCATCTAGTACTTAAATTCAATTAAGACAGTGTCAGAGGAATGATGCATTCAGTACCAAAGGAACTGTCCATCAAGCACATAAATACATATAGTACAGTACCAGGGAATGGCGTATTCAGTACTGAAGAAACAGTTCATGTAGTACCTTAATACATTTACTACATTGTCAGGAGAACAGCGCATTCAGTACCAAAGGAATGGTCCAACTAGTACAGAAACACATTTAGGTACAGTGTCAGAGATGATGTATTCAGTACCGAAGGAACAGTCCACCTAGTACATAAATACATGTAGTACAGTCACGAGGGAAACAGTGTATTCAGTATCAAAGGAATGGTCCATCTAGAACATAAATACATTTAAGACTGTGTCAGGGAATGGTGCATTCAGTACCAAAGGAACTGACCATCTAGTACATAAAAGCATCTAGTACAGCACCAGGAGAACAGTGCATTCAGTACCAAAGTAACTATCCATCTAATACATAAATACATGTAGTACAGTGTCAGGGGATAGGTGCGTTCAGTACCAAAGGAATGGTCCATCTAGTACATAAATACATTTACTACAGTGCCAGGAGCAATGCATTCATTACCAAACAACTGGTCCATCTAGTGCATAAATACATTTAGGTACAGTGTCAGAGACAGTGCATTCAGTATTGAAAGTAACTGTCCATCTAGTACATAAATACATTTATTACAGTGCCAGGGGAATGGTCTCTTCATTACCCTAAGAAACAGTCCATCTAGTACATAAATGCGTTTAGTACAGTGCCAGGGGAAAAGTGCATTCAGCACCGAAGCATGATCCATCTAGTACATAAATACATTTTCTACAGTGCCAAGTGAACAGTGCATTCATTACCAAATGAATGGTACATCTAGTGCATAAATATATTTAGGTACAGTGTCAGAACAGTGCATTCAGTATGGAAGGAGCGGTCCATGTATTATATAAATACATTTAGTACGGTGCCGGGGAATGGTCTATTCAGTACAAAGGAACAGTCATCTAGTACATAAATACATTTAGTACAGTGCCAGGGAAAAGCGCATTCAGTACAGAAGGCATGATCCATCTAGTACATAAATACATGTAGTGCTCTGCCAGGGAACAGTGTATGCAGTACCAAATGAATTGTCCATCTAGTACATAAATACATTAACTACAGTGCCAGAGGAAGGGTCTATTTAGTACTGAAGGAACAGTCCATCTAGTACTTAAATTAATTTAGTACAGTAGTCGGGAAAAGCGCATTCAGTACTGAAGGCATGATCCATCTAGTTCATAAATATATGTAGTGCAGTGCCAGGGGAACAGTGTATTCAATATCAACTGAATGGTCCATCTAGTACATAAATACATTTGCTACAGTGCCAGAGGAATGGTTTATTCAGTACCAAAGAACAGTCTATCTACTACATAAATACATGTAGTACAGTGCCAGGAAACAGTGTATTTAGCATCAAGGAATGGTCCATCTAGAACATAAATACATTTAGGACAGTGTCAGAGAATGGTGCATTCAGTGCCAAAGGAACTGTCCATCTTCTACATAAAAACTTTTAGTACAGTGCCAGGAGAACAATGCATTCAATACAAAGGAACTATCCATCTAGTACATAAATACACGTAATACAGTGTCAGGGATCGGTGCATTCAATACCAAAGGAATGATCAATCCAGTACATAAATGCATTTAGTACAGCATCAAGAGGAGCGGCATACTCAATACCAAAGGAATGAATGGTCCATCTAGTACATAAATATATTTACCACAGTGCCAGGAATGGTCTATTCAGTACCAAAGGAACAGTCCATCTAGTACATAAATGCTTTTAGTACAGTGTCAGGGAAAGCGCATTCAGTAATGAAGGCATGATCCATCTAGTACATAAATACATGTAGGGCAGTGCCAGGGGAACAGTGTATTCAGTACCAAATGAATAGTCCATCAAGTACATAAATACATTTACTACAGTGCCAGGGCAACAGTGCCTTCATTACTAAATGAATGGTACATCTATTGCATAAATACATTTAGGTACAGCGTCAGGAAACAGTGCATTTAGTATTGAAAGAGCGGTCCATCTAGTACATAAATACATTTACTACAGTGCCAGAGAATGGTCTATTCAGTACCAAAGGAACAGTCCATCTAGTACATAAATACATTTGTAGTACAGTGTTAGAAACTTGCATTCAGCACCGAAGGAGCGGTCCAGCTAGTAAAGAAATACATTTTAGGTACAGTGTCAGGGAATGATGTATTCAGTACCAAAGGAACAGTCCAGCTAGTTCATAAATACATGTAGTACAGTGCCTGAAACAGTGTATTCAGTATCAAAGGATTGGGTCCATCTAGAGCATAAATACTTTTAGGACAGTGTCAGGGCATGGTGCACTCAGTACCAAAAGAACTGACCATCTAGTACATAAAAGCATCTAGTACAGTGCCAGCAGAACAGTGCATTCAGTACCAAAGTAACTATCCATCTAATACATAGTACCGTAGTACAGTGTCAGGGGATAGGTGCATTCAGTACCAAAGAGATAGTCCATCTAGTACATAAATACATTTACTACAGTGCCAGAGAACAGTGTATTCAGTACCAAATGAATGGTCCTCTAGTACATAAATACATGTAGTGCAGTGCCAGGGGAACAGTGTATTCAGCACCAAAGTAACTATCCATCTAATACATAAATACTTAGTACAGTTTCAGGAATGGTGCATTTGGTACCAAAGGAACAGTCCATCTAGTACATAAATACATTTAGTACAGTGTCGGGAAAAGCGATTCAATACCGAAGGCATGATCCATCTAGTACATAAATATATGTAGTGCAGTGCCAGGGAACAGTGTATTCAGTACCAAATGAATGGTCCATATAGTACATAAATACATGTAGTACAGTGCCAGGAATGATGCATTCAGTACCGAAGGATTGGTCCATCTAGTACATAAATTCATGTAGTACATGTCAGGGAATGGTGCATTTGGTACCGAAGGAACAGTCCATCTAGTACATAAATACATTTAGTACAGTGTCGGGAAAAGCACATTCAGTACCGAGGCATGATCCATCTAGTAGATAAATCCATGTAGTGCAGTGCCAGGAACAGTGTATTCAGTACCAAATCAATGGTCCATCTAGTACATAAATACATGTAGTACAGTGCCAGGAATGGCATTCAGTACCAAAGGATTGGTCCATCTAGTACATAAATTCATGTAATACAGTGTCAGGGAATGGTCCATTTGGTACCAAAGGAACAGTCCATCTAGTACTTAAATTCATTTAGGACAGTGTCAGAGGAATGATGCATTCAGTACCAAAGGAACTGTCCATCAACCACATAAATACATGTAGTACAGTGCCGGGGAATGGTCTGTTCAGTACTGAAGGAATAGTCCTTCCAGTACATAAATACATTTAGTACAGTGTTAGGGGAAAAGCGCATTCAGTACCGAGAACGGTCCAGCTAGTACAGAAATACATTTAGGTACAGTGTCAGGAATGATGTATTCAGTACCGAAGGAACAGTCCAGCTAGTACATAAATACATGTAGTACAGTGCCAGGAAGCAGTGTATTCAGTATCAAAGGAATGGTCCATCTAGAACATAAATACATTTTGGACAGTGTCAGAGAATGGGGCATTCAGTACCAAAGGAATGGTCCATCTAGTACATAAATACATTTACTACAGAGCTAGAGGAACAGTGCATTCACTACCAGATGAATGGTCCATCTAGTACATAAATACATTTACTACAATGCCAGAACAATGCATTCATTACCAAAGGAATGGTCCATCTAGTGCATAAATACATTTAGGTACAGTGTCAGGGAACAGTGCATTCAGTATTGAAGGAGCGGTCCATCTTATACATAAATACATTTACTACAGTGCCAGGGAATGGTCTATTAAGTACCGAAGGAACAGTCCATCTAGTACATAAAAACATTTAGTACAGTGTCAGGGAAAAGCGCATTCAGTACCGAAGGCATGAGCCGTCTAGTATATAAATACATGTAGAGCAGTGCTAGGGAACACTGTATTCAGTACCAAATGAATGGAACATCTAGTACATAAATACATGTAGTACAGTGCCAGGAATGGCATTCAGTACCCGAAGAATGGTCCATCTAGTACATAAATTCATGTAGTACAGTGTCAGGGGACTGATGCATTTTGGCACCAAAGGAACACTCCATCTAGTACTTAAATTAATTTAGGACAGTGTCGAGAATGGTGCATTCGGTACCAAGGATCTGTCCATCAAGCACATAAATACATGTAGTGCAGTGCCAGGGAATGGTGTGTCGATATGAAGGAATGGTCCATCTAGTACATAAATACATTTAGGACAGTGTCAGGGAATGGTGCATTTAGTACCAAAGGAACTGTCCATCTAGTACATAAAAACATTTAGTACAGTGCCAGTAGAACATAAATATACGTAGTACAGTGTCAGGGGATCAGTGCATTCAGTACCAAAGGAATGGTCCATCTAGTACATAAATAAATTTACTACAGTGCCAGAACAGTACATTCATTACCAAATGAATGGTCCATCTAGTGCATAAATACATTTACTACAGTGCCAGGGAACAATTCATTCATTACCAAATGAATGGCCCATCTAGTGCATAAATACCTTTAGGTACAGTGTCAGGGAACAGTACATTCAGTATTGAAGAACGGTCCATCTAGTACATAAATACATTTACTACAGTGGCAGAGGAATGGTCTATTCAGTACCGAAGGAACAGTCCATCTGGTAGCACATTCGATACCGAGCATGATCCATCTAGTACATAAATACATGTAGTGCAGTGCTAGAGCAGCAGTGTATTCAATACCAAATGAATGTTCCATCTAGTACATAAATACATTTAGTACAGTGCCAGGGGAATGGCGCATTCAGTACCGAAGGAATGGTCCATCTAGTACATAAATTCTTGTACTACAGTGTCAGAGAATGGTGCATTTGGTACAAAGGAACAGTCCATCTAGGACTTAAATTCATTTTGGACAGTGTCAGAGGAATGATGCATTCAGTACCGAAGGAACTGTCCATCAAACACATAAATACATGTAGTGCAGTGCCAGGGGAATGATGTATTCAGTAGCGAAAACGGTCCATCTAGTACATAAATGTATTTAGTACAGTGTCAGGAATGGTGTAGTCAATACTGAAGGAGCAGTCCATCTAGTACTTAAATACATGTAGTACATTGCCAGAATAGTGTATTCAGTCCTGAAGAGCAGTTCATGTAGTACATAAATACATTTAGTACAGTGTCAGGGAACAGCGCATTCAGTACCAAAGGAACAGTCCAACAAGTACAAAAATACATTTAGGTACAGTGTCAGAGGAATGATGTATTCAGTACTGAAGGAACAGTCCAGCTAGTACATAAATACATGTAGTACAGTGCCAGAGAAACAGTGTATTCAGTATCAAAGGAATGGTCTATCTAGAACATAAATACATTTAGAATAGTGTCAGAGGAATGGTGCATTCAGTACCAAAGGAACTGTCCATCTAGTACCTAAAACATTTAGTACAGTGCCAGGAGAACAGTGCATTCAATACCAAAGGAACTATTCATCTAGTACATAAATACGTAGTACAGTGTCAGAGGATTGGTGCATGCAGTACCAAAGGAATGATCAATCTAGTACATAAATGCATTTAGTACTGTATCAAGAGGAGCAGCATATTCAATACCAAAGGAATGGTCCATCTAGTACATAAATATATTTAGGTACATTGTGAGAACAGCACATTCAGTACCAAAGACGGTCCATCTGGTACATAAATACACTTAGTACAGTCTTGAGGAATGCTGCATTCAGTACCAAAGGAACAGTCCATCTAGTACATAAATACATTTAGTACAGTGCCAGGGAAAAGTACATTCAGTAGCAAAGGCAGTCCATCTAGTACATAAATACATTTAGTACAGTGCCAGGAAAAGTACATTCAGTAGCAAAGAGCGGTCCATCTAGTACTTAAATACATGTACAGTGCCAGGGATAAGTACATTCAGTAGCAAAGGAACAGTCCATCTAGTACATAAATACATTTAGTACAGTGCCAGGGGATAAGTACATTCAGTAGCAAAGGCAGTCCATCTAGTACATAAATACATTTAGTACAGTGCCAGGGGAATGGTGCATTCAGTATGAAGCATGGTCCATAAGTACATAAATACATTTAGTACAGTGCCAGGAATGGTGCATTCAGTGCAAAAAATCTATTTGGTAAAATTAGCAAAAATGGGTAGAGTGTAATGGGAGAGGTATGGGAGTGAGGCCGGGTTAGGTGCAGGAGCAAATGTGGATTGTGTGGGCTTGGGTAAAGCTTTCAAGCAGTTTAGGGAGGAGGCAGAGTTGCTACGGAAAGGGTGGCTGGACCAAGGTTGGGCAAATCTGTGAAAGAATGCAGACTGACCTGTTGAGCTTTTGGCCCTTGGAATGGAAAAAGGAGTGAGAGTCAGCAGAGTAGAGGGAGAAAGGGGCTATGGCAGGACAGGAGGGAGGAGATAGTAGGCAAGAGATCCCTAACCTTAACTGAGGTATGAGGAGGCACAGTGAGAGGGCGCTGGCCTTCCAAGGGAGGGAAGAGGTAGGATGAGTATGAGGAACAGTGATGGGTGCAAGAACTGCAGTCCAGAGCAAACCAACTGAAAAAAAGGAACAAGGGGTCCAGCCAGGCTGGGGTGGTTGGGTGGCCCTATAGACCACATCCCTGAGGTCAAATGCAGGGAGGATCCTTGTTACAATAATCTTATTCCTGGCAGCAGGAGCAATGCAGGCATTTATTTAAGCAATAAGGGATACCAGAGTGTGCATTATGGTGGGTTATAAGTCTAATTAATTATTAAGTGAGCATAGCAAGGCTGCTGATTGACTGATGGATCAGTCATTAACATCTTAAAATGACCAATCCAGCTGCCATCTGATGCTGTGTGGCACACACGGCTCATGCCATCCTGCTTAAATGTTTTATTACATTAAAAATAAATAAGAGAAAAGAAACTTGTTATTATGATTAGATGTATAATCACAATAACAACCTCAAAACCAGTCATTTCCTTGGATTAATGACCAGCAGGAGGAGGTGGCCCTCAGCTATGCCCGGGCCACCCATACCCCTGATCAGTCTTTATCTCTAGGAAATTACTAGCTTCTCGGTCGTTGTTGGCAAATAATGGCCCACCTTGGTGGGTTGAATTACAAGGCAAAGCCAAGTGCTTCCACCACCCAAGAAGGGCCATTAGCCCACCTTGCACCCACCACTCCCTTCTTTCTGGCCAAGGGAGGAATCTTGACCAGAAAACATAAATTGTCTCTGGAGCCAGTAGTTCTGTTTAAATGAATTGGGGTGGAAGTCGATCAGAGAAATGGCAAATCAGATGAAAAACAAAACTTCTGACAGTGCACTCATCCACAGTACTTTATGTTATAGTCAAATAAATCAAACCAACATTTTGTGAGTTATGTGTCACTTCATCGAGGATTGTCTGCCAATTCTTATCTAACTAACCATGGATGAGTGAAGCCTGTTAGAATTTTGTTTTTCTTCAGGGGAGGGCACCACATCCTGCTCCTGTCTCTGTTTTCCCCTCAGAAGCGTGGTTGGCTAGAACAAAGATGGCTGCATGGTTTCCTTCTCTGAATGCATTGGTTTTCAAATTCTGGCTTAATGGACTTCAGAAAGCTCAAAATGTTTCCATGGATGATGAGTTTCAACATTGCTGCAGTAAAGTTAAAAGTAGAGACATTGAGTTCTTTACACCAATGTTAACAGGGAGAAAGAGTGTTGGGATACAGGTGGCGTTTAAATAAGAGGAAGAGGCTCCTTTCTGAAGGACCCCAACCCCTGCTTGTTCCACAACAGCATGGTCCAAAACACAGCCTGCCACGAACCTATTCTCTAACACACTAGTGTTACAAAGTCTGATAAGTGTGCAATATCAGTATGACAGTGTAAACCTGCAGAGCATTGTTTTCCTAGTGCATATTGACTTAGCAATTAAAAATGTATATTAACACTTGAAAGTGATCAACATGAAATTGTTTTTTGTAAAAATATACAAACTTTGGGTTGGGAACGTCTTAACTTCTGCTCTGCTCACTTAACATCTGCAACAGTCTGCTACGACCCCAAACAGATTATAAACGTCCAGCTGAACTGTTAGATGATTATGGAAGAGCTTTTCTGGTTTACTGGTTATATTTTTATTTAGCTGTTTCTTAAAGATAAAGCACTCATAAAAATGACTCACTGAAAATTCAACATGGTAGTGATTAACATTTTTATTGTGGAGTTTTGTTCTGTGCTTTCTGAATGTCTTTGATAGATGAAGATTTGATCAGACAGATCCTTGCTGACAGAGAGGCGACATCTCCTCGCTCACGGGGCAATAGGCAGCTATCCTCCAGAGTTGAATCTGACCTAATATCTGGCTTGTAAGTAAAGGCTCATATTCTGAGTTTGACAAATAATGGTTTGGGTTTCTAAGTAACAGTCTGTGGAATAATGGAGTATATGGATCCAAACGGTTGGGTTGTTATTATCATTTATAAAAACACACCAGTCCAGTTCTGGAAAGCAGGCCAATAGAAGTACTAGTGGTGCCTAGGTGGTTCATTTGCTCCCAACCATAGTCTCTCCAGGGTGAAGTAATTCAGGTACAATGGCCACCTCCTTGTGGAGTGATAAGATAGTAGGACAGAGCAGCCAGTGGATGGAGCTCACACAGTCTGGGCAACTGAAAGCCTGGATCCAGCCATTAGTGGTTTCTCTAACACAGGTAGAAAATCTAGGAAATAGGGATGGCTACCACATCTCCTTCTTATGTACTCCAGAATGTTTTGTAAGCTGGCCTGCGCAGCCCTTGTAGACCTACATTTTAATTGGTCCAGTCTGCAGTCAGCATGGATCCTCCCCAGAGTGGAGATGCTATATGCAGGGCAGAGGCAGCTCAGAATGCTGACCCACATGCCGGCAGCCTCAGTATGGTACAGGGGCTGCACTCCACACCCTGTCAGATTTGGGCCCTAACAATCTGTCAGCCTAACATCTGTTGTGGTTAAGCAGTCAATGACCATAATAAGGATGAGGATAGTAAGGTCCCTGGAGGCAAAGGGCTGCAGGACAAAGTACAGCATGGAGTTACAGGGAGCTCATGTCAGACAAACCTGACTGATTTCTATGATTGTCTGACAAAGGCAATGAACAAGAGACAGGAGGTAGGCATAGTGTGCTTTGACTTCAGTAAAGTCTTTTATTCTGTCCTGCATGAATGATTTGTTAAGATGCAGAACGTCAGGGTAGGGACCAAATTACAAGGTGAGTGAAAAATTGGGACCCAGAGGTGATAATTAATGGGGAAATCTCAGGGGTCAGGAGGTCACTAGTGGGATGTCACAGGGATTGATCTTGGGACCAGTCCACTCCAACATCTATATCTGTGACACAGAGGTAGGGATTCAGGACAAGATATGGCTTTTGCAGATGACACTAACATTTTGGCTGGATGGATGGGAGAGGGGCACAATTAGGAAGGAGGATCTGGGTAGATTGGAAGGTGGTCAAAAGTATTGCAGTGAAAATTTAATGCCAAACAGTGCAAAGTGGTGGACGTGAGGGCAAGATTCTAACACTGAATATAGCATGGGGGAGGTGGCAGCTGAAAGCACTACAGAGGAAGTGGCTTGGAAGTAATAATGTCAGATAGTCTGAAAACATCAGCGTAATGCAGTAGGGCAGTGGGTGGGAACTAGGATGTTGGGGTGCATAGGAAGGGAGCACCAGCAGGAGAGGGAAGTGCTGCTACCATGGTATAAGTCACTGGTTCGTTCTCACCTGGAGTACTGTGTGCAGTTTTGTAGTCCCCATCGAAACAAGCATTTGTCAATGCTGAATGTTGGCTTGCTGGCATTGGTATTGGTAGTGCAGGAGTTAGAGAGATGCATAATAGGAATGGCAGTGAAGTACTGAACTGGCGCCAACCTCACCCCAACTCTGCAGAGACTGACAGGCATTGGGTTGTGCCTTTGAGTCATTGGTTACGCGCTCATGCCATTTCATCACCCTACCCTGCAGACACCGACAAGTGTGCCTTGGGGTCTTCAGGGCCTTACACCGCCCATTCCATAAGGAAATACGCTGAGATGAGTGCAGTATAGGAGAATGGGGTGAACTTTGGGGCTGAAGAGTCCAAGGCACACCTCAATGCTTGTCACTGGCTGCAGGGTAAGGGTGGGGTGGAATGGCATGAGCATTACGGCTGACAATCCCAAGGCACAGCCCTGACGCTTGTCAGTCTCTACAGGGTGGGGCGTTATGGTTGGAAACCCAAATGCCCCAGGCATTTATTGGAGTTTTTTCACTCCAAATTTTCAACATGGGCTTTTTGACCTCCACCTCATGAACAGTGGCACTATCAGTTCATTAGCCAAAAGGTGATTTTGCACAGGGACTTCACCATTTGGCGCCACAGGTGCAAAAACACATTTCAGGCAGTATGTGAAAATGACAGCAGTACTGTTCATGAGGAGGTGTAAAAATAGTAATGTTGAAAATCTGGGTGAAAATATGAAAAGTGGTGAAGTCACGGCGTGCTTAGAAACTGTGCAATGCGCCATGATTCTAATTATTTGGAGATTTTTAACCAAATTTTCAACATAGGCATTTTGGGACCTCTGCTCATGAACAGTGGCACTGTGATTCTGTTAATCTGTCCCGAACTTTGATTTCCCAGCGACCGCACCATTGTGTGCCAGATGTGCGAAAACACATTTTGGGTAGGATGTGAAAATGACAGCTATACTGTTCATAAGGAGGTGTGAAAAATGACAATGTGCAACATAGGCTTTTTGGAGTTCACCTCATGAACAGTGGCACTGTCATTTTGTTAATCAGTCCTGAAAGGTGATTCTGCGCAGTGACCACTAAATGACCTTCAGGACCGAATAATGAAATGACAGTGACTGTGTTCATGAGGTGGGGCCCCAAGAACCATATTTAAAATTTGGGACCAAAACTCCCAAAAATGGCTGAGAATCAACCTAAATTGAAATCCCCCATTCAGTGCCATTATAGGACTTACCGTCATTTCTTCAGTTTCCGGTCGGCTTTTGAAGAGTGCAGACGTGTTCCGGTCCACTGAAGATCACTGCTCTGACCTCCACAGGTAAATATGGGTGAGGGGTGCAGGGAGGTGGGCTGCACAGAGGAGGTGCAGGTTGGGTGAGGGGCTGGCAACAACAACGAGGGACATTTTCTTTTTTCAGGCTTAAAAAAGACATTGTGAGTCTGTTTTCTTTTACAGGAAACTATGGATTTTGGTACACTAGGTGGGCTCCCAGTGTGCCAGAGTACTGGGGATCAAGGGGATCAATGCCAACCCAGAGATTGGGCACCTGAGGTCGGAGGATATGGGGCATCTGACACCAGGTGGGCATCCCAGTGTCAGAAACACCACAGCAGGTTTTGGCACACTGGAGTGGGCCCAGTGTACCACATTAAAGGATGGAAGATACAGGCAGACAGGAATTAAGCACCCTGATGTCAGCAGGTGGGGAGGGGTCTACCAGCATGATAGATTGCACTTAGACTAAAGTGCTTTTGGGCACTGAATACTCCCAGCCTGTATGGAGCTTAGGCTATGGCCTGCTCCACACAGGCAGGAGAAGCTTTTGAGCCAGAGGCGGTGGGACATGGAGGCAGGCAAGGAAAGCGCCTCCCCCACCTTTCAGGCAGGGACTGGTGGGGTGGTGAAGCGGAGATGTCACAGCGCAAACAGCTGTTTGCTCACCTGCCACCGCCATGTTTATTGAAATGTTTCACCAGGAAGGCACGTGCGGAGGCATGTCACCTGTGCGCTGCATGACAAGCTTGTCGCTGATTGCAGCCACATTTCTTTCAAGTTGGTGGCACTTTATATAATTCTTGTGTCAGCTTGCATGTTGGCTAATTGGTGAATGAGGGACGACCTACTAAAGCGCTGCCCTGCATTCACCAACACTGACACACATCTGCATTTCTATACTACCACAAGAAGTTGCTTGCACATGCCGAAGACAACATAAAAAGGACAGAGTAGAGGTGGTGCAGAGGAGGGTGAATAAGATGATCCAAAGATAGCAGAAAAGAACATCTGAAGAAAGGCTGACATATCTGAACATATGCACACATGAAGAGACAGGAGAGAGAGAACATGACTGAAACATATAAATACCTCCACGGGGTAAAAACAGTGAATGGTGGGGAACTGTTCAGACAAAGTGGGAACATAAACACCAGTGGCAACCTCATGAAGCTGGCAAGGGAAAATGTAAGAGAGACACCAGGAAGTACTTGTTCTGCAAAAGGGTGTTAGAGTGGTAGAATAAGCTGCTGAAAGGTGGGCATTGCAAAATCCGTGTGGGTTTCAGATATGGGGAGGAGAGAGATAGCCAGGAAAATTGAATCATTGTTCTCTAGCTCTCATCTTCCTTGCTACGCCTGACATCACAATCAATTGCTGCAAAATGAGTTACAATACCATAAACAGAGAATGAGGTTGCACAATACACACACATAGCCCGAGCAGCTGAAACTGAGGGGACAATGAGCCTTTGTCATAGCAACAGGCACTAGAGGAAACAAATACAGGGACTACATGAAATGTAAAGTGAGATGTGTCTATAAATTATATGTCTGAGGCATCAGAGACTCATTAAAAATTTGCACTAACTTCTAAGCTGTGCAATTCTCCTGGCAGATCTAGTGTATTTGGTGAGAAAACTGAAGCTTTTATGCTGCAGAAACTAAATGAAAAGGGCAAACTTCCAACAGGACTCTGAGAATCCACGGATCTACAAGGTCTACAAGAACAGGTATGCTGCTGAAGTTCCTAAATACAATGTATCATTTATTCATTTGTTTTACCAGGAAACTGCTAAACTGAGTGATGCTGATTTGCAAGGAGGCCCTGGTTAGGACAGTAACATGACAAAAGAATCACAGTGTTGCATAAAATATACATAGAATAGTTATGAAATTCTCAACAGATACACAAAAATAATGATATACAGTGGCAGCAGAAAGAGGTCTAAAAACAAAACATAATATGTTACATAGCAAGTTATTGCAATCAAGTCAGATAAAAGCAGCAGCCATTGTACAATAAGGAGCTAGAGTGAACCTAGAGGCAAGTACAGTTATCAGTGCAATGGGTTTCAAGCAGTAGTTTGAACTTGTGAAGACTAACCAACGAATTTAGTTAGAGAGAGCTTGTAATTTGTTCCAATACATGGTGGCAAGCCAACTGAAAGCCATTCTGCAGTAATTGGAAGTGAATTGGGGAGCTCTCTGAAACATAATTGCAAGCTGTCAAGTTGTATAGAGCCCTATGATAAAAGTTTGAGATGTACTACGGTACCTCCTTGAGTAACGTCTTAAAGGACCATAAATACAGGTCTTTTCAGCCTTCTGGTGGTAAGGGATGTCCTGTCAACTGACGTGTAGAGGGTGAGTTATGGGTTCCAGCAGGCAGCCCAGTTATAAATCAGAGCACTCTATGGCAAAGGACATCTAATTTGGTTAGTTGCTTGGTAGCAACACATCTATAACACCAGGTCACCATAATCAAGTAGAAGAAGGAATGTGGCCCTAACTTGTGTTTAGTGAGCATCAGCAGGAGACTGAACTTATTTCAGTAGTAGGAACCCAACTGCAGCTTCTTACAGGTTTTCAATATGGGTGCTGAAGGAAAGCTTACTGTCTAGCCATACACCCAGATATTTGAAAGTGTCTACTAGCTCCAGGCTATCACCCTTGTGAGTGAGGATGCCCAGAAGGAGGGAGCTAGATGTCCACTTGCTGCTAGGAGCAATATCATGTATTTTGTTTTAGAGGCATTTGGAAGAAGTTTGGATGCAGATAGTTTCAATTGTAGGGTACTGAAGGCAGACTGCAGACCGTTGAAAGCCTCCACCACATGTGGAATGGTAGTAACCGAACCTACAAACCAACAAAATAAATGTAAGTATCAAGTAGCTCTGGAATGGGTGTAATTCCAACATAATAAATCTGATGTAGGTGGAATTATAAGCTCTGTGATTAACAAGGAGCCACTTGATTGCATAGATGGGGTCACAGAGATGAGTTTTAACAACAGGTAGACATGCAGTATTCATGTATGACCAAAACTGTAGCAGGATAGCTCAAAAACTTCAAAAGAATAAATGTATTCGCTTGGAATATTCTCTAGAAAATTATTATTATACTTGCAGTACATATCCACAGCAACATTTATAATACAGTAATAACAAGTTAACAGGAAGGAAATGTGTGTGTAGGATTATGCCCTACATGAATCATAGGCCAACACCATTCCTGATGGGTCTGCTGTTTCATGTAGGGCCTGAAAGGCCTGCATAAAGCAAGCTAGGTGTTGTACCTGACAGATATGCTGTGGACCCTGCACAAAGAAAGCTACAGATGTTGTCCTGATGGGTCTGCAGTGGCCTTGCACAAAGAAAGCTGCAGGTGTCATGCCTGATGGGTCTGCTGTAGGCCCTGCACAAAGAAAGCTGCAGGTATCATTGTGGGCCCTGCAAAGAAAGCTACAGGTGTCATTGTGGGCCCTGCACAAAGAAAGCTACAGGTGTCATACACCTTGAGGTCTTCTGTGGGCCCTTCACAAAGAAAGCTACTGGTGTTATGTATGACAGGTCTGCCATGGACCCTACACAAAGCAAGCTACAAGTGCCATTTTGAGCTCGGCACAAAGAAAACTAAAGGTGTTGTACCTGATAGGTCTGCTGTGGGCACTGCGCAAAGAAAGCTAATGGTGCAGTACCTGACAGGTCTGCCATGGGCACTGCACAAAGAAAGCTCACGGTGTCATACCTGACAGGTCTGCTGTGGGTACTGCACAAAAGCTAAAGGTGTTAGTTGTTATATAATTTTCAAATGTAAGGAAAATATTGCAAAAAAAGTATTATTGCATCTGTTAGGGTTATAAAGCTACAAAAGTCAGGAAATCTGGTGTTAGCATTTTCAACACCCTTCCCCATCCCTACCCTCATGATCCAAGGCAATACTATACATCCAGGGGCCATGCATGGGTCTGCTGCTTTAGTCTACAGATCTGGGGGCCATGTTCTATGTCTGCCACTTTGCATAGGGGCCCACAGGGCCTGCACACACAAGCTATGGGACCAGGGCCAGGGCCAGGCCCCACAGGGTCTGCTGCTTTGCATGGGGCGGTAGGCCCTGTACAAAAGCTAGGTTCAGATCCAGGACCATGCTCCATAGGTGTGCTGCCACATAAGGCCCACAGAGTCCTGCACAAAGCAAGCTACAGGTCCAAGGCAATGCCCAATGGGTGCTGCCTCACATAGAGCCCACAGAGTCCTGCACAAAGCAAGCTACAGGTCAGGGCATTGCCCAATGGGTGTGCTGCCTCACATAGAGCCCACAGAGCCCTGCACAAAGCAAGCTACAGGTCCAAGGCCATACCCAATAGGTATGCTGCCTCACATAGAACCCACAGAGCACTGTACAAAAGCAAGCTACAGGTTCGAGGGTCATGCCCTGTGGATGTTACCTCACATAGGGCCCACAGAACCCTGTGTAGTGCAAGTGACAGGTACAAGGCAGTGTCTCACAGATTTGCTGCTATATGTAGGACCCACAGAGCTCTGTGCAAAACAAGCTACAGGTACATACAGCTAGCTACAGGTCTGGGGTTTTGCCCCACAGGTCTGTTGCTTCACTTAGAGCCCACAGGTTTGGGGTCACACACCACAGGCCTGCTTGTATGACTGCACAAAAATATACATTACATAATAAACTGCAGTACATCCATGTACACACTAATCATGTGACATTACACTTGCACATAGACAAATCCAAACAATATTTTTTAACATCATTTTTTTTGTATTTAAATTTTTCCACCCTAGAGCCCTGGCAGGCAACCGGCCTCCCAACTGAGGACTCTCTCTCCGGTCCCCACTGCTCCTGTGCTAGGTGGCCCCAGATTATCCCCGTGGATTGCCCCTACAGCGGGACAGGAGAAGGTTGCCAGCTTCTCCCCCCGAGACCCAATCCAGATTCCCATCCCCCTCTGCCGATGTAAGGATGTCCACTTCTGGCCTCCCGACCCGCACTGCCCTCCAGCCACCACCACCAGAGGGCAGTCAAGCGAGGCAGAAAGACTAGTCTCCCTCCCCTGAGAGAGGAGAGCAGCAGTCTTCTGGATGCTCGAACCTCTCTCACCCCACTGACGCCTGGGGCCTGAGCTCATTCCCTAACCTGGATCGCCGGCATGACGGAGGTGTACGCCTCAACCTCCAGCACCACAGGACTGGCTTTAACACCATTTTAAATAGTAAACGCATTTAAGGGCACTTTTAATCTTTGTACGATATCAGTGAGAACTTATACATTTTGCAGATCTAGGTGACTCTTCATTTTCCAGCTTTAATGCACAAAGTGACTGGGATATACCACAAATAAATTTTATAAAGCATATCATATTCAGTACTGAATAAGGATACATTTGACATGTATACTACTTGTATATTGTATATATACATTCCATAAAACATATCATATTCAGTACCGAAAAGGATACAGTAAACACATTTGTCATGTGTGAACTTCCTGCATGTCTCAAAAACGCATCATATTCAATAACAAATAAGACTACAGTAAACACATTTGTCATATGTATTTCCTGCATGTCTCATCATATTCTATACCAAATAAGGCAACTGTGTATGTGTTTGACACATGTATATATTTTGTATATTCCATGGAACATATCATATTCACTACTAAATAAGGATACTCTGTATGTATTTGACATGTGTATATATTTTGCATACCCCATAGAACATATCATATTCACTACTATATAAGGATACTGTGTATGTATTTGACACATGTATATATTTTATATATCCATAGAACATATCATATTCACTACTGGATAAGGATACTGCTTATATATTTGACATTTGTATATATTTTGTATACCCATAGAGCATATCATAGTCACTACTGAATAAGGATACTGTATTTGATATGTGTATATATTTTGTATATCCCATAGACCATATCATATGCACTATGGATAAGGATATTGTGTGTGTATTTGACGCATGTATATTTCTTGTCCCATGTCGTTTACCCTTTGCAGTTGTGAACAATGGCTCAGGAAAGCAGCTGTTCCCCACTGGTGTAGCAGTGTGGCTCATGTTCTATGTTTCCTTATGTTTGCTGCCTGTATCAGTATATCTGTATGGATTGGGGTCGGTTTTACATCAGTGTCGGACTTATGTGGCTCATCTCAGGAATCTTCAGCTTCCTCTCTTCTTTCTTCATCTTAGAACCATTAAAAGTAAGTTCATAGCACATCACAATGTAGCCTTTGCTGGGCATGCTGCACTATCATTTTGTTTTATTTCCATATGTGGATACACAGCATAGCTTGACATGGGAAGATTCTGGCACAAAGTCTTCAACTTTAGGATTTCTGTCTGTTAGTGTTTTGTTGGGCAAAACATGGTAGAATTTCCACAGTGGGAGGATCATGGTTAAGAAGTCAGTTTCTAATGGTACTTATGAATCTTATTAAATCTGGCTGTTCTTTAAAAATCACGTGACATTAACATTTCTTAAGCAAGTGCCTGATGAGGTCAGGTTACTTATTTGTCTATGTTATTTTTTAATTTCTATTTGCATTCATATTTGTTCCAAATTTTGCTAAGTGTGTTGAGGTTAAAATGTGAGACCAGAAATCTATATAAACCTGCAAAAAATATGTATTTCGTGGTAATGTGTGTTGCTACAGTTTTTGTACCCAGAAAGGCACTCATGATAACAACATGAAATATGCTAGTTTATCTGTTTGTTCCTGAGATAACTAACATGGCCAGTGGATAAATGTCCCTTAATAATGGGTAGTAATACAGTATATTTGTTTGTAGAGCCAATGCTTATTTTCATTACTAATGTTCTTTATTGGCAAACCTCATAAGGTATTTACATGCTGACCCTCAACTTTCATGATGCCAGTGACCTGGGAACAAGCCTGGGTCATCAGGGTGTGGCCACAGAGAGGAGGATTGCCTTTCCCAGGGAATGCTCCACTTCTCAGGGAGGTGGGAGGAGGATTGCCTTTCCAGGAATGCTCCACTTCTCAGGGAGGTGGGAGGAGGATTGCCTTTCCCAGGGAATGCTGTTCTTCTCTGGAGAGGTGGGAGGAGGTTGCCTTTCCCAGGGATACTGTTCTTCTCTGGGAGGTGGAAGTAGGATTGACTTTAATGGAGCATGCTCTCCTTCTCTGAGGAGGTAGGATAAGGATTGCCCTTCTGAGGGACGTGATCCTTCTCTGGAGAGTGGGAGGAGGACTGCCTTTCCTGGAAACTCTCCTTCTCTTGGGAGGTTCATAGGTCCATAGGTCATTATAAGTTCAGGAGGATGTTGCCTTTTAGAGCTCACCCCATAGAAGGTGGATTATTAGCTAATTTATGGGAACATAGTTATTTTATTTCCTTGTGGTGGTCCAATTGTTTTTAAATATAGCCATACTATTATTGTCAATGATCATCTTTGGAAGTGCATTCCACGGGATACCACACGCTTGGTGAATCAGTGACTGAGGTGGGAGGGGACTGCCTTTCACAGGGATACTCTCCTTCCTTGGGAGGTGGGAGGAGGATGCCTTTCCGGGAATACTCCTCTGGGAGGTGGGATGAGGATTGCCTTTCCCAGGATACTCTCCTTCTCTGGGGAGATGTGAAGATGATTGCCATTCCCAGGATACACTCCTCTGGAAAGATGGGAGCAAGATTGCCTTTTGTGGATATTCTCCATCTCTGGGAAGGTAGAAGAAGGATTGCCTTTCCCGGAGATGCTCTCCTTCTCTGGGGAGGTGGGATGAGGATTGCCTTTCAAAGGGATACTCTCCTTCTCAGGGAGATGGGAGGAGGAGGATTGCCTTTCCTGGATGCTCTCCATCTCTGGGGAGGTGGGAGGGATTGCCTTTCCTGGAAAACTCTTCTTCTGGGGAGATGGGAGGAGGAGGAGGATTGCCATTCCCAAGGATACTCTAAATGCTCTGGGAAGGTGGGAGGAGAATTGCCTTTCCGGGATGCTCTTTTCTGGAGAGGTGGGAGGATTGCTTTTCCTGGGATACTCTCCTTCCTGGTGAGATAGGAGGAGGATTGCCTTTCCCAGGGATACTCTCCTTCTCTGAGGGGATGGGATGATTATTGCCTTTCCTTCTTGATACTCTCCATCTCTGGGGATATGGGAGGGGACTCCCTTTCCTGGGGAGATACTCTCCTTCTCTGGGGAGGTGGGAAGAGGATTGCCTTCCCAGGGATACTCACCTTCTCTGGGAGATGGGAGGAGGATCGCTTTCCCGGGGACACTTTCCTTCCCTGGGGAGATGGGAGGAGGATTGCCTTTCCTGGGGAATGCTCTTCATCTCTGGGGAGATGGAAGGAGGATTGCCTTTCCTGGGGATGCTGTCCTTCTCTGGGGTGGTAGGAGGGGACTGCCTTCCCAGTGATGCACTCCTTCTCTGGGGAGGTGGGATGAGGATGTTCTCCTTCCCTGGGGAGGTATGAAGATGACCATCTTTCCTGGGGATACTTACCTTCTCTGGAGAGGTGGGATGAGGATTGCTTTTCCTAGGGGATGCTGTCCTTCTCATGAGAGGTGGGATAAGTATGGCCTTTGGGGAGGTGCGAGGAGAACTGCCATTCCCACGGAATGCTCTCCTTCTCTGGAGAGGTGGGAGGAGGACTGCCTTTCCTGGGTATGTTCTTCTTCTCTAGGGAGGTGGGAGGAGGACTGCCTTTCCCAGGTATGTTCTTCCTCTCTGGGGAGATGGGAGGAGGATTACCATTCACGTGGGATACTCTCCTTCTCTGAGAAGATGGAAGGAGAATTGTCATTCCTGGGGATACTCTCCTCTGGGGAGATGGGAGGAGGATTGCCTTTGCTGGGCATACTCTCCTTCTCTAAGGAGATGGGAGGAAGATTGTCATTCCTGAGGCATACTCTCCTTCTCTGGGAAGATGGGAGGAGGATTGCCTTTCCCACGGCATACTTGCCTTTCCCAGGGAGGTGGAAGGAGGATTGCTTTTTCCCAGGGATGGTCTCCTTTTCTGTGGAGGTCGGATGAGGATTGCCTTTCACAGGGGATATTCTCCTTCTCTGGGAGGTAGGAGGGGACTGCCTTTCCCAGGGATGCTCTCCTTCTATGGGGAGGTGGGAGGAGGATTGTCTTTCACAGGGATACCCTCCTTCAGAAGGGAGATAAGGAGGATTGCCTTTCCCAGGGATGCTCTCCTTCTCTTGGGAGTTGGGAGGAGGGTTGCCTTTCCTGTGGGAAGCTCCCTCTCTGGGGAGGTGGGAAGGGATTGCCTTTCCTGGGGAATACTCTCCTCCTCTGGTGAGATGGGAGGAGCATTGCCTTTACCAGGTGATACTCTCCTTCTCTGGGAGAATGAGAGAAAGACTGCTTTTTTAGTTGTTTAACCAGGAGTAGCACACTAAGCGGAAAGCTTTTTACAGGGCGACCTGGGAACACAGGGAAGTTAGGTGACTTGCTCATGGTCACACAGTATGCAAGTGGAAGCTGTGGGTTTCAAACCCCGGTCTGGTCTGCTGGATGTCACCAGATTTGCAGCTCAGAGCCTTAAACCACTGCACTATACTGCCTCCCATGCCTTTCCCAGGGATACTCTCCTTCTCTGGGGAGATGGAGAATATTGCCTTTCCCAGGGATACTCTCCTTCTCTAGGGAGATGGGAAGATCATTGCCTTTCCTGGGTGATACTCCTTCTATGTGGAGATGGGAGGGGACTACCTTTCCCGGGGATGCTCTCCTTCTCTTGGGAGATGGGAGGAGGATTACCTTTCCCAGGATACTTTCCTCCTCTAGGGAGAAAGGATGAGAATTGCCTTTCCCAGAGATGCTTTCCTTCTCTGGGAAGGTGGAAGGAATTGCTTTCTAGGGATGCTCTTTTTCTCTAGGGAGGTGGAAGGAGGATTGCCTTTCCCAGGAGATACTCTTCTTTCTGGGGAGGGGATAAGACTACCTTTCCTGGGAGATACTGTCCTGCTCTGGGGAGCTGGGACAAGTACTGCCATTAAGGCATGCCACCCGGTGACCACTGGTGGTACTGCAGGGTGGCACACTGTTGGAAGGGAGACACTGGCTGATGCAGCATGACATCATGCATTGGAAGCATACTTGCACATCCTTGTCACTGGCCCCTAAGGAGGGAGGAAAATGGCCCTGGCACCCACAGTGACAGACCACAGTACCTCTGGCCCTGCATTCCTACTGGAATGCCTCCTGATGTACACTCACTGTTGTGGGTAAAGTCACCCAGCCTGATCCCACCTGGGATGTAAACCATGGCTCAATGGAGAACCAGTGAAGTAGGTGTGGGGTGTAGGGGTTGGGTGTACCTTGGGTGCTCCCTGAGTGAGGGAGTGTCAGAGATGGAAAGGACATTAAAGTGAAAGTTAATAGAAAAGATACAATATATACAATGGCTTGATTTTTACTGTTTAGTAGGAATTGGGAGCTACGTCTTGAAATATATATTCACAGAAATGTATTTGCCAATAAAATTGTGGATTAACTTTTATAAAATTGATCTGTAAAATTTAGTATGTCAATTAAAATTTGTTTTTGTGGCAAATTATTTATAGCATCTTAAAGTTTGCATTTCTTACAGTTTGATATTTAGTTACAAATGTTACTGAAGAGTTATCAAATGTTATATTCTCTTAGTGTAAAGCAGGTATTATAATACAGCCGAGTGTCCTCACAGCACCCCAGCCGTGTATTAAATCTCCATAACCCCATACCCTGGAGTGGGTTATTGCTTATGTGATACCTGTCTTAAAATGTTTTTTCTGGTTTTGCTTGTCAAAACATTCATGTTTCTATACAAAAATTATAGTTTTAATTTCATTTCTTTGACATTAAGTCTAAGTGATTTTAGAAGTCAAGCTTGTGTCCAAATAAATTCTAAATACTGGAATGATTCCGCTCTTCTGATTGGTAATCCACTGGAACTAGCACTAAGCAGAGCATCCCCAGTGCAGGCAAGCCCCGTGGAGTTCCAAAACAATCAATTTAGTCGTTGATTCATTTAAAGTTATTTTATGTGCAGCAAGACCAGTCCAATAATCAAATTAAAAATACCCTGCAAATTTGAGTGAATTTTCTTCAGAGAGGCTCTTTAGTTTAGTATTTCTATTCCATCTGTATATATTACTGTGCTAACATTCCATCTGTGTACATTAGATAGATAGCTAGATAGGTAGATAGATAACAACCTTTATTTTTAACAGGAATAAACTATTAGGACTGTGAGGCCCTGTTTTACAAAGTTGTCCTGTATAAGCAACTGGTTACATAAGGTAGATGTGTACAGAATCTTAACAATTGTTTCAGAGAGGACAAAGGCTTACAATCAGAACTATCTTTGCACTTTTAAAGCACATTTGACTGTAAAACTTACACAGAAATTAATACAATACAAAGACAGAGGCTCATTAGTTTAGTGTGGTACACAAGAACAGAACTTTTTCTATGCTGCACTATGGGACAGTGTTTCCCTTATCAAACAGTCAAAAGATACAGAGATAAATAAGATATCCACATGGTTTAGAAAATACATTACATGAAATTTATGTGCATAAACTTATTTACAGAATTTATAAGAAGCCATTACTGTGCTAGCATTTTGATTAATACTTGAAAGATTGTTCACAAATAAAGCAAACAGCAGAAGGCCTAACACAGTGGGACGGATTTTCAAAGCCACTGGTGTGCCAGTCATTCAGTGCACAGGGCTTGTGGCATTCTTCAATCTGATGATTGAAATTTTGACTCCTGGGTTGCTAAGTGCAGCAAGTTGGACCAGTTCCCCGGTCTTGCTTGCACTATTTGGGGACTATTTATATGGGACTTGTGCCAAATATTTGGTGCAAGATTGCTGTAAAGAAGTGAGAAGCAGTCGCAGCTGCAGAATAGAAAATTGGGTGCAGCTGTGGCAAAGGGTGTTTGACGACTAGTGCTAAAAACGGGTTTGACGAGGGCTTGATGCAAGCCCGGCATCAACACTTGCAAGTCTAGTCCTCGATCTCAAATGGCCACAAAGAAATATTGATGCAAGCCCAGCATCACACTTTGCAAGTCTAGCCCATTATCTCAAATGAGCACAAAGAAATAAGGAGAAAAATACAGTAAAGGTATAGGAAAGTTACACTGGACATGTCATGCATAAGTCTGAGTGGTAGGTGTAATGCAGAGGATCAACCCCAGAGAATATTTATGTTCTGCTTCAGCATGGTTGATGGAGGGGGTAAGTGAATCTTCTATGCAGTTTGACCGAATATGAGTTTTAAAAAGTCTCACCAAAAAGATGCAAGTTACATGGAACTGCCATTACCTTAGTGATGCCAACAGGAAGTCAGTCAGTACTTAGAAGAGAAGACAAAACAGGAACAGAGCAAACAAGAGAAGAGGAGATGATTGACATCTTGCAAACAGTTTTGATGATTAACACTAGCATAGATTTGCAGTCAAAACTAATGGCTTTGTCTGTTCTGATATTACTGTTGCTCCTCTCTGAGTATGTTTGCTAACATCTGTCTCTTTGATGGTCAGGTTTTATTAGAAACACTTTATTTTTCCTTGATTGCCAAGCGTCTCCATCCAGAAGAAGATGACAGCTTGGTGGAAGATCCATTGGTTGAACATATTTCTGAGAAAATAAACAAAGTTCGTCCTCCTCAGGGGTTTCTTTTTCAGGCTAAGGAAGAGGCCAAGAAAGTAAAAATACTTCACAAATTGCTTAAGGTAGAATTATTTTTGTAAAATAAAAATGGGTATTAAAATGTCTGTTTCTTGTTAAGTATTTTTACACACTTCATTCTACACCTTTACAACCCCTGATGTTCATCCCAGTTGTTCTTTTTTGTTTCCAAATCCATTTCTGTGGTGCCATATTCTATTGTATGCTTGCCATACATTACATTTTCATTTTTTGCATAGAGTTACTCCAATGTCTGGTGTTCCATAAGGTCAGGAAGCAGTTTCAGTTGTATACCAGTTAATCTTAGCCACACAAAAATAAATGAAGTGCTGTTTATTCAAAAGCAGCAGAGATACTGATGGAAACATTATGGTGACCATGATTAAGATGTTAATTGAAAATTACTCCAACTGGAATAACTCTGTGAGATGCAGCATCTCATTTTCATTGGGGTCCTATGGAAGATAGCAGCAGTCAACAGGTTTAACATAGTTCAGCAGGACTGGTTACATACAGGCTAAAATATACACAGGAACAGTCTGTAAAGGTAATTACATTCAAATAGAAATGAAAGCCAGCTAACAAAGTGGGGTCCCACTAAACAAAGAACATGAGTAATTGATATGCACATAATCACCATGATCATAGTTGGGGAGAGGGTTTCTAGAGCAAAACAAGTACTGTACAGAGATTTCTATAGTGGCTGGAAAGCTTGGACATGAACACTTGCAAGCTAAACGATTTCCTCTGTGGGGGAGGGTTGTTCCAGGCACTTTGTACCATTAACTACATGTAACATTAATTATTTACTGATGTGTATCCCATTAATTATTTGAAATGTAAAAAATCTAAAACAAACTTGAAATGGGCAATAATGGGCATGTTACTGAGACAGGAGAAAGTGGGTGACCTATGATCAAATGTAAGAGTTATGTAGAAAATGTTCACCGTAACATGAAATGCTGCTTGAAGTGTATCTAGCCACATGAAATGAGAAAGCAGATTTCAGTACTAAGGCTTTTTCATCAGAAGAATTCTGATAATTCTCTTGTTAGTTAATACTTGTCATTACGTAGAGAGGCACTCATCTGTATTATCATCTCCTAGCAGCTCCAGCTGGTAGTATCCACTCAGAAAAGGCCAAGGCTGAAAGAAATATAAAAATAGGATAGCATGAATTCTCTGTTCATTGTTCTTGTTCACTGGCAGTGTGTAAGAAAAGTATGTTTGTATAAACTCTTTTATAGTATTTTACTGTCTGTTCCAGTGGAGGTTCAATGTCTTATTTTCAGTGTGAGTTTTGCATTTTGTCAGCTTTATTTATTTATTTACTTATTAGCTTTGGTAACCGGGTAAGTGCATTAGGCAACAGTCCACCCTATTTTCAGGCACGACCGGGAGAGTACAACAAGAGTCATAAAATCAAGACAACAGCATAGTATCAACAAATCAAATACAGTCACAACAGTATGGGAGAACACATATGATATAAATACTAAACAGTAGACGATAAGTTAAACAAAATCAAGACACAACAAGAATAGGCTTACCAGTGGGAGAACTGAAGCATAGAGAGTTTACAACATTTACGTGAGAATAAACAGCAAGCCACGTGGCTGTAATGAAATTCAGACTAGCGACTTTCTGTTTCACTGTTCAGCACTCTACCCACTAGACTGCATTGTTATCTACTCTGTCTACTAATAATTATTACAGGATGCAGACCATGTAATAATTCAAGTTTAAAATTAGAGATCCTTTACACTATTGCTGTGTAGCTTTAGTACATTCACTGAGAAGGCAGGTCTGTATACTCTATTTAGGGCGAGCAGTATTCCTGTGCTGCTGAATTACTGTAGCCCCTCGCTGCCATGAAAATTCTGCTAGAAATATTTCTGTAATTACAGGTGTATAAAGTTTAAACAGTTCTCAGTTTCTTCCTATGCAGAGTGGATCTGTTTTATTCCTTGTCCTACAATACCATCTTGTGCATTGTTTCCCATTAAAAGGAAAATACATCGATAATAAAATTATATGTTTCTCTTATTTACTGTAATTTGTTTCTTAGCTACACAGTTTCTGATTTGTTATTACATTGATGTTATATGATATCCGTGGGTTGTATAGTATCTGAGTTTTCATTACAAATAGCTAAAATTGGCCAGTGATGTAGAAATAAAGTTCAGGACATACACCATACATCAATAGACACTTAAGGAGTTAAAGGGCATGCGTCATTATTGGGATATTTCTTTGAAACCTGGCTTTGTTACCAGTGCCCTTTTTGGGGGTAACCCTTGCTTCAGTGCTTTTGTGCTGAGGTTCTTTGCTCTAGTATTGGGAGTTATGCTGTCTATACTGTAGTGCTACATGATATCAAGTCAGTTTCTAGTTTCCTTAGAAACTGATCTGAGCCTGATTCTCCTAAGCAGGAATTACGGATCACATTTTTCAGCACAGTCTCTTTAAAAGCTGCTGGCAGAGCTAACTGTGAATCATTATATGTCTCATGCAAGAATTAAAGGAAACCCTGGTCTTTGTCAGCGTTGCAGGAACCCATTAGCACCACAGTATATTTATGTTCAATATTTTGGATTCCAGGATTTCATTGTGTATCATGCTGTTTCTTCTGGTAGTCCTGATCATCAACTATGGAGACACATTCAAGGACAACAATGCCCGCCTTCTCTGGAGTTCCATCAGAAAGGAGTTGATTGAAGAGGCTTTATCCAGCTTGAAAGGTATTTCCCAGTGGGCACCTTCGCTGAGACCACAAAAAAAAAACATGATACTTGGCACTTGGGGCTAAAATTTAATTTTATTTCAAGTCACTATGATGTGAACAAAAGGTTTGCCTGCCAATTATGTCCACCATCTCTGTTATTTTCAACATGCATTCTGTACCTTTTCCAGGCCAGAGGAGTTTTGGGTTTGGTTGTCACAAGTGCTGTTACCATATCTGCACAAGAAACAGTCGGTGCATGAGAACTACAATACAATACTGGGAGCTCCGCTCGTCAAATCCGCTCAAAGGAAGGTAGGTTTTTCAAGGTTTGTTTTCTTTGGTTATCCCCCACACCGACAGATGTTGCCCTCTATTCACCCATCTCCCAGCCCTGTTCCTCACTTCTCTCCACTTACCCCACCCCAGGGGGTTCACAGAGCCGCTTCTGTTCCATAGTGGATTCATTTTGGGGGTCTACAATTATCTTCCTTGGCCCATTTACTGTGGGAGGGTTTGCGGTTGGGTTACTGGGGCTCAAGCTTGGCTTCACATTGCACATTCTGGGACTTTTCCATCTTAGGCTCCTCCCCACTCCAGATTCCAACAAAACAAAGATGCCACAGAACGCACATATGTAGACGCATGATTTATGCTCCAGCATCAGTTGATATTTATGCATCTACAAGCAACTATAACTGAGTTGCCACCTGTGGCCACCCAAGTGGCAGTATAGCACTGGTGTCCATTACCTCCCTCCTCCCCAGAGGTGTGTGATTACCTAAGTTGCAGTATAGCAGCATCTGCTACTCCCCCAGAGGAGAGAGAGCATCTGGGTCTCGTGACCCTTCCATGCTTCAAGAATGCAGTTTCCAACTTATCTGTAAAACATTTAGGCAAGGACTTTTTGAGGGGTATAACAAACTCCTGCCAGTTTGAGGTCTTTATTAAATATGGATTCCTTTAGCATGTGACTGGGTCCTGCATCGGCGGCCTCTGCTTGTACCTCATTGCCGACCTGTCCCTCCAGCATGGGACTGGGTTCCTCATAGTCAACCCATCCCCCAGCATGGGAGTGGGCCCTTCATCGACCACCTATGCTTTTTGGCATTCATCGAGGTCTCCATTTTCTACCTTTCTCAACCCTCTAACATGGGTCAGGGTTTGACCTCGCTGGACGTACTGGCCTTGCCACCATCATCGCAGCCCATCTCTCATTGTGGCTTGTCGGTCCAGGCATTGGGTGCTCTCACACTTCAGGCTCTTAGCTCTCTCCAAAGCCCTGGACAATCCCTCCTTGATGTCCCCTCTCGCATGGGGTCCACGAGGGTTCCTTCTCCGTCCTCTTTGCTTTGTCAATGGCTCCTGCAGTCAGCATTGCCTCTGTGGTCCCCACGGAGTAAGAGGTCAGGCATGCTATACAACAGATCACCATGTGCCTCCCATTCCTCCCTCCTTCCTGGCCATGGCAGAGAAGGATTTGGACTACATGGAGGAGGATGAAAAGGACCTAGCTTACGCTGATCGGTAGGGGAGGATCCCAGGCTGTTTGCTCCTTGTTCTCCTCTAGATACCCCAACTCTGTAGGAATTATGATCCAGTTAGAGCAGGTCATGGGATTCAACAACACTGACCAAGACCACCCATGCCAGAACTTGGCTGCATTTTCAACTTACTGGAGGACCCAGCTCCTGAGGTCCCTCCACTTATCCAGGTGTAACCCTCTGGGCAACACCACCCCAGTGTTACACCCCTGCCTACTACCCCTGAACATAGGCTAAGGGGTTGGGTTCGGCTAACTTATAACATTTTAAAACCTTTGCTAGTGCCTCCACTCAGGGTGCTTTACGTGGGTGAGAGGGTAGTGGGTGTAGCCCCTGAGCTGCTACACCACCCACAATGACCAGTTACCTTCCCCAGACATGCCCCAATACACAGTTCCCCACATTTCCACATTTTGAATTAAAGACTCTCTCTAATAATACGCCACACAGGATTTCAAACAACAAGAAGAAGAAGATATTTATTTCGGGGTAATAAAGGAGTTAGGAAAGGAAACAGGAGAAGTAGATTATCTTACCATATTTACACATGTACAGAGATCATTTCGAATTTTGCTGGGAACCTCCAGCTGGGTGGCTACATATTAAAGGCAGACATAAATCACATTTTACCATTCGACTTAAGACATCCAGAGCCCTGGCTATCTAGCTGCTGATAAATCAGATGTTAAACATAATTATTAATAATACCCACGCTGGTACCAGTCCCAGATACAGCAGAAACCCTCAATCTCATACCATACTGGTTAAACAGATACCACAGTCCAAGATGTTGCAGGCCTGATAGAGTTGCAGCTGGTCGAGGTGGCTGCTATTAATTTGAGGGAGGGGCAACTTGGAAACAGATTTTTGTAAAGCAGCAAATTACTATTTTACAACCTACAGCAGGGATTGCCCTGCACTTTAGCAGAAAAAGCAGGATTGCCCTGCACTTGCAACTTCCGAACATTCCAGAATAAACTATGTGGATCTTACATCCAGAACATTCAGCACAATATTTGGAAATCCCATCCAAAGTAATAAGGGTGATGCTTCTGTCAAGCATCCTAAACGCAGTTTAAACATGGTCACATCCAGTACTTTATATACCAAAAGGCATCCATCTAGAGTAAGTTGGCAACAACACTTTTATCAAGCATCCCATACTTTAGTCACAGGCAGTCACATCCAGTACATTCTATATACCAAGAACATTATCCACAAGCGGAGTTCTATCCAGCATGTCTAGCCATTTAACACTTATATCAAGCGCCTAGACGAAATTCTGTGCAGACACAGGTACATTCTCTTTAAGGTATCTTTGACATTAACATGCTCTAGGGCCTCCTGTCTCATGAAGTGGGGCTGCGCCTTGGCAGACAGCTCCACGATGGCAGGACTCTCAACCCATGGCTACACATTTATATGATTCACTAAGCCCAGCATCTTGCTGCATCTGCAACTTAGCCATTTGGGCCACAGACAAGATGCATCCATTACTTAAACTAGGCAGTCTCTTATAGGGTTAGTAGCCCAGACTGATGACTTCAATACTTCACACTTAACAGCACACATTCTCTTAATGGGGCATGGAGCCCCAAGATTACTTGCTTAACTTCTCCCTCGCACCAGTGGGTACGAGGGTACTCACCAGGTCCTCCATGGGTCTCATCTGCAATCGAAGTCATCCTGAAGACTTCTTCAGCTCTCTCCGCTGAAGTACTTGGTCAGTGCTCTCACCACTGCATGATGTCATCTGGTCTGGTCAGCGCCTCACCGCTGCTGAACATCTGATTCTTCGGTCCACATCTTTCCCCGACGTGGGAGGAAGGCTAGCCTCTGGAGGACAGTACTGGCAACCTCCAGACTAGCTGTTGCAGAAGCACAATTACTGTAACTAGTTAACTGAAGAAAATAAATGCCCTCTGAAGACTGAAAGGGCTTGAATTATGGGCCCAGGCCTGGTGGCATGGCTGGAGCCTGAGCCCTCCCCAAGGGGGCTCCCAGCAGGCTGGAGCCTGCCCGCTGCTCTCTCAGCTCTGCATCTCTGAATGAATCTCCCAGACAAACTGGCAACATTGTCTCTTTATAGAGCTCCTAGCTCGACTCCTGATTGGTTGCAGGGATGGGGTGACATGTCTCCAAGTTGCTGAAGAACCTGTCAATCAGAACACTCGAGGCACAACTGGGTTGTGGAATTTGCGCCAAAAATAATGTCCCTGTAAGCCCCCATAAGCACTTGGGTGCTTTTCCATAGATGCAGTGAATGTCCCACAAGTCCTGGCTTCTGTTGCTGCAATTCCAATTGGCTGTACTGTTGGCAATGGCTGCTTAACCCACTGTCCCTTATAGCAGATTAGATACAGTCCTGAATAATGTCCTGATGCAGCCAGAAAGAAGAAATTATTTGCCCCAAATGCCACACAGTTCTATAGCTTAAAGGCTGCACTTGTAGTCGCTGTACAGATAAAGAATGTGGCTCTTTACTTTTTCTGTCGCTACTGCGCTTTTGCAAGCTCCCTGCAGCAGCTGACAGACTGACACATAAAGTCCCACAGTACTGAATTGCCAAGGAAACAGTATTAGTTTTAACTTTAAACACTTTTTCCACATGTACAACATATTCCCAACAAGCAGCAACAGTTCCATTATTTAAAACATTTTAATTTTTTACTTTCGACTGGAGCTGAACATAGCTACCCTGGAGGCAGCCAGAAAAATTAGAAGCCAAGTCAGGAGAAGGACAGAACAAAATGGGCTAAGGTAAACCCAGACTGGCATTCTAGGAACCCCATTTGCAGGGGGTTACACAGGCCTATCAGGTCGCCATCTCAGCAGCTTGGCACCATCCTCACATGGTCTCTCCCACTTCTAAGTTGGCGATCACCTTTACAAGACCCCTGCAAACCACCCCTTTTTTGCCGTGGCTCCACTGGTGGATTCTGTGGTAATAAATGCTGCACATGATAGGACCAGGCATTCTAAACACTTGAGTATTCAGCCTCCTGCCCCCAAGTCCAGACAATTAAACCTCATGGGAAACAGAGTATATGCCTCATCAACATGGGTCATGCGCAAGGCCCCGATTTCTGCAGCAGCTTGGGTCTAAATTCTGTGGAAAGTCCCTTCTGTTGTCAGTAGAACTTCTGCTGCATTAGTTTCCTATTTCATGGAAATTCTGCAGTGACAGTTGGGAGTTTCAGTAGCAGTCAGCAACCCCCAAGCACCCGGTAAGGAAAAATGTTAGTTTTTGGCTGGGGCCTACAAACCAGAGAAGGTTGTCAATTAACTCCGTGTTCTTAGTATTAGAATGTGAAAATCCACCCCATCCATCTGAGGCCCATCCCCCACCCCAGCATGAGAGTCCCCAGAGCCACCGAATTTGAATGAATAATATTTAGTTCGCCACCACACTGCATAGTGATCCTCATCCTTCTAGTTTTACCACTAGGCCAGAATGCCAGTTCTCATTCCAGTAGTGCTTTGCCCAGCTGTGCTCAAAGCACTTCTGGGACATGAAACCAGAATTCAGGCCCAGCGGTGAAATTAGAAGGATGAGGATTGCAGCACAGTATGGGACCTGATAAATGTAACTCCCAGGTGGCGCTATCCCAAGGGCTACTACCCCTGCCTGACTGACTACTGATAGATTGAGGGGCCTAGGGTTCAACGGCGGTTGTCCACCCAGAGGTCGGGGTTGGAACAGTCAGATACGACCTGGTCACAGCCCTCTGGTCACTGCAACCTCTCTTTCTTCCCACTAGTGGCACACCAGAAATTCCCACACTATTGTTTTGACTTACACTTACCTCAGGTCCGGATGGCCAACTAGGTGCTGAGGACCCCTGTAAAATAAGGTGCAGTTATACAATAACCCATGCACAAAAGGTAGCACAGACATGCAGTTCAAACAGTATACCTTGCAACAACAAATCTGATTTATTAAGGAAAAGTAACAAGGACGGGGAGATCAGGTTGATTAGCTTACCAGTCTCTCACTCTCTCTCTCTCTATATATATATATATACACACACACACACACCTAGGGCACTGTGCACAGGCCAAACCTATAAGTCACTGTCTCTGGGTACCCAGGCAATAGAAGGCTAGCCTTTGGTGCAGCTGGTTGGGGCCCTGATGCAGAAAACAAGCATTTGATACCTAAGAGGATTAAGTAGAGCCAGCAGGCTCAGTTCGTAGCCAGACAAATCTTGCCTTCCCAATGAACATCGAACAAGGAGCTACCCTGATTTAGTACTCACGACTCCTGCAGAAAGATCGCTCTCACACCACTCATGGGACCAAGTCTGAGATCCAAACACTTCTCACACATTTATATGAAAAGCAGAGGGATACCATACCAGGCAGCTGCGGTATACTCCCGATCGCTTTCACTGCAAAAAATGGGCCAAACGACGCAGCTTCACTTGTCCTGACAGACCAAGCGCGATTGGAAACAGATTCTCCAGTCCTCTACAGGTGAGCCTGGTAGGTAGCTGTAACCCGACAGCCTCCTCCGCCCGCACTCCTCCACGGATCTTGTCCGCTCCTTCTGGTGATACTATCACCCGACTTCTTGGCCTGTCACACACGCTTCCGCGCATAGCGACTTCCACAGCGCAGGGAGCCAGAGCTCCTTCTACCTTCACGATCACCAATGACTCTGCCCTCCAGAACAGTTGCAGGGCAGTTTCTCTCCTTCACAGGCTCCGTTGGCTGCCTTGTTTTGTCAATCACTCCATATGCCCTCTATTGGTGCAAAAGGTGCCAGGGTCCAAACTACACTCTCTCAGGAGCACCTGCCATATATTCCCTTCAGGCAGGCTCCCAGTGGGAGTCCGACTTCTAATTGGCTCCAACGACCTCCATTTTAAAGCCCCTTTCCCCAATTGGCCCACCTCATCAGCTCGGGTCCAAAATGGAGGGGTTGAACACACAGAGTCCCAGCTGCAAATAAGGCAGGTTAAACAAACTACATTTTGCAATGGCACTACATATCTTTCAGCAAACAGTTACATCTTTCAACCAAGCTCCTCTGCTCTCTTGGCGACCACAGAAATAGAGCAATTCAAGCAACCCTCGAGTGGGATTCGAGCAGTAAACCTACTGTCCCCCACACAAACTAATAAAGCCGGCAGCTCTTAAAGAGACAGTACCAGAGGCTCTAAAAGCACTCACAGTGCCCACACTTGAGCGGCCTACGCCGACGCCAGTTAGGCAAGGAGCACTTAGGCAAGCCTCCTGGCTTTTAGGAACCCCCATTTGTAGGGGGTTACACACTTCCTGGCCTGGAAAGAACTTAGCGTCGCGTCAAGTAGTTACCCTTACATCACTTTAAGGCAAAATAGTTTTAATCTGACAGACATCAGACCTTTGGTTACATGCATTGGCACTGTATTACACAGTTTACTATTGTTTATGCAGTATTACACATAGACAACCTTTTCTTTTTAACTCAGGTCATTACTTCCTTCCCATGACACCTGGAGAGGGCCCTTCTATCAGCTACCTGCAGGCTAACTGGGGCAGGGTACCATACTCAGAGGGCATACTAACAGTCTGGAGTCATTTCCCAGGCTTAGTTTGGGCAAAGAGATCGGGGACACGACACCCTTTTATGGACCGTATTCAGAGGCAGATCCACAGGCTGGCCCAGGGACGATAGCTCAATCTCACTACAGGCCATACTTCTCGGCCAGTTCGTCTTGGGGTCTCAGATAAAATTTCTGAAGGCTCCAACTCCATTTCAGCCCGCTTGGATTGGTCGGGGACACTTCTATAGGAGCAGGGGACCCAGAGTACATGGTACCTGTGGGGACAGAGCCCTCTATTTCTGAACTCACCCCACCCAGCTCAGTTAGGGACATTTCTGGTACTGAGGAGAACTGTCAGGGCACTCAAAATATTCTTGCTCTGGCATATCCCCAGTTGCCTCCACCATATCACTTCCTTCATCTGAGAAATCAGACAGTTCAGCCAATCCCAATGAGCTCATATCTTCAGATTTAATACCACTCACTTCTCCTCCGGGAGCATTGGCTCCAGAGACAAAGCTGGGGCTCAAACAGTCCAGGAAACCCAATTACATCCCGAGGGTTGATTAGGGATTGCCCTCAAACAACTGGCTCAGTTCATAAGAGGGTAGTACTCAGGATTATTCTCACCGTCCTTGGATACAGACTGGCCATCAACTTCAACAGCAGGGGTTGGAGAAGGTCTCTTTAGTTTAACTTCTGTGGAATCACCTGGTCTTAGTTTTTTCTTGGCAGCGGCTCTAGTCACAGGCCTGGGGGAGGGGCATTGGGAGGTTCAGCCTCTATCAAAATCTGTCCAATTGGTAGCAGATGATTTCTATGTATAGTTTTCACATCCTTTGAGTTGTTCTCAGGCCGCACTTTGTATACAGGTAAATCTTTCAGCTTTCCCACAACAATATGAGGGAGGTGATGCCATCTGTCAGCAATCTTATGCTTGCCATGCAGTCCCATATTCCTCAGTAGCACTCTATCCCTTCTCTCAGCTCCATTGCTTTCACTTTCTTGTCATATCATTCCTTATTGGCCAGGTTTTGTTTACCAGCCATGGTCTGGGCTAGTTAGTAGGCATGATTTAGTTGGGCCTTCAACTTCTGCACATACTGTAGATGATTAGCTGCTTGAACCCCACCAGAAGAGACCCCAAAACATACATCCACTGGCAGTCTAGCTTCTCTCCAAACATCAGTCTATACTGGGAAAATCCAGTGGTATCACTTTTGGTGCAGTTATAAGCATGTACCAAGGTGCTAATCTGCTGGCTCCATCTAGGCTTATCTTTAGGTTGCAGGGTGCCCAACATGTCAAGCAATGTGCAGTTAAACCTTTCAGGCTGAGGATCTCCCTGGGGATGATAAGGAGTAGTTCTTGACTTTCGATTCCCCCACAAGGACTGCATTTCTTTAATCAAGCTGCTCTCAAAATCTCTCCCTGATAGGAGTGGATTCTTTGAGGGCCCCATAGTGACAAAGAAATTCTCAACAAGTACTTTAGCCACTGTGGTTGCTTTCTGGTCTGTAGTGGGAAAGCTTGTGCATACCGGTGAAGTGATCAGTAACTACCAATATATTGCTGATGTTTCTCTGATCTAGTTCTAGACTCAGGAAATCAATGCAGACCAATTCCATGGGGGCACTAATAGTGATGTTAACCAGGGGCTGCCCTCTGGGCAAGGTCTTTCTTTGTAAACATCGGCTACAAGTCCTGATATGCTGTTCCACATCAGCACCAATTTTGGGCCAATAAAACGGGACCTCGCCAAGTCAAGGGTTCTGTCTATGCCGAGGTGTCCCATGTGATTGTGTAGGGACCTCAACACCAGTTCTCTAAAAGCAGCAGGCAGCACCAGTTGTTGTTTGTCTACCAGCCCCTCTTTATCCACTGTCTCTCTGTATAATAGCCTATTAATCAGTTTCAACTTGGGACCTTCTTTGTATAACAGGGCAGTTCTCAAGTCAGTGGAGCATGATCTTGACACATCTCTCCTCGTACAGAGCCTCCAGAGCAGTTTTTATCGTGGAGTCTCAAGATTGAGCTAGCCGGAGACTATCATTATTGAACTGGGGTAGTGCACTAGTGTCTAATGCAGAGAAATGACAGTAAGCAGCAGGTATGCAGTTCTCGGATGGCCCCAAACAATCCTAATATGCAATCCACAGCATCAGGAGATACCTGTTGCTCCTTGTCAAATTTTTGCAAAGCGCTCTGATGTCAGGTTCTGACAGCCTGACCCAGTTGTCTTGGGAAACAGGCCTCCGGAAAGAGCATCAGCATCTATGTGGTTCAAGCCTGCTCTGTATTCAACAGCATAGTCGAGGTAGACAACGAGAAAGCCACCTATGGCCAGTGGCATCCAACTTAGCTGAGGTCTGCACATAGGTTAGGGGATTGTTATCAGTCTTCACCAATATCTTAGCACCGTACAAGTAGTCATGAAATTGATCAACAATGGCCCACTTCAAGGCCAGGAACTCTAGCTTATGCACTGATAGTTTTTTCTGAAGGAGTTAGGCTCCTGCTGGCGAATGCTACAGGTCTTAGACCATTTGTGTGCTCTTGATATAACACGGCCCCCAATCCTTGTAGACTGGCATCAGTATGAAGAATGTACGGCCTGGCAGGGTCAGCATAGGCCAGCACTGGGGCATGAGTAAGTTGATATATAATATCATGGAAAGCTGTCTCACAATCAGCAGTCCAGCGAGTTCCAAACACATCATTTGGATGGAAATATTTTTCTCAGTCTCAGAGGGCTCAGCTTTCTTATATTTTTGTGGGTTGGAGGATACCCTTGAGTAAGGGTGAGTAGAGGGTGGATCACCCGAGAATAGTCTTTGATAAATCGTCTGTAATAACCACAAAATCCCAGGAACCTTTGCAGCTCCTTCAAATTCTTTGGCTGAGGCCAGGTAGTCAAAGCTTCCACTTTACTGGGGTCAGTCTCTATGCCTTCAGTGGATACTGTGTGCCCCACATATTTCACAGATGTTTGAAAGAATTGACACTTGTCTACAGACAATTTGAGACCAAAATCTTCCAGTCGATCCAGGACTTTGAAGAACCTGCTCTCATGTTCCTCCAAGGGGCTGCCAAACACTATGACACCATCCAGGTAGACTTAACACTCGAGTAAGTTCATGTCCCCCACAGCATGCTCCATCAAGCACTGGAAAGTAGCAGGGTGCCTGAAATCCTTTGGGCATCCACATAAACTCATAGAAGCCTAGCAGGCAAATGAAAACAGTCTGCTCTCTATCCTCCAGAGCCATCGGGATCTGGTAGTACCCACTGCAAAGATCTAACACTGAGAACCATTTACTACCATTTAGACAGTCCAAGGCATCCTGAATGCGTGGCATGGTATACTGGTCTGGTATGGTTCGCCTGTTTAAAGTGCGTGTAATCCACACACATCCAGACAGCTCCATTCTTTTCCTCACTACTACAATAGGTGAAGAATAGGGGCTTCTAGACCTTGTATCGCCCCAGCCATGAGCATCTCCTGCAGCTGTCATCTCACATCATCTATATCAGCAGGGCCAGGTGTCAAGATCGCTCATGAAAAGGTGGCTCATCCTGTAGCCGAATGTGGTGCTCAGCTCCTTGCACACATCCTACATCCCACTCCTTCAAAGAAAACACTTGCTCCTCTGGGCGTAACCTTTCACTGATCCTTTTCTTCCATTCTGCTGGTAGTGGGAGTCACCAAATCAAACAGATCAGGGGTCTCTGTCACTCTTCCCAGAAGTCTTGTTTCTGGGCTTAACAGCAGTATCCACACAGTGCACCGTGGCCAGAGTACAACCTTGCTTCACTCGAATCTCTCAATCAGATACATTGTGCACTTGAACCATTACTCTTCTGGCAAAAGCATGGGCTCTAGTAGGCAAAATGCTGGGTTTAACCAGCAACTCCTCTGGCAATTTTCCATCATCTGGTGCATCCAGCATCAATATTTTATTCTTAACATCCTTCTTAATCCGAACTCTCCTTGGAGAACACACTCGGCATTCGACTAGCAGCAAAGACTCTGGATCCTTCTTCCAGACAATACCCACTGGCCTTGGTTCCACCTGGCTGGCCATTCTCTGGGCCTCATAAGCCTTCTGAATCAAGGCAGGTATTCTGAGAGCTCGCCCAATCCTGGAGCTCTGTTTTTCAAAGCAGAGCTGTACTAATGACCAAACATGTGAGCACTGGTTCCGATTAACAGGGCACCCCATCATACAGTCCAGAGGGGGACACACTAATGCCAAGTTTCCACTTGTTCAGCCACCCCAGCCACAGAAGTAGGGAAAGACAAGCAGATCTGGATATACCCAGAATAAGGGTAGGCCTTATCACTCAGTCCCCAAACATGTAGTCCATCCAAAGGCTGCAGAGGCACTTCAGGCAAGTGCTGCCGATACCAGTCCTGAAACATAATGGTCACTTGGGAACCACTGTCTAACACAGCCTGGGTGGGTATCTATTCACTGTCATGGTGGTCTCCATTGAGGGACCCACCATGTCAGACTATTCAGGGGCATGGTTTTGGAGGTTGCTTGGGCACTGGCCCAGGTAACAAAACTCTTCCCGAGGAGGCCTCTGGGGTCTGGTATAGGCCTTGCGATGCCAGGCTACTAGCCTGCTATTCACTCTCCTTAAGTTCTCTGGTAACTGGCACTCAGTCTGAAAGTGTCCATCCTCCCCACAGTGGTAGCAGAACTTAGTATCTCGAGGGTCTTTGTTGGGAGGGAGATATCTCGCCTGCCAGGAAGCGCCGGGGGTTCTGGAGGGCTCTCTAAACTAGGTTGTTTGTTTCAGATAACTCAGGTCCCCAAATTTGGAGGGGTTGGCAGCAGTTTGTTTCAATTCTCTCACCATTTCCCATAAATCTCTAATCTTGGCCTTCAAATCACTCTCCACCCGGGAGCAGAAGAAACAGCATGCACTCCCACTCCACCCTGTGCTTCTGGGGCACAGGAAATGTATCAGGTCCCTTGTTCAATCCCCCGAGGGTGGGGCTCATCTGGTTCACTGGGCTCAGAGGTCTGGCATAGATTCACCAGCCCCACATAGGGTTCCCACCCTCTTCATCAGTCTCAACTTCTGATCTCTCTCATCAATTGGCAGTATTCGGGAGGGCAGCCCGTCGGTCATGTAGTTTGAGCTTCAACAATATCACACTGGAAAACCTGGCAGATTTCAAGATATGATCTAGGCAGACCTGATTTAAAACAGCGGCAGTTACCCCCACCCTTGCGATAAGCTTTTGCAGTGCCCTTTCCACTCTGGTAACAAAGGCTGACAGTTTCTTATTCCTCCACTGTTTAGCTGACTTGAACTTCCACAACAAGTCTTCCCCAGTTTCTGTACTCCCAAACACCCCTCCAAGGCAGAAAGGTACTCTACCACAGTGGCTTGGGGCTAGGCAGCCCGCAAGAAACGGATGGCTTCCAAGCTGGGCCCTCAGGCTCTCCATCAGTCTCTTTCATTTCTTCCCTCAGAACACTGCCACTCTTGAACTAAGGGGCAGCATAGTGCATCCAAGTCTCCAAATCATCTTCTCCGAGGGCACAAGCACAGTACCAGAAAGTTTCACTCTCCGATAGGAGTCTAACTGTATGGGGAAACAACTACAGGTGGTGAAGCCAGGATTGAGCTCTTGGAGAACCCAGGAGATGTACCCGGAATGATTGGGGGTGGGATTACTGGAAAGGTCTAACACCTGTAGTAATTCCTGAGTGGTCCTCCCTTCTGCAGCTAACAGTTTAAGCAATTTATCTTTGAAGCTATTGGTCTTGGGGGACCCCTGGGGGTGACTGAACCACTCCGGACATGAATGACCCTCCACCCCTTTGGAGCACTTTCTGGGTAAATCACGGGGGCACCTCTCTGGGTCTATAACTATACTGCATAATAGCAGCACCTGTAAGGTCTGGTCGAGTAGGTCGGCCATCTCGCTCTTCATCTCTGCCCTGCCCAAACATTTAACACGCTCAACTGCAGAAACAAGTTCAGCTGCTCTTTATCCCCAGAGGTACATCCAGTAATAACACAGTTTTCTGGGAATCCAACTCTCAGCTTCCCCCACTCCCTCAATTTATGCACCATCATCTTAACAGGGTCTAACTTAATTTAGTCGTGATATCCCTCCCAGTTTTTCCTTGGGTTCAGCCATGTTGGAGTAGTTCGTATATTCGGCCACTAGGGACGCTAATCTCCGTGGTGCCTCCAAACTGTAACCCCAGGTGGCGCTATCCCAAGGGCTACTACCCCTGCCTGACTGACTACTGACAGGTTGAGGGGCCTAGGTCCAACGGCGGGTGCCTCCACCCAGAGGTCAGGGTTAGAACAGTCAGATATGACCTGGTCACAGCCCTCTGGGTCACTGCAACCCCCCTCTCTTCCCACTAGTGGCTCACCAGCGATTCCCACACCATCGCTTTTTGACTTACACTTACCCCGAGCTCGGATGGCCAACAGGGTGCTGAGGACCCCTGTAAAAATAAGGTGCAGTTATACAATAACCCATGCACAAAAGGGTAGCACAGACACACAGTTCAAACAGTATACCTTGCAACAACAAATCTGCTTTATTAAGGAAAAGTAACAAGGACAGGGGAGATCAGGTTGATTAGCTTATCTCTCTCTCTCTCTCTCTCTCTCTATATATATATATATATATATATATGCCTAGGGCACTGTGCACAGGCCAAACCTATAAGTCACTGTCTCTGGGTACCCAGGCAATAGAAGGCTAGCCTCTCGGTGCAGCTGGTTGGGGCCCTGATGCAGAAAACAAGCATTTGATACCTAAGAGGATTAAGTAGAGCCAGCAGGCTCAGTTCGTGTAGCCAGGAAAGCAGCCAGGCAAATCTTGCCCTCCCAATGAACATCGAACAGGAGCTACCCTGATTTAGTACTCACGACTCCTGCAGAAAGACACCTCACACCACTCGCAGGACCAAATCTGAGATCCAAACACTTCTCACACATTTATATGAAAAGCAGAGGATACCATACCAGGCAGTTGCTGTATACTCCCAATCGCTTTCACTGCAAAAACGGGCCAAACGACACAGCTTCACTTGTCCTGACAGACCGAGCATGATTGAAGCAGGTTCTCTAGTCCTCTACAGGGTGAGCCTGGTAGGAAACTGTAACCATACAGCCTCCTCCGCCTGCACTCCTCCACGGATCTTGTCCGCTCCTTCTGGCGATGCTATCGGCCGACTTCTTGGCCTGCCACACGCACTTCCCACGCAACGACTTCCACAGCGCAGGAGCCAGAGCTCCTTCTACCTTCACGATCACCAACCACTTTGCCCCTCCAGAACAGTTGCAGGGCAGTTTCTCTCGCTCCACAGGGCTCCGGTTGGCTGCTTTGTTTTGTCAATCACTCCATACGTCTCTCTATTGGTGCAAAAGCCAGGTTCCAAACTACACTTCCCAGGAGCACCTGCCATATATTCCCTTCAGGCAGGCTCCCAGTGGAGTCCGACTTCTAATTGGCTCCAAAGGCCTCCATTTTAAAGCCCCTTTCCCCAATTGGCCCACCTCGTCAGCTCGGGTCCAAAATGGAGGGGCTGAACACACAGAGTCCCAGCTGCAAATAAGGCAGGTTAAACAAACTACATTTTTGCAATGGCACTACATATTTTCCAGCAAACAGTTACATCTTTCAACCAAGCTCCTCTGCTCTCTTGGCGACGCAGAAACGGAGCCATTCAAACAACCCCGAGTGGGATTTGAGCAATAAACCCACTGTCCCCACACAAACTAATAAAGCCGGCAGCTCTTAAAGAGCCAGTACCAGAGGCTCTAAAAGCACTCACAGCGCCCACACTTGAGCGGCCTTACGCTGAACGCCAGTTAGGCAGGGAGCACTTAGGCAAGCCCCAGTAGAGCTTTTTAGGAACCCCATTTGTGGGGGGTTACATAAAATATTTCTACTTCAAATAATGGGACTCATGGAGGTTCTCAGGGTGGGGTAGGAGGTGGTGCTGAGCTGATTGGGGCAGGACTTACCTGTTTTGATTTTTAAGGTAAAGCCCCAGTAGGAAATACTAATGGTCAGAGGCTGTTCCAAATGCTTTTCAGATTTTTCTTTTAAATTCCTCAGAATTCCAAAAGCATTCTGTGAAATTTAATATAAACTCAGGAATAGTTTTCTGGGGTTTATATGATCCATGGTTAATGGAATAACCACAGTTTATATGATGCCTGGAATAATTTTCCTTGGTCAGAGTAAATGTAAACTGCAGATTTGTTTTACTCACAGTTTATACTGACTCTTCATTTTGTCATTTTATTTATTATGATTTATCGCCTCATCCACCAGCCCCCATTGGTCTGATCTTCACACGCCAGCCCCGCCCACACACCCCGGGACTTACCTCACTCCCAAACACCCAACCTAACACCCCTAATGGAGACTGAATGGTAGAACAGGAGTGAGAGCCCAGTCGGTGGCGGAGGGTCTGCAACATGGGGCGGACGCCATCGCGGCAATAGTGGAACCTCAATTTTCCCATTTTCCCAGGAGGCATATCATGCAATGATGTTGGGGCAGCACGAATGTCTGACACACCTCCCAAACTTAGTCCCTGGCTGTCGTGTATCCCCAGGCTACCATGAGGAATTACCCAAACACTGGCAACTTCCCCACCTCCCCTCAGAGTAGGAGAGCAATCCATAGGATGCCGATCCTCCTTCCCCTGGCCAGCTGTCCAACTTTCCAGGGTCATTCCCAAACCCTGGTCATCAGCTTCACGAGTGGTACTGCTGTGCAGGCAGGCTAGCTAAATACTGACTCTTCAGTATAAGCTGTGGAGTAATATTCTGCATTTCATGTAAACTGCAGAATAATCTTCCACAGTTCATGTAAACCATGGAATAATATTGCTCAGTTCATATAAACTGCGGAAAATGTTCCTCAGTTCATGTAAACCGTGAATAATATTCTGCAGTTAATAAACTGCAGAATAATATTCCCAGTTCATTGAAACTGCGGAATAATATTCTGCAGATTTTCCACGGTTTACATTAAATTCCATGGAAATCTCCACAGCCACGGAACTGCGGAAAAATCGGGCATTGGTCATGCATCTCCTCTATGTGGGGTGTATGCTCCAGTACCAGAAAATGGTATAGACTGTTGCCTCTGACGGGCAGTGAAACTCCCGATCCACAGGCACTGACCAATTCCTAGCCACCACCTGGCTTCTTTTCATGCTGGATATGATGCCATTGCCACCTCTGCACATGCCTTGGCTGCTGATATTCCCCTCCGCACCATGCATGGATCCTCGTTTCAGGTTTTACACCTGCTGTCCAACAGTCCCTCTTAAATGTTCCCTTCGTGGCACAAGCTCTTTGGCACAGCAATAGAAGGTGTTCTTAATGAATTGAGGCCTCAGCCCGTACTTTCCATATGGTCCACCCGTGCACCATGCTCAGCCGTCTTCCGCTCAAAGATGCCTTTTCCATCTTTTCCATTTTGTGAGCCCTTGCCACAAAGGCCCAGCCCACCAGCCACCCAGAGAGGACTGGCCCAGCCTCTCAGCAGTGCCTCTGCCTCAGCTCCCAAGGGCAGCAGAGCCACCCCTGCCGGAGCCGCTGCTGCACTAATACCTTATGACTCCTCCACCAGCCTCCCTGCCATCCTCTTCAGGCCTCGTGGGCAGTGGGTGGTGACTTCTCTCTTCATTTAGAGGCCTGGAGACAGATTACAGCCAATGAAGGGTACTGCAAATTATTTTACAGGCCATACTCTGGCCCTTACATCCACTCCCCTTGCACCCTCTTTGACAACTGCCATACCCACCCACGTTCCTGTCCTGTTGGACTAACTCTCCTCTTGATTCACAAACAGGTGGTTTACCCTGTATGGGATCTCATCTGGTTCATCCAGTACAAGAGATTTAGCATGGCCACCCTACAAACAGTCTTACCACTTTACCCAAGGAGACTGGATTAGGCCCTAGACATGAAAGACGATACTTTCATATCAAAGTACTTGCAGCCTGTCAGCAGTACCTCCAGTTCCAACTCCTGGGATACCATTACCCTTTCCCCACCTTGCCCTTCGGCCTTTCCTAGGCCCCCTGGGTCTACACAAAGTGTCTGGAAGTTGTGGCCATGGCCCTTCACCGTAGTGGCCACTATATTTTCTCTGCTTAGACAAATGGCTCCTAACAGCCTCATCTAGGAGCTGCTTACTCCACTCTCTCACATGCACCCTGGAGCTCTTCCAGGCATTCAGCATCCCACACAATGTAGCCAGGTCCCACCTGGAGCCATCTCAATGCCTCCAATACATCAGAAAGTCTTCATACTGCACAAGGCAGGTCTTCCTTCTGTAGGATGGGACTCAAAGCAACACTCCCTTGCCCAGCAGTGCCTTGCAGCTCCCCAAATTACCACACACCACTTAGAACATAAGAATATGACAGTAGATAGGGACCTTGTGATCCATCTAGTCTTCCTGTGAATCCCCCCCCGCCCTCTATAGATTGCTTGTTTTGCTTTTACCATAGTGTTGGTCCCATCGTGTTTATATTCATTCACTGTCTTTGCTGCAACCACCTCTGTGGGAAGGCAGTTCCATGGGTCTATCACCTCTCCTTAAAAAATTATTTCATGACAATATTTCTAGCCTTCCCCTCTCAGGTGTAGGTTGTGCCCTCTAGCACGTGCCTCTTGGTTGGCCTGGAAGTGGTTGTCTGCCTGAACTGTGTTCATACCTCTGATGAATTTGAATGCTTCTATCATGTCCCCTGACCCTTCTCTGTTCCAAGGAGTACAAGTTCAAGTCCCTGAGTCTAGATTCATATGGCTTATGACGGAGGCCCTGCACCATCTTAGTGGCCCTTCTTTGAATAGTCTCCAAGCACTTCTTGTCCTTCTTTAGGTGGGGCCTCCAGAACTGACACGGTATTCCAGGGTGGCCTCACCAAGGATCTGTAGAGTAGGATGATTACTTCTTGTTTCCTGCTTGTACTTCCCTTGCCTGTGCATCCGAGGATACTGCTTACCTTTCATGCTGCTTTTTCATATTGTCTCCTACTTTAAGGTCATCTGATATGATTGCAGCAAAGTGCCTTTCAGTCTTGTCACCTCTAGTATGCCCATCTAGGATATACTGTATTCCTGGGTTCTGTTTACCCAGATGCATCACTTTGCATTTTTTAGCATTGAATCTAAGTTGCCAGTCTTTGGACCACTGTTCAAGTCTTTTAAGATTTTCTGTCATACTAGAGGCTCCCTCTAGAATATTCACCCTATTACAGAGTTTTGTATTGTCTGCAAATAGGCAAACTTTACCCTTTAGACTGTCAGCAATGTCACTGATGAATATTTTTTTCAATTGTTTAACCAGGAGAGGCACACTAAGCTGAAAGCTTGTTTATAGGAGCGACCTGGGAGCACAGGGAAGTTAAGTGACTTGCTCAGGTCACACAGTATGCAAGTGGGGGGCTGGGGATTCAAACCCAGGTCTCCAGATTTGCAGCTCAGAGCCTTAAACCACCGCGCATACTGGCTCCCCTAATATGTTAAGATTGGACCCAGCACCGACCCCTGAGGCACTCTGCTGGCTACATAACCCTCTCTGGACATGGCACCGTTTATAGTGCCCTTCTGACCCTATCTTGCAGCCGGTGTGCAATGCAGCTTACTACCTTATGATCGATGCCTGTGTGTTCACGTTTTTGATTAGCCTCCTGTGGGATGCTGTCAAAGGCTTTGCTGAAGTCCAGGTATACCACGCCCACCACCCCACCCTGATCCACTGTCCAGGTCACCCAGTCAAAGAACTCAATCAGGTTAGTCTGGCATGATCTGCCTGCAGTGAACCTGTGTTGTTTGGGGTCAAGTTTTCCTGCCTTCTTTAGGAAGTTTTCTATCTGCTCTTTAAGAAGTGTCTCCATGATTTTACCCACTACTGAGGTCAACCTGCCCGGATGGTAGTTACCCACCTCTTCCTTGCTGCCACTCTTGTGCAAGGGCACCACTGTTGCCCTCTTCCAATCTTGTGGCACCCTACCACTTTCTAGAGATTCATCATATAATTCTGCTAATGGTATGGCTAAATCACTGTATGTTCTACCTATCCATCTATATTTATGGTAATGCATCTGAACTATGCCTGTATCTATTGTTCTCTCAATCCTTTTGTCCTTAAACCAGGACCTATTGTGTTAGTGGGTATTCCCATTATGTATCCACACTTGTTGTATGTATCCACACTTGTATTATGATTGTCTTTCAACTATGTATTTGTACTCTACCCCAGGATGCATCTGGAATCAAGCAGTAGCCTGCTCAGCATGCCGTCCTGGTTAAATGCTAAATAAATAAATAAATAAATAATAACTTGCTCACAAAGCTCTCAGTATTCTTGGGTGAATTCCTTCCAGTCCCATAGCTTTGTTTGTCTTCAATTTCTCCAGTTCTTTCAGCACCCTTTCCTTGTGAAGGAACTTGTGTCTACACCCTCTGTAGGGTGCTGTGTTATGTTTAGTGTTGGCCCACTGCCATTTAGCTCATTTGTGAAAACTGAACAAAATAATGCATTGAGTGCTTCAGCTTTGTCCTCGTCTTTTCCACTGTCTGACCCTTGCTTGTTACTATTCTGACTATCCCTCCTTTGTTCTTCCTTTTTCTCCGACATATCTGAAAAGGTTTGTCCCCTCCTTGACTTCAAGTGCTATTCTTTCCTCCATCTGAGCTTTGTCAATCTGATAGCTTTTCCAGCCTCCTTAAGCTTTTCCCTGTAGAGCTGCCTATCAACTTCCTCTATGTCTCCTTGAACTGCCTAAAGGCTTTTTTCTTTCCCTAATCTTTAGTGCCTCCTCTAGAAAACCAGAGGGTTCCTCTTCTTTGGTTTAGCTATTAGCCATGTACAATCCGCAGTTACCGTGTTCAATGAGTCTTTTATGGACTTCCAGTGAGCTTCTACATCCCCTGTGGTGTTATTTCCTAACAATGCCTTAATACTGGATCTCATTTTATCAAAATCTGCTTTTAGAAGTAAGTCACTTTTTGTCTGGTGGCCTGAAACCTCCATATTATTAATTTGTAGCCAGACAGACCTGGATCACTGGTTCCCAGATTGATGCCAACATGGATATTGGATATTCTGGGACTGTTAATGAGAACCAGATCCAGAGTTGCTTTATCCCTGGACCTCCAGAAACAATCAGCCACATCCCAGAGCCAAAGCTGCTGTCTGCCTCCCCAACCTAAAAAGACAGAAGAATTTCAATGCTGATCTTCTGTGACATCGCTCCTTTGTTTGCAGGAATGGGAATTATGGTCGAAACAAATACAACAGGTAGTCACCTAAAAGAAAAGATGTAAAGTTAGTCACAGTAGCAATAAATCAAACCTTTAAAATAAAGCAGCTACTAGCAACCTGTAAGAGAACTAAACACATCCGAAAGCCTGTGGGAGGGTGAGTCTTGGGGTGCTAGTTCACCCTGTTCTCAGGACATGGGTATTGCTCAAGGGTGGCTGCTAATAGTAGCCTATGCAGGAACAGCAGAAAAATGGAGTACTGGAGCTGAGGACAGGGCAGGCCCAGAGAATCGTACCTGCTAAGTGGCAGCTGACTTCTGTGGGAGTCCTTGTCCTCCGGTAGCTTGCTCCTTGTCTTCTGGAGCGGGTGTTCATGCCTCACTGGTATGCCTGGGTTGTTCACGGAGCCACTTGCTGTAGGGCTCTGTTACTGCCACCAGCGATCTCAGGTTGCCCTTTGGGTTTGAACTGTAGCTTCTGGCTAAGAGCTTTATTAGCCAACCACTATTTCAGTAGTGGGTACAGCAGTCGGTGAAGATCAGTGAAGCTCAGCAGACAGTAAGGCTAGGGGCTGGATCACTCTTGACGTATGCCTTCTAGGGGTGCCATTTGTGTCTAAACTGTTGCTTCCAGCTGAGAGTTTCTATTAGCTGACCACTATTTCAATAGTGGGTACAGCAGTACAAATGCTGATTTACATACAGCAGCCAGGAATTCTGGATAAGTGTTCCAACTGCTCCTTATGCTGAGAGAGCAGTCGCTGGCTGGGTCTGAGCAGAGTGAGCGAGGAGAGAACCCACCAGGGGAGAAAGGAGTCGGACTGTGCACTCCAAGGAGATTCACCCAGGTAGAACCGCTGTCAAGGGATCCCTGCTTTTGCATCTGCTGCAGTCTGTCTTCCTCCGTGATTGGTCTTTCTCCCAGTCGGTGAAGATCAGTGAAGCTCAGCAGACAGTAAGGCTGGGGCTGGACCGCACTTGGTGCATGCTTCCTAGGGTTGCCCTTTGTGTCTGAGCTGTTGCTTTCGTTTGTTTCTGGCTGAGAGCTTTCTATTAGTTGGCAACTATTTCAGTAGTGGGCACGGCAGTCAGAGATCAGTGAAGCTCAACAGACAGTAAGGCTAGAGGCTGGACCGCTTGGCATATCTCCTAGGGTGCCCTTTGTGTCTGAGCTGTTACTTCCAGCTGAGCTTTATTAGCCAACCACTATTTCAATAGTGGGCACATGCAACGTGAAGATCAGTGAAGCTCAGCAGACAGTAAAGCGAAGAGCTGAACCGCTCTTGATGTATCTCTTAGGGGTACCCTTTGTGTCTGAACTGATGCTGGTGTAGGGCCACTTCATATGCCTTCTGGGCCACCTGGCAGCAGCCATTTCCACCATGGTTTACACCCATTTACACATTTGCCCGGTTCTGTGGGCCCTTCACCACCACCCAACAGACTGGAGACTTTGAGGACTCCATTCCCGCACCCAAACCCACTGATGGACCTCGCCTGGTGGCTGCATCCTGCACATCTTTGGATCAGTGTACCATTCCAGTCCAAGTCCCCCTCCCACTCACACACGCTAACAGGGATGCCTCTTGGCCCTCACCAAACTCAGGGCCGCTGGGATCAGATGCAGCATCCTCCTCCCCATCAACATTCTGGGGATGTGTGTGTCATCATCTGGCTCTTCAGGCCTTCCAGCCCTTCAAATCCCCAGTCCATTGCTCATCCCTCGGACAACATTTACATAGTGTTCCACATCGACAAGAAAGCAGGCACCCAGTCACAAGCTCTGTACCACGAGGCCTTCAAGGTTAGGCATCATGACCTTTCACTTACCTTCATTTGGTAGCAGTCCAGGTTCCCGAAGCCCAGAACATGCTGGCAGATCACCTGAGCCATCACGCATGGGGTCATGAGTGGACATTGGCTAAGGAAGTTCTCCAAGACATATTCTGACAGTGGGGACTCAGACATCAATCTGTTCACCTCCCGGACAATCACAAACTACTTCACTATTGTTGGATCATTCCGGACTCACCCAGCACCTCCTCCATCCCACTCTCCAATCCCTACATCTGCATGCTTGGCTTTGAGCACATCATTATAGCCCCACCATATGGCCATGATTCTTCTGGCTCCAAGAACCATACCAGCCTGATGTATGCTGCTAACTGGAAAAGTTTTGCCATATGGGCTGCTGACCGATCCTGGATCCTTACTGCTGCCCTTACCTACCATTTTGGAGTCCTTTCTGCCCTATCCAGCCATACCAGTTAACTCTTATATTAAAGTGCATTTGGCTGCTATCTTGGTTTTCCATGAGCCCATTGCAGACTGGCAGATCACAAAATAGACCTCACCAGGATGTTTCTCAGAGGTCTTTGCATCCTCATGTCCCCTGTCCGAATCCAGTTCTTCCTGGGAGAATCATTTTAATTCGGAAAACTCACCTTATCTCCATTTAAGCCTGCTGCTCCCTGTGCGATGTGCTTCTTTGCTTGGAAGACCCTTTTCCTGGTAGCTATCACCTCAGCCAGGCGTCTCTCGGACCTTGAGGCCCTCCTGTGCCACGAGCCTTGCCTTGTCTTTCATAAGAACAGAGTTACACTCTACACAAATACCAAGACCCTTATGAAGGCAGTTTCAGAATTCACTATGAACCAGTCCATACATGTACCTGTCCTCTATCCTGATCATACTAACCTGGGAGAGACCCTTCTCCACACTCTGGATGTGCACTGCATCCCGTTATTATCTCGCCCACACAAAATCCTCCCGCAACTCCAAGCACCTCTATGTTGCTTTTGGCCCTCAGAAGGGGGCAACCCTGTCATGAAACAGACCCTGTCCAACTGGTTCGCACACTGTATCACCTGTTGCTACACCAAATACCATCAGACGCCTCCTGGCACTGTCCACACGCACTCACCAGAGCTGTATCTACCTTTGGCAGCATGCTTCCTGGGCATTTCTATCACTGATATATGTGCTCTGCCACTTGGTCTATGGTCCATATGTTTACTAGACAGTACAGTCTTGCAGTGCCCTCCAGACAATGATCCATTTTTGCTACGCCATTCTCTAGGGCTTCCTCTCCTACACCACCCTTCCTACTCAACTGCTTGGGAATCATCCCAGAGTGTATGACCTGCTGTAGAGATGCCCTCAAGAAGATAGTACAGTGCATACTTACTGTAACAGTAGATCTTCGAGAGGCTTTCTGCAGCAGGTCACGCTCCCACCCACCTTTCCCTCCTTCTCAGGGACAGCTACCTTCTGCTTCTATTCTCCTTCGTACTCATGGGCGATACCTCAGGCCTCCTCAGTTCTTCTCAGTGTCCTGCTCTGCAAACTGGTCGCCGGCCTGGAACTGAGGCCACTAGGGGTTGCCCACCGATTTATACATATGCATGGACTGATGTCATCGCGGGCGCCCATCCCCCAGTCAATGCTGCTGGTGAAAGTTACTATGAAAGAGCACCCTCTGGTGGAATCCAAGTGTATGACCTGCTGCAAGAGATCCTCTTAAAGATCTACTGTTACTGTAAGTACAAAATTGTACTTTAAGTCCAGAGGTGAATAAGGAACATAGAAAAAGAAGAATTTCAGTATAATACAGGTAACTATGTAAAAGATTCATCAATAGTTGCATCAATACTTACGCATCATTATAGTTACAGGAACATTTCACTTGACAGTCAGTTTCAGAAGTGATTTAAAGACACGTAGGCTTACTAAGTTGGCAAGTTTGAGTGTATTTTGAGTTTGTTCCAAGCCCTTGGCAACAAATAGCTATTTTCAAAGGTAACCAGTCATACAAGTACATCACATACATACAATATATAGTATAAATTATACTTCATCAGCATACACTAAAATATCACTTATACTTTTCATCCCTGCTTATTATCAAGATGTGATGGGGTGGGGAGTTAGACAGACTAGACCTAGTGTCCCTCTGATCACTATAGTATGTCACTATGTTATGGACCCAGCTCAGAGAAGATGACGATTTCCTTTACAGCAGGGCCCCTACTTCTACCCTTTTGTTGCAGCTGTTACACTTCAGTGCTGTATTCATGCACAACGATTGCTATATATTGTGTTGTGATTATTTATTTTGTTTTATAAATGGCATTGGAAAATCCACAAACATGATTGGTTGAAGATGTCACAGAACCATGCATTAAATCTCTACAAACACATGGTCAGGTGCTAAATGTATTTATTTTTTATTTTGAAGTTTCACCAGGAAAGGCATACTGAGATAGAGTAGCTTGTTTCCAGATACGTCCTGGTGGGAGGGGAAGGGGTAAGTACAATTGGTTTATACATAACACAAGTGTATATATACAGAATACAAAAATAGAAAAGAAAATGAGATTAAAATTCAGTGTACAGTGAATTAAGATAACAATAATGATATATACATCTTGAATTAGGAAATTAAAGACAGTACATGTGAATTAACTATTGTTATTCACTAGGAGACAATAAAATTTAGGCATGGAAGGTAATTCCCTTAGAGCGGGTGGAGGAAGCTAACCAGAGGCTGAAAGGAAAAAGGTGAGGAGAGTAGAGAACTGGTGGGCAGGGGAATGGTGGGGGAGGTTGAGAAAGTAAAGAGAGAGAGGCAGGCCTTCAGAGACACAGCAGGGTGCACGCCCAGTCCATGCACTGGTTACCATGTCTGCAAGGAGAGAATAGGGAAGTATGAGAGTGGCAGACCTTTTCCTCTGGGATGCAAACCCCACAAGGGCCAGACGTGGCTGGATGCACATCCAGTCCGTGTACTGTTTGCAGGCCTGCCAGAGTAGGTTAAGAGTGAAGGTGGGGAAGAAGTAGAATGAGCCAGTTAGAAGGGAGAAAGGGAATATAAAAGGGAGAAAGAATTAGTAGTGGGCCTGGGGTAAGGGGAAAGAGGGGAGTTGGGGAGGACTAGGGAGAGAGGGGAGAGAGGAAAGTGGCATGGCAACAAAAGGAGTGGTCAGATGCACCTGCAGGAGGGGAAGTGAAATTGTGAAGAAGAGAAGATAGTGAACAAAGGGATGGAGCAGAATGGATAGCTAAGGGAGGGAGTTCCAGAGTTTAGGGAAGTGATAGGAGTAAGCAGACTGGCCTGAGGTGGATGATCTCACAAGGAGAGCAAGGGTCCGCTAGTCAGAGTTATGGAGGGAATAGGTGGCTGGAGGGGTGGAGGGGTAGAGGAGAGGTAAGAGGGAGGGAGCTAGCCAGAACTTCCAACAAGTGAGGAACAGTGGGCAAGGGTCCGCATCAAGTGGGGGAAGGAGAGAGGTGTATACAGGTCACAATGATGAGTACAGGGTGGAGAGTCAAGAGCAAATCGGCAGAAGGTGTGAAGAGGGTGTTCAGTCTGGTTAGAGTGGACTTAGGGCTCTGCTGTGGAGTGTGTCACCATAGTCGAAAACTAGGAGAATCATTTTCTGGACAATTTCATGGTGGGCGGTAAGAGGATACAACCACAGTGTCTGAGCAGAGCACCAAGCTTGGGTGCAGTTTTTGTGGATGGCATCCACATGTCCAGAAAAGTCAAGGTGTCAGTCAAGCCAGAGTCATAGATATTTGAAGGAGGTGACATCCTCTAGCTTGGCCCCATAGAGGGTATAGAAGGCTGGTGTGGCAGTAAGCTTAGACAGCCTTTGCCTGGAGCCAAAGGTCATGGAGATCATCTTCCTGGCATTGAGGGACAGCTGATTTATGCAAAACCCTGGACTTTGTCGAACTCCAGCTGGAGACTGGTTGCCAGCAGAAGAAGAGGCACCGAGGCACACAGAACAGTGTCATCTGCATACATGTGAATGGATGCAGAAGAGCAGGCAGCAGGGAGGTTGTGTAGGAAGGCCAAAAAGTACCAGGCCAAGGACTGACCCTTTAGATACGCCAGTGTTGATGGGGAGAGAGGATAAGGAGGTGCCTATTCTGACTGACAGTCCTACCCAAATCTCATTTTCCTCCCAAAATAAACCTCATTTACAACCATTTCATAAGTATAATAAGCCTCCAGGTGTGCATCATAGTATTTTAATGCACTTTCCAGGGCATAAGGACACTTGACTTTTGGCCTCATGCCTTACTATCTCTGGGGCGTGCATTAAATCCTATGATGCACACCGTGAGGGGTTTATTATATATATATATATATATATATATATATACACATATATACACACACACAATATATATATATATATATATATATATATATATATATATGTATATTGTTCTTATGTAATATTCTTGTAATAGTATTTGCTACAGGAAGTCATTGTAAATGAGTCTTGGATCAGTGAACTATTTACTAATAAATATATTTTACTACTAGGAAGGACTGAACGTATTAAAGGTTCATTGATGTATCCAGCTGGGCGATGTATACATGATTCTCACACTGCTGGCCCTACAGCTGCATCCCCACCCCACCTTACACACCCCTTAATATTGTTGTTGACATGGCAGGATCATCAGCCCCTGGCCCCAACCTATAAACGTGGAGGACCATGTCATGGCAAGGGTATTTCGGGTGCTGCTGTCCAGACACTAGTGGATCTGTTGAAAGTGGATCCCTGCTCACCCAGATTGTCATATTCACTTTTCAACTCTGAAATTTGAAAATACCAAGACGCAAGCATCATGACATCCCATGCTAGTTCAGGAGTCTGGGGGATAGTTTGGGGAGGAGCATTTGGAACCCAACACACACATATGGGAATTCATTTATTGATGTCCATTTTATATTTGTATATTTTCTTTTGTTTCATAATCCTTTGTATTTATACTTTGTGTATTTTGTATAAACCTGTATTAGAAACATTTATACTCCTTGTGCCAACCTTTACTAAGAAGCCAACGCAAGCTCAATTGGTTTGTTCCGCCTATTCCTGTTTTAAATAAAAATCTTGAATCACTTGGGGAGTGTGCAAAGTTTACTGCTAGGTTCTCCTTGAATATGTAACCCCCTTCCTCAGAGTAACACATAGTTGGCATTTGGCACCACAGATGGCATTTGTAGCAACAGTCCAGTCACAATTATTTCCTGGCTCAGTCTTAGGAGGAAGTGGGTACCCCAGCAACATTTTTATTTGAATGGGTTTGGAATGGGCCATGGCACTGAGGCACCAGGGACTTGACAGTCCACACACAGAAATAGAGTCAAGCAGTAGGTTTTATTCTGACACAAAGAATCTGACAGAAAACATTTGCTCACAGGCTGTAGCAGTAACAACAGGTACATAGTTCTTCTTTTCACAGTAGTAATTTGCAAAGTTACAGGTATGAAACCCACCCCTTTTACTCAGAGGCACAAACTATGTTTCTCCCATCCATCCCTCTTCTGGGATATGGACAAACCTACCTTTGACTGGCCTTTCCCAGGGGCGGGACACATCTGACTCCCCTGTTACCACTGTTTCCAACTACATGAGATCTTGTTCCTCCTGTCCCAGATTGGGCACATGGGGTTCATCCCTGACTAGGGGCATCTCGTTTCCTAATTCCAGATCCATACTGAGGAGACAGTCCTCTTAGTGTCTGAAAGTTTCACAGCCACTCCCTGAGCTCAGCGGGCAATTCCTACTTTTTCCCACACTGGGCAACATCTTACTTCATACTCTGTCAAAGGTGGGGAACTCATCCCCAATTACTCACAGTTGAAGAGTTCATTTCTACTGACTTCTTCGCCTCCGAGAGGCATGGACTGTAAACGGCTGTTGCCACCACTCAACACCACTCACATTTTCCAACATTGGGGCTGGAAGGCCAGGGGAGGGATGACCTCCTTCTAGCCAGCTCCACACTCCTCCCCTGCCAGAAGGCAGAGGCAACTCCCTACTCACTCTACACACCAATGCAGAAACCCTCCCTAGCAGCAATCCAAGCTAAGATTCCAGTGTGACTTATGCTGCTGCGAGGTTCCATCCCTTGGAGCCTCTGTCAGGCTGACTGACAGAAGTTGCCATGGGAATCACAGAAGGTTTTATGAACCTGGACTGCCCAGCAAACCTACCTAGCAACCTAATCTAACCTAATCTACCAGGGTTCTAGTAACCATGGGGAAACCGTGGGGGTTACACATAGCTTCCACACCCTTCTGGCTGCCTCCACAGTGTGCATGTTCTCGTAGTTCCGTGCATAATGTTACGAGCAAAGAAGACCAAGAGGCCTAGTAAATGCTTGCCCTTTACACAAGGGGAATGCTGAGGTACAGGATGCAAAATAATAATCTAACTTGGCCTTGAAGGTCTCCATGTGTCTACTACCCACCACATTAAGGAGAAGACCATTCCAGACTGCAGCTATTCTCTGATTGTACCAATGTGCCCTATGCTGGGTGTTACATGATTCCCCATGAGCTGCAAACGATGAGCTCCTGTATTGTAGTTTTGTACCTTTAAGCAATCCCATAGGTTGTCATTGGTAAGTGCTCCAAAGAGCAAACAAAGGTCTCCTCTGCCTTCTATATTGCAAAGAAAACAAGCCCAGACTCTGAGTCTGCTTCATAATTCAAATTTCTCACTGCACTGAGACTTCTTATAGAATGCAGCCCCACACCTGGTAGTCACTGAACCAACTGCCATGGTTGGCGCCACACTGCACAGTTGGCATTATACAGTGTGTGGCTGCACAGAGGCCCCCACGCCTGAGGAGGGAGTCTGTGGCTTGAGACTGTGAGCGCACACTTACGCAGCCCTATAGGGCATTGTGGACCAGACCCTTAGGTGTGTATCAGGCTTTCCAGCTCAGGCCTGTAATTTGCCCATTTATGTAGTCCACTGCCTCCATGAGCATTGGTTAATTCTACACCCACTGTGCCCACTGGCTGATTGCAGACTTCAGCTGCTCAAGCAAAAGGAATTATTTGGCTCTGAGGATGTCAGAGCAGCCTAACTCAGATTAGATATCAGTAGTTGCAATAGAGTTCTTTGATTGTTGTGCCACATTAGAGAGCCTAAATATTTTGCACCAGTGTTTGAGCAGTACCCCATCACTGGAAGAACAGTGTAGCCTACAGCTTCTCTTATGATTCTGTCTTGATTCTGTTCTAGTTGACTGTCCACAGATTCATAATGGCATCAGCAGGAAGAATTTCTCTCTACCAGACAGGAAGAGTACTTGGGACTTTACTGGCTTCACACCACTGATTATGAGGTTGGCTGGAAAAAAATAATAAATGAGAGCAAGATATGGACTTATTCATCACCTGACCTAGAAGGGTAAGAAACTTAAGTCAAAAGTTTTCATTTCTCTAATTTAAAGATAATCCATTCTTCCTGCATCCTCAGTGCAATACCACAGATACACACAGAAATGTGATGGCAGAGAAGGCCCCACGGCCCATCTAGTCTGCCCAATACCTACCTCCCCTTCTGTTATTCTTCCACACTCTTTTCCCACCCCATCCATCCCAAGCCCTCTTGAACTCCTCCCCATTTCAGCTGCCACTACGCCCTCCGCAGCTTTGTTCCAGGCCTCCACCACCCTCTCCGTGAAAACTGCCCCCTGACATTACCTCTGTATTGCCCACCTTCCAGTTTGAGGCTATGTCCCTTTGTATTCGCTCCCTTCTTCAATTTGAACAAGCTGTCACCCTCCACCTTATTTATTCCTTCAGATACTTAAAGGTCTCAATCATGTCCCCCTCTCCTCCTAGTCTCCAGAGGTACAAATTCAGCCCTCTCAATCTGCTCTCCTTGGTACATCCTGCATCCCTTGTACCATTTTGGTTGCCCTTCTCTGTACCCTTTCCATCAACTCAACATCTCTTTGTAGGTGAGGCCTTCAGAACCGACCTATACTCCAGATGCGGCCTGACCATGGTTCTGTATAACAGCATTAGCACTTCCCTCTTCCTGCTATTAAAACCCTTGCAATGTGCAGGCCAACATTCCATTTGCCTTTCCCACCGCCCTGCTACAATGGCTGCCCACCTTGAGGTCATGCGATACCATAATCCCAGGTCCCTTTCTGTTTCCTTCTCCCTAATCACCCCCACAAGGGAGTAAGTTTCCTCCTATTCCTCCTCCCCAGGTGCATCAGCGAGCACTTTTGTGCATTAAACTTCAATTTCCAGGTGTCAGACCACCTTCCAGCCTCTCAGGTTCCGTCGCATGGCTTGCACCCCACTAGGTGAATCCACCCTATTGCAGACCTTTGTATCATCTGCAAACAGACACACCCATCCCTCCAGACCCTCCGCTAGGCCACTAACATAGATGTTAAAAGTATTGGTCCTAGCACTGACCCCTGTGACACCACTGATTACCACTAGTTCCTGGAATGTGTCCTTTACCACCACTGTCTGACTCTTCTCTTCAACCAGTTTTCCACCCACCTGGTGATCCTAAGGTCTACCCTAGTCTGTCCAGCTCATGCACCATTCCACCATGCAGAACGGTGTCAAGGCCTTATTGAAATCCAGATAGGCCACATCCACTGCTCCTCCCTGGTCCACAATCTGTGTCACCCCATCGAAAACTCTTATCAGGTTAGTCTGACAAGACCTTCCTTGGTGAAGCCATGCTGCCTGTCATCCTGCATGCCATTCATCTCCAAGTATTCTATCAACCTGATCTTAAGTAGTGTTTCCATTACCTTCCCCACCACCGAGGTAAGACTAATGGGATGGTAGTTTTTGACCTCGTCCTTCCACCCTCTCTTATAGTTTGACCACCTCTGCCTCTTCCTGTCTGTTGGCACCACCCCTGTGACCAAGGAAAGTTACACTATCCTCGCTAGATGCGGCGCCAGTTCATCCTTCACCTCCTTGAGAACCCTTGGGTGTATTCCATCAGGCCCCATTACCTTGTCCACCCTAAGTCTACCCAGCTCTTCCTTTACTCCTTCAGCTGTGAATTCTGCCATACCCACCAGCCTGTGGCTGTCACCTCCCAGCCCATCCTGGTCCCTTGCCCTCTTTCCTCCATGAAGATTGAGGCGAAATAGCTATTTAATGCCTCTGCTTTTCAAAATCCCATTCCAGAATGTTCCACTGTCCCCTTATCCTCACAATCCCATGCTGTGCCTCCTCCTTTCTCCAACGTACCTAAAGAAGGTTTTGTCCTTCCTCCTTGCCTGCTTTGCTATCCCTCTCAGTGGTCTCCTTAGCCCTCCTTATCTTTTGCCCTGCCTCCTTTCTTTTTCCCTGTAGGTTTCCTGTCCTCATCCTTTTGTGTCTTCCTGTACCTCTTGAATGCTCTAGTCTTCCCTTGACCCCTAATGCCACCTCTCTAGTGAACCATAGAGGTCTTTTCTGTCTTCTATTCTTTCTTCCCTTCTTACACATGAGTCCATGGATTTAAATACCCCTCTCTTGATGGCTACCCATAATTCCTCCACCCCTGCACATCCCCTATCCTCAGCATTTCTTCCCTAACTACCTTCCTCATTCCATGAAAGTCAGCATTCCTGAAGTCCATTACTTTGGTTCTCGTCCTAACCCTCACCCTGCCTGCTCTCACCCTAAACCTGACAGCCCTGTGGTCACTGGTGCCAAGCTGTTCCCCTCTCCACCTCCTCCACACTGTCCCCATTTGTGAGGAAAACATCCAACAGGTTTACACCCTAGTGGGCTCACTGACCCTTTGCTGCAGGAATATGCCCCAAGAGCCTCTAAGATGCCCCTGCTCCTTGTGGAGATTGCTGTCTTGGCCTCCCAGTTGATGTCCGGAAGGTGTAAGTCTCCAACTAACACTATTTCCCTTTCCATGCCATTCTCGCTACGGATCTCCACAAGTGTCTATCCCTTCCTCCCTGCATAGGAGGCCTACAGACTACCCCAATGTGCAGGTTTTCCCTGTCCCCTGTCTACGTGACCCACATTATCTGTTTCCCTCCTCATCCTGCCTTTCCATGGCCCCAATCCTTCCCTGACATATAATGCCACCCCTCTCTTCTTCACCTCCCAATCCTTCCTAAACAAATGATACCCTGGGATCACCGCCTCCCAGGCATGGTGCCTGCTCCACCAAGTCTCACTCACTGCTACAATGTCTAGGTTCTCCTCCATCATGGTGGCCTCAGTTCTCCCATTTTGTTCCCAGGCTCCTGACATTTGCAACCAAAGCCCTTCAACATGTAGCCCCATCCCGTCCTTCCCTGCTGCTAACTGTTCCTTGATGAGTGTTGTGACTTGCTCTGCCTCATGTAAGGATGGCCCTGTCCTTAGCCCCCATTTAGTTTAAATTGAGCTTCCTTGCCATGAAGTCCCCAGTTTACTTTTAGTGCAGCTGCCCTGAAGAGTTCAGGTGCAGCCTATCTTGGGCATACAGCCCCTCCTCCTCCCATGTACAGCCCCAGTCACCTATCCAGCTGAACCCCATCTGACTGCACCAGCCTTGTAGCCAATTGTTGAATGCCCTTATCTTCTTCTCTTTCTGGTGTGCTCACTCTTGGTACTGGCAACACTCAGAGAAGGAAATGGAAGGAAAACAGTGAGTTCCTCAAACCTTGCCTGTACCTCCATCAGACTGTTCCCTCCAAGTCCTTTGTGCCCAGGTGAAACACCAGATGTGTCCTTTCATCCTGTTGCTTACCCCAGGAAGGAATATGATGGCTCACCTCCAGTGCAGTCATCCCAGGCATGCACTGTACCCATACTGCATTGTTTTTTGCTCCCTTCCTTCCATTTTAGCCCCTTTAATTATTGAATCCCCAAGAGTGCCACTCTACTGCCCCTGCTTCCTGGGTTTCCTTTGGCCTCTAGCTTTGTGTCAGCGGGTTTGGCTCCTTTGGACTCCTCCTCATGCTCCATCCTGACTTGGTTTCTGCCTCTGCTCATCTTTTGTTCCCCATCACCTAACCCATCCTGATTTTTACCCACACCTAGCATCTGTCCCTCTTCACCCTCTCCCTTAGCCTTTCCTCAGACTCCCCTCCTGTACCTCTTCATCCCAAGTACTTCTGCCTGGCTTCCTTCATCCCTGCAAACCCCTCCTGCATCACTGCTTGAGCATGAGCCAACTTCACCTGACCCCCACCATCTGCTCCTGGCCTTCCCCATCTGTATCACTGTGCGAGACTGTGCTTGATCCCTTCCAACTGTTCCTGTCCCACCCATCTTTGCATAAGGTTTTGAGCACTGCACCCCACTTGAGAAGCTTACCCCACTTGGAGACCTTCACCACCCGCCCTGTCTGCATATTTCCTCTCCTGCACCCTGCCCGGCGATGCCCCAGCCTCCACTGCAGCTCCTGCCCTGCAGGGTTTCCTCTCATTCATTTTCAGCCTCCCAGGAGCTCAACTCCAGCTCTTCCAGTGCTTCCTTCCTGACCCTTTCTTATGCCACAGTTCCCCTAATGCCACCCTCTGGTGTGTCCCTATTGTGCTCGCCCTCCTCCACACCTTCCCCATGCAATGTGCCTGCCCCTCTTCCCCTTCCACTGCACCTGAGATCTTTCCCCCATCCCCCAGCCACTCTGCTCCCCTTCTGTGGTGGCCACTGCGGACTCCTTCCTCCAAATGTCCTCGACTAGGATCCTAGGGGCAAAACTATCTGTTACTTCCGCCTTCTGGCCCATTTCACTTATGCATATATCATCCTTCATTCTGGGCATCCGTCTGTCTTTTCCTGAGCCTACTGTCTTCCACTCCTCCTGATCCCTGGCTGACCCCTTTCTCTAGCTACAGGCATAATTTTTGTGCCTCTAGACCTCCTGCTGTCAGTTCCCACTGACCCCTTCCTCCTGTCTTGGGCATCCTTGTCCGAACTCTGGACTTGCTGCTGTCTGTTACCACCTCTGGTCTATCCCTCTGGATCCCCTTCCATCCTCTCCCTCCAAGCCCTTGACTTCCGAACAATGTTTCTCATCCTCCAGTGAATCCACTCAGCCCCTTCCCACTCCTTTCTTGGCTTATACTATCCCTGTCTCTCATCCCTTTTCCCAGCTTCCCCCATTTAACCCCCACCTTAGCCTCGCCACTTCATCCCTCAGCTGGAGTGAGCTGCTTACACATCATACAACCTCCCATCCTCCAAGCCCAATTTAGGATCATAGCTGCTCCACAGCCACTGCACCCCACCTCCTGCCAAAGATCCTCCCTTGGTCGCCATTCCCTCTGTGCTGCCCTACCATTTCTTCCGTGATACTCAGATACAGTCCTAAAATCACACCTTATGTATTTTGGGCCCTGACCTCACCCTTCTCAGCCCCAACCCACAGTCAAGACTTTATAGAAATAATAAGCATGGAAACCATAGGCATCAAGAATTAATAACCATAGTCACCCAATTCAAGTCCAAGACACCAAGTTCAAGTCCAAGTCCCCAGCACCTCTAGTATCAGTAGTCCAAGATCAAGTGACCTGTAGACCTGTGACCTGGTAGCTCCTCCACTTCATATATGGCTCCTCCTTCCCTCCGTATTTAATAGGGGTCGGGAGGAGGGAGGACAGAACAAACACAGCTCTCAGCTCTGTGGTCTGACTGGCTTTTAAAGCCTGACCATCTTGGCACCTCTCTCCTGATTGGCCCGATCCTACACCATGGACTGTGGTTGGCCAGCTGTCCTTGCTTCAGTCACCAAACTGCGACCTGCACCCCTTGCTAGTTCAGCTCCAAACAGCTGGCTCTCCTTCCTCTGGTCGCCAGCTGTGACGCCACTGCCGACTGCAGCCACAGCTCCGTGCAGCCTCCGCCTCCTTTTCTCCGTCACCAACTGCAACCCACCCCGCTATTGACACAGCTAACAAACACAGCTCTCAGCTCTGCAGTCTAGCTGGCTTTTTTTTTTTAATCATATAATATTTTATTGAGATTTTTCAACTTTTACATATTGCCTGTATAGTACATGGAAGCAAATATACTATGAGACTCAATCCCGACAAACAAAAGCGAGATAGCTAATAATACTGCCAACTTAAGGGATACAACCAAAAGACAAGATAGCACTAAACTACCTGAGTACTTATCAGAGTCCAAGTCTCAACTGTCCTTCAGGAAGGCTACATTATGCATAAAGCAGACTGGTTACAATAAGTTTAATTAAACATAAAATTTGTAAGGGTAAGAATTCAATAGAACATTGCATTGCAGCACAGGCCTCCCATTTGCTTGATAAATACATACCAAATAGGTTCACATGATTAGTTTACAGACAGTAATCCCTAATAGAATATTTAAGTTGTCAAAAGGTCAGGATTGTAATGGGAAAAGAAAAGAGCTAAAGATAAAGGAGGAATTTGGCATACCACTGTAGGGTCGGTCTGCTATAAGGTAATAGGTGGATTTTGTAGTGGGGAGTAGGCACTCTACAAATGTGGGAATGTAAGTAAGCATCCCATTTTGAGTGGTAGTCAGCAAGTTTGCCTCTGGCTGCTGCTGGAGCTCTCAAAGATGGCTAGCCTAGCCATGGCTGCCTGCCATTGAGAGTGTGGGAGGTAAAGATTGCCTCCATCTCACCAGGATGGCTCTTTTCACTTCCATGATGGCTACCAGGACCCAAGCTTTACTGGGAAGAGAGTGGATTTATTGTGGAGGTGTCCCAACAGAAGGGAGTAATGTTGAAGAGATAGCGGGCTACCCACTATAGCAGAACAGTCACTCAGAACTGATGCCCAAAGAGTATGAATTGTTGGGCACATCCATAGAATGTAGTTAGGTGGCCGGAGAAGAGTGTCATCTCCAGCAGCTATCCTGTGGAATTGTCTTTCTCCTATAGAGAACTGAGGGGTTTGATACCATATGAGGAGAATTTTCAATTGAATCAATTGACTCTTTGAGTCCACATAGGCCGTATGGGCTGTTCTAAGGCATTCGACCATTGCTGTGGGATAGGGGATGAGAAAGATCCCGCCTCCCATGCGACTTTGCTAGTTAAAGTGACATCCAGTTGGGAATCTCGAGTTCGATATATAGCACCTACAAGGCCCCTGCCTCTATTGGGTTGAGATTATTCAGGCACTCTAAGGACTGGGGTACAATTTTAAGGAGAGGGATTAGCTGCATGTATTTGAAGAAATTTCAAAATCTTGGGACGGTAATTTGTATTTCGGCCTCAGCTGCTCAAAGGACATCAGTGTGCAGGTTTCGGAATGAGAAGGTCAGCCATCGCCTGAATGCTCTTAGTGGCCTATAACGTCCATTGGAGTGGCTTGTGATCTACCTTAACAAGGGATTATTCCAAATCGGAGCATAGCATAAAGGATGAGGGTAGTCGCGCTGGAACACCAGTTGTCGCCATTACTCGTGCCACAATGCACATGTTCATCATGAGTGGTGAGTTTAGGATTAGCGGGTTTCTTGCTAGATAACAATGAACAGAGGGGAATCTTTGCTGAGAGGGTGGCTTCCAATATTGCCCACTGAGGAGGGGGAAATGGAAGTGGGCAAACCACGCCACGGCCTGAGCCATGCCAAAGGCCGATGATACCTATGAACCAAGGGAGGCCAAGCCTCCTTGGTCCAGTGAGCACATAATTTCATTCGTCCCCATCTAGGGGTCCACCTTCCAGAGGAAAAGTGCCAACAATCTATCTAAGGCTTGAAATGATTTTTTGAGAGAGAGGGATTGGGAGGTTGTTCAGCAGGTGGGAACCCTAGAAAGATAAACATTCTAACAGCTTCTACCTTTCCTTTCAAAGTTAAGCATAACTTCATCCAGCGATGAACCTTGGCTGTCAGAGAAGCTAGGAGAGGGGAGAAATTAGCCATTTCTAAGTCTTTCCAGGCTACCGTGATGTTAATGCCTAAATATGGGAAGCCTTGCAGCCCAAGAAATGTCTGTGCCGCTAGACAGTGTCTACTACACTTCTTGTTTAGAGGGATAGCATAGTTTTTCTCTGATTCACTGTAAGCCCAGATATTCTAGCAAACTCCTGCAGGATTGATAGAACCGGGGAAGGAAGTCTGCGGGTTAGAAAGAGTAAGTAGCATATCATCTGCATATGCATTCACTAAATAGGAGATTTTCCCACAGAGATACTGCTATAGTTGAAGTGTTAACAAGTGTTCTAATCAGGGGTCAGAACTACAAGAAAAAGGAACGAGGAGAGAGGACACCCCTGTCTGGTGCTTCTATGGAGGAGAAAGGGAGGAGGTATCCCTGTTAGTGAGGACTCTGGCGAGGGCAGGTTGTACAGTGTGCAGACCCATGAACAAAACTGGGAACCAAAGCCATACAGTCAGAGAATCTGGTGCAAGTAAGCCCACCCAGGAGTCAAAGGCCTTAGCAAAATCAACTTCATATGGCCATGGGAACATCAGACTGAAGTGCCATCCATGTAAGATTTAATGAGGCATAGATTATCTGCACTAGATTTCCTTTTTGAACCCCGTTTGGGAGGGATGAATCAGATTTGATAACACTGGGGATAGTCTGGTTGCCAAGATTTTGGCCAATATCTTGGTATCCACTGGAAGAAGTGATATGGGTCTATAATTTGCACACAGTAAGTTATGCGAAGATTTTTGGGAATTAGTGAGATGAGCCTCTTGCATAGTGGGGGAAGTATTGTGTTCAATTGGGCTTCCTGGAGAGCTTGCAGAAGGGGTGGTAATCTCGCCTTGTAACACTTGATATAACTCTGACGATATCCCATCTGGCCCGGGCCTTCCCTTTAGCCATCTGAGATGGAGCTGACCGGGTTCGCCCTGGGTTATGGGGGCATCCAGGGCAAGGGCCTGCTCTTTAGTGAGCTGAGGGACTGCACTCCTTGACAAAAGCTTTGCAGCCATGGGCTAGTTCGTTATCTGAAAAGACATTCTGGGACTGATAAAGGTCCTGATAAAAGACCTTCATGGTCTCATTGATAGTGCTTAGGCGATGTTGGGACCTTCCCTCCTTGTTCTTTAGGGCTAACATTCTGGAAGAAGTTTGTTGCTCGTAGGTAACAAGTTAACAGTTTCCCTCCCTGTCCCCTCCCTCCCAGGACTGTGTTTAGCTCAAATAAGTTGCCACCCATTTTCCTGTTCAGACAACCCATTGAGCTTATATTTTAAACCAGTAATACCAGCTAGAAGGGGGGAGTTGAGTGGCTAGTGGCAGACAGTTTGAACTGTTTCTCCAGACGTGCCAGATCCTTCTGGAGCTCTGATATATGCCTTGCCCTTTCCTTGTTTTTTAGCCGAGAGAAGGAAATAATTCTCCTCTTATGACTGCCTTAAAGGCCTCCCAGTCTGTGGTCACACCAGTTTCCCCTGGGTGTTAATCCAGAAATAGGAAAGGGCTTCCTTTATTGTAGTCACGAAGGCTGCATCCTCTGACAGTAATGGATTACATCTCCACGTTGTGGAGCGTGACCTTGCCCCGAGGGAGGAAAGTGATCGCCACAGGGGCATGATCCAATATAACTATGCTGCCAATGGTGGAAGTTTCTATCCCAGGCATTGCAGCAGAGTTAGCCAACCAGAAGTCAAGTCTGCTATGAGTCCCATGCACTGCAGAGAAATATGTGTAGTCACGCCTATTTGGATGATTGATTCTCCATGGGTCCCCTAATCCCCATTCTGACATCAGACTGTTCAGTGTTTCTAAACCTTCGGATGGGATTGAGGTGTGGTATGGATTTGTCTAAAAATATCACGCACCAAATTATGGTCCCCACCTAGTAGAATCGTAATTTCAAGGTCGTCACCAGAGAGCTCAGTGAGGACCTGACTCAGTTCTGAATAGACATCACCTGTGTCCGTTATTAAAGCCATAAACATTGGCTAGTGTATTTCTACCAGGGGCTATGACAGTTTAGCCACTATTCATCTGCCTAATGAGTCCTGGCTCTGACCCTCAACAGTCCATGATCCGCCCCCTGATAGGATGGCCCTCCTGGACTTGCGTGGAGGCACAGCTGGCCAGCACTGTTCACACCAAAGCTTCTTTAACCATTGCACCGTGCGGCTGGTGAGATGCCTCCTGGAGTAAGCAATATTCTGCACCTAGCAATTCAAATATTGCAATACTTAAATTCGCATTGGCTGGATGATTCAGTCCACACACATTCCAGGAGACGCATCCCCAGCCACGTGCAGCAGCTGTAGTCAGAACCATAATTATTCTCACTTATCACGAACAAGGAGAGAGAGAGAAAATGTACTCACCCAGCCAACAGCTAGAGAAAAGCAGAAAGAATAAAAGAGGAGATACCCAACTAGAGGCCTATGGTAAGTCGTGATACCATCGGTGAGCCTCAAGTAGACAGGTGTTGAGAAGGTTGAGAGGGGACAGTGGTAAGCAATCTATCTGCAGTTGAAGAGAGGCCTGTGCGAAGTAAAGAAAAACAACAGTTACATATCCTAAAAAATTCAAAACACAAAACAAAAGTCTGCCAGTAGTCAATTGTCAAGCAGCAAATTAGTTATAATGTAACCTATCTCTTCTAAGACAATCAGCAGCAACTCAGTTGTTGGTGCCGAGTTATCCGATGTGAGAAGGGGCAGATTACACTAAAGCCACATTTGCGGTCACCAGACAGAAAGGCGTACTGAGAAGGCTGTTGCTAGCCTTTGCTTGTAGAGCAGAAAGCAGCTAACTAAAAGAAGCTACATTTTCTTATTAATTTAACACATATCTCAGCACATGTGGCAGTGTCTGTTGAGATTAAGCAAGAGATACTTTATTAGAAGTAGAAGGGTCTTATTTAAGGTTAAAAAGAAAGAAAAGAAAGTCAGTGTGTGTTCTGTGCTGTGAAGGGTACTGTATCAACTTACTTTGCTAAACCAGTAGGAGGAGAGATAGCTTAATTGGGGTGTGGCTTAGACACTATAAAAGTAGGTGACTCAAATTACAACTTCCTGTTGCTTGCCTTGCTTGTAGATCAGAAAGCAGCTAACTAAAATAAGCTACATTTACGCTTGGTGTGTCTGCTGGGCACGCTGAAACTGCTGGCATTAGACAAACTTGGATAAGATAATTTAGCATATCCTCTACTTAGTAAATATACACCTTTAATGATGGAAAAAGAACTTAGTAACTGTATGCAATGTTTGATGTATAGTGAGGGAAAGTATGGGAGCGAGTATGTATGTGCTAATTGCCATCTGATTACTACTCTTGAAGCAGAGATGGCATTTCTGCTAATATTAAACCAGTTTCTACTGATATTAGGAATTGGAAAGTTACATTGATCTTATGGATGAACAACTTCATTCTAATGAACAATTTCCTTCACATTTAGGTAGCATTTCTATGCCTCCTGATGAGGAGACAATTGTAACGACTAGTACTAGTATACCTGTTGCCTCTGCCCTCTTATAAGGTGGATGATTATCCACCTTCTTCTCATGATAATGATGACTGGACCATTGTCACAAAGCCTCTTAAAAAAGGAGGGCAGTCAAATACACAATAGTGCCCTATTGAAACTCGATAATAGGTTTGAGCAATTGACTGTATCAAATAATGAAGTGCTACATGATTTATCCTGTGCATCACCCTCTGTTGATAATAATGGTTTAAAAATACTTTTCATTCAGGAGTTAATGTCCATGAATACTTGTCCTAGTAAGTCTCAAGCTACCAAATCAATACCTATTAAGTTAATCACTCCAGAGTGTGTTAAACAATCACCTGTTTCTGATTCTTGTACCCCTACTGTCTCAAAACAAGTGTTAGTCCTGGGAGATTCAATCATTAGCATATTGACAGGGCGGTATGCAATAGTGACAAGAGCAACTGCACTTGTTCTAGCCTGTGAGGCCAGGGTATCCGACATTACTTCCATGATGCCTAAAATTTTATAAAATGCGGGGAAAATCCACTGGTTATTATACATTTCGTGTTAATGATATAAACAACACCCCATTTAATCAGTTACAACAGGACTATGTGGCGTTATGTAACCTGTTACTTGTTAGGGATGTTGTGTATGTATATCTGAAATTCTACCTGTCCCAAGAGCAACATCTACCATGACGCAGAAAATCAAAGCCCTAAATGAATGGCTGAGAAAGTGGTGTTTTAAGCAGGATATACAACTACCCTGTATTACCCACTGGGAATCATTTTCAAATCGTTTTTCCTTGTTTTGCTGGGACAGTTTACATCTTGGTCGTAGGGTAGTACACTTATGGGGAAAAGTATCACTAAAATCATAAATCATTGTTTAAACTAAAACAATGGGGAGAATGGTCTATTCCCAAGTCTCTGAATACTTACCAAAATATTATTACAACTAAATGTAAATTCCTAGCTTTGAATGCAAGATCTTTAAACCAACTCAAATGAGCAGAACTCGAAGCCAAATGTAAACTTTAAATATAGGTGTGGTGGGAGTAATTGAAACTTGGTGGACACATCCTCAATTTGGCCCAGAGAATTCCAGGTTATAAGTTATATCATAAAAACAGATTAGATAAGCAAGGCGGTGGAGTTTGTATGTACATACGAAATGATATTCCTTCTTTTGAAGTGTGTTTCTCCCTTTCCTTTGGAAAGTATATGGTTAAATCTTATTGAAGGAGCAGTACTATATAACTATTGGTAACATCTATCAACCTCCATCTGAAAATTCAGATTACACATCTGATATGTTTAAAGAAATTACACATTTTCAGGATCTCAAGATACTGTAATATTTGGTGACTTTAACCTCCCTCATATTAACTGGGACTCATTATCAGGACAGTTCTATGCTGAGAAAAGACTAATAGATGTGGTAGTTAGTACTGGATTACAACAACTTGTTACTGAACCCACTCGAGGTCCTAATATTTGGATCTATTATTTACTAACATAGAGCAACAAATTAGCAATTTACAAATTTGGGATTCACTTGGGACCAGTGATCATTCATCTATTCTTTTGAAATTCAACAGTTTAAAACTACACAAAGGAAGATATAATACACAAAGATTATAACAAAGCAAATTTTTCTAAAATCAATGAATACTTACAAAACATAAACTGGGAATCTAATCTTCTTAATTGTACAACACAACAAGCTTGGGACTTTTTTAAAAACATTGCACATTATTTGGAAAATACCTTTATTCCATCTAAGAGAAAATTTAATAATAAAGGAAAAATTCCCTTGGTTCAACAAGACAATTAAAAATCAGATTAAAATAAAATTAAACTTTTAGGAAACTTGAGAATAGTTCTGTTCCATTTAAAACTACTCTATTACATAAATACAGACTATCTGTGAAAACTTTAAAAATTCTATTAAATTGGCAAAAATAAGTTAGAATTTAAACTAGCTCACACAAAGACTGTCACAAATCTCTTTTCTCCTATATAAATAGTAAAATGTGTATCAAGGACCATTGGTCCCATTATAACCAATGGCTCTTCTCTATCTGCTATAGAAACCTCGAATCTCTTTAATAAGTACTTTTGTTCTGTCTTCTCTCAAAATCACCTATTAGTACATTTAAAGTTCACCACGAGATTATCATAGGTTCTATCCAACTGACATTATACAGGCTATCAAAAACTAAAAAATACTAGTCCGGGCCCAGACGGTATTCATTCATGGTTTCTGATTGAAACCTCTATAAATATTTCTATACCTTTGTCAATTATTTTAATAAATCTTACAAGAAAGCATTGTACCAAATGATTGGCTGCTCGCAATAGTTACTCCCATATTTAAAAAGGCAATAGAGGTTCTGTGCAAAATTATTGTCCAATTAGCCTGACCTCAGTGGCTGGTAAATTAATGGAATGAGTAATGAAGTCTCTAATAGATCAAGATTGTAAAAATTAGGAATTTATGATTCAAATCAGCATGGGTTTACTCCCAAGTATTCCTGCACCACCAATCTGATATCTTTTTACAATAAGTACTCTACTAGATGTGGGTATCCCTACTGATGTAATTCTTTTGGACTTTAGTAGAGCTTTCGATAAAGTCTCACATGAAAACTCATTACTAAAATGCACAATCTAGCTTTGTCACCTGATATTGTCAACTGGACTTTAAACTGGTTGACAAATCGCTCTCAGAGAGTCAGAATTAATGATATCTTGTCTGATTCGGTAGTGTGACAAGTGGTGTACCACAGGATCGGTCTTGGGACAAACATTGTTTAATCTCTTTATCAGTGATTTACAAACAGGGCCAAATAACTTCATGGTTAAATTTGCAGATGATACTAAATTAGGGGGCAAGGTTAATAACCAAGAAAATATTTCTGCATTAAAGAAGGATTTGGAAAAATTAACACTTTGGGCAAATGCAGTTTAATCAAGACAAATGTTTAGTAGTGCATTTTGGTGTAAATAATCCAAAAATTATATATTATATAAACGGACTACCACTTCACTCATCAAATTGTGAAAGAGATTTAGGATATATGTTAATAATAAACTTACATCAAATGATCACTGTGTTAGGACTGCTTGCATGACCAACAGACGTTTGAGGCAAATAAAATGCACTTTTGTTAATCGCACTGAACAATGCCTTATTCCATTGTATAGGGCATACATTAGACCTTATCTAGACTATGGCCCCTTTCTGGAATCCAAACCAAAAAAGACATAGCAATTCTTGAACAGGTTCAAAGGAGAGTAACTAGAATGATTCCAAGATTAACAAACTTGGATTATCAGAACAGATTAAAGCAACTGGTCTCTTCTCTTCAAGCTAGAAGATTAAGAGGTGATATGCTTATGGTTTTAATTTAATAAATTCACCAGATCTAATGGAAAATGTGGTCTAACACTCTCCAAAAGGAGACATGTCCGAGACTGCATGATAAACAGCTTGAAGTAAAACTTATAAAACCAGCAAAGGGGAAACTTTTTTCCAATAAGAGCATCCACTGTATGGAACACCTTGCCACAAGAATTGGTAGAGGCAACTAGTGCCACTGTCTTAAAAAACAAATTAGATGTTTGGTTGAGGGATAATAGATAAATAATGTCCCACATAGTGTGGGGAACAGTCTCGATGGGCTCTGGCCTTCTTCCGTTCTTTCATACCAAGTAATACCAAGTAAAGGTAGTAATCACTCTTACTGTGTTGGTTTACCCTGGTTCTAGAAAGCCTAACTAAAATAGAAAGACAGATAATAATAGTTTACCTTATCAGTATATACCAGCTATAACACGTTAAGCAGTCAATATCTTAATACTACAACTATATGTAACTCAGTTATTGATACTGAGGTAATGGTGTGAGAAGGGCATTAAAAGCCCTTGCAGCCACACTATGTCAGACACCAAAAAGAGGCATGGGAGAGGTCACATTTATCATGAGTGATCTGTCCCAGCCCAACTCCATACGTCCCAGTGCTAAAGCCAGATCCGAGTCTGAGATCCATTGGCTGTCCCCTATCCCAACAAAGGGACACCTAAAGGTGCCCTAAGCTAGTATACAGGTGTCAACATTCAGGAGGGAAGGCCAAGGAAAAGGGGAAGGGGAGGACTCTACTAGCCACCCAAGTCAACTAATAACCCTACATTGGTCAAGGATCATAAATCACAGGGGTTACTAAACTTGGTAATTATGCATAGACAGTTATCATCATCCCTGCCAAGTGGAAGACATGGTGCCCAACTTCTGTCCGCGCTATGCCCAGACTATACCATGTGCAAGGGAGGGGGTAATTCCTCACAGCGCCTGTAGCAGGCAGGAGAGGAGCTGGGGGGAAGCCATATGTAGTCTCATGATTTGTCAATCGCTCAGAAAGAAGAGGGCATGCACAGCGAGGGAGTTAAAAGAGATAAATCCTCTAAATACGCTTAAACTCCCATAGTACATGGATAGCACCTCTAGGTCTTGACCTGCGCAACCAGGAAAGTCCAACTGCCTTCACCGTGAACCATGTGGTATACAGAGGTTGTAAAGCAAGCAGAATATAAAGCCATTCAGATCAAAAAAACTGATTAGGTGCTATATTTCGTCAAGGCATCCCCGGATCCAGTAGATGAAGTTGCTTCTGGTAGATCAGAGTGCGCCGCCAGTGCCTCTGCAAAAGTTCTAAGTCCCAGTTTCAGCAAACCGCAGCTGCTGCAGACTCTTCTTCTTGTTGCTCCATCACGGTCGCCCAGTCTAGGGGAACCAAGTCATCCATCGAATCAGCGTTTCATCTTCTGAAGGTTCAAATGTTCGATTTTATGCCTAAAAGATGGGTCAGCCCTAGAAAGCTTAGCAGGTGGAGAAGCCACCGTAGCACCTGGCACTGATGAGCAGGGGCCTTGAACACCGCCACTGCCTAGCTGGCAAAGTGTGGCACCAGTATCTTTTAGTTTCAGCAGATAGATTAGAATTGGGTGCCTCTGGAGTTGTGCAGGTGTAGGGACAGTCTGGCTTTGCTGTTCTCCCATGTCTGGTGGAGCCCTCAGGTGACTATTCGTGGTGGAAATCTTAGTAACTGAGCAGCTCGATTATGAATGTTGTTCCTCAGAGGAGCCAGCTCCTGATTTGTTAGTTTCTTGCTTCATGTGGTTCCCAGGTAAATAGTTCTCTGCATCACATTCGCCAACGAAGTCTGTATCCAGGCTTCAGCCTCTCTGGACAGTTAGCCACAAATGTCTGTCCATCTTTAGATATATGCAGTGATGTGAGACCCTTGTAATGATACTGAATTGAGTTAGCAATAAGCAGTTTTTAGGGAGTAAATGCCCTATGTTTGGCTGCCACCTCCTGGGTAAAATCCCAATAGAAATAAATAGTATTGCCCTCAAGTTAGTTCTCCAAGGTCCCTAGTTGCTCTAAGCAGACATTCCTTAACTGAAAACCAGAGCAGATAGGCAATGGTACTCCGAGGCCCCTGGTATTGTTGGGGTTACTGGGGATGCGTGCACGCTGCTTCACCCCACTGGCTCCCTCCAGTGCTCACCCAATAATTGTGGGATCCATTCATTTAAAACTCTTCCATGTTTGGGCCTTCTGCACCCTCCGCACCCCTAAAATGCATACATTGTTCCTCCTACTGCAGTTTTCTTGATCCTCCACTCTATGCCACAAATGGGCCAGTTTAGCTTCATGGTCTCAAGTTTTGTAAAACTTTAATGTGTTGTTGTTCCAAATCTTCTGTCCACTGTTCTAATACAATATGTTTATCCTCAAGGCAGTGGACATCAGCAACATTGCTGGCTAGAGAAGCGCCAATAGTATCCACCCTCATAACAGTGCCTCCAGCATTTTTGTTATATTAGCTAGAGCCTCTCCCACTTGCGCCTGACCAGAGGTTGATAAATTGAGCTGGCGGGAGGATCTGCAGTAGTGGCAGTTGCAGGTTCCATCCTGCTGCACTGCACTCTAAGATGCTTGCTACTGTATCCGACTCCATTTACTCGGTAGCATAAGGAAGGTCTCCGCATCACCAGCAAAACTCATCGTTCGAGGTCCCACAGGTATCCAAAGATCAGAAAGGCAAGGACGATTAAGCCAGTCGCAACGGGCACCCTGGATTAGAAGTCCGCTCGGGTCATTACGGCCCAGTAGTGAATGCGACCTGACATATGTGATGCATGGGCAATGATAGAAGCATGGCTGCCCGAAAAACCAGATCGAGGGTTATACCCAGAGGTGGGTAGGGTAAATCCAGAAAGAAACAAGCGCTTCAGCCCAGTATCATGGCATTTTGCGATCAGCTAACCATCAGGCTGGGGCAGAGTGAGCAGATTATGCAGCCATCTTCACTGGGTCTGGCCCGCCCCATCCTGGCTGGCTTTTTAAAACCTACCGCCTTGGCACCTCTCTCCTGATTGGCCTGATCCTACACCACAGTCTGCGGTTGACCAGCCGGCCTTGCTTCAGTCACGAACTGCGACCTCGCCTTGCTGTGACAGCTCCAAAGAGCTCAGCTGTCCTTCCTCTGGTCATCGATCGCGACCCTGCTGCCAACTGCAGCCACAGCTCCACACAGCTCTCTGTTTTCCTTTTCTCTGGTCACTGATCATGACCTGCTCCTCCACTGCTGACACAGCTAAGAAACACAGAAATGCACAGTCTGATTTCTTTCTGTGCCACCTGGGCTATTGGTACAATTCATGACAGAGGTCACCCAGGGTCACAGCTAGACATGGATTTGACAAATGATATGAAATTTGTGCTCACTGTCCAAAAGGTAGATGATCTTCAAGAAGTATCTCCATAGAGCCATAGTACACTAGGAAAAAATATACCATCTGAAATGCTTGTTCTGGGGTGTGTATAAAGAAATATTTGACAGCACATGCTGAGGCCATGACAAAAATAGGAAATTATATTTGGAATATCTGCTTTACAAAACAAAACTGTTGTCTGGCACAGAGCGCAACTGGTCATGTGCTTTGTGTGTGTGGTGACAGTAGTCATATGGACATCACACACTCACAGACATAAACTGTAAATATATGTACAGCATATGCCTGGACACTTTGTACGCATACACAAAGGCACAGAGATCTACATAGCATGCATAAACTTAGACGTGCTCATATGTGTGCATACATTATTCAGGTCGCAACAAAAATAAGCCTAGCTCAACGGGCTGCTTTCTGCTCAGTAAACATAATTTATGAATACTGCTATAGTCACAAAACACATATATTTTTTTTCTTTCCTTAACACCATGATCTTGAAAGTGGCTGCATCCTCACAGACATAGACATTGAAATGTAGACTTTGATGGCAGATAAGAGCCGCTTGGCCCACCTAGTCTGCCAATTTCCCTACCTCCAGGATAAGCTGCAGATCCTAGTTAACTAACAGCCTATTTCTTCCTACCCCCACAAAATTGCCTTCGTCTGTCCCATGCATTCTTGAATTCTCCCACAGTTTTAGACCCCACAACTTCCTCAGGAAGGCTGTTCCATGTATCCACCACAATCTCTTGAAAAATACTTCATCACATTGCCCTGAACCGCACCCCATCTTTAAATTGTGTCCCCTTGTTCTTGCACATCTCTTTTTCTGAAAGATGCTACCCTCTTGGACTTTGTTGATTCCACTGAGTTACTTAAAAGTTTCTATCATGCCCCCCTTTCCTCAAGGGTATACATGCTAAGTCCTTTAGTCCCTTCTCGTATGGCTTCTCTTGCAGACACTGCACCATTTTAGTTGCCCTCCTCTGACTGCCTCCATCCTGTCTATGTCCTTATGGAGATGGGGTCTCCAGAACTGGACACAGTACTCAGATGGGGTCTCACCAACTGTCTGTACAGAGGGATAACAACTTCCTGTTTTCCTCTGGTGATGCCTCTCCTATATATCCTAGTATCCCTCAGCCCTCCCTACTGCCTTCTCACATTGCTTTACAACCTTGAGGTCATCTGATATGATTGCCCCAGGTCCCTATCCATTTTGTTGTTGTTACTATCTCCCCCACATTGTGTAATCTTCCACTGGGTTTTGTTTCCAGGTGCATTATTTTGCACTTCTTTGCATTGAATCCAAGCTGCCATATTCTCTGACCATTCCTCCAACCTTGCCAAGTCCTTCTCATCCTTTCCACACCTCCTTGTGTATCAACCCTGTTGCAGATCTTTGTGTCATCTGCAAAGAGACATACTTTTCCTTCCAGTACCTCTGCAATGTCACTTACAAAGACATTAAAAGGAATAGATGCAGTACTGAACCCTGTGGTACCCCACTAGCAACCCCCTTTCTTCAGAGTGACCTCTGTTTACAATTACCTTCTGTGTCCTGTTGTCCAGCCAGTGTTTTACCTAGGATACCACCCTGGGACCCACTCCCAGGCTGGTTAATTTGTTTATTAATCTTTTGTGTGGACAGTGTCAAATGCCTTGCTAAAGTCTAGATAGGCATGTCCACAGCCTCTAACTGGTCTACTACTTTGGTCACCCAGTGAAGAAATCAATTAGATTCATCTGACATGAAATTCCCACTGTGAACCCATGCTGCCTTGGGACCTGTGCCCCACTGGCCTCTAGGTACTCAACAATTCTTTCCTTCAGAAGTAATTCCATCACTTTTCCTACCACAGAGGTCAAACTGACAGGTCTTTAGTTTCCTGCCTCTGTCTTGCTCCCACTTTTGTGAAAGGGAATTACATCCGCCTTCCTCCACTCCTCAGGTACCACACCGTCCTCCCATGATTTGTTAAAAGGGTAGTCAGTGGTGTCACTAGTTCTCCCTTAATTCTTTTTAGAATTCTGGGGTGAATCCTGTCAGGCCCCATTGCTTTGTCCACCTTCAGTTTTAGGAGTTCTTCAGAACCCTTTCTTCTGTAAAATGACTGGGATCAACCCCCTATCCAGAGTGCTTCTGTTAATTGGATAAGGTACCTCCCCTCCTCTTTTGTGAATAATGAGCAGAAGTATTTGTTCAGTATCCCTGCTTTTTCACTGTCCCTCTCTGCCCACCCACCATCCATTCTGTTTCAGCCTCACTTCCTCCCTTTGTCTTTCTATGCTCCTGACATAGCTATAAAAGATTTTATCTCCCTTTTAACCGAGTTGACTATCTTTTCAGACATCAGCACAATGTTCAGTAGGGCTGCGCTAATACTGTTCTTTGAATATTCTGCCAAATATTCAGTATTTGGCATTCAAATATTTGTGTATTCATTATCTGTTTAACCAAATTTAAAAGCCCTCCCCACCATTGCTTATTTCCAATGTCCTGCTCTTGTTCCCCACCCAAACCCAGTAGATAATTCAACCCCCAGCCTTCTCCCACCAGCACTCCAATCTCACCCTCCTCTCACCACCACCCACAATGTTTTCTATTATAATAATTTCTAACCCCAAGATCGGCAAGTGACAGAACCCACCCACCTCCATGGCCAGTTGCCATCTTCATGACTGAAACTGTTTGTTTATGTTAAAAAATACATTCTCTAATGTCCCCATCCCCCACCTTGGCAGAACCCTTCTCCCACCAACCCCACCACCAACCAATTTTTTTTCGTATGTATTTTATGTGTTTTTCCCATTTTTGCCCACCCCAGTCCCGGAGGCATGCACGACTGCATTCCAAGACGCCCTCCGACTTGCCGCCTCTCGCCTGTGCTGCCACCAGACCTCCACCCGGTGGCAGCAGAACTATGGGGGCAACAACCACCCCAGGAGAGGCAGCTGCCAGTAGGCATGATCCTACTCCACCCCTCCCCGTACCAGCTCCTGATGACCAGGTGGATTCCCGAACTTAGGTCACCGGCGTGCATCCAGCGCCTCAACCTCAGTGCCTCCGGGTCCGCCCACCAACCAATTTTAAAGCCTGAAAGCAATCAGCATAACCCTCCTCCTCCATGACTGGATGCCTTCAGAATGAATCAAAGCACTCATACGCTTGCTCAGTGTATTAGTAAAACCAGCTGATTCATGTGGTAGTGGTAGGCATGCAGGAGATGGATTTGAGATGGAAGAATAGGACTGAGGATTGCGGGTGGACTGTGACAGCTAGTGGAGTGGAATTTGAAAGTAAGAGAAAAGGACTGGATTTATGTAGGTTGTGGCAATGGGAGGGATGTAGGATGGGACTTTGATATTTTACAAAGTGGGTGTCTTTTGTTCCAGTGGTAAGTGAGTTTGCTTACTTTGTATCTGACCTGGTATGGCACACCAAACCAGGAATGCTGCACATCAGGCAGCAGAGATGCTGGCATGAACCTGTATTAAGTGGTTCCAACCTCAGAGGAGGAAGGCTTCTCCTGAAACATGACTCCAGCAAGCCTGTGGGCAGAAGTCAGACCCCCACGGCACATCCTGCTGTAGAAGCTAGTTGGTAATCTGTTGTAATGCTGTAGAGGCATCTTGATGACGCCTCAAGTTTGGTGCTGTGAAGAGGTGGAGTATGGTGGATGAGCATGCCCAGTCACCCCAAAGCTTGCTAGAGGACTTGTCTCCCAATGTTCACTCATGTGGGAGGTGTGAAACTGGGGTTATTAGAGCAGCCTACAGTGGAAGATAAAGTATTTTCTACCTCCATGTCAATCTGTGTCAGTACCAGACCTTACACCTTCATCAGAATGTCTTCATCCCTAGCCCAAGTCCAAGGGAGGAATGGTTCTCAAAAAAAAAAAAAGCAACCCAGATGTGGTGCAATCAACAGATACATTGTTGGCTGGTTGTGGGTTGCAGACTCTGGAGGAGAAAGAAACAGCTTCTCTGACAGGCTTCCTGGATGGGAGAGGTATGTAGAAGAAGGAAAGATGACATGATGTAGTTGAGGGAAATGAAGTGATCAGAAAAAAAGTCAAATAGGAGGGGTCACAGTGGCAAGGCCAGAATGTGCTATGGACCTGTTATGATTCAGAAGCGAGGATCATGGCCACCGCTGACAGGTCCTGAATGAGCTCTAGATCTCTGCCATGATTAAAGGGAGGACTGTAGCTGCAGATCAGTGAGTCTGTGATGGGCTTCAAACCCGACTCGATAAAGGGAGTATGGGACATTGAAGGAGCAATAATACAAGTCTTTCCATGTCATCTAGTCTGCTTGTCCAAGGTTTTTCTGGTAAGTTGTCTTACCAAGCATCTTCCACAGAGCTTGCTCTCCCTAAAGTCATTGCCCCTCCCTGCAGCTACTTAATTTATTGATTTATTTTATTTAAATTTTGGTAACCAGGTAGGCCAACTGAGACCTTGACAGTCCTTTTTCGAGGGGTGACCCTGGATTAGTTACATGTACCTAAGGAAAAAGAAAACCAATGCTTTGATACAAACAGGGAACCGACTTACATAGTGCACAAGAGCATCCATTGCAGTATGTTATAAAACACCAGTGTAGATTGCATTGGTCAGAAGCACTCGCGTGATGGCACAGATCACCAGAAGAATTCTAACATCCTTTCTCTCATTTTTTTTCCATAAATGTTGGTAAGTTTTCTTGTTCTACGTAATCCTAAAGGGTGACATCGCTGGCCAGTTTTACGTTATGTTATGTTATCATAGTAGAAAAAGAACACAATCTACTTCAGTGCTGGATAATGGACATCACATATAGTGGTGCTAACATACTGTCAATGATGCTGGCTACTTCTTTTCTTGCTTGTAACTTGTTGAACTGGTTTCTTATTTGCAGTGTGTGGTACTGGGGCCAGATTGCAGTGTATGACAGTGGCGGTTACATTCAGGAGCTCGGAAAGAAATTAGAAGAAACCAACCCAGTTATGGAAAGCTTACAGAAGAGTAAATGGGTAAACATAATGTAAGTTTAATGATGCAAAATTCAGGCATCAATAGACCTCGTGTTTCAGTGGAAATAGAGTTACAAAATATACTCATCTGGAGACTAGAAAATATGCACACGAGGTTTAGTGCAGCATTCTTCAAAGTATAGCATAGTCGTGGTATTAGTAGTGGTAGTCATGATAGTAGTAGTAGTTGTCAAAGTAGATGTCATAATTGTAATGGAAGTAGTAATAGTAGCTGTAGTCATAGTAGTAGTCATCATAGCAGGAAAAAGTAGTCAGTAATGGGGCTATGCACTATTGCAGCTGGGCACGATGAGAAGCTTGTAGCTGGTCTGCCACAGCTCGCCACACAGGGACAGGTGGTTGGTACTCAGTATTCATGATCACAGCCACCGCAAGGCACCTGTTCATGGGCCTATCCCTCAACATGCTGGTGAATGGGGATGTATCAGTGGGACAGGCGGGCATCCAGTTGGATGCCCATCCTGATCTGCAAGTGGATCCCTTGCTCCACGTGGAGCAGGGGTTATGGGACAGAGTGAGTCCCATGGTTTTCAACTGAATGGGTGAGTGCCCAAATGGCCACCCCAGCCCTCCTTGCCTTACCAGAGGGCTGGGGCGGCAACCAGGGGATGTTATAGCAGGTGCGCAGAGCCTATGGCAGGATATCTACCCACATAGCCTGCACCCCCACCCTTGCCTAGCACTCTGCAAAAGCCCTTGCTTGGTGTAAAACATTAGTGGCATTGGTGCGGTACTGGGCTGTACTTTATCGCTATCTTAGGTAAAAGCCCTTGTTTGACATGAAATGTTGGTGGTATTGGTGTTGGTGCTGGGCTTCACTTTATCACTCTGGTGTGAAACATTAATGGCATTGGTGTTGGTGCCGGCTGCACTTTATCACTCTAGTGTGAAACATTAGTGGCATTGGTGTTGGTGCTGAGCTGCACATCACTCTAGTGTGAAACATTAGTGGCATTGGTGTTGGTGCTGGGCTGCACTTTATCACTCTAGTGTGAAACATTAGTGGCATTGGTGTTGGTGCTGAGCTGCACATCACTCTAGTGTGAAACATTAGTGGCATTGGTGTTGGTGCTGAGCTGCACTTTTATCACTCTAGTGTGAAACATTAGTGGCACTGGTGTTGGTGCTGGGCTGCACTTTATCACTCTAGTGTGAAACATTAGTGGCACTGGTGTTGGTGCTGGGCTGCACTTTATCACTCTGGTGTGAAACATTAGTGGCATTGGTGCTGGGCTGCACTGTATTGCTATTGTAGGTTTATCAGCAATATATTTTTTTTTCACGTATATCATATATAAGCTCTTTTGTGGCCTTCTACACAGGTGCCAAGCTCCTTTTCATTTTTCTGTATGTGTATTCTTTGGAGTACGCACCCTGTTTAGGGGACTGTGTAGCAGCCTTCATTCCCCTCGACTTGTAGTAGCTGTAGATATTGTAGTAGTAGTCAGCGTCTTATCATAGTAATTGCAGTAGTAGTTGTAGTTTAGTTTTCAAGTACCTTTACAGGGCTCAAAGTATCAAAAGTTGCAATAATGAAAAGCAAAGGGGAGACAGAGAGAGAACATCACACACAAGCTAACAAAATGTGAACAGTGGTAAAGTTCCATGTGAAACTCACAAACAATGCAAGATGCAAACAAATGAAGCTAATGACAATTTGCTAAAAGTAAACCTCTGACTTGTAACAGGTATAAAAGGCTGGAGAAGGCTTAACTCAGCAGGTGTTTTTAACTTTGTTTTAAAGGTCTGTAGGGAGGACAGATGAGACTTGAATTAAAACGTGTTCCAAAGAAGAGTTGTTGCCACAGCAAATGCTTGGTTCCCATATATTTATTTATTTATTTATTGTACTTTATTTTTATGAATCTTTGCAGTGATCCAGCCAACTACAATAATAACCATAATAGCTCTTAAGCCATATTACATACAAATGTATATAAGCAGATTTTAGTACCCAGATGTAACAGAGACTATTAAATTAGATACATGTACAACATATGGGGAATCCAATATTAATTAATCAAATACCATCATAAATGTACGGATATGCTCACCAAGCCATGACCCATGGGAAAATTAAAAGGATGAAAACTAAAGATAATCAGTTAATGTGACTATTACTGCAGTCACTATTCCCACGACCAAACACTGAAAAACTTAAGAAACAAAAAGATATTAAGTGGGTAACACCACAATACCACCCCTCAGAACAGCTCTCGAAGGGAAAGAAAATGAACGATAAACATTTCCCTTCCCCATAATAGTGGACATACAAGATGAAAAATAATCTTTCAGTATGGAATATAGGCCCCACAATAAAATTAATAGAATAGTGCAGCCTTTAAAATATCCTGGAGACAGAAACTCCACAGCCCCAGTCTTGCCGCCTTCATAATATCCACCGTTGCTATATGGGAAAGTTCCAGAAATTAATTAAAAGCAATTGTAACAATCCTTTTAAACAAGACGGGTATGTGCATCAGCCCCTGTCAGAAGGATCTGGTCGCTACATAAGGGCTCAAAAGCTCATAGAGATAGTGGGAGCACTGATTGTTCTGAGTTTTAAAGCAGCAATGCAATGAAATTGGGCAACAAATTTGACCCTACCTTTTTCATTATGCAAGGTCCCAGGCATCTCCTGGTTTCATTTGGTGGTCACATTTTCTAGTTCTCCTCAAATGTGAGTATTTAATAAATGTTCTCGATTCATTTTTTTTTTTCCCAAGAAAAAGATGGCTGTCACATTTGACTTAGAAATACCACTGTTGACATGGTAAGAGTTAGGACTGAGAAAAAAACCCCATGGTGCACAGCAGATGAGGTACCTAGATAAGTACACTCAGCAGGTATACTAATATTTGTATTAACTGTAGCTAAAACTAGATTTTTGAAGAAAAAAATGTTTTTCATTGCACCACTGCTTACATTAGCAGTTTGCAGCCCAGAATGGGCCAGGGTTATTTATTTTATTTTATTTTACTTTTTACAATCTTTAGCCAGGAAGGACACACTAAGCTGAGGCTTCTTTCAAGGTACATTCAAGTGCACAGGAAGTTACAGTAAGTGACTTGCTCTTTATCACACAGTATGCAAGTGGTGGCTATGAGATTAAAATCCAGATCTCCAGGTTTTTAGCCCAGTGCTCTTATTTATCTATTATTTATTTCAAAGTTTTCACCAGAAAAGACATACTGAGCGCGGTAACATACTCGTTTCCAGATGCGTCCTGGGGGCAGGGGTAGGGAGATACATGAAAACAAGTAGAATTGAATTACCTAGCCGCTAAAAACATATTATACAATGGCAAGAAAGAATCTAGAACACCTCATTGGTCAATGTGTATCCTGGCATAACATCACAGATCTAGTCCCAGCACACATAGTGACCGCATGAAATGTAAAGAAGGGGAAAATCACTGCACAGCTATTACTTTCATCTCCGTCACCACACTGCAGAAAACCACCTGGCGTTTCTTCACAGCGCTATAAATCCCTCCCTTACACAGAAACAGCCCAAACTCAGCACACAATGGTGACATATCAAGCCACCCCACCCCAGAAAAACGTTCTCATTTTAAATCCACGCCTTAAACCGTGTAATTCCGGAAGCACTTCACAACCCAGCCTGATCCCCACTCGGCAACCCACTTCCCCGATTCCCTCTGAACAATGTGCCTGGTCAGTGAGCGAGTGAGCATGTGATTAACAGACACTGCGGGTCTGTCTTCAAACCACTCCTCGCCGCTTTCAAACCACTCTTCTTGCTTGTTTGTTTTTCAATGACACCACGCTCTACAGAAAATCAAACAAATTCTCCTTGCCGTTTCCCTGCACTCCTCATCTCCTTGGAGAAAATGCCAGGCTGTGAGAGCGAGCTAATGGGATCGCAAACACATGGTAGAGGGCTTACGATTCCCAAGTTACCACCAGCATTTACTTACTACACAGATAAGACCAAAATGAAAACCTGAATTTAAAAAAAGGATAGCGCACAGTAACAAACCAAGCACCAGCCTCAGACGTTCTATGCTAAGAAGAGTTGCTTAGTTACTAGGAGGACTGCAGAAACACAGCTCCACCTGCTGGCTGGAATTGAAAATCGGCACTTTTTCCAATAAAGTAATCACATATAAAAAATGGCCAAAAATCAATTTTAAATTTACTTTTTCATATCTTTTTTTTAATATTACAAATAAGCCATTGTATAATAGGAATAATGCACTCCAGGGTGTGTGTTGTGCTGGGATAACGTCACTTCTGGGTGATAGTCGACTCCGGCCTCGCGCCTCGTGCCCAATCACCCCAGGCGTGACGTTATCCCAGCACGACATACACACCCTGTCATGCATTATTCCTTTACTAAATCATCACATAGACATCATATAACAATATCATATAACAAACAACAAAGAGGCATTCAAACAAGTTATGTACATTGGTATAGACAGATAAAGCAAAATGCATCATGAAGACAACAGGAGGGTGCAGTTAAGTGCACAGTGAAGAAATGCAGGCAGATATTAGATAAGGTAACCAGTAAATAACAGAAGAGTAACTGCAGGTGAGGAAACAGGTTGGCAGCAGAAAATAGGGAGAAAGATTAGAGTAGAGAGACAGAAGACAATGTGAAGGAGAGGAGGAGGGAGGAAAGAGGGGAAAGAGAGGTACAGGGGCCAGGGACAGTTGCAGGGGTGAGAAGAGAATTTGAGGAGAGAGAAAGTAGAAAAGAGGCAGAGTGGATGGAAAGAGGAAGATAATTCCATAGTTTGGGGAACGGTAGGAGACAGCTGCCTGGTCAAATGAGGATGTTTTCATAGGGAGTGCAATAGAGTAGAACCCACAGCTATGAAGGTTATAGTAGGAAGGAGGGATGGGGAGAAAAAGCAAGGTGAGGTAAGATGGGAAGAGCCCAGACAGAATTTGCAATAAAGGAGGAACAAGGGAGAGCTGTCATGCTTCAAGGGAGGAGAGGGACGTATAAAGGAGCAATGGTGAGTGCGGGATGGTCAGTCAAAGCAAAGTGACAGAAGGAGTGGGAGAGGAGTCCAGTCTGGACAGGGTGGACTTAGGAGCAGACACTGTAGACAATATGTTGTGTGGGTCTCAATGTGTTCTGAACTCGTATAGAGGTCGAAGCTTCACTTTTGAATTCTGCACTAGTTGCAGGCATTGGGGTTGACCACAAGGTAACCCTTGTAGAGAACACTGAAGAGTCCAGCCTAGAGGAAACAAGGACCTTCACCAGTATGTGCAGATTGGCAGGATCAAGCACAGGGTGCAGTCTGGAGATGTTTCTTGGATGATAAAAGCAGTCCTTGACTACAGCCGATACCTGATATTTAAAGATGACATGCAAATAAGCTGTGCAACCGCTCCCATCCCACATACCTTTGCAATGCAGCTGCAGGTCCAGGGCTGAAGTGATCTTTATTTTTAATGCTAGGGTTATATTTTAATAAAAGCAGACACTACGGCTGAACACAGAAGTGCCATGCGGGTCCAACTAGGCGGGCTCAAGTGCTCATAAATATTACACCCATTTAATGGCGTCCACTAACATGACTGCTCTTATTATGGCAGCCATAGTGGTAGTTTATGATCTTATTTTAATGCTTCCATGAAATCTTATACCACCAAATATTGCCCAGCAACAGTCTGTCCAAGTGTTGCTCTAAGTAATATATCGGGTATTAAGACCCCATGGAAGCATTAAAATAAGTATAATAAACTACCACCACCACAGCTGCTACAATAAGAGCAGTGGTGTTACCGACAGCTACTAAATGTGTGTAATACCCATGAGCACTTGTGCCCGGCCAATCTGGACTCGATGATGCTTCCACATTCAGCCATAAGTTTTGGCTTTTACTAAAATATAACCAAAGCATTAAAAATAAAGATCACTGCAGCCCCAGACTCCTGCAGCAGCATTGCAAGGTATATGGGGATGGGAGGGCTGCACAGCTTATTTGCACGTCCACCTTTAAGTGACTACCATTTGTCAAGAACTGCTCCCAGACTGCAAACTACCCTAACCTGCTAGAACTGCACCCCATCAAGTACAGAAACATAGAATCTAACAGCAGATAAGCACCACTTGGCCCATCCAGTCTTCCCATTCTTTCCTCCCTACCTACACTATTACTGCAGACTGTGCCCTATCTACAGGTCTTTCTCCTCTCCCTTCTTTTCTACTATAATTCCTTAGTGCTTATACCATACATTCTTGAACCCCACAGTTTCCTGCTCACCACCTCTCCGCTGGAAGGCTGTTCCAGGAATCCACCACTCTTTCTCTGAGGCAACACCTCAGTGTTGATAACTGCAAATCCAAACCCACAACTAACAGTCTGTCTTTCTTAGGTTCAGTGGCAAGCAGCGGAGACCATGTAGACCCTGATGTCAGACAGTCAGTGTTCGAGTAATGGGACAGACAGGCTGCAATCTGGTGCAAAAGAGCAGACACATTTTGGTGTCATTGGCATTGCAATGAACTCCTACTCTGTATCACTCTGTAATCTCCTCCACTGAAAATATGCACCATGAACAACACGGGTGAAAGGACAAACCAATGTGGCACACCACACTCAGGTGATCCGAGCATGACTGGCATACACCAGTTGCCACTGACTGCTCCCATCTGGAGAGACGGCCAGAACTATTCATAAACCATCCCTAATAGTTTGCCGTGCCCATCCAGTCTATATACCACCCTTTGGTGATTGTTTGTCACAAGCATTATGACAGGTCGAGGAGAGCATTGCTGAAATGTGGTTACTGTGTGGATTTCAAATGTGAAAAGTACATATTTTTTAATAAATCTGTTTTCATTTGACAGGACTAGAGCCATTTTGTGGAATTTACCCAGTATAACCCAAATGTTGACCTGTATGCTGTAGTAACCCTGCTGCTGGAATTCCCAATCCCAGGGGTGTGATCTCCACTCTAGATGTGAAACCCTATGCTTTGCTAAGGCTCAGCACTGGAGTCCATCTTCTGCTAATCATGATGGTAAGTTTATCTGTAATGGTTATGTCTGTGAGTCTGTTTCCATCCTTAGGTTCCAGTGAAGGGTGCGAGTCAAAGAGTGCAATTCAGTAAATTGCATGGGGAATTGCAGAGAGTAAAGTCCACAGACTACCACAACAGAGATATTATAAATTTATACAATAATCAAAAGCGAGACTTGCAACAGACCAATGTTTATTACAGTATTTGTAATGGGGACACAACATGTCAGATCTAGAGAAATTTCAGACTGGTGGATTGGAGCCCTTTATTTTAAGTCAGTGAGCTGGTTAAAGATGTACAGAGCTGGTCCGTCAGCGCAGTGATAGGAGCAACCGCTTTCGCAGCACCCAGTGAACCAGGATCGGTCGGAAGAGGTCTCAGGTAAGAGGGCCTACCGGAGAGTAGAGGATCGAGCATCCTAGAGGATAGCCTCCTCTGCCACAAACTGCTATCTGGATGAGCACAGGTGGCAGTGTGGCTGGAAGGAACAGAAATGAGGAAGAGGCAGGCGTCAATGTGCTACATGCATGGCACATACATGTCATGACGTCACAGCATGTGCTGCTTCAGGATTGGGGTGGGAGAACAAAGAAAATGGGCCCCCTGGCATAGGGGACTTAGGAGCCCTGGTGTATCTGGATCTCACCACCATCCAGCCGGTTCTCCCAATATGGGGGCCCAACACAGATCCTATCGAGGGTGCCCCACCCTGACCCCAGCTGGAGGTAAAACCACAATATCTTGATGGACCTAGGAAGATCAAAAGTAAGTGGCAATGAGGTGGGGTCCAAGTGCAAATGGCAGAAGGTCCAAAAATAGAGTAAAACAAATGATTTGCACAGAACCTCTGCCATGGTGTTCAGAACCTCTGCCGTGCAGTTCAGAAACTCTGCCATGGTGGTGAGACCAAGGTAGTTTTAGAATTTGTTTTGAGCTTCTTAAAAGGATTCTGGTGGTGGAAGGGGCTCTTTGCCATTTGTTGTGATAGAAAATAATACCTCTTTACTGAGGCATGCACAATTTGTTAGTGAGGTTCTGCTCTGAGTCCCAAGCCACAGAAAGAGCTCAGCTTGTCACTCTTACAGCACTGTTAAAGTACATGAAATACAAGGTCAAAAGAAAAAGCAGACTCAAATCTAATATGTTAAATCTAAACTAATAAAATCCAACAGTATGCCATGAGAAATCAAAGTTTAAAGTTAAAAGGCATTAAGTTATATGGATATTCCAGTGCAGATGTTTCCAGCATTCAGGAGTCTTAACTTTGAAGACATAATCACCTGATGACTTCAGCACTGTCTTTGGCAGGGTAGCCTGTGACATGGGCACCTGAATCAGGCTGTCCGAAGCGGTTGACGCAATGGTAAGCCGAAGGCGAGGGGCATAAGCGACGGATGTGGTGTGGGTGGGAGATCTCAGCGACAGGATATCGCTGTATGTGCACACGCGTGGGGGGAGCGAGCATGGTGAGCTTGGCCTGGGAGAGGGCGGAGGGATGTGAGGGGGGTGGCACTGCGGTCAGCTGCCAAGCTGTGCTGTGGCATCGGGGCTGACCTCTGCTTGCTGTGCGTGGGGTTCCAGGTTGGGTCTGGGTCCAGGCGCTACATCGTTTTGTAGCACCGGCCCATAACTTGTGGTTTTTGCTTTCGCCCCGACATGCACCCCCTGGAGTTTAGAATCTTTAACTAGTGGGGTGTGGGGCTGGAAGCCCCTCAACGGGAGGGGTGAAGGGCACAGCCCCACTACAGAAAGCAAATCCACTGAGTCTCTGGACGCCATTCCTCTGTGCAACGAGGTTGTCAGGGTTGCAAATCTTTTCGCTACCCTGACTTCACATAATGCGGTTCGCCGCTTGTCATTCACCATTATCACATAGAACCATTTAGCAGAGCTAGAAGCATCACTCCAGTGTCTTTTCAGGATAGGTAGTGGCATAGAGTGTATAGAAACTGGGAAGAAGGGACAAAATTTGAAGGGCTTCTAATTTCTCACTCCAGTCTCAAACACCCAGCTCACTCTATCTCACCCAGTCCCAACCTCCCTGCTCATTCTGATATCTCCTCCACTCCCAAACTCCGAGCTCACTCTGCTTTCTCACTCCAGTCCCAAACTCCCAGTTCACTCTTCATTTCTCATTCCAGTCCAAAACTCCCACCTCACTCTGATTTCTTATTCCGTCCCAAACCCCTGGCACACTTTCATTTCTCACTCCAGTCCCAAACTCCCAGCTCACTGATTTCTCAATCCAGTTCCAAACTCACAGCTCACTCTGATATCTCACTCCAGTACCAAACTCCCAGCTCACTCTGATATCTCACTCCACTCCCAAACTCCGAGCTAACTCTGATTTCTTACTACAGTCCACAACTCCCATCTCACTCTAATTTCTCACTCCAGTTCCAAACTCCCTGCTCACTCTGATATCTACTCCAGTCCCAAACACCGAGCTAACTCTGATTTCTTACTACAGTCTACAACTCCGTCTCCACTCTGATTTCTCACTCCAGTTCCAAACTCCCAGCTCACTCTGATATCTCACTCCAGTCCCAAACTGCCACCTCACTCTGTCTCACTCCAGTCCCAAACTCCCAGCTCACTCTCATATCTCACTCCACTCCCAAACTCCCAGCATACTCTGATTTATTACTACAGTCCAAACCTCCCAGCTCACTCTGAATTCTCACTGCAGTTCCAAACTCCCAGTTCACTCTGATATCTCACTTCAGTCCCAAACTCCCAGCTCACTCTGATTTCTCACTCGAGTTCCAAACTCCGACTCACTCTGATTTCTCACTAAACTCCTGGCTCACTCTGATTTCTCACTCCAGTCCCAAACTCACAGTTCCCTCAAATTTCTCACTCGTCCCAAACTCACAGCTCACTCTGATTCCTCACTCCAGTCCCAAACTGCAGCTCACTCTGTCTCACTCCAGTCCCAAATTCAAAGCTCACTCTGATATCTCACTCCAGTTCCAAAGTCCCAATTCACTCTCACTCCAGTCCCAAACTCACAGCTCACTCTGTCTCACTCCAGTCCCTAATTCCCAGCTCACTCTGATATTTCACTCCAGTCCCAAACTCCCAGCTCACTCTGTCTCACTCCAGTACCTAATTCCCAGCTCACTCTGATGTCTCACTCCAGTCCCAAACTCCCAATTCACTCTGATTTCTCACTCCAGTCCCAAACCCCAGCTCACTCTCTCACTCTGATCTCTCTCCAGTCCCAAACTCCCAGCTCACTCTGATCTTTCACACCAGTCCCAAACTCCCAGCTCACTCGGTTTCTCACTCATTCAAACTCCCAGTTCACGCTTGATTTCTCCTCCAGTCCCAAATTCCCACCTCACTCTGATTTCTACTCCAGTCCCAAACTCCCAGCTCACTGATTTCTCACCCAGTACTAACTCCCACTTTACTCTAATTTCTTACTACAGTCCAAAACTCCCAGCTCAGTCTGATTTCTCACTCCACTTCCAAACTCCCTGTTCACTCTGATATCTCATGCCAGTCTCAAACCCCAGCTCACTCGATATCTCACTCCAGTCCCAAACTGCCATCTCACTCTGTCTCACTCCAGTCCCGAACTCCAAGCTCACTCTGATGTCCCTTCAGTCCCAAACTCCCAGCTCACCCTGATTTCTCCTCCAGTCCCAAACTAACAGTTCGCTCCGTCTCACTCCAGTCACAAACTCACAGCTCACTCAAATTTCTCACTCCAGTCCCAAACTCCCAGCTCACTCTGATTCCTCACTCCACTCCCAAACTTCCAGCTCATTCTGTCTCACTCCAGTCCCAAATTCCCATCTCTCTGTGATTACTTACTTCAGTCCCAAACTCCCAGCTCACTCTGATCTTTCACACCAGTCACACTGTTTCCTCCAGTCCCAAACTCCCAGCTTACTCCGATTCTCATTCCGTCCAATACTCCCTACTCATTCTGATCTTTCACTCCAATCCAAACTTCCAGCTCACTGTGATTTCTCCTCCACCCCAAACTCCCAGTTGACTCTGATTTCTCACTTTAGTCCCAAACTCCCAGCTCACTCTATCTCACTCCAGTTGCAAACTATCGGCTCACTCTCATTTCTCTCTCCACTCCCAAACTCTCAGCTCACTCTATCTCACACTAACTCCAAACTCCCAACTCACTCTGATTTCTTACTCCAGTACAAACTCCCAGCTCACTCTGATTTCTCACTCTAATCCCAAATTCACACCTCACTCTGATTTCTCACTCCATTCCCAAACTCCTAGCTCACTCTGATATCTCACACCTCATAAACTCCCAGCTCACTCTGATATCTCATGCCAGTCCCAAACTCCCAACTCACTCTGATTTCTGATGCCTGTTCCAAACTCCCAGCTCACCCAGATTTCTCACTCCAGTCTCAAATTCTCAGTTCACTCTGATTTCTCACTCCAGTCCCAAACTCCCAGCTCACTCTGATTTCAGACTGCAGTCCCAAACTCCCAGCTCACAGGGATTTCTCACTCCAGCCCCAAACTCCAAGCTCACTTGGCCTTTTCACCCAATCCCAAACTCCCAGGTCACAGTAATTTCTCACTCCAGTCCCAAACTCCCAACTCACTGTTGATATCTCACTCCATTTCCTCACTCCCAGCTCACACTGATATCTCACTCCAGTCCCAAACTCCTAGCTCACTGTGATATCTCTCTCAGTACCAACCTCCCAGCTCACTCTGATCTTTCACACAGTTCTAAACTATCAGCTCACCCACTACCAAACACTCCAGCTCACTTTATCTCACACCAGTCCCAAACTCCCAACTCACTGTGATTTCTTACTCCAGTCCCAAACTCCCAGCTCACACTGTTTCACTACAGTCCCAAACTCCCAGATCACTCTGATTTCTCATTCCAGTCCAATACTCCCAACTCAATCTGATCTTTCACACGGTTCCAAACTACCAGCTCACTTTCATTTCTCACTCTACTCCCCAAACTGCCAGCTCACTCTATCTCCTCCAATCCCAAGCTCCCAGCTCACTCTGAGTTCTCCTCCCACTCCCAAACTCCCAGTTCACTGTGATTTCTCGCTCAGTCCCAAACTCCTAGCTCACTCTATCTCACTCCATTCCCAAACCATCAGCTTACTCTCATTTCTCTCTCCACTCCCAAACTCTCAGCTCACTCTCTCTCCACCACCCCCAAACTCCCAACTCACTCTGACTTCTTACTTACGTACATACTCCCAGCTCACTCTGATTTCTCACTCCAATACCAAATTCACCTCACTCTGATTTCTCACTCCATTCCCAAACTCCTAGCTCACTCTGATATCTCACACCAGTCCCAAATTCCCATCTCAAACTGTCTCACTCCAGTCCCAAACACCCAGCTCACTCTGATTTCTCACTCCAGTCCCAAACTCCCAGCTCACTCTGATTTCAGACTGCAGTCCCAAACTCCCAGCTCACAGGATTTCACTCCAGCCCCAAACTCCCAGCTCACTTGGACTTTTCACTCCAATCCCAAACTCCCAGGTCACTGTGATTTCTCACCCAGTCCCAAACTCCCAACTCACTCTAATATCTCACTCCATTTCCTAACTCCCAGCTCACACTGATATCTCACTCCATTTCCTAACTCCCAGCTCACACTGATATCTCCTCCAGTCCCAAACTCCCATCTCAATCTGATATCTCATACCAGTCCCAAACTCTCAACTCACTCTGATTTCTCACTCCAGTTCCAGACTCCCACCTCACTCTGATTTCTCACTCTAGTCCCAACTCCCAGATCACTCTATCTCACTCCAGTCCCAAACTCCTAGCTCACTGTGATATCTCTCTCAGTCCCAAACTCTGAGCTCACTCTATCTCACAACAGTCCCAAACTCCCAGCTCACACTGTTTCACTACAGTCCCAAACTCCCAGCTCACTCTGATTTCTTATTCCAGTCCAATACTCCCAACTCACTCTGATCTTTCACACCAATCCCAAACTATCAGCTCCTCTCATTTCTCACTCCACTCCCAAACTCAGCTCCACTCTATCTCACTCCAATCCCAAGCTCCCACCTCACTCTGATTTCTCCTCCACTCCCAAACTCCCAGTTCACTGTGATTTCTCCTTCAGTCCAAAACCTCTAGCTCACTCTATCTCACTCCAGTCCCAAACTATCAGCTCACTCTCATTTCTCTCCACTCCCAACCTCTCAGCTCACTCTATCTCACACCAGTCCCAAACTCCCACCTCACCTCTGATTTCTCACCCAATACCAAATTCACACCTCACTCTGATTTCTCACTCCTTCCCAAACTCCTAGCTCACTCTGATATCTCACACCAGTCCCAAATTCCCAGCTCACACTGTCTCACCCAGTCCCAAACTCCCAGCTCACTCTGATTTCTCACTCCAGTCCCAAACTCCCAGCTCACTTTGATTTCTCACTCCATTCAAAACTCCCAGTTCACGCTTGATTTCTCACTCCAGTCCCACATTCCCACCTCACTCTGATTTCTTACTCAGTCCCAAACTCCCAGCTCACTGATTTCTCACTCCAGTACCAACTCCCAGCTTACTCAAATTTCTTACTAGAGTCCAAAACTCACGGCTTCCTCTGATTTCTCACTCCAGTTCCAAACTCCCGGTTCACTCTGATATCTCACGCCAGTCCAATACTCCCAACTCAATCTGATCTTTCACACCAGTCCCAAACTATCACCTCACTCTTATTTCTCACTCCACTCCCAAACTGCCAGCTCACTCTATCTCACTCCAATCCCAAGCTCCCAGCTTACTCTCACTTCTCACTCCCCTCCCAAACCCCAGTTCTGTGATTTCTCGCTTCAGTCCCAAACTCCTAAGCTCACTCTGTCTCTCCTCCAGTCCCAAACTATCAGCTTACTATCATTTCTCTCTCTCTACTCCCAAACTCTCAGCTCACTCTGTCACTTCAGTCCCAAACTCCCAACTCACTCTGATTTCTTACTCTGGTACATACTCCCAGCTCACTCTGATTTCTCCCTCCAATCCCAAATTCACACCTCACTCTGATTTCTCACTCGATTCCCAAACTCCTAGCTCACTCTGATATCCTCAGTCCAAATTCATAGCTCACACTGTCTCACTCCAGTCCCAAACACCCAGCTCACTCTGATTTCTCACTCCAGTCCCAAACTGCCAACTCACTCTTGATATCTCACTCCATTTCCTCACTCCCAGCTCACACTGATATCTCACTCCAGTCCCAAACTCCTAGCTCACTGTGATATCTCTCTCCAGTCCATACCTCCAGCTCACTCTGATCTTCCACCAGTTCCAAACCATCAGCTCACTCCACTACCAAACTCTCAGCTCACTTTATCTCACACCAGTCCCAAACTCCCAACTCACTGTGATTTCTTACTCCAGTCCCAAACTCCCAGCTCACACCGTTTCACCACAGACCCAAACTCCCATCTCACTCTGATTTCTCATTCCAGCCCAATACTCCCAACCCATCTGATCTTTCACACCAGTCCCAAACCATCAGCTCACTTATTTCTCACTCCACTCCCAAACTGCCAGCTCACTCTATCTCACTCCAATCCCAAGCTCCCAGCCTACTCTCAGTTCTCCTCCACCCCAAACTCCCAGTTCACTGTAATTTCTGCTTCAGTCCCAAACTCTAGCTCACTCTGTCTCCTCCAGTCCCAAACTATCAGCTACTATCATTTCTCTCTCACTCCCAAACTCTCACTCACTCTATTCGCACCAGTCCCAAACTCCCAACTCACTCTGATTTCTTACTCACTGCATACTCCCAGCTCTCTCTGATTTCCACCCAATCCCAAAATCACATCTCACTCTGATTTCTCACTCCATTCCCAAACTCCTAGCTCACTCTAATCTTTCACACCAGTCCCAAACTATCAGCTCACTCTCATTTCTCACTCCACCCCCAAACTGCAAGCTCACTCTATCTCACTCTAATCCCAAACTCCCAGTTCACTGTGATTTCTCATTTCAGTCCCAAACTCCAGCACACTCTATCTCACTCCAGTTGCAAACTATCAGCTCCTCTCATCTCTCTCTCTCCACTCCCAAACTCTCAGCTCACTCTGTCTCACACCAGTCCCAAACTCCCAACTCACTCTGATTCTCACTCCAGTACAAACTCCCAGCTCGCTCTGATTTCTCACTCCAGTACAAACTCCAAGCTCACTCTGATTTCTCACTCCAATCCCAGATTCCCAGCTCACTCTGATTTCTCACTCCAGTCCCAAACTCCCAGCTCACTCTGATTTCTCACTCCAGTCCCAAACTGCCATCTCACTCTGTCTCCTCCAGTCCCAGACTCCAAGCTCACTCTGATGTCCCACTTCAGTCCCAAACTCCCAGCTCACGCTGATTTCTCACTCCAGTCCCAAACTAACAGTCGCTCCGTCTCCCCAGTCACAAACTCACAGCTCACTCAATTCTCACCCAGTCCCAAACTCCCAGCTCACTCTGATTCCTCACTCCACTCCCAAACTTCCAGCTCATTCTGTCTCACTCCAGTCCCAAATTCCCATTCTCTGTGATTTCTTACTCCAGTCCCAAACTCCCAGCTCACTCTGATCTTTCACACCAGTCACACTGTTTCACTCCAGTCCCAAACTCCCAGCTTACTCCGATTTCTCATTCCGGTCAATACTCCTACTCACTCTGATCTTTCTCCAATCCCAAACTTCCAGCTCACTGTGATTTCTCCTCCACCCCAAACTCCCAGTTGACTCTGATTTCTCACTTTAGTCCCAAACTCCTAGCTCACTCTATCTCCTCCAGTTGCAAACTATCGGCTCACTCTCATTTCTCTCTCCACTCCCAAATTCTCAGCTCACTCTGTCTCACTACTTCAAACTCCCAACTCACTCTGATTTCTTACTCCAGTACAAACTCCCAGCTCACTCTGATTTCTCACTCTAATCCCAAATTCACACCTCACTCTGATTTCTCACTCCATTCCCAAACTCCTAGCTCACTCTGATATCTCACCCCTCGCAAACTCCCAGCTCACTCTGATATCTCATGCCAGTCCCAAACTCCCAACTCACTCTGATTTCTGATGCCTGTTCCAAACTCCCAGCTCACCCAGATTTCTCACTCCAGTCTCAAATTCCCAGTTCACTCTGATTTCTCACTCCAGTCCCAAACTCCCAGCTCACTCTGATTTCAGACTGCAGTCCCAAACTCCCAGCTCACAGGATTTCTCACTCCAGCCCCAAACTCCAAGCTCACTTGGCCTTTTCTCTCAATCCCAAACTCCCAGGTCACAGTGATTTCTCACTCCAGTCCCAAACTCCCAACTCACTGTTGATATCTCCTCCATTTCCTCACTCCCAGCTCACACTGATATCTCACTCCAGTCCCAAACTCCTAGCTCACTGTGATATCTCTCTCAGTCCCAACCTCCCAGCTCACTCTGATCTTTCACACCAGTTCTAAACTATCAGCTCACTCCACTACCAAACACTCAGCTCACTTTATCTCACACCAGTCCCAAACTCCCACCTCACTGTGATTTCTTACTCCAGTCCCAAACTCCCAGCTCACACTGTTTCACTACAGTCCCAAACTCCCATCTCACTCTGATTTCTCATTCTAGTCCAATACTCCCAACTCAATCTGATCTTTCACACAGTCCCAAACTATCAGCTCCTCTTTATTTCTCCTCCTCCCAAACTGCCAGCTCACGCTATCTCACTTCAATCCTAACTCCCAGCTTACTCTCAGTTCTCACTCCACTCCCAAACTCCCAGTTCACTGTGATTTCTCGCTTCAGTCCCAAACTCCTAGCTCACTCTGTCTTACTCCAGTCCCAAACTATCAGCTTACTCTTCATTTCTCTCCACTCCCAAACTCTCAGCTCACTCTATCTACTTTCAATCATAAATTCCCAACTCACTCTGTTTCTTACCCCTGTACATACTCCCAGCTCACTCTGATTTCTCACTCCAATCCCAAATTCACACCTCCACTCTGATTTCTCACTCCATTCCCAAACCCTAGCTCACTCTGATATCTCACACCAGTCCCAAATGTCCAGCTCACACTGTCTCACTCCAGTCCCAAACACCAGCTCACTCTGATTTCTCCTCCAGTCCCAAATTCCCACCTCACTCTGATTTCTTACCAGTCCCAAACTCACAGCTCACTGATTTCTCACTCCATACCAACTCCCAGCTTACTCTAATTTCTTACTACACTCCAAAACTCCCGGCTCACTCTGATATCTCACACCAGTCATAAACTCCAGCTCACTCTGATTTCTGATGTCTGCTCCAAACTCCCAGCTCACCCAGATGTCCCACTCCAGACCAAAACTCCCAACTCACTCTGATTTATCACTCCAGTCTCAAATTCCCAGCTCACTCTGATTTCTCACTCCAGTCTCATACTCCCAGCTCACTCTGATTTGAGACTGCAGTTCCAAACCCCAGCTCACAGGAATTTCTCACTCCAGCCCCAAACTCCCAGCTCACTTGGACTTGCTCCAATCCCAAACACCCAGGTCACTGTGATTTCTCACTCCAGTCCCAAACTCCCAACTCACTCTTGATATCTCACTCCATTTCCTAACTCCCAGTTCACACTGACATCTCACTCCAGTCCCAAACTCCTAGCTCACGGTGATATCTCTCCAGTCCCAACCTCCCAGCTCATTCTGATCTTTCACACCAGTTCCAAACAATCACCTCACTCCACTACCAAACTCTCAGCTCACTTTGTCTCACCCAGTCCCAAACTCCCAGCTCACACTGTTTCACTACAGTCCCAAACTCCCAGATCACTCTGATTTCTCATTCCAGTCCAATACTCCCAACTCAATCTGATCTTTCACACGGTTCCAAACTACCAGCTCACTTTCATTTCTCCTCTACTCCCAAACTGCCAGCTCACTCTATCTCACTCCAATCCCAAGCTCCCAGCTCACTCTGAGATTCCTCCACTCCCAAACTCCCAGTTCACTGTGATTTCTCGCTTCAGTCCCAAACTCTAGCTCACTCTATCTCACTCCATTCCCAAACTATCAGCTTACTCTCATTTCTCTCTCCACTCCCAAACTCTCAGCTCCTCTATCTCACCAGCCCCAAACTCCCAACTCACTCTGACTTCTTACTTACGTACATACTCCCAGCTCACTCTGATTTCTCACTCCAATACCAAATTCACATCTCACTCTGATTTCTCACTCCATTCCCAAACTCTAGCTCACTCTGATATCTCACACCAGTCCCAAATTCCCAGCTCAAACTGTCTCACTCCAGTCCCAAACACCCAGCTCACTCTGATTTCTCACTCCAGTCCCAAACTCCCAGCTCACTCTGATTTCAGACTGCAGTCCCAAACTCCCAGCTCACAGAGTTTCTCACTCCAGCCCCAAACTCCCAGCTCACTTGGACTTTTCACTCCAATCCCAAACTCCCAGGTCACTGTGATTTCTCACTCCAGTCCCAAACTCCCAACTCACTCTAATATCTCACTCCATTTCCTAACTCCCAGCTCACACTGATATCTCACTGCATTTCCTAACTCCCAGCTCACACTGATATCTCACTCCAGTCCCAAACTCCCATCTCAATCTGATATCTCATACCAGTCCCAAACTCTCAACTCACTCTGATTTCTCACTCCAGCTCCAGACTCCACCTCACTCTGATTTCTCACTCTAGTCCAACTCCTAGATCACTCTATCTCACTCCAGTCCCAAACTCCTAGCTCACTGTGATATCTCTCTCAGTCCCAAACTCTGAGCTCACTCTATCTCACACCAGTCCCAAACTCCCAGCTCACACTGTTTCACTACAGTCCCAAACTCCCAGCTCACTCTGATTTCTTATTCCAGTCCAATACTCCCAACTCACTCTGATCTTTCACACAGTCCCAAACTATCAGCTCACTCTCATTTCTCACTCCACTCCCAAACTGCCAGCTCACTCTATCTCACTCCAATCCCAAGCTCCCACCTCACTCTGATTTCTCACTCCACTCCCAAACTCCCAGTTCACTGTGATTTCTCACTTCAGTCCAAAACTCCTAGCTCACTCTCTCACTCCAGTCCCAAACTATCAGCTCACTCTCATTCTCTCTCCACTCCCAACCTCTCAGCTCACTCTATCTCACACCAGTCCCAAACTCCCACCTCACTCTGATTTCTCACTCCAATACCAAATTCACACCACTCTGATTTCTCACTCCTTCCCAAACTCCTAGCTCACTCTGATATCTCACACCAGTCCCAAATTCCCAGCTCACACTGTCTCACTCCAGTCCCAAACTCCCAGCTCACTCTGATTTCTCACTCCAGTCCCAAACTCCCAGCTCACTTTGATTTCTCACTCCATTCCAAACTCCCAGTTCACGCTTGATTTCTCACCCAGTCCCACATTCCCACCTCACTCTGATTTCTTACTCCAGTCCCAAACTCCCAGCTCACTGATTTCTCACCCAGTACCAACTCCCAGCTTACTCAAATTTCTTACTAAGTCCAAAACTCACGGCTTCCTCTGATTTCTCACTCCAGTTCCAAACTCCCGTTCACTCTGATATCTCACGCCAGTCCAATACTCCCAACTCAATCTGATCTTTCACACCAGTCCCAAACTATCACCTCACTCTTATTTCTCACTCCACTCCCAAACTGCCAGCTCACTCTATCTCACTCCAATCCCAAGCTCCCAGCTACTCTCACTTCTCACTCCCTCCCAAACCCCCAGTTCACTGTGATTTCGCTTCAGTCCCAAACTCCTAGCTCACCTGTCTCCTCCCAGTCCCAAACTATCAGCTTACTATCATTTCTCTCACTCCCCAAACTCTCAGCTCACTCTGTCTCGCACCAGTCCCAAACTCCCAACTCACTCTGATTTCTTACTCCAGTACAAACTCCCAGCTCACTCTGATTTCTCACTCTAATCCCAAATTCACACCTCACTCTGATTTCTCACTCCATTCCCAAACTCTAGCTCACTCTGATATCTCACACCTCTCTAAACTCCCAGCTCACTCCTGATATCTCATGCCAGTCCCAAACTCCCAACTCACTCTGATTTCTGATGCCTGTTCCAAACTCCCAGCTCACCCAGATTTCTCACTCCAGTCTCAAATTCCCAGTTCACTCTGATTTCTCACCCAGTCCCAAACTCCCAGCTCACTCCTGATTTCAGACTGCAGTCCCAAACTCCCAGCTCACAGGGATTTCTCACTCCAGCCCCAAACTCCAAGCTCACTGGCCTTTTCTCCAATCCCAAACTCCCAGGTCACAGTGATTTCTCACCAGTCCCAAACTCCCAACTCACTGTTGATATCTCCTCCATTCCTCACTCCCAGCTCACACTGATATCTCACTCCAGTCCCAAACTCCTAGCTCACTGTGATATCTCTCTCAGTCCCAACCTCCCAGCTCACTCTGATCTTTCACACCAGTTCTAAACTATCAGCTCACTCACCACCAAACCTCAGCTCACTTTATCTCACACCAGTCCCAAACTCCCACCTCACTGTGATTTCTTACTCCAGTCCCAAACTCCCAGCTCACACTGTTTCACACAGTCCCAAACTCCCATCTCACTCTGATTTCTCATTCTAGTCCAATACTCCCAACTCAATCTGATCTTTCACACCAGTCCCAAACTATCAGCTCACTCTTATTTCTCACCCACTCCCAAACTGCCAGCTCACTCTCTCACTTCAATCCTAAACTCCCAGCTTACTCTCAGTTCTCACTCCACTCCCAAACTCCCAGTTCACTGTGTTTCTCGCTTCAGTCCCAAACTCCCTGAGCTCACTCTGTCTTACTCCAGTCCCAAACTATCAGCTTACTCTTCATTTCTCTCCACTCCCAAACTCTCAGCTCACTCTATCTCGCACCAGTCATAAACTCCCAACTCACTCTGATTTCTTACCCTGTACATACTCCCAGCTCACTCTGATTTCTCACTCCAATCCCAAATTCACACCTCACTCTGATTTCTCACTCCATTCCCAAACTCCTAGCTCACTCTGATATCTCACACCAGTCCCAAATGTCCAGCTCACACTGTCTCACTCCAGTCCCAAACACCCAGCTCACTCTGATTTCTCCTCCAGTCCCAAATTCCCACCTCACTCTGATTTCTACTCCAGTCCCAAACTCACAGCCCACTGATTTCTCACCCATTACCAACCCCAGCTTACTCTAATTTCTTACTACACTCCAAAACTCCCGGCTCACTCTGATATCTCACACCAGTCATAAACTCCAGCTCACTCTGATTTCTGATGCCCGTCCAAACTCCCAGCTCACCCAGATGTCTCACTCCAGACCAAAACTCCAACTCACTCTGATTTATCACTCCAGTCTCAAATTCCCAGCTCACTCTGATTTCTCACTCCAGTCTCATACTCCCAGCTCACTCTGATTTGAGACTGCAGTTCCAAACTCCCAGCTCACAGAATTTCTCACTCCAGCCCCAAACTCCCAGCTCACTTGGACTTCGCTCCAATCCCAAACACCCAGGTCACTGTGATTTCTCACTCCAGTCCCAAACTCCCAACTCACTCTTGATATCTCACTCCATTTCCTAACTCCCAGTTCACACTGACATCTCACCCAGTCCCAAACTCCTAGCTCACGGTGATATCTCTCCAGTCCCAACCTCCCAGCTCATTCTGATCTTTCACACCAGTTCCAAACAATCCTCCACTCCACTACCAAACTCTCAGCTCACTTTATCTCACACCAGTCCCAAACTCCCAGCTCACACTGTTTCACTCACAGTCCCAAACTCCCAGATCACCTGATTTCTCATTCCAGTCCAATACTCCCAGCTCAATCTGATCTTTCACACGGTTCCAAACTACCAGCTCACTTTCATTTCTCCTCTAATCCCAAACTGCCAGCTCACTCTGATCTCACTCCACTCCCAAACTCCCAGTTCACTGTGATTTCTCGCTCAGTCCCAAACTCCTAGCTCACTCTATCTCACTCCATTCCCAAACTATCAGCTTACTCTCATTTCTCTCCACTCCCAAACTCTCAGCTCACTCTATCTCCACCAGCCCCAAACTCCCAACTCACTCTGACTCTTACTTACGTACATACTCCCAGCTCACTCTGATTTCTCACTCCAATACCAAATTCACATCTCACTCTGATTTCTCACTCCATTCCCAAACTCCTAGCTCACTCTGATATCTCACACCAGTCCCAAATTCCCAGCTCAAACTGTCTCACTCCAGTCCCAAACACCCAGCTCACTCTGATTTCTCACTCCAGTCCCAAACTCCCAGCTCACTCTGATTTCAGACTGCAGTCCCAAACTCCCAGCTCACAGGATTTCTCACTCCAGCCCCAAACTCCCAGCTCACTTGGACTTTCACTCCAATCCCAAACTCCCAGGTCACTGTGATTTCTCACTCCAGTCCCAAACTCCCAACTCACCTAATATCTCACTCCATTTCCTAACTCCCAGCTCACACTGATATCTCACTGCATTTCCTAACTCCCAGCTCACATTGATATCTCACTCCAGTCCCAAACCCCATCTCAATCTGATATCTCATACCAGTCCCAAACTCTCAACTCACTCTGATTTCTCCTCCAGCTCCAGACTCCCACCTCACTCTGATTTCTCACTCTAGTCCCAACTCCTCAGATCACTCTATCTCACTCCAGTCCCAAACTCCTAGCTCACTGTGATATCTCTCTCCAGTCCCAAACTCTGAGCTCACTCTATCTCACACCAGTCCCAAACTCCCAGCTCACACTGTTTCACTACAGTCCCAAACTCCCAGCTCACTCTGATTTCTTATTCAGTCCAATACTCCCAACTCACTCTGATCTTCACACCAGTCCCAAACTATCAGCTCACTCTCATTTCTCCTCCACTCCCAAACTGCCAGCTCACTCTATCTCATCCAATCCCAAGCTCCCACCTCACTCTGATTTCTCACTCCTCCCAAACTCCCAGTTCACTGTGATTTCTCCTTCAGTCCAAAACTCCTAGCTCACTCTATCTCCTCCAGTCCCAAACTATCAGCTCCTCTCATTTCTCTCCACTCCCAACCTCTCAGCTCACTCTATCTCACACAGTCCCAACTCCCACCTCACTCTGATTTCTCACTCCAATACCAAATTCACATCACTCTGATTTCTCACCCTTCCCAAACTCCTAGCTCACTCCTGATATCTCACACCAGTCCCAAATTCCCAGCTCACACTGTCTCACTCCAGTCCCAAACTCCCAGCTCACTCTGATTTCTCACTCCAGTCCCAAACTCCCAGCTCACTTTGATTTCTCACTCCATTCGAAACTCCCAGTTCACGCTTGATTTCTCACTCCAGTCCCACATTCCCACCTCACTCTGATTTCTTACTCCAGTCCCAAACTCCCAGCTCACTGATTTCTCACTCCAGTACCAACTCCCAGCTTACTCAAATTTCTTACTAGAGTCCAAAACTCACGGCTTCCTCTGATTTCTCACTCCAGTTCCAAACTCCGGTTCACTCTGATATCTCACGCCAGTCCAATACTCCCAACTCAATCTGATCTTTCACACCAGTCCCAAACTATCACCTCACTCTTATTTCTCACTCCACTCCCAAACTGCCAGCTCACTCTATCTCACTCCAATCCCAAGCTCCCAGCTTACTCCTTCTCCTCACTCCCAAACCCCCAGTTCCTGTGATTTCTCGCTTCAGTCCCAAACTCCTAGCTCACTCTGTCTCCTCCAGTCCCAAACTATCAGCTTACTATCATTTCTCTCTCTACTCCCAAACTCAGCTCACTCTGTCTCGCACCAGTCCCAAACTCCCAACTCACTCTGATTTCTTACTCCGGTACATACTCCCAGCTCACTCTGATTTCTCACTCCAATCCCAAATTCACACCTCACTCTGATTTCTCACTCGATTCCCAAACTCTAGCTCACTCTGATATCTCCACCAGTCCCAATTCATAGCTCACACTGTCTCCTCCAGTCCCAAACACCCAGCTCACTCTGATTTCTCACTCCAGTCCCAAACTGCTAACTCACTCTTGATATCTCACTCCATTTCTCCTCCCAGCTCAACTGATATCTCACCCAGTCCCAAACTCCCAGCTCACTGTGATATCTCTCTCCAGTCCATACCTCCCAGCTCACCTGATCTTCACACCAGTTCCAAACCATCAGCTCACTCCACTACCAAACTCTCAGCTCACTTTATCTCACACCAGTCCAAACTCCCAACTCACTGTGATTTCTTACTCCAGTCCCAAACTCCCAGCTCACACGTTTCACTACAGACCCAAACTCCCATCTCACTCTGATTTCTCATTCCAGCCCAATACTCCCAACTCCATCTGATCTTTCCACCAGTCCCAAACTATCAGCTCACTTATTTCTCACTCCACTCCCAAACTGCCAGCTCACTCTATCTCACTCCAATCCCAGCTCCCAGCCTACTCTCAGTTCTCACTCCACTCCCAAACTCCCAGTTCACTGTAATTTCTCCTTCAGTCCCAAACTCTAGCTCACTCTGTCTAACTCCAGTCCCAAACTATCAGCTTACTATCATTTCTCTCTCCACTCCCAGACTCTCAGCTCACTCTATTTCGCACCAGTCCCAAACTCCCAACTCACTCTGATTTCTTACTCCGTACATACTCCCAGCTCACTCTGATTTCTCACTCCAATCCCAAAATCACATCTCACTCTGATTTCTCACTCCATTCCCAAACTCCTAGCTCACTCTAATCTTTCACACAGTCCCAAACTATCAGCTCCTCTCATTTCTCACTCCACCCCAAACTGCAAGCTCACTCTATCTCACTCTAATCCCAAACTCCCAGTTCACTGTGATTTCTCATTTCAGTCCCAAACTCTAGCTCACTCATCTCACTCCAGTTGCAAACTATCAGCTCCTCTCATCTCTCTCTCTCCACTCCCAAACTCTCAGCTCACTCTGTCTCACACCAGTCCCAAACTCCCAACTCACTCTGATTCTCACTCCAGTACAAACTCCCAGCTCGCTCTGATTTCTCACTCCAGTACAAACTCCAAGCTCACTCTGATTCTCACTCCAATCCCAGATTCCCAGCTCACTCTGATTTCTCACTCCGGTCCCAAACTCCCAGCTCACTCTGATATCTCACTCCAGTCCCAAACTACTTGAGCTCACTGTGATATCTCTCTCCAGTCCCAACCTCCCAGCTCCTCAGATCTTTCACACCAGTGCCAAACTATCAGCTCACTCCTCCCAAACTCTAAAGCTCACGGATCTCACACAGTCCCAAACTCCCAACTCACTGTGATTTCTTACTCCAGTCCCAAACTCCCAGCTCACACTGTTTCCTCCAGTCCCAAACTCCCAGCTCACTCTGATTTCTCATTCCAGTCCAATACTCCCAACTCACTCCTGATCTTTTCACCAGTCCCAAACAATGGCTCACTTTCATTTCTCACTCCACTCCCAAACTGCAAGCTCACTCTATCTCACTCCAATCCCAAACACCCAGCTCACTCTGATTTCTTACTCCAGTCCCAAACTCACAGCTCACTGATTTCTCATTCCAGTACCAACTCCCAGCTTATTCTAATTTCTTACTACACTCCAAAACTCCCAGCTCACTCTGATATCTCACGCCAGTCCCAAACTCCCAGCTCACTCTGATTTCTGATGCCCGTTCCAAACTCCCAGCTCACCCAGATTTCTCCACTCAGTCCAAACTCCCAACTCACTCTGATTTCTCACTCCAGTCTCAAATTCCCAGCTCACTCTGATTTCTCACTCCAGTCTCAAACTCCCAGCTCACTCTGATTTCAGACTGCAGTCCCAAACTCCCAGCTCACACAGTTTCTCACTACAGCCCCAAACTCCCAGCTCACTTGGACTTTTCACTCCAATCCCAAACTCCCAGGTCACTGTGAGTTTCTCACTCCAGTCCCAAACTCCCAACTCACTCTTGATATCTCACTCCATTTCCTAACTCCCAGTTCACACTGACATCTCACTCCAGTTCCAAACACCTAGCTCACTGTGATATCTCTCCAGTCCCAACCTCCCAGCTCACTCTGATCTTTCACACCAGTTCCAAACTATCACCTCACTCCACTACCAAACTCTCAGCTCACTTTGTCTCATACCAGTCCCAAACTCCCAGCTCACACTGTTTCGCTACAGTCCCAAACTCCCAGATCACTCTGATTTCTCATTCCAGTCCAATACTCCAACTCAATCTGATCTTTCACACCAGTTCCAAACTATCAGCTCACTTTCATTTCTCACTCCACTCCCAAACTGCCAGCTCCACTCTATCTCACTCCAATCCCAAGCTCCCAGCTCACTCTGATTTCTCACTCCACTCCAAACTCCCAGTTCACTGTGATTTCTCGCTTCAGTCCCAAACTCTAGCTCACTCTATCTCACTCCATTCCCAAACTATCAGCTTACTCTCATTTCTCTCTCCACTCCCAAACTCTCAGCTCACTCTATCTCACCAGTCCCAAACTCCCAACTCACTCTGACTTCTTACTTCATGCATACTCCAGCTCACTCTGATTTCTCACTCCAATACCAAATTCACACTCACTCTGATTTCTCACTCCATTCCAAACTCTAGCTCACTCTGATATCTCAACCAGTCCCAAATTCAAAGCTCAAACTGTCTCACTCCAGTCCCTAACACCCAGCTCACTCTGATTTCTCACTCCAGTCCCAAACTCCCAGCTCACTCTGATTCCAGACTGCAGTCCCAAACTCCCAGCTCACAGAGATTTCCCTCCAGCCCCAAACTCCCAGCTCACTTGGACTTTTCACTCCAATCCCAAACTCCCAGTTCACTGTGATTTCTCACTCCAGTCCCAAACTCCCAACTCACTCGAATATCTCACTCCATTTCCTAACTCCCAGCTCACACTGATATCTCACTCCAGTCCCAAACTCCCATCTCAATCTGATATCTCATACCAGTCCCAAACTCTCAACTCACTCTGATTTCTCACTCCAGCTCCAGACTCCCACCTCACTCTGATTTCTCACTCTAGTCCCAAACTCCCAGCTCACTCTATCTCACTCCAGTCCCAAACTCCTAGCTCACTGTGATATCTCTCTCAGTCCCAAACTCTGAGCTCACTCTATCTCACACCAGTCCCAAACTCCCAGCTCACACTGTTTCACTACAGTCCCAAACTCCCAGCTCACTCTGATTTCTTATTCCAGTCCAATACTCCCAACTCACTCTTATATTTCACACAGTCCCAAACTATCAGCTCACTCTCATTTCTCACTCCACTCCCAAACTGCCAGCTCACTCTATCTCACTCCAATCCCAAGCTCCCACCTCACTCTGATTTCTCACTCCACTCCCAAACTCCAGTTCACTGTGATTTCTCACTTCAGTCCAAAACTCTAGCTCACTCTATCTCACTCCAGTCCCAAACTATCAGCTCACTCTCATTTCTCTCTCCACTCCCAACCTCTCAGCTCACTCTTCTCACACCAGTCCCAAACTCCAACTCACTCTGATATCTCGCTCCTGTACAAACTCCCACCTCACTCTGATTTCTCACTCCAATACCAAATTCACACCTCACTCTGATTTCTCACTCCTTCCCAAACTCCTAGCTCACTCTGATATCTCACACCAGTTCCAATTCCCAGCTCACACTGTCTCCTCCAGTCCCAAACTCCCAGCTCACTCTGATTTCTCACTCCAGTCCCAAACTCCCAGCTCACTTTGATTTCTCACTCCATTCGAAACTCCCAATTCACGCTTGATTTCTCACTCCAGTCCCAAATTCCACCTCACTCTGATTTCTTACTCAGTCCCAAACTCCCAGCTCACTGATTTCTCACTCCAGTACCAACTCCAAGCTACTCTTAATTTCTTACTACAGTCAAAACTCCGAGCTCACTCTGATTTCTCCTCTACTTCAAACTCCTGTTCCTCTGATATCTCAGGCCAGTCTCAAACTCCCAGCTCATTCTGATATCTCACTCCAGTCCCAAACTGCCATCTCACTCTGTCTCACTCCAGTCCTGAACTCCAAGCTCACTCTGATGTCTCACTTCAGTCCCAAACACCCAGCTCACTCTGATTTCTCCTCCAGTCCCAAACTCCAGACTCACTCTGATTTCTCATTAAACTCCCAGCTCACTCTGATTTCTCACTCCAATCCCAAACTCCCAGTTCACTCTTGATTTCTCACTCCACTCCCAAACTCTAGCTCACTCTAATCTTTCACACCAGTCCCAAACTATCAGCTCACTCTCATTTCTCACTCCACTCCCCAAACTGCAGCTCACTCTATCTCACTCTAATCCCAAACTCCCAGTTCACTGTCATTTCTCATTTCAGTCCCAAACTCCTAAGCTCACTCTATCTGATCACCATACTATCAGCTCACTCTCATCTCTCTCTCACTCCCAAACTCTCAGCTCACTCTGTCTCACACCAGTCCCAAACTCCCAACTCACTCTGATATCTCACACCAGTCCCAAACTCCCAGCTCACTCTATCTCATGCCAGTCCTGAATTCCCAACTCACTCTGATTTCTGAGCCAATTCCAGACTCCCAGCTCACCCAGATTTCTCATTCCAATCCCAAACTCCCAGCTCACTCTGATTTCTCACTCTAATCCCAAATTCACACCTCTCTCTGATTTCTCCTCCATTCTCAAACTCCTAGCTCACTCTGATATCTCACACCAGTCCCAAACTCCCAGCTCACTCCTGATTTCTGATGCCAGTTCCAAACTCCCAGCTCACCCAGATTTCTCACTCCAGTCCCAAACTCCCAGCTCACTCTGATGTCTTAAGCCAGTCCAAACTCCCAACTCACTCTGATTTCTCACTCCAGTCTCAAATTCCCAGCTCACAGATTTCTCACTCCAGTCCCAAACTCCCAGCTCACGCTGATTTCAGACTGCAGTCCCAAACTCCCAGCTCACAGAATTTCTCACTCCAGCCCCCAAACTCCCAGCTCACTTGGACTTTCACTCCAATCCCAAACTCCCAGGTCACTGTGATATCTCACTCCACTTCCTAACTCCCAGCTCACACTGATATCTCACTCCAGTCCAAACCTCCTCGCTCTCACTCTGATATTTCACTCCAGTCCCAAACTCCTAGCTCACTGTGATATCTCTCTCCAGTCACAACCTCCCAGCTCACTCTGATCTTTCACACCAATTCCAAACTATCAGCTCTCCACCCCAAACTCTCAGCTCACTCTATCTCACACCAGTCCCAAACTCCCAACTCACTGTGATTTCTTACTCAGTCCCAAACTCCCAGCTCATACTGTATCACTCCAGTCCCAAAATCCGAGCTCCTCTGAATTCTCATTCCAGTCCAATACTCCCAACTCACTCTGATCTTTCCACTAGTCCAAAACTATCAGCTCACTCTCATTTCTCCTCCACTCCCAACCAGCTCACTCTCTCACTCCAATCCCAAACTCCCAGCTCACTCTGATTCCTCACTCCACTCCCAAACTCCCAGTTCACTCTGATTTCTCACTTCAATCCCAAATTCCTAGCTCTTTCTATCTCACTCCAGTCCCAAACTTCATCTCACTCTCATTTCTCTTTCCAGTCCCATACTCTCAGCTCACTCTTTCTCACACAGTCCCAAACTCCAACTCATTCCTGATTTCTTACTCCAGTACAAAATCCAGCTCACTCTTTCTCACTGCAATCCAAATTCACTTCACTCTGATTTCTCACTCCATTCCCAAACTCCTACCCACTCTGATATCTCACACCAGGCGTAAACTCTCAGCTCACTCTGATATCTCACGAGTCCCAAACTCCCTACTCACTCTGACTTCTGTTGCCAGTTCCAAACTCCCAGCTCACCCAGATTCCTCACTCCAGTTCCAAACTCCTAGCTCACTCTGATGTCTTCGCCAGTCCAAAACTCCCAACTCACTCTGATTTCTCACTCCAGTCTCAAATTCCCAGCTCACTCTGATTTCTCACTCAGTCTCAAATTCCCAGCTCACTCTGATTTCCCACTCCAGCCTCAAACTCCCAGCTCACTCCAATTTCAGACTTCAGTCCCAACTCCCAGCTCATAGGAATTTCTCAGTCCAGCCCCAAACTCCAGCTCACTTGGACTTTCACTCCAATCCCAAACTCCCAGGTCACTGTGATTTCTCACTCCAGTCCCAAACTCCCAACTCACTCTGATATCTCACTCCACTTCCTAACTCCCAGGCAACACTGATATCTCACTCCAGTCCAAACCTCCAGCTCACTTGATATTTCACTCCAGTCCCAAACTCCCATCTCAATCTGATTCTCATCCAGTCCCAAACTCTCAACTCACACTGATTTCACTACAGATCCAGACTCCCCTCACTCTGATTTCTCATCCAGTCCAATATTCCCAACTCAATCTGATCTTTCACACCAGTTCCAAACTATCAGCTCACTTTCATTTCTCACTCTACTCCCAAACTGCCAGCTCACTCTATCTCATTCCAATCCCAAGCTCCCAGCTCACTCTGAGTTCTCACTCCACTCCCAAACTCCCAATTCCTGTGATTTCCTTCAGTCCCAAACTCCTAGCTCACTCTATCTCACTCCATTCCCAAACTATCAGCTTACTCTCATTTCTCTCCACTCCCAAACTCTCAGCTCACTCTGCTCCACCAGCCCCAAACTCCAACTCACTCTGACTTCTTACTTATGTACATACTCCCAGCTCACTCTGATTTCTCACTCCAATACCAAATTCACCTCACTCTGATTTCTCACTCCATTCCCAAACTCCTAGCTCACTCTGATATCTCACACCAGTCCCAAATTCCCAGCTCAAACTGTCTCCACTCCAGTCCCAAACACCCAGCTCACTCTGATTTCTCACCCAGTCCCAAACTCCCAGCTCACTCTGATTTCAGACTGCAGTCCCAAACTCCCAGCTCACAGAGATTTCCCACCCAGCCCCAAACTCCCAGCTCACTTGGACTTTCCATCCAATCCCAAACTCCCAGTTCACTGTGATTTCTCACTCAGACCCAAACTCCCAACTCACTCTAATATCTCACTCCATTTCTAACTCCCAGCTCACACTGATATCTCCACCCATTTCCTAACTCCCAGCTCACACTGATATCTCACCCAGTCCCAAACCCCATCTCAATCTGATATCTCATACCAGTCCCAAACTCTCAACTCACTCTGATTTCTCCTCCAGTTCCAGACTCCCACCTCCACTCTGATTTCTCACTCTAGTCCCAAACTCCCAGCTCACTCTATCTCACTCCAGTCCCAAACTCCTAGCTCACTGTGATATCTCTCTCCAGTCCCAAACTCTGAGCTCACTCTATCTCACACCAGTCCCAAACTCCCAGCTCACACTGTTTCACTACAGTCCCAAACTCCCAGCTCACTCTGATTTCTTATTCCAGTCCAATACTCCCAACTCACTCTTATCTTTCACCAGTCCCAAACTATCAGCTCACCTCTCATTTCTCACTCCACTCCCAAACTGCCAGCTCACTCTATCTCACTCCAATCCCAGCTCCCACCTCACTCTGATTTCTCACTCACTCCCAAACTCCCAGTTCACTGTGATTTCTCACTTCAGTCCAAAACTCCTAGCTCACTCTATCTCACCCAGTCTCAAACTATCAGCTCACCTCATTTCTCTCCACTCCCAACCTCTCAGCTCACTCTATCTCACACAGTCCCAAACTCCCAACTCACTCTGATATCTCGCTCCTGTACAAACTCCCACCTCACTCTGATTTCTCACTCCAATCCAAATTCACACCTCACTCTGATTTCTCACTCCCCCAAACTCCTAGCTCACTCTGGTATCCTCACACAGTCCCAAATTCCCAGCTCACACTGTCTCACTCCAATCACAAACTCCCAGCTCACTTTGATTTCTCACTCCATTCCAAAACTCCCAGTTCACGCTTGATTTCTCACTCCAGTCCCAAATTCCCACCTCACTCTGATTTCTTACTCCAGTCCCAAACTCCCAGCTCACTGATTTCTCACTCCAGTACCAACTCCAGCTTACTCTTAATTTCTTACTACAGTCCAAAACTCCGGCTCACTCTGATTTCTCACTCTGCTTCCAAACTCCCTGTTCACTCTGATATCTCAGGCCAGTCCCAAACTCCCAGCTCATTCTGATATCTCACTCCAGTCCCAAACTGCCATCTCACTCTGTCTCACTCCAGTCCTGAACTCCAAGCTCACTCCTGATGTCTCACTTCAGTCCCAAACACCAAGCTCACTCTGTTTCTCACTCCAGTCCCATCCTGACTCACTCTCTGATTTCTCATTAAACTCCCAGCTCCTCTGATTTCTCACTCCAATCCCAAACTCCCAGCTCACTCTAATCTTTCACACCAGTCCCAAACTATCAAGCTCACTCTCATTTCTCACTCCACTCCCCAAACTGCAAGTTCACTCTTTCTCACTCTAATCCAAACTCCCAATTCACTGTCATTTCTCATTTCAGTCCCAAACTCTAGCTCACTCTATCTCCTCCAGTCCCATACTATCAGCTCACTCTCATCTCTCTCTCCACTCTAAACTCTCTAGCTCACTCTGTCTCACACCAGTCCCAAACTCCCAACATTACTCTGATATCTCACAGTCCCAAACTCCCAGCTCACTCTATCACTTGCCAGTCCTAGATTCCCAACTCACTCTGATTTCTGACGCCAATCCAGACTCCCAGCTCACCCAGATTCTCTTTCCAATCCCAAACTCCCAGCTCACTCTGATTTCTCACTCTAATCCCAATTACACCTCTCTCTGATTTCTCACTCCATTCTCAAACTCCCAGCTCACTCTGATATCTCACACCAGTCCCAAACTCCCAGCTCACTCTGATTTCTGATGCCAGTTCCAACTCCCAGCTCACCCAGATTCTCACTCCAGTCCCAAACTCCCAGCTCACTCTGATGTCTTAAGCCAGTCCAAAACTCCCAACTCCTCTGATTTCTCATTCCAGTCTCAAATTCCCAGCTCACAGATTTCTACTCCAGTCCCAAACTCCCAGCTCACTCTGATTTCAGACTGCAGTCCCAAACTCCCAGCTCACAGGAATTTCTCACTCCAGCCCCAAACTCCCAGCTCACTTGGACTTTCCTCCAATCCCAAACTCCCAGGTCACTGTGATTTCTCACTCCAGTCCCAAACTCCAACTCACTCTGATATCTCACTCCACTTCCTACTCCAGCTCCACTGATGTCTCACTCCAGTCCAAACCTCCCGCTCACTCTGATGTTTCACCCAGTCCCAAACTCCTAGCTCACTGTGATATCACTCTCCAGTCCAACCTCCAGCTCTCTCTGATCTTTCACACCAATTCCAAACTATCAGCTCTCTCACTCCCCAAACTCTCAACTCACTCTATTCTCACACCAGTCCCAAACTCCCAACTCATACTGTTTCACTCCAGTCCCAAAATCCCAGCTCACTCTAATTCTCATTCCAGTCAATCACTCCCAACTCACTCTGATCTTTCACACTAGTCCAAACTATCAGTCACTCCACTCCCAACCAGCCTCACTCTGTCTCACTCCAATCCCAAACTCCCAAGCACACTCTGATTCCTCACTCCCTCCCAAACTCCCAATTCACTCTGATTTCTCACTTCAATCCCAAATTCTAGCTCTCTCTCGCACTCCAGTCCCAAACTATCAGCTCACTCTCATTTCTCTTCCAGTCCCATACTCTCCAGCTCACTCTCTTTTCACACCAGTCCCAAACTCCCAACTCATTCTGGTTTCTTACTCCAGTACAAAATCCCAGCTCACTCTTTCTCACTGCAATCCCAAATTCACACTTCACTCTGATTTCTCACTCCAGTCTCAAACTCCCAGCTCACTCCATTTCAAACTGCAGACCCAAACTCCCAGCTCACAGAATTTCTCAGTCCAGCCCCAAACTCCCAGCTCACTTGTACTTTTCACTCCAATCCCAAACTCCCAGGTCACTGTGATTTCTCACTCCAGTCCCAATACTCCCAACTCACTCTGATACTCCCCACTTCCTAACTCCCAGCCCACTGATATCTCACTCCAGTCCAAACCTCCGCTCACTCTGATGTTTCACTCCAGTCCCAAACTCCCATCTCAATCTGATATCTCAAACCAGTCTCAAACTCTCAACTCATGCTGATTTCTCACTCCAGATCCAGACTCCCACCTCACTCTGATTTCTCACTCCAGTCCCAGATTCCCAGCTCACTCTGATTTCTCCTCCAGTCCCAAGCTCCCAGCTCACTCTGATATCTCACTCTAGTCCCAACCTCCCAGCTCACTCTGCTCTTTCTCACCACTCCCAAACTATCAGCTCACTCCACTCCCAAACTCTCAGATCACGCTATCTCTCACAGTCCCAAACTCCCAACTCACAGTGATTTCTTACTCCAGTCCCAAACTCCCAGCTCCACTGTTTCCTCCAGTCCAAAACTCCCAGCTCACTCTGATTTCTCATTCCAGTCCAATACTCCCAACTCACTCTGATCTTTCACACCAGTCCCAAACTATCAGCTCACTTTCATTTCTCACTCCACTCCCAAACTGCCAGCTCACTCTGTCTCACTCCAATCCAAGCTTCCAGCTCACTCTGATTTCTCACTCCACTCCCAAACTCCCAGTTCATTGTGATTTCTCACTTCAGTCCCAAACTCTAGCTCACTCTATCTCACTCCAGTCCCAAACTATCAGCTCACTGTCATTTCTCTCTCTCCACCCCAAACTCTGAGCTCACTCTATCTCACACGGTCCCAAACTCCCAACTCTCTCTGATTTCTTACTCTAGTACAAACTCCCAGATCACTCTGATTTTCCTCTAATCCCAAATTCCACTCTCTCTGATTTCACTCCATTCCCAAACTCTAGCTCACTCTGATATCTCCGCCAGTCCCAAACTCCCAACTCCTCTGATTTCTGATGCAGTTCCAAACTCCCAGCTCACCCATATTTCTCACTCCAGTCCCAAACTCCCAGCTCACTCTGATGTCTTAGCTAGTCCAAAACTCCCAACTCACTCTGATTTCTCACTGCAGTCTCAAATTCCCAGCTCACTCTGATTTCTCCTGCAGTCACAAACTCCCAGCTCACTCTTATATCTCCTCCATTTCCTAACTCCCAGCTCACACTGATATCTCCTCCATTTCTAACTCCCAACTCACACTGATATCTCACTCCAGTCCCAAACTCCTATCTCAATCTGATATCTCATACCAGTCCCAAACTCTCAACTCACTCTGATTTCTCAATCCAGCTCCACTCCCACCTCACTCTGATTTCTCACTCTAGTCCCAAACTCCCAGCTCACTCTATCTCACTCCAGTCCCAAACTCCTAGATCACTGTGATATCTCTCTCAGTCCCAAATTCTGAGGCTCACTCTATCTCACACAGTCCCAAACTCCCAGCTCACCTGTTTCACTACAGTCCCAAACTCCCAGCTCACTCTGATTTCTCATTTCCAGTTCAATACTCCCAACTCACTCTGATCTTTCACACAGTCCCAAACTATCAGCTCACTCTCATTTCTCTCTCCACTCCCAAACTGCCAGCTCACTTTATCTGTCTCAATCCAAGCTCCCACCTCACTCTGATTTCTCATTCCACTCCCAAACTCCAGTTCACTGTGATTTCTCACTTCAGTCCAAAACTCCTAGCTCACTCTATCTCACTCCAGTCCCAAACTATCAGCTCACTCTCATTTCTCTCTCCACTCCCAACCTCTCAGCTCACTCTATCTCACACCAGTCCCAAACTCCCAACTCACTCTGATTTCGCTCCTGCACAAACTCCCACCTCACTCTGATTTCTCACTCCAATACCAAATTCACACCTCACTCTGATTTCTCATGCCTTCCCAAACTCCTAGCTCACTCTGATATCTCACCAGTCCCAAATTCCCAGCTCACACTGTCTCACTCCAGTCCCAAACTCCCAGCTCACTCTGATTTCTACTTCAGTCCCAAACTCCCAGCTCACTTGATTTCTCACTCCATTCGAAACTCCCAATTCACGCTTGATTTCTCACTCCAGTCCCAAATTCCCACCTCACTCTGATTTCTTACTCCAGTCCCAAACTCCCAGCTCACTGATTTCTCACTGCAGTACCAACTCCCAGCTTACTCTTAATTTCTTACTGCAGTCAAAACTCCAGCTCACTCTGATTTCTCATTCTACTTCCAAACTCCTGTTCACTCTGATATCTCATGCCAGTCTCAAACTCCCAGCTCACTCTGATATCTCACTCCAGTCCCAAACTGCCATCTCCTCTGTCTCACTCCAGTCCCGAACTCCAGCTCACTCAGATGTCTCACTTCAGTCCCAAACACCCAGCTCACTCTGATTTCTCACTCCAGTCCCAAACTCCAGACTCCACTCTGATTTCTCATTAAACTCCCAGCTCACGCTGATTTCTCCTCAGTCCCAAACTAACAGTTCACTCTGTCTCTCCAATCCCAAACTCACAGCTCACTCAAATTTCCTCCAGTCCCAAACTCACAGCTCACTCTGATTCCTCACTCCAGTCCCAAACTCCAGCTCACTCTATCTCACTCACTCACAAACTGCCAAGTCACTCTGATTTCTCACTCCAATCCCAAACTCCCAGTTCCTCTTGATTTCTCACTCCAGTCCCAAACTCCCAGCTCACTCGATTTCACTCCAGTCCTAAACTCACATCTCTGTGATTTCTCACTCCTCCCAAACTCTAGCTCACTCTATCTCACTCCAGTCCCATTCTATCAGCTCACTCTCATCTCTATCTCTCTCCCAAACTCTCAGCTCCTCTGTCTCCACCAGTCCCAAACTCCCAACTCACTCTGATATCTCACTGGTCCCAAACTCCCAGCTCACTCTGATATCTCACGCCAGTCCCGAATTCCCAACTCACTCTGATTTCTGGCGCCAATTCCAGACTCCCAGCTCACCCAGATTTCTCATTCCAATCCCAAACTCCCAGCTCACTCTGATTTCTCACTCTAATCCCAAATTCACACCTCTCTGATTTCTCCTCCATTCCCAAACTCTAGCTCACTCTGATATCTCCACCAGTCCCAAACTCCCAGCTCACTCTGATTTCTGATGCCAGTTCCAAACTCCCAGCTCACCCAGATGTCTCACTCCAGTCCCAAACTCCCAGCTCACTCTGATGTCTTAGCTAGTCCAAAACTCCCAACTCACTCTGATTTCTCACTCCAGTCTCAAATTCCCAGCTCACTCGATTTCTCACTCCAGTCCCAAACTCCCAGCTCACTCTGATTTCAGACTGCAGTCCCAAACTCCCAGCTCACAGGAATTTCTCACTCCAGCCCCCAAACTCCCAGCTCCTTGGACTTTTCACTCCAATCCCAAACTCCCAGGTCACTGTGATTTCTCACTTCAGTCCCAAACTCCCAACTCACTCTGATATCTCACTCCACTTCTAACTCCCAGCTCACACTGATATCTCACTCCAGTCCAAACCTCCGCTCACACTGATGTTTCCTCCAGTCCCAAATTCCTAGCTCACTGTGTATCTCTCTCTCAGTCCCAACCTCCCAGCTCACTCTGATCTTTCCACCAATTCCAAACTATCAGCTCTCTCCACTCCCAAACTCTCAGCTCACTCTATCTCACCAGTCCCAAACTCCCAACTCACTGTGATTTCTTACTCCAGTCCCAAACTCCAGCTCATACTGTTTCCTCCAGTCCCAAAATCCGAACTCACTCTGAATTCTCATTCCAGTCCAATACTCCCAACTCACTCTGATCTTTCACTAGTCCAAAACTATCAGCTCACTCTCATTCTCACTCCACTCCCAACCAGCTCACTCCGTCTCACTCCAATCCCAAACTCCCAGCTCACTCTGATTTCTCACTCCACTTCAACTCCCAATTCACTCTGATTTCTCACTTCAGTCCCAAATTCTAGCTCTCTATCTCATTCCAGTCCCAAACTATCAGCTCACTCTCATTTCTCTTTCCAGTCCCATACTCTCAGCTCACTCTTTCTCACACCAGTCCCAAACTCCCAACTCATTCTGATTTCTTACTCAGTACAAAATCCCAGCTCACTCTTTCTCACTGCAATCCCAAATTCACACTTCCTCTGATTTCTCACTCCATTCTCAAACTCCTACCACTCTGATACTCTCACAGGCATAAACTCCCAGCTCACTCTGATATCTCACTTGATCCCAAACTCTCTACTCACTCTGATTTCTGTTGCCAGTTCCAAACTCTCAGCTCACCCAGATTTCTCACTCCAGTTCCAAACTCTAGCTCACTCTGATGTCTTCGCCAGTCCAAAACTCCCAACTGACTCTGATTTCTCACTCCAGTCTCAAATTCCCAGCTCACTCTGATTACTCACTCCAGTCCCAAACTCCCAGCTCACTCCGATTTCAGACTGCAGTCCCAAACTCCCAGCTCATAAGAATTTCTCAGTCCAGCCCCAAACTCCAGCTCACTTGGACTTTCACTCCAATCCCAAACTCCCAGGTCACTGTGATTTCTCAATCCAGTCCCAAAACTCCCAACTCACTCTGATATCTCACTCCACTTCCTAACTCCAGCCCACACTGATATCTCACTCCAGTCCAAACCTCCAGCTCACTCTGATGTTTCACTCCAGTCCCAAACTCCATCTCAATCTGATATCTCATACCAGTCTCAAACTCTCAACTCACCTGATTTCTCACTCCAGATCCAGACTCCACCTCACTCTGAATTCCTCACTCCAGTCCCAGATTCCCAGCTCACTCTGATTTCTCACTCCAGTCCCAAGCTCCCAGCTCACTCTGATATCACTCCAGTCCCAAACTCCTGCTCACGGTGATGTCTCTCTCTAGTCCCAACCTCCCAGCTCACTCTGCTCTTTCACCACTCCCAAACTATCAGCTCACTCCTCCAACTCTCAGATCACGCTTCTCACACCAGTCTCAAACTCCCAACTCACTGTGATTTCTTACTCAGTCCCATACTCCCAGCCTGTTTCCTCCAGTCCAAAACTCCCAGCTCACTCTGATTTCTCATTTCCAGTCCAATACTCCCAACTCACTCTGATCTTTCACACCAGTCCCAAACTATCAGCTCACTTTCATTTCTCACTCCACTCCCAAACTCCAGCTCACTCTGTCTCACTCCAATCCCAAGCTTCCAGCTCACTCTGATTTCTCCTCCACTCCCAAACTCCACTTCGCTATGATTTCTCACTTCAGTCCAAAGTCTAACTCCTCTATCTCACTCCAGTCCCAAACTGTCAGCTCACTGTCATTTCTCTCTCACTCCCACCTCTGAAGCTCACTCTACTCTCACACGGTCCCAAACTCCCAACTCCCTCTGATTTCTTACTCCAGTACAAACTCCAGCTCACTCTGATTTCTCACTCTAATCCCAAATTCACCTCTCTCTGATTTCTCACTCCATTCCCAAACTCTAGCTCACTCTGATACCTCACAGATCGTAAACTCCTACTCACTCTGATATCTCTTGCAGTCCCAAACTCCCTACTCACTCTGATTTCTGATGCCGTTCCAAACTCCCAGCCACTCAGATTTCTCACTCCAGTCCAAACTCCCAACTCACTCTGATTTCTCACTCCAGTCTCAAACTCCCAGCTCACTCTGATTTCAGAACTGCAGTCCCAAACTCCCAGCTCACAGGATTTCTCACTCCAGCCCCAAACTCCCAGCTCACTTGGACTTTTCACTTCAATCCCAAACTCCCAGGTCACTGAGATTTCTCACTCCAGTCCCAAACTCCCAACTCACTCTTGATATCTCACTCCATTTCCTCACTCCCAGCTCACACTGATATCTCACTCCAGTACCAAACTCCTAGCTCACTCTGATATCTCTCTCCAGTCCCAACCTCCCAGCTCACTCTGATCTTTCACACCAGTTCCAAACTATCAGCTCACTCCACTACCAAACTCTCAGCTCACTTTATCTCACACAGTCCCAAACTCCAACTCACTGTAATTTCTTACTCCAGTCCCAAACTCCCAGCTCACACTGTTTCACTACAGTCCCAAACTCCCAGCTCACTCTGATTTCTCATTGCAGTCCAATACTCCCAACTCAATCTGATCTCTCAAACCAGTCCCAAACTATCACCTCACTCTTATTTCTCCTCCACTCCCAAACTGCCAGCTCTCTATCACTCCAAGTCCCAAGCTCCCAGCTTACTCTCACTTCTCACTCACTCCCAAAACCCCAGTTCACTGTGATTTCTACTTCAGTCCCAAACTCTAGCTCACTCTGTCTCACTCCAGTCCCAAACTATCAGCTTTTCTCATTTCTCTCTCTACTCCCAAACTCTCCAGCTCACTCTGTCTGCACCAGTCCCAAACTCCCCAGCTCACTCTGATTTCTCACTCCAATCCCAAATTCACCTCACTCTGATTTCTCACTCGATTCCCAAACTCCTAGCTCACTCTGATATCTCACACCAGTCCCAAATTCCCAGCTCACACTGTTTCCTCCAGTCCCAAACTATCAGCTCACACTCATTTCTACTCCACTCCCAAACTGCCAGCTCACTCTGCTCTCACTCCAATCACAAGCTTCCAGCTCACTTTGATTTCTCCCACCACTCCCAAACTCCAGTTCTGTGTTCTCACTTCAGTCCCAAACTCCTAGCTCACTCTGTCTCACTCCAGTCCCAAACTATCAGCTCACCCTCATTTCTCTCTCACTCCCCAAACTCCGACTCTCTCTGATTTCTCACTAAACTCCTAGCTCACTCTCATTTCACTCCAATCCCAAACACCCAATTCCTCTGTCTCACTCCAGTCCCACACTCACAGCCCACTCTGATATCTCACAGTCCCAAATTCCCAGCTCACACTGTTTCACTCCAGTCCCAAACTATCAGCTCCACTCATTTCTCCTCCTCCCCAAACTGCCAGCTCACTCTATCTCACTCCAATCATAGCTTCCAGCTCACTTTGATTTCTCCCTCACTCCCAAACTCCCAGTTCACTGTGATTTCTCACTTCAGTCCCAAATTCCCAGCTCACACTGTCTCACTCCAGTCCCAAACTCCCAGCTCACTGATTTCTCACTCCATTCCCAAACTCCCAGTCCATGCTTGATTTCCTCAGTCCAAATTCCCTCACTCTGATTTCTTACTCAGTCCCAAGCTCCCAGCTCACTGATTTCTTACTGCAGTACCAACTCCCAGCTTACTCTAATTTCTTACTACAGTCCCAAACTAGCAGCTCACTCTGATTTCTCACTCCAGTCCCAACTCCCTACTCACCAGATTTCTCCACTAAACTCACAGCTCACTCTGATTTCTCACTATAGTCCCAAACTGTCAGTTCCTCTGTCTCTCAGTCCAGACTCACAGCTCACTAAAATTTCACTCCAGTCCCAAACTCACGCGCACTCTGATTTCTCACTCCACTCTCAAATTCCCAGTTCACTGTGAGTTCTCACTTCAGTCCCAAACTGCAGATCACTCTATCTCACTCCAATCCCAAACTCCCAGCTCACTCTGATTTCTCACTCCAGTCCCAAACTCCCAGTTCACTGTTGATTTCTCACTCCAGTCCCAAACTCCCAGCTCACTTGATTTCATTCCAGTCCCAAACTCCATCTCTCTGTGATTTCTCACTCCATTCCCAAACTCCAGCTCACTCTGATTTTCCACCAGTCCCAAACTATCAGCTGACTCTCATTTCTCTCCACTCCCAAACTCTCAGCTCACTCTACTCTCACACCAGTCCCAAACTCCCAACTCACTATGATTTCTCACTCCAGTGCCAAACTCCCAACTCACTCTCATTAATCACTCACTCCCCAAACTGCAAGCTCTCTCTGTCTCACTCAAATCCCAAACTCCCAGTTCACTCTGATTTCTCACTTCACTCCCAAACCCCAGATCTCTCAGATTTCTCACACCAGTCCCAAACACCTCGCTCACTCTATCTCACTCAGTCCCAAACTTTCAGCTCACTCCATGTCTCTCTCCTCTCCCAAACTCATCTCACTCTATCTCACCAGTCCCAAATTCACAGCTACACTGTCGCTCCAGTCCCAAACTCCCACCTCACACTGATTTCTCACTCCAGTCCCAAACTCCCTACTCACTCTGATATCTCACTCCATTTCCTAACTCTCAGCTCACACTATCTCACTCCAGTCCCAACCTCCCAGCTCACTCAGATCTTTCCACAACTCCAAACTATCAGCTCTCTCACTCCCAAACTCTCACCTCACTTTATCACACCAGTCCCAAACTCCAAACTCACTGTGATTTCTTACTCAGTCCCAAACTCCCAGCTCACACTGTTTCACTGTTCCAAACTCCCAGCTCATTCTGATATCACATTGTTGTCCAATCGCCCAACTCACTCTGATCTTTCACCACTCCCCAAACTATCAGCCCACTCTCATTTCTCACTCCACTCCCAAACTGCCAGCTCACTGTGATTTCTCACTTCAGTCCCAAACTCTAGCTCACTCTATCTCCTCCAGACCCAAACTATCTGCTCACTCTCATTTCTCTCTCACTCCCAAACTCTCAGCTCACTCTACTCACACCAGTCTAAACTCCCAACTCACTCTGATTTGCACTCCTGTACATACTCTAAGCTCCTCTGATTTCTCACTCCAATCCCAAATTCACACCTCACTCTGATTTCTCACTCCATTCCAAACTCTAGCTCACTCTGATATCTCACACAGTCCCAAATTCCCAGCTCACACTGTCTCACTCCAGTCCCAAACTCCCAGCTCACTCTGATTTCTCTCCAGTCCCAAACTCCCAGCTCACTTTGATTTCTCACTCCATTCCGAAACTCCCAGTTCACGCTTGATTTCTCACTCCAGTCCCACATTCCCACCTCACTCTGATTTCTTACTCCAGTCCCAAACTCCCAGCTCACTGATTTCTCACTCCAGTACCAACTCCCAGCTTACTCAAATTTCTTACTAGAGTCCAAAACTCACGGCTTCCTCTGATTTCTCACTCCAGTTCCAAACTCCGTTCACTCTGATATCTCACGCCAGTCCAATACTCCCAACTCAATCTGATCTTTCACCAGTCCCAAACTATCACCTCACTCTTATTTCTCACTCCACTCCCAAACTGCAGCTCACTCTATCTCACTCCAATCCCAAGCTCCCAGCTTACTCTCACTTCTCCTCCACTCCCAAACCCCAGTTCTGTGATTTCTCGCTTCAGTCCCAAACTCCTAAGCTCACTCTGTCTCCTCCAGTCCCAAACTATCAGCTACTATCATTTCTCTCTCTACTCCAAACTCTCAGCTCACTCTGTCCCTTTCAGTCCCAAACTCCCAACTCACTCTGATTTCTTACTCTGGTACATACTCCCAGCTCACTCTGATTTCTCACTCCAATCCCAAATTCACACCTCACTCTGATTTCTCACTCGATTCCCAAACTCCTAGCTCACTCTGATATCTCACACCAGTCCCAAATTCATAGCTCACACTGTCTCACTCCAGTCCCAAACACCCAGCTCACTCTGATTTCTCACTCCAGTCCCAAACTGCCAACTCACTCTTGATATCTCACTCCATTTCCTCACTCCCAGCTCATGATATCTCACTCCAGTCCCAAACTCCTAGCTCACTGTGATATCTCTCTCCAGTCCATACCTCCAGCTCACTCTGATCTTTCCACCAGTTCAAACTATCAGCTCACTCCACTACAAACTCTCAGCTCACTTTATCTCACACCAGTCCCAAACTCCCAACTCACTGTGATTTCTTACTCCAGTCCCAAACTCCCAGCTCACACCGTTTCACTACAGACCCAAACTCCCATCTCACTCTGATTTCTCATTCCAGCCCAATACTCCCAACTCCATCTGATCTTTCACACCAGTCCCAAACTATCAGCTCACTTATTTCTCACTCCACTCCCAAACTGCCAGCTCACTCTATCTCACTCCAATCCCAGCTCCCAGCCTACTCTCAGTTCTCACTCCACTCCCAAACTCCCAGTTCACTGTAATTTCGCTTCAGTCCCAAACTCCTAGCTCACTCTGTCTCCTCCAGTCCCAAACTATCAGCTTACTATCATTTCTCTCCACTCCCAAACTCTCAGCTCCTCTACTGGCACCAGTCCCAAACTCCCAACTCACTCTGATTTCTTACTCACCACACTCCCAGCTCTCCATGATTTCCACTCCAATCCCAAAATCCATCTCACTCTGATTTCTCACTCCATTCCCAAACTCTAGCTCACTCTAATCTTTCACACAGTCCCAAACTATCAGCTCACTCTCATTTCTCACTCCACCCCCAAACTGCAAGCTCACTCTATCTCACTCTAATCCCAAACTCCCAGTTCACTGTGATTTCTCATTTCAGTCCCAAACTCTAGCTCACTCTATCTCACTCCAGTTGCAAACTATCAGCTCCACTCTCTCTCTCTCTCCACTCCCAAACTCTCAGCTCACTCTGTCTCACACCAGTCCCAAACTCCCAACTCACTCTGATTCTCACTCCAGTACAAACTCCCAGCTCGCCTGATTTCTCACCCAGTCAAAACCCAAGCTCACCTGATTCTCTCTCTCACTCCAATCCCAGATTCCCAGCTCACTCTGATTTCTCACCCAGTCCCAAACTCCCAGCTCACTCTGATTTCTCACTCCAGTCCCAAACTGCCATCTCACCTGTCTCACTCCAGTCCCGAACTCCAAGCTCACTCTGATGTCCACTTCAGTCCCAAACTCCCAGCTCACGCCTGGATTTCTCACTCCAGTCCCAAACTAACAGTCTGGCCTGTCTCACCCAGTCACAAACTCACAGCTCACTCAAATTTCTCACCCAGTCCCAAACTCCCAGCTCACTCTGATTCCTCACTCCACTCCCAAACTTCCAGCTCATTCTGTCTCACTCCAGTCCCAAATTCCCATCTCTCTGTGATTTCTTACTCCAGTCCCAAACTCCCAGCTCACTCTGATCTTTCACACCAGTCACACTGTTTCACTCCAGTCCCAAACTCCCAGCTTACTCCGATTTCTCATTCCCGTCAATACTCCTACTCACTCTGATCTTTCCTCCAATCCCAAACTTCCAGCTCACTGTGATTTCTCCTCCACCCCAAACTCCCAGTTGACTCTGATTTCTCACTTTAGTCCCAAACTCCTAGCTCACTCTATCTACTCCAGTTGCAAACTATCGGCTCCTCTCATTTCTCTCTCCACTCCCAAATTCTCAGCTCACTCTATCTCACTATCATCCCAAACTCCCAACTCACTCTGATTTCTTACTCCAGTACAAACTCCCAGCTCACTCTGATTTCTCACTCTAATCCCAAATTCACACCTCACTCTGATTTCTCACTCCATTCCCAAACTCTAGCTCACTCGATATCTCACCTCTCGTAAACTCCCAGCTCACTCCTGATATCCCATGCCATCCCAAACTCCCAACTCACTCTGATTTCTGATGCCTGTTCCAAACTCCCAGCTCACCCAGATTTCTCACTCCAGTCTCAAATTCCCAGTTCCTCTGATTTCTCACTCAGTCCCAAACTCCCAGCTCACTCTGATTTCAGACTGCAGTCCCAAACTCCCAGCTCACAGGATTTCTCACTCCAGCCCCAAACTCCAAGCTCACTTGGCCTTTCTCTCCAATCCCAAACTCCCAGGTCACAGTGATTTCTCACTCCAGTCCCAAACTCCCAACTCACTGTTGATATCTCCTCCATTTCCTCACTCCCAGCTCACACTGATATCTCACTCCAGTCCCAAACCCCTAGCTCACTGTGATATCTCTCCAGTCCCAACCTCCCAGCTCACTCTGATCTTTCACACCAGTTCTAAACTATCAGCTCACTCCACTACCAAACACTCAGCTCACTTTATCTACACCAGTCCCAAACTCCCACCTCACTGTGATTTCTTACTCAGTCCCAAACTCCCAGCTCACACTGTTTCACTACAGTCCCAAACTCCCATCTCACTCTGATTTCTCATTCTAGTCCAATACTCCCAACTCAATCTGATCTTTCACACCAGTCCCAAACTATCAGCTCTCTTATTTCTCACTCCACTCCCAAACTGCCAGCTCACGCTATCTCACTTCAATCCTAAACTCCCAGCTTACTCTCAGTTCTCACTCCACTCCCAAACTCCCAGTTCACTGTGATTTCCTTCAGTCCCAAACTCTAGCTCACTCTGTCTTACTCCAGTCCCAAACTATCAGCTTACTCTTCATTTCTCTCCACTCCCAAACTCTCAGCTCACTCTATCTGCATTCAGTCGCAAATTCCCAACTCACTCTGATTTCTTACCCTGTACATACTCCCAGCTCACTCTGATTTCTCACTCCAATCCCAAATTCACACCTCACTCTGATTTCTCACTCCATTCCCAAACTCCTAGCTCACTCTGATATCTCACACCAGTCCCAAATGTCCAGCTCACACTGTCTCACTCCAGTCCCAAACACCCAGCTCACTCTGATTTCTCCTCCAGTCCCAAATTCCACCTCACTCTGATTTCTTACTCAGTCCCAAACTCACAGCTCACTGATTTCTCACCCATTACCAACTCCCAGCTTACTCTAATTTCTTACTACACTCCAAAACTCCCGGCTCACTCTGATATCTCACACCAGTCATAAACTCCAGCTCACTCTGATTTCTGATGTCCGCTCCAAACTCCCAGCTCACCCAGATGTCTCACTCCAGACCAAAACTCCCAACTCACTCTGATTTATCACTCCAGTCTCAAATTCCCAGCTCACTCTGATTTCTCACTCCAGTCTCATACTCCCAGCTCACTCTGATTTGAGACTGCAGTTCCAAACTCCCAGCTCACAGGAATTTCTCACTCCAGCCCCAAACTCCCAGCTCACTTGGACTTTTCGCTCCAGTCCCAAACACCCAGGTCACTGTGATTTCTCACTCCAGTCCCAAACTCCCAACTCATTCTTGATATCTCACTCCATTTCCTAACTCCCAGTTCACACTGACATCTCACTCCAGTCCCAAACTCCTAGCTCACGGTGATATCTCTCCAGTCCCAACCTCCCAGCTCATTCTGATCTTTCACACCAGTTCCAAACAATCACCTCACTCCACTACCAAACTCTCAGCTCACTTTATCTCACCAGTCCCAAACTCCCAGCTCACACTGTTTCACTACAGTCCCAAACTCCCAGATCACTCTGATTTCTCATTTCCAGTCCAATACTCCCAACTCAATCTGATCTTTCACACGGTTCCAAACTACCAGCTCACTTTCATTTCTCCTCTACTCCCAAACTGCCAGCTCACTCTATCTCACTCCAATCCCAAGCTCCCAGCTCACTCTGAGTGCCTCCTCCCAAACTCCCAATTCACTGTGATTTCTCGCTTCAGTCCCAAACTCCTAGCTCACTCTATCTCACTCCATTCCCAAACTATCAGCTTACTCTCATTTCTCTCTCCACTCCCAAACTCTCAGCTCACTCTATCTCACCAGCCCCAAACTCCCTCTGACTTCTTACTTAGTACATACTCCCAGCTCACTCTGATTTCTCACTCCAATACCAAATTCACATCTCACTCTGATTTCTCACTCCATTCCCAAACTCCTAGCTCTGATATCTCACACCAGTCCCAAATTCCCAGCTCAAACTGTCTCACTCCAGTCCCAAACACCCAGCTCACTCTGATTTCTCACTCCAGTCCCAAACTCCAGCTCACTCTGATTTCAGACTGCAGTCCCAAACTCCCAGCTCACAGAGTTTCTCACTCCAGCCCCAAACTCCCAGCTCACTTGGACTTTTCACTCCAATCCCAAACTCCCAGGTCACTGTGATTTCTCACTCCAGTCCCAAACTCCCAACTCACTCTAATATCTCACTCCATTTCCTAACTCCCAGCTCACACTGATATCTCACTGCATTTCCTAACTCCCAGCTCACACTGATATCTCACTCCAGTCCCAAACTCCCATCTCAATCTGATATCTCATACCAGTCCCAAACTCTCAACTCACTCTGATTTCTCACTCCAGCTCCAACTCCCCACCTCACTCTGATTTCTCACTCTAGTCCCAACTCCTAGATCACTCTATCTCACTCCAGTCCCAAACTCCTAGCTCACTGTGATATCTCTCTCAGTCCCAAACTCTGAGCTCACTCTATCTCACACCAGTCCCAAACTCCCAGCTCACACTGTTTCACTACAGTCCCAAACTCCCAGCTCACTCTGATTTCTTATTCCAGTCCAATACTCCCAACTCACTCTGATCTTTCACACAGTCCCAAACTATCAGCTCACTCTCATTTCTCACTCCACTCCCAAACTGCCAGCTCACTCTATCTCACTCCAATCCCAAGCTCCCACCTCACTCTGATTTCTCACTCCACTCCCAAACTCCCAGTTCACTGTGATTTCTCACTTCAGTCCAAAACTCCTAGCTCACTCTATCTCACTCCAGTCCCAAACTATCAGCTCACTCTCATTTCTCTCACTCCCAACCTCTCAGCTCACTCTATCTCACACCAGTCCCAAACTCCCACCTCACTCTGATTTCTCACTCCAATACCAAATTCACACCACTCTGATTTCTCACTCCTTCCCAAACTCCTAGCTCACTCCTGATATCTCACACCAGTCCCAAATTCCAGCTCACACTGTCTCACTCAGTCCCAAACTCCCAGCTCACTCTGATTTCTCACTCCAGTCCCAAACTCCCAGCTCACTTTGATTTCTCACTCCATTCCGAAACTCCCAGTTCACGCTTGTTTCTCACTCCAGTCCCACATTCCCACCTCACTCTGATTTCTTACTCAGTCCCAAACTCCCAGCTCACTGATTTCTCACTCCAGTACCAACTCCCAGCTTACTCAAATTTCTTACTAGGTCCAAAACTCACAGCTTCCTCTGATTTCTCACTCCAGTTCCAAACTCCGGTTCACTCTGATATCTCCATCCAGTCCAATACTCCCAACTCAATCTGATCTTTCACACCAGTCCCAAACTATCACCTCACTCTTATTTCTCACTCCACTCCCAAACTGCCAGCTCACTCTATCTCACTCAATCCCAAGCTCCCAGCTTACTCTCACTTCTCACTCCACTCCCAAACCCCAGTTCACTGTGATTTCTGCTTCAGTCCCAAACTCCTAGCTCACTCTGTCTCACTCCAGTCCCAAACTATCAGCTTACTATCATTTCTCTCTCTCTCCCAAACTTCAGCTCACTCTGTCTCGCACCAGTCCCAAACTCCCAACTCACTCTGATTTCTACCCAGTACAAACTCCCAGCTCACTCTGATTTCTCACTCTAATCCCAAATTCACACCTCACTCTGATTTCTCACTCCATTCCCAAACTCCTAGCTCACTCTGATATCTCACACCTCTTAAACTCCCAGCTCACTCCTGATATCTCATGCCAGTCCCAAACTCCCAACTCACTCTGATTTCTGATGCCTGTTCCAAACTCCCAGCTCACCCAGATTTCTCACTCCAGTCTCAAATTCCCAGTTCACTCTGATTTCTCACTCCAGTCCCAAACTCCCAGCTCACTCTGATTTCAGACTGCAGTCCCAAACTCCCAGCTCACAGAGTTTCTCACTCCAGCCCCAAACTCCAAGCTCACTTGGCCTTTCTCTCCAATCCCAAACTCCCAGGTCACAGTGATTTCTCACTCAATCCCAAACTCCCAACTCACTGTTGATATCTCCTCCATTTCCTCACTCCCAGCTCACTGATATCTCACTCCAGTCCCAAACTCCTAGCTCACTGTGATATCTCTCTCCAGTCCCAACCTCCCAGCTCACTCTGATCTTTCACACCAGTTCTAAACTATCAGCTCACTCCACTACCAAACACTCAGCTCACTTTATCTCACACCAGTCCCAAACTCCCACCTCACTGTGATTTCTTACTCAGTCCCAAACTCCCAGCTCACACTGTTTCACTACAGTCCCAAACTCCCATCTCACTCTGATTTCTCATTCTAGTCCAATACTCCCAACTCAATCTGATCTTTCCACCAGTCCCAAACTATCAGCTCACTCTATTTCTCCTCCACTCCCAAACTGCCAGCTCACGCTATCTCACTTCAATCCTAAACTCCCAGCTTACTCTCAGTTCTCACTCCACTCCCAAACTCCCAGTTCACTGTGATTTCTCGCTCCAGTCCCAAACTCCTAGCTCACTCTGTCTTACTCCAGTCCCAAACTATCAGCTACTCTTCATTTTCTCTCCACTCCCAAACTCTCAGCTCACTCTCTCTGACCAGTCCTAAATTCCCAACTCACTCTGATTTCTTACCCCTGTACATACTCCAGCTCACTTGATTTCTCACTCCAATCCCAAATTCACACCTCACTCTGATTTCTCACTCCATTCCCAAACTCCTAGCTCACTCTGATATCTCACACCAGTCCCAAATGTCCAGCTCACACTGTCTCACTCCAGTCCCAAACACCCAGCTCACTCTGATTTCTCACTCCAGTCCCAAATTCCCACCTCACTCTGATTTCTTACCAGTCCCAAACTCACAGCTCACTGATTTCTCACTCCTACCAACTCCCAGCTTACTCTAATTTCTTACTACACTCCAAAACTCCCGGCTCACTCTGATATCTCACACCAGTCATAAACTCCAGCTCACTCTGATTTCTGATGTCTGCTCCAAACTCCCAGCTCACCCAGATGTCTCCACTCCAGACCAAACTCCCAACTCACTCTGATTTATCACTCCAGTCTCAAATTCCCAGCTCACTCTGATTTCTCACTCCAGTCTCATACTCCCAGCTCACTCTGATTTGAGACTGCAGTTCCAAACTCCCAGCTCACAGGAATTTCTCACTCCAGCCCCAAACTCCCAGCTCACTTGGACTTTTCGCCTCCAGTCCCAAACACCCAGGTCACTGTGATTTCTCACCCAGTCCCAAACTCCCAACTCATTCTTGATATCTCACCCATTTCCTAACTCCCAGTTCACACTGACATCTCACCCAGTCCCAAACTCCTAGCTCACGGTGATATCTCTCCAGTCCCAACCTCCCAGCTCATTCTGATCTTTCACACCAGTTCCAAACAATCACCCCACTCCACTACCAAACTCTCAGCTCACTTTATCTCACACCAGTCCCAAACTCCCAGCTCACACTGTTTCACTACAGTCCCAAACTCCCAGATCACTCTGATTTCTCATTCCAGTCCAATACTCCCAACTCAATCTGATCTTTCACACGGTTCCAAACTACCAGCTCACTTTCATTTCTCCTCTACTCCCAAACTGCCAGCTCACTCTATCTCACTCCAATCCCAAGCTCCCAGCTCACTCTGAGTTCACTCCACTCCCAAACTCCCAGTTCACTGTGATTTCTCGCCCAGTCCCAAACTCCTAGCACTCTATCTCACCCATTCCCAAACCATCAGCTACTCTCATTTCTCTCTCACTCCCAAACTCTCAGCTCACTCTCATCTCACACCAGCCCCAAACTCCCAACTCACTCTGACTTCTTACTTACGACATACTCCCAGCTCACCTGATTTCCATCAATCCACCAAATTCACATCTCACCTGATTTCTCACCCATTCCAAACTCCCAGCTCACTCTGATATCTCACACCAGTCCCAAATTCCCAGCTCAAACTGTCTCACTCAGTCCCAAACACCCAGCTCACTCTGATTTCTCACTCCAGTCCCAAACTCCCAGCTCACTCTGATTTCAGACTGCAGTCCCAAACTCCCAGCTCACAGAGTTTCTCACTCCAGCCCCAAACTCCCAGCTCACTTGACTTTTCACCCAATCCCAAACTCCCAGGTCACTGTGATTTCTCACCCAGTCCCAAACTCCCAACTCACTCTAATATCTCACTCCATTTCTAACTCCCAGCTCACACTGATATCTCACTGCATTTCCTAACTCCCAGCTCACACTGATATCTCACCCAGTCCCAAACTCCCATCTCAATCTGATATCTCATACCAGTCCCAAACCCTCAACTCACTCTGATTTCTCACCCAGCTCCAGACCCCACCCCACCTGATTTCTCACCTAGTCCCAACTCCTAGATCACTCTATCTCACTCCAGTCCCAAACTCCCAGCTCACTGTGATATCTCTCTCAGTCCCAAACTCTGAGCTCACTCTATCTCACACCAGTCCCAAACTCCCAGCTCACACTGTTTCACTACAGTCCCAAACTCCCAGCTCACTCTGATTTCTTATTCCAGTCCAATACTCCCAACTCACTCTGATCTTTCACACCAGTCCCAAACTATCAGCTCACTCTCATTTCTCACTCCACTCCCAAACTGCCAGCCCACTCTATCTCACCCAATCCCAAGCTCCCACCTCACTCTGATTTCTCACCCACCCCCAAACTCCCAGTTCACTGTGATTTCACTCCAGTCCAAACCCCAGCTCACCCATCTCACCCAGTCCCAAACCATCAGCTCACCTCATTCCTCTCCACTCCCAACCTCCCAGCTCACTCTATCTCACACCAGTCCCAAACTCCCACCTCACCTGATTTCTCACCCAATACCAAATTCACACCTCACCTGATTTCTCACCCTTCCCAAACTCCTAGCTCACTCCTGATATCTCACACCAGTCCCAAATTCCCAGCTCACACTGTCTCACTCCAGTCCCAAACTCCCAGCTCACTCTGATTTCTCACTCCAGTCCCAAACTCCCAGCTCACTTTGATTTCTCACCCATTCCGAAACTCCCAGTTCACGCTTGATTTCTCACCCAGTCCCACATTCCCACCTCACTCTGATTTCTTACTCCAGTCCCAAACTCCCAGCTCACTGATTTCTCACCCAGTACCAACTCCCAGCTTACTCAAATTTCTTACTAGAGTCCAAAACTCACGGCTTCCTCTGATTTCTCACTCCAGTTCCAAACTCCGGTTCACTCTGATATCTCACGCCAGTCCAATACTCCCAACTCAATCTGATCTTTCACCAGTCCCAAACTATCACCCCACTCTTATTTCTCACTCCACTCCCAAACTGCCAGCTCACTCTATCTCACTCCAATCCCAAGCTCCCAGCTCTCTCTCACTTCACCCACTCCAAACCCCAGTTCACTGTGATTTCTCGCCCAGTCCCAAACTCCCAGCTCACTCTGTCTCCACCCAGTCCCAAACTATCAGCTTACTATCATTTCTCTACTCCCCAAACTCTCAGCTCACTCTGTCTCGCACCAGTCCCAAACTCCCAACTCACTCTGATTTCTACTCCAGTACAAACTCCCAGCTCACTCTGATTTCTCACTCTAATCCCAAATTCACACCTCACCCTGATTTCTCACTCCATTCCCAAACTCCCAGCTCACTCTGATATCTCACACCTCTCTCGAAACTCCCAGCCACCTGATATCTCATGCCAGTCCCAAACTCCCAACTCCACTTGATTTCTGATGCCTGTTCCAAACTCCCAGCTCACCCAGATTTCTCCACCCAGTCTCAAATTCCCAGTTCACTCTGATTTCACCCAGTCCCAAACTCCCAGCTCACTCTGATTTCAGACTGCAGTCCCAAACTCCCAGCTCACAGGGATTTCTCACTCCAGCCCCAAACCCAAGCTCACTTGGCCTTTCTCTCCAATCCCAAACTCCCAGGTCACAGTGATTTCTCACCCAGTCCCAAACTCCCAACTCACTGTTGATATCTCACTCCATTTCCTCACTCCCAGCTCACACTGATATCTCACCCAGTCCCAAACTCCTAGCTCACTGTGATATCTCTCCAGTCCCAACCTCCCAGCTCACTCTGATCTTTCACACCAGTTCTAAACCATCAGCTCACTCCCACCACCAAACACTCAGCTCACTTTATCTCACACCAGTCCCAAACTCCCACCTCACTGTGATTTCTTACTCCAGTCCCAAACTCCCAGCTCACACTGTTTCACTACAGTCCCAAACTCCCATCTCACTCTGATTTCTCATTCTAGTCCAATACTCCCAACTCAATCTGATCTTTCACACCAGTCCCAAACTATCAGCTCACTCTTTTCTCACTCCACTCCCAAACTGCCAGCTCACGCTATCTCACTTCAATCCTAAACTCCCAGCTTACTCTCAGTTCTCACTCCACTCCCAAACTCCCAGTTCACTGTGATTTCGCCTCAGTCCCAAACTCCTAGCTCACTCTGTCTTACTCCAGTCCCAAACTATCAGCTTACTCTTCATTTCTCTCTCCACTCCCAAACTCTCAGCTCACTCTATCTCGCACCAGTCCTAAACTCCCAACTCACTCTGATTCCTTACCCCTGTACATACTCCCAGCTCACTTGATTTCTACTCCAATCCCAAATTCACACCTCACTCTGATTTCTCACTCCATTCCCAAACCCTAGCTCACTCTGATATCTCACACCAGTCCCAAATGTCCAGCTCACACTGTCTCACTCCAGTCCCAAACACCCAGCCCACCTGATTTCTCACCCAGTCCCAAATTCCCACCTCACTCTGATTTCTTACTCCAGTCCCAAACTCACAGCCTCACTGATTTCTCACCCATTACCAACCCCAGCTTACTCTAATTTCTTACTACACTCCAAAACTCCCGGCTCACTCTGATATCTCACACCAGTCATAAACTCCAGCTCACTCTGATTTCTGATGCCCGCTCCAAACTCCCAGCTCACCCAGATGTCTCACTCCAGACCAAACTCCAACTCACCTGATTTATCACTCCAGTCTCAAATTCCCAGCTCACCTGATTTCTCACTCCAGTCTCATACTCCCAGCTCACTCTGATTTGAGACTGCAGTTCCAAACTCCCAGCTCACAGGAATTTCTCACTCCAGCCCCAAACTCCCAGCTCACTTGGACTTTTCGCCTCCAATCCCAAACACCCAGGTCACTGTGATTTCTCACTCCAGTCCCAAACTCCCAACTCACTCTTGATATCTCACCCATTTCCTAACTCCCAGTTCACACTGACATCTCACCCAGTCCCAACCCTAGCTCACGGTGATATCTCTCCAGTCCCAACCTCCCAGCTCATTCTGATCTTTCACACCAGTTCCAAACAATCACCCCACTCCACTCACCAAACTCTCAGCTCACTTTATCTCACACCAGTCCCAAACTCCCAGCTCACACTGTTTCACTACAGTCCCAAACTCCCAGATCACTCTGATTTCTCATTCCAGTCCAATACTCCCAACTCAATCTGATCTTTCACACGGTTCCAAACTACCAGCTCACTTTCATTTCTCACTCTACTCCCAAACTGCCAGCTCACTCTATCTCACTCCAATCCCAAGCTCCCAGCTCACTCTGAGTTCGCACTCCACTCCCAAACTCCCAGTTCACTGTGATTTCGCTTCAGTCCCAAAACTCCTAGCTCACTCTATCTCACTCCATTCCCAAACTATCAGCTTACTCTCATTTCTCTCTCCACTCCCAAACTCTCAGCTCACTCTATCTCACACCAGCCCCAAACTCCCAACTCACTCTGACTTCTTACTTACGTGACATACTCCCAGCTCACTCTGATTTCTCACCCAATACCTCACATCTCACTCTGATTTCTCACCCATTCCCAAACTCCTAGCTCACCTGATATCTCACACCAGTCCCAAATTCCCAGCTCAAACTGTCTCACTCCAGTCCCAAACACCCAGCTCACTCTGATTTCTCACTCCAGTCCCAAACTCCCAGCTCACTCTGATTTCAGACTGCAGTCCCAAACTCCCAGCTCACAGGATTTCTCACCCAGCCCCAAACTCCCAGCTCACTTGGACTTTTCACTCCAATCCCAAACTCCCAGGTCACTGTGATTTCTCACTCCAGTCCCAAACTCCCAACTCACTCTAATATCTCACTCCATTTCCTAACTCCCAGCTCACACTGATATCTCACTGCATTTCCTAACTCCCAGCTCACACTGATATCTCACCCAGTCCCAAACTCCCATCTCAATCTGATATCTCATACCAGTCCCAAACTCTCAACTCACTCTGATTTCTCACCCAGCTCCAGACTCCCACCCCACCTGATTTCTCACTAGTCCCAACTCCTAGATCACTCCATCTCACCCAGTCCCAAACTCCCAGCTCACTGTGATATCTCTCCAGTCCCAAACTCTGAGCTCACTCTATCTCACACCAGTCCCAAACTCCCAGCTCACACTGTTTCACCACAGTCCCAAACTCCCAGCTCACTCTGATTTCTTATTCCAGTCCAATACTCCCAACTCACTCTGATCTTTCACACCAGTCCCAAACCATCAGCTCACTCTCATTTCTCACTCCACTCCCAAACTGCCAGCTCCACTCTATCTCACCCAATCCCAAGCTCCCACCCCACCCTGATTTCTCACCCACTCCCAAACTCCCAGTTCACTGTGATTTCTCACCCAGTCCAAAACCCAGCTCCACCTATCCCACCCAGTCCCAAACCATCAGCCCACCTCATTTCTCTCCACTCCCAACCTCCCAGCTCACTCTATCCTCACACCAGTCCCAAACTCCCACCTCACTCTGATTTCTCACCCAATACCAAATTCACACCCACCTGATTTCTCACCCTTCCCAAACTCCTAGCTCACTCCTGATATCTCACACCAGTCCCAAATTCCAGCTCACACTGTCTCACTCCAGTCCCAAACTCCCAGCTCACTCTGATTTCTCACTCCAGTCCCAAACTCCCAGCTCACTTTGATTTCTCACCCATCTCAAACTCCCAGTTCACCTTGATTTCTCACCCAGTCCCACATTCCCACCTCACTCTGATTTCTTACTCCAGTCCCAAACTCCCAGCTCACTGATTTCTCCACCCAGTACCAACTCCCAGCTTACTCCAATTTCTTACTAGAGTCCAAAACTCACGGCTTCCTCTGATTTCCTCACTCCAGTTCCAAACTCCGTTCACTCTGATATCTCACGCCAGTCCACATACTCCCAACTCAATCTGATCTTTCACACCAGTCCCAAACTATCACCTCACTCTTATTTCTCACTCCACTCCAAACTGCCAGCTCACTCTATCTCACTCAATCCCAAGCTCAGCTTACTCTCACTTCTCCACTCCTCCCAAACCCCAGTTCACTGTGATTTCTCTCCAGTCCCAAACCCCAGCTCACTCTGTCCCACCCAGTCCCAAACCATCAGCTTACTATCATTCTCTCTACTCCCCAAACTTCAGCTCACTCTGTCTCTGCACCAGTCCCAAACTCCCAACTCACTCTGATTTCTACTCTGTACATACTCCCAGCTCACTCTGATTTCTCCCTCCAATCCTCAAATTCACATCTCACTCTGATTTCTCACTCGATTCCCAAACTCCTAGCTCACTCTGATATCTCACACCAGTCCCAAATTCATAGCTCACACTGTCTCACCCAGTCCCAAACACCCAGCTCACTCTGATTTCTCACTCCAGTCCCAAACTGCCAACTCACTCTTGATATCCACCCATTTCCTCACTCCCAGCTCACACCTGATATCTCACCCAGTCCCAAACTCCAGCTCACTGTGATATCTCTCTCCAGTCCATACCTCCCAGCTCACTCTGATCTTCACACCAGTTCCAAACCATCAGCCCACTCCACTACCAAACCTCAGCCCACTTTATCTCACACCAGTCCAGAACTCCCAACTCACTGTGATTTCTTACTCCAGTCCCAAACTCCCAGCTCACACCGCTTCACCACAGACCCAAACTCCCATCTCACCCTGATTTCTCATTCCAGCCCAATACTCCCAACTCCATCTGATCTTCACACCAGTCCCAAACTATCAGCTCACTTATTTCTCACTCCACTCCCAAACTGCCAGCTCACTCCTATCTCACCCAATCCCAAGCTCCCAGCCTACTCCCAGTTCTCACTCCACTCCCAAACTCCCAGTTCACTGTAATTTCGCTTCAGTCCCAAACTCCTAGCTCACTCTGTCTAACTCCAGTCCCAAACTATCAGCTTACTATCATTTTCTCTCCACTCCCAGACTCTCAGCTCACTCTATTTCGCACCAGTCCCAAACTCCCAACTCACTCTGATTTCTTACTCCCAGCATACTCCAGCTCACTCTGATTTCTCACCCAATCCCAAAATCACATCTCACCTGATTTCTCACCCATTCCCAAACTCCTAGCTCACTCTAATCTTTCACACAGTCCCAAACCATCAGCTCACCTCATTTCTCACTCCACCCCAAACCGCAAGCTCACTCTATCTCACTCTAACCTGTAAACCCCAGTTCACTGTGATTTCTCATTTCAGTCCCAAACTCCTAGCTCACTCTATCTCACCCAGTTGCAAACCATCAGCTCACTCTCATCCTCTCTCTCCACTCCCAAACTCCTCAGCTCACTCTGTCTCACACCAGTCCCAAACTCCCAACTCACTCTGATTTCTCACTCCAGTACAAACTCCAGCTCGCTCTGATTTCTCACTCCAGTACAAACTCAAGCTCACTCTGATTCTCACTCCAATCCCAGATTCCCAGCTCACTCTGATTTCTCCCGGTCCCAAACTCCCAGCTCACTCTGATATCTCACTCCAGTCCCAAACTCCTGCCTCACTGTGATATCTCTCTCAGTCCCAACCTCCCAGCTCCTCAGATCTTTCACACCAGTGCCAAACTATCAGCTCACTCCTCCCAAACTCCAAAGCTCACGGATCTCACACAGTCCCAAACTCCCAACTCACTGTGATTTCTTACTCCAGTCCCAAACTCCCAGCTCACACTGTTTCACTCCAGTCCCAAACTCCCAGCTCACTTGATTTCTCACTCCATTCCCAAACTCCTAGCTCACTCTGATATCTCACACCAGTCCCAAATGTCCAGCTCACACTGTCTCCACTCCAGTCCCAAACACCCAGCTCACTCTGATTTCTCACCCAGTCCCAAATTCCCACCTCACTCTGATTTCTTACTCCAGTCCCAAACTCACAGCTCACTGATTCTCACCCATTACCAACCCCCAGCTTACTCTAATTTCTTACTACACTCCAAAACTCCCGGCTCACTCTGATATCTCACACCAGTCATAAACTCCAGCTCACTCTGATTTCTGATGCCTGCTCCAAACTCCCAGCTCACCCAGATTTCTCACTCCAGTCCAAACTCCCAACTCCACTCTGATTTCTCACTCCAGTCTCAAATTCCCAGCTCACTCTGATTTCTCACTCCAGTCTCAAACTCCCAGCTCACTTGATTTCAGACTGCAGTCCCAAACTCCCAGCTCACACAGATTTCTCACTACAGCCCCAAACTCCCAGCTCACTTGACTTTCTCCCAATCCCAAACTCCCAGGTCACTGTGATTTCTCACCCAGTCCCAAACTCCCAACTCACTCTTGATATCTCACCCATTTCCTAACTCCCAGTTCACACTGACATCTCACTCCAGTTCCAAACACCTAGCTCACTGTGATATCTCTCTCCAGTCCCAACCTCCCAGCTCACTCTGATCTTTCACACCAGTTCCAAACTATCACCTCACTCCACTACCAAACTCTCAGCTCACTTTGTCTCATACCAGTCCCAAACTCCCAGCTCACACTGTTTCGCTACAGTCCCAAACTCCCAGATCACTCTGATTTCTCATTCCAGTCCAATACTCCCAACTCAATCTGATCTTTCAAACCAGTTCCAAACTATCAGCTCACTTTCATTTCTCACTCCATCCCAAACTGCCAGCTCACTCTATCTCACCCAATCCCATGCTCCCAGCTCACTCTGAGTTCTCACTCCACTCCCAAACTCCCAGTTCACTGTGATTTCTGCTCAGTCCCAAACTCCCAGCTCACTCTATCTCACCCATTCCCAAACCATCAGCCACTCTCATTTCTCTCTCCACCCCAAACCCTCAGCTCACTCTATCTCACACCAGTCCCAAACTCCCAACTCACTCTGACTTCTTACTTACGTAATACTCCCAGCTCACTCTGATTTCTCACTCCAATACCAAATTCACACCTCACTTGATTTCTCACCCATTCCAAACTCCTAGCTCACTCTGATATCTCAAACCAGTCCCAAATTCAAAGCTCAAACTGTCTCACTCCAGTCCCTAACACCCAGCTCACTCTGATTTCTCACTCCAGTCCCAAACTCCCAGCTCACTCTGATTCCAGACTGCAGTCCCAAACTCCCAGCTCACAGAGATTTCCCACCCAGCCCCAAACTCCCAGCTCACTTGGACTTTCACCCAATCCCAAACTCCCAGGTCACTGTGATTTCTCACTCCAGTCCCAAACTCCCAACTCCACCTAATATCTCACCCATTTCCTAACTCCCAGCTCCACACTGATATCTCACCCAGTCCCAAACTCCCATCCTCAATCTGATATCTCATCCAGTCCCAAACTCTCAACTCACTCTGATTTCTCACTCCAGCTCCAGACTCCCACCTCACTCTGATTTCTCACTCTAGTCCCAAACTCCCAGCTCACTCTATCTCACTCCAGTCCCAAACTCCTAGCTCACTGTGATATCTCTCTCAGTCCCAAACTCTGAGCTCACTCTATCTCACACCAGTCCCAAACTCCCAGCTCACACTGTTTCACTACAGTCCCAAACTCCCAGCTCACTCTGATTTCTTATTCCAGTCCAATACTCCCAACTCACTCTTATATTTCACACCAGTCCCAAACCATCAGCTCCACTCGCATTTCTCACCCACTCCCAAACTGCCAGCTCACTCTCATCTCACTCCAATCCCAAGCTCCCACCTCACTCTGATTTCTCACTCCATCCCAAACTCCCAGTTCACTGTGATTTCTCACTCAGTCCAAAACTCCAGCTCACTCTATCTCACTCCAGTCCCAAACCATCAGCTCACTCTCATTTCTCTCCACTCCCAACCTCTCAGCTCACTCTACTCTCACACCAGTCCCAAACTCCAACTCACTCTGATTCTCGCTCCTGTACAAACTCCCACCTCACTCTGATTTCTCACTCCAATACCAAATTCACCTCACTCTGATTTCTCACTCCTTCCCAAACTCTAGCTCACTCTGATATCTCACACCAGTTCCAAATTCCCAGCTCACACTGTCTCACTCCAGTCCCAAACTCCCAGCTCACTCTGATTTCTCACTCCAGTCCCAAACTCCCAGCTCACTTTGATTTCTCACCCATTCAAACTCCCAATTCACGCTTGATTTCTCACCCAGTCCCAAATTCCCACCTCACTCTGATTTCTTACTCCAGTCCCAAACTCCAGCTCACTGATTTCTCACTCCAGTACCAACTCCCAGCTTACTCTTAATTTCTTACTGCAGTCCAAAACTCCAGCTCACTCTGATTTCTCACTCTACTTCCAAACTCCTGTTCCTCTGATATCTCAGTGCAGTCTCAAACTCCCAGCTCATTCTGATATCTCACTCCAGTCCCAAACTGCCATCTCACTCTGTCTCACTCCAGTCCTGAACTCCAAGCTCACTCTGATGTCTCACCAGTCCCAAACACCCAGCTCACTCTGATTTCTCACCCAGTCCCAAACTCCAGACTCCACCTGATTCTCATTAAACTCCCAGCTCCACTTGATTTCTCACCCAGTCCCAAACTCCCAGTTCACTCTTGATTTCTCACTCCACTCCCAAACTCCTAGCTCACTCTAATCTTTCACCAGTCCCAAACTATCAGCTCACTCTCATTTCTCACTCCACTCCCAAACTGCAGTTCACTCTATCTCACTCTAATCCCAAACTCCCAGTTCACTGTCATTTCTCATTTCAGTCCCAAACTCCTAAGCCTCACTCTGATTCTCACTCCAGTCCCAAACTCCCAGCTCACTCTCATTTCTCACTCAGTCCCAAACTCCCATCTCTCTGATTTCTCACACCAGTCCCAAACTCCCAGCTCACTCTATCTCATGCCAGTCCTGAATTCCCAACTCACTCTGATTTCTGAGGCCAATTCCAGACTCCCAGCTCACCCAGATTTCTCATTCCAATCCCAAACTCCCAGCTCACTCTGATTTCTCACTCTAATCCCAAATTCACACTCTCTCTGATTTCTCACTCCATTCTCAAACTCCTAGCTCACTCTGATATCTCACACCAGTCCCAAACTCCCAGCTCACTTGATTTCTGTGCCAGTTCCAAACTCCCAGCTCACCCAGATTTCTCACTCCAGTCCCAAACTCCCAGCTCACTCTGATGTCTTAGCCAGTCCAAAACTCCCAACTCACTCTGATTTCTCACTCCAGTCTCAAATTCCCAGCTCACAGATTTCTACTCCAGTCCCAAACTCCCAGCTCACGCTGATTTCAGACTGCAGCCCCAAACTCCAGCTCACAGGAATTTCTCACTCCAGCCCCAAACTCCCAGCTCACTTGGACTTTTCACTCCAATCCCAAACTCCCAGGTCACTGTGATATCTCACTCCACTTCCTAACTCCCAGCTCACACTGATATCTCACTCCAGTCCAAACCTCCGCTCCACTCTGATATTTCACTCCAGTCCCAAACTCCTAGCTCACTGTGATATCTCTCTCCAGTCACAACCTCCCAGCTCACTCTGATCTTTCACACCAATTCCAAACTATCAGCTCTCTCCACCCCAAACTCTCAGCTCACTCTATCTCACACAGTCCCAAACTCCCAACTCACTGTGATTTCTTACTCAGTCCCAAACTCCCAGCCCATACTGTATCACTCCAGTCCCAAATCCGAGCTCACTCTGAATTCTCATTCCAGTCCAATACTCCCAACTCACTCTGATCTTTCACACTAGTCCAAAACTCATCAGCTCACTCTCATTTCTCACCCACTCCCAACCAGCTCACTCTGTCTCACCAATCCCAAACTCCCAGCTCACTCTGATTCCTCACTCCACTCCCAAACTCCCAGTTCCTCTGATTTCTCACTTCAATCCCAAATTCCTAGCTCTTCTATCTCACTCCAGTCCCAAACTATCATCTCACTCTCATTTCTCTTCCAGTCCCATACTCTCAGCTCACTCTCTCACACCAGTCCCAAACTCCAACTCATTCTGATTTCTTACTCAGTACAAAATCCCAGCTCACTCTTTCTCACTGCAATCCCAAATTCACTTCACTCTGATTTCTCACTCCATTCCCAAACTCCTACCCACTCTGATATCTCACACCAGGCATAAACTCTCAGCTCACTCTGATATCTCACGCAGTCCCAAACTCCCTACTCACTCTGACTTCTGTTGCCAGTTCCAAACTCCCAGCTCACCCAGATTCTCACTCCAGTTCCAAACTCCTAGCTCACTCTGATGTCTTCGCCAGTCCAAAACTCCCAACTCACTCTGATTTCTCACTCCAGTCTCAAATTCCAGCTCACTCTGATTTCTCCTCAGTCTCAAATTCCCAGCTCACTCTGATTTCCCACTCCAGCCTCAAACTCCCAGCTCACTCCAATTTCAGACTTCAGTCCCAAACTCCCAGCTCATAGGAATTTCTCAGTCCAGCCCCAAACTCCAGCTCACTTGGACTTTCACTCCAATCCCAAACTCCCAGGTCACTGTGATTTCTCACTCCAGTCCCAAACTCCCAACTCACTCTGATATCTCACTCCACTTCCTAACTCCCAGGCAACACTGATATCTCACTCCAGTCCAAACCTCCCGCTCACTCTGATATTTCACTCCAGTCCCAAACTCCATCTCAATCTGATATCCTTACACGTCCCAAACTCTCAACTCACGCTGATTTCTCACTCCAGATCCAGACCCACCTCACTCTGATTTCTCACCCAGTCCAATATTCCCAACTCAATCTGATCTTTCACACCAGTTCCAAACTATCAGCTCACTTTCATTTCTCACTCTACTCCCAAACTGCCAGCTCACTCTATCTCATTCCAATCCAAGCTCCCAGCTCACTCTGAGTTCCCACCCATCCCAAACTCCCAGTTCACTGTGATTTCGCTCAGTCCCAAACTCCAGCTCACTCTATCTCACCATTCCCAAACTATCAGCTTACTCTCATTTCTCTCACTCCCAAACTCTCAGCTCACTCTGCTCCACCAGCCCCAAACTCCAACTCACTCTGACTTCTTACTTATGTACATACTCCCAGCTCACTTACTCTCACTCACTCCAATACCACACCTCACTCTGATTTCTCACTCCATTCCCAAACTCTAGCTCACTCTGATATCTCACACAGTCCCAAATTCCCAGCTCAAACTGTCTCACTCCAGTCCCAAACACCCAGCTCACTCTGATTTCTCACTCCAGTCCCAAACTCCCAGCTCACTCTGATTTCAGACTGCAGTCCCAAACTCCCAGCTCACAGAGATTTCCCTCCAGCCCCAAACTCCCAGCTCACTTGGACTTTTCACTCAATCCCAAACTCCCAGTTCACTGTGATTTCTCACTCCAGACCCAAACTCCCAACTCACTCCTAATATCTCACTCCATTTCTAACTCCCAGCTCACACTGATATCTCACTCCATTTCCTAACTCCCAGCTCACACTGATATCTCACTCCAGTCCCAAACTCCATCTCAATCTGATATCATACCAGTCCCAAACTCTCAACTCACTCTGATTTCTCACTCCAGTTCCAGACTCCCACCTCACTCTGATTTCTCACTCTAGTCCCAAACTCCCAGCTCACTCTATCTCACTCCAGTCCCAAACTCCTAGCTCACTGTGATATCTCTCTCAGTCCCAAACTCTGAGCCCACTCTATCTCACACCAGTCCCAAACTCCCAGCTCACACTGTTTCACTACAGTCCCAAACTCCCAGCTCACTCTGATTTCTTATTCCAGTCCAATACTCCCAACTCACTCTTATATTTCACACCAGTCCCAAACTATCAGCTCACTCTCATTTCTCACTCCACTCCCAAACTGCCAGCTCACTCTATCTCACCCAATCCCAAGCTCCACCTCACTCTGATTTCTCACTCCACTCCCAAACTCCCAGTTCACTGTGATTTCTCACTTCAGTCCAAAACTCCTAGCTCACTCTATCTCACCCAGTCTCAAACTATCAGCTCACTCTCATTTCTCTCCACTCCCAACCTCTCAGCTCACTCTATCTCACACCAGTCCCAAACTCCCAACTCACTCTGATATTCGCTCCTGTACAAACTCCCACCTCACTCTGATTTCTCACTCCAATCCAAATTCACACCTCACTCTGATTTCTCACTCCTTCCCAAACTCCTAGCTCTCACTCTGATGTCTCACACCAGTCCCAAATTCCCAGCTCACACTGTCTCCACCCAGTCACAAACTCCCAGCTCACTTTGATTTCTCCACCCATTCCAAACTCCCAGTTCACTTGATTTCACTCCAGTCCCAAATTCCCACCTCACCTGATTTCTTACTCCAGTCCCAAACTCCCAGCTCACTGATTTCTCACTCCAGTACCAACTCCAGCTTACTCTTAATTTCTTACTACAGTCCAAAACTCCGTCTCACTCTGATTTCTCACTCTACTCCAAACTCCTGTTCACTCTGATATCTCAGGCCAGTCTCAAACTCCCAGCTCATTCTGATATCTCACTCCAGTCCCAAACTGCCATCTCACTCTGTCTCACTCCAGTCCTGAACTCCAAGCTCACTCTGATGTCTCACTTCAGTCCCAAACACCAGCTCACTCTGATTTCTCACTCCAGTCCCAAACTCCGACTCACTCTGATTTCTCATTAAACTCCCAGCTCACTCTGATTTCTCACCCAATCCCAAACTCCCAGTTCACTCTTGATTTCTCACTCCACTCCCAAACTCTAGCTCACTCTAATCTTTCACACCAGTCCCAAACTATCAGCTCACTCTCATTTCTCACTCCACTCCCAAACTGCAAGTTCACTCTTTCTCACTCTAATCCCAAACTCCCAGTTCACTGTCATTTCTCATTTCAGTCCCAAACTCCTAGCTCACTCTATCTCACTCCAGTCCCATACTATCAGCTCACTCTCATCTCTCTCTCCACTCCCAAACTCTCAGCTCACTCTGTCTCACACCAGTCCCAAACTCCCAACACACTCTGATATCTCACACCAGTCCCAAACTCCAGCTCACTCTATCACTTGCCAGTCCTGATTCCCAACTCACTCTGATTTCTGACGCCAATTCCAGACTCCCAGCTCACCCAGATTTCTCATTCCAATCCCAAACTCCCAGCTCACTCTGATTTCTCACTCTAATCCCAAATTCACACCTCTCTGATTTCTCACCCATTCTCAAACTCCTAGCTCACTCTGATATCTCACACCAGTCCCAAACTCCCAGCTCCTCTGATTTCTGATGCCAGTTCCAAACTCCCAGCTCACCCAGATTTCTCACTCCAGTCCCAAACTCCCAGCTCACTCTGATGTCTTAAGCCAGTCCAAAACTCCCAACTCACTCTGATTTCTCATTCCAGTCTCAAATTCCCAGCTCACAGATTTCTCACTCCAGTCCCAAACTCCCAGCTCACTCTGATTTCAGACTGCAGTCCCAAACTCCCAGCTCACAGGAATTTCTCACTCCAGCCCCAAACTCCCAGCTCACTTGGACTTTTCACTCCAATCCCAAACTCCCAGGTCACTGTGATTTCTCACTCCAGTCCCAAACTCCCAACTCACTCTGATATCTCACTCCACTTCCTAACTCCAGCTCACACTGATATCTCACTCCAGTCCAAACCTCCTGCTCACTCTGATATTTCACTCCAGTCCCAAACTCCTAGCTCACTGTGATATCGCTCTCTCCAGTCCCAACCTCCCAGCTCTTCTGATCTTTCACACCAATTCCAAACTATCAGCTCTCTCCACTCCCAAACTCTCAACTCACTCTATCTCACACCAGTCCCAAACTCCCAACTCACTGTGATTTCTTACTCCAGTCCCAAACTCCCAACTCATACTGTTTCACTCCAGTCCCAAAATCCGAGCTCACTCTATTCTCATTTCCAGTCCAATACTCCCAACTCACTCTGATCTTTCACACTAGTCCAAAACTATCAGCTCACTCCACTCCCAACCAGCTCACTCTGTCTCACTCCAATCCCAAACTCCCAGCACACTCTGATTCCTCACTCCACTCCCAAACTCCCAGTTCACTCTGATTTCTCACTTCAATCCCAAATTCTAGCTCTCTCGCACTCCAGTCCCAAACTATCAAGCTCACTCTCTATTTCTTTCCAGTCCCATACTCTCCAGCTCACTCTCTTTTCACACCAGTCCCAAACTCCCAACTCATTCTGGTTTCTTACTCCAGTACAAAATCCCAGCTCACTCTTTTCTCACTGCAATCCCAAATTCACACTTCCACTCTGATTTCTCACTCCAGTCTCAAACTCCCAGCTCACTCCGATTTCAAACTGCAGACCCAAACTCCCAGCTCATAGGAATTTCTCAGTCCAGCCCCAAACTCCCAGCTCACTTGTACTTTTCACTCCAATCCCAAACTCCCAGGTCACTGTGATTTCTCACTCCAGTCCCAATACTCCCAACTCACTCTGATATCTCACTCCACTTCCTAACTCCCAGCCCACACTGATATCTCACTCCAGTCCAAACCTCCTGCTCACCTCTGATGTTTCCACCAGTCCCAAACTCCCATCTCAATCTGATATCTCAAACCAGTCTCAAACTCTCAACTCATGCTGATTTCTCACTCCAGATCCAGACTCCCACCTCACTCTGATTTCTCACTCCAGTCCCAGATTCCCAGCTCACTCTGATTTCTCACTCCAGTCCCAAGCTCCCAGCTCACTCTGATATCTCACTCTAGTCCCAACCTCCCAGCTCACTCTGCTCTTTCTCACCACTCCCAAACTATCAGCTCACTCCACTCCCAAACTCCTCAGATCACGCTTATCTCACACCAGTCCCAAACTCCCAACTCACAGTGATTTCTTACTCCAGTCCCAAACTCCCAGCTCACACTGTTTCACTCCAGTCCAAAACTCCCAGCTCACTCTGATTTCTCATTCCAGTCCATACTCCCAACTCACTCTGATCTTTCACACAGTCCCAAACTATCAGCTCACTTTCATTTCTCACTCCACTCCCAAACTGCCAGCTCACTCTGTCTCACTCAATCCCAAGCTTCCAGCTCACTCTGATTTCTCACTCCACTCCCAAACTCCCAGTTCATTGTGATTCTCACTTCAGTCCCAAACTCTAGCTCACTCTATCTCACTCCAGTCCCAAACTATCAGCTCACTGTCATTTCTCTCTCTCCTCCCAAACTCTGAGCTCACTCTATCTCACACGGTCCCAAACTCCCAACTCTCTGATTTCTTACTCTAGTACAAACTCCCAGATCCTCTGATTTCTCACTCTAATCCCAAATTCACCTCTCTCTGATTTCTCCTCCATTCCCAAACTCTAGCTCACTCTGATATCTCCGCCAGTCCCAAACTCCCAACTCCTCTGATTTCTGATGCAGTTCCAAACTCCCAGCTCACCCATATTTCTCACTCAGTCCCAAACTCCCAGCTCACTCTGATGTCTTAAGCTAGTCCAAAACTCCCAACTCACTCTGATTTCTCACTGCAGTCTCAAATTCCCAGCTCACTCTGATTTCTCACAGTCACAAACTCCCAGCTCACTCTTATATCTCACTCCATTTCCTAACTCCAGCTCACACTGATATCTCACTCCATTTCCTAACTCCCAGCTCACACTGATATCTCACTCCAGTCCCAAACTCCTATCTCAATCTGATATCTCATACCAGTCCCAAACTCTCAACTCACTCTGATTTCTCAATCCAGCTCCACACTCCCACCTACTCTGATTTCTCACTCTAGTCCCAAACTCCCAGCTCACTCTATCTCACTCCAGTCCCAAACTCCTAGATCACTGTGATATCTCTCTCAGTCCCAAATTCTGAGCTCACTCTATCTCACACCAGTCCCAAACTCCCAGCTCACACTGTTTCACTACAGTCCCAAACTCCCAGCTCACTCTGATTTCTCATTCCAGTTTCAATACTCCCAACTCACTCTGATCTTTCACACAGTCCCAAACTATCAGCTCACTCTCATTTCTCTCTCCACTCCAAACTGCCAGCTCACTTTATCTGTCTCCAATCCCAAGCTCCCACCTCACTCTGATTTCTCATTCCACCCCAAACTCCCAGTTCACTGTGATTTCTCACTTCAGTCCAAAACTCCTAGCTCACTCTATCTCACTCCAGTCCCAAACTATCAGCTCACTCTCATTTCTCTCTCCACTCCCAACCTCTCAGCTCACTCTATCTCACACCAGTCCCAAACTCCCAACTCCACTCTGATTTCTCGCTCCTGCACAAACTCCCACCTCACCTGATTTCTCACTCCAATACCAATTCCACCTCACCTGATTTCTCATGCCTTCCCAAACTCCTAGCTCACTCTGATATCTCACACAGTCCCAAATTCCCAGCTCACACTGTCTCACTCCAGTCCCAAACTCCCAGCTCACTCTGATTTCTCACTTCAGTCCCAAACTCCCAGCTCACTTGATTTCTCACCCATTCAAACTCCCAATTCACGCTTGATTTCTCACTCCAGTCCCAAATTCCCACCTCACTCTGATTTCTTACTCCAGTCCCAAACTCCCAGCTCACTGATTTCTCACTGCAGTACCAACTCCCAGCTTACTCTTAATTTCTACTGCAGTCCAAAACTCCAGCTCACTCTGATTTCTCATCTACTTCAAACTCCTGTTCACTCTGATATCTCATGCCAGTCTCAAACTCCCAGCTCACTCTGATATCTCACTCCAGTCCCAAACTGCCATCTCACTCTGTCTCCACCCAGTCCCGAACTCCAGCTCACCTGATGTCTCACTTCAGTCCCAAACACCCAGCTCACTCTGATTTCTCACTCCAGTCCCAAACTCCAGCTCACTCTGATTTCTCACTCCAGTCCCAAACTCCAGTCACTCGATTTCTCACTCCAGTCCCAAACTCACAGCTCACTCATTTCTCACTCCAGTCCCAAACTCACAGCTCACTCTGATTCCTCACTCCAGTCCCAAACTCCAGCTCACTCTATCTCACTCACTCACAAACTGCCAGGTCACTCTGATTTCTCACTCCAATCCCAAACTCCCAGTTCACTCTTGATTTCTCACCCAGTCCCAAACTCCCAGCTCACCTGATTTCACCCAGTCCTAAACCCACATCTCTCTGATTTCTCACCCACTCCCAAACTCCTAGCTCACCCTATCTCACTCCAGTCCCATTCTATCAGCTCACTCTCATCTCTATCTCTCCACTCCCAAACTCCTCAGCTCACTCTGTCTCACACCAGTCCCAAACTCCCAACTCACTCTGATATCTCACACTAGTCCCAAACTCCCAGCTCACTCTGATATCTCACGCCAGTCCCAATTCCCAACTCACTCTGATTTCTGACGCCATTCCAGACTCCCAGCTCACCCAGATTTCTCATTCCAATCCCAAACTCCCAGCTCACTCTGATTTCTCACTCTAATCCCAAATTCACACCTCTCTGATTTCTCACTCCATTCCCAAACTCCTAGCTCACTCTGATATCTCACACAGTCCCAAACTCCCAGCTCACTCTGATTTCTGATGCCAGTTCCAAACTCCCAGCTCACCCAGATGTCTCACTCCAGTCCCAAACTCCCAGCTCACTCTGATGTCTTAGCTAGTCCAAAACTCCCAACTCACTCTGATTTCTCACTCCAGTCTCAAATTCCCAGCTCACTCAGATTTCTCACTCCAGTCCCAAACTCCCAGCTCACTCTGATTTCAGACTGCAGTCCCAAACTCCCAGCTCACAGGAATTTCTCACTCCAGCCCCAAACTCCCAGCTCACTTGGACTTTTCACTCCAATCCCAAACTCCCAGGTCACTGTGATTTCTCACTTCAGTCCCAAACTCCCAACTCCACTCTGATATCTCACTCCACTTCCTAACTCCCAGCTCACACTGATATCTCACTCCAGTCCAAACCTCCGCTCCACACTGATATTTCCTCCAGTCCCAAATTCCTAGCTCACTGTGATATCTCTCTCAGTCCCAACCTCCCAGCTCACTCTGATCTTTCACACCAATTCCAAACTATCAGCCTCTCCACTCCCAAACTCTCAGCTCACTCTATCTCACACCAGTCCCAAACTCCCAACTCACTGTGATTTCTTACCCAGTCCCAAACTCCCAGCTCATACTGTTCTCTCCAGTCCCAAAATCCGAACTCACTCTGAATTCTCATTTCCAGTCCAATACTCCCAACTCACTCTGATCTTTCACACTAGTCCAAAACTATCAGCTCACTCTCATTCTCACTCCACTCCCAACCAGCTCACTCCGTCTCCTCCAATCCCAAACTCCCAGCTCACTCTGATTTCTCACTCACTTCCAAACTCCCAGTTCCTCTGATTTCTCACTTCAGTCCCAAATTCCTAGCTCTCTATCTCATTCCAGTCCCAAACTATCAGCTCACTCTCATTTCTCTTCCAGTCCCATACTCTCAGCTCACTCTTTCTACACCAGTCCCAAACTCCCAACTCATTCTGATTTCTTACTCAGTACAAAATCCCAGCTCACTCTTTCTCACTGCAATCCCAAATTCACTTCACCTGATTTCTCACTCCATTCCCAAACTCCTACCCACTCTGATATCTCACACAGCACTAAACTCCCAGCTCACTCTGATATCTCACGCCAGTCCCAAACTCTCTACTCACTCTGATTTCTGTTGCCAGTTCCAAACTCTCAGCTCACCCAGATTTCTCCTCCAGTTCCAAACTCCTAGCTCACTCTGATGTCTTCGCCAGTCCAAAACTCCCAACTGACTCTGATTTCACTCCAGTCTCAAATTCCCAGCTCACTCTGATTACTCACTCCAGTCCCAAACTCCCAGCTCACTCCGATTTCAGACTGCAGTCCCAAACTCCCAGCTCATAAAAATTTCTCAGTCCAGCCCCAAACTCCCAGCTCACTTGACTTTTCACTCAATCCCAAACTCCCAGGTCACTGTGATTTCTCAATCCAGTCCCAAAACTCCCAACTCACTCTGATATCTCACTCCACTTCCTAACTCCCAGCCCACACTGATATCTCACTCCAGTCCAAACCTCCTGCCCACTCTGATGTTTCACTCCAGTCCCAAACTCCCATCTCAATCTGATATCTCTACCAGTCTCAAACTCTCAACTCACGCTGATTTCTCACTCCAGATCCAGACTCCCACCTCACTCTGAATTCCCCACCCAGTCCCAGATTCCCAGCTCACTCTGATTTCTCACTCCAGTCCCAAGCTCCCAGCTCACTCTGATATCTCACTCCAGTCCCAAACTCCCAGCTCACAGTGATATCTCTCTAGTCCCAACCTCCCAGCTCACTCTGCTCTTCACACCACTCCCAAACCATCAGCTCACTCCACCCCAAACTCTCAGATCACGCTATCTCACACCAGTCTCAAACTCCCAACTCACTGTGATTTCTTACTCCAGTCCCAAACTCCCAGCTCGACTGTTTCACTCCAGTCCAAAACTCCCAGCTCACCTGATTCTCATTCCAGTCCAATACTCCCAACTCACTCTGATCTTTCACAGTCCCAAACTATCAGCTCACTTTCATTTCTCACTCCACTCCCAAACTCCAGCTCACTCTGTCTCACTCCAATCCCAAGCTTCCAGCTCACTCTGATTTCTCACTCCACTCCCAAACTCCCACTTCGCTGTGATTTCTCACTTCCAGTCCCAAAGTCTAACTCACTCTATCTCACTCCAGTCCCAAACTGTCAGCTCACTGTCATTTCTCTCTCCACTCCCACACTCTGAGCTCACTCTATCTCACACGGTCCCAAACTCCCAACTCCCTCTGATTTCTTACTCCAGTACAAACTCCCAGCTCACTCTGATTTCTCACTCTAATCCCAAATTCACCTCTCTCTGATTTCTCACTCCATTCCCAAACTCTAAGCTCACTCTGATACCTCACACCAGTCAGTAAACTCCTGCTCACTCTGATATCCTCGCCAGTCCCAAACTCCCTACTCACCTGATTTCTGATGCCTGCTCCAAACTCCCAGCTCACCCAGATTTCTCACTCCAGTCCAAAACTCCCAACTCACTCTGATTTCTCACTCCAGTCTCAAACTCCCAGCTCACTCTGATTTCAGACTGCAGTCCCAAACTCCCAGCTCACAGGATTTCTCACTCCAGCCCCAAACTCCCAGCTCACTTGGACTTTTCACTTCAATCCCAAACTCCCAGGTCACTGAGATTTCTCACTCCAGTCCCAAACTCCCAACTCACTCTTGATATCTCACTCCATTTCCTCACTCCCAGCTCACACTGATATCTCACTCCAGTACCAAACTCCTAGCTCACCTGATATCTCTCCAGTCCCAACCTCCCAGCTCACTCTGATCTTTCACACCAGTTCCAAACTATCAGCTCACTCCACTACCAAACTCTCAGCTCACTTTATCTCACACCAGTCCCAAACTCCCAACTCACTGTAATTTCTTACTCCAGTCCCAAACTCCCAGCTCACACTGTTTCACTACAGTCCCAAACTCCCAGCTCACTCTGATTTCTCATTGCAGTCCAATACTCCCAACTCAATCTGATCTCTCAAACCAGTCCCAAACTATCACCTCACTCTTATTTCTCACTCCACTCCCAAACTGCCAGCTCACTCTATCTCACTCCAAGTCCCAAGCTCCCAGCTTACTCTCACTTCTCACTCACTCCCAAACCCCAGTTCACTGTGATTTCCTTCAGTCCCAAACTCTAGCTCACTCTGTCTCACTCCAGTCCCAAACTATCAGCTTACTATCATTTCTCTCTCTACTCCCAAACTCTCAGCTCACTCTGTCTACTTTCAAGTCCCAAACTCCAGCTCATGATTTCTCACTCCAATCCCAAATTCACACCTCACTCTGATTTCTCACTCGATTCCCAAACTCCTAGCTCACTCTGATATCTCCACCAGTCCCAAATTCCCAGCTCACACTGTTTCCTCCAGTCCCAAACTATCAGCTCACACTCATTTCTCACTCCACTCCCAAACTGCCAGCTCACTCTGCTCTCACTCCAATCACAAGCTTCCAGCTCACTTTGATTTCTCCCACCACTCCCAAACTCCAGTTCCTGTGATTTCTCACTTCAGTCCCAAACTCCTAGCTCACTCTGTCTCACCCAGTCCCAAACTATCAGCTCACCCTCATTTCTCTCTCCACTCCCAAACTCCCGACTCTCTCTGATTTCTCACTAAACTCCTGGCTCACTCTCATTTCTCACTCCAATCCCAAACACCCAGTTCACTCTGTCTCACTCCAGTCCCACACTCACAGCCCACTCTGATATCTCACACAGTCCCAATTCCCAGCTCACACTGTTTCACTCCAGTCCCAAACTATCAGCTCACACTCATTTCTCACTCCACTCCCCAAACTGCCAGCTCACTCTATCTCACTCCAATCATAGCTTCCAGCTCACTTTGATTTCTCCTCACTCCCAAACTCCCAGTTCACTGTGATTTCTCACTTCAGTCCCAAATTCCCAGCTCACACTGTCTCACCCAGTCCCAAACTCCCAGCTCACTGATTTCTCACTCCATTCCCAAACTCCCAGTCCATGCTTGATTTCCCACTCCAGTCCAAATTCCCCTCACTCTGATTTCTTACTCCAGTCCCAAGCTCCCAGCTCACTGATTTCTTACTGCAGTACCAACTCCCAGCTTACTCTAATTTCTTACTACAGTCCCAAACTAGCAGCTCACTCTGATTCTCACTCAGTCCCAACTCCCTCTCACCCAGATTTCTCACTAAACTCACAGCTCACTCTGATTTCTCACTATAGTCCCAAACTGTCAGTTCACTCTGTCTCCTCTCCAGTCCAGACTCACAGCTCACTAAAATTTCTCACTCCAGTCCCAAACTCACAGGCACTCTGATTTCTCACTCCACTCTCAAATTCCCAGTTCACTGTGAGTTCTCACTCAGTCCCAAACTGCCAGATCACTCTATCTCACTCCAATCCCAAACTCCCAGCTCACTCTGATTTCTCACTCCAGTCCCAAACTCCCAGTTCACTGTTGATTTCTCACTCCAGTCCCAAACTCCCAGCTCACTTGATTTCATTCCAGTCCCAAACTCCCATCTCTCTGTGATTTCTCACTCCATTCCCAAACTCCAGCTCACTCTGATTTTCCCACCAGTCCCAAACTATCAGCTGACTCATTTCTCACTCCACTCCCAAACTCTCAGCTCACTCTACTCTCACACCAGTCCCAAACTCCCAACTCACTATGATTTCTCACTCCAGTGCAAACTCCCAGCTCACTCTCATTAATCACTCACTCCCCAAACTGCAAGCTCTCTGTCTCACTCCAATCCCAAACTCCCAGTTCACTCTGATTTCTCACTTCACTCCCAAACCCCAGATCTCTCAGATTTCTCACACCAGTCCCAAACACCTCGCTCACTCTATCTCACTCGAGTCCCAAACTTTCAGCTCACTCCATGTCTCTCTCCTCTCCCAAACTCACATCACTCTATCTCACCAGTCCCAAATTCACAGCTCACTGTCGCACTCAGTCCCAAACTCCCACCTCACACTGATTTCTCACTCCAGTCCCAAACTCCCTACTCACTCTGATATCTCACTCCATTTCCTAACTCTCAGCTCACACTATCTCACCCAGTCCCAACCTCCCAGCTCACTCAGATCTTTCACAACTCCAAACTATCAGCTCTCTCCACTCCCAAACTCTCACCCCACTTTATCTCACACCAGTCCCAAACCCAAACTCACTGTGATTTCTTACTCCAGTCCCAAACTCCCAGCTCACACTGTTTCACTACAGTTTCAAACTCCCAGCTCATTCTGATATCATTGTTGTCCAATCGCCCAACTCACTCTGATCTTTCACACTCCCCAAACTATCAGCCCACTCTCATTTCTCACTCCACTCCCAAACTGCCAGCTCACTGTGATTTCTCACTTCAGTCCCAAACTCCTAGCTCACTCTATCTCACTCCAGACCCAAACTATCTGCTCACTCTCATTTCTCTCCACTCCCAAACTCTCAGCTCACTCTATCTCACACCAGTCACAAACTCCCAACTCACTCTGATTTCAGACTCCTGTACATACTCCTAGCTCACTCTGATTTCTCACTCCAATCCCAAATTCACACTCCCACTGATTTCTCACTCCTTCCCAAACTCCTAGCTCACCTGATATCTCACACCAGTCCCAAATTCCCAGCTCACACTGTCTCACTCCAGTCCCAAACTCCCAGCTCACTTTGATTTCTCACTCCATTCCAAACTCCCAGTTCACGCTTGATTTCTCACTCCAGTCCCAAATTCCCACCTCACTCTGATTTCTTCTCCAGTCCCAAACTCCCAGCTCACTGATTTCTCACTCCAGTACCAACTCCCAGCTTACTCTTAATTTCTTACTACAGTCCAAAACTCCGCTCACTCTGATTTCTCACCTACTCCAAACTCCTGTTCACTCTGATATCTCAGGCCAGTCTCAAACTCCCAGCTCATTCTGATATCTCACTCCAGTCCCAAACTGCCATCTCACTCTGTCTCACTCCAGTCCCTGAACTGAAGCTCACTCTGATGTCTCACTTCAGTCCCAAACACTAAGCTCACTCTGATTTCTCACCCAGTCCCAAACTCCCGACTCACTCTGATTTCTCATTAAACTCCCAGCTCACTCTGATTTCTCACTCCAATCCCAAACTCCCAGTTCACTCTTGATTTCTCCTCCACTCCCAAACTCTAGCTCACTCTAATCTTTCACACCAGTCCCAAACTATCAGCTCACTCTCATTTCTCACTCCACTCCCAAACTGCAAGTTCACTCTTTCTCACTCTAATCCCAAACTCCCAGTTCACTGTCATTTCTCATTTCAGTCCCAAACCCTAGCTCACTCCTATCTCACTCCAGTCCCATACTATCAGCTCCATCCCATCTCTCTCCTCTCACTCCCAAACTCTCAGCTCACCTGTCTCACACCAGTCCCAAACTCCCAACACACTCTGATATCTCACACCAGTCCCAAACCCCAGCTCACTCTATCACATGCCAGTCCTGAATTCCCAACTCACTCTGATTTCTGATGCCAATTCCAGACTCCCAGCTCACCCAGATTTCTCATTCCAATCCCAAACTCCCAGCTCACTCTGATTTTCACTCTAATCCCAAATTCACACCTCTCTGATTTCTCACCCATTCTCAAACTCCTAGCTCACTCTGATATCTCACACCAGTCCCAAACTCCCAGCTCACTCTGATTTCTGATGCCAGTTCCAAACTCCAGCTCACCCAGATTTCTCACTCCAGTCCCAAACTCCCAGCTCACTCTGATGTCTTAAGCCAGTCCAAAACTCCCAACTCACTCTGATTTCTCATTCCAGTCTCAAATTCCCAGCTCACAGATTTCTCACTCCAGTCCCAAACTCCAGCTCACTCTGATTTCAGACTGCAGTCCCAAACTCCCAGCTCACAGGAATTTCTCACTCCAGCCCCCAAACTCCCAGCTCACTTGGACTTTTCACTCCAATCCCAAACTCCCAGGTCACTGTGATTTCTCACTTCAGTCCCAAACTCCCAACTCACTCTGATATCTCACTCCACTTCTAACTCCCAGCTCACACTGATATCTCACTCCAGTCCAAACCTCCTGCTCCACTCTGATATTCTCACTCCAGTCCCAAACTCCTAGCTCACTGTGATATCGCTCTCTCCAGTCCCAACCTCCCAGCTCTCTGATCTTCACACCAATTCCAAACTATCAGCTCTCTCACTCCCAAACTCCTCAACTCACTCTATCTCACACCAGTCCCAAACTCCCAACTCACTGTGATTTCTTACTCCAGTCCCAAACTCCCAACTCATACTGTTTCACTCCAGTCCCAAAATCCAGCTCACTCTATTCTCATTCCAGTCCAATACTCCCAACTCACTCTGATCTTTCACACTAGTCCAAAACTATCAGCTCACTCCACTCCCAACCAGCTCACTCTGTTGACTCTGGGAGATGTAGTTTAGACTTCAAATGCCTTTTTGGGACCAACAGCAGCAGTCTATTGTGAGTGACAGCCAATCCAGTCAAGAACTGGGAGGAACTCAAAGGAAGTGCCCGGTTTTGTCGGTTGGAGTTTCAGTTGAGCTTTGGCAGTGAAGAAGGAAGGAGCCCTGTGCTTTTGGTTGTGCAGTTTTAGTCAAAACGTGTGTAAGGCCCAGAGTTCCGGTCTGCAGCTTGTGTAACTGCTAGTTAGGACTGAATCCATCCTGTAAAAAGAATCAAAGGATATCTGAAGAGTAGAAACCAGGCTCACCCTGTAGAAGACTGGAGGAATTGCTTGAAAATTGCACTTGGTCTGTCAGGAACTGAATCTGCTGTGTGTTCTCCGGTATTGTGCAGTAATTGCGATCGGGATACAGATGCAGCCTGCCTGGTATAGTGCTTTCTTTTATATGGATGTGAAGAGGTTTATGTACCTCAAGTGAGCCCTGCTGACATTGAAGGACCCTATCTTATTTGGACGTGAGTACTAATTCAGAAGTCTCCCTGTTGAATTGCCACATTAAATCCAAATGGAATTACTGTACTGCTGACTGTTTAATTCTCCTTTTCTCTGTGTGAAAGGGCCTACCAGCTGCCACAGTTTGGACTAGCCACTGGGCTTGGGTACCCAGGGACAGTAACTGATAGGGATAGGCCTGTGCACAGAGCCATAGGTAGATTATTAGAGTGATAAGCTAATTAACCTGATTTCCCCTGTCCTTGTTATATCCCCTAAATAAATCAGAGCTGCTTGTTTCAGCAAGTTATACTGCCTGAGGTATTTGTCTATGTTAAAGTACTGTACTGTGATTGTTGCACTGTATCTCATTTCACAGGAGGTCCCAGTGCGGAACCAGACCTGGGGGTAAGTGTATACTGAGAAGGTAATTCTGATATATTGTGTGGGCCACTAGTGGGAAGAAGGGGTTGCAGTGTCCCAGAGGGCTGTGACCAGTTAGTTTAACTACTGCAAACCCTGACCTCTGGGTGGAGGCACCCGCCATTGGATCCAGGCCCCTCAACCTGTTAGTGGCAAATCAGGCAGGGGTAGTAGCCCCTGGGATAGCGCCATCTAGGGGTTACATCTGATTTCTCACTCCAGACTCAAACTCACAGTTCACTCTGAATCCTCACTCCAGTCCGAAACTACCAGATCACTCTATCTCACTCCAATCCCAAACTCTCTGCTCACACTGATTTCTCACTCCAGTCCCAAACTCCCAGTTCACTCTTGATTTCACATTCCAGTCCCAAACTCCCAGCTCACTGTGATCTTTCACACCAGTCCCAAACTATCAGCTCCTCATTTCCTCTCCTCCCAAACTCTCAGCTCACTCTATCTCACACCAGTCCCAAACTCCACCTCACTCTGATTTCTCACTCCAGTCCCAGATTCCCAGCTCACTCTGATTTCTCAGTCCAGTCCCAGATTCCCAGCTCACCTGATTTCTCACTCCAGTCCCAAACTCCCAGCTCACTCTGGTATCTCACTCCAGTCCCATACTCTAGCTCACTGTGATATCTCTCCAGTCCCAAACTCCCACCCACTCTGATTTCTCCTCCAGTCCCAGATTCCCAGCTCACTCTGATTTCTCAGTCCAGTCCCAGATTCCCAGCTCACTCTGATTTCTCACTCAGTCCCAAACTCCAGCTCACTCTGATATCTCACTCAGTCCCAAACTCCTAGCTCACTGTGATATCTCTCTCCAGTCCCAAACTCCCTGCTCCTCTGAAATCTCACATCAGTGCCAAACTCCCAGCTCACTCTTCTCCTCCACTCCCAACCCCAGCTCACTCTGATATCTCACCCAGCTCGAAACTCCTGCCCACTCTATCCCCTCCAGTCCCAAACCCCAGCTCACTGTCTCTCACTCTAGTCCCAAACTCCCAGCTCAATCTGATTTCTCACTACAGTCCAAACTCCCAGCTCACTCTGATTTCTCATTCCAGTCTCAAACTCCCAGCTCCTCTGATTTCTCACTTCAGTCCAAAACTCCCAGTTCACGCTTGATTTCTCACTAGTCCCAAATTCCCACCTCACTGATTTCTACTCCAGTCCCAAACTCCCAGCTCACTGAATTCTTACTCCAGTCCCAAACTTCCAGCTCACTGATTTCTCACTCCAGTACCAACTCCCAGCTTACTCTAATTTCTTACTACAGTCCAAAACTCCTGGCTCACTCTGATTTCTCACTCCAGTTCCAAACTCCCTGTTCACTCTGATATGTCACGCCAGTCTCAAACTCCCAGCTCACTCTGATATCTCACTCCAGTCCCAAACTACCATCTCACTCTGTCTCCCTCCAGTCCCAAACTCCCAGCTCACTCTGATGTCTCTCTTCAGTCCCAAACTCCCAGCTCACTCTGCTTTCTCACTCCATTCCCAAACTTCCGACTCAACCCGATTTCTCACTAAACTCCCAGCTCACTCTGATTTCTCACTCCAGTCCCAAACTCACAGCTCACTCTCTCTCACTTCAGTCCCAAATTCTCAGCTCACTCTGACATCTCACTCCAGTCCCAAACTGCCAGATCACTCTATCTCACTCCAATCCCAAACTCCCAGCTCACACTGATTTCTCACTCCAGTTCCAAACTCCTAGCTCACTCTTGATTTCTCACTCCAGTCCCAAACTCCCAGCTCACTCGATTTCACTCCAGGCCCAAACTCCCATCTCTATGTGATTTCTCACTCCAGTCCCAAACTCCCAGCTCACTCTGATCTTTCACACCAGTCCCAAACTATCAGCTCACTCTCTTTCTCCTCACTCCCAAACTCTCAGCTCACTCTATCTCACACCAGTCCCAAACTCCCAAATCACTGTGATTTCTCACTCCAGTACCAAACTCCCAGCTCACACTTTTACTCCATTCCAAACTCCCAACTCACTCTGATCTTTCACACCAGTCCCAAACTATCAGCTCACTCTCATTTCTCACTCTCCCCAAACTGCAAGCTCACTCTATGTCCACTCAATCCCAAACTCCCAGTTCACTCTGATTTCTCACTTCACTCCCAAACTCCTAGCTCACTCCAGTCCCAGAGTATCAGCTCACTCTCATGTCTCTCCACTCCCAAACTCACAGCTCACTGTATCTCACACCAGTCCCAAACTCCCAACTCACTCTGATTTCTGACGCCAATTCCAACTCCCAGCTCACCCAGGTTTCTCACCCAGTCCATAATTCCCAGCTCACTCTGTTGTCTCCACGCCAGTCCAAAACTCCCAACTCACTCTGATTTCTCACCCAGTCTCAATTTCCCAGCTCACCTGATTTCTCACTCAGTCCCAAACTCCCAGTTCACGCTTGATTTCTCACCCAGTCCCAAATCCCACCTCACTGATTTCTTACTCCAGTCCCAAACTCCCAGCTCACTGATTTCTCACTCCAGTACCAACTCCCAGCTTACTCTAATTTCTTACTACAGTCCAAAACTCCTGGCTCACTCTGATTTCTCACTCAGTTCCAAACTCCTGTTCACTCTGATATGTCACCCAGTCTCAAACTCCCAGCTCACCTGATATCTCACTCCAGTCCCAAACTACCATCTCACTCTGTCTCCTCCAGTCCCAAACTCCCAGCTCACTCTGATGTCTCTTCAGTCCCAAACTCCCAGCTCACTCTGCTTTCTCACTCCATTCCCAAACTTCCGACTCAACCCGATTTCTCACTAAACTCCCAGCTCACTCTGATTTCTCACTCCAGTCCCAAACTCACAGCTCACTCTCTCTCACTTCAGTCCCAAATTCTAGCTCACTCTGACATCTCACCCAGTCCCAAACTGCCAGATCACTCTATCTCACTCCAATCCCAAACTCCCAGCTCACACTGATTTCTCACCCAGTTCCAAACTCCTAGCTCACTCTTGATTTCCTCACCCAGTCCCAAACTCCCAGCTCACCTGATTTCACCCAGGCCCAAACTCCCATCTCATGTGATTTCTCACCCAGTCCCAAACTCCCAGCTCACTCTGATCTTTCACACCAGTCCCAAACTATCAGCTCACTCTCATTTCTCACTCCACTCCCAAACTCTCAGCTCACTCTATCTCACACCAGTCCCAAACTCCCAAATCACTGTGATTTCTCACTCCAGTACCCAAACTCCCAGCTCACACTTTTACTCCATTCCAAACTCCCAACTCACTCTGATCTTTCACACCAGTCCCAAACTATCAGCTCACTCTCATTTCTCACTCCACTCCCAAACTGCAAGCTCACTCTATGTCACTCAAATCCCAAACTCCCAGTTCACTCTGATTTCTCACTTCACTCCCAAACTCCTAGCTCACTCCAGTCCCAGAGTATCAGCTCACTCTCATGTCTCTCTCCACTCCCAAACTCACAGCTCACTGTATCTCACACCAGTCCCAAACTCCCAACTCACTCTGATTTCTGACGCCAATTCCAACTCCCAGCTCACCCAGGTTTCTCACCCAGTCCATAATTCCCAGCTCACTCTGTTGTCTCACGCCAGTCCAAAACTCCCAACTCACTCTGATTTCTCACTCCAGTCTCAATTTCCCAGCTCACTCTGATTTCTCACTTCAGTCCCAAACTCCCAGTTCACGCTTGATTTCTCACTCCAGTCCCAAATTCCCACCTCACTGATTTCTTACTCCAGTCCCAAACTCCCAGCTCACTGATTTCTCACTCCAGTACCAACTCCCAGCTTACTCTAATTTCTTACTACAGTCCAAAACTCCTGGCTCACTCTGATTTCTCACTCCAGTTCCAAACTCCCTGTTCACTCTGATATGTCACGCCAGTCTCAAACTCCCAGCTCACTCTGATATCTCACTCCAGTCCCAAACTACCATCTCACTCTGTCTCCCTCCAGTCCCAAACTCCCAGCTCACTCTGATGTCTCTCTTCAGTCCCAAACTCCCAGCTCACTCTGCTTTCTCACTCCATTCCCAAACTTCCGACTCAACCCGATTTCTCACTAAACTCCCAGCTCACTCTGATTTCTCACTCCAGTCCCAAACTCACAGCTCACCTCTCTCACTTCCAGTCCCAAATTCTCAGCTCACTCTGACATCTCACCCAGTCCCAAACTGCCAGATCACTCTATCTCACCCAATCCCAAACCCCAGCTCACACTGATTTCTCACCCAGTTCCAAACTCCTAGCTCACTCTTGATTTCTCACCCAGTCCCAAACTCCCAGCTCACTCGATTTCACTCCAGGCCCAAACTCCCATCTCTATGTGATTTCTCACTCCAGTCCCAAACTCCCAGCTCACTCTGATCTTTCACACCAGTCCCAAACTATCAGCTCACTCTCATTTCTCACTCCACTCCCAAACTCTCAGCTCACTCTATCTCACACCAGTCCCAAACTCCCAAATCACTGTGATTTCTCACTCCAGTACCAAACTCCCAGCTCACACTTTTTTACTCCATTCCCAAACTCCCAACTCACTCTGATCTTTCACACCAGTCCCAAACTATCAGCTCACTCTCATTTCTCACTCCACTCCCAAACTGCAAGCTCACTCTATGTCACCCAAATCCCAAACTCCCAGTTCACTCTGATTTCTCACTTCACTCCCAAACTCCTAGCTCACTCCAGTCCCAGAGTATCAGCTCACCTCATCGTCTCTCCACTCCCAAACTCCACAGCTCACTGTATCTCACACCAGTCCCAAACTCCCAACTCACTCTGATTTCTGACGCCAATTCCAACTCCCAGCTCACCCAGGTTTCTCACTCCAGTCCATAATTCCCAGCTCACTCTGTTGTCTCACGCCAGTCCAAAACTCCCAACTCACTCTGATTTCTCACTCCAGTCTCAATTTCCCAGCTCACTCTGATTTCTCACTTCAGTCCCAAACTCCCAGTTCACGCTTGATTTCTCACTCCAGTCCCAAATTCCCACCTCACTGATTTCTTACTCCAGTCCCAAACTCCCAGCTCACTGATTTCTCACTCCAGTACCAACTCCCAGCTTGCTCTAATTTCTTACTACAGTCCAAAACTCCTGGCTCACTCTGATTTCTCACTCCAGTTCCAAACTCCTAGCTCACTCTGATATTGCACCCAGTCCCAAACTCCTCAGCTCACTCTGATATCTCACTCCAGGCCCAAACTCCCAGCACACTCTATCTAACTCCAGTCCCAAACTCACAGCTCACTCTGATTTCTCACTCTAGTCCAAGATTCCCAGATACCTCTGATTTCTCTCTGCAGTCCCAAATTCCCAGCTCATTGTGATATGTCACTCCAGTACCAATCTCCCAGTTCCTCTATCTCACTCCAGTCCCAAACTCCCAGCTGACTCTCATTTCACACTCCAGTCCCAAACTCCCAGCTCACTCTGATTTCTCACTCCATTCCCAAACTCCCAGTTCACGCTTGATTTCTCACTCCAGTCCCAAATTCCCAGCTCACTGATTTCTCACTTCAGTACCAAGTCCCAGCTTACTCTAATTTCTTACTACAGTCCAAAACTCCCGGCTCACTCTGATTTCTCACTCCAGTTCCAAACTCCCTGTTCACTCTGATATCTCACCCCAGTCTGAAACTCCCAGCTCGCTCTGATGTCTCACTCCAGGCCCAAACTGCCATCTCACTCTGTCTCACTTCAGTCCCAAACTCCCAGCTCACAGGGATTTCTCACTCCAGACCCAAACTCCCAGCTCACTCTGATATCTCATGCCAGTCTCAGACTCCCAGCTCACTCTGATATCTCACTCCAGTCTCAAACTCCCGGCTGACTCAGATTACACACTCCAGTCCCAAACTCCCAGCTCACTCTATCTCACTCCAATCCCAAACTCCCGGCTAACTCAGATTATGCACCCAGTCCCAAACTCTTGACTCACTTTGATTTCTCACTAAACTCACACTGCACTATGATTTGTTACTCCAGTCCGTCCAAACTCCTAGCTGACTCTATCTCACTCAGTCGCAAACTCCCAACTGACTCTGATTTCACACTCCAGTCCCAAGCTCCCAGCTCACTCTGATTTCTCACTCCCGTTCCCACACTCCCAGTTCACTCTGATTTCTCACTCCAGTCTCAAACACCCAACTCACCCTGGTTTCTCACTCAGTCCCCAAACAGCCAGCCCACCTGTCCTTCCAGTCTCAACCCCAGCTCACTATAATTTCTCACCCAGTCCCAGACCCCAGTTCACCGATATCTCACTTCAGTCCCAAACTCCCAGCTCACTCTGATATCTCACTGCAGTTCCAAACTCCCAACCCACTCTGATATCCCCCTCCCATCCCAAACCCCCAGCTCACTCTCTCTCACTCCAGTCACAAACTCCCAGTTCAATTTGATAACTCACTCCAGTCCAAAACTCCCAGCTTACTCTGATTTCTTACTACAGTCCACAACTCCTGGCTCACTTTGATTTCTCACTCCAATTCCAAACTCCCAGATCACTCTGATATCTCACGCCAGTCTCAGACTCCCAGCTCACTCTGATATCTCACTCCAGTCCCAAGCTTCTGGCTGACTCAGGTTACACAGTCCAGTCCCAAACTCCCAGCTCACTCTATCTCACTCCAGTCCCAAACTCCTGGCTGACTCAGATTATGCACTCCAGTCCCAAACTCTCGACTCACTTTGATTTCTCACTAAACTCCCACCGCACTATGATTTGTCACTCCAGTCCCGTCCCAAACTCCTAGCTGACTCTATCTTACTCCAGTCGCAAACTCCCAACTGACTCTGATTTCACAGTCCAGTCCCAAACTCCCAGCTCACTCTGATTTCACACTCCAGTCCCAAGCTCCCAGCTCACTCTGATTTCTCACTCCCATTCCCACACTCCCAGTTCACTCTGATTTTCACCCAGTCTCAAACACCCAACTCACCCTGGTGTCTCTACCCAGTCTCAAACACCCAACTCACCCTGGTGTCTCACTCCTGTCCCAAATAGCCAACTCACTCTATCTCACTCCAGTTCCAAACTCCCAGCTCACTCTAATTTCTCACTCCAGTCCCAGACTCCCAGTTCACTCTGATATCTCACTCCAGTCCCAAGCTCCCAGCTCACTCTCATTTCTCACCAGTTCACACTCCTGGTTCACTCTGATTTCCACTCCAGTCTCAAACACCCAACTCACCCTGGTGTCTCATTCCAGTCCCAAACAGCCAACTCACTCTTATCTCACTCCAGTTCCAAACTCCCAGCTCACTCTAATTTCTCACTCCAGTCCCAGATTCCCAGCTCACTCTATCTCACTCCAGTCCAAAACTCACAGCTCACTCTGATTTCTCACTCTAGTCGAACATTTATAGATCACTCTGATTTCTCGCTGCAGTAACAAACTCCCAGCTCACTGTTATATGTCACTCCAGTCGCAAACTCCCAGCTCCCTCTCTCTCTCTCACTCCAGTCCCAAACTCCCGACTCACTCTGATTTGTTACTAAACTCCCAGCGCAATATGATTTCTCACTTAAGTCCAAAACTCCCGCTTAACTCTGTCTCACTCCAGTCGCAAACTCCCAGCTGACTCTGATTTCATGACCCAGCAAATTCCACACTCACTGTAATTTCTCACAAACCCAGCTCACTCTGATTTCTCACACCTGTCCCAGGACTCCCAGTTCACTGTGATTTCTCACCCAGTTCCAAACTCCCAGCTCACTCTGATATTGCACTCCAGTCCCAAACTCTCAGCTCACTCTGATATCTCACCCAGGCCCAAACTCCTAGCTCAGTCTATCTAACTCGAGTCCCAAACTCACAGCTCACTCAGATTTCTCACTCTAGTCCAAGATTCCCAGATCCCTCAGACTTCTGTCTGCAGTCCCAAACTCCCAGCTCACTGTGATATGTCACTCCAGTCCCAAACTCCCAGTTACTCTATCTAACTCCAGTCCCAGACTCCCAGCTGACTCAGATTTCACACTCCAGTCCCAAACTCCCAGCACACTCTGATTTCTCACTCCCATTCCCAGACTCCCAGATTACTCTCATTTCTCACTCCAGTCTCAAACTCACAGCTCACGCAAGTTTCTCACTCCCATCCCAAATTCCCAGCTCACTCTGATTTCTCACACCAGTCCCAGACTCACAGCTCACTGTGATTTCTCACTCCAGTGGCACACCCACAGCTCACACTGATATCTCACTTCAGTCCAAAACCCCAGGCTCATTCGGATTTCTCACTCCAGTCCCAAACTCTCAGCTCACTCTGATATCTCACTCCAGGCCCAAACTCCCAGCTCACTCTATCTAACTCCAGTCCCAAACTCACAGCTCACTCTGATTTCTCACTCTAGTCCAAGATTCCCAGATCCCTCTGATTTCTCTCTGCAGTCCCAAATTACTAGCTCATTGTGATATGTCACTCCAGTCCCAAACTCCCAGTTCCTCTATCTCACTCCAGTCCCAAACTCCCAGCTGACTCTCATTTCACACTCCAGTCCCAAACTCCCAGCTCACTCTGATTTCTCACTCCATTCCCAAACTCCCAGTTCATGCTTGATTTCTCACTCCAGTCCCAAATTCCCACCTCACTCTGATTTCTTACTCCAGTCCCATACTCCCAGCTCACTGATTTCTCACTTCAGTACCAAGTCCCAGCTTACTCTAATTTCTTACTACAGTCCAAAACTCCCGGCTCACTCTGATTTCTCACTCCAGTTCCAAACTCCCTGTTCACTCTGATATCTCACCCCAGTCTGAAACTCCCAGCTCACTCTGATGTCTCACTCCAGGCCCAAACTGCCATCTCACTCTGTCTCACTTCAGTCCCAAACTCCCAGCTCACAGGGATTTCTCACTCCAGACCCAAACTCCCAGCTCACTCTGATATCTCATGCCAGTCTCAGACTCCCAGCTCACTCTGATATCTCACTCCAGTCTCAAACTCCCGCTGACTCAGATTACACACTCCAGTCCCAAACTCCCAGCTCACTCTATCTCACTCCAATCCCAAACTCCCGGCTAACTCAGATTATGCACTCCAGTCTCAAACTCTCGACTCACTTTGATTTCTCACTAAACTCCCACTGCACTATGATTTGTTACTCCAGTCCCGTCCCAAACTCCTAGCTGACTCTATCTCACTCCAGTCGCAAACTCCCAACTGACTCTGATTTCACACTCCAGTCCCAAGCTCCCAGCTCACTCTGATTTCTCACTCCCGTTCCCACACTCCCAGTTCACTCTGATTTCTCACTCCCGTTCCCACACTCCCAGTTCACTCTGATTTCTCACTCCAGTCTCAAACACCCAACTCACCCTGGTTTCTCACTCCAGTCCCAAACAGCCAGCTCACTCTGTCTCACTCCAGTCTCAAACTCCCAGCTCACTATAATTTCTCACTCCAGTCCCAGACTCCCAGTTCACTCTGATATCTCACTTCAGTCCCAAACTCCCAGCTCACTCTGATATCTCACTGCAGTTCCAAACTCCCAACCCACTCTGATATCCCCCTCCCATCCCAAACCCCCAGCTCACTCTCTCTCACTCCAGTCACAAACTCCCAGTTCAATTTGATAACTCACTCCAGTCCAAAACTCCCAGCTTACTCTGATTTCTTACTACAGTCCACAACTCCTGGCTCACTTTGATTTCTCACCAATTCCAAACTCCCAGATCACTCTGATATCTCCGCCAGTCTCAGACTCCCAGCTCACTCGATATCTCACCCAGTCCCAAGCTTCTGGCTGACTCAGGTTACACATTCCAGTCCCAAACTCCCAGCTCACTCTATCTCACTCCAGTCCCAAACTCCTGGCTGACTCAGATTATGCACTCAGTCCCAAACTCTCGACTCACTTTGATTTCTCACTAAACTCCCACCGCACTATGATTTGTCACTCCAGTCCCGTCCCAAACTCCTAGCTGACTCTATCTTACTCCAGTCGCAAACTCCCAACTGACTCTGATTTCACAGTCCAGTCCCAAACTCCCAGCTCACTCTGATTTCACACTCCGGTCCCATGCTCCCAGCTCACTCTGATTTCTCACTCCCATTCCCACACTCCCAGTTCACTCTGATTTCTCACTCCAGTCTCAAACACCCAACTCACCCTGGTGTCTCACTCCAGTCTCAAACACCCAACTCACCCTGGTGTCTCACTCCTGTCCCAAATAGCCAACTCACTCTATCTCACTCCAGTTCCAAACTCCCAGCTCACTCTAATTTCTCACTCCAGTCCCAGACTCCCAGTTCACTCTGATATCTCACTCCAGTCCCAAGCTCCCAGCTCACTCTCATTTCTCACTCCAGTTCCCACACTCCTGGTTCACTCTGATTTCCCACTCCAGTCTCAAACACCCAACTCACCCTGGTGTCTCATTCCAGTCCCAAACAGCCAACTCACTCTTATCTCACTCCAGTTCCAAACTCCCAGCTCACTCTAATTTCTCACTCCAGTCCCAGATTCCCAGCTCACTCTATCTCACTCCAGTCCAAAACTCACAGCTCACTCTGATTTCTCACTCTAGTCGAACATTTATAGATCACTCTGATTTCTCGCTGCAGTAACAAACTCCCAGCTCACTGTTATATGTCACTCCAGTCGCAAACTCCCAGCTCCCTCTCTCTCTCACTCCAGTCCCAAACTCCCGACTCACTCTGATTTGTTACTAAACTCCCAGCGCAATATGATTTCTCACTTAAGTCCAAAACTCCCGCTTAACTCTGTCTCACTCCAGTCGCAAACTCCCAGCTGACTCTGATTTCGCACTCCAGTAGAAAATTCCACACTCACTGTAATTTCTCATTAAACTCCCAGCTCACTCTGATTTCTCACACCTGTCCCAGACCCCCAGTTCACTGTGATTTCTCACTCCAGTTCCAAACTCCCAGCTCACTCTGATATTGCACTCCAGTCCCAAACTCTCAGCTCACTCTGATATCTCACTCCAGGCCCAAACTCCTAGCTCAGTCTATCTAACTCGAGTCCCAAACTCACAGCTCACTCAGATTTCTCACTCTAGTCCAAGATTCCCAGATCCCTCAGACTTCTGTCTGCAGTCCCAAACTCCCAGCTCACTGTGATATGTCACTCCAGTCCCAAACTCCCAGTTACTCTATCTAACTCCAGTCCCAGACTCCCAGCTGACTCAGATTTCACACTCCAGTCCCAAACTCCCAGCACACTCTGATTTCTCACTCCCATTCCCAGACTCCCAGATTACTCTCATTTCTCACTCCAGTCTCAAACTCACAGCTCACGCAAGTTTCTCACTCCCATCCCAAATTCCCAGCTCACTCTGATTTCTCACACCAGTCCCAGACTCACAGCTCACTGTGATTTCTCACTCCAGTGGCACACCCACAGCTCACACTGATATCTCACTTCAGTCCAAAACCCCAGGCTCATTCGGATTTCTCACTCCAGTCCCAAACTCTCAGCTCACTCTGATATCTCACTCCAGGCCCAAACTCCCAGCTCACTCTATCTAACTCCAGTCCCAAACTCACAGCTCACTCTGATTTCTCACTCTAGTCCAAGATTCCCAGATCCCTCTGATTTCTCTCTGCAGTCCCAAATTCCTAGCTCATTGTGATATGTCACTCCAGTCCCAAACTCCCAGTTCCTCTATCTCACTCCAGTCCCAAACTCCCAGCTGACTCTCATTTCACACTCCAGTCCCAAACTCTCAACTCACTCTGATTTCTCACTCCCGTTCCCAGACTCCCAGATTACTCTGATTTCTCACTCCAGACTCAAACTCACAGTTCACTCTGAATCCTCACTCCAGTCCCAAACTACCAGATCACTCTATCTCACTCCAATCCCAAACTCCCAGCTCACACTGATTTCTCACTCCAGTCCCAAACTCCCAGTTCACTCTTGATTTCACACTCCAGTCCCAAACTCCCAGCTCACTGTGATCTTTCACACCAGTCCCAAACTATTAGCTCACTCTCATTTCTCTCTCCACTCCCAAACTCTCAGCTCACTCTATCTCACACCAGTTCCAAACTCCCAAATCACTGTGATTTCTCACTCCAGTCCCAAACTCCCAGCTCACACTGTTTTTCTCCAGTCCCAAAGTCCCAGCTCACTCGATTTCACTCCAGTCCCAAACTCCCATCTCTATGTGATTTCTCACTCCAGTTCCAAACTCCCAGCTCACTCTGATCTTCTCACACCTGTCCCAAACCATCAGCTCACTCTCATTTCTCCAACTCCCAAACTCTCAGCTCACTCGATCTCACACCAGTCCCAAACTCCCACCTCACTCTGATTTCTCACTCAGTCCCAGATTCCCAGCTCTCTCTGATTTCTCAGTCCAGTCCCAGATTCCCAGCTCACTCTGATTTCTCACTCCAGTCCCAAACTCCCAGCTCACTCTGGTATCTCACTCCAGTCCCATACTCTAGCTCACTGTGATATCTCTCTCCAGTCCCAAACTCCCACCTACCCTGATTTCTCACTCCAGTCCCAGATTCCCAGCTCACTCTGATTTCTCAGTCCAGTCCCAGATTCCCAGCTCACTCTGATTTCTCACTCCAGTCCCAAACTTCCAGCTCACTCTGATATCTCACTCCAGTCCCAAACTCCTAGCTCACTGTGATATCTCTCTCCAGTCCCAAACTCCCTGCTCACTCTGAAATCTCACATCAGTGCCAAACTCCCAGCTCACTCTTTCTCACTCCACTCCCAAACTCCCAGCTCACTCTGATATCTCACTCAAGCTCGAAACTCCCTGCCCACTCTATCCCCCTCCAGTCCCAAACCCCCAGCTCACTGTCTCTCACTCTAGTCCCAAACTCCCAGCTCAATCTGATTTCTTACTACAGTCCAAAACTCCCAGCTCACTCTGATTTCTCACTCCAGTCTCAAACTCCCAGCTCACTCTGATTTCTCACTTCAGTCCAAAACTCCCAGTTCACGCTTGATTTCTCACTCTAGTCCCAAATTCCCACCTCACTGATTTCTTACTCCAGTCCCAAACACCCAGCTCACTGAATTCTTACTCCAGTCCCAAACTTCCAGCTCACTGATTTCTCACTCCAGTACCAACTCCCAGCTTACTCTAATTTCTTACTACAGTCCAAAACTCCTGGCTCACTCTGATTTCTCACTCCAGTTCCAAACTCCCTGTTCTCTCTGATATGTCACGCCAGTCTCAAACTCCCAGCTCACTTCTGATATCTCACTCCAGTCCCAAACTACCATCTCACTCTGTCTCCCTCCAGTCCCAAACTCCCAGCTCACTCTGATGTCTCACTTCAGTCCCAAACTCCCAGCTCACTCTGCTTTCTCACTCCATTCCCAAACTTCCAACTCAGCCCGATTTCTCACTAAACTCCCAGCTCACTCTGATTTCTCACTCCAGTCCCAAACTCACAGCTCACTCTCTCTCACTTCAGTCCCAAGTTCTCAGCTCACTCAGATATCTCACTCCAGTCTCAAACTGCCAGATCACTCTATCTCACTCCAATCCCAAACTCCCAGCTCACACTGATTTCTCACTCCAGTTCCAAACTCCCAGCTCACTCTTGATTTCTCACTCCAGTCTCAAACTCCCAGCTCACTCGATTTCACTCCAGGCCCAAACTCCCATCTCTATGTGATTTCTCACTCCAGTCCCAAACTCCCAGCTCACTCTGATCTTTCACACCAGTCCCAAACTATCAGCTCACTCTCATTTCTCACTCCACTCCCAAACTCTCAGCTCACTCTATCTCACACCAGTCCCAAACTCCCAAATCACTGTGATTTCTCACTCCAGTCCCAAACTCCCAGCTCACACTTTTTTACTCCATTCCCAAACTCCCAACTCACTCTGATCTTTCACACCAGTCCCAAACTATCAGCTCACTCTCATTTCTCACTCCACTCCCAAACTGCAAGCTCACTCTATGTCACTCAAATCCCAAACTCCCAGTTCACTCTGATTTCTCACTTCACTCCCAAACTCCAAGCTCACTCCAGTCCCAGAGTATCAGCTCACTCTCATGCTCTCTCCACTCCTCAAACTCACAGCTCACTGTATCTCACACCAGTCCCAAACTCCCAACTCACTCTGATTTCTCACTCTAGTACAAACTCCCAGCTCTCTCTGATATCTCACGCCAGTCCCAAACTCCCAACTCACTCTGATTTCTGACGCCAATTCCAACTCCCAGCTCTCCTGGGTTTCTCCCAGTCCTAATTCCCAGCTCACTCTGTTGTCTCACGCCAGTCCAAACTCCAACTCCTCAGTTTCTCACTCCAGTCTCAAATTCCCAGCTCACTCTGATTTCTCACTCCAGTCCCAAACTCCGGTTCCACCTGATTTCTCACTCCAGTCCCAAATTCCCACCTCACTGATTTCTTACTCAGTCCCAGACTCCAGCTCACTGATTTCTCACTCCAGTACCAACTCCCAGCTTGCTCTAATTTCTACTACAGTCCAAAACTCCGGCTCACTCTGATTTCTCACCAGTCTCAACTCCCATCTCACTCTGTCTCACTCCAGTCCCAAACTCCCACATCACTCTGATATCTCACTTCAGTGCAAACTCCCAGCTCACCTGATTTCTCACTAAACCCCCAGCTCACTCTGATTTCTCTCACTCCAGTCGCAAACTAACAGTTCACTCTGTCTCACTCCAGTCCCAAACTCACAGCTCACTCAAAGTTCTCAACCCAGTCCCAAACTGCCAGATCACTCAATCTCACTGCAATCCCAAACTCCCAGCTCACTCTGATTTCTCACTCCAGTCCCATTCTCCCAGCTCACTCGATTTCACTCCAGTCCCAAACTCCCATCTCTGTGTGATTTCTCACTCCAGTCCCAAACTCCCAGCTCACTCTGATCTTTCACACGAGTCCCAAACTATCAGCTCACTCTCATTTCTCACTCCAATTCGAAACCTCAGCTCACTCTATCTCACGTCAGTCCCAACTCCCAACTCACTGTGATTTCTTACTCCTGTCCCAAACTCCCAGCTCACTCTGATTTCTCATTCCAGTCCCAAACTCCCAACTCACTCTGATCTTTCACACCAGTCCCAAACTATCAACTCACCTTCATTTGTCACTCCACTCCCAAACTCCCAGCTCACTCTGATTTCTCACTCCACTCCCAAACTCCAAGTTTACTCTGATTTCTCACTTCAGTCCCAAACTCCTAGCTCACTCTATCTCACTCCAGTCCCAAACTCTCAGCTCACTCTGATTTCTCACTCCAGTCCCATTCTCCCAGCTCACTCGATTTCACTCCAGTCCCAAACTCCCATCTCTGTGTGATTTCTCACTCCAGTCCCAAACTCCCAGCTCACTCTGATCTTTCACACCAGCCCCAAACTATCAGCTCACTCTCATTTCTCACTCCACTCCGAAACTCTCAGCTCACTCAATCTCACGCCAGTCCCAAACTTCCAACTCACTGTGATTTCTTACTCCTGTCCCAAACTCCCAGCTCACTCTGATTTCTCATTCCAGTCCCAAACTCCCAACTCACTCTGATCTTTCACACCAGTCCCAAACTATCAGCTCACCTTCATTTGTCACTCCACTCCCAAACTCCCAGCTCACTCTGACTTCTCACTCCACTCCCAAACTCCAAGTTCACTCTGATTACTCACTTCAGTCCCAAACTCCTAGCTCACTCTATCTCACTCCAGTCCCAAACCATCAGCTCACTCTGATTTCTTCATTCCAGTCCCAAACTCCCAGCTTACACTCCACTCCTGTCCCAAACTGCCAACTCACTCAGACCCTGCCCAGTCCTGCAAAGAGCTAGCTCACTCTTATCTCACCCAGTCCAAACTCCCAGCCTCACCTTGATTCTCACTCCCATCCCAGGCTAACAGTCTCACTCTGATTTCTCACTCTAGTCCCAAACACACATCTCACTCTAATTTCTCACTCCAGTCCAAACCTCCGCCCACTTGATTTCTCTCCTCTCTCCAGTTCCAACTCCCAGCCCACTCCAATTTGTCTCCAGTGCCAACCCCAGTTCATTCTGATTTCTCACCCACTCCACCCTCAGACTCCAAGTTTACTCTGATTTCTCACTCCAGTCCCAGACTCCCAGTTCACTCTGATTTCTCACCCAGTTCCAAACCACCAGCTCACTCTGATTTCTCACCCAGTCCCAGACTCCCAGTTCACTGTGATTTCTCACTCAGTCCCAGACTCCCAGCCTCACTCTGATATCCTCACGCCAGTCCAAAACCCCCGCCCACTCAGATTTCTCACTCCAGTTCCAAACCCCAGCCCACTGTGATATCTCCTCCAACCCCAGCTCACTTCGGTTTCGCCCAATCCTAAACTCCCAGTTTATCTGTCTCACGCTCAGTCCAAAACTCCCAGCTCACTCTGATTTCTCTACTCCATTCTCAAACTCCCAACTCACTCTGGTGTCTCACACCAGTCCCAAAACAGCCAGCTCACTCTATCCTTCACTCCTAGTCCCAAACTCCCAGCTCACTCCAATTTCCCTACCCATTCCCAGACCCCAGTTCACTCTGATTTCGCCTCCCAGTCCCAGACTCCCAGCTCACTCTGATATCTCACTCCAGACCAAAACTCCCAGCTGACTTGGATTTCTTACTCCAGTTCCAAACTCCCGGCCCACTCGGATTTCTCACTTCGGTTCCTGACTCCCAGCTCACTGTGATATCGCACCCCAGTCCCAAACTCTAAGCTCACTCTGATATCTCACTCCAGTACCAAACTCCCAGCTCACTCTGTCTCACTCCAGTCCCAAACTCACAGCTCACCCTGATTTCTCACTCTAGTCTCTAGTTTCAGTAGCTCACTGATTTCTCACTCCAGTCCCAAACTCCCAGCTCACTCTGCTTTCTCACTTCAGTCCGAACTCCAGCTGCTCTAATTTCTGTCTCTGTTCCTAACTCCCAGCTCACTCTGATATCACACTCCAGACCCAAACTCCTCAGCTCACTCTGATGTCTCACTCCAGTCCCAACCCCAGCTCACTCTATCTCACTCCGTCCCAAACCAACAGCTCACTCCTGATTTCTCACTGTAGTCCAAAATTCCCAGTTCACTCTTGGATTTCCCACCCAGTCCCAAACTCCCAGCTGACTTGATTTCAAACTCAGTCCCCTAAACTCCCAGCTCACTTTGATTTCTCATTCCCATTTCCCAGACTCCCCAGTTCCTCTGATTTCTCACACTCAGTTCCAAACTCACAAGCTCAGCCTAGTTTCACCCAGTCCTAAACTCCCAGTTCACACTTCCACCTAGTCCCAACTTCAAATCTCACTTGATATCTCACTGCAGTCCCAAATAGCCAGCTCACTTTTGTCTCACCCAGTCCAAACTCCCAGCTCATTCTGATTTCTCACCCATTCTCAAACTCCAGCCCCACTCTGATTTCTACTCCCATCCCAGATAACAGTTCCACCTGATTTCTCACTGTTGTCCCAAACTTACAGCTCACTTTCATTTTCTGACTCCAGTCCCAAACTGCCAGCTCACTTGATTTCTCATTCCAGTCCCAAACTCCTGCTCACTCTGATATTTCATTCTAGTCCCAAACTCCCTGCTCACTGTGATACTTCCTCCAATCCAAACTCCCAGCTGACTCAATGTAACTCCAGTCCCAAACTCCCAGCTCAATCTGATTTCTCACCAGTCCCAAACTCCCAGCTCACACTCTCACTCTCATTCCAGTCCCAAACTCCCAACTCACTCCAGATGTCTTACTCCAGTCCCAAACAGCCAGATCACTTTATCTCACCCAGTCCAAAACTCCCAGTTCAGTCTGATTTCTCACCCAGTCCAAAATTCCTGCTCACCTGATTTCTCACCCCGTCCCAGACTAACTAGGTCACCTGATTTCTCATTCTAGTCGCAAACTCACAGCTCACTCTGATTTCTCACTCCAGTCCCAAACTCCAGCTCACTCTGATATCTCACTCCAGTCTAAAATCCCTGCTCACTCTGGTTTTCACTCAGTTCCAAACTCCCAACTCACCTCTTCTTACCTCCAGTCCCAGACTCCAAGTTCACTCTATTTCTACTCCAAACCCAAACTCCCAGCTTGGCTATCTCACTCCAGTCCAAAACTCAGCGCCTCCCTGACTTCTCACTCCAGTTCCAAACCCCAGCTCAGTCTGATACTCGGACTCCATTCCCAAACACCCAGCTCCCTCTATCTCACTCCAGTCCCAAACTCCCAGCTGACTCTGATTTTTGCACTCCAGTCCCAAACTCCCGACTCACCTGATTTCTCACTAAACTCCCAGCTCACTCTGATTTCTCACTCCTGTCCCAAACTCCCAGTGCACTCTGTCTCACTCCAGTCCCAGACTCCCAACTCACTCTGATTTCTCACTCCAGTCCCAAACTCCCAGCTGACGTTCTCACTCTAGTCCCAAACTCCCAACTCACTCTGATATCTCACTCCAGTCCCAAACTGCCAGCTCACTCTGATTTCTCACTCATGTCCCAAACTCCCAGCTGATGCTCTTACTCCAGTGTCAAACTCCCAGCTTACTCTGATGTCTCACTCCTGTCCCAAACAGCCAGCTCACTCTATGCCACCCAGTCCCAAACTCCAGCTCACTTTGATTTCACGCCTAGTCCCAGATCTCAGTTCAGTTCTGATTTCATCCATCTCCCAGACCCCAGCTCACTCTTGATATCCATCCAGTCCAGAACCCCAGCCCACCTGGATTTCTTACTCCAGTTCCAAACTCCCAGCTCACCTGATTCTCACCCAGTTCCTGACTCCCAGGTCACTGTGATATTCGCACTCAGTCCCAAACTCTCAGCTCACTCTGATGCTCTCACTCCAGTGCCAAACTCTCCGCTCACTCTGCTCTACGCTCCAGTCCCAAACTCACAGCTCACCCTTTGCTCACTCTGGTCCCAAATTTGCAGCTCACACTAATTTCACCCATCCCAATCTCCACTCCTATCTCCCAGCCCACTCTGATATCTGACTGCATTTTCTGGCTCCCAGCTCACTCTGATGCTCATCCATTCCCAAACTCTCATCTCACTCTGATCTCTCACCCAGTCCCATACTCCAGCTCACTCTATCTGCTCCAGTCTCAAACTCACAGCTCACTGTACTTTCTCACTCTTGTCCCAAATATCAGCTCACTCTGATTTCTCACTCCAGTCCCAAACTCCCAGCTCACTGTGATATACCACTCCAGTCCCAAACTCCCAGCTGACTCTGATGTCGCACTCCGGTCCCAAACTCCAGACTCACTCTGATTTCTCACTAAACTACCAGCTCACTCTGATTTCTCACTCCAATCCCAAACTCACAACTCATTCTAATTTCACTCTCGGTCCCAAACTGCCAGCTCTCTCTGATTTCTCTCTCCAGTCCCAAACTCCCAGCTCATTCTGATTTCTCACTGCAGTCCCAATTCATAGATTAATTCAGATTTCTCACCTAGTTGCAAATTCACAGCTCACACTGATTTCTCACTCCAGTCCTAAACTCCCAACTCGCTCTGTTTCTCACTCCATTCCCAAGTTCACAGCTCACCCTGATTTTTCACTCTAGTTCCAAATTCGTAGCTCACTGATTTCTTACTCCAGTCCCAAACTCCCAACTCACTTTGATTTCTCACTTCAGTCCCAAGCTCATAGCTCCTCTTGATTTCTCTCTCTAGTCCCAAACTCCCACCTCGCTCTGATTTCTCTTGGTTCCTAACTCCCAGCTCACTCTGATATCACACTCCTATCCCAAACCTCAGCTCACTCTGATATCTCACTGCAGTCCCAAACTCCCAACTCACTCTATCTCACTCTCATCCAAACTCACAGCTCACTCTGATTTCTCACTGTAGTCCAAAATTTCCATCTCACTCTGATTTCCTCACTCCAGTCCCAAACTCCCAGTTCACTGTGCTATATCACTCCAGTTCTAAACTCTCAACTTACTCTATCTCACCCATTCCCAAACACCCAGCAGACTCTGATTTGACACTCACAAACTCCTAACTCACTCTGATTTCTCACTCCCATTCCCAGACTCCGATTCCTCTAATTTCTCACTCCAGTGCCCAGACTCCCAGCCCCAAACTCTCACCAAGTCCCAAACTCTCAGCTCACTCTGATTTCACTCCAGTCTAAAACAGCCAGATCTTTATCTCACTTCAGTCTCAAACTCCCAGTTCATCCCTGATTTCTCACTCCAGTCCCAAACTTCCAGCTCACTCTGATTTCTTATTCCCCGTCCCAGACTCCCAATTCCACTCTTATTTCTTTCTCAGTCCCAGATCCCAGTTCACTCTGATATCTCACTTCAGTCCAAAACTCCCAGCTCACTCAATTTCTCAATCCAGATCCACACTCCCAGCTCACTCTTGATTTCTCACTCTGGTTCCTGACTCCAGCTCACTCTGGTTTCCTGACTCCCAGCTCACTCTGATGCTCGCACTCCAGTCCCAAACTCTCAGCTCACTCTGATATCTCACTCCAGTCCCAAACTCCCAGCTCATTCTATCTAACTTCAGTTCCAAACTCACAGCTCACCATGATTTCTCACTCTAGTCCCGAATTCCCAGCTCACTCTGATTTCTCACTCCAGTCCCAAGCTCCAAGCTTGCTCTGATTTCTCACTTCAGTCCCAAACTCCCAGCTCCCTCTGATATTTCCTTCTAGTCCCAAACTCCCAACTCACTCTGATCTCTCACTCCAGTACCAAACTCCCAACTCATTCTGATTTCTCGTTCCAGTGCCAAACTCCCAGCTCACTCTGATTTCTCGCTCCAGTCCCAGACTCCCAGTTCACTTTGATTTCTCACTCCCGTCCCAAACTCCCAGCTCACTCTGATATCTCACTCCAATCCAAAACTCCTGGCTCACTCAGATTTCTCACTCCAGGTTCAAACTCCCAGCTCACTCTGATTTCTGACTCCGGTTCCTGACTCCCAGCTCACTCTGATATCGCACTCCTGTCCCAAACTCTCAGCTCACTCTGATATCTCACTCCAGTCCCATACTCCCAGCTCACTCTATCTCACTCCAGTCTCAAACTCACAGCTCACTGTACTTTCTCACTCTTGTCCCAAATATCAGCTCACTCTGATTTCTCACTCCAGTCCTAAACTCCTAGCTCGCTCTGATTTTTCTCCAGTCCCAAATTCCCCTGCTCTCCAATGTCTCACTCCAGTCCCAAACTCCCAGATCACTTTAATATCTCTCCTGTCCCAAGCTTCCTCCTTACTCTGATATCTCACTCCAGTCCCAAACTCCTGACACACTCTGATTTCTCACTAAATTCTCAGCTCACTTTCATTTCTCACTCCAGTCCCAAACTCCCTGCTGATGCTCTCACTCCAGTTTCAAACTCCCAACTCACTCTGATTTCTGACTCCAGTCCCAAATTCCCAGCTCACTCTGATTTCTCACTCCAGGCCCAAACTCCCTGCTCACTCTGATATCTCACTCCTGTCCCAACTCCCAGCTCACTCTAATATTTCTTTCTAGTCCAAAACTCCCAGTTCAGTGTGATATATCACTCTAATCCCAAACTCCCCGTTGACTCTATCTCGCTCCACTCCCAAACTCCCAGTTCACTCTATCTCACTCCAGTCCCAAATTCACAGATCACACTTTCATTTCTGTCCAAAACTCCCAGCTCATTCTGATTTCTCACTCCAGTCCCAAACTCCCAGCTCACTTTGATTTCTCACTCCCATCCCAGACTAAGAGGTCACTCTGATTTCTCACTCTAGTCCCAAACTCCCGGCTCACTCTGCTATCTCACTCCAGTCCAAAACCCCCAACTTACTCAGATTTCTCACTCCAGTCCCAAACTGCCTGCTCACTCTGATTTCTCACTCCAGTCCCAGACTACCAGCTCACTCTGAAATCTCATTCTGTTCCAAAACCCACAGCTCACTCTGGTTTCTCACTCCCGTTTAAAACTCCCAACTCACTCTGATTTCTCTCTCCAGTCCAAAACTCCCATCTCACTCGAATTTCTCACTCCAGTTTCACACTCCCAGGTCACTCTGTCTCACTCCAGTCCCAAACTAACAGCTCACTCTGATTTCTCACTCTGGTCCAAGATTCCCAGATCACTCTGATTTCTCACTTCAGTCCCAAACTCCCAGCTCACTATGATATATCAGTCCAGTCCCAAACTCCCAGCTGACTCTGTCTTACTCCAGTCACAAACTCCCAGCTGTCTCTGATTTGGCACTCCAGTCCCAAACTCCGGACTCACTCTGATTTCTCACTAAACTACCAGCTCACTCTGATTCTCACTCCAGTCCCAAACTCACAGCTCATTCTAATTTCACTCCAGTCCCAAACTGCCAGCTCACTCTGATTTCTCACTCTGGTCCCAAACTCCTGCTGATCCTCTCACTCCAGTCTCAATCTCCCAACTCACTCTGATTCTCTCTCAGTCCCAAACTCCCAGCTCACTCTGATATTTCATTCTAGTCCCAAACTCCTAGCTCACTGTGATATATCCTCCAGTCCCAAACTCCCAGCTCAATCTGATTTCTCACACCAGTCCCAAACTCCCAGCTCATACTCCCTCCAGTCCCAGCTCCCAGCTCACTCTGATGTCTCACTCCAGTCCAAATTCCTGCTCAGTCTGATTTCTCACTCCGTCCCAGACTAACAGGTCACTCTGATTTCTCACTCTAGTCATACTCACAGCTCACTCTAATTTCTCCTCCACTCCTAAACTGCCAGCTCACTCTGATTTCTCACTCCAGTCCCAGACTCCCAGCTCACTCTGATATCTCACTCCAGTCTAAAATCCCCGGCTCACTCGGATTTCTCACTCCAGTTCCAAACTCCCAACTCACTCTGATTTCTCACTCCAGTCCCAGACTCCGAGTTCACTCTGATTTCTTACTCCAATCCCAAACTCCCAGCTTTGCTATCTCACTCAGTCCAAAACTCGGAGCTCTCTTGGATTTCTCACTCCAGTTCCAAACTCCTAGCTCACTCTGATTTCTCTCTTCAGTTCCTGACTCCCAGCTCACTCTGATATCGCACTCCATTCCCAAACTCCCAGCTCCCTCTATCTCACTCCAGTCCTAAACTCCCAGCTGACTCTGATTTCGCACTCCAGTCCCAAACTCCTGACTCACTCTGATTTCTCACTCCTGTCCCAAACTCCCAGTTCACTCTGTCTCACTCCAGTCCCAGACTCCCAGCTCACTCTGATTTCTCACTCCAGTCCCAAACTCCCAGCTCACGCTCTCATGCTAGTCCCAAACTCCCAACTCACTCTGATATCTCACTCCAGTCCCAAACAGCCAGCTCACTCTATCCCACTCCAGTCCCAAACTGCCAGCTCACTCTGATTTCTCACTCATGTCCCAAACTCCCAGCTGATGCTCTCACTCCAGTGTCAAACTCCCAGCTTACTCTGTCGTCTCACTCCTGTCCCAAACAGCCAGCTCACTCTATGCCACTCCAGTCCCAAACTTCCAGCTTACTCTGATTTCTCACTCTAGTCCCAAACTCCTAGCTCACTTTGATTTCTCACTCCAGTCCCTGACTCCCAGTTCACTCTGATTTCTCACTCCATTCCCAGGCTCCCAGCTCACTCTTGATATCTTACTCCAGTCCAAAACTCCCAGCTCACTCGGATTTCTTACTCCAGTTCCAAACTCCCAGCTCACTCTGATTTCTCACTCCAGTTCCTGACTTCCAGGTCACTGTGATATCGCACTCCAGTCCCAAACTCTCAGCTCACTCTGATATCTCACTCCAGTCCCAAACTCTCAGCTCACTCTGTCTCGCTCCAGTCCCAAACTCACAGCTCTCCCTGATTTCTCACTCTAGTCCCAAATTCACAGCTCACACTGATTTCTCACTCCAGTCCCAAACTCCCAACTCGCTCTGATTTCTCATTCCAGTCCCAAACTCCCAGCTCACTCTGATTTCTCACTCCAGTCCCAACTCAGTCTAATTTCTGACTAATCTCCCGGTTTACTCTGATTTCTCACTCCAGTCTCAAACTCACGGCTCACTCTGATTTCTCACTCCGGTTCCTAACTCCCAGCTCACTCTGATATCTCATTCCAGTCCCAAGCTCCTGGCTCACTCTGATATCTCACTCCACCCCCAAACTCCCAGCTCACTCTGATATCTCATGCCATCCCAAACTCCCAAACATAGAAACATAGAATTTGACGGCAGACAAGGACCACTTGGCTCACCTAGTCTGTCCATTTTCCTACCTGATGAATAAGCTGCAGATTCTAGTTAATCAACAGCTTACTTCCTCCTAACCCCAGTAGAATTGCCTTATGCCTGTCCTATGCATTCTTGATTTCTCCCACTGTTTCTGACTCCACAACCTCCTCAGGAAGGCTGTTCCATGCATCCACAGCCCTCCTAGTGGAAAATACTTTCTAACATTATCTCTGAGCCATCCCCTCTATCTTCAAATTGAGGCCCCTTGTTCTTGCATTTTCTTCTGAAGATACTACCTTCTTGTGCTTTGTTAATTCCTTGAGATGGCTTGAAGTTTCTACTCATGTCCCTCCCTCCCTCCTTTCCTCAAGGGCATACATATTAAGCTGCTTTAGTCTCTCCTCATATGTCTTCTGGTGCAGACCCTGCACCTTTTGAGTTGCCCTCTCTGAACAGCCTCCACTCTGTCTATGTCTTTGCAGAGATGGGGTCTCCAGGATTGCATGCAGTACTCAGATGGGGTCTCACTAACTGTCTGTGCAGAGGATAACAACCTCCTGTTTTCTACTGTTGATGCCTCTCCTCTGCATCCCAGTATCCCCCAGCCCTCCTTACCACCTTCTCACATTGCTTGCCCACCTTTAGGTCATCTGATATAATTACTCCTAGGTCTCTTTTTATTTTTGTTGTTGTTATTAACTCACCCCCATTGTGTACTCTTCCCCTGGGTTTTTGTTTCCCAGATGCATTACCTTGCACTTCTTTGCATTGAATCTGAGCTGCCACATATTTGACCATTCCTCCAACTTTGCCAAGTCCTTTTCATTCTTTCCACCCCACCTTGTGTATCAACTCTGTTGCAGATCTTTGTGTCATCTGCAGAGACATACCTTTCCTTCAGGTGCTCTCCAATGTCACTTATAAAGACATTAAAGAGGACGGTCCCAGTACCGAACCTTGCGGTACCCGCTAATTACCCTCATTTCTTCACTGTGAACTCTGTTTACTATTACCTTTTAGCGTCCTGTTGTCCAGCCAGTTTTTATCCAGGCTACCACCTTGGGACCCACTCCAAGGCTCCATAACTTGTATATTAATCTTTGTGAGAGCTGTGTCAAATGCCTTGCTAAAATCTAGGTAGGCCATATCCACAGCCCTCTCTGGTCTACTACTTTGGTCACCCAGTCAAAGAAATCTGTTAGATTCATCTAACATGACCTTCCTGATGTGAAACCATGCTACCTTGGGTTCTGTGCCCCACTGGCCTCTAGGTACTCAACAATTATTTCATTCAGAGTGATCCCATCATTTTTCCTACCAAAGTCAAACTAACTGGTATGTAGTTTCCTGCCTCTGCCCTGCTCCCACTTTTGTGAAGTGGAATCACATCTTCCCTCCTCCAGTCCTCAGGTACCACCCCATCCTCCCATCATTTGTTAAATAGAGTAGTCAGTGGTGTTACTAGTTCTACCCTTAGTTCTTTTAGAATTCTTGGGTGAATCCCATCAGGCTCCATTGCTTTGTTCCCCTTCAGTTTCAAGAGTTCTTTCAAAACCCTTTCTTCTGTGAATGTACTGGTATCGACCCCCCTATTCAGAGTTTCTCCCTTATTTGGTTTAGGTACCTCCCCCTCCTCTTCCGCTGTGAATACTGAGCAGAAATATTCATTCAGTATCCCTGCTTTTTCACTGTCATCCTCTGTCCACATTCCCTCCCCTTTATTAAGTCTCTGTATCCTTCCCTTGGTCTTTCTTCACTCCCTAATGTACCTATAAAAGGTTTTATCCCCCTTCTTAACAGAGTTGGCTATCTTTTCCTCAGTTTGTTCCATTGCTGTGCTGACTGTCTTCCCTGCCTCCTTTTGCTTTAACTGACAAAGTTCTCTGTCCTGCTCCTTCTGTGTTTCCTTATAGTTCTTGAATGCTATCCTTTTCTCCTTAACTATCCCTGCCACCTCTTTTGAGAACTATAGTGTTTTTCCCCTTCATTTTGTTTTGTTGATTTGCTTCACACAAAGGCTTGTTCCCTCTGCGATATCTATTTTGATTATTCCCATTGTTTCTCTACCCTCCTTCTTGCCCATTTGCTGGTGTGCTTTTCTGAGCACTCTCATTTCCCAAAGTCAGCCTTCCTAAAGTCCAATACTCTTGTTTTTGTAGGCTTGACTCTATGGCTGTGTTTTTGTGAACCACACTGTTTGGTGGTCACTTGTTTCAGATGGCTACCCACTTCTAAATCTGAGATCCTTTCTCCTTCCCCATTTGAGAGTACCAGGTCTAAGATTGCTCCCTCCCAAGTGGGTTCCAACACTAGCTGTCTGAGGCATGCCCCCTGTAGGGCATCAAGAATGACCCTACTCTTGGATGTGCCTGCAGCAAAGGTACTCCAGTTAACATCTGGCATATTCAGGTCCCCCATCAACAATATCTCCCCTTTTTCTGCCATTTTAAGGATGCCTTCTATCATTTCCTTGTCCATTTCCTCCCCCTGAGATAGGGGTCTATACACAACCCCCGTGCGGATTGTGGTGCCATTTCCTGTCTCCAGGGTGACCCATAGTGACTCATCAAATTCCTGTTTATGCTTTAGTTCTGTTGCTTTAATCCCTTCCCTTATATAGAGAGAGCTACTCCTCCTCCTCCTCTTTTACCACCCTGTCCCTCCTATAGACTGTGTATCCTGGTATGTTGACACCCCAGTCATGGTTCTCTGCGACTGCCCAATATCAAGGCATCCCTCTTCCATCAAGGCCACTAGTTCAGGGGCTTGTTGCACAGACTGCAGGCATTGGTACCATCACCTTCCATTTATTTTTGTGGCCTTACCCCTTTTAGCCCATCCTGTCCTTACTGCCTTTTTCTTGCATTTATCCCTGTCCTGCTCCTTACTGACTTTTCTCTACCTTGGTGTTTTACCTCTCTAACTTCTTTGTGTTTTGTGGGAGGCTGGGATTTTCCCTGCTCCTTTTCAGTGCTTCCCCTTGGCTAGGTTTAAATGCTTGCCAATGAAGCATTTAAACCTGTCACCTAGGATCCTGGTCCCCTCCCGGACAGATGCAGACCATTGCACCAGTATAAGCCTGCATCCTCCAGGTGGCTCCCAGTCCCCAATGAAGCCCAAACCCTGAGATCCACACAGTTTTTTAACCATTAATTTGAATCCCATGGTGCAGAATACCCTTGCATCATCCTTGCCATAGACAGACAGCACCTCCAAGAAGGTTACCATACATGCTACTTGTCTAAGGCCCTTCCCCAACTCCACAAACTCCTCTTGCACCACTCTGATACCATTCACAGCCAGGTCATTTGTCCCTAGGTGGACAATGACATCCAGCTCCCTCCCTCATGCAGCTGCTCCCGCGATCCTGAGGATTTGCTTCCTGTCCCTCCAAGCCATGGCGCCAAACAGGCACCTTACCTCCCTATCCCCTTCCTCCTCTACTTCTACCCCCTAATAATCAAGTCCCCCACCAGGAGTTGTTTCCTTCCCCTGTGGGGTCTCGTGCCACCCTCCTGTGGGTTTCCTTTGTGGAGGTTCCCAGCATCCTCCTTGGTCTCCACTGCAGGTATCTCCATAGAGGAACCACTCTTTGCCAGAACAACATAGGAATTGTGGAGAGGTACAACTGGAGTTGTGCACCTCTGTTCCACCACCCTCTCCCTCCTTGAGCCCACCTTGGTCCAGCCGCTCACTCTGATTTCTCACTCCAGTCCCAAAGTCCCAGCTCACTCTGATTTCTCACTCCAGTCCCAAACTCCCAGCTCACCTTGATATTTCACTCCAGTCCCAAACTCCCAGCTCACTCTGATTTCTCACTCCAGTTCCAAACTCCCAGCTCACTCTGATTTCTTACTCCAGTCCCAAACTCCCAGCTGACACTCTCTCACTCCAGTCCCAGACTCCCAACTCACTCTGATATCTCACTCCAGTCCCAAACTCCCAACTCACTCTGATTTCTCACTCCAGTCCCAAACTCCGGCTCATTCTGATTTCTCACCCAGTCCCAAACTACCAGCTCGTTTGATTTCTCACCCAGTCCCAAACTCCCAGCTCACTCTGATTTCTCACTCCAGTCCCAAACTCCTAACTCAGTCTGATTTCTCACTAATCTCACAGCTTACTCTGATTTCTCCTCCAGTCTCAAACTCACGACTCACTCTGATTTCCACTAAACTCCCAGTGCACTATAATTTGTCACACCAGTCCCAAACTCCCAGCTCACTCTATTTCCTCCAGTCCCAAACTCCCAGCTGACTCTGATTTTGCACTCAGTCCCAAACTCCCGACTCACTCTGATTTCTTACTAAACTTCCAGCTCACTCTGATTTCTCACTCCAGTCCCAAACTCCCAGTTCACTCTATCTCACTCCAGTCTCAAACTCACAGCTCACTCTAATTTCTCCTCCAGTCCCAAACAGCCAGCTCACTCTATCTCCTCCAGCCCCAAACTCCCAGCTCACTCTGATTTCTCACTCCAGTCCCAAACTCCCAGCTCACTCTAATATTTCATTCTAGTCCCAAACTCCCAGCTCACTCTATCTCACCCAGTCCCAAATTGTCAGCTCAGTCTGATATCTCAATCCAGTCCCAAACCCCAACTCACTCTGATATCTCACTCCAGTCCCAATCTCCCAGTTCACTCTCATATGCCATTCCAGTTCCAAACTCCCAGGTCACTCTGATTTCTCATTCCAGTCCCAAACTCCCAGTTCACTCTATCTCACTCCAGTCACAAACTCACAGCTCACCCTATTTTCTCACTCCAGTTCCAGACTCCCAGCTCACTCTGACTTCTCACTCCATTCCCAAACTTCCAGCTCACTCTGATATCTTACTCCAGCCCCAATCTCCCAGCTCACTCTATCTCACACCAGTCCCAAACTCCCTGCTCACTCTGATATCTACTCCTGTCCCAAACTCCCAGCTCATTCTGATACATCACACTAGTCCCAAACTTCCAGCTCACTCTGATATCTCACTGCAGTCCCAACTCCCAGCTCACTCTGATATCTCACTCCAAATTCAGACCCCTAGTGATCTCACTCCCTCAGCTTGTCTACAGCAAGTCATTTTCACCTTCCTGGTGGTCATGTGGTTTCCCCTCCCCAAGTAAACACTGCACAGCTTAAAGAGCTACTGACACCTCGGGATAGGCAACTCTTGGCAAGGAGTTGAATGACCTGTTGACCTAAATTGCACATTGTTTCAATTTTTTAATGTAGGCAGTTATAAGCAAATTAAGTTACATTACCCATGATCTCATTTTATGAAATGGCTGGCAGCAAGCAAGCATTCCTATTGGTCCCTAAGAGTGTGTTAATGTGTCTAACACCACACAAACAAGATCAGGCTCTGCCAGCTGGGCACCGATCATAGAGAAGTGGCCAAATAGAATGTTGAAAAAAAAAATCGGCCATCTTGATTGTGCCACTACTGCTGCCAACTGTGCTCGCTCTCCTAAACGTCCGACCTGATGGACGCTCGCTACATTCGTCCCTTACAACAGCGTGGCATTCTTTTTATTTTTTGTATCGTTCTGTTTGAAACGCATACAAAAAGTAAAAAGTATGTCATGCTGTATCTCCAGCCTGCCCGCTAGCAGTGCCAGAGTACTCGGAGAGCAGAGTGCGAGACTTACAGCTTCTGGAGAGCAAATCGAGTGGGCTGCACTAGTGACATACTTCGTGGTCTGTGCGGCTACAGGCACATCAGGCAAGTTACTTTCCGCAACTTTTCTGCGGAGTGGTGGTGAGTACCTTTTGGGCGTCACTCACTTCTACTTTAAACACTGTAGAGAAAGCATATAGTTTAAATTCAATTGTCATTGTCCGGCAAAACCGGGTGGCCCTGTACCCCCCCCAACCAAGAGATAGTAATGACACACGAGTGCAAACTGTTTTTCGGTGATATGAATGACTCACTCGCTCTCTTCCTGGTTTGGGAGAATTGGCATGTGTGTGTCTGGCTGTTGTCATGTAACTGTGTTAGTGGCTATGGGGACCACAGTAGGACAAACTTTAAGTCTAAAAAAAAAACATCCAGGTGGAGGAACTATTTTATTTAAAATAAAGACCAAAAATTACTTTTTGTTACTTAATACTAATAATTTTAATTTTTAATGCATCTAAAATGTAGATGCCCATTTCATAAGTGCAATAAGACATGACAGGGTCTGTGTGTTAGACACTTTAACACACGGCTAGGAGGCTGGACACACTCGGCTGGTGGCCTCGTACCTCACTACGCCTCCTAGCCGTGTGTTAAAGTGTCTAACTCACACCCTGTCATGTCTTATTGCTTACTTGGCATTCAAGATAGCTGCTCAGCTTCCACTGCATCCCCAACCCTAAAATCAACATTTTGATGATGGTTAGTAAAGGAAGGGGCTGCATGACTTCTAATGGCTATAGATAGCAGCTGGCAGCAGCAGCACCCTGTAAATTCATATAGTTTATGTTGTAGGCACTTACATGTCAGGGTAGTAATACATTTGTTAGCCCCTTAACATGTGTAAGTGCCTACAACGTAAACTACTTGAAGTTACAGGTGCTGTTCCCAGTGACCATCTATAGCCATTGATCATGCAGCCCTTCCCTACTTAGTGTCATCAAAACGCTAATTTTAGGGGAAGGCTGCGGCGGAGCTGAGAGGCCTTCTTGAATGTGGAAGTCAGATCACAGGTAATGTAACTTCATTTTCTTATCAATGCGTATGAAAATTCAAACTGTGTGCTATTTAGGTCCTCAGACAGGCAACTCATTACCATAAGTTGTCCGACCCAAGGGTATAAGCTGTCAGCTGCTCTTTAATGAAACAAAAGCAGCCTCTAGTTGAATCTTGTAGGCTGGGCATTATAAGTAACAGCCAAAACCTAGAAGGTAATCCTTCTTTTCATTCAAAGCAATCAGAGTGAGAATGCAGAACCAGTAAAATATGATCCCACAAACTCAATTGGGTCAAAAATTCTGGCTGTGCCATTCATTAGTACTGCTGTGTGTGGTTCAGGCCCCATGCCAGCCTGCATAGCCTGTACTGTGACAAACACATACAGCGTGTTGTCCAGTCCTTGTATGAGGAAAGGATGGGTCCTGATCCTAATACAGTAGAAGCCACTCCTGACCACAGTCGACAGCTGCAGTTCAAGATCCTAGGGATTCATGGTTGGTGCATAGTCTGCCACCAAATTGTGCCCATGCAGCCCTCCCCATGGTCCATTGGTACATGTACACTACAGCTATGTGGAATTTTCAAATTCCAATTTTGCCAGAATTCCTTAGAATTTTAGAAATCGGATTTCATACACCCCCCTTATTCCACAGAATTCTATCAGAAGCAGAATTCCAAAATTGATTTTTTTTTTCAAACTTCGAATTAACAATCGGAAGTTTACATAAACAGTAGATTAATTCTCAGCAAACCGTATTCCCCAGATTACGTAATCCACTGAATATTATTCCACGGTTTACATAGAAATCCTTTTTAGATAACCACAGGCTTAAACAAGAAGTTCCAAACAGTGTTCAAAAAATGGATTCTGCTGGCAAAACTGCACATTCTGCACAACTCAATTTTTTGTTCATGTTCTGTATGCTGTTGGTTAATATGGCGCCTCTGAGGGGTGTCTCTTATGGTATAAGAGACTGCGAGCATGAGGTTTGGGCAAGAGAACTGCAAAGAGAAGCTGTAGGTTTCTGTCTAGCGGAGGCCCAAGTATCTCATTATAAATCATTCAAGTTCAGTTTGAGTGATTATATATTTAGAGTCTTTCTTTTTTTTTTGTCGTCCTCAGCCCAGGCACTGCAGTAGAGTGCTCTCCCTTAATGCTGCTGCATGAGAGCACACTGTACACAGGATGAGAGGTACAGTGGCTCTGAGTGCTGATTGACTGAAATCACATATAGTGATTTATAATGGGCTGGTGCAGCTGTTTGTGTTCTGTTTGCATCTTTATCCTTAACAAAAGCTCAGTGAGGATGCAGTAAAAGTGGCTCAAGGACTATAAACACAGCAAGTTTGAGTGAGATTGCACCAATAACCTGTCAGTCATAGTGAATGTTTTAATTGAATAAAGTCATGCCAGCTGTGTAGTGTAAATTACTCTGCCTCACTCACTCAATCCTGCTGTATAGTCTTGCCCTGTTAAATTGCAAGTTTCGTTTACATTAAATGGAAGATTCTTTAGCCCCTTTGCCTGCTTCGATGGGTCTGTGCCTCCATGCTCACGATCTGATGTGCCTCCAGTAGATGACTCCAAGCAGCGTGTAGACTCATGCTGTGGTTAATTTGCATATTCTGGGCATATTGGGACAAATAGGTTCTCCGATATCGTTATTTTTTTTAGTGTATATTTTCTTCCCCATTGGCACTGGTCAGCATGTCATCCCGACCGCCCCCCCTGGCCCCAAACCCGATATCAGGCCACCTCCTCGATAACCCCTCATGGTGGGGTGGCAAGGAGCTACCCACAGCTCAACTCGCCAAGTCGGATCCAGATGAGGAGGCACCATTTGGGTCGGGCCTCAGAGGTTGGAAGATCATGCTGTCTGACCTGTGCCACTTTTTCCTCTGGTTTTTTGCCTCTGCAGAATGCAGTGATGTCTCAGCACAACATGCTGACATCTGCTGCACTCTGCCCCCTTGCTGGCACCGCTCTTGTAGTGTTCCCCGTGGTCACCAGGGGCTACTACAGAGCAGTGGCTCCCTGGATCCCTCCCCAGGATAGGAGAGCAGTCCTCCAGATGCTCAATCTATCCCTCCTCTACCAGCCCCTGGTAGCCCGGGCTCATGTCTGAACCTGGGTCGCCAGCATGGCACAAGGTGTTGCATCCAGCGCCCAACCCTCAGCACCACTAGGCCAGCTCCAATTAACACAGTTGATCTAATAGCATCTCTTTTGTGGAAGGGGTGCATAAAACAAGAAGTATTTGTATTATTGAGCTGTGCCTGCCCATGCACACTCACACGACCTGGTGCACGTGCACATGCACAGAGCCACAGCTCCAATATTGCAAATGTTAATTCTAATAGTTGTAGTGTTCCTTCCACAAAAGGATTGCTTTGTTAAAGTCAGCATTAATAATGGTATTGAAAACCTATTGTCCCAATATGCCCACAATATGCAAATCCGTCACTGCACGAGTCTACAGGCTGCTCAAGGTAGAATGCTGGAGGTATATCCTTAGATTATGAGCATGGAGGGACAGACCCAGAGAAACAGACAAAGGAGTCAATGAATCTTCCATTTAATGTAAGTGGAACTGGTCATTTACAGTATCAAGGCAAGACTATACAGTGGGATTGAGTGAGGGAGGGTAATTTACACTACACAGCTGGCATGATTATTCAATTAAAACATTCACTAACACAGCTAATACAGTACAAGAATGCACTCTCAGTCCCTTCACAGTCTCGCTTGCATACCAAATGACCTTGTCATGCTAGACATCCTTTAGGAACTGCAGCAGGAAATACAAAGTGAAGGCAAAATGTAAGTTACAGTATGTGTGAGGACAAGAAAGATACATTTCTGGGTATTTTCAGCAAGAGACACCAGAAATCACCACAGAGGATCCTTCAGCAGCCTATCAGTGACTCACAGACACCAGGAAATTGACATTTTGCATATGATCTTTAAGAAATAAACTGAGGTGTAAGAGGTTGATGTCCTTTTCAGTTCAGACTGCGCACATACATCCCTAAAGGATAAATGAGTCACCCGCTATGCACACTGAGTTTTACAGTTTGCTGGAAATATAAAGGTGCACTAACAAAAACCTAAAAAGAGAGTGATCATTCTTTCAATATCAGCAAAGCTTTGAAAGACTAGACTGAACAGCAGGCAGCAATGCCGTGGTCATACTGTAAGTTATTAGGGCCATTGAGGGATGTCTGTTGTGGTATAAGAGACTCCAAGTCTGAAGTTTGGGTGAGAGGAGGACCATAAAGCTAAGCTGAACAACACTGGCTGCCCACACCTGAGAAGAGCAGTCTCTTATACCATAAGAGACATCCCCTCGGAGGCCGTATTAACTTATAAATCACTTGAGTACATTTTGAGTAATTTATAACAAGCTTAATCTTTTTTTTTTTAATTTTGTTGTGCCATTCTCCCCCGGCATTTAAGTGGAATGTACCCTCCAAGCACTCCCGCAAGACAGCACACTGTACACAGATAAGAGGTACAGCAGTTCTGATTGCAGATTGACTAAAATCATGTCAGTGATTTATAATGTCTAATTTAAAATGTAGTCTCTGCTCTTTCTATGATGTGCGTTGTAACACACTGGACCTTCTGTTTTTATAGGTCTTCTTAATGGTGTCTGTTGTCTCCTTTGTGATCTCTGAGTCCCTTGCCATGAAGAAAGAAGGCTGGACCTACTTCACCCAGTTCTGGAACTATGTTCAGTGGCTGATCATTGTTCTGTCAGTTTGCTCTGTGGTTGTTCATCTGAAGAGAGCAAGTATCGCAGATCAGCAATGGACAAAATATCTACACAATCGCAATGGTTTCACAAACTTCTACCAGATACCATTCCTGGGCGACACCTTCACCAAACTGTCGGCTTCTCTTCTCTTTTTGCTAACAGTAAAGGTGAGTAAGTGAGGCATGTTATTGACAATAAAGGTGTGTAAGTAGGGCATGGTATTGACAATGACAGGGTTTATATGGGGGCATGTTATTGACAATGACAGCGTGTAAGTGGGGCATGTATTGACAATAAAGTGTGTAAGTAGGGCATGGTATTGACAATGACAGGGTTTGTATGGGGGCATGTTATTGACAATGACAGTGTGTAAGTGGGGCATGTATTGACAATAAAGGTGTGTAAGTAGGGCATGGTATTGACAATGACAGGGTTTATATGGGGGCATGTTATTGACAATGACAGCGTGTAAGTGGGGCATGTATTGACAATAAAGGTGTGTAAGTAGGGCATGGTATTGACAATGACAGGGTTTGTATGGGGGCATATTATTGACAATGACAGCGTGTAAGTGGGGCATGTTATTGACAATGAAAGTGAGTAAGGCATATTATTGACAAAAGTGTACAAGTGGGGTATGTTATTGACAATAAAGGTGTGTAAGTGAGGCATGTTGTACACATTAACAGGGTTTAAGTGGGGCATGCTATTGACAATGAAGGTGAGTAAGTGGGGCATGTTATTGACCATAAAGGTGTGTAAGTAGGGCATGGTATTGATAATGACAGGGTTTGTATGGGGGCATGTTATTGACAATGACAGTGTGTAAGTGAGCATGTTACTGACAGCGATGTGTGTACATGGGGCATGTTATTGACAATGAAAGTGAGTAAGGCATGTTACTGACAATAAAAGTGTATAAGTGTGGTATGTTATTGACAATAAAGGTGTGTAAGTGAGGCAAGTTGTACACAATAACGGGGTTTAAGTGGGGCATGTTATTCACAACGAAGGTGTGTAAGTAGGACATGGTATTAAAATGAAGGTGTGTAAGTAGGGCATGTTATTAGCAATGAAAGTGTGTAAGTGGGTCACATTATTGCTGTGAGGGAGTGTAAGTAGGGCATGTTTTTGAAAGTGAAGGTGTGTAAGTGAGGCACGTTCTTGATAATGAAGGTGTGTAAATAGGGCATGGTATTGACAATGAAGCTGAGTAAGTAGTGAATGTTATCGACAATGAGGGAGTGTAAGTGGGGCATAGTATTGACAATGAAGGTGTGTAAGCAGAGCATGTAATTGACAATGAAGATATGTAAGTGGGGCATGTTACCGACAATGAAGGTGAGTAAGTGGGCCATGTTATTGAAAATGAAGGTGTGTAAGTAGAGGCACATTACTTGACAATGAAGGTGTGTAAGCAGGGCATGTTATTTACAATGAAGGTATGTAAGTGTGCCATGTTATTGATAAGGAAAGTGTGTAAGTGGGCCATGTTACTGACAATGAAGGTACAGTATACAAGTGAACACTGTATTGACAATGAAGGTATGTAAGTGGTTCATGTTACTGACAATGAAGGCGTGTAAGTGGAGCATGGTTTTGACAATAAAGATGTGTAAGTGGGCCATGTTATTGACAATGGAGGTGTGTAACTGGGCCATGTTATTGACAAGGAAGGTGCGTAAGTGGGCCATGTTACTGACAATGAAGGTATGTAAGTGGGCATGGTATTGACAATGAAGATATATAAGTAGGGCATGGTATTGACAAAAAAGGTAAGTGAGGTGTGTTACTGACAATGAAAGTGTGTAAGTGGGGTACATTATTAACAATGAAGGTGTGTAAGTGGGGCATGGTTTTGACAATGAAGGTGTGTAAGTGGGCCATGTTACTGATAATGGAGGTGTGTAAGTGGGCCATGTTATTGACAATGGAGGTGTGTAACTGGGCCATGTTATTGACAAGGAAGGTATGTAAGTGGGCTATGTTACTGACAATGAAGGTATGTAAGTGGACCTGGTACTGACAATGAAGATATGTAAGTTGGGCATGGTATTGACAAAAAAGATATGTAAGTGGGGTGTGTTACTGACAGTGAAGGTGTGTAAGTGGGGTACGTTATTGACAGTGAAGGTGTGTAAGTGGGGTATGTTATTGACAATGAAGGTGTGTAAGTGGGGTACGTTATTGACAATGAAGGTAAGTGGGGTATGTTATTGACAATGAAGGTGTGTAGTAGGACATGGTATTGACAATGAAGGTGAGTAAGCAGGGCATGTATTGACAGTGATGGGGTGTAAGTGGAGAATGTTATTGACAATAAAGGGATGTAAGTGGGGCATGTTATTGACAATAAAGATGCATAAGTGGGGCATGTTATCGACAGTGTGTCATCAAGGCACAGGTCAGGAAGCATAGGGAAACCAGGAGCAGTTTCAAAATGTGCAACAAGGGTTTTATTATTAATAATAGTAAAATAAAAAAATAATATTGTTCAGAATAACTATTTACAATGGCAGAAACACAGAAAACAGAGTGCTTCTGCATGTTTCTTCTCTCAGTCTCTGTCTCTCCTTTTTTGCAAAACATTGCAGCTCCTTTTTATAAGTCTGTGCAGGAGCTTGTTAAGAAAATAGCATGCTTCTCTCACAGTGTTCATGTAAGTTTCCAATGTTCTTGTCAGTTTCAGCAGGTGCAGCAAAAAGAACATTGTGACCCAGAACTCAAATCTTGTTTACATCTTCTGCAAAAGGCTTAAAATTGCATCTCAGGTTAACCCCCTGAGTTCCAAATAGCTTTGCAATCATTTCAACAGTATAACTATATACAGTTTTAAACAAAGGGGTCCCAGTATCAATTACATTTTCACAAAAATCATATATTTTATACCTGCAGATATGCAAGGGGGAGAAAAGACAGAAAAGCAAGTGAGGGTAGAGAGATAAGTGAGGCAGAGAACTGCAAGACTGTCAAGGTGATCAAGTCCTAGGTCTCACGAGAAAATATGGTTGCGCAACCAGACAGAGAAGAGACAGAAAAGGAGAGAATAGAACAGATCCTTGTATTTAAACTCTTTCTCCATAACAGCTGGGACAGGGCTGTATTCAAAACTGTTATATACACCCCCCCAAGAGGGAACCTGTTTTACAAAAACAGGTTTCTAAAACTTTCTAGTAATTCTCATCTAACATAAGCATATAACCTTTACAGTTCTGGGGATATGCAATATCCTTTTTTCCATAACAACAGTACAGCAGATAGTGAAGTTTAAACTCACACATTTATTTTTCCAGCCTTCAGAATTCTCAAGTCCAGATACATATCTAGACAGAAAATCAGCATCGCTATTCTCTTTCCCAGATTTGTGCATAACTTTACATTTAAATGGCTGTAGTGCCAGGTACCACTATGTGATTCTAGAATTTTTATCTTTCATTTGGTTAAGCCAACAGAGAGGACTGTGATCTGGTACAAGTACAAAGTCATCTCCTAGTAAATAAAACTTAAGGGACTCCATGGCCTAGTTTGCTGCAAGGCATTCCTTTTCAATGGTGGAGTACCTTTTCTCTCTGTTATGCAATTTCCTACTTATGTATAGAATAGGATGTTCTTTCCCATCTATATGCTGACTCAAGACTGTACCTAGGCCTACCTCTGATGCATCTGTCTGTAACAAAAAGTGTTTCTTAAAGTCTGGGCTTCTTAAAACAGGGACTGAACATAATGCAGCCTTAATGGCTCGAAAAGCCTTGTCACACTCTGGGGTCTATTTCACATTATTCGGGAACAGTTTCTTTGCGAGTTCAGTGAGGGGGTAGCTAACTTGACAAAGTTGGGAATAAATCTCTGATTATAAACAGCCAGCCTTAAAAATGACCTAATGTTTCTTGGTTTTAGGGACAGGGCTGTTAGCTACAGCTTCTATCTTCGAAACCTCTGGCTTGACTTCTCCATTTCCCAAAACATAGCTCAAATATCTGGTTTCCTGCATGCCAAATGCACACTTGGTAGGATTAATTGTCAGACCTGCCTTTTTGATCAATTGGATAACTGCTTGTAGGTGTTCCAGGTGGCTTTTCCAGTCTGGACTATACACCACAACATCATCCAGGTACGCAGCACAATAACCAGTGTGAGGGGATAAAATTACATCCATGTACCACTGGAATGAAGTGGGTTCACCATGTAAAGCAAATGGCATAGTGATGAACTGATAGAATCCTATAGGAGTGGCAAATGCAGTTTTGTTTCTGGATTCTTTAGCTAGGGGGGGTTGCCATTAACCCTTGGTGAGATTGAGGGTATTGGTATACTTAGCACTTCCCAGTCTGTCCACCAAATCATCTATTCTGGGTATAGGATAACTGTCAAATTCTGACACTTGATTAAGTTTCCTAAAATCAAGACAGATTCTTACACCCCCTTCTTTCTATTGATGATGATCAAGTACTTCTCAACTCTTCTGTAATACCCAATTCTTTCATTTTTTGTATTTCCTTGACCACGTCTGCTCTTAACTGCTTTGGTAATCTGTATGTCTTTTGTCTAACAGGGGGAGAATTCCTTGTCACTGTTACATTCTCGATCCCTTTTGCTTGGCCTGGTACTGTGGTAAAAGTACTGTTAAATGTCTTTAGCAAGCTACAAATTTCTGCAGTTTGTTCAAAGGTTAAGGAAACATTCACATTTACAGCATCAGCAGTAACAGTTTGTTCCAGTCTATCATAAGCTACATTAATATCTTCTTTATCAGTTTCTGTTAAAACTAGCGAAACAGCTTTTGGTGTTTTTTCAACCCATTTCTTGAGGAGATTAGCATGGTATATTTTAGTTGGATTTTTCCTATCAGGGGGTCTCAATCTCATAGTTAGCTGTGCCAGTACATTTAAGCACTTTATAAGGTCCTTGACACTTCATTAACAGTTTATTTTCTGTAGTGGGTAACAGTAGCAAGACCTTTTCACCTGGCTCAAAAACGTTTTCTTTTATCCCATGGTCATAATACACCTTCTGTTGGTTTTGGGCCTCTTCCTGATCACTATGGGCAATTTCAACATATTTTGCCAGCTTCTTTCTCAGGGCACACATATAAGATGTAATAGATTATTTCTGAGTGGGGTTATCTTCCCATGTTTCTTTGATTACATCTAGTGGCCCTCTAGGTTGTCTACCATACAGCATTTCAAATGTGGAAAACCCTGTAGATTACTGTGGCACTTCTCTGTAAGCAAAAAGCAGGTAAGATAAGTATTTATTTTATTTAGTTTTTGTTGACCAGGTAAGGTGCACTAGCCATAGCAATGACTATTTTCAGGCACGACCTGGGAGAATACAGAAACAAAACATTTTGAACAAAATGACTGTACAATCATTTAAACAGTAGGTGCATTACAAACATAGTAATACAGTGCAAGTAGTGGGAACAAGTAGAAATACAAATAGATGCAACAAATTCTGCAAAAACTATGTAATAATACAAATGAGGGAGGGCAACAGTAAAAATCATCAGGCAGCAATTAGGCAGCAGTCCAGTTAGCTAAAACCAAGCAGGAGTGCCATCTAGTAGTCAAGGAAGATGGAATGCAAGAGACAGAAGGAATAATTGGGGCAGGGAGGAAAGTGTAATGGAGGGGGGCTGGGATAGGATTGGAGGAAAATAGTGAGGTAAGGATGATGATTAGCTGTAATTAAAATTACATTGTAACAAGCTAAAGAGACAGGACAGTACAGAAGCTATTTAGTTAAGGGAAAGGAGCATGGGAAGGCTGTATGGGTAATGGATAAGGTGCAGAAAAACTGGGCTAAGGGGGTTTGAAGTGGGAGCAAGAGCATGATACAGCAAGATGGTCGTGCAGTAATAACTTGAAAGAGGCATGGGATGATGCCCGATGAATAGTTAGTGGAAGGGAGTTCCATTTTTTGGGGACATGGCAGGAGAAAGCACTAGCACCTTTGGAGGAGTGGTGTCTGGGAATGACAATTTGGGCATTGACAGCTGAGTGTAGTCCATAGCTGGATGTCTGGTTTATGAATAACTCCACCAGAGGCTTGGGTGTTTGATTTCGGATGATATTATCAATGACAGAACAGAGTGCATAATCACGAGATGCTGACGGAGAAAGCCATCCAAGCTCAGTGTAGAGGATGCAGTGATGTTTTAGTTGATGTGAGGACGACGTATATCTACAAATATTTTGTTGTATGCGACATCCCACTTCTGGAAGCTAGTCTTACCTGATGAGGCATATGCTACCACCCCATACATGAGTGAGGGAAGTAGTAGGCCACAAGCTATGGCAAGCCTAGCAGATGGAGTGAGTATGTAGTTGGAGCGGTAGGCCATACCAAGTTTCATGTTAGTCAGTTTGCAAGTCTGCTGGATTGAAGATCAAAAGTGAGGGCTGGATCAAGAGTGATACCCAGATATTTAAAAGAGGGTACAACCATGATTGATGAGCCATTTATAGTGGAGACATTAAAGGTGGGTTGGGCAAGTTTACGTTTAGCATTGGAACCAAACAGCATGGCTTGGGTCTTAAAGACATTTAGGACAAGCCTATTTCTTAACAACCACTTTTCAATTTGTTGATAGTCTTGGGAGAGTTGTTGATTGATTTCAGAAATATTTTTAGCGCTGGTGTACAAGACAATGTCATCAGCATATAGTAGGGAAGCTGTATGGGGAAAGAGTGTGGCAACGTTATTAATGAAAATGGAGAAAAGCAGGGGAACCTAGAATAGAACCTTGTGGCACACCAATATTTATGGTAGCATAATCTGACAAGATGGAGTTAAATTTAACGCATTGTGTCCGATCTGTCAGGTAGCTGTCAAACCATGCAGTCACATCTTGTGAGAAGCCCAGTGATCTTAGAGTAGTGAGAAGGATAGGATGATCCACTAGGTCGATAGCTTTAGTCATATCTATAAAGACTGCCCCCGTTAGGAGACCTGAGTCCATGGCTGCTAGGGTATCGGACGTAAATTTGAGTAAAGCAGTAGTGGTGCTATGACCCTTGCAGAAACCATGTTGCGCTGACATGAGAAGGTTTAGTTTCTGTAGAAAGTCAATGGTTTGAGTGGCTACTAGCTTCTCAAGGATTTTGCTAAGAGCAGGTAATATGGCAATGGGCCTATAGTTTGAGGGGTTTTTACAGTCCCCTTTTTTGAATACAGGGGTAATCTTAGCATTCTTCCATATATCTGGGACATAGCTATGGCAGAGGGAGAGGGAAAACACTTTTGCAAGAGGTACTGCTATGTGTGGGGCTGCTAGCTTTAGGAGTCTGGGTTCAAGGTTATCTGACCCAGCAGCGGTGAAATCAGAGATACTTTTGAGCAGTCTTAGAACTTCAAGGTGAGTGACAGCCTTGAAATGAAATTTGGGCCCAGTAGCTTCAGGTTGGTCATTGCAGTATGGTCTGGCTGGGAAAATAGAGGTATAGTTGGAGAGGTCAGAGAACTGGGTGTTGAGAACGTTTGCAATAGTGGAGGGATTATTGCAGTGGACACCATTGAGAGACATATCAGTTGGAGTGGGGGCAGGATTTGATCCTAGGAAGCATTTTATATGGGATCAGAATTTTTTTGTGTCACCATAAGATTTATTTAAAAGATCCTTGCAATAGGCACTTTTTGCCCTTTTGATTTCCTTCTTGCAGGAGTTTCTGAGGGCTCTGTAAGAATTTAAGTCAGCTGGGAGGCCAGTGCTTTTATAGAGTAGCCAAGATTTGTCCCAGTCTTTTCCTTCCCCTTTTACAAACCTTTTTAACATGCGTTTTAGGGTTTGATTAAAATGGTCAACAAGGCGGCAGTATAGTATAGAGGTTAAAGGCTCTGAGCTACAAACCTGGAGATCTGGGTTTGAATCCCACAGCCCCACACCCCCACTTGCATACTGTGTGACCTTGAGCAAGTCACTTAACTTTCTTACACACCCAGGTCACACCTGTAAATGAGCTTTCAGCTTAGTGTGTCCCTCCTGGTTAAAAAAAAACAAAAGACCATCTGTCTGAGGGTGATAAGGGGAGGTTCTTATGGCAGTGACACCTAATAGTCGGTACAGCTCCTTTAGTAATGCAGCACCAAAATTACTACCCTGATCAGTAATAATCTCTTCTGGTATGCCCACCCTGCTGAAAATTTTGGCAAGCTCTGCTGCCACTTTTGGGGCTGTGACAGTACGTATTGGGTATCGAGTAGCATAGTCACATACTACCAAAATGAATTGATTACCCTTTTTACTTTTGACTAAGGGCCAACCACATCCATTGCAATTCTCTCAAAAGGCATATCTATCAAGGGTAGGGGCACCAGGGGCACCTTGTCTTTTCTAGTCACTGGGGCTACATTCTGACACTCAGCACAAGAACTACAATAGGTAGCAACATCTTCATGAAATCCAGGCCAGTAAAATCTGTACAGCAATCTGGCAAGGGTGCAGTCCCTCCCCGAGTGACCAGCCATAGGACTATCATGTGCTATCTGTAGCAACTCAGATCTATACTTTTGTGGTATAACCAATTGTTCTATCTGGTCCTGTGTCTGAGGTTTAACCCAAACTCTGTACAATAGCCCATTACATTTTTTAAACATAGGTTCACCCTGTTTTGGTTTCACCCCCAGCTGCTTAAAATAACCCTGGAAAAAAACATCATTAGCCTGTTCTGAACGAAAATCACAATCAGTGATTAGTTTAATTTCAGCATTTTCATATATGCCCTTATGTCCATCAGTCTTTTGTTGCCACTGTTTCTTTAGGCGACATCTTTCTTTCCCGGACTTCCAGATCTTGAAGCTGTACTCAAACATGTCTGAATCAAAATCAGCGAAAGAAAGAGAGTCCCCACCATCTGACTTTTCTTTGCCCGAGCTCTTGTCAGCACAGCTGCTGCAGAATCCATATCTTTCTTCTATGCTTCCCTGGTACCAGGTCTAGTACCCACGCACTAAACTCCTGGCTTAAAGTATGCACGGCGTAAATCCAACTGCTAACACCATCTGTCGTCAAGGCACAGGTCAGGAAGCATAAAAAAACCAGGAACAGTTGTAAAATTTGCAACAAGAGTTTTATTATTAATAATAGTAAAATAAAAAAAAAATTGTTCAGAATAACTATTTACAATGGCAGAAACATAAAAAGCAGAGTCCTTCTGAGTGTTTCTTAATTTTCAATCTCAGTCTCTGTGTCTCCTTTTTTGCAAAACATTGCAGCTTCATTTTATAAGTCTGTCCAGGAGCTCTTAAAGAAAATAGCATGCTTCTCACACAGTGTTCTTGTAGGTTTCCAATGTTCTTGTCAGTTTTAGCAGGTGCTGCAAAAATAACATTGTGACCCAGAACTGACCTCTTGTTTACATCTTCTGCAAAAGGCTAAAAAACTGCATCTCAGGTTAACCCCTTGCATTCCAAATGGCTTTACAATCATTTCAACAGTATAACTATATACAGTTTTAAACAAAGGGATCCCAGTATCAATTACATTTCCACAAAAAGATTCACATACATTTTTATATCTGCAGATATGCAAGGGGGGGCGAAAAGACAGAACAACAAGTGAGGGTAGAGAGATAGCGAAGCAGAGAATTGCAAGACTGTCAGGGTGATCAAATCCTAGGTTTCACGAGAAAATATGGTTGCACAACCAGACAGAGAAGAGACAGAAAAGGAGAGAATAGAACAGATCCTAGCATTTAAACTCTTTCTCCATAACAACTGAGGCAGGGCCATATTCAACCCTGTCACACAGTGATGGGGTGTAAGTGGGGAATGTTATTGACAATGAAGACGTGTAAGTGGGGCGTGTTATTGACAGTGATGGGGTGTAAGTGGGGAATGTTATTGACAATGAAGTTGTATATGCATGGCATGTTTGTTTATTTATTTATTTGCTTTTGCTAACCAGGTAAGCACACTAGACATCCAAGTGCCTATTTTCAGGTGCGACCCAGGAGAGTTACAGAGTGACTGGGAAACATAATACACGGTCAAGGTAACATACAGGAGCCACAGGCTCCGACAAGTGGGTGGTAGAGCTTATGTACAACATGCTCAAAAATGGTCAGGTAAGTAGTCTAGCAACAAATTACATAACAGCATAGGGAGATAGAATAATATCAAATCACAGCTCGAAATAACATCAGAGAACAACACGAAATAAATAAACATCAAAATAGTACATATATGTAATTGCCTGACATGAGCGCCTAACAAGAGAGAGAAATGAAGGAACTATGCAGAAAGGAGGCGGGTACAGATATGACAGGATCGCCTCTCCAACAGGGGGACGGTAAGTGCCTTATGAAGGTTATCAGCAGAGATTTAACAGCGGCCGGTGAAACTGCTCACAGGGCAGCTCCCTCAGAGAATTGGGTGGAGGTAGAAAGTACACTGGGTCTATGTGGAACATAGACAGGCCGAGGCAGCTTTGAGGAAGTTCCATAGGTATGTTTTGAAGCAGGGTTGGGGGGGAGAGGCACGAACCCAGGCGGGAAGGGAGTTTCATATTCTTGGTGTGTGGATGGAGAAGGCCTGGTCACCTGAGAGGATGCGGGTCTTGGGAACCAGGTGGGCCTGTGCAGCACTAGATCTTAAATGGTAGGCAGGGGTTGCATGTTTAAGGGGAAGGGCGAGTGCAGAGGGAGTGGCAGTTCCAATTATGTTATCTACGAAGTTGCCAAGGACAAAGGTGTGGTGCTTTTCAGGGGGGAGCCACTCCAGCCGTGAGTAGAGCTCACATCCATGCGTAAGGCGAGGGGCAGAGAGTGTGAAGTGGCATATATTGTTGTAAGCAGTGTCCCATTTTGCAAGGCTAGAGTTCGGGACAGGAGCAAAGGCAATGAGCCCATAACACAGCATGGGAAGGAGTATCCCCCTGGCTATGGCGAGCCGAGCGGCCGGGGTGAGGCAGTCCTTGGATCTGTAGGCAAGGCCGAGCTTGCCATTCATGGCTTTACATACATTCCGAATGTGCGTGGTGAGATCCAGTTGTGGATCAATGGTCACCCCTAGATACTTGACAGAGTCAGTGACCAGCAGGAGGGAGCCATTAGTTCCATAGATTTTTAGAGGCGCTGGGCAGGAAGAGGTTTTAGCCACAGAGTCAAAGAGCATGGCCTGGGTCTTCTTCAGGTTGACGATAAGCTTGTGGCCCTCAAGCCAGTTCTGGATACGATTGAAATCGGAGTTAAGCCGGGAGTTGATGATAGTAATGTCCTGGGAGCTGACCAGGATGACGAGGTCATCTTGGGAGCCCGTAGGTAGTAGCAGAGGGCAGTTCATTAATGAACAGGGAAAACATACTGGGTCCGAGGACGGATCCCTTGGGGACCCCGCAGTTAATTGGGGAGAGGGCTGAGAGGGTGTGATTGAAGCAGGTGTATTGCTGCCTACCCGCAAGGTAGTTGGAGAACCATTCAAGTGCTCAGTGGGAGAATCTGAGGGAATGCAGAGTGGAGTGGAGGAGGGAATGGTCAACCCGATTGAAGGCCTTAGAAAGATCGATGAATATGGCCTCGGTCATATTGCCTTGGTCAGTTGCGGACCTGATCTCAGAGGTAACTACGGCAAGTGCAGTCAATGTGCTGTGCCCTTTTCTGAAGCTATGCTGGGCAGGGGAGAGAACAGCAAAATTCTGGAGGTACTGGGAGAGTTGAGAAGCAAGTGCCTTTTCAAGGAGCTTGCAGGTGGCCGACAGTATTGCGATGGGGCGATAATTATTGATATCTTTGGGGTCACCTTGTTTGTAAACAGGGACAACCTTGGCAACCTTCCATACATCAGGGATGATCCCCGAGATAAGAGAAGAGTTAAAGATATGAGGAACCGGCCAGGCGAGGAGGGGAGCCTCCAGGCCAAGTAGTTTAGGAGTGGGGCATGTTATTGACAATGACGGTGTGTAAGAGGGGCATGTTATTGACAATGAAGAACTGTAAGTGGGGCATGTTATTGATAATGAAGGTGAGTAAGCAGGGCGTGTCATTGACAATGCAGGTGTGTATGTGGGGCATGTTATTGACAATGGTGGGGTGTAAGTGGGACATGCTATTGACAATGACGGTGTGTAAATGGGTCATGTTATTGATGATGAAGGTGTGTAAGAGGGCCATGTTATTGACAGTGAAGGTGTGTAAGCAGGGTATGTTATTGACAAGGAAGGTGAGTAAGCGGAGCATGTTATTTGAAGATGTGCAAGTGGGGCATGGTATTGACAATGACAGTCAGTAGGCAGGTCAAGTTACTGACAAGGAAAGCAAATGGAGCATGTTACTGACAATGGTGGGGTATAAGTGGGGCATTTTATTGACAATGGTGGGGTGTTAGTGGGGCATGTTATTGACAGTGGTGGGGTGTAAGTGGGGCATGTTATTGACAATGGTGGGGTGTAAGTGGAGTATGTTATTGACGATGAAGGTAAGTACATGGTGCGTGTTATTGAGGCTGCAGTTCATGCAGCAGTATTATATCAATCCTGCACCCAAACACACACACACTTTATTTAACTATCGGGCATTTAAAGACAGGTTTAAAGAAAATAAATATTTTTGTGGGGCTAATGATCCACTGTTTTTCCTACAGTGTTTCCCGTCCCATCCACCTCGCTTCCTCAGGCATTATGTCAACAGCTCCTCCCTCCAGCTGGTGAGCAGTTGCCTTAACAGCTGACACCAGTGTCACTCACTCGACAATCAGCATAGAATGCTTGAGTAGCCACTGGCCCCTTCCCCACCAGGGAACCAAGAGCCTCACCCCTGCAATGTGTTCTGCCCCAACCACACTCAGATTTGGAAGGTTGACTGCACACAGACCTGCATCTCTTAGTGGAGTCTGGCATACTACCTTTACCCAGAAAAACTGTGTACACTTGAGTTACACATACAGTATACTGTATACTGGATGTACCTACACAGAGCTGGTGCCTCAGATATTTTACACAAAGCAAAACATAATTTAGATTAATGAGCACAATGCACAAATGTGTTTTCATCTGTATGCACCATAATATACAGCATTTGACTATGATTTTATTCTATTTACACTTGTTTATTTTATATCTTTTTATTTATTCATTTTTTGTTGACCGGGTAAGTGCACTAGACAAATCCTGCCTATTTTCAGGCACGACCTGTGGGAAGGGGATACAGATGAATGCCAACTGACCTTGAACCAGATTAAGCTGTTGGTGGTATTTTTAGTGAATGAGGGAAATTTGGCCAGGACACGGGAAAATCCCCTACTCTTGCTTCCTATGAGCAGGGGGGACCCATTTTCCTGTGGGACCAAGATGGTAGCTCCCATGGATCCTGGTGGAGAAGGACTGCATACAGGAGAGACACAGACAGAAGACAAGGAATCCCTTTCTGTTTCAATATCTCTTGTGGACAATGACGGTGCTGTGAGACTGTTGGGAGAGAGGAACAGTCTCAGGATGGCTGACAGTGGAGGAGCTCAGATGCAAGAGAACTCACAGGCTTTACCCAGAGCAGAGGGGAATGAAACGGCTGGAATGCACCCGAGTGTTGGCCAGCAAAACGTATCTAACCCCTCAAAACAGTTTTCAGCTGGAAGGTGAAAAATGCACCGCAAGTCCAGCACATACGAGGAGTATGTCTAGCTTTAATTGCAAGAGCACGTCGGCTTTAAATCCAAACCCGGAAGTGCGACTTCTAAATGCAGAGACAGCTGATGATGCTTCGGAAGATCAACAAGCTCTCACTATATTACAAGAGAAACAACGCCTTTGGGAGAAGGCTGCTATGGATTATCAAATTGCTCAGCTTGCTGCTGAAGAAGAGATTCAGAAACGAAAGAGACCCAAGGTAGATTCACCCTCGGGTCATACAGGTACCGACTTGAAAATACATAAAGGTGCAAACAGCCCTGAGGGGAAACAAGCTTGTTCACCGAAGATTTCAGGGGATATAGAAGTAGAATCTTCCCTCGCATGGTCCCCAGATATCGCCCTGAAAAGGGCGGGGTGGCTGCTGTTAGATTTGAGTCAGTGGATCGCGGACCCTGCCATACCAATTCCAGGTATGGATCATACCCCTCTTGCAGTTTAGATGGGCCCAATTCTGAGACTAGTGCTCCTGCAGCTAGGTCTGAGGGTAGTTTAGACCCTGGTTCTATAATACAGAATGTAGAATTATCCGACATAAACAGGCCTTTAATGGATCCAGGTGCTGTGGTTAATCACAACCAGCCAGTTAGTCCTAAACTAGGATCAAAATCACCTCAACAATGCCAAAGTGGGGATTTGGAGGAAAATGCCAACCAAAATAAAGCTACTAATGATATAGGGCCTGATGTTGATCAAAATACCCTACCACGTCTTACAACCCCAACTACCTCCTATGCTAGCCTTTTTCATAAACCTGTTTCCTTGGCTAAAAGACAAAATGCTGTAAGGCTGAGGTTTTTGGGACCCACTGATACCATGCCTGACAGATTCTATGTGGGGAAAGTCTTACTTAAACAAATGCTGGGTTTTACGCCCAGTGAGGTGTATGCCTTGATTCATACACCAGGGGACAATACGTATGACATTAGTTTTCATACACCAGATATGTTAAACAGATTTTGGATGAAATACGCATTATTAAAGACTAATCCTGCTTGGGTCCATTTTCAGGCCATACCATTAACCAAACAGACATTCAAGGTTATTACTGTATTGTTCTGTAATGAAGGCATTAATGTGGAGGATATCTCCTATTGGTTGGAGAAAAAGTGTACCCTGAACGGAAACCCAGAGCCCATTCTTGATACAGAAGGATTTTGGAATGGTAGTTGGAGATTTAAAGTTAATTTAAACCAAACCGAAGAAGGTTTACAATATCTTCCCAATTGCTTTTATTTGGGAAGGGATAAAGGATTTATCTTTTATCCAGGGCAGCTCCGTCACTGTTATAAATGTGGTTCTGGTAGACACCTTAGCAGGAATTGTGAAGTCATCAAATATGTCCAGTGTGGAGAATTGGGGCATACAATGTCAGATTGTCATCATCCAGCTAAATGCTCACTTTGTGAAGAACCCCCTGTACTTACTGACTGTCCTTGGGCTGCCCAAAATAAAACAAATGGAGATTTTTGCGTACAGGATTTTTACCTAAATACAGCAGTACATGCGGTCCAGAGGCAAAAACCTATACCTCCGCCCCCACCCCCAAGTAGGCCTGAAACCATACCTAGTATGGAATGGGTGGGACATTTCGGAAATTGTATCAACTACTCCCTCCCAGGATGAGGAGAACTTAATATCTACTAAAATGGTGATTCTTACAGATTCTGTTGTGTGCCAGGTTATTCCTAATACTATGCCTCCCCCCCCTTCCATCTGAAGAATCTTTTAACCTCATTTCTGCTAGATGTCGCAGTTTAAGATCCAGGACCTCTAAAATACTATATCTGAACAAGGTTTGATACCCCTCCAGAATGCATTTTCGGTATTACAGGAAGACATAGGTACTGAGTCAGATTCCACCTCGGTCCATTCTTCACAACCTGAAGGATCTTCTGATCCAGAACCATCTGCTAATGTTATGGATACAGTGAAAAATAAAAAAAAGGGTCAACCATGGATGAGAAAATCTACAAAAAAGAAATAAAAATAAAAGGGAACATTGATATGAGTTAGGACAACACCCTTCTTTCCCCTTCCTCTTGTGTCTATGTTTTTGAATATAAATTTGGCATCCTTAAATGTTAATAGTATTCAGTCAAATAGGAAGCAAATGTTGATATATTCACTATTTGATGGAGGCAAGGATGATGTAGTTTATTTTCAAGATACTCGGTTACATACCAGGTTTGAAGTAGAACAAGCCACTGAAAGGTGGAAATGGGGTACTGTTTATTGGTCTGTTGGTGAAGAGCTATGCACAGGGGTAGGTATAGCAGTTAATAATCCTACAGCATGCCTAGTTCAACTTATAGATGTTTTGCCGGGTCGCATATTATTGTTAGATATGATACTTAACGATTTACACTGTAGATTTATTAATGTTTACTCCTAAGCTAAATCTGCGAGAATAGCATTATTTAAGACTTTATTGCCCTATTTGTTCACTTCTAGATTTGTGCTTTTAGGTGGAGATTTTAATTGTAGCCGTTATCATCAGACAGAGGTATACCGATCCACAAAGTTATTTTGTGATACTAAGTGTCTTAATGATTTATTGACACAGTCAGGATTGGTTGATGTTTTGATGTATTAGGTAAACCACAAAAACATTTTTCAAGGTACTAAAGCAACAAGGATAGATTTCTGGTTTATTTCAGATACTTTAACAATACAAAAGCTCAAACTATACCAGTTGCACCTTCTGATCATGTGATACTTGAGATTACGATAGGTAGTTATGAAATAATGCATAGAGGACCAGGATATTGGCATCTTAACCTGGAATTACTTAAGTTACCAACTGTTGAAGAAGGAATTTTGGCAGTACTACAAGCAAGGAAATCAGTGGTTAGCCTCTATGATTCGTATAGAGATTGGTGGGAAGATACAAAAATAGATAGACAGTATTTCCAAATAATTGGCAAGATTAATGGGAAATTTAATAAAGATACATATATAAAAAACTCAACAACAGTTTTTAGACTTACATTTTATAGTTGCACAAGGGGATTATACAGCCTTATCTGAATTAGATAGAATTCAAAAATTATTAAATTCAACACAATATAATAGATATAAATCCTTAGATGTAGAAAGAAGATTTGGTTCCCAAGGAGGTAAAGCCTTTATGGACCCCTATCAGTTTTATGCTGAACAAAGACATCAAAAATATATGGCAGAAGTTTGTGATTCTACAGGTAAAAAATGTACGACCAGGAAAGATATGAATGCTTTAGATAATCATATACAGCAATTATTTGGATATGCTACTGTTTCTGGTTCCCCACATTCCTTATGGTTAGCTCAAGTGATTCCACCTATGTTTGATAAACATAGCAGAGACATGTTGCTTGTTGATATAACATCTTTAGAAGTATTGGCTAGTTTTTCATTAACAAAGGCAGGTACTGCCCCAGGGAGTGATGGTTTACCATATGAAATATATAAAATAATTTTTACAATATTATTACAAGAATTTGTAGAGGTCTTAAGGGAAATTCTGATTACAGGATTATTACCAAATAGTATGTCGGATGGTTTAGTGGTATTTATGTACAAAAAAAGGAGATAGAACTAAGTTATCAAATTGGAGGCCAATTACCCTGCTTAATACAGATTTTAAAATATTTATAAAACTGTTACATAATAGACTTATACCAATGGCTGATTTTCGATTACACAGTTCTCAGGCATGTTCAATACCAGGAAGAAAGATTTCTGATGGTTTAATATTACTTAGAGAAATATTTCATAGAGGTAATACTGGTGAGCTTACAGGTTTTATTTTTAGTCTAGATCAAGCTAAGGCTTTCGATAATGTTAATCATGAGTATTTATGGAGTTGTTTGGCTACATATGGCATTCCTGAAATGTTTATTAATTGGATTAAAACATGTTATAAGTCTGCCTCTGCTAAAGCCTTTTGTAATGGTGGATAGGTCGAGGGTGTACTGTTTTAAAGGGAATATGGCAAGGTTGCCCTCTGAGTGCTTTACTATATTTATTTACCATTGATCCGCTACTTAGAATGGTGGATAAAACTAGAGGTATACAGGGTGTATCCTTTTCCTGTGAAGACCCTGAAATAAAGAGCATTGCATATGCAGATGACATTTGTTTTATAATAGGAAATATCCCATCAGCACATAATCTGGGAATAATTTTAAATAATTTTACGACTCATACTGGAGCTCAAATAAATTACCAGAAATCTTGTTGCCTTCCTCTTAATGCTGAAGATGTCACAGATGATATAATAATTAGGGTACCAGTATTAAAAGGGACATCCCCTATTTTAGGGATCTTATTTGGTTCTGGAGATTTGGCTTATCAGAATTGGATGCTTAAATTGAATGAAGCACAAAATAAGGTTAATCTTTGGAATACTTGGCGTTTAGCTAAATTAAAGCGAATCTACATGATAAAAACCTTTTGTTACCCATATTTTATATTTAAGTACAGTATATAGCTTACCGTCAACTTTAGAAACCGGAATATATAGTTGTTTTTTTTCATGTATCTGGGGAAACCGTTTAAATCCAATTAAAAGAGGCTTACTATTGAGAGAAAAAAGAAATGGAGGATTGAAGATGTTACAACCTGTGGTATTTTTTTTCATCATATATTTATATGCCAATTTATTCCCCTTGGTAGCTCAAAAAATTAATAGATGGTCCCCTTGGGTCTTAGATTCCTTGGGACCTATTTTCTCTATTTGGCCCATGTATGATAACCTTCCTCAACAAATTTCGATTTCTTATTTACCTGATCCAATGAGAACTTGCTTTGCTAAAATAAAGCTATGGGGTATTTCCAAAGAGCATCTCCTTTCTTATACTCAGAAAAACTTGTATGAATCTTTGATTTTAAAATATTTTCAAGAGACAGCAGGATTTGATTCTTGTTCTTTGCCAGATAGATTACTGATAGGTGAAATGCTGATTTCCCCTCGTATTCCTACTTTTATGTGGGATGTAACTTGGCTGGCCTTGCATGGTCGCCTAAATGTAAGAGGAAATCTAAAGCATAGACAGGTGTCGGAGAGATATTGTCCTAGAGGAACATGTCCAGATGTAATTGAGACAATGCAGCATTTATTCCTAGAGTGCCCTTTTATTCAAGGATTTTGGCAATCTATTCAACGTCGCTGGCCTACATCTCCATTTGGTTTTATAACTTTAGAAATATTATGCCTTGGTATTTTGCCTTTTCTGTGGACGAAACATGATACAGTAACACTATGGTTATTTCTTGTTTGTTTTAAATTTTACATATGGTTTGTCCGGTGCAGATTGACTATTCAACAACTATATTTTACTTCTGATGAGTTGTTTTTTATGATAGAAACAGCAATTAAAGACATCAGGTTGCAAGATTATAATTCAATCCAGTCAACAACCTTTCAAGGAAGATGGGCCTCTATTGATTGGTTATAATAGATATAAGTAAAATGAGTATGTACAGTAAGTATATATGCCTATTATATTTAAGCATGATATAGAATAAATAATTTAGGATTTGTGTTATATGAATATACCTATAAATTATGTGATTGTGTTTAAACATACGGTTTACTTAAAATTATTGTGTGACTTAACACTGTTTGGTTTTATTTTGACATTTGGTATCTGTATATTGATTTGTATAAATTGCTTTAGGTTTTGTACATTTTTTGATTGTATGTTCCTTTCCAACTTTAATAAAAATTCCCCTACTCTTTTCGATAAGTGCCATGGGATCTTTAACATCCACCTGAACTACCACCAATCCAGGCAGATGGAACCTCGGTTTAACATCTCATCCGAAAGACGGCACCTCAGAAGTGCAGCACCTCTCCCATGCTGTACTACAGTGTCAGTACTGGGACATTAACCCAAGTGCCAGATGTGGGAACTGAACCCACAGCCCTCTGATCTCCCGGCCTCAGAGGCGAGTGTGCTACCTACTGAGCCACTGACACTTTTTTTTATTTTCATACTAATTGTACAGTGTCTTGTCCTGCACGTTTCTGGAAAACAGGTTTACACCTAGTGATCTTATCACAATAAAATATAAATAAATGAATTCATAGAGTGGATTCCCGTGCCTTCCAGGTGTCTGTCGAACAACTTCCAATGCACTAAAACCATTCCCCTGCCATGTTGGCACCCCAATGCCCCAATCACTTGTTGACCCCTGTAATTGTGTAGCTGGTTGGAGCTGTGGGCTGGGGTATTTTGCAGTCTAGGGTGACTCTGTTTAGTGCCAATGGTTGTGGACAACCTTTTCTGTATTGAAAGAGTTGGTTAAAGGAGAATCAGCTTTGGAAATTGTCAGAGATACACTAGCAATTGTTCCAGCTCTGGGTCTTAGATTCTAGAGGCAGAAAGTACCGTGTTTTTCATGTACATGTGAATGTGTGTGTGTGGAGATGCAAACAGAGGGGGTCATTATGGGGAATGGAGAAGAGGACTGGCCCCAAGATGGAACCTTGGATGACTTTTGAATATAACAGGGGCCGTCATCTACTTGGACCACCTGTTGAAGATCAAATAGGTGGGAGCAGATCCAACTGGCCAAAAGGTCAGAAAGATCAGCCTCTATGAGTTTATCAAGCAGGATGGTGTGGGGCAGCAGTACTGAAAGCTGTAGTAAGTGTTATATCCATTTCACCACTCATAGGGGACAGCTTGTGTAAACTGAATTTCAAGTCAGAAAAAGTAAGTGTTGCACCCTGGGATCATTCCTTGCACTTCTGGTCTTAGAAGCAGCTCTAACCATTCAGTTAAAAAGAAATGTCCTATTAGTCAAGCTGTTAAATGACAGACTCTTCTTTGCATGTTGCAATCTTTGCATTACAATTTAGAGAGGCAGTATAGTACAATGGTTTAAGGCTCTGAGCTGCAAATCTGGAGATCTGGGTTTGAATCCCACAGCCCCCACTTGCATACTGTGTGACCCTGGGCAAGTCACTTAACTTCCCTGTGCTCCCAGGTTGCACCTATAAACAAGCTTTCAGCTTAACGTGTCTCTCCTGGTTGAACAATCAGAAAAAAAAAAAATCTCCACTTTCACCACCATTGACATTGTTTGATTACTGATTCTGTAGACACTGCAGCAAGGTCAGCAAAGATGGCAGAGGTTCAGAGGCCCTGACCCCCAAAGTTCAGAATAAAAACAGCAGAGACATTGTTAGGTTAACAAAATATTCTGCGCCCAAGCTCTCAATGCCTGGGGAAGCCATAGATATTTTTATTAAGGATTCTTTTCAGCAGTTATATTGAGGAAAGGTTTGGGGCCCATATGAAAATATTAATTTATTAGATCATCGGTTTACAGACCTTTGAGTCATAGACTCATTTATAAAGGCACCTCTTCAAGAGAGCAATACATCACAGCAAACAAAACAGTACAGTACAGAACACTTAGATTAAAAAAGCTACCAGTGTTACAGGCATTCACTGGTGGTACACGCTTGGTAATAGGTAGATCACAGTAGTCATAATATTGGTACACGAGTACCAAGTCAGGTAGCAACCAGAGATATTTTATTACATCAGTCAGCAGATGTTGCATGAGACCCCAGGTATATACAGCAAAGGTAGGCAGGGCAGACCCAGCCTAGGGGTGAAGGTAAGGGGCAGGTGGGGGATTATGTGCAGTTCCAGCAGCGAGTGCTTGTCAGATGGCTTCTGAGGGAGACCTTGAAAGGACCAAGCTTAGTGGAGTCAGCTATATTGGCTGGGAGGGAATTGAACCAGGAATGAGCCTAATAGCAAAAGGATCTCTGGGCCATAGAAGTCCTTACCCTGAGGACAATAAGGGAGGTTTTGACAGTGCTGCGGGTGAAGACTGAGGGGGAGGCATGCTGCAGGGAGGTGGCAACCCCAGGGCTTCAAGCTTACTAAGACCAAGTTTAGCAATGCTCCGGGAATCAGTAATCCATAGTAGTGAAGGGACAGTGGAGAGGGGGTTATAAACCAGATTGGAATGGCCAGAGAAAGGAGGAGGAGTTAGGAAGGAGAGCACAGGTTTTGCCTACATCTTCTACCAGTGCAAGGAGAAGGGAGATGGGACAGTGATTTCTTGGGAAGAAGGAGGAGGAGAACATGCACAGCTTTCCAGGCCAAATGAATCTTACCGAGTCAAAAAGAAAGGTTGAGAAAGGTGGAGATTTGAAAAGCAGTAGCTGGGGCACAAAGGTGTAGAAGTCTGGGTTCAAGCCCCTCCAGACCATTACCCTGGGAGGGGTTGTGTGACAGCGGTGCAGTTAGAGTAGCAGCAGGGAACTAGGGACGAAGGAAAATAGGGGAGAGGAAGTGAGGGGATGAAGGAGGGGGAGAGAGGAAGGGAAGGTTGGAGGTCGGCAGGAGGAGGGAAGAGGAGAGAAGTGGGCAACAGAGACAGAGAGCTACTTGGAGTGGGGACAGTGAGAGGGCACAGCAAGTAAACAGGCAGTTCACCTGCTACAGTGTGAATGGTATTTTCATTAATATATGGTTTCATTAGCCTGGTGTGTTAATACATTGTTGTTGTTTAACTTTGTTCACTTAGGCTGCACAACAGCTGCGATTTATCAGAGAGTGGTCCATGTTTGGAAAAACTCTACAGAGGTCTGCAAAGGAGCTGCTATGTATTGGCTTTCTCGGCATCTGGCTGTCTCTAGCATACTCGCATCTTGGCTACTTGGTAGGTCATTGAGTGTTTGCTTCAGATTTGTGTATTCAGAATAAAGGAATTCATTCTTTTGAACTCTGTCAGTCTCACAGTGGGCAGTATCTTGCACAGATGACCCCCCACCACCACCACCACCCAGTTTTGAAAGATAGATACTGACAGCAGATAAGGACTGCTTCGCCCACCTAGTCTGCTCATTTTCCCTGCCTACTATAACACCACAGACCCTACTTGATCTCCGGCTTTACCTTCCCTACTTCTAAGGTTCCCTTATGCTTGTCTCATGCATTCTTGAAGCCCGTTACCATTTTTACCCCCACCACCTCCACTGGGAGGCTGTTCCAGGCATCCACCACTCTTTCTGTGAAGAAGTATTTCCTCACATCTTCCCTGATTCTCCCCCACCCCTCCAGCTTCACAGCATGTCCCCTTGTTCTTGAGCATATTTTTTTCTGAAAAATGCTTCCTTCTTGAACTTTATTTATACCTGCGAGGTATTTTAATGTTTTTATCATATCCTCCTCCTCCAGGGTATACATATTGAAGCCTTTCAGTCTCTCCTCTTAGGGTTTGTGATGCAAACCTTGCACCATTGTGGTTGTCCTCTTCTGGACACCTTCTACGTCCTTCCAGAGATGTGGTCTCCAGAACTGGACACAGTATTCTAGGTGAGGTCTCACCAGTGATCTATATAGCGGCAACATCACCTCTCTGTTTCTGCTAGTGATACTCCTTCCTATGCACCCTAGCATCCCAATAGCTCTCCCCACTGCCTTGTCACACTGTCTGGCCACTTTTAAGTCATTCGATATGATTACTCCCAGGTCCCTTTCCTGTTTAGTGGTGGCTACTAACCCGCCCCCCATTTTGTACTCCACCCTTGGGTTTCTGTGCCCCAAGTGCATGATTTTGCACTTCTTAGCATTGAAACCCAGCTGCCACAACCTTGACCACTCTTCCAGCTTTCCTAGATTTCCATTCCTTTTTTCCACCCCTGGAGTGTCTACCTTATTCCAGATTTTAGTGTCATTTGCAAAGAGGCATATCTTCCCTTCTAGCCCCTCTGCAGTGTCACTAATAAAGCCATTAAAGAGGACCAGTCCCAGTACTGATCCCTGTGGCACTCCGCTTGTCACCCTCCCTTCCTTGGAATGAACTCCGTTTACCCACCACCCTCTGTCTCCTAACCAATTTCTCACCCAGTTTACCACATTAGGACCCACTCCTAGGTTTTCCAGGTTATTTATGAGTCTCCTATGTGGAAGGGTGTTGAATGCCTTACTGAAATCTGGGAAGGCCACAACCACCACTCCACCCTGATCCAATTCCCTGGTCACCCAGTCAAAGAAATCTATCCGATTTGTTTGACATGATCTCCCCCCAGTGAATCCATGCTGCCTTGGATCCTGAAGGCAACTGGATTCCAGATATATAAAAATGTTTTCCTTTAGTAGTGATCCCATTACTTTCCCCACCACCAAAAATCAGGCTGGCTGGTCTGTAGTTTTCAGCCTCCTCTTTGCTCCACTTTTGTGAAGTGGGACTACATCTGCCCTCTTCCAGTCCTCCAGAACCACTCCTGTCTCCAGTGAGTGGTTGAACAGGGCTGACAGAGGTGCAGTCAGCACCTCCCCGAGCTCCCTCAATATCCTAGGATGCACCCTATATTTGGGGTTGGTTAGGGAAGGGGAGGGTCCGTGAAATTGGTGATGAGTAGGGGGTAGGAAAGGGGCAAACTTGATAGGCCATTTGGGTCCGTTTCTGCTAACAAATTTCTATAATTCTATGATTCACCCTTTCTGGTCCCATTGCCTTGTCTACTTTCAGATTTGTGAGTTCCCTCAGAACCCTCTCCTCTGTAAATGGACTAGTGTCTACCTCCCTTCCTTCGATTCTCCTGGCCCTTATCTGGGGTCCCTCACCTTCCACTTCCTCTGTGAACACTGAACAAAAGTACTTGTTCAAGACTTCTGCTTTTTCCTGGTCCGCACACTCACCTCCTTCTTTCCTAATCCTTACTATCCCTCTCCTGGTCTTTCTCTTTTTGCTTACATACCTGAAAAATACCTTGTCCCCTTTCTGTGCTGCCTGGGCTATTTTCTCCACCATCTGTGCCTTTGTGTTCCTAATTGCTTTCCCTGTCTCCATTTCTCCTGATACACCTCTATCTTCTGCTCTCTCTGTCTCCTTATACCTCCTGAATGCTAACTTTTTTGCCCTTACCTTCCTGGCCACCTCTTGTGAGAACCATAGCTGTCTCTTTTTCCTCCTGCTTACTCATCTGATGCAGAGGTTTGTTGCCTTCTCTATCCCTCCTATTAGATTTGCCCACTGCTCATCCACTCCCTCATGCCCTCCCCCTTCCCTTGCCAGGGCATCCCTGAAGCATTACCCCATCTTTTTAAAATTGGCTCACATGAAGTCCAGGAGCCTCACCTTTGTGTGGTTCAGTGCTGCAGCAGTATTTACATTGAATCACACTGTACGGTGATCACTATTCCTCAGGTGGCTACCCACTGTAATGTCTGCAGCACTGTCCCCATTGGTGAGTACAAGGTCCAGTACTGCCCCCTCACAAGTGGACTTTTTTACTAGATGCCTGAGGAATGCCCCTTGCAGGGAGTCCAGGATGTCCCTAGCCAAAGCTGTAGCTAGGATGCTCCAGTCTCCATCTGGAAGATTGAAGTCCCCCAACAGCAGCACCTCTCCTTGTTTGCCATATTTGGATGGCTTTCACTAGAACCTCATCCAACCCCCATTGGAGGTCTGTAGATCACACCAATGTGAATAGTGGATCCTTCTGTTTTTCTAGGGTGACCCACAGTACCTCCACCCCTGTCTGATTTCCCTGTATCTCAGTAGCCTTTATGTGATTCCTCACATAAAGAAACACTCCCCTCCTCTATTTTCCCACCCTGGCCTTTCTGAAGAGCGTGTAGCTTGGTATGGCTATATCTCAATCATGGGTCTCATTACACCACAAGTCAGTAATGGTGACAATGTCCAGGTCAGCCTCTGCCATAATGGCCTCTAGGTCAGGGATTTTGTTTGTCAGACTTCAAGAATTTGTACACATGGCCTTCCAGAATGTGCTACCACCCTGTTCATCATCATTCCCTGTCCCCTTTGCCATCTCACCTTACCCCCTCTGCTCTTAGTCCCATCTTTCTTCACTTCTACCACTTTGTTTCCTTTTTTGTTGGGTACCCTTGGGGATTTCTTTCTCTTAGGTCTCTCCCTGCTGCCTACTTCAGTTTGGGAGGGGGGGCGGTTTGTGTCTCCCCGTTTTATTCTGCCACCCCCCCTCAGCTAGTTTAAATACCCATCAATGCAACATTTAAACCGTTCATTGAGGACTGTGGTTCCCCTTCCAGATGGATGTAGGCCATCTCCCCTGTATAAACCTCTACCCCTTCAGGTGGGACCCCAATCCCCAATGTAGCTGCACCAGTCCTTCAACTGTGTGTTGAAGCTCCTGGTATGGAGTACTCTATCCTTCTCCCTGTTGTAGATGGGTAGAACCTCAAAAATGGCCACTGAGCATGCTACCTGCCTAAGACCCCTCCGCAACTCCCTAAACTCTTTCTGTAATATACTAGCGTTGTTCCTAGCCAGGTCATTGGTCTCGAGGTGGACCATGACATCCTGCTCTCCTCCCATCCTACTTCCCTAGCGATCCTCAGGATCTGCTCCCCATCCCTCTAAGCCGTAGCACTTGGTAGGCATCTAACCTCCCTCTCCCTGTCCCCATATTTATCCCCTAACAACAAGTCCCCAACCAGGAGTTGCATTCTTCTCCTCCTCTGGGGTCCTGTACCACCCAGGGGTCTCTGATATTTATTTTATTTAGTTTTTGTTGACCAGGTAAGTGCACTAGATAGATTCTGCCTATTTTCAGGCATGACCTAGGGAGGGGGATACAGATGAATGCCAACTGACCTTGAACCAGATTAAGCTGTTGGTGGTATTTTTAGTGAATGGGGGGAAATTTGGCCAGAGCACCAGGGAAATTCTCTTACTGTTTTCGAGAAGTGCCATGGGATCTTTAACATCCACCTGAACTACCACCAGAACAGGCAGATGGGACCTCGGTTTAACGTCTCATCTGAAAGACAGCACTTCAGGAGTGCAGCACCCCCCTCATGCTACACTACAGTGTCAGTATTAGGATTTAACCCAAGTGCCTGGTGTGAGATAGAACCCACAGCCTTCTGATCTCCCGCTTTCAGAGGTGAGTGTGCTACCTGCTGAGCCATTGATGCTGTTCAAGTGAACACTATGGAGAACCCCCACATCCTCCTTGGTCATTACTGTAGGTGTCTCTGTGGGACAGTCCCACCCTGCCAGAGCAGTGTAGGAGTTGCACAGTGGTACCATCTAGGGGATGTGCCTCTGATCCACCATTCTCACCCTTCCCGAGCCCACCATAGTCCAGCCACCTCTCCTCCTTGGCAACCTTCAGGGTAGCGGTGGCAGACTTGATGGTCCCTGGGTGGGGGAGGAGGCCCCACATCCTAGCCAACTCAGCCTGGAGATCAGCAGTCTCCCCCCTTTAGCCCAGAGAGGAGCATGCAGATGGGGCAGCACCGCAGTCTCCAGAAAGTCTTCCTGAAAGCTGCCACCCACAGACACTGCACCACTCCCAGCATATCTATTATCTGCCCTGCCTGTTTTTGTTTTACTTATGTTAACCCTTGTTGTACCCCTACCCTAAATAGGTGTTTCACCTAAACCCCAGCTTTTATTTACTCTAGCCCTTTTTGTACCCTTACCCTAGATAGGTGTTTCATCTAAACTCAGACTTTTATGTACTGTAACCCCCCCACCCCATTTTTCTGTTTGTGTTTTTTAATATGGGTACCCTGGATTGGGTGCTTCACCTATCCCCAAATTGTATTGTGACATTACCACAACTCACTCCCTTGCATTGTGTGAGTTATGACAAGAGCTAAGAAGTCTTACCTTAGTTTTTTTTTTTTTTCTAATTGGTGTTTCTGGAGTCTCCCACCCTGCCATCTGATGTCCCTCCTCGTACTGACTGGGTATAAGGCCCCCTCTCCTTCGGCCCCATGACTTACTCCTCATGATGGGGGATGGGTAGACCCTCAACCCACCAGACCCAGTTTGGAGGAGGTGCCCTCCTGGTGGCGCTGCAAGGGGGACAATCGTCATCTAGGGCGAGGACTGCCGTTTTTCCATTTTCTCCCATGTGGAGAGGGGCGTGCAATGATGCCAACAGAGGGAGCGCGCACGTGTCCGCACGTGCTCCTCCAGGCATCTGCCCCATCTTCGCCCCTCTTCTGCAGTGTCCGTGTACTGCCCACCGGTCTCCACTGGGACCAGTCGAGCGCCGACTACTGGCTTCCCCGCTCCCCAGAAAGGAGAGCAGTCCTTTGGATGCTCAGTCCTTCTCCAACCCTGCCAACCCCCGGCAGTCCATGCTCATTCCTGAACACGGGTTGCCAGCATAGCATGAGCTAAGGCATCCAGCGCCTCAGCGCCACCGGGCTGGCAACAAATCTTACCTTAGTTGACAGGTAGACTTCCTGGTTCCCTGCTTCCTCCTGCTATGTCCTGGTGCCTAGTTCACGCCTTTACTGTACCTCTATCTCCCTCCTGCGATGCAGTGTCTCCAGCCACTGGTTGCCTCATTGGTCTGACTCCAGTGATCAGACTCCGACATCCTTAACATGTTTAACCTTCGCGTGAGGGGCCACTGCGCGTGGGTCCACTTGATGTTTGTGCAGCAAAACAGGACAACTACAGGAAAAGGGCTATCAGTACCTCCTCCTGATTCATGTGTCTGCTAGGCTGGGGGTGCGGCCTTGCCCATGATTGGTGTTTGGCTTGAGCCCTTTCTGGCGTCCCCATACTCATCTCTGCTCTGACCAATAGAGGGATCTTCAGCTGTTTTGTGCCTTTGTAGCTGGGGAATCAAAAATGCATGGGGGTGGGATTCCTAATTACTGCTGCATTGAATCCCCTCATCCCCTGGTCAGACTCTTATTGGGTCCCGCGTCTTCCATATAAACCTGGAAGTTAGCTGAACACAGGACCCGACTGGGAAATGTAGTAGGCCCAGCCTGCTATCCAATCCATTAAACCTCAAGTCCATAATAATTTAGTTTATAATGTTTCTTTTTATTTTCCTTTTCAGTTGTTCTGTTCAAACTCTGATAACTTTCGAAGTTTCGGAACCAGCTTTTTGTCTATGTTTGCAGTTTTGCGGGGCAGTATCAGTTTGAAGCTCCAGCCCTCTGAGAACTCTGAACTCCATACTCTGTACTATACAAGTTTCATCATCCTTGAGATGTGGATCTTTTGGAGGCTGGTGGCTGCAGTGCTGATTCAGAGCCATAGACAAGTGCATTCAGAAATGCACAGGCCTGTATTTGAAACTCAGGACTACGAGATGGTTGAGTTATTCCTCCGACGACTGAAAATGTGGATGGGGATTAGCAGAGTTAAGGAAGTAAGTGTACTTAAGTAAGCACTGTGGGAGATTCTGAGGCTGTGCTGGGGGTCATGGTTTTAAACAGACATACTCTGATGCACCTGAATTTCTGCTTATTGTAAGCCCATGCACTAGTGGAATGGCTTCATAAAAAGCAGTGCAACTGTGGGCATGATGTGAGCTCCTACAAAAGGCAGTCATGGAAGGTATGGAGGCAATAATAACTAATTAATGAGCTATAAACTTCCTGCAGCCTCCAAGGCCATGAGGGTTATTGGTTTTAAAGTGCAACAGTGCAGTTCAGACCAATCTATTGAGGCCACTTGTTGAAGGAGTTTCTAACTATAGACCATATTCTTAAAGACCATCCAACACCACTGCAGCAACTTTGAAACTATATACATGCATAGAAACATAGACGTTGATGGCAGATGAGGACCGCAAGGCCCATACAGTCTGCCCATTTCTTTTTCTACCTTATGAATGTGCCATAGGCCTTTGCTCTGTCAATGGCCTATCTATTCATACTCATCTGTATTGCTCCCTTATTCCTATCCCATGCCTGTTTAAAGTTGTGCACTGTATTCATATCCACCACTTCCTGAGGTAGGCCAGTCCATGCATCCACCATCCTTTCTGTGAAAAATAACTTTCTCATATTATCCCTTAATCGGCCTCCCTCTAATCTCATGCTGTGTCCTCTTGTCCTGCTATTTTTCTTATATTGAAACATGTTAGACTTTCACCTTGTTAATGCCCTTAAGGTGTTTGAATGTTTCAATCATATCACCGCTCTCCCTTCTTTGCTCTAGGGTATACATATTGAGTTCAGTTAATCTGTCCTCATATGTTTTCTGATGCAGTCCCTGCACCGGTTTGGTTGCCCTTCTCTGGACTGTCTCAATTTGGTTAATGTCCTTGTGAAGGTGTGGCCTCCAGTACTGCATGCAGTACTCCAGATGGGGCCTAACCAGTGTCTTGTAAAGAGGGATTATTACCTCCCTCTTCCGACTTGTGATACCCCTACTAATACACCCCAGCATCCCTCTAGCCTTATCTACTGCTTTAGAGGTCTGCTTAGACGATTTCAAGTCAGCGGTGATGATGACACCCAAGTCTCTTTTGTCTCTTGTGACTGCCAGCAACTCCCCTCCCAGCCTATAGGTAGCTTCAGGGTTTCTCTTCCCTATGTGCATGCTCTTGCACTTCTTTGCATTAAACCCCAGTTGCCACTTTTCCGACCATTTTGCTAGTTTATCCAGATCTCTTCTCATTCTGCCCGCACCATCTAGATCATCTACTCTGTTGCAGATCTTGGTGTCATCTGCAAACAGACAAACCTTACCCTCCAGTCCATCTGCTATGTCACTATTGAAGAGGACTGGCCCCAGGACTGATCCCTGAGGTACCCCACTTGTGACTTGCATCTCTTCTGACTGTATACCATTTACCACCACTCTCTGTTTTCTGCCCGTCAACCAGTTTGCCACCCAGTTGACCAACATCTGACCCACCCGAGCCTACCCAGCTTATTAATCAACATAGTTTATCTTATATGCCATATACTTACCATCCTCTCATACTTTATTACTTATAAAATCCACACAAACAGGATCTCTTTCACTGCCCCTTCATCCATTCTGGCTGTTTGTCTACAAGTGACATCACAATCTGCTGTTTATGATGTGACAGCTGGTTGCTGAGGAGTATGATGTCACAAGTAGACAAGCTGCCAATGCCAATGAACACCAAGTGAGAGAGATCTTTTTTTCATGCAAATGTCCTGCTCTGGAAGAAGTGGAAGGTAAATACAAGAAAAAGCTGAATTATAAATTGAGTTTGGCCCAATTATTTATTTTTGTCAAGTTTCCTCTTGGATGTGAAAGCTCTTTACTGCCCAGTTGCCACTGATAAGGTCTATCCCATTTCATGTCTAGGGGTAAACTTCTATCACTGTAATAACTCAGTCAGTAAACACTGAATCAAATACAGACAATAACCCATAAAGTGCTCTTCACAGCTTTATGTGGGAAAGGTGAGCATTGCTTTCTATGCAACCATCTGCTCCCCTCATGCAATGTATACAGCCTTACACATGTGAGCTGACTGCTGCACAAGTTGTAAAAGTTGGACCCCAAACAGTAAGTAGTGCAGAAGTTCTCTACTTGCAGAACATAGGGCTGGTTGAGGTGTGACTGGCTGAAATTCATAGCTGGCCACGTGACTCAAGGTCCCAAAGGGCACAGGATGTCTGCTTGCGGAGCTTAGAGATTACACTTATAGGGTGACAGAGTAATTGGTGTGTATCCTTACTAAATATGTTTTTTTTTTTTTTTTAAATAAAATGTTACATTACCAAATACCCCTTCCCAGGCAATAAGGGGCTTATGTTTTTCCATTTAAAAAAAAAAGAAATCACTGAAAGTAAGTTGAAAAAGTTAAGGAGACAGGGAAAGGGATAGCTATGTCACTCCGCAACTCAATGTGGTACTCATGGAGTCCCCAGACCCTGAGTTATGGAGCAAAAGTGCAGGTTGAAGCTAGACTTCTAACTAGAGGCCCATTCGTCATCTCCAGTAGCACTCCTCCAGCCTTCAGCAGCAATGCTATAACTATAGGTTAGGTCTGTATTTGCTCTAGAGGACCAGGTGTGCTGAGTGGGGAGTAAATATTTTAGATATACAGTACTGTTGTGCCTATAGAAAGGACCAAAATGAATACAGGACAGCCCTACGCTTTAAAACATTTTCTTATTCCAGATGATTTACAAGAGACATTTTTTCTTTTAATCTTTCCTGATACAGCCACAGCATACTATTGCTATGGTTATCAGAGAACAGATCAAGAGGAGAGGAAGCCAACATGGACAACCTCAGGTTTTAAACTGTTGGTTTCCCAATAACCATTTTGCAACAGCACTGACCACGTAACATCAGAAAGCATTCTAAATTTCACACTAGCGACCCGGGTTCAGGAACGGACTTGGGAGGCTGGAGGGCCGGCCAGGGGGAGGTAGGATTGATCACCTAGGGGCTGCTCTCCTCCTCCTCTGGGGAGGGGTAGGTTGCAGATTCTGCTGCTTTACCACCACCTGGGTGACCACAGGTGGAGGTGCAGTGAGACAGCATGCAGCAGAGTGGGAGGACATCAGCCAGGAGCTGGAGCAATGGCACGTCACGATGTGCCCTGCCCCATGGCTCCCCCTAGCATGCTGACGTCCTGAGGGCTAGGACCAGAAAATACAGAAAACCCCCACATCGGGCACCTGAAGACGGGACCCAGCAGTCCCGAGACATCCATAACCAGGATCCATAGAAGGGGTCAGTGAGGCCTCCCTACACACACTTAAGGACTGGAGGAGACTACTGGGGGCCCTCTCTCCTCCCCACCCAGGGGGAAAACTGAGGCAGGATGGGGGAGGCTCACCGGCACCTGGAGGAAGGTACCTGGGGCGGACCTATGGGAGCACACACGGCATAGAGCTCCCCGAAGATAGGAGCTTGAGGTGGTGAGTAAAGGGGGGGACAAAAAAAAGAAGGCATTCTAAATTTCAAGTATTTTAAGAACCATTTCAACATAAAAGTATGTATACACATTTTGTGTCAGTCACACCTGTCTGCCAGTGTGTGTATCAGTTTCCAGTTTGCCAACTAGTATGTTCCATAGTCCTGGAAATACTGTGCCGGCATTGTGGTCTTCAGTTACCAAGCATAGCTGAGGTGTTGATTTCTATGGAGGAAAGAAAAAAAGGGGATTCACAGTTACTGTTGCCCATAAATATGGTTAATCAGGCACATTCTACTTTCAAATGTAGGTTCTAGCTTTACATAGGGATTTTTTCCTTCTATGTTTTAATGGCAAATCTCATTCATTTCTAGTTTCGTCACAAAGTCAGATTTGAAGGAATGGAGTCTTTACCCTCCAGATCTTCCAGTGATTACAAGTCTTTTCGACAACCTACTCCCAGTGCTGCCTCTGACATATCTGTATCTTCGACCTCCTCCAGCCAGCTGGACAGCTTCAATCCAATAAATACTAGAGAAAGGTTAGAGTTGGAGGTCAACATCCAGCGTCTACTTCCTATATTTGAAACTCTGCTGGTGCAGTTTGAAAGAGTGAATAAAGTTACCGATGATGTGTATCAGCTAGAATCACAGCTGGGGAATGTACATGCAAGGATTATGAAGAAAAAATATATCAGGATGACGGAGAACTTAATAAACAGATACTGCCTCATTAACAACCAAGGTGGCCAGAGTCTTTTAACTGGTAACAATGAAAATTCTTCTAATGCACACATTAACTTGGCGACTGCAAGCCAGGCTTCTGCCAACATAACACAGAAAGCAAGTCCCGGCTCTCCTAGAAACAATATGGTACAGAAGTCTGATAGAAATGATGCTGATTCCACTGTTCTCACTACTCAAAAAGTGCATTCCTCAGGTGTACCGAGTAAGAAAAGAAAATCCATCAATGGCAAAAATAAGGTGCATCCACAGAACACATAGTCCATGACATGGAAAATGCACAAGGAAGAGGCTGGCTTCATAGCCATTGTGGTGCAGACTTACTGCTTTATCCAGTAACTTGGATTCAGAAGGTTTGCATGTACCACAACCTGCAATATCCATGCCCACAAGACACTAAACACATACTTACTGGTACCCTCCCAGTATTTGCCAAGCTATACATATTTGTTGCAAAAAATAATTCTGTTACCTCATTTGCTTGGCATGTTGACAGACATGTGTCTTTGTGACTTGTTGACAAGGCCATTATCAGCCCTGAGTGGTTTGCTGGTTTCGTATTGTGAAAGCAGAAATTTGTGCATTTTGAAAGTCAGGATGATGGGCCTATAGAGACCGTGTGTGTGTGTGTGTGTGTGTGTGTGTGTGTGTGTGTGTGTGTGTGTGTGTGTGTGTGTGTGTGAAGATACGGCGCTGCAGTGACAAATGCACTTGCATGACTGCATATGTTTTTTCCAGTATTAGGTCTCCATTTGGGAATTCTAAAACTCAGGTCCAGGACGTCTAAGTACCTTTACATGGGAACTAAGAAGTGAGTGTTCTTTCTAAGTCCTAGAGGAAATAGTTCAACACAGCCAATGGAAATGGCGTAGCATTTAACCTGTGAACGCAGGTACTCTTTGCACTTAATTCACCCAAAATACTTGTTGCATTGCAAAGCACCTAGAAGGAAAAGACTATATGAAATATCAGTGTGCATTTGTTTATGGACATTATGCTAATCAGGTGTTTCCTCTGGACTGGACTAAATAGACCACAATGGTTAAATTAAGAACTTGTTACTAGCATTATGCTTTGAGAGAAGTGTTTTGCTTTTAAGAATGTATTGTCTAAAAGTTATATTTTTGGTTTACCTTTAAAAGCATTACTCAGCACTTTATTTTAACCCATGTTGTTCTTGCCTAGCAATAAGACATAGTACTGTCTTTAGTCAAGAACAGAGTAACATGGAAACAGTATTTTTTTTCTCTTGATAAAATCTTGCATAGTGCAAACTGTCATGTGAATATCACTTTTTCCACTCTGAAAGGGAACTAATATTTAACAGAATTATTTTTTAACCATGTTTGGGTATCTTTCTTTTCTATACCCTGCTGCCTCCTCCAGACTCCTGTGTGGCTTGACTTTCTGCCTCCTCCTTCCTAGTTTCCATCTGGTTTTACAGCATGGATGGTACTAGGCCATCAGGAACCTACAAATCTCTGTTTCAGGGTACTGCTTGCATAAAGCAGTTTGATAATTTGGTGGAGACTAAAGGCTGAGGGTGGGGATGGTTGGGTCATTTTAAATCTTGACCAGACATTTCTGTTTATAACTGGGAAGATTTTTATCTTGGAAACCAACCCACCTCTTCTCTCCCCACAAACTGCCCTGCCTGGGGAAGGCTGCTTATGCCATCTAGGTGCAGTTCCTACCGCAGAGTTTTATTCACATCACAGTTGTCTTTTCCAGTTGTGTACAGTATATGTGTTGTAAACTTGTGTGAAATGTGAGTTGAAAAGTAACAGTGTGTATATTTTTGTATGTTTGCTATATTTTCATAGAAGTGTATTACGTCTGACTAAAAAGATGTAGATAGAGAACAGAAAACCTATTTTAAAAGAGCTATTTAAAGATTGTATAAAGTACTTGCCAGTATGAATGAGAGGTACTACCAGATGTGTGCTTCTATAGCAAGCAGAGACAAGTTGGGTATTGTGCTGTGCTGGACCAGTCCCACCCCATGTACTACAGAGTGGAGTTTTACTGCCAGTTGGGAGGATAAACACAAGTTTTCAGGTCACCGAAAGTCATTGGGGAATAATTAACTAGAAGCTGCTAGCTGAGCCTACATGCACATTCCATTTATATATGAGAGCATTTATTCACGGAGTCCCACTGCTTCTTTAAGTATGGCACAAGTACCAACTATATCCATGGTGTAATAAGTGTTGCAGGAAAAACAAGAACTTCCCAGGGTAGTCTTCCAGCTAATGTTTAAACTCTTGGAGTTCTGCGTTTGTAGGGGACTGCACAGATATTGCATTCCCTACGTCTTAAACTTGACATTAAGCATGTTTATCTGTTCAGCTGAACTTGCCTGTTTATGAAAAAACTATCCAAGGGTTGCTGAAGGTCTCCACAGTTGACCAAATGGGTCCTTTGCCTGGGTTCAATTTGGCAACCATTCCCAACTCACTGGTTTAGGTCCATGTAATAGCTATGTGTTTTACAACACTATACTTGGCAGATAATTCCATAATTAGTGGGGAATTTTACTGTATCACCATAATGATCACAGCTAGATGCCTTTTCAATATAGTATCCCCCCCCCACCACCACTTTAACGTCTGCTGAAGATTTTATTGTGCCTTCCAAGGGAGATCCGCAATGCAAGTTATCAAATCATCATATTAGTACTAACATTTTGCCCTTCAGAATTTTTATCCAAAGAACACATTTCTGCTCTGCTATTCAACTGGATCCTACTGTAAGAAACTAATATATTACTTTGAAGGTCCAGAGGCTCGTAAATTGTACAGAACTGGATTAAGTGCATGAGGAAGTTTCTGCAGTTAGGAACCATGCACTCTGAGGAGTGCAGTGTCCCTGACATGAAACAGCCTGTAGACCTGGTCTGGCTGGTTCAGTACCACGTCCCCATCCATCTTACTGTAGCTACTGTCACATGTTACTTGTAGTCTGGTGCTCTTTTACCACTATTTGCTTTCATCCCCTTGCCCCTTTCCTTCTTCCCACACCCACTGCCTAACTACCTCTCCTCCCATTTCTCTCCTTTCTATACTCCACCTTCTGATGCCCCTTGTCCTCAGCCACTCAACTCTCCTCCCTCTTCCTTCACACCTCTTCACTCTCATCTACTCCTTCTGCATCCTCTCCCTTTCTTATCCATCCCAGCCTTCTTTCCTCCCCTTCCCTAAATATGGAAGCTATCACTTGCTCTTGCTCTGTCTCCCTTATTTCTCCTCACTCCCATGACCCCCCCTCCCATTTAAAGCCCAGTCGCCAACATAAATCACCCACTGCTCCTCTGCTTTTGCAGTGAGGTGATGTGGAACGCAATCTTGACTACCCACCTTCCCTTCCCTCCTTCCACATGTGCTACTCTAACCACTCTTATTGATTAGAGATTATCTTTACCACCCCCTCACCCATTGCAGTGTCTCACTGACACCCTCCCAGGTGCTTTCAGTAAGCATTGTACGGTATGCTGTGCACAAAAGCTCTGCCACCCCCAAAGCCCTCCCCACATTTATCTGGGTAAGGTTGTTTAGGTCCCTATACCTCTCTGGCCTGCTTCAGATCTTCACAACACACTTGTCATTTCTCTCTGTGTCCACAGACATAGATGAAGCTTTGTCTTACAGCCAGTCCAAATCCTCCATAACCTGGGTCAAACATGGCCCCCTCTGGAGGTCTTGTGATTATTGGTCCTACCTGACCTGGTTTACCCTAAGGGGCCATGATTCTGCCAGGCATCCCTGCAAGGCTTCACGCTCTCATGAGGATTTGCAGAGATGTAAACTCCTTCCTAATGTTAGCACCAGGGAGGCCAAAATCATATTACCTTGCCACCAACCTCCAGAATAACCCCAAATCCACTGCGATGTTCTGAAAAGTTATCCACTTACTTTTTAACACCCCTCAACCCAGTCTTTTTCCTCAATTTCAAATTGGGTATGTGGCAAACCATCTGCTGCACACTACAGCCAGTACTGCTGTAGTATCTGGCTGCCACGTACCTCCACCCTGGTTTGACCTGTAGAGTGTCCTGCACCCACATTCAGTTCTCTGCAAAGGTGACATGCCCAGCACACTGGGCTTTTGTGCAGTTCCCCTGTATCAAAGCAAGGCAGACAGATCAAACCCCAGCTGGAGTATGGGTTTGTCTTATGAACCTTTACCCAAATCACTTCCCTGTGTCAGGCAGGGTAAAGTTTCTCAAATGACTTAAATAGGTTATCGTGTCCCTTCGGAATGATAGCCACCTCAAAGGTTCACAACAATGCCTTCCTTAAAATGCACCACTGGTCAGCATATTATGATAAATAAAAGGCTGCCTTATTTACACAACATATAATACAGCAGCTAGAAAAAACAAAAGTGCTTAAAAGAGAAAACAAAAAAAGATTTTTATACAGAACCGTGAAAAGAAAAAAAAAAAAAAAAGAACTTACCATACCACTACATCTTTGAGAATCTCCTCCATTAGGTCACACCTTTGGAACTGTAAACTGTCAGCGTCAGGACCACATGGAAACTTTTTGCTAATTGAGGGCTGCCCACAATAATGTGCACCACTGTCACCCATATAACATCGTCGGCCCCACCACTCCTCAGTTCCCTGCCAGCGATTAGCCTTGGAGGGCTTCTAACCATGATGACCCAGGAGATTAGACCAGTACCAGACAAACAAGGGAAGGTGTGGAACTATAAACAAGATGCATGGAGTAAGGCTTTAGGCACAGCATCTGATGTAACCCTCAGAAACCAAAGGGGGAGGGTGCGGCATGGCCTAACGGAGGAGTCTCTCTTGAAGATCTACTGTTAAAGTAAGTTCTTGTGTTACTATTCTGTCTTCATCGAGGATATTGCTTCCAGTAGGCCACACATTTGGAACATCTCCCAAGCAGTACAAAGTAACCCAGGAGGATGGCACAGTTTAATATGTGATCAGGACAGAGGGTCTTGCAGTACAGCAGGTCTGTGAGAGACAATGTCCTGACTTTAATATTTAGTGAAAGTGTGAACAGTGCTCCACATGGCAGCAGCAGGGACATTTTAGAAACAGGCAATCAAAGTGGCCATACCCATTGTGGAGTGACCACAGACAACATTAGGAAGTTTCTTACCGGACTTTCTATATCAAAAACGTAATACAATTCAACATTGTTTAGAAACAGAGGTGCTCTTTGTCCCAGGGACAAATGAAACAAAAAGCTGAGATGACTTTCTGCAGTCCTTGGTGTAATTTACCTAGTATCTCACCGTTCTGTGTACATCAAAAGTATGGAGCAGTCCCTCAGCCAGGTTGGCATGCTCAGGACAATGCATTTAGTTCAGTGTAAATTCTGATATAACCTTTAGTAGAAACTTAGAATTTGTATGCAAAGAGACTCTGCCTTTTTGAAAAATCAAATAAGGAGGCTCACACATTAAAGCCTGAAGCACGGAAATCCGCCAAGCAGAAGTCATGGCAACTAAAAATAAAGTTTTCTATGACAGGAAATGTAAGCCACAACTCGCGGTAGACTCAAAAGGAGCCAACATCAATTTCTGTTACAGATAAGTTTCAAATGCAGGATACCTCTTAGAAAAGTATGGGACACCTCTAATTGGGCAACAGTACGACCATAAACAGGGGCATGGAGAGCTGATATGCACCTTAATAGAGGAATACTGCAGCCCTGAATCAGATAAGGAAAGCAAGTACTCCAGTAATGAATTCACAGGACATGTAAAAAGGGTCCATATGTTAGGAAGCAGACCACAGAGTGAAGTGCTTCCATTTCAGGGAATACGTATGCCTGGCACATGGCTTCCTAACTGCAAGCAGGATATCAGTAACCTTAGGGGACACTCCAAAACATGCAATGGCTATGTTTTCAGGAGGCATACATGCAGATGTAGGGACTTCAGGTTTAGATGGACATGGGACCCCTTGCCCTATGACAACAGACCCCAACACAGAGAAAGAGGAACAGGCGGCTACACTGCCAGATGTTGTAGGAGTGGAAGCCACATCTGGCAAAGCCAGAATGGAGCAGTGAGAAGGAGAGTGGTACTCTCCACCCTTAACTTGAGCAGAACCCTCTGTATTAGAGGAATGGGGGGAATGCATACAGGAATTTCCCTTTCCAAGAGAAGGACAATGTGTCTCATCAAAAAACTCCAGGCCCTGGAGCGAGTGAGCAGAAACGTGCCAGTTTTGCATTCTGCGGAGATGCAAAAAGGTCCAATTCTGGACTACCCCATTTTGCAGAGAGGTCATTTACCACAGAGGTCAGCAGTTACCATTCATGAACCATCACCTGGGACCTGCTTAACTTGTCTGCCAAGATGTTTTGGAGACCTAGGAGAAACACAGCCGACAGATGAAGTTCATGAGACACAGCCCAGTACCACACACTCATTGCTTCCCTGCATAGGGAATAGGAGTGCCCCTTTGTTTGCTGATGTAATGCATCTCACAGACATTGGCAGAGATGATTCTGGAATGCCCGGAGACCATAGAGGATAAGCCGCATCTTCATGACATTTATGTGTATCTGGGATTCCACCTTGGTCCATGTCTCTTGCATATGATAAGGGTTGAGAGCATGAGACATCCATGTTGAGACTCTGTACAGGAGCTGGTGCAAGGAATGGAATGCCCTTGAATAGGTTGTCACAATCCAGCCACCATAACAGTGCTCTGCAAAGCAGACATATGACAAGGACCACTTGGCTCTAGGTTGTCCATCAATTGATCCCATTGGACTCTGAGTGTCCACTGTGGTATCTGCATGTGAAGTCAGGATAGTGGCACAATCAGTGGCCGCCCGCAATAAGGCACAGGAGACGCAACATTGTTCGTGAGAGACATAGTAGTTCCTGTATATCGCATGTGCCTGAGCAATCAGTGTGTCCACCCTGTCCTTGGGCAGAAAGGCACATCTCTCTTCTGTGTACAAGACCACTCCTATGTACTGCAGTCCTTGGCATGCAGTCAACACAGACTGGCACATTCACTGTGACCCCCCCCCCCCACAGACATCGAGCAACTGTTATGTCCAAGACAGAGTATGCAGAAGAGCTTCCCTGGAAATGGCTTTCAGAAGCCAGTCATCCAGATAAGAGAATACACACAGGCCTTCCCTAGGAAGGACTGTTTCAACTGGTGCCAAGAATTTCAGAAAGACCTGTGGCACAGAGGACAAGCCAAAGGGCAACGCTTTGAAATGGCAGTGCCTGCCCTCCAGCATAAAGTGGAAGTACTATCTGTGAGGCTTCCTGATCTAAAGATTATATATAAATATGAAGGTCTGAATCCTTCATGTCCAGAGAACAAAGCTAGACCCCTATTTGTAGGATGGGCATCAGGACTTGCAGGGATACCATTTGAACTTGTTGTAGTTGATGTACAGGTTAAAATCCCTGAGATCTGCCAGCCTAGTGGGGCTGAGGACTGAGGCGCTGGATGTCTTGCCTCGTGCTATGCCAGCGACCCGGGTTTGAAATGAGTCCGGGCCATCGGCAGGAGCGAGAGAGGATCGAGGACTGCTCTCCTCCTGGGGAGGGAGGGAGGATTGTCATCCCACTTATTGATTGCCCTCTGGTGGGGGCTGGAGGGTGATGCAGGCAGGGGAGCAAGCAGCAGGTGTGCTTGCTTGCCTGTGCCTCCACACACGCACCCCTATGCCTTATGCTGGGAGGAAGCAACCCCAGAAAATGGTGGCCAGGGGCTCCATGATGTCCCAACCCCATTCCAGCAGTCCACCATCGCGGCCTCCCCAGATTTTGATTGTGCTTCGGGGAGGGAAGTAGCTTCCTTCCTTCCTTCCTGGGCCCACCCCTGGGGGTAATCCATGGGGGGTCTCAGGAGATGGTCGGGGCGGTTAGGCTGATGGACTGGTGTTGCAGGGCAGAGTTCCTGCCCTCAGTGCACCCAAGGAGGATAAAAAGTAAAATAAAAAAAAAACCTGAGATCTAAAACAGGACATAGATCTCCCGTCCATTTGGGGACTAGGAAGTATCTGGAATAGAACTCTTTGTTCCTGTCTTGAGGAGGAACCTGTTCTAGGCACACTTTTGAAATAAAGTCTGGATATCCCCTTTTACAAGGGTAAAGTGGTCTGGAGGATAAAAGGAAGGCGGTGGAGGATGATCTGGAGGGATTTCTATCCAGTGCAGAGCATGTTCCCTTGCAATGATCTCCAGAACCCACTCATCTGTGATGATCTCCTGCCAATGTTTTAAATGCAGGGAGATCCTTCCCACACACACACCCCAGGAGATAACTCTGCCACGTCCTTGCTGACAGTATGAACAGTTAACTATGACAGCGGGTCTACAAAAAGAGCCTCTACCACATCCTCTGGCCACAGTGGGATAGAAGGACTTACCAGATCATTAAGTAATCTTAGAAGTCTAAAGGCCACGTAGGGCTTCTTCAACATCATAAACAGTTTGCAGCCCTTAAAAGGAGCAGTTCAAAGCTGCCTGTTGCACATCAGTGGTAAAACCAGCCACTCTGAGCCAAGGATTTCTTCTTCTGTGAATGCCAGAGGCTACAGTCATGGCAGAAGTATAAGAAACATCATAAGCTGAATGCAGCAAGTGTTTGCCAACTTTGGTGCTAGCAGATAGCATTTTAATCAAATCATTCATAGCAGAACCATCAGGCAAAGCCTGGGCAGCAGTACAAGCAGTTTACCACAGACTGTTCTGGTACTTTATCATGTGGGCCTGGTAATTTGCAATCCTAAGGCACAAGGATGCTGAGGCATAAGTATGCCTTCCCATATCATCCAGAATTCTAGATTCTTTATCTGGAGGCAAAGTGCTTATGTGTCTAGGTACTTTAGAATGATTGTGGACAGCCATAATAGTCAGTTTCAGGCTGGTTTGCATAATAAGACTCAGCATACTACATATCAGCCTTCCTTGGAACTGCAGGTAGTGAGTTAGGGCTGTGCCATGCAGGAAAGGTAGCATCCTCTGAAACAGGATATACAGGGGGAATTGTAATGGAGGGAGTGCAAGGCAGATCCATAAATTCCATCAGATTCCTCTTAGTGGAATCTTCCTCTTCTACAGTGAAATCCATGGTAGATTGCATTTGCTGCATCATGGCTTAGAAAGAGGGGTCCTCAGGAGGAGACCGTGGATTGTAAACCACACATCCTCACTGCAAGATCAGAGGTGGCGCTGGAGAGCAGGTCCCCTTCTGCAAACTGCCCTTGATCCTCATATTCCTTCTCTAAATCTCCATCAAAATACATGAGGTCAGGATTGTACTCCATTTTGTCATCATCAAGAACGATGATGGGAACCACAGATGGAGCTGGTGATGGTTGAAAGGCAGAAATCTATGGCGTGCTTGCAGAGGCAATCGATGAAGACCCTAGATCAGATGACCCCGATGGTCATAAAGCTACCTGCTGTGGCAACTCTGGTATCAGGTGACTTGTCATGTCTGAAAATGATGCCGCACAGCCTGGAAATCAATGGCATCCTGTAGAGGGTCCGGGACTACCTGTGTCAAAGAGCCAGAGCCCGACAGCAATGTACCATACATAGTAGGTATGGCAGTGCCTGAGCCAGACCCCCTATCTTGGTGTCTCAATGACAGTCTGGGGGCTTTTGTCAACACTGCCAGAGCAGACGTTCATGAGGACATACTTGTTTTCAATGGTGACTGGGACCTCATCAGTGAAGCAGCCTGTTTTTTTTGTCTTTCTTCTTATGGCCGGATGAGGAGGAGGAGGAGGTCTAAGACAATATCCTCTCTTTGTTCTTTTCATTCAGTTTCGATGATCATGTGTCGGACGTCGGCAAGGGAGAAGCAGACCTGACGCCCTTTTCCTTCTCCATGGCTTTTAATGCTTTTTGAGCAAGGAAGGTTTCAAAAGCCTTCTGATGGTGCCATCTTGTAGCCTGGTTGAAACACTGGCAAATTTTACAGACCCTCACATTGTGAAAAAGACCCAAATAGCACCCACAAGTGCTGTGTCTTTGTAAATTTTATAACATCAGACAGTATCTGAATAAAAGTTCTTTAGACTTCGGCAGCATGCAAAGATGACAGTAGTCATAATGAGAATATAGGAAAATAACAAAAACTGCACCAGCTTGTCAAAGTTGTTTCTTTTAGCAGCTCAGATGAGGATGATTGATGGCAGGAGAAAGAACTGAGTTTTGGGGCCACCCATGTTATATATTCAACAACGCTGCACGTCATTGTGGGCAGTGCCCAGCTAACAAAAGGTTTCCCTGTGGTACTGATGCTAACTGATGACAGTTCCAAAGGTGTGGCCTAATGGAGGAGACACCCTCGATGAAGATCTTTACTTTTCTCATACATGGATACAGTCAGCAGATAAGGGCCACCAGGCCCATCCAGTTTGCCCATTTATTCTACCTGATGAAGCGGCCAGTGACCCTATCTGGTCATTGGCTTTAACATTTTCTTCCTATCTCTAATATTCCTTTATTCCTGTCCCATGCATGTTTGAAGCCTGTCACTGTGTGAGCAGCCACCACTTCCTGGGGCAGGCTATGCCATGCATCCAGCACCCTCTCCGTAAAAAAAGAACTTCCTGACATTTTCCCTTATGTGGCCACCCATCAGCCTCATGTCATCCTCTTGTTCTGGCACTACTTTTAAACTGGGATATGTTGTCCCTGAGCCAGCCCCATGGTGCTCAGGGTTGAGGTGCTTGACGCCACACCTCATGCTGCGCTGGTGACCCTGGGTTCAGGAACGAGCCTAGGTTGTCAGGGGTCAGCCGGGGGGGGAGGGCGAGGAGTGAGATCGAACCACTGCAAGGTAGCTCTCTCCTCCTGGGAGGGATTTGAGGCTCCTGGGTCACTGGCTGCCACCCAGTGGAGGATGGATGGTGGCACCGACCTAGGGAGCTCCGGTGTTAGCCACAGGGAGCGGCGGAAGGGGCTGAGCCGGCATCACGGGCCGTGTGTGTGCCTCCACACACACACACTTTGCCCATGTGCTGGGGCCCTGGGACCAGGGGAGAAAACGGGCAAAAAAAAAAAACCCAAATATAAATAATAATAATAAAAAAAAAATGTCCCTTTCACCTTGTTCATGCCCTTGAGATATTTGAATGTTTCTATCATATCACCTCTCTCCCTCCTTTGCTCCAGCATATACAAATTGAGGTCTCTGACTCATTCCTCGTAAGGCTTGTGATGTAGACCCTTCATCATTTTGGTTCCCCTGCTCTGCACCGTCTCTATTTTGTCAATGTCCTTATGAAGGTGTGGCCTCCTGAACTGGACACAGTACTCAAGGTGAGGCATCACCAGGGTCTTGTACAGTGGAACTATTACCTCCCTACTTCGGCTTGTGATTCCCCTTCCAATACATCCCAGCCTCCCAGCCCCACTGCCTTGGCCATCTACCATGTGACCTTCAGGTCATCTGTGATTATGATCCCCAAGTCCTTCTCCTCCTTAGTAACTGCCAACATGTTGAGTACTCTCTTATGTGATAACATGGTATAATCTTTCAGAATATAACCAAAATGATCCTCTGCTTTTTGAAGCTCATGATCATGCCAGCACCCTCCCTTTCTGTCTCAGCCAGCCAGCCAGCTAGTCCATCAACAAACAGACCCCCAACTCTTCCTCTTGGACCCGAGCAGGGCTATCCTTTTTATGCCCAGTCTTGGCTAGGTTTCATTAAATATCTGTTTTTTCAGTGGTGTAAAGTGCTTCTCTCAAACAAAAATTAGTTTTGCATTCTGTTCACAAAAATTGTAGATGCTTTTGCTGGTAACCAGAACCCCCAACTGTGTTCCAACAATTAAAAATGTTTAGTTCCTCACTTCAACAAAAGCCAGATACACTCAGGTTTCCCCAATTTGATTGCATTTGTCAAAACAGGTTTCCCTTGGCAACTACTGAGCACTGTTTATAATTATGAGATGTTGCAAGTACTTGGAACAAGCATTTCCCTAAACTGTGCCCATGTGCTAGCAGTTAGAAATGTAAACAGTGACGGCAGGAGACCATAGGTCTATTGAGTCTGCCCTAGGGTTTCCAAGACCTGGTGTGGGTCCTGGCATCTAGCCCCGGTTTGTTTATTACCCTTACCTAGTCCCTCAGTTCCCCCCTCGAGTCCTTTCTGAAAGCTGATATGGTCCTTGCACTCATCACTTCCGCTGGTAAGCCATTCCAGGGCTCCACCACTCTTTCTGTACCCCCCCCCAAAAAAAAAACATATGCTTTCTTCTATCCTTTCTGAAGCTCCCACCCCATAGTTTCTATTTGTGCCCTGTGGTGGTGGAGTTGGTAACCCTTTGGAATAGTTCTGTGTATGGCACCTTGTTAATGCCTCTCAAGAACTTGAAGGTCTTGATTATATCCCCTCTCTCCCTTCTTGTCTCCAGTGTGAACAAGTTAAGGTCCCTCAGGCGTTCCTCGTGCGAGAGACCATGGAGGCTCTGTATCATCTTGGTAGCCATTCTCTGCACAGTCTCCAGCCTGGCCCTGTCCTTTTTAAAGGTGTGGATTCCAAAACTGGATGTAGTACTGCTAGTGGGGTCTCTCCAGGGACCTGTAGAGTGGGAGGATCACTTCCCTGCTCCTGCTGTTAAATCCCTTTGAAGTGCAGCCCAGCATTTTGTTTGCCGTGCTGTAAGCTTTGTTGCATTGGCTCAGTTGTTTAAGGACATCACATATGATGACCCCTAGATCCCTTTCTTCTGGAGAGGTGCTGAGCTTGATCCCACTGAGCCAGTAGTCTGTCCTGGGGTTCCTATTACCCAGGTGTAGCACCTTGCCCTTTTTATGCTGAACTTCAGTTGCCAGATATTAGACCATCTTTCTAGCCCTTGCAAGTCGTTCTGAAGTTTCCTAATCACCCCCACTTTGTCCACCCTACTGTCCAGCCTTGTTTCATCTGCGAAGAGCATGAGCTTGCCCTGAATGTCTATGCCTATGCCTAAACCCATGGATTACCTGCAGCTGTGGGGTGCAGACTGTACAACCTGTAGCTGTATTACAAAAATGATGCGCCACAAGGGAACTTACCTACCTCTGACCCACCTGAGGTTGCTAATGGTTTCAACCAGTTACCCATGTGCCCCTCCCAATTACCCCTCTAACCCCCCCTCCTGCTGCTTCAATTCTCCCTTCCCATTCCCTCCGCCACCTTACCTTCTCCCCAGTCTCTGCTGGGGCCACTCGGACTGCCCCAAACACTCTAAAACCTGCCAGTGGTCACAGCTGTGATGTGATGTGATGTGATGGTCTGGACCACAAACTCTATTTCTACCCCTGCTATTGCTGCACCACTAGCCTCCCTCCTAAACATCTTTCAAGTTGTGCACATTCCCTGGAGATGGAAGTAGGCCAAAGGTCTTCCTGCCCACAAAAAAAGGTGGGGGGGGGGCTCTCCTTCCTCCAGGAAATACAGTCCCATACCAGTTTCCTGTAGACGCAAGGGAATAAGAAAAACTTGCATGTTTGCAAATCTCCTCCTTCCCTAACTCCTCTGCCAGCCTTTTCCAGTCTGGTTTCTGCAAACACCATTCTACAATCTCCCCCTCTTGTTCTTAAAGGAATGGATTAGGGCCACATTAACTTGGATATCTTCATCGACCTAAGGCCTTTGATAAGTGACCCATCCTCCTTGGTTAAGGCTGGTAGATATATCTGATCTGGCAACTGTGGGCCAGGTTGGTGATGCCTTACCTACACCCCCCCAACCCCTGCTGATTAGCTATGATGTCCCTCAAAGCTCCATCATTGGCCATATCTTCTCTGTCTTTCTAAATTACCTGCCCTCAGTTTGCTTCTTCATACATTCACATGCACAAGGACCACTCTATACTCTCTGCTTCTGGAGTCTCTGTCCCTGAGCCGGAATGATCATGCTAGCTGAACTTCGACAATGTCCAATGCTGGTTCCAAACTAACTGGTTTTGATTGCTGCTTAAAAAAAGCTGTTATAGGATTTTTGGCATTTGGCAGAGGCTAGTGAGGCTTCAACAAACTGCAGTCTTCAAGATTCTAGATCGTAACCTCCTTGAAGCTGTTCCCCACTTCTATCTCAGTGTGTTGCTGAATTAAACCCTCTGCTTCCTCTCCCACATTAACGCCATTCATAAAAAGCTTTGCCCTGTACCATAACAAATCCTACCTCCCACTTTTGGTTCACTGCAAGCTCATTCTCAGAATGATCCTTCCAGTCTTGGGACTATGGGTGTGTGGCTGGCTTATAGTGAGGCCTGCAAAACCACCCTTGCCAGACTGAACCCATTTTTGCCCCCTTCCTGCTGCTTGGTGTTAACTGCCCCATCTCATACCCATCATTCTTCCCTCTACTCTGACGTTTCCTTCCTTTCCCTGGATGACTGTCACCTCTCACTTCTCCTCATGCCTGGCTAAAAACTGTCACCTTCTTCCCTCCCTGTCTCTCTCCCCCTTCCTCCTATTCACATCGCTATTCTGATGCTTGCTCTTTCTACATCTCTCGATGCAAATCCTCTGCAGGCCAGTGTGCCTCCCTAGTCTCTGAAATACCCTCTCCTTGCCTCAAATGTTACTCACCTTCATGGATCAGGCCCAAAATCTTCAGGTACAGAATTCATTCTATGAAAATATATTTTAACAAGATTAGCTGGTTTACAATTCTTTCCTGCCCAGATTTTACTGTATAGCTAGATGAATTAAAATATTCACGTTAGATGACACAGATGAGGTAGGAGGTTTTAGTTTGCCAAAATTGCTGGTGAATTATAGCCACTTTTTCCAGCTAGTCTCATCCTGTACTGCATGGGATAAGCCTAGATGGAAACATGTATAATGTCATGTATAAGCAGCACCCTCAATGAATGTGAGATATTGCCCCCTCAGCTTAGCTACCTGGATTTGTACAGTAACAAGTCACCAAAGGAACAGAAGCTCTGGTACCATGAAAAGGGATGGATCCAGTAGGGTACTTACCTGGACAAGTGCTTGTGCCAAATGAATGAAAACTAATGTATTCTTGTAAATAACAGGAGCACATCCGGAGAAGAGAGTGTGTGTGTTGGGGGTTGTTGGGTGGAGGGGGGGCCTGAGGGTGTGTGTGGCACTCTTGACACCCTACATTTTTAGTAGGAAGATACTTTGTGGAATGTAAATTTATTTTCTGCATTTCAATAAAGTTGCAATACCCCCTGCTTGAAGCCATAACGTGAGCAGTTTCTCTCCACATTTACTGGCTTTTCTTAATCATATCAAGTGCCAGAGAGCTGTATAGAGGACAGTCTGGTATATAAATAAACTGAGACAGATGGATTTAGTCTGATGGATGCAAAACATCACAAACAGTAGGCCAATGTTATTTTTTTGGCCATTGTGAAAGGGGTGTCAGGTTCCATATCCTCAGAAACCCGAACTGCATCTCTGGATCACAGACATGTGATCACTATATTATTTTAAAAACAACATACTATTCAAAGAAAAACAAATTGCTGTGGCATTCATTTAACAAAAAAAAGTTCACAGTGCTCTTTACCTGCACAAGGGCTAAAACAGAATGTGCAGCTCAGGGCAGAGGAAGCATTCCTGGGTGCCTAGTATTCTCGTCACAGAGGATCACATTCTGTGAGTCTTGGTTGATCAGTGCATTTCAGCTGCCAAGTGCAATCAGTTTATTTCTAGATCACTACAGGTTTTTGAAGGATTAGTTTACAGCTTTTGCAAGCTCGCCCATTTTAATCAACATCTGAAGAACAAGTTACTTTACTTACTTGATAGCCTTAGGGTAAAGCCGACAGCCTAGATAGCTGTTTTATAATTTTTACAGTAATGCTAAGCACACCACTACTCTCTGCTTTTTTTTTTTAATATGTCTGATCACTTTAGCACTACGAATGCCAAGGCTAAGCTTAGTTAGACCTGTACTGTAGCATAGCATGTTAAAATTTGGGTTACTCCAGTTACAGTTGTAATTTACGTCTGTGAATCCCTACCTTGTTCATGATGCATTAGCAGCACAAATCATTCCCCCAGCCTTGTTGATGGGTCCTGAGAATATAGTGGCTACAGTAATCTTCACAGCTATCCTTATCTGACTGAGTATACAAACCCCAGTGCTCATTTGCATTTTGAGGAATACAAGTGATCCTTACTGGATAACGGACAGATCACTGTGATGTAGATGTAATTTGTATTGCTAGTAAATCAGATGCCTTGCAAGTTATATTTGACATCTTCTGCCCCCCATGGATTCTGAAGCTGTACTATCCTTTGTGTCACAGTATGAAAGCACTTCCATCCAGTAAAACCTAACAGTCACATGATATCTAATGAATAAAAAAAAAACTGTTTTGGTCAATTGTGGCTGTATCATCTGATATTTCAGTAAAAAGCCCACAAAAGTCAGGAACATTAAATACTGTTGCACAGAATGCTAGTTTTATATGAATAATATTCAGTGTTAATTTGCAGACTTTGAGAATATTTCTGTAGATAACAAAGTCAAATAAATCTTTGACTGCTAGACCTTTGTGTTGTCCTCTTATGTTCATGTTTAGACTGTTTGTATTTATGACATAATTTCTATGATAATGACAGATGCCATTTTAGACTTGGGTTGTTAAGAACATCCACATATAAATCTTACAACAAGCATTTGTCAATGCTGAATGCTTGCTTGTGTGTAAAAGGGCTTTAAAGAGGCCCTGAAGTTATTGGGACAACTCTGAAAAAAACATATCTAAACACAACTTAGCTTATATTTCACATTTTTTGTAACTGCCACCCTTGTTTGTTTATTACTAAGGACTTTGTATGACAACAGGATCTCTGCCCCATTTACTTCTGCAGTCTTAATTGTGCTTATGACATCCCAATCTGCTGCTGTGGAAACAATTATGATGTCATAAACAGGGCATTGTCATGTGTAGACAACCAGCCAAAGCTAATAAAGTACATGGGACAGTAATCTTGTTTTTATAGAAACAGATGTCAGCAGATGGGGACCTTACGATTCATCAAGTCTGCCCCTGTTTTCCTCTTCTCCACTCAGCTGCCTGCTTGAGTATCCCAGATTTATGTCACTTCCCTCAGTAATAAAGAAAAAGAGTAAAGAATTGTAAAAATGAGGGTTACTTATCTGTAACCGTAGTTCTGGGAGTGATATATGGTGCACATCCACACTTCTGTCAAGTTTTCCTTTTAAGGGTTAACTTGCTGGATGTCTTTAAGCTAAACTCCTCTCACCCAGGTTGTATAGTCCTCGGCTCCATCCTGTGATGTCAGATCTGCACACTGGAAACAGGGATCCTACTGCCACTTGCCAGGGAGGTTTGGGAGGTTGCATGGATGTGCACATACACCACTACTAGAAAGTATAGTTTCATACTTACTGTAATGGTAGATCTTTGAGAGGATCTCTTGCAGCAGCTACTACTCTTGGGTATCCACCAGAGGCAGTTCTGTCAACAATAGCTTTCACTAGCAGTGTTGACTGGGGCTGCCCCGTGACATCATCACATTCTGCCACTATAACTACGTGGGTGGCCACCAACATCCTCACTTCCCTGTCAGCGATCATCTCATGGAGAAAGACTACGAGGGGAACAGAGGAGGCCTAAGGTACCCAATAAGACTTTTGATGTAGGTATGAAAGATTGCTCTCTTCAAGAAGGAGGGAAGAAATGTAACCTGTTGCAAGAGATGCTCTCGAAGTTACGGTAAGTACGAAAGTGTGCTATCTTCTTCGAGGGTATCTCTTGCAGCAGGTACTACTCTTGGGATGATTCTTAGGCAGTGAAGTAGGAAGGGTGGCAACTAGGAAAGGATACCTTGCAGGAAGGCCTGCCCGAAGGCTGCGTGGCATTGAGAGGCCAAGTGAATGCTATAGTGCCTAGTGAAAGTATGCACTGTAGACCAGATAGCAACATTGCAGATGTCTGAAATACAGACTCCAAAAACACACAGCAGTTGTAGAAAGAGCTTGGGTGGCGTCTGCGTGCTGGCACCTGGAAGTGTTGTTTGGTATTTTTTGTAACAGTATGTTATACAATAAGCCAGCCAGTTTGAAAGGGTTTGTTTGGAGACTGGCTGCCCTTCTCTGCCTGTGGCAAAGGCAATAAACAGTTATTTTTACTGTTATGTAGTTTTAGAGCATGCTGCGTAATATCGCAATATGAGTGTACATTCAGGGTATGAAGAAGAGATTCACCTGGATTGGAATAATTTGGCTAGAAAACTGGTAAATGTATGGATTGGTTCAGTGTGTATTCGAGATGACCTTTGGAAGAAAGGCGGTTGTATGAAGTGATACTCTGTCTTTATGAAAGACAAGGTGAGTTCTGAGCACATGAGGGCTTAGAGCTCAGAGATGTGGTAAGCCAAGGTAATAGCCACTAAAAACATAGTTTTCCATGCTAGGAAATGCATGTCACAGGTGGCAGCTGGTGCAAAGGGTGCCAATGTTAATTTTTCAATCACGAAGTTAAGGTCCCAAGGAGGCACCAGCCTTTTAATGGAAGGTTTTAAATATAGGATACCCTTTATGAACATACAGGCAAGGTCCTGCTGGGCGACTGGACAGCCGCCGATGGGTTCGTGAAAGGCTGAGATGGCCGCTAAATGAACTTTGATAGATGAATAACTGAGTCCTTAAGAGGACAGTGAGGACAGGTAGTCGGAAAAGGGTTCTATGGAATTGGAAGTTGGCCAGTGGGTGAATCTTTTCCATTTCGCTTGGTAGGTTTTCCTACTGGACATTTTTCAGGAAGCCAGTAATATGTTTGCTACTTTTGTAGAAACTTGTCTTTATATGAAGACATCTTCAGGAGCCATGCATGAAGGTGCAGCAAGTGAAGATTGGGGTGTAGGAGAGCCCCTTGGTGTTGTGTGAGTAGATCTGGATAAATGGGATCTGTGACTGACAGCTGCTGGAGAAGAGGAAAACAGACATGTTGAGGCCAAAACAGGGCTATTGGCACCATTGTTGCAGGCTCCAACTGAAGTCGGAGGAGGACTCAGAGGACAGGGAAGACATATCAAAATTGTCCCTCACGTTAAGAACAGGGCATCTATAGAGTATCCCTCACAGTCCGGTATAATGGAGTAGTGGTGAGGGAGGCAGTGGTTGTCCAGTGAGGCAAAGAGGTCGATCTCTAGTGTTCTCAGAGATGAAAGATGCCCTGGAGAACTGAGCCATGTAAGATCCATTCGTGACCTTGTGCGTGATGACTGAGGTGATCCACCAATACATTTTGTGCTCGTATGTGTACCATCACGAACATAAGATGTAGGGCTTCCTGCTATAGGCAGACGGTCTCCTGACAGAGGCACTGGGATCTTGTGCCCCCTTGTTTATGTAATAGATGACCAAAGTGTTGTCTGTATGTACTAGAAGAGTACCAGATATGGTCGGAATGTTTGTAGCGCTAGGCGAACTGCTCTCATCTCGAGGAGACTGATGTGGAAAGAGGCTGTAGCCTCGTACCACAGACCTTGTGTCTGGTGGGGTCCCAGATGGGCACCCCAGCCCTGAGTGGAGGCATCTGTGGTCAATGTTTGAGATGGAGGAAGTGTTTGAAAGGAACACCTTGGTCTAGATTTGACTGAATTGTCCACCAGGTCAGGGCTCGGCAGAATGCTGGTGTGACCCGATCTGGTCTTGAAATCCCCAGTGTGTTGTTGCCACTGGTGTTGCAGAAACCCACTGTGTCAGACGCATGTGCAATCATGTATGTGGCACCGTGCAAATGGCGGCAGCCATACAGCCTAGAAGACGCATGGCTTGACGGGCTGTAACATGTGGGACAGATTGGCAGTTGGCAGCAAGAGACACAAGTTTTTGACATCTGTCTTCGAAATTCTCATCCTAGCTGTATGTCCAGGGTAGCACCTATTACTGTAGTCTTTGTGTTGGGTCCAGATGGGGCTTCAGCCCGTTGACTGTAATGCCTACTTTTGAAAAAGCTGGAGGGTGGCATGTTGAGACTGCAACAGCCCTCCTTGGTGGAGGCTTTTGATGAGCCAGTCGTCTAGGTATGGAAAAACAAAGTGACCTTGCCATCTTAAGGCCACAGCCACCACTGCTAGGCATTTTTAAAGACTCTGGGTGTGAGCGATAGTCCGAAGGGTAGTGCTCTGAATGGGTAATGATGTTCTAGAAGTTGAAAATGGAGATAACGATAGCGCACAGGATGGATTGTTACATGAAGGTATGCTTCTTTCATGTCCAAAACGCAGAGCCAATCTCCTTTGTGCAGAAGAGGAAGGATTGTGGTTAGGGTAACCACCCTGAATTTCTTATACTGAATGTACCAGTTCAGGTCTCTGAAATCCAAGACTGGATGGAGATCTCCTGTGCGTTTTGGTACCAGGAAGAATTGGGAGTAAAATCCCTTGCGTTGTTCCTTTGGTGGTACAGGCTGAATTGTGTCTTTTTGAATGAGGGAAATCAATTCCTCTAGGAGTATCGGAATGTGGTTTGGTGGGTACGTGACAGAACGGGGAAGATGGATAGGAGGTGTGGAAATAAGTTCCAGTGTGTGTGTCCTGTCTATTATTTGTAGTACCCACTCATCTGTTATGTTTTGCCATGCCTCTAGATGGAGTGTGAAATGGCCTCCCACAGCCTCCAAGGCTGGCTGAAGGAAGCTGGAGAGGCAGTTTTGTGAGTCAAAAGGACTCTGGGGCACCGGTTGCTGCTGGAGGGGTGGAGCAGTCCCTTTTAGAGGCTGAGGCAGGGGTACGATTAGCTGATTGGTTTTGTTGTCGACTCGTTAAAACTGTCTAGCATTGCGCTGACGTCCAGCCCTCTGGAACTGAAAGGGCTGTTAGTTTCTTTGGCCTGCAGGTTGGGATGTATGGTACATACCATTTACTGTTCAAAGAGTGCATCCTGAAGCTTGGAGATCATCCAGTATTGTTTGAGTATCAAAGCCAAAACATTTTTGACCATTGAAAGGAGCATTGAGAATGGTCTGTTGAACATTAGGCGTGAAATCCAGACACCTTAGCCAGGCATGCCATCGAAGGCGACTCCCATAGCGGAAGTCCATGCACAGGTATCTACCACATAGTATCCCACCCTAAGTAAATGGTGAGAGAGACAAGTGCCGGTCGCAGAATTGGCCAGCAGCTGGTCTTTTTCGGCTGACTGAGGAAGCTTATTAGCTACCTCTAATGCTGCAATCCAGAGTGTTTTCTGGTACTTTAACATATGGCCTATGTAATTCAGGATATGCAGATTCATAGTGGTAGCCTGGTATACTTTTTTGCCCATTAGAGCTAGGCATCGAGACTCCCAGATCTGGGTGAAGGGAGCTTGGGTGTTTTGGTCATTTTGTCTTGTAGTGAGCAGCATTAATGACCACCGAGTCTGCTTGTGGCACAGAAACAAAGAAAGGGCGGTCTGTTGGTGTCTGATAAAGGTGATACACTTTTCTAGGGACTGGCAGGACCACGGAGGGCAGTGCCATGCTGCCAGGACTGCATCTTGGTATGCTTGTATTAAAGGAGGACAGTCTAGTCCTCTGGTAGATTTAGGTAATCCGCCATATTTGGCAAGGTTTGTCTTGTTCTGTGGTAGAAAATCCCATCACCATTTGGATCAGTGTCGTGATCTCCAGAAAGGTGGGATCATCTGGAGGAGAACAGTGTGTGAACGCCCCAGGGTCTTCCTCAATAGAGGATATGGTAGAGGCACTGGAGGGAGGTCGAAGACCATCTCCTGTATCTATGTCCTCTTCATACTCTTCCTCATAATCAGGGAAGAACTCCTCATCCAAAGAGGGGGCAGGGGATGGTTCCCCAAAGGAGAACTCCCAATGAGGCCTCTTGGGAGGTGACGAAGAGGAGGTACCTGAAGGTTGAGGATGCTGGGGCTGTGGTTGTGGTTGCAGGCCCTGCATCACTTGGAGCACCGTTTGTACCATGGTGACGATGTCGATGGAGGAGGCCATCAATGATGGCAAAGTCAGTTGTCCAGCAGAAGTAGAGCTGATTATAGGCAAAACAGAAGGAGGTGGAGGCACTGTGTTCGGAAACAGCTATTAGCCTAAGCCCTGAGAAGCTGCCCCCGTAAGTTATCAGCCTGGCTCCTATGTGTGACCGCCTGGGAAAGAGGTGGTAACTTAAGGATCACCATTAAGGAGAAGCCTTTTTCCTTAATAGCGTATCCTGAACCCGTTGCAGATTTTGTCGATGGAGATTGAAATGAGGAGTTAATTAAATGTTGAAAAGTGTGCATCAGTGATGTAAAGCCTCAGTCTATATTGAAGGACCAGGTCACAGTCAATGAATCACCAATGAGCATGGTATGTGCCATCGTAGTCACAACAGACAGTGTGTCTGATAAGGCCATTGAGAGAACCTGAAGGTTGTCATCGACGAAGGCTGAGCTTTCCAAACAGGCCTTGATTTGAGAAGCTGGTGGCGTGGACTGCCAGAACTGAAGGCCGTCGATGGGAAGAGATTTCTTACCTTCTAGCGAGGATGAAGACTTCTCCTTGTCTTTATGCTTATGTTTATCAGAGTGTTTGTGTGATGATTGGGAAACATCTGACCGACTACGGGATGAGCCCTTATCAGGAGAGAAATCATTTGTTATATCAAATAAGCATTAATTTCTTGCAGGTGTCGTTGACGTGTGGCCTGGTTAAACTCATGGCAGTGGATGCAGGTAGAGGCGTTATGGGTATTCCCAGACACGAACACAAACCGAATGGTTATTGTATCGACAGATTTTCTGCTGCAATGGCACTTTTGAAATAAAGAATCCAAATTAGACATTCGAGTTGGCTGGAAAATGAATGCAGACCTGTTCGGTTGCAATTTCTAATCGATATCTTAGTTGACCACACTTGGAGTGGAAAGCATCCATTCAGCGATCTGAGAGATGGTGGGAAAAGAACTGAGGATGCGAGGCTGTTAGGGGCCGCCAAGTATTTTAGTGGCAGAGCGTGATGATGTCAGGGTGGTGTGCCCAGTCAACACTGCTAGTGAAAGCTACCATCGACAGGGCGCCCTGTGGTGGATAACGAAGAGTAGTACCTGCTGCAAGAGATACCTAGAAGATTTACGGTAACAGGTAAGTAACCCTTATTTCTGGGGACGTGGATACAGTGCAATTATCCACACTTCTGGCAGATTCCTAGCATTTCTCTGGAGGAGGAGGTAAGGTACACACCTCTACTTGGCGAACAGAGATCCCAAAACCAGCATCCCAGTGGCTCAAGGTTGATACTGTAATGGGAGATTAAAGAGTGTGCTGACTTCCAAGTATCAGCCCTGCAGATTTCCTGGATAGGGACTTCCCTGGAAGCAGCCACCAAGGTGTGACAGGGTTGAAAACAGCCCTGTCCCAGTTGTTATAGAGAGACAGAGAGAGTTTAAATGCAAGGATCTGTTCTAGTCTCTCCTTTTCTGTCTCTTCTCTGTCTGGGTGTGCAACAAAATTTTCTCGTGAGACCTAGGACTTGATCACCTCGACGGTCTTGCAATTCTCTGCCTCTTGCTATCTCTCTACCTTCACTTGTTTTTCGGTCTTCTCTCCCCCTTGCATATCTGCTGGTATAAAAATATATGTGAATCATTTTATGGAAATGCAATTAATACTGGGATTCCTTTGTTTAAAACTATATATAGCTATACTGTTGATATGATTGCAAAGCTATTTGGAACGCAAGGGGTTAACCTGAGATGCAATTTTTAAGCCTTTTGCGGAAGATGTAAAGAGGTCAGTTCTGGGTCACAATGTTCTTTTGCTACACCTGAAACTGACAAGAACATTGGAAACTTACAAGAACAGTGAGAGAAGCATGCTGTTTTCTTAATGAGCTCCTGCACAGATTTAAAAAAAAGAGCTGCAATGTTTTGCACAGGAGAGAGAGAAACTGGAAATAGAGAACAAAAACTCAGAAGGAGTCTGTTTTCTCATTTTTTTCTGCCATTGTAAATATTCTGAACAATTTTATTTTTTTAATTTTACTGTTAATAATAAAACTCTTGTGAATTTTACAACTGCTCTTGGTTTTCCTATGCTTCCTGACCTGTGCCTCGATGACACAAGGTAGCAGTATGTCTTATGGAATAAGCCCTTAGCCCTAAAGAAGGCTCCCTACCAGTCAACCTGTAGCAGAAGTCGATGCACGAGATTATCCACCTGCCAATCACCCACTAAGCTGCCGGTCTGCCAGGTGTGACTTCAACTTATGTCACAAACGGCTGGCAAACCTCTCCCAAAGTTCAGTCATGCACGCCATATAGTAAGTGAATGCTCACCTCAGGTTCAATTAGTGTAGCCTGTGCTCGACCTCTGAGGCTGGACTGGTGAAGCACACCCTTCATCACTTGATTAAGGTGGAACCTGAAACAACCTTTGGGAGGAACTTCAGGTGGGGGCAGAGGACTATCTTGTTCTTGTGGAACACTAAATGGAGACTCCACTGGAAGCACCTGGAGCTCACTAATCCTTCTGGCAGAGGTGGTGGCCACCAAGAAGGCGGTCTTCCACAACAGATGTGACATCTCACACCTGTGCAATGGCTCAAATGGCTTTGCTGTGAGCACTGTCAACACCAGCAACAAGTCCCAAGGTGGTAGTGGTTCAGGCACAGGTGGTCCAGGCCTTTGAAAAAATGCCCATCTTCTGCACCACTGTCAGCATACCAGCCTGCACCTGGTATGCAGAGATGGCTGCCAGCTACACCCTGAGGTCATCGATTCCAGCCCCTACCGGAGGGACCACAAATAGTCCAAAATGCTTGCCAAAGGGCAGACTTGGGGGCAAGCTCCTGCCCTGGCATCAAATGGAAACCACAGTGTGGAGCACATCTTCAGAAAGACCCAAAGCCTGGAACACTAGCCACTCAGGAACCAAGCTGTGAGATGCAGGGATTGAAGTTCTGGGTGCAGGATCTTCCCCTTGTGACAAGAGAGCAGATCTGGGCACAGAGGCAAGTGCCATGGAGTTCTGCTGAGGAGATCCAGGTACCAATACTGGGAGGGGGGAGGTGACCAGTCCGGGGCTATCATGATCATCTGCACCTTGTCCCTCCACACCTTGTGGATCAAGAGAAAGGGAGGGAAGGCATAAAGGAGGCCTGGAGTACAGGGCCTCCCAAAAGCATCTCTCATCAGTGTCCTGCACTGTGAGAGGTTGGCCTGGAACAGCCTTAGCTTTGCATTTCCCCAGGACACAAAGAGATCGACCAGAGGAGTGCTCCACAAAAAGAAAGAACAGTTACGTAAGAACTTACCATAACAGTGGATCTTAGAGGGGATCTCAGTAATCAGGTTACACCATAGGAACCTTCACTTCAGTTAAGGAGAATCCACATGGAAGATTTTCAGCAGTACAGCTGAGGCTGCCCACACTGCTGACATCAGCAACTCTATATAGGCGTGAATGGCCCTGCTCCCTCCTCAGTTCTTTCCACCACAGACAAAGTGTGTTAGGCCCCCTGCCCAGGGGAACCGAGGAGAGAAAGAGGTACCCAGATCTGATAAAAACTGAATATAGGAGCCAGTTCCTAGATAGGAGTCCCAAGAAGGGGGATGGTGGGAAGGAAATATTCCTGATGACTGAGATCCCCTCAAAAATCTACTGTTACGGTAAGTTCTTACGTAACTGTTCTACCTTCTTCTGGGGCATCTGTCATCAGGTTACACCATAGGAATGAATACCAAGCAATGACCGTAAGACATACAGTCTGGGAGGCTGGATCTCCATAAACTTAAGACTAGGTATAGAGAGAAAAAGCCATAGGCTGAAAAGGAGTGAACACAACGACAAAGCTTCCACAGAAACACATGCAAGCAAGTCAACAGTGGGAAAGAGAACTAGAGGAGGCGGGGCTCATGCCTATATAGGGTTGCTGGCGTCGGCGAGGAGTGGTCCCAGTTGTACTGCTGAAAATCTTTTGTGTAGATTCCCTTCACCAGTGGCAAAGGTTCCTACAGTGTAACCTGAAGACTGCGATACCCCTGAAGGCGATCAGGTGGTTCACCACTTCCTGATGCAGAGGCGACTCATGTGACACCTCACTCACCTGGCTGAGGGCATCCGCTAGTTGGTTGGAGGCTCCTGCTACATGGAATGCCAGAGATCCACATTCAAGATGTGCATTAGGGTCCAGGTGCTGAGAGCCTCCCGACAAAGATGAAGGAGTGCGTGGCACCCTGCTTTTCAGACAATACTTGGTTGTGGTACTGTCCATCTGTATTTGCATGACCTGACCCTGGACAAATGAAGCAAATTCCATCGGAGCAAGGCACACTGCATGGAGCTCCAGCAGGTTGAGTGGGCGGCGACAGGACTCCTGGGGTCCAGAACCTGTGGGCTCTGTGGTCCCAAAGGTGTGATCCCCATCCCACCAGAGACTTACTGGTTGTCAGAGTGACTGTGAAATGGTGTGGGATAAACAAAGTGCTCGGACAAAAATTAGCAGAATAAACTTAAAAATTTATTACCTAGAGCGGACTGGAAACGACAAAATAATAAACCAAGCCAAAAAGTCCATAGTTTACATATCAGAGGTAGTACTAACTATCTCAGGACTGGGTGTTAACAGATTCACACCCTCCCTTACACTGCTAGCTTCCTAGGTAGTTCTGCTTATATAGCAGTTTCTACAGACATGTGACCTCATTACTCCAGTTTTAAAATTTTATCCATTCAATCTTTCTCAAAATAAAATATCTTATTTTATTTAAACATAAAGTAACATTCCAAAAACATTTTGACATTCAAAACAAATTTTATGAGCTGTCTCAATATTTTAACTTTCACAGAAGAAGTTCCTCTTTGTAAGGGATAAAACAGGAAACTGGTGCGACCGGTCCATAGGGAACAATGAAGCAGGGAGCTTCTGAAACAACAGCATTTTGGCTACACAGAAACTTTAAAAGAAAACTACCTTGGATAATTTAAGTTGCCTTAAACAGGTAAGTCAAGTGTTACTTAATTCTTTTAGTACAGCTAAAATATTTCTTCCTAGAGGTGTTGGTAATGTGAGTGTTTTCAGCAAGAAGCAGAGGCACACAAACAAAGTTTACTCACATTACCAATACTCTCTTTCAGTAGTGCTTTTTAAGGGGGAACTCCTTCTGTGCCTTGTGGAGAATTTACTTTAATTAAATGGCAGCACTAGCGATAGGAATATTGTGCCCAAACCAGTACTTTTCAGGCGGTTTAAACAGTTTTCTACAGACTGCTAACTAAACAACAAAGGCAGAGCTCAGAATGAATTTAAACAGCAGCAGTCTGGACTTCTCTGTATCTCCCATAAAAAGGAAGGCTTTACTCCACTTGTATTTTGTTTCTTTTCGTCTGTTCTGTCTATAATGCAGACAGACACCCTTATTAAATTAAAGACTGCTTCCAGAGCCTTTTCCATCCTTGCGATAGTGCGAGCGTTTTGAGCAGACTTCTTAAAAACGCCCCGCACTGTCGCAATGCCTGCTTTCCAAAGAGGCTTTAAACTAATTTAATTGAAGACTTGAAGTTACAAGCCAATATTTTCTTTATTTTTAAATACATTTCTGCTTCACACTTAGTTTCCATAACTTAAGGCTGCTAGAGTTATGAAGGAGATCCATGATGTACACAAAGGGGGGGATCACACACAACAGAAGACATAAAAATAAATACAGCTTGTGGGTGGCAGCCAACAAACACAACATACAACATAAAACAGAACACAGTGTACATCTTGGAGTCCCTCTGAATGTCCTGCAGCATTTGAATTAAGGAAACCCAAAAGGTGGGGGGCAGATGGATCTTCGGCTTGCTCTCTACATTCCTCCCACCCCAAAAACCAAACAAATTATGTTTGGTTTACAAGAGCTACTACTATACCTATCTTCAGATCTCTACTCAAGAGATGGAGCCATAGCCCACCCTCACCAAGGCTCCACCTCGGGTCCCAAAAAAATAAACTATCTATTATAGATACTTTCAAAATACTTATTTCTTTTAATAATCACTACCTTTCTTTTACCCCAGGCCTGAAGATAGGTAGGTACAGTTTCTACTCCATATCTAGATAGAAAGTCGGCATTCTTATGCTCTGAACCTTTTCTATATTTTATCGTAAACCTGTAGGTTGCATTGCTAAGTACCATCCATTATACAGGGTTTTTATCTTTCATCACATGAAGCCAACATAGAGGTTGTGGTCTACCCATAACTCAAATTCCACCCATAAATAAAAGCGTAAAGCTTCTATTGACCACTTGATTGCCAGACACTCTCTTTTCAATAACTGAATAATGTTTTCTCTCTCATGTAACTTCCGACATAAATATGACTGGATGCTTCTCCCTGTATTAATTGAGTAAGTACCGCCCTATACCACAATTGGACGGCGTCTGTTTGTACTATAAATGGCAGGTTAAAGTCAGGAGAGTGTAGGACTGGTGAAGAACATACCCGACCTTTAGTTTGCTGAATGCTTCTTCACATTCCGTGTCAGTTTACCTTATCTGGCTTACATTTTTTTAGAGGTCGGTTAGAGGTCCTGCTATTGTGGAACAATCAGGAATGAATCATCTGTAGTAGCCAACTAGTCCTAAAAGGACCTTACATCTGTTTTTGTCCTTGGTTGGGGGGTATTGGCTACTGCTTCTATCTTTGAGATTTCTGGCTTACCAGACCATTTCCAATTTGGAAACCTAAATACCTGGTTTTCTGCATTGCCAATGAACATTTAGGGGATTTAGTGTCAACCGGCTTCTGACAGGGTACATAATATAGCCTGGAGATGCTGTAGATGTTCTTCCATGAAGGACTAAAACCACAACATCATCCAGGTAGAGCGCACTATACTCTGTATGAGGTTGCAGAATAATATCCATTACCCGTTGGAATGTGGCAGGCGCCCCATGCGGGCAAATGGCATCACTGTGAAGTGGTATAGGCCAATCGGTGTACTGAAAGCTGTTTTTTCTTTATCCTTTGGATCTAGAGGAATCTGCCAGTATCCCTTTGTTAAGTCTAAGGTGCTGATATAACGGGCTGCCCCCAGGCGATCTATGATGTCATCAATCCGGGGCATTGGGTAACAATCAAATTTGCATATGGCATTTAGACGTCGAAAATCTAAACAAAGCCTAATTCCACCTTCTTTTTTCTCCACTATCACCATAGGAGAAGTCCATTCACTATGTGATGGTTCTATAATCCCAGGTCCTGCATCTTTTGATCTCTTGTACTACTTCTTCCTTAGTTTCTCAGGGATTCTATGTACTTTTGCCTAATAGGGTGTCTTCAGATACCACAATATGATGTACTGCATGTGTAATTTTTCCGGTAAACTTGTAAATAGTGTTCTATAGGGCTCTAACATACTTTGTAATGTATATGTTTGTTGGGTAGTTAAATGTGGGTTAATTTGCACCTCTGAGAGGTTACTCGAACCCTTTAACCTTTATAGCTATGTCTAATTCAGATTCAAATTCAGATGTTTCAGGGCTGACATAGTTACAGGAGAGAAGTTCGGTCCACCAGGGTTTTAGCAAGTTGACATGATATACTTTATTTTATTCTTCCTTTCAGGACAAGCCACCAAATAAGTTACTGGGCCCTTACTTTCCACTATCTGATATGGCCCTTGCCATTTTCATAAGTAACTTATTCTCAGAGGAGAGTAATAAAAGTAGAACCTTATCACCTGCAGTGAACTCTTTGAACTTTGTTCCTTTGTCATAGTATTCTTTTTGTTTAGTTTGTTGTTGTAAATTATTTTGATGTGCTTTCTTTACATAGGTTATTAACCTTCGTCTCAGTTGTTGCCAATATTCTAAAGGTTCTATCTTATGTTTCCCTTCTTGTCTTCCCATTCTTCTTTAATAATGTCCAATGGGCCTCTTGGGTTATGTCCATACAGTAACTCGAATGGAGAGAACCCTGTCAAAGCTTGCATCTCCTCATATGCAAACATCAAATAGGGTAGATAAACGTCCCATTTATTACCTTCCTCTGTCACGTATTTCCTGAGCATTCTTTTTAGAGTTTGGTTAAACCTCTCAACTAACCCATCTGTTTGTGGATGGTAGGGGGTGGTGAAAACCGCTTTAATGCCTAAAGCTTGGTACAATTTTGTAACAAATCTGAACAAAAATTAGTGCCTCTATCAGATTAGAATGGTTTTGGAATCCCCATCGGCTGAAAATTTTCACTAATTCCTCTGCTATCCGAGGTGGCGGTGGCAGTCGAAGGGTATCGCTTCAGGATATTTTGTAGCATAATCTACCACCACTAATATAAAGCGATTCCTTTTGTACTTCTCGGCAATGGGCCTACAATATCCATTGCAACCCTTTCAAATACATTGCTAACCAAGGGCATTGGTAACAGGGCACTTTGTCTTTTCGCCTATTGCTGCAACCTGTTGACACTCAGGACAACTTCTACAGTATTGAGCCACCTGTTCATGTATTCCCGGCCAATAAAACCGGTATAGCAAACGTTGTAATGTTCGGTCCTTGCCCAGATGACCTGCCATAGGAGGGTCATGAGCAAGGGATAGTAATCTTTCTCGGAAAGGGACAGGGACCATCAGTTGTTCTACCACCTCCCCTGTATGGGGAATTTATACCTACCCTGTACAATAATTCATCCTTAATAATAAAATATGGTTGCTGAGACTCAGTAGGTATTGTTGACACTACCTGTGAAAAAAAGGGATTAGTGTTTTATCAGCTTTCTGTACACTTATAAACTCTCTATTAGGTAACATGAAGTTTTCTGTTAATGTCTCTAGTCCAGTGTCTTTTGGTTCCAAGCCTTCTTATCCTTCTGTTTTGTGATTTGCTTTCTACTTTTGCCAATGGTCCCAAATACCTCCCCTCAAAGGAAATATTTGTCCCAGTTCTATCTCTTGCATTTTTTCTCCTGTATAGCAGCTGCCCCAATATTCATAGCTAACAAAGAGTCAAAGAAAGGGTAATCATGTCCAATTATAACTGGTACAGGTAAAGAAGGTACTATGCCCACTTTCATTTTATGCATAGTCCCATTTATTTGTATGTCCATTTCTGTCAAAGGGTACCAGTGAACATCTCCATGGACACATTTCACTCCAGTGGTTGCTTCCCCTAATTTTGGCTTATCCACCAACGAAGCATGAATCAGTGTCTGTTTACTGCCAGAGTCTACTAGACCAGAAACTGTCCTTCCTCCAATCTTTACAGTGGTAGCATAATGGCCCCAATTAGCAAGGGCTAGATTAATTGTTTCAACCTTTTTATTTGGACAGAACCGAGCAATATGGCCCTTGGTTTTACATTCATGACATATTATTTCATGATTGAAACCTTTACTTGGTCTATTGTAGTTCTTATTCCCAATGTTACCACTAGGGTGCAGCATAGGAGGACTAAATGATCTCACATTGTTACTAGGTTTTATAGTCGCAGTCTGGCTTCTAGAGTTCATAAAAGTTTTAGGGCGTTGTGGTCTGGCAGTCAGGTAATCTTCTGCTAGCCTTATGGCGGTCTCTGAGGTTTCAGGGCGATGTTCCTTAACCCATAACTGCACATCTTGGGGTAAGACCTGGATGAATTGTTCCAAAATAATGTTCTCTACAATCTGTACCACTGTTCTTGTGTTAGGTTGCAACCATTTATGACATAAATCTTTCAGATGTGTATACAAATCTTGAGGTGTATCTGTCGTTTGGAATTTATATACTCTAAAACGCTGTCTATAGGTTTCAGGACTTATGTCATATCTTTTTAAAATAGCATGTTTAACATAATCATAGTCATTTATGTGTGCAAGGTCTGTATGACTGTAGGCTAATTGCGCCTTCCCAGTTAAATATGGTGCCAGCCTGACCACCCACTGATCTCTAGGCCAGGCACAAGCAGCGGCCACTCTCTCAAATGTTAAAAGATAGGCTTCTATATCATCTGACTCAATCATTTTGACTAACCTTATGTCTTTTTGGCCCACCAGGGGTGTTAAAGGAGATCTTGTGGAACCGAGTACCTGAATAGCCCGTAGAGTGTCAGTCCATCTAGCAGCATTCTCTGCCCGATCTCTCTCTCTTTCAACTCGGTCTCTCTCCCTTTCTCGCTCCAGTTCTGTCTGTCTCAAGCACAACCATCGTAACAACTCATGGGGACCCTCTGGTGGCTCTTCTTCCTTTGGTTCAGCTGCTTGTGCACCCTTCTCAATAGCCTTTGTATCCTTGTCCGTTTCCATTTCCAAAGCGTCTCCCTCCATTGTCACCTTAGCCACTTTTCTTCGAACCATCGGCTCCAGCCCAGACAATAAAGGCAACCGTGTGGCTAATATAAATGACCTTGTAGCTGGGATAGTCTGCTCTCCTGCCTTGTCCGACTGCATACACTCAGAATCTGCCCTCAGATCCACCAACAGGTCCTCCTCGAACCCGCATCCCACTTCTGACACAAAATGTGAAATGGTGTGGGATAAACAAAGTGCTCGGACAAAAATTAGCAGAATAAACTTAAAAATTTATTACCTAGAGCGGACTGGAAACGACAAAATAATAAACCAAGCCAAAAAGTCCATAGTTTACATATCAGAGGTAGTACTGACTATCTCAGGACTGGGTGTTAACAGATTCACACCCTCCTTACACTGCTAGCTTCCTAGGTAGTTCTGCTTATATAGCAGTTTCTACAGACATGTGACCTCGTTATTCCAGTTTTAAAATTTTATCCATTCAATCTTTCTCAAAATAAAATATCTTATTTTATTTAAACATAAAGTAACATTCCAAAACATTTTGACATTCAAAACAAATTTTATGAGCTGTCTCAATATTTTAACTTTCACAGAAGGAAGTTCCTCTTTGTAAGGGATAAAAACAAGGAAACTGAGCGGCGGTCCATAGGGAACAATGAAGCAGGGAGCTTCTGAAACAGCAGCATTTTGGCTACACAGAAACTTTAAAAGAAAACTACCTGGTATAATTTAAGTTGCCTTAAACAGGTAAGTCAAGTGTTACTTAATTCTTTTTAGTACAGCCAAACATATTTCTTCCTAGAGGTGTTGGTAATTTGAGTGTTTTCAGCAAGAAGCAGAGGCACACAAACAAAGTTTACTCACATTACCAATACTCTCTTTCAGTAGTGCTTTTTAAGGGGGAACTCCTTCTGTGCCTTGTGGAGAATTTACTTTAATTAAATGGCAGCACTAGCGATAGGAATATTGTGCCCAAACCAGTACTTTTCAGGCGGTTTAAACAGTTTTCTACAGACTGCTAACTAAACAACAAAGGCAGAGCTCAGAATGAATTTAAACAGCAGCAGTCTGGACTTCTCTGTATCTCCCATAAAAAGGAAGGCTTTATTCCACTTGTATTTTGTTTCTTTTCGTCCGTTCTGTCTATAATGCAGACGGACACCCTTATTAAATTAAAGACTGCTTCCAGAGCCTTTTCCATCCTTGCGATAGTGCGTTTTGAGCAGACTTCTTAAAAACGCCCCGCACTGTCGCAATGCCTGCTTTCCAAAGAGGCTTTAAACTAATTTAATTGAAGACTTGAAGTTACAAGCCAGTATTTTCTTTATTTTTAAATACATTTCTGCTTCACACTTAGTTTCCATAACTTAAGGCTGCTAGAGTTATGAAGGAGATCCATGATGTACACAAAGGGGACGGGGGGATCACACACAACAGAAGACACAAATAAATAAATACAGATTGTGGGTGGCCAGCCCAACAAACACAACATACAACATAAAACAGAACACAGTGTACATCTTGGAGTCCCTCTGAATGTCCTGCATCATTTGAATTAAGGAAACCCAAAAAGGTGGGGGGGGGGGACAGATGGATCTTCAGCTTGCTCTCTCTTACAGTGACCATCGGCTCTGGGTGGAAAAATGGGACTCCTTCCTCCAGATGTTCTGGGATGAGCCACCACTGGAGGTCATTTCACATAGGCTGGGTCACCGTGATTGGCTGACCCAGGTGACCTAGGCACTGAGACAGACCACTGGCAGTCCAGGTCCTGCAAGTGTCACATCCGCCAACGGGCCCATCTGACCACACTGAGGCAGGATGCCATGTACACCAGCAACCGCAGGAAGTCCTGAGCAGGGTGCGAGCGCCCAACCTGAAATGATTGGGCAAAGGAGGAAAGATCTGATGCCCGGTCTGCAGAGAGTCGGGCCTTGGCCCAGAGGGAGTCTAGCTCTGCCATGATGAAGTGAATCACCTGAGAGGGGTTGAGTTTGGACTTTGCTGAGCTGACTGGAAGGCCCAAATCTTAGCAAGTCTGGAGGGCCAGGTCCCCTGGACCACGCCACAGCCTCCTTGGACAGCCTAGCGATCAGCCAATCATCCAGGTAAGGGTAGACTCTGACCCCTCAATGCCTCAGCAATGCTGCCACACCATTGCCATGCACTTGGTGAATACCCTGTGAGCTGATGAGGCCAAAAAGCATGATCTGAAACTGGTACAGAACCTCTTCTGTGCAGAACAGAAGGTACTGTCACTGGTATGGAAGGACTGGAATGTGGAGAAAGGCAACCTGGAGGTTCATGGAGCAGAACCACATGCCCTGCTCCAGAGATGGCATTATCTGATTCAGTGACCATGCTGATCTTGTGCTTACTCAGAACCTGGTGCATATTGTGAAGATCCAGTATGGCGCACCAGCCCCCCAGTTCATTTAAGAACTAGGAAGTACCTGGACATGAAATATAGGTTTCTCACCTGTAACAGTAGTTCTAGGAGTAGTATATGATGTTCATCCATACTTTCTGGCAGACTCATACCAGTTCTCTGGGAGAAGGGAGGCAAGGTGCACACCCCCTACTTAGGAAATTAAGATTGGAGAACTGAGGCCCAAAACCAGCATCCCGGCATGACACTAAGTCAATGTGGTAATGGGAAATAAAGGTGTGTGCTGACTTCCAGGTAGCAGCCCTGCAGATTTCCTGGATAGAGACGTCCCTAGAAGCAGCCATCATCGCAGCAATATGGCGGGTGGAATAAGCCCTTAGCCCTCCATCCACCGGGAGGCTCCCTACCCACCAACCTATAGCAGAGATCAATGCAGGATGTGATCCACCTGCCAATTGTCCACTTGGCTGCAGGTCTGCCAAGTGGGGCTTCAGAGTACGTGACAAACAGCTGGCAAACCTCTCCCCGAACTCCAGCCATGCGCTCTTTGTAATAAGTAAGCGCTCACCTCGGGTCCAGAGTATGGAGCCTGTGTTCGGCCTCTGAGGTGTGTTACTGGAAGCGTCATCACTGGATTCACGTGAAACTCCGACACAACCTTCAGGAGAAACTTCAGAATGGGGGGCAGGACAACCTTGTCCCTGGAGAAGACCAGGTAAGGAGACTCCACCGAGTGCGCCTGGAGCTCACTGATCCTTCTGGCTGAAGTGATAGCCACCAGGAAGGCGGACTTCCACGGCAGGTGAGATATCTCACAGCTGTGCATCAAGTTGGAATGGCTTGCCTATGAGCTTTGCTAAAACCAGCAACAAGTTCCACAGTGGTGGTGGTTCACATACAGAAAGGACAAATGTGGTCAAGACCTTAGAAAAAGGGCCAGACCACCCTCTCCTGTGCCACCAACTGCTGACCAGCCCGCACCCAGTAAGTAGAGATGGCTGCCAGGTGCACCTTAAGGGTTGTCAATCGAAGTCCTCCTTGGGAGAGAGACCACAGATAGTCCAAAATGCTAGCCACTGGACAGGATGAAGGGTCCAACCCCTTGCTTGTCCTGACACCAAATGGAGAATCTCTTCCATTTCAAGGCATAGCATTTTCTGGTCGATTCCTTTCTAGATGCCTCCACGACAGTGAGGACATCTTCGGAGAGACCCAAAGCCTGGAACTCTAGCCAGTCAGAAACCAGGCTGTCAAGTGCAGGAATTAAAGGTCTGGGTGAAGAACCTTCCCCTGATTGATTGAGAGCAGGTATGGGCATATGGGAAGATGCCTCAGGAGTCTGTTGCTGAGGTGAATGAGGTACCAAAAAAGGCGAGGCCAGTCTGCAGCCACCAAGATCACCTGTGCTCTGTCCCTCCTGACCTTGAGTAACACCCTGTGGATCAAGGGAAGTGGAGGGAAGGCACAGAAGAGGCCTGGGGTTCAAGGCCTTGAGAAGGCATCCCCCTGCAGCGTTCCCCGATGAGGGGAGCTGGCACAAAGCAGCCTCAGCTTGTGTTCTCCCTGGAGGCCAAAAGGTCCACCTGAGGTGTGCCCCACTGGGAGAACGGACTGTGAACTGCCTTCGGATGGAGGGACCACTCATGAGACGCCTCGCCACCCAGCTGAGGGCGTCTGCCAGCTGACTGGAAGCTCCTGCCACATGGATGGCTAGGAGATCCACCTCCAGGCAGTGGACAAGAGTCCAAATGTGGGATGTTTCCTTGCACAGGGGCAAGGAGTGCATTACGCCTTATTTGTTGAGGTAGTACATGGCCGTGATGTTGTCCATCTGGACTTGGACCACTTGACCCCAAACAAATGGAGCGAAGGCAGTTGGTGCCAGCCAGACTGCTCGGAGCTCCAGCAGGTTGATGTGGCATCGGATCCAACAGATAAACAGTGCAACACTACAAGCGGGTGCTCACAGCGTGAGGTGCAAACCTCAATAATTCACACAAAAGCCAAGGTAATGAGCACTCCAGGACACAGAAAAATATACTGCAAGTGATTTTAGTCCAAACGGCAAGTCCAGATCCCAGACTTGCCGTTTGGATTAAAATCACTTGCAGTATATTTTTGTGTGTCCTGGAGTGCTCATTACCTTGGCTTTTGATGTGGCATCGGGACTCCTGAGGGGTCCAGAGCCCGTGGACTCTGTGTTCCCCCAGATGGGAACCCCAGTCCATGAGAGAGGTGTCGGTCGTCATGATGACCGTGGGCTTGGGGCAGACAAACAGGATCATTTCCTGCAGCTGCTCTGGGACAAGCCACCACTAGAGAGTGTCCCACATCCTCTGGGTCACAGTGACCAACTCGTCAAAGTGACCTTTGCACTGAGACCACTGGCTGGCCAGCCCCCATTGCAGGGAGCGTCTATACCAATGGGTCCATTGGATCACGTTGGTGCAGGCCGTTATGTAACCCAGAAGGCACAGGAAGTCCCGGGCAGGGCACAAGTGCCCAACCAGAAATGATTGGGCAAAGGATAATACCAGAGAACACACTTTTCAGATTGCTAGGGCAACATTCCATCATAACTCCTGAAAGTATTCTATACACAGAGAATTGTCGACCCATGGAATAAACTCTCAGTTGACATTATTTCCAGTGATAAGGTAACATTCAAAAAACATCTTGATAAGTTCCTTGTTAATAACACTAGCATAGGATACTATAATTGAATAGGTGCACCTATAGGCCCCAAAGCCCCCTTGCACCTTAACCACCTTAGTATGAACCTTAGTAGAGAACCTCCACCCTGTCCGCCGGGAGTCTAGCTCGCGCTTGGCATGAGTTGAGCTGTGCTCCGATGAAGCTGATCACTTGTGAAGACACGAGTTCTGACCTCACCTCATTCACCAGGAAGCAAAGGTTGATGCAGGTCTGGAGGGCCAGGTCCCTGGACCGCTCCACCTCCTGCCTGGAGGGACCTGCTATCAGACAGTCATCCAGGTAGGGGTACACCCAGACCCCTCTGCACCTCAGGTAAGCTGCCGCCACTGCTATGCATTTGGTAAATACCCTTGGGGTCGAGGACAGGCCGAAAGGCATGGCTTGGAACTTGTAAAGGGTTCCCTCTGCTCAGAAGCAGAGGAACCTTCTGTGTGATGGACGGATTGGGATGTGAAAGAATGTATCCGGAAGATCCAGAGAGCAAAACCACATGTTTTGCTCCAGAGGTGGTATGATGTGGGAGAGAGTTACCATCCTGAAGGTGCGGGACCTGAGGAATTTGTTCAGGTCATGCAGATCTAGAATGGGGCACCAGCCCCTGTCTGCTTTAGCACCAGGAAGTACCTGGAGACAAACCCTGGGTGTTCCGGAGGATCCACAACTTTGACCATGACCTCCTTGTGGAGGAGCTGGGCTATGTCGTCTTGAAGAGCCGTCTGAGTGTCTGTGGATACCAAGTCCTCCCGTGGGGCGCAGGCTCAGCTTGGAGGGTACTGCTCAAATTCCAGAGGTAGACCCTGACCGACCACTTTCAGAACCCACCTGTTTATGGCAACGGAGGACCAGGCAGAAAGGAAGTGGCGGAGCCAACCCTCCACAGGAGGACTCAGGGGAGGTGTGGCAGGCATGAGGGTGGTAACCCCCATCCCATCACTGAGCAGGCTTGGAGGAGGAGAATCCGGCTGATGAGCCACCCGGTCCCTTCCCTTCAGGCTTTTGGACCATCAAGGCCATGGACTTGGCCCGAGGTCACCAGGACTGAGTTTGCTGGCTAGACTGATGCTGGACTGGTTTTGCTGCAGGAGTAGCGAACAGAAAGGGCTTGCGCTTCTGCTGCTTAGAGTCCTTCTGGGTGGATGTCACAGAGTCCAAGGTGGCACTGGACTTTTCAATGCACTGGAGGTGACCCTCCATATGGGGCTCAAACAGGTCGGTGCCCAGGAATGGTACATCCACCAGCTTGTGCTTGGTGTCTGCCGTGAAGGTCATGATCCACAGCCAAGCCCTATGGCACATGGCAACTGAGGCTGCCACCGAGCGGGCACAAGAATTTCAAATGTCCAGGGCTGTCTGAAGTTGCTGTTTGGACACAGCATGACCCTGGTCCCAGACCTGCTTGACCATAGTCTGGAGGTCCACAGGAAGAGGAGGAATCACCTCATCCAGAGAGCCCAAAAGGGCATGGGAGAAGTGCGCCATCGCGACAGCCGAGCTTGCCTGGCAGAGGAAGAGTGAGGAGACAGCACAGACCTTTTTAACCAAGTGGTCTAATTTCTTGGACTCCTTATCCGGCAGTCTAGCGACATCCCCCATATTGCCCGAGCGCCTGAACACGAAGTCAGCCATCAACCCCTCAGCTGACGGATGCTCCGTGAACCCTGAAAGGGTACTGGTGGGCACCGCATATTTGTGGGCCATCTGGGCCGAAGGCGCAGAGCAAAAGGTGGGGGCACTGCCAGAGCTCCAGGGCAGAGCCAATGATGGCCTCTGCCATTGGGATAGCCTCCGTTGAAGAGTTCCCTTTATCCAGAACTTCCGTAAGGGGGTAGCAAGCCCATTTTTGAATGGGCTCCAGTTTCATCCCCGTGGACTTGGGAGATGAGGAGGAGAATGCCCATGAACGAAGTGGGGCCTTCATCCATTGACAGAGCCCCAATCAACTCTGTATCCAGTGGATGGGAATACAGAGAGGAATCCTCCAGCTCCGAGGAGTTCATATAAAGCGGGTGACTACCCGAGTCACTCTTGACCCGCCGTAAGCAGTCAGGTGTGAGAGTGACCGACAGCCGATGGGGAAGCCCCTGAGCCGACAGAGACTCCTTGGACAGAGCCCCGACTGATGGCTGCTTGGGTGGCAGCTCCACCACGATCAGTGGAGAAGCCAGCTTCGGCAGAGACTAAACGGGCTGGAATGGCTCTGCTGGGGGAGGAACATTGTCAACCAGCCCCTGTGGGGGCATTGGTGTCTCAGACGACAGCCAAGTGATGGCCGAGGTGGTAACCAGCGTTGACTTTGACCCGGTCAGTACTAACTCTTGCCACATAAGGTCTTTGTAGTGTTGACTCAACTTGCATCAAAGCCTCTTCTCACCAGAGGAGGACGAAGACGAATAGCGGCAGCGCCGCTTCCCATGGTGCCAAGAGCGAGACTGTAGATGTTGGAGGGATCTGCTCAACCCAGAGGAGGTAGATGACAGAGACCTCAACCTCAGCCGTCAGTGGTGCTGACGGGGGCCTCAGAGGGAGTCTGTGAGATCCGTGGCTCCTCCTGGTCTAGGTCGGTGACCAGAGGGGCCGACTCAGCTGGCTGGGCCGCCCCTTCAGTGGTCACCGGCAGGACTGGGGTCCTGAAGAGAGAGATGTCGGCCTCTTCAGACGACAACCGGTTGACAGGGTCAAGAAAAATCTCGCTGCATCGTTGAATGGCGTCTCAGCCAACTGGCCCAATGTGGTTTCGACTGTAGTCAAAACCAAAAGATTTCTGAGAGCGGGAATGCTCCCAGTCCCAGGATCGTTGATAATGAGTGCTCTCTTTATCCTTGGATTCCTCCTTGTGTGAGCGGGAACTGTGCAATTCAGAAGGGCTCTACTCCTTGGTCAGGAGGGACTGGCACAGCTCCTTGAAGGAGGCCGAATAAGTGGAGCCTAACTGCAGTGGAATGAAGGCCAAAGCAGAAGAGGATTGAGCGGCAGCTTGGGCCGCCTCCTCAAATGCCTTGAGTTGCTCCAACTGCTCGGCGGACCCTGCAGCTGCGGAGACCACCCAATGGGCATCCTTCGATTTGACTGGCAGATAACATTTCTCCAGATCACCCAACTTCAGGCGGGCAGCACAGTCCTCCAGGACTGATGCGTGAAACAACCGACAAAAGTCACAGGCCTGCGGATCATGATTGTGGCCAAGATAGTAGACGCACGAGGCGTGGGGATCAGTACGTGGCATCTTCTGCCCACGTAGGCACCAACTAGATCCGGGAGATCATTTCTCCTCCATCGCAGTTGCGATTGAAGATCGAGCAGAAGAAAAAACTTGAATGAGTGTTAGTTTAAGTTTTGGAAGTAAATCCAAAGATTTAAGCACCAGGGCCTACTCAAAGTGGGAGCAGAAAGGAGGGAACCTGCTTCTTCCAGCGGAAAGTAAGATTTGGGGTCATGGGGTGGAGCAGAGGCAGTTACTACCCGGGTGGGTTGGAGCAGCCAGCTTGAAGATGTTTCCGGCGAGTCTTAGAGGGAAAGGCAACGGCCACAAAGTGTGGATAGAACATCATATCCACGTCCCTAAAAACCCTGACTTGCCAAGGAATCTGGGAAACAGGCTATTGATCCTTTCTCGACAAGCTGAGCAATGTCTTACCCGATGGCATTGAGCATGTCCTGTGACACAATGGACTCCCTTGGTGCGCAGAGTTGGTAAGGTGCGAGAGCCTCAAAGTCGAGAGGCAAGAGGTTAATAGCTCACAGAGGTTAATGAATGGCTCAGGAAGTGGGGTGAAGAGAATGGGTTGGGGGTGTTAGGGAACTGGAATGGAGTTTGGGAGGATAAGGGACTATATGCCAAGGACAGGTTTCATCTTGCCCCATTAGGGAAGGAAGTCCTTAAACAGGGGATGGCTGACTACATACAAGAAAGGTGGGGTTTAAACTTGTAAGGGGGGGAAGGGATAAGGGAGGGGCTGACAGAAGCCCTCCCTCCAGATGAGGGAGTAGCCTCAAGCCCAAGGGGGAGGGGAAACAGACTGGAGGTGGAGGTTCCAGGAGGAGCAGGGGAGGATGGAAGTATAAGGAATCTGGGTGGGTTCACAAAAAGGATCAGGGATAAGGGTGGGGTGAGTGTTAGTAAATGCCAGGAGTTTGGGAAACAAGTTGCCAGAGTTCCAGGCCATGCTGTTCGAGGGGTGGATGTGGCTGCAGTCAGGAAACGTGAGCCAACAAAACCATGACTGGGACCTAAATGTACGGGGTACACTATGCTTAGGAAGGATAGAAAGGAGGCAGAGGGGTGGAGTGGCTATGTTCATTAGAGATGACATAGAAATTGCTATGGTAGAAGAGGCAGAGGGAAACGTGGAGGCCTTATGGGTCACCTTCGATCCCCAGCAGAAGATAAGGTCAAGCTGGGTGTAGCATATAGGCCCCTGGGATGAGTGATGTTCTAGAGGATGGTTTGCTGGACAACATCATTGCCCAGTGTGGTCCAAAAGGGAAGGAGTGGTGCTGATGGGGACCTATACCAGGTACTAACTGGGGAACCATGTCCCCTAAGGTGGCCAAGGAGCAGAGGCTGCTGGATGGCTTCCAGGATGTGTTCTTAACACAGCATGTGATGGAGCCCAAGGGAGGGGCATGTCCTGGATGTGGTTCTGGCAGATGGGGATCTGTAAGGGACATGGTTGTACAGGACCCCTGACTGGGAGTGACCACAATACTGTCTGGTTTCAAATAAGCATTGGGGGACTGGGGGTGAGATCTAGGACACTGGCAGTGGACTTCAGGGGGGCAGACTTTATGGGCATGGGAAATATTCTCAAGGATCACTTGAAGGGGATTACCTCAACAACAAGTGTGGAAAGGAGATGGGAGGTCATAAACCGGGGACTTCATGAGGCAGTCAGGATCTGCGCTAAGTTGAAACGTAAGGGAGCAAGGTCACATAAACCATGCTGGTGGTCCAGTGAGGTCCAGGTAGCAGTCAGAGAAAAGAAGGCGGCTTACAAAAAATATAAAACAACAAGAGGGGATAGGGATAAGGAAATGTACCAGCTTGCATCTAGAAAAGTCACCCGTATGGTGAGGGGAGCAAAGTCCAGTAAAGAGCATCGGCTGGCACAGGGGATACATGGAGGGGAAAAGGGGTTCTTCCGGTACATTGGGGAGCGGAGAAAAACTAAGGGCCATCTCAGCAGATTGAGATCAGAAGGAGGGTGGGTGGAAGAGGCGAGGGACCAGGCAGAGGTATTTAACGAGTACTTTGCCTCTGTGTTCACTAGGGAGGGGGATGGGATATCTACAAAGCAAGGCACAAAGGGGATAGAAGCGGCAGGGAGTGGGATCAGGGGAGCAGCAGAAATGGAGAAAAAGGGAGGGAAAGGTACCCCAGGGGTGTCACATCTGGATAAGGATAAAAAGACCAGTAAGGTGGAGGGGACGGATGATGCCATCCCCACCAAAAGGGTGTGGTTTGCCCTCAAGGCCCTAAAGAAAGACAAATCTCCTGGGTGGATGGCATTCATCCGAGAGTACTATGGGAATTGGCGGACATACTGGCTGCACCCCTGGCGGAGCTTTTCAACAGGTCACTTGAGACAGGGAGGGTACCTAGGATTGGCGAGAGGCACATGGTACCAATCCATAAGGGGGGTCAAGGAAGTACCAGGAAACTATAGACCCATCAGTTTAACCTCGTGGTGGAAAATTAATGGAGAGTATACTAAAGGAACGATTGGGGTTTACTTGGAGGAGGTGGAGGTCTGGATAGTCGGCAGCATGGGTTTGTGCCAGGTAGATCATGTCAAACCAACCTTGTGGAGTTCTATGAATGGGTAACATCAGAACTGGATAGGGGTAAGCCTGTGGATGTATTATTCTTGGACTTCAGCAAGTGCGTTTACTCTGTCCCCACAATGGTCTGGTGGAGAAACTGATGGGGTTAGGAGTAGGCCCTTTGATGGTCAGATGGATTGAAAACTGGATAGCTGGACGCACCTCAGAGAGTAGTGGTCTGTGGGAGCTTCAACCCTACAGTGGTTGGTAGTGGGGTACCACAGGCTCGGTCCTGGGTCCAATCCTGTTTAATGCATACATATCAGACATCAGGGATGGTATAGGTGTGAAATGAGTCTCTTCCTGGATGACTCCAAGATGGGAGCAGTAGTTGAGGGAGAAGAGGGGAGGTTGGCCCTGCAAGGGGACCTGGACACCCTGGAAAGCTGGGCTCACACATGGAAATTAAATTTCAATATCACCAAGTGCAAGGTGTTGCATCTTGGTCGGGGAAACCCTAAACACGGTACACCCTGGGAGGGGAGGTGCTGGAAGCCTCAACAGGGGAAAAAGACCTAGGGGTCATGGTGGATACATGTATGAATAACACTGAGCAGTGCAGGAGAGCAGCTACAAGGCAAACAGGATGTTGGGATGCATCGCAAGGGGATCACCTCTAGGAGCAAGGAAGTGATTCTGCCACTGTACAATGGACTGGTTAGACCACACCTTGAGTACTGTGTACAGTACTGGAGACCACACTTGAAGAGGGACATACAGCTCCTGGAGAGGGTACAGAGGAGGGCAACAAAGATGACACGAGGGCTAGGATTTGACTTACGAGGACAGACTTGAGGAGCTCTGCCTGTTTTCATTGGAGGAGAGGAGAGACAGGGGGACAGGATTGAGGCTTCAAGTACCTCAAGGAATAAATAGGGTAAACATGGAGGGATCTTTAGACTAAAGCAGGGAGGCATCACCAGAGGGCATGGTTTGAAGTTGGAAGGTGGAAGGTGAGGGAAAAGAGGAGGAGGTTTTTCACTGAGAGGGTGGTGGACCCTTGGAATGCTCTGCCTGGTGAGCTGGTTCAGAGATCCACAGTGGAGAGCTTTAAGAGAGGGTGGGACAGACACAGAAAGTGGATGTATCAGATGATGGCCTGTCCCGGGGGGGTGGGGATGGATGATAGGGGTTTCTGGAGCACAAGGGATGGGAGGGTCTCGGCACCCAACTAAGGATCTAGGTTCGAGCAGACTTGATAGACCATAAGGCCTAATCTGCTGGCAAATAGTATGTTAGTATGTAACCCTCTGCCCACCATGTCTAGCACCCATCTGTCCAATGTAATGACAAACCAGTTGTGCCATAAATGGCGAAGCTGACCCCTACAAGAAGCTGACGCAGGGACTGGACGGGTGGGAGATAGACACCCCCTGACCCATCACTAGGCATCTTTGGAGAGGGGCACAACTACCCCTACACCTGCAAGTCCAAGGTTGACTGCACTTCTAAGGCTAAAATCTGAACTAAGCACAAACTCAAAATAATTTTAAAGCATTTATTTGCTAATAAAGAGTTGAGCTCAAAGCGACCATGCAACCACTCGCCCCAGCACTTCGGGATACAACCCTTCTTGGGGCCCTGGCTGGTGACCTTGGCCTTGAGTCATCAAGGCTGAGATTACCCTGCTGGGCTGCTGCTGTGGCCAAAACTGAATGAGCTTCCTTTGGTTTTTGCCCTCTCTGGTCATTCTGTGAGGGGGTCACAGAATCCAGGGTGGTGCTGGACTTCTCAATCGTTGTGAGATGCCCCTCCACCCTTGGCCCAAAGGGGTCAGTGCCCAGAAAAGGAACAACAGGCAATTTTTGCTGGGTATCTGCCGTGAGGGTGGAGATCCACAGCCAGGCAAGAGTCACCAATATCTAAGACTGTCTGAAGCTGGTGTTTAGCCAGCACTTGACCCTGGTCTCTGACTATCTTTACCGCCATCTGCATAGTAGCAGGTAGGTGAGGAAGGACTTGGTCTAACACTTCCATTCGGGAGTGCCCAAAGTTTGCCATCACCATGGTGTAGCTTGCCTGATGGAGACCCAGGGAGGATGCAGTATACATCTTTTTCCTTGTGTGGTCAAGCTTTTTGGACACCTCGTCAGGGGGCTTGACCATATCCCCAACATTGACGGTTTTGCTGAAGATGAAATTGGCTACCAATCCTTCAGCCAATGGGTGGATCGAGAAACTGGACAAGGTGCCAGTACAGATCACATACTTGTGGGCCAAGGGTGCCACACAGGATGCTGCCAAAGCTCCACAGTCGGTCCCAGGATGGCCTCGGCAATCGCGGAGGCGACTCCTGGGGGTTCGTCCATATCCAGAATTTCAGTAAATGGGCATTTAGCCTTTTTTCCCCAAACTGGTTCCAGATGGACTTCCACTGACTCAGATATCAATCTGAGAAAAGCCCCAAAAGACACTGGCCCCTGGTCAGTAGTCAGTTCCACGAACAATTCACTGTCGAAACCAGGGGTCATCAAGGACTGCATAGAGGACTCACTGGAGTCATATGAAGACTCTTCAAACACAGTCCTCAGCTGTTTCTCATCTTGCACAACTAGAGGATCCTCTGACTATGTGATCTCCACAGATAACTGGCTGGGCAAGCTGGTAGCCAGATGGGAGTCCTTGGTAGGGGCTCCCTGCAATGGCTGTCGTGGCGGTGGTTCCACCCAGATTGGTGGAGAGACAGGTGTCACAGACACTTGTCTCAGCAGGATTGGAAAGGGCTGGACTGGTGGCAACCAGGGGATTGCCAGGGTCATGGGTAGAGCCCTACCCTGTCCAACCAAGGCTCACTGCTGCCAAAGCATGTTCTCGTATCGCCACAGAGCCACGCTTCATCAGATGACAAAGAGGATGAGGAACACCTGCAGCAGTGCCTCCCAGTTGAGAGACTGGAAGTATGAGGAATCCTCAACCTCAGTCTTGACTATGATCTGGAACTCAACTGGTGACTGGGCTGTCGCCAGTGAGGAGACGCAGACAGAGGGGCCGTGTACACACAGACCGGCCACTGCTGCTTAACCCTGGAAGGAGGCAGTTCCTGGGAGGAGACAGCTGGGTCCACTAACTGCTCGTGATCCTTCTGAGTGAGGGCTGAAAGGACCGGGGTCTGAGAAACTAAATCATCAATCCCTTCTGACAATGGGTCTACCAGGTCGAGAAAAATCCTAGCTGCCTGGTCAGCCTGGGTTGATGCCAACAAGCCACAGACAGGGATACCATTGTACCAGCGGCCTGACCCTCAGCCAGAGTGGGCTCAAAGCAGAGTGCTCGATGACCATGGAGCAGACGAGGGAGTCACAGGAGCGGGAAGCACATGCTCTTTTCCTGTCCCATGACTGACTGCGGGCCATCTTCTACTTTTTTGTGCTCTGGTGAGCAGGGCTCTCCCTGAAGGTCTGGAAAGACTTGCACGTGTCACGAAAAGTTTCCGTGAATGATGCCCTGTCACTGGCTCCAGCTAGGAGCAGTGCTGAGACCAACGAGGTACCCTCCACAGCTTTTGCTGTAGCTTCTTTCATTGCTGCAAGTTTGTCTGCAGATCTTGCAGCCGCAGATATCACCTTACAGACGTCCTTAGACTTTACTTGAGGGTCCTGTTCAGTCGGCTGGCTGAGTAGAAGATGGGCACAGTGGCCTTTGAGGGATGAGGGGAGTAATGAGAGAAGTAAAGTTTTGCAGAAGCCACAGGCAGTGATGGCGTGCTCTGCCTCGAGGCAGTAAATGCAGGAGGTATGTGGATCCATATGGGACATCTTCTGGTTGCACTAAAGTGCTTGAACCCTGGACCCAATTTAGAATCCTCGCATTCCATCATTATGTCATGCAACTGGAGCAGAACCGAGAAATATACCAAAAAACTTTGTGCACTTTGAAAAGGCCTACACTGTGCACGGAGCTGCGAAGGAGGAGACCTGACCCTTCCTGCGGAAAGAAAACCTGGTGTCACGGGGCAGAGTTGACGAGTATAATACCCATGTGTGTGGGAGGAGCGAAGCTTAAAGATATCTGGCAAGTTAACCCTTGAAAGAAAGACTGCCCGAAGTGTTGATAAGTGCACCATATATCCATGATCCTAGAAATACAGTTCTGGCTAAATGGTACGGAGGGTAAAAGCACAGAACTGTGAAACAGTGGGTTGCAAGTTCAGCCCACCTCAGGGCCACAAGCAGTACTGTTTAAGGAAATCTGTGGTACAGTAAACCAGTTGCCAGGCCAGGAACGTGGCAGGCTCAGGTACTGGATGCCTCACCTCCTGCCACACCGGTGACCCAGGTTTGGGAATGGACAAGGGTCACTCAGGGGCTGGCTGGGGCGAAGGATTTAGTATGCAGTGACGCATCTCCTCCTTCAAGGTGGAGAGTGAGAGACAGTGTGCACTGCTGTTTGGCTGCCACCTAGTGGAGGGTAGGTGGCACAGCAGTGGTCACCAGAACTGAAAGTCAGAGACGGGTGTTGAAATCATGCACTATCTTCACAGTCTGTGTGTGCATACATGTGTCGCTGCATGCCACCGAATCTGAATTAAAGGGAGTAACAGGTGGAACAGAACCCTTGTCTGTAAGATGATGCTGTGACCCTAAAGGCATCATACCACACCATCCATGGCACTCACTCACACAACGAGGTAAGAAGTAGATGTGGTTAAGTTCTGGATGTGGGATGAAGGGGCTGGGGTTCGACAGAAAGGGGCCGATTGGGACGTCTTCAAAGCCTGATGTCTAATAGTTGGCTAATGGACAGAAAACCAGTGTGATTGGTGGGGCTTTCTTCTTTGAATTACAAAAAGTTTACACCCATCAGCCAGCTGAGCACTGTCATTGTCAGCCTTCTCAGGACTGGCATCTAAGAGGCAAGCCTCCTGCATTTCTACATCCACTGGCTTATATACTACACACACTATGTTGGCACTTACTGTAACAGCAGATCTTTGAGAGAATCTCTTGCAGCAGGTCACACATGAAGGAACATCCCGCTGTTGGCACCAGGATCCACACGAAGGATTTTTGCCAGCGGTTCACCTGGGGTCCGCCCACGTTGATGTCACGTATGCTACATCATAGATAAACATGGGCAGTCCCCAATCCTCCTTGGTTCTTTTCCCAGCAATGACAGAGCTGTGAAAGTACTCCAAGGGAATCGAGAAGGACGAAGGAGTTACCCTAACCTATGTGGAACAGAAGATATGCCCATGCAGAGCGGAACACAGTAAAGGACCATGCCATGGGGAAAGGAAGGAGAGAGGGATGGCATGACCTGCTGCAAGAGATTCTTCCGAAGATCTACTGTTACGGTAAGTGCCAACATAACTGTACTATCTTCTTTGAGGACATCTCTTGCAGCAGATCACGCATGTAGGAAGGAGTCCCTAGCAGTGGGAGAAGGAAGTTAGAAAAAGGGTGGGGACAGTCCTTTTAGGTTAGGACAAAAGGCATTGAAGAATGGCATACCCAAAATGTGCACGTTGTCTGGAGGTAATATCCAGACTATAATGTTTAGTGAAGGTGTGAACCGTAGACCAAGTCACTGACTCACAAATTTCTGGGCAGAGCCCCCCAAGCATGCCACTGAAGTGGCCATACTCCTAGTTGAATGTAGTTTTATGACACTTGAAAGTGCCTTACCATACTTTCAATAAATGGAAATTACGTATTTACTGTAATTCTTGATCATCTTGGACAAAGTCTCCACCACTCATTCACACTAATGGGGCTATGTTGGAGGCAGGCATACTCACTGTACACATTTGTGTACAGTTTTGTTGAGTGCCTGTCACAAACCATATGCCTTTCTGGTAACAATTTCATTCTAATCTGTACTATTTAGGTTAGTGTAGGCCACTGAGGAGTGCCTCTGTTTAAACTTCTGTTGTTTAGGAGACAGATACATGTATAACATCTTTAGAGATTAGAGGAATCATCTGACAACAATCTGACTTGTTTGGAAGAGGTACCATTTGGAGAGGATGTGTACATTTTTTTTTAATGGGGGGGTGTAACTTGGAGACTGTGTACAAACCGGAAAATTTGGTTACAGAGGGCTGGTGCCAGGATAGGATCGCACATGCGCGGTGCCGTGAGACTAGCTCATGCCATATAGGCTATCTCAGCGTCGACCCTCCAACTGCCTCAGTACCTTTTTGACCAAGGAGGTGCAGTGTAAACTAATGAAAGAAAACCTAATCCTAACTTCTGGGCACGTGAAGGCCCAGATCACCCATGTAAGAAGGGTCAATTCAATAATGTCTTCACAGCCTGAACAACAAGGAAGTGAAGACCAAAACAGAATGAGTGAACTTGGGGTGGGGATGGTGGGTGGGCATGTGAATGAGTGGTGGAGACTTTGTCCAAGAAGATCAAGAATTACGGTAAGTACGTAATTTCCTTATCTTACTGGACTAAAAGTCTATCACCATTCACACTAATGGGAGAGTACCGAGCTAAAATCAACCCCCGCCCAGAGTAGGGTGGTAGGAGACAGAGCTCATTCAGGACAGAAGTCCATAGGACTGTCCTGTCGAAGAAAGTTAACTGTCAGGCATGGACATCCAGAACATAGTGCTTAAAGGTATTAAGGGTATGCACTGAGCTCCAATTTGCCGCCTTACAGACGTCTGGAATGGGTACACTACGAATCTCCGCCAGGAAAGCCGCAACTGCTCCAGCAGAGTGGTGAGAACCCAGCCTTCCAACTTGAGCCATCCCATGTATTAGTAGTGTCAAAGACATACTACTAACCAAGCAGAAATAGATCTCATAGCAACAGGCTGACCCAGCCAAGGCATTTGGAAAGATACAATAGTTGCTCGAATGAGTATCTCTTCATTCTGTTGATGTTGAATCGCAGAACCCTATTCAACATTCAGAGAGATAAAGGGAGCACTCTGCTTCATTCTGGAGTTAATGAAGTAAGTAGGGAGAAGCAAAACTTGATTAACGGTAACTGAGCCAGTGACAGGTCTACTGGCTCAAGATAGTCCAAAAATGTGCAGAGGTGAACATTCTCTGCCGAGAAATGCAGACCTGCATTCAACAAGTCCACGAGGCACCCCAAAATTTTACTTGGTGGGCAACAAAAAGGGGGTCCAGGTGGAACTTTGCACATCAGATGGTGAAGAGTAAACCACTTAGCCATGCAAGTCCTTCTGGAGGATGGTCTGTGCGCGGCTAAGAAAATCTCTACAATTGTCTGGAAACCTAAAACCTGCCCACTTTCATCTCCTCAGGCACCCGTCATGGAGATGAAGGGATCGCAGAAAGGATGGACCAAAGTCCCTGTCAGAGGGTCCGTCTGTAGAGGGAGTCATCCTGGGGGAACTTTTGACAGACTATCTATGCAAATAATATCTGCCAAGGCCAGTCTGGGATGATAAGAATCATCCTGCCCCCGTTTGCCTACAACTTGAGCAGCACCCTCTGAACTAAGGGACGAGGAAGAAGGCATACAGGAGCATCTCATCAACTGCTGTGAATACATCCTGACAGAAAACACCAAGGTCTGGATTTCTGAAGCAGGATAGAGGCAGATTTACGATGGGAGGGGACACAGAAAGGACCAGGTCCGGACTGCCCCACTCATCGAATAGTGAATGCACAATGACTGAACTGACGCAACGTGCTCAAGGCACCACTCTCACCTCTCCACGGCCTTCCTGCACAGAGGGTAGGAGAGTGCTCTACCCTGCTTGTTGATGAAAACATCACAATTTTGTCATCTGTCTGAAGTGGGATCACTTCGTGGCAGAGGGTCTCCTTCAGGACTTGGAAAGCGTATAAGACAGCTCTAATCTCTAAGAAATCTATGAGAAGATGATGCTCCTCCTCCTGGCTCCACACCTGAATGTGGAGGTCTTGACAGTGAGCTCCCCAACCGATCAGGAGTGCAACTGTGGTGATGGTGATCTGGGATTTAGAGGATAAGGGTAGACCTAGCAGAAGCTAGGCCAACTGCGTCTACCATGTAAGTCATTTTGTCCGAGGTTCTGTCATTTATGCGGAGGATTGCGGATGCGTGGTCGGAGATCACTATTTGTTGCGGACGAAGGCATAAGTCCCAGCATCTGCTGCATTGAAAAGAGCCCAGACAGAGTTGCTTTCCATGAAGTAATGAGACATCTGAAGATGTCGTTTCTTCCGTTCTCCAGAAGAAGAACCCTAGCCCTGAAGGTATCCAGGAGGGCTCCTATGAAAAGGAGCTGCTGGGAAGGTGAATCTGGCACCTTCCCTGAATCAGAAAACCCCTCCTGGAAGAAAGCGACTGAGAAGCTGTGGCAACTGCTTCCTGAGACTCTAGCCCTGATGGGCTGGCTCGGAGCCAAACGTCCAGGAAGTGAGGGCTTGAATTTCGAGGTTGTAGTGAACTCCTCCCTGAACAGGTACTTGTTTAACCTTCCAAGACTGAGAAATGGGAGCATGCCACCTTTAATCTTGAAACCAAGCAAAGGAAGTAGGAACCTTTGTTCCTACTCGCCGTGGAACAACTACTACTGCTCTGTGGCCCCGTCTCTCAGAGGAAAGAGGGTCTCACAGAAAGGCAAACAGACTGGGCTGCCGTCTGGGTCTAAGGACTGGGAAACTTGGAGAGTATCCCTGTCAGACAATCCTGATGATCCATACGTTTGCTGGATTAGACTTCCACTAGTTATAAAACCAAATCAGGTGCCCCCCACTATGGCCGAGAGGCATCCACATCAGACAGCTGAGGTAGGACCGGGGCCACATCCAAGAGAATGGCACTGGTTGCTTTTGGGCCCTGTGCCCTCTGCTGCAATATTTTTTTTTTTGAAGTTGAGGAGTTGGTTCCTGACAAAGGATTCCAGGCCTCTACCTTGAAAGGACTGCCTGTCACGAGAATGAGGATGGTGCCATCCCACTGAGGGGCAGCAGGAGTCTGAGCGTCCTCCAGAGCTCAATCTGAGGGCTGAACCAATAATCACTGCCAAGGAGATGTTAATCACCTGCTGCCAACAGTAGCCACCCTAGGGGCAGTGTCATAGGGGTCTATAAAAGCTTTTAGCTGATTATTGGGCTATATGCCCCTAGCAAAGGAGCAGTAGAGTCCAGGAGGCTCTCGACAATTGAATTTAATGTGTTCCACAGGGTGTAATTGTATTGAGGACTGTAGGAACTCCAGACATAGAAGTCTGCTTTGGTCAATAGATGAAGTCTGAAATGTTATGGTGGACCCCATATCCCTGAGGAAAAACTGAAAAGAAGATCTTCCATCACAGGCTCTGCTGATATAGAAGGCTTGCATTCCAGCCTCTAAAATGAGTCATCTGCTGCATCTCCGACAAAGTAGGATAGGGAGAGACTCATCCTAATCCACCTCTACCCCCGAAGAACCTCCAAAAGGCAGGTCCAGGCCAGAATCACTTGAAATGCTGCCACCCGGAATGGCGTCGAGCAGACCAGCGCCATTCGTGGCGCCAGGCATACTGGCCTAGACCTGAAAAAAAAAAGTGGAAGAAGGAAAGCGGTACCCATGCTAGCCCTTGCAGAGGAAAAGGTGAGGGTGGTAGGCATGCGGGGTCAGCATCGATGGTGCTGGCAACAAAGAAAGCACCATGCACATCCTGCCCGCCCGACCCGGCCGTGGCCCAGTGGCTCCGAGGCCCAAAGGCCCCGGAACTGGGTCCACTGGCCAAATCAACTGGGCAGACGTCATACCCCCTGCTCTAAAAGAGTGGCCCAGAGGTGAAACTGCTCATCGGAGCCCCATCAAGGACAGAGACTGGGCCCAGTGTCGAAGATCGCGGCTGTTAAGAATGGAGCCACGGAGGACCCCACCAAAGTTGGGTCAGGCCTACCGCTCACCACCACAGACTATCCCCATACAGACGTACCAGAGGGCGACCTCGAGCGGTACAGTTTCTTCTTCCACCAACAGGAAGAAAAAAATTACTCACCATAATAATCTTGTTTCTTCAAAGGGATCACTCGTTATGATTAAACTTAATGCAGTCAGCCTCCTGTGTTGAACTGCCCGGAGAGATGGAATTTTATGCAAATTATGGAACTCTCAGTTGGCTCATGCCACTTTCAAACTGCTGCACTCTGAGTGCTTCAGATTCTTACAGAGCCTAACTGGGTAAAAGACCCACTAGCTAAAATTAACAACCTTAAAAAATAAAATTTTTTGCCCTTTCAGGTCAAAACATCCTTAACCAACAAACCTAAGAAACTTGAGACCACCTGGACACCAACTGGTTAAACAAAGTGAGTCTCTATCCTAACCTATATAGGAGAAAAGAAAAAACCCTAATGCAGGGATGCAGAGCAACTTCTATAGGTTCTAGAAGGGGAGGTAGGGAGGGTCTTTAATCATAACTGAGTGATCCCTTTGAAGAAACAAGATTACTATGGTGAGTAATTTTTTCTTCTAACCCCAGGACTCACTCATTATGATTAAACTTAATGTAGACTACCAAGCAGTACCTTTGGAGGTTGGGCAGAGAAGCCATTTCAGAAACAGGCTCTGCAGTACTGCTGTACCAAACCTAGCATCACCTCTGGATTGCAAGTCCAGGCTGTAATGCTTTGTGAAGGTGTGTACTGTTTTCCATGTAGCTGCTTTACAGATTTCCAGTAGTGAAATTTCTCTTGAAGCTGCCACTGAAGCAGCAGTGCCCCTGGTGGAGTGTGCTCTCAGGCCCAGAGGTACCTGTTTACCCACCTGACTAAAACAAAACTGTATACATGCCACTATCCAGCGAGCAATTGTACGTTTTGTTGCAGCTCTGCCCTTACCAACTTCATTATATGTGAGAAAGAGCTGTGATTGATTTGTCCTGTAAAACTTGGTTCTGTCAATGTAGTGGCTAAGAGCCCTTTTAACATCAAGGGAGTGAAGTCTCCTTTCTGGAGAACTGGAGTTGTCTGTAAAGAAGACAGGTAGAGTGATACTGATTCAAGTGAAAATCAGATACCACCTTGGGAAGGAATTTTCTATTAGTCCTAAGGACCACCTTGTCCCTGTGGAGTGAGATGTAGTCCACATCTGTGCACAGGGCTTGTAATTCACTGATCCTTCTGACTGAAGTAATGGCAACCAGGAAAACAGTTTTCTAAGTGACATACTTCAAATCTGCAGTTGCCATAGGTTCGAATGGTGCATCCACGAGTTTAGCAATGCAAATATTTAAATTCCAGGCCGGAACCGGTTCCCTTATGGGAGGGTGCAGAACATTCAAGGCCTTTAAAATATTTTCTAAATACTGGTTGAGAAGCCATAGACTTCTCCTTACCAACTGACAGGTAAGCAGAGACTGAAGCTAAGTGAACCTTGAGGGTGGAAGGCTTCAGACCTAAGGAATGTAAATGTCTAAGGTAATCGCTGCCTGCCCTTGAACAGGGCTGCTTCAGTTCCCCCACGGTTGGCCGGCACCCAGCCAGCCACCGACCGAGACCAGGATGCCCGCCTGCAACTCCTTGGAAGCTGCCTGCCCTTGAACAGGGCTGCTTCAGCTCCCCCACGGTCAGCCGGCACCCAGCCAGCCACCGACCGAGACCAGGATGCCCGACTGCAGCTCCTTGGAAGCTGCCTGCCATTGACCGGGGCTGCTTCAGCTCTCCCATGGTCGGCCGGCACCCAGCCAGCCACCGACCAAGACCAGGACACCCGCCTGCAGCTCCTTGGAAGCTACCTGTCCTTGACCGGGGCTGCTTCAGCTCCCCCACGGTCGGCCGACACCCAGCCAGCCACCGACCGAGACCAGGACGCTCGCCTGCAGCTCCTTGGAAGCTGCCTGCCCTTGAATGGGGCTGTTTCAGCTCCCCCACGGTCAGCCGACACCCAGCCAGCCACCGACCGAGACCAGGACGCCTGCCTGCAGCTCCTTGGAAGCTGCCTGCCCTTGAACGGGGCTGCTTCAGCTCCACCACGGTCAGCCGGCACCCAGCTAGCCACCGACCGAGACCAGGACACCCGCCTGCAGCTCCTTGGAAGGTACGGGACAGCGCAGCCAATCAGAACACAGGCACTTCCAGCAAACCCGCTCTGATTGGCCAGGACTTTTCCCCCTGCTTCTGCCACCTGGCACTTTTTACAAATAGATTTTAGATAGAACTAAGCACATTTCAAGTGTCTGACAGAAGTTTTTCAACTGTATTAGCTGGATTGTAATTTCTACTACTGTTTTAAAGTGCTTACACCTCTTCTGTTTCCCTGCTCCTCCTGCACCCCCCCCCCCCAATCCAAGCACTCTGTCTTGGCACTGAAAAGTCTAACTCTCCTTTGTCTTGCTAAACTGCTCAATCTAAACCTATCCTACCTCTATGCTATTTAAGCCCTGCTATTTTTTTTTCTCTCCAGCTGCCTGCCCTTGAACGGGGCTGCTTCAGCTCCCACACGGTCGGCCGGCACCCAACCAGCCACCGACCGAGACCAGGAGGCCAGCCTGCAACTCCTTGGAAGGTACAGGACAGCGCAGCCAATCGGAACACGGGGTGCTTCCAGCAAACCCGCTCTGATTGGCCAGGACTTTTCCCCTGCTTCTGCCACCTGCCATTTTTTACAAATAGATTTTAGATAGAACTAAGCATATTTCAAGTGTCTGATAGAGGTTTTTTTTTTTTCTTCTTCTTTTTTTTAAGTGGCTAGTTCTCCATTAGCAGGTTATACAGACCTGCCACTAGAGGGATTCTTGTTCTTTCATTAAAAAAAAAAAAAAAGCCTACCCTCTGAAAGACACAGTTGCTTTACTTGCTATATACCTTCTTTCCTGCCCTCGTGATCCTCTCGAACAGGTAAGACTTCCCGGAACCACGGGACTGCTGACAGCCACACCATTGGCCCCATGGTATCTGTACCGCACCCTGATTGGACGCTCTCTTGTTTCCTGCTCTGGGATTGGCTCTTGAGCCAGCTAAAACTTTGCTCTGCTCGGGGCTGCTGCGCACATTCATTTCTATGGCAAACGGCCAACATTTTACGCCCACCCCCTCCTCCGACCTTAACTTTATAGACCTTCCTCCACGCCCCTGGTAGCTCCACCCCTCCCACTCATGCTCCATTGGGTACCTGTTTTGGGACCCCCCAACATCTTTTAGTCGCCACCTCCCACTGCCTGTCTGCCTGGCCTTCCTGGATGTATCCTCACTTCCCACTGATCCAGCTACTGCTCTTCCACCCCCTTCTCCTAGCCCCGCCAGCCTGTCTTAACCCCCTCCCTCTGCCTACCCCGAATCCTACCTTAATCATGCACCTCCACTGTTCTCTATCCCCTATTCTATATCTTCTTGCCTGTCTTCCTCCCCTACTGCATGCCCCAAAATCCTGCTTTCCCTCCCTCCCCCACAGCTTCCACATTCCTACATCCTTCCTCCACATAGGCACGCTGCACACTGGTCACTGCCCCTTGCCCAGGGTCCATCCTACCACCATGAAACTGTCCTACACCCACACTGGTCCTAGCCCTCCACTCTGGTCCCCCCCCCCACGCTTACCCTCACCCACTATCGTCGATGCTCGGCAATTTCCCGAGATGCTAGCAGGCTAAAGCATTCCCTTAAGAAATATGCTGCAGCTCCTTGAGGCTAGTCCTCCCCCTCCTAATGCTGTCAGACAACGTGCACCCAAACCCTGGCCCATTCTGCTCTAAAGCCAACAATCTGAGCAAGCCTTCGGGTGCCCTCTCATTCATATCAATCAACATCTGCAGCCTCCTTCCTAAAATGGATGCCCTACAGGCCTTCACCAGCCAACACTGCCCTGACATCCTGGCAGTTGTTGAAACCTGGCTCACGCCATTAGTACCGGACCATGCAATCAGTCTTCCTGGCTACGTCGTCTTTAGGCTGGATCGCCTCTCCAAAAGAGGCGGGGGCTGCGCTCTCTACTTAAAAGACTCCATACAGGGGCACCACATCATTACCTCACTCCAACCCACAACTGCTCAGATACTGCCAGTGAGAATCCTCCTCAGAGCCCAAAACAAAACCCTCACTGTTGCCACCATCTACATCCCTTCCAAAGAACAGGGAACTGGTCTAACAGCTGTTCTTGACTTTGTAAAGTCACTCCCACCAGACACTGAATCCATCCTCCTAGGCAACTTCAACATCAACTGGTCTGTGATGGATGCTGGTGCACACAGGGATACCGCTGTGTGGCACCTCACACAAATGGTTGACTCACCAACCAGGAAAAATTACAGGACCGCACCAGCACACTCTTGATTGGATCCTTACCAGTCACCCATCGCGGATATCTAACACTAATGACCTCCCTGACTCTCTCAGCGACCACTCCCCTGTTAGCTGCACCTGGTCAAATAAATTCATCAAACAACTGCCAAAAACTATCTCCAGCAGGGTTCTACCCAGTGGTCACCTTCCTCGACTCAAATCCCACCTCCTACATCAAGACTGGTCCCCAATCTTCAATGCAACCAAAGTGAACACTGCCCTTGATCACTTCATAAACATCTTCACTGTGTCCTGTGACACATATGCTCCTGTTAAGAAACGCAAAGTCAAATCACTCAGTAACCCTTGGCTCACAGGTGACCTCCTCAGGATGCTAAAAACAAGAGACCACCTAAGGGAGCTGGCCAGAAACTCTGAAAGGCAAAATGACATCCAAAACCACAAACGTGTTCGCAATGACTGCACAAAACCATGCGCAAATGAAGTCCGCTACTATAACATGCCCTCACAAACTCCTGGGGCAATGGTCGAATTCTGAAGAACATAAAGGAACTCACTGGGAATCCACCCAAACCCCCATCAATACTCATCAACGGAACCAAAACCCTCAACCCAAAAACCATTGCGGATACCTTTAACAAAGCCTTTACCGACCTTAGCGCTATCCTACCCCAGGACTACTTCAAAGAAGGTGAAGCCCCTCTGTCCACAATGAACACTACTCCCACCAGCTCCCCCCGCTTCTACTTCAAAGCAGTCAAGGCTCACCAAGTACACGAATATGTTACCAAAGCCCTTGGTAAATCAAGATTCAGTAATGACTCCCTCAATCTTAAAATCCTGTCTCTCACACTTGATGAATTGCTTAGTCCTCTGACCAGAATTTTCAACCTCTCCCTCAGCCTTAGCCAGTTCCCGGACAGATGGAAATCTGCCACTGTCACCCCAATCCATAAAAGTGGTGACAAAACTGCCCATGATAACTACAGACCTATCTCCCTACTACCCCCACTCTCCAAGGTACTAGAATGCATTGTCTCGGACCAGCTCACAGAACACCTGGAAACGTACAACATCCTGTGCAAGCAACAACACGGGTTCTGCAAAGGTCACAGCACCTCCACAGCCCTACTTGAATTCACCGGCACAATCCACAACGCACTTGACTCTGGTGAACTACTAGGCTCAATCTACATTGACTTAACTAAGCCTTGACACCGCCAATCAACGCCCTGCTTGTCCAGCTTCAGAACACTGGGCTGTCAACTCACTCCATTAGCTGGTTTAAGAGCTACCTTGAAGAACGGTCCCAAACAGTAAGAATCGCTGATACACTCTCGGACCCTAGACCGGTCCGCTCAGGAGTCCTCCAGGGCTCCATTCTGAGACCCTTCCCCTTCAGCCTATTCTTAAACTCACTACAGGACAGCTGTCCAGAATAAATAATTTCACGCTGACGATGCTGCTGCCTCACCGGACCCTGATCCAATCCAATTACAAAATAAACTTCAGCGGGCCTTCTCCTCCATCGAATTCTGGTTCCTAAATCATAAACTGCTTCTTAATCAGAAAAAAAACAAGCCTATGGTCTTCTCTTCCCCCACAACAAAAACAAACAACTCCACCTCTTCATTGCAACCGAACAAGGAGCCATCCTAGAGCAAACACAATCATTCAAGTACCTCGGTATCACCCTTGATCCACACCTCTCATACGCTGTCCATATCAGCAATGTTGCAAAGTCTGCCAATGCGAGGTTAGGCACATTATTCCGGCACAGGAAACACCAAACCCAGAAGCACTGTCAGTAGACATCCAAAGCTCCACCGTCAGCATCATAGACTATGGTCTTATCATATATGGGTCTGCAGCTACCACTGCTCTCAAACATATCGCGACATCCCTGAATAAGGCCTGTCATCTCATCACTGGCTCACATCGCTGTACCCACACATGTGACCTTTATTCACAATCTGGATGGCTTCAACTGGACAAATGCATAAAATACCAAACCTGCATCATGGCCAAGAAAATTATAATGGGGCTTGCTCCACCTGGTGTCTGTGCCCTCCTAAAGCCTAGACATAGGAACGTCACTACAAGGAGATCCAATTCCCATCTACTACATATCCTACGATGTCGCACGACCCAAGGATAAAGATCATTCGCCTATTGGGCATCCAACTGGCTCAGCTCTCTTTGCAGCGACATAGTGACCGCTCCAACACTTGGCCTCTTCAAGACCAAGCTGTGCCTCTCACTGCTTGTATCCTGCGATTGCCCATCTTAACATTTCCACCATTCCAGCTGCACATGCCCCAGCACTTACAATCAGTCTTTGCACCCCTAGCACCTTACCTGTCATATTCCCTCGATGAGGCCTCCTGGCTGCACTGTCTCCCACCCTCGCCCACCTCCCCCCGGTATCTCCACTCCTGCCCCCAACCACATCCCGTACTCTCCCTTACCCCTGCACCTCCTACCCTCCCTCGATCTCCTACCCTCACTCCCCCCCTTTTCTTGCTCATAGCTCATGTCTTTGTACTGGTTATTACATGTCTGTAAGTCAATGACTATGTGTTTGTAACTAAAAATGATTGTTGCACACGCTGACATGGAACCTTTGTAAAAGAGCCTCGGCTCAAAGGTATTGTAATCCTAGATTGAAATAAACAAACAAAAATGTAGAAGAATAGCCAAATCACCCCAGAAAGGGCTCAAACCTTTACCTGTACACCATATTATAAATCTTTCCCACTTAGAGGCATATGTCTTCTTAGTAGAAGGCTTCCTGGAACCCCTAAGCACTGTCAGCACCTGTTCTGATAGATTAAGGTTAGTAAACTCTAAGTCCTCAAGAGCCACGCTTTGAGTCTCAGTGATTTGAGATTGGGGTACAGGATCCTGCCCTGAGAGGAGGTTAACAGGTTGTGCCTCCTGGGCAGATGGATTGGGGAAACCACTGACAGAGACAGCAGAAGAGAGTACCAGTGCTGTCTTGCCCAATCCAGAGCCACCAGTATCATTTTTGCTGGTTGGGACCTCAATTTCAGTAGGGTCCTGAATATCATAGAAAAAGGAGGGAATGCATACAGAAATTTCCCTGTCCAATCCAGGGCCAAGGCATCCAGGGGGATTGTGCCCCTTAGAGGAGGCCTGCAACAGTACATTGGAAGCTGGTGGTTTTCTGGGGAGGCTAAGAGATCCACCTCTGGAGTGCCCCATTTTCTGAAAATTGTACTGAGTACCTGAGTATTCAGGCACCACTCATGGTGGTACTGACTTATCCTGCTTAGAGAGTCTGCCAGCACATTGTCCTTCCCTGGAAGGTGTATGGCTGACAGGGCTACTCCCATGGAGTATACCAGGGACCACAGTCTCATTGCTTCTGTGCACAGTAGATGTGACCTGGTACCTCCTTGCTTGTTGATGTAATACATGGTTGTGTTGTTGTCTGTTCTGACTTGCACCACCTTGTTTTGTGGGTAAGGAGCGAATGTTTTCAAAACCAGGCAAACAGCCCTGAGCTCCAAGAGATTTATGTGCAACAGAGACTCTTGGGGGGACCATGTGCCACTTGCTGTATGCTCTAACATGTGTGCCCCCCAGCCTAGAAGAGAGGCATCTGTTGTGAAGATTACTAAAGGTTGTTCCCTTATAAAAGGCACACCCACCCTGAGGTTGTGCTCGTCCAGCCACCATTGTAAGGCCTGGACTAAACTTTCTGTGACTGGAACCAGTTTGGACATAGGATCCGTCCTTTGAAACCAATACTGTCTGAGATGGAACTGAAACCTGGAGCCCATTACCACTGCCGTGACAGATGCGATGTGGCCTAGTAGCCTGAGAAATTCTCTGGCTGTTCTGGGTCTCCCAGACACATAGGATTTTGCAATCTGCAGAATGCTTGTCACCCTGTCCTGTGGCAGGAGGGCTCTGCCCTGTTTGGTGTTTAGTGCTGCTCCAATAAACTCCAGCACCTGGAGTGGTACCTGTTGAGATTTTTCTTAGTTTATCAGAAATCCCAGGGACTCTAATGTGGATTTTGTGAGCGGCGCGCCAGTGACTGTACTGCATGCTGCAGAGACTATCCTACTATTTACCAGTCGTCCAGGTAGGGGAAGACTGTTATACCTTGTTTTCTCAAAAACTCTGCCACCACTGATAGGCACTTTGTAAAAACCCTTGGTGTCGAAGTTAGCACAAAAGGGAGAGCTGCAAACTGATAATGGCCTGAAGCCAGCCTGAATCTCAAGAATTTTCTGTGAGATGGTCTGACGGGAATATGGAAATAAGCATCCCTTAGATCTAGGAAGGCTAGCCAGTCTCCCTTTTGCAATGAAGGAATGATTATGGCAATAGAAACATAGAATTTGACGGCAGATAAGGACAGCTTGGCCCACCCAGTCTGCCCATTTCCCTACCTAATGGATAAGCTGCAGATCCTAGTTAACCAGCAGCTTACTTCTTTCTACCCCCGAATTGCCTTATGGCTGTCCCATGCGTGCTTGAATTCAACCACTGTTTTTGACTCCACAACCTCCTCTGGAAGACCATTCCATGCATCCACAACCTCTCTGTAAAAATACTTCCTTACATTACCTCTGAGCCGCCCCATCTTCAAATTGTGCCCCTTGTTCTTGCATACCCTTTTTTGAAAGATGCTACCTCTGGACTTTGTTGATTCCTTGAGGTACTTGAAAGTTTCTATCATGTCCCCTCTCCTCCTTTCCTCGAGGCTATATATTAAGCTCCTTAGTCTCTCTTCATATGTCTTCTGGTGCAGACCCTGCACCATTTTAGTTGCCCTCCTCTGACAGCTTCCATCTTGTCTATGTCCTTGCTGAGATTGGGTCTAGAACTGCACACAGTACTCCAGATGGGGTCTCACCAGCTGTCTGTACAGAGAGATAACAACTTCCTGTTTTCTACTGGTGATGCCTCTCCCTATGCATCCCAGTATCCCCCCAGCCCTACTTACTGCCCTCTCACATTGCTTGCCCACCTTTAAGTCATCTGATATGACTACCTACAGGTCCCTTTCCATTTTTGTTGTTGTTAGTATCTCACCCCCCATTGTGTGCTCTTCCCCTGGGTTTTTGGTTCCCAAGTGCATTACCTTGCACTTCTTAGCATTAAATCTAAGCTGCCATACATTTGACCATTCCTCTAACCTTGCCAAGTCCCTTCTCATCCTTTCCACCCCACCTTGTGCATCAACTCTGTTGCAGATCTTTGTGTCATCTGCAAAGAGACATGCTTTTCCTTCCAGTCCCTTTGCAATGTCACTTATAAAGACATTAAAGAGGACCGGTCCTAATACTGAACCCTGTGGCACCCCACTAGTAACCCCCCTTTCTTGAGAGTGGACTCCATTTACTATTACCCTCTGTGCCCTATTCTCCAGCCAATTCTTTACCTAGGCTATCATCTTGGGACCCACTCCCAGGCTGGCTAACTTGTATATTAATCTTTTGTGTGGGACTGAGTCAAATGCCTTGCTAAAGTCTAGGTAGGCCATGTCCACAGCCCCTCCCTGATCTACTACTTTGGTCACCCAGTCAAAGAAATCTATTAGATTCGTCTGGCATGACCTTCCTGCTGTGAATCCATGCTGCCTTGGGTCCTGTGCCCCTTTGGTCTCTAGGTACACGACAATTCTTTCCTTCAGAAGTGATTCCATCATTTTCCTATCACTGAGGTTAAAATAACAGGTCTGTAGTTTCCTGCTTCTGCCCTGCTCCCACTTTTGTGAAGGGAATCACATCTGCCCTCCTCCAGTCCTCAGGTACCACCCCATCCTCCCATGATTTGTTAAAGAGGGTAGTCAGTGGTGTCACTAGTTCTACCCTTAGTTCTTTTAGAATTCTGGGAAGAATCCCATCAGACCCCATTGCTTTGTCTACCTTCAGTTTTAACAGTTCTTTCACAACCCTTTCTTCTGTAAATGGGCTGGTATCAACTTCTGTATCCAGAGTGTTTCTATTGTTTGTTTTAGGTACCTCCCCCTCTTCATTTGTAAATACTGAGCAAAAATATTTGTTTAGTATCTCTGCCTTTTCACCATCACCCTCTGCCCACTCCCCTCCCCTTTATTAAGCCTCACTATCCTCCCTTAGTCTTCCTTCGCTCCTGATGTACCTAAAACGCTTTATCCCTCTTAACCGAAGTTGGATATCTTTTCTCAGTTCGGCCCTTGCTGTTCTGACTGCCTTCCCAGCTTCCTTTTGCTTTAACTGATACAATTCTCTGTCCTGCTCCTTCTGTGATTCCTTGTACTTTCTGAATGCTTTCTTTTTCTCTTGAACCTTCAATGCCACCTTCTTTGAGAACCATAGTGGTTTCTTACATCGTTTTGTTTTATTTGCTTCACACAAAGGCTTGTTACCTCTGTGATGGCAGTTTTTATTATTCCCCATTGTTCTTCCACCCCTCCTTCCTGCCCATTTGCTAGTGCATTCCTTAGGCACTCACCCATTTTGGCGCAGTCAGCCCTCCTGAAGTCCAGTACTTTTGCCTTTGTATGGCTTGACTCTATTGCTGTGTTTATTGTGAACCATACTGTTCGATGGTCGCTAGTTCCCAGATGGCTACCCACTTTACATCTGTGATCCTCTCTCCATCTCCATTTGAGAGGACCAGGTCTAAGATTGCTCCTCTCGAGTGGGTTCCAATACTAGTTGTCTAAGGCATGCCTCCTGTAGGCATCTAGAATAACCCTACTCTTAGAAGTGGCTGCTGCAACTGCACTCCAGTTAACATCTGGCATATTCAGATCACCCATCAGCAATATCTCCCTTTATCAACCATTCTAAGTATACTTTCTATCATTTCCTTGTCCATTTCCTCCCTGAGAGGGGTGGTTCAGAGAAAGCTAGGATGAGATTCAGACACAGAAATAGTACAGTGATTATTCAACGGTAGTCAGACCCTGTGTGCTCGGCTCTATGAAGTGGGGTATAACCCCCTTTGAAGGCGTAGAGCCGAAGCACAGGGGTCTGGACTTGCCGTTTGGATTAAAATCACTTGCAGTATATTTTTCTGTGTCCTGGAGTGCTCATTACCTTGGCTTTTGTGTGAATTATTGAGGTTTGCACCTCACGCTGTGAGCACCCGCTCGTAGTGTTGCGCTGTTTATCTGTTGGGTCTGTATACAACCCCTGTGCGGATTGTGGTGCCATTGCCTGCCTCCAAATTGACCCACAGTGCTTCTTCTCCTCCCTGCTTACCCTTTTGTTCTGTTGCTTTGATTCCTTCTCTTATGTAGAGAGCTACTCCTCCTCCTCCTCTTTTACCCTCCCTGTCCCTCCTGTAGATAGTGTATCCTGGTATGTTTAAGTCCCAGTCATGGTTCTGTGTGTGCCATGTTTCTGTGACTGCTACAATATCCAGATGTTCCTCCTCCATCAAGGCCACTAATTCAGGAAGCTTTGTTACCCAGACTACGGGCATTGGTACTCATTGCTCTCCATTTTTGATGGCTTTATCTTCTGCAGCATCCCCACTGACCTTTCTACCTTTGTCTTTTCTCATTTAGTACCCTGTTTTGTAGGGAGGCTGGGATTTTCCTGCTGCTTATCAGTGCTCTCCTTGACTAGTTTAAAAGCTTGCCAATGAAGCATTTAAACTATGTGACCATTTTGAACTTTGTTTCAAAATGTGCTTGTTCAGAAGTCTTAGATCCAAAATAGGCCGCTAATCCCCTCTTTTTCTTCCTTATGAGGAAGTACCTGGAATAAAAACCTTTTCCCTGCTTATTAGAGGCACTACCTCTACTGCTTTGATTGTTAGTAGATGTTTTACCTCTGCTTCCAACAGAATCCTGTGTGCAGCTGTTACTGGAGCAAAGGTTCTTGTTCTCAGCTTTGGGAATGATTTGAAACAGAGTAGGAGGCCTCTGGCTCACTACTTCCAACACCCGCTTGTCTGTGGTGATGGAATGCCAAGCGTGAAGGTAATGAGCCAGTCTGCCACCTACTGGTGGACCTGTAATAGGGATGCGACCGCACTAGCCCGTAAGGATTCTGTGCAGGCTGTGCTCTGAACCTGTGGTGCAGGAGCCGCCTTTCATGGCTCTCCTGCCCTTCTCTAAAATAACTCTAGCTTGCTGCTGAGGCTGGGAGGTTTGCTTGAAAGAAAGGTCTGGGGTAAAACCCCCTACCTCCCCTACTCTGGGATCTATAAGAGGTGAAGGGCCTATCCTTGGAATTGCTCCAATAGGTGGATTTATATTCCTCCACCTTCTCCATGTATGCCTCAGTTTTATCCCCAGACAAGGAGTTGTTCTCCAGGGGGAAATGCATTGCTTTGGCCAGGGTGTCTAAAGTTAGGTTGGTGGCTCTAAGCCATGCAAACCTCCTCAGTGAAACTGACAAAGCCATTAACCTGGATGCAGTATCATTGGCATCCACTGCCATATGAAATTGGTACCTGGTAGCATCAAGTGCAGCCCTTGCTGTATCTTGCAAGTCTACAGCCACTTCCTCTGGGACCCTATCAGCCAAAGCTAGAACAGTGTTCCATAGAGCTTTTTGGTACTGCACTGAATATGCCACGTAATTGACCTGCCTAACTAATTAAGAGGCAGCCATGTACCCTTTCTTTCCCATAGCATCCATTTTTCTTGAATCTTTGTCTGGTGGATGGGTAGCTAATGGGATCCTGGCCTTGTCACAGGCAGCAGCTTGGACTACTCCCTCAGGATCAGGATACGTAAATAGAAAATCAGCTGTAGTTCTGTCCAGCTGGTATTTCTTGTCCGCTTTCTTATCCACACCAGGGACAGAGGTTGGAGTTTTAAAAATCTGCACTGCAGCCTTCTTTAAAGATTTATGCATGGGCAGAAGTAGACGTTTCGTGGGGGTTAACCCCATCATTTCTAGAAAGTCTGCCTCCTCCATATCCTCCGTTTCCTGAAGAGGAAGGTTCAGGGTTTCCACCATGTTCTTAACAAAAGCATAGTGGGAGGAATATTCCTCAGGACCCCTAGGAGGAGATCCAAACTCTTGCTCAGGAGAGCCTTCAAAGTCATCCTCCTCTTCCTCCTCCTCACCAAACACTTCCAGCACTTCTTGCCTTGCTGGGGCTATAGAAGGAACCAGGGCAGTCGGTGTAGGAACCAGAATTGCACCCTGTAGGGCTTGTAACACTTGTAGTACCTTAGCAATGTCCTCAGCCGAGGGCATAATATGCTTGTCTGTTGGGAGCTCCTTAGCCTTCTCGGCCGGAGGCGCAGCGACATGTTTTTCTTTACACTTTTTCTTTACTGGAACAGGCTCAGTGCCTGTTTCCACAGCCCTTTTTGTTTTACCTTGTTCAGATTTATCTGAACTCCTGTCAGGATCCTTGGCTTTACCTCCATCCTTTTTGTGGGAGGAGGAAGAAGCAGAATTTTCCCCCAAAGCAAAAGCCATCTCTTCCAAAATTTTAGACCTTTTCTTTAATGTTTTTGGGCAAAGGGTCTTACAAATATTACAACTGGCAAATATGTGACTTATACCCAAACAAGAAATACAGAGAGAATGTCTGCTTTTGCTATAAGTTGCCCACAAGACTCACAACATTTAAAACCTGTGGGTCCTGTGCGTTTTTTAGGTTTATCCAAATGGACCTCTGACATTTAAGCTAGGCAAAAAAGATTACTTCAAAAAAACGTTATTTAAAGTAACTCGGAACTGGAGATTACTTTAAAATAACTACCGCTAGCGGTTCCTGGAACAGAGTGTTATTTAGTTCCTGAAGAAAAAGGAACCGAGAAAATTACTAAATTTAGACAAAATTAAAGTGGTTCAAGAAACCGACCGCTAAATATCTCTAAATAATAAAATTGAGATAAAAACCTTTAAAATAGATGCAGAACCCTCAGTTCCAAGGAACCGTGAGGGAACCGCGAATATAAATAAAAAGCTACTAAAACACTAATTTACTATACTAAACAATGTTTCTAAGGCAGCAATTTAAAATTTAACTGAAAATGAGTACTTATCTACAGATAAACTTTAGTCAGAGACAGTTCAAGGAGAGCTCTCCAGGACGTCCTTACTATGCAGGTGGAGTAAAGAATCTGAAGCACTCAGAGTGCAGCAGTTGCTAGGGCAGCAGTTTGAAGTGGCATGAGCCAACTGAGAGTTCCATAATTTGCATAAAATTCCATCTCTCCAGGCAGTTCAATACAGGAGGCTGACTGCATTAAGTTTAATCATAATGAGTGATTCCTAGGGTTAGAAGAAGAGGAGATTGAGGTCAAGTGGAGCCGGGTCCCCGATCGAGGTCGGGAACGGGCCTGCTGCTTTTGTGCTTCGGATGGACTGTACCCCCACCCCGAGCACCAGACTGTCCGTGGTCGGACCCCCCCCCCCGCAAAGGGCGGTGGACCAGACACAGACCCACTGCCATCACAGCTTTCAAACAATGTCTTCCTATCGTCACCGCTACCAACTAAGGTCGACTCTGTTGATGGCAGGCTGAGAATTTCTTACTCTTCTTCTTGTTCATCATCTTCTCTCTCTCTTTTTTTTTTAAATAAGAAAAGAACACTAAACGTAGTAAATTAATTGAATACTGAACGGCTATAGCTGCTGTCGTATAGATGAAGACTTGATTCCCGGCAAGTGAGTGATGTCATCGTCATCGAAGCGCACTCAACGGTGGGAGAAAAGGAACTGAGGTGGTTGGAGGGTCGACACTAGATAACCTATACAGCAAGAGCTAGTCTTGCAGCACCGCGCATGCGTGATCCTATCCTGATGCTGGCCCTCCTGAAGATTTTTGGCTCCAGTGGGGTCCTAACACCTCCGGCGTAGTCCCATTAGTATGAATGACTGGTGGAGACTTTTAGTCCAGGAAGATCAAACAGTAATGCAGTTGGCCAACCATCTGGACAAGCAGTGCTTAGAGACTGGAATGCCCTCTTTCCCTGGGGCAAACGAAACAAATGGTTGCACGGACTTTCTAATGTCCTTTGTGCACGAAATATCTTAATATTCTATATACATCTAAGGTGTGGAGCAATGCTTCCCGTGGACGGGCATGCTCTGGATAATACACTGGTAAATGTATGGACTGATTCAAGGTAAATTCTGATAGAATTTTAGGAAGTAATTTGGGGTTAGTACACAGTCACCCTGTTTTAATGAAAAATCAAATAAGGGTGTTTACACGAGTACTTGAAGCTCTAAAATTCTTCAAGCTGAGGTAATGGTAACTAAAAATAACACTTTCCAGGACAGAAAATGGAGCTCACATGTTGCTGCTAGTTCAAAGGGACATAAGGGTAGCTTTTCAAATTCAAATTCAACAAAATCAAATTCGGTCAACAAAAGCTAAATAAATAAAAAAAATAAATAAAATAAAAAAATAAATAAAAATCTGAAGGTGGAAGGGGGTTTTGTATGGACGGTTTGAGGTGTAGAATACCTTTCAGAAACTTCTTTATGACATCCAACTGAGGTAATAGGTGGTCTGAAAACGGTATATGAAAGGCCGAAATGACTGACAGGTGAACCGTTAGGGAAGAGTATTTTAAGTCCTATGTCCAATAAGGACAGTTCAAAATTAAGATTACCGGTGCCTCAGTGCAGCGGGTTGCTAAGTCGCCAGATGCCAACCATAAATACAGAACAGTTCATAATTAGACCAGCGCTCCAAAAAACCAGACACACAGCATAACTTCAGAATTGAAGAATGGATTTATTTTTCCAAGTGCAGACAAACAGCACAAGCCACAATGCCCCAGCGCTTTAGCAACTTGCCTTCCTCAGGGGGCGTGGCCACGGAATATACACTGTTCCCTTACATAGGTCACTAGCATCTTGACGTCACTAATACATCTTTCTCATTACAACGTCTCAAACTTTATCATTACCTCTATTATATGTGCATACATAGCTTAAATACAAAAGAAGTGTCCTTCTAAAATAATAAAGCAAAAAATCTCCATAGACCAATATAAAAAAAAAAAAAAAAAAATGTTAAAGTATCAAATCAGAAAAAAAACAGAATATTATACCAACATCCTAATTCACTGCAGGAAATTACCGGATACAATTATTTACACTTAAAGCAGACTAGTAAATCTTCAATTACCGTACATATTCAATATGAACTCCTATAAGTCATTTGTTCCTTGACATATAGACACTTAGTGCTACACAATCTTCAGACAAGGGAGAGGCTAAAGGAAAGGGGTAAAAATAGGGGGGAGGGGAAGGCATGGGGGATAAAACAGTTCTTACTTTTCCTTACTCGACATATAATATTTTATCTCATTAAACCTAATGTATTAACACCACAATATCTCAGATAAGGAAAAATCCATAAAATCGGTGATTATCACTCCAGGTAACAAATGTACAAAGTTTCAAGAAAAGTTTCAGGCCCCCCAAAAATTCAATACTCCCTAAATTAGGGGAGACCAAAGAGGATAGGTAAGGGAAGGAAGAGTAAAGAAGGAATAGGAAGAAAAAAGGATCAGGGAGGAAGGGGAAGTTGGAGGAGGAGGAAGGAGAGGGGAAAGGAGGAGGAAAAGAGGAAAGGGAAGGGAGAAGGAGAGACAGGGGAAGGGGGGGTATTCAAATGTGCTTCACTAAAAAATAATATGTTAAGATATAAGTACATTACATAAGGATACTGACAGATATCCATCAATACATCCCTACATCATACATAGATGTTCAATATTTTCTGGATTTTAAAAAAGGTTTCAGGTCCCAAGGGTCATTGAACCCCTTAGGGTTAATTGTGTCCAACTCATAAATCCAAAATCCTTCTCGTTCCAACAGCAAATATTTCCTATCCCCGCCTCTTAGTGGAATTTTCACACATTCCAAATCCATAAACTTCAAGCATTTAGGATCAGAGTTATGGGTAAGGGCAAAATGTCTACCCACAGGAGTATACATTTGTTGTTTTATAATCGAGCGTATGTGCTCTTGAATTCTTTCTTTCAACATCTGATCAGCTCATGGCCTATCTAAACAAGTACAATCTGCTTTGCCCTCAACAACATGGTTTTCGCCAAAAGCACAGTACTATCACCGCTCTTATCGACTTTAGCTCCCACGCATACGAAGCCCTTGATTCAGGAAAAACCATGGGGTCCATATTTATTGACCTCATGAAAGCTTTCAACACTGTCAACCACCAAATTCTGCTAAGACACCTACGGACCCTGGGTCTGTCAGTAGATACCATCTCCTGGTTCAACAGCTACCTATCACTCAGGATGTAGAGTGTTAGGATAGGGGGTGCTATCTCTGATCCCAGAAAGGTAACACTAGGGGTCCCACAGGGCTCGATTCTAGGGTCATTTCTCTTCATTAATTCCCTTCCAAAAGCCTGTCCTGCTAAAATGCTGCTGTATGCAGATGATGCAGTGATATCAGTCCCAGGCAGTAACGCCTGTGAAATCTCTAAAAATCTACAGTGCAGCTTTGCCTTGCTAGAGTCGTGGTTCTCTCAAAATCAACTCCTACTGAACTATAAAAAAAACTAATACAACGTCTTAGATTGATTGAACATTATACCAGCTATCAATCTACGATCACCCATAAGAAGGCAGAATTCCTGTCCAGGGAGATTGCAGTTGCTCAGAATCGACTGGCTCAGCTGTTCCGAACTGTAGATAGACTGTGCAACCCAGCCTGTCTGCAAGTTCGGAAAGCCTTTTTGCAAATAGAGTGCGATGAGCTCGCTCGATACTTTGCAACCAAGGTGGCTGACATCAGGGCGGACTTGTGTCCGGCAACCTCTAAGGGTGACGTGGTAGGAGTGTGTGAGAGCACAGGGCCTCGATTCTCCTGGAGTTCCTTTTGTCGACCTGAGGTCATGGATATTATGAGGATCATCCATAGTGTGCGCCCTACAAGCTGCAGCTTGGATCCTGGACCGACTACCCTAATTTTGGGTTGTGTAGATATCACTGGTCCAGTTTTGGTGCAAATAGTCTGGTGCTCCCTGGAGTCAGGTGAGTTTCCTAGCTCCCTGAAAGAGGCGGTGGTGACACCTCTCTTGAAGAAAGCTTCCTTGGACCCAGACTGTTTTTCTAACTACAGACCCATCTCTAACCTTCCCTTTATTGGGAAGGTTATTGAAAAGGTCGTAGCTGCCCAATTGGATGACCATTTAACCATCCATAGTATCTACGAATCCTTCCAGTCTGGTTTCCGTAAAAGACATAGCACCGAGACTGCGCTGGTTCGGGTGCTAAATGATCTTCTGAGGGCGAGGGATCAAAGGAGACGCTCCATCTTGGTTCTCCTTGATCTCTCTTCAGCTTTTGACACTGTGGATCACATGGTGTTGCTAGCATACCTGAGGCAAATCTGTGGAATGTCTGGAACCGTTCTTAAATGGTTCACTTCATTCCTTACTGGGAGATCACAAAGAGTTGTCTCGGGGATTTTTTCCTCCGGCCCAGTCTCTTTGTTGTGTGGAGTGCCTCAGGGTTCTGTGCTGTCACCCATGTTATTTGCAGTGTATATGCTGCCCCTCGGAAACATTATAAGATGGTATGGGCTGAGGTTTCACTGCTATGCAGATGATACCCAGCTATACCTGTCTTTTGCACCCAACCGGATGGAGCTCTCTCAGTGTTTAATAACTGTCGGGGAAATCCAAGACTGGATGGATTCTAGATGGTTAAAGTTGAACTCGAGAAAACTGAGGTTTTGGTTGTGGGACCCGGTGGCAGATTAGAGGTCGGTACTGGCGCACCTTCTGAATTTTCTTGTGGCGTGTCACTACCGCCTCTGAACGGTGCGCAACCTTGGGGTGATCCTTGACGATATTGACTTTTTCAATCTCAGGTGTCGGCCGTCGCCAGGACTTCCTTTACCATCTTAGGAATATTGCCAGGGTAAGCACCTTGTTCCGCCTGACTCTTGTCAACGCTGGTCCACACCTTTGTGTCCTCGCCGCCTAGACTACTGCAACGCCTTTACTTTGGGCTTGGGTTGAAATCTGCCGCCACAGCTTGTGCAGAATGCGGCAGCCCGGGTTTTGACTGGGACAAGTAGGTCCTGTCATATTACCCCAGTGCTGCGCAAACTGCACTGGCTTCCAGTACGGTGGCGGATCACCTTTAAAGTCATTTTATTGACTTTTAAAGCCCTTCGCGATCAGGGTCCGTCCTATCTGAAAGACCTACTGGTTCCTTACTGCCCCAGCCGATCACTCCACTCGGCCGACATGGGGTTGTTAGAGATTCCAAGAGTGAGTTTAAAATCTTCTGGCAGCAGAGCATTTTCTCATGCTGCACCCACTCTTTGGAATTCTCTACCATGCCGGTTACGGGAATGCACCTCCGTGGAGATACTTAAGAAAGAACTGAAAACATATTTATGGAGAATGGCCTTCTTAGATACAGTAGTTAATGTGAACTGTAATATGTTTGGAATTTTATTGTAATTTATTATGTTTTTATGATGTATTTTTATAATGTTTGTAGTGTTTGATGGTTTTGTATTGAAATTTGAAGTTTTGATTAATTTGTTCAGCGCCTTGATATATCGAAAGGCGCTATATAAATAAAATTATTATTATTAATGCACCTAACCATGCCACATTCCAAAAGGAATGTTGAACCCCTGACTATCCTTAGCCAGAAAGGGGATAGCATCAAGCAAGTCCACACCTTCAAATACCTCGGAGTACATATTGATGACACACTCTCCTTTGTGCACCATATTGACCACATAGTCAAGACAGGCAATAGTAAGCTAGGCATTCTATATAGGCATAGGCAAGCCATGACTCACGAGGCTCTTAAGCTAGTTACTCAAAGCTCTATCCTGTCTATCATCGACTACGCACTAGTCATATACGGTGCTGCCACCGACTCAGCCTTAAATAGAGTTAAACAACTAGTCAACAGGGCATGTTGGCTGGTCCTCGGTGCTAACCAGCGTACCCATACTTGCACACTTTACTACTCTACAGGGTGGCTCCAGCTCCACTTAAGGACAAGGTATCAAGCTTGCATAATGGGGGGAAAAAAAGCCCTACTAGGTCTCACGCCCGACTCTACTGCCGCACTGTTCCAGCTACACCCCTCTACAAAGGTCACCAGAGGAACGGCAAAGGGAGTGCTCCATGTCCCATTCAAAAGAACATGCTTTGCTCAGCGGTCATTCTCCTACTGTGGCCCCACTTGGCTTAACGAACTCCCCTCCACCACACTGGAACACACTTAATTAGGCCCCTTTAAAAGAGACCTGTTAACCATTTTGGTAGAAGACAACCAGTGTGGCTGCAACAACTAGTCACAGACGGGCATGATATACCCCTCATCCCACCCTCACACTTCTCCTGCGCTCCAGCACCTCCTTGACAAAGCCCCTAGGCGGATGCCCCACTCTCCTGGTCCACCCCTCACCCCTTTTCCAAAATAAGACAAAGCCCCCTCAGGCCACTCCTCCCTAACTGCAGGCCCGACTACTTGAGGCCTTCTTTTAAGACTTAACAATATATGTTCAACCTCTTACCAAATGCATTACTTGTAACTGGATAATTTAGGAAATGCAAAGACTACTTGCCTACTTGTACAGCCTGTCAGTATTCTGTCATCAGAAATTAGTTACAGCAATGGCCATCAATCTACCACTGTATTCTTGTCTCTTCCTCTTATGAAATGTAACCTTGGAAATTGTCTGTTTGTTATACCCGACATGGAACCTTTGTAAAAGAGCCTTTGGCTCAAAGGTGTTAATTCGCACATGAAATAAATAAAAATAAACATTCCTTTTGTTTTGCCAACATAGTGCAAGCCACAACTACACCATAAAACGTATACCACAAATGTAGTGGTGCATGTAATAAACTCATTAATGATAACTCTCTTTCCTGTTCTCATGCTCAAAAATTAATTCCCCACATTCACATGGTTACACACGTTGCATTTACAACATTTATAAACCCCCTTCAGATGTGTGGGTAACCATGTGGATGACTTTTCTTGTGGACTGTAGAACTGGCTGTGCACCAGTTGGTCTCTTGAAGTGGGAGCCTTTTTGAAAGTAATCCCTGGTTTTGTACCAATTACTTTCTCTAGAACTATATAATTTCTCAAAATATCCCAATTTCTTCATGACACTCCCAATCTGTCCAGCAACTGGATTAAACTGGGTAGAGAAGGCAACTAAAGCATTACTTGGTCCATCCTTAATCTTTTTCTCTACTAATACTTCATCCTGTGATAGGTCCTTAACTTTTTCAAAGGCCTCTTTCAGGACATTTTCCTTATAACCTCTCGCTTTAAATCTTTCCATTAGTTCTTTAGCTTGATTTTCAAAATTCCTGTCATCTGTACAATTTCTCCTTATCCTAAGTATCTGACCATAAGGAATGGACTCCTTTAATTTATGTGGATGGAAACTACTATTATTAAATAATGCATTTATTGCCGTGGGGTTCCTAAAGCCCTTTGTTGTTACATTCCTTGTATTTACATTACCATCAAGTATGATGTCTAATAAATTAATCTCATTTTGATCTATTTCAGGAGTAAACCTTAAATTCCAATCATTCCTACCCAGCCATTTTATGAATTCACTAGCTCCTTCCAGAGTGCCTTTTGCCAAACACATAAACAATCATCTATATAGCTACCCCATCGAATAATGTTATCTAAATATGGGTTAATTCCCTCGTTCAGTAATACTTCCTGTTCCCAAAAACCCATGAAAAGATTAGCATAGGAGGGGGCCATACATGCCCCCATCGCTGTAAAACATCTTTGTTCAAAAAAAGTTCTATTAAATTCAAAATAATTGTGCGTCAAAACAAACCTTAAACTGTCCCAAATTAAATCTACCAGAATATGAGATTCATTAAGTTCTTTACGAAGATAATATTCGGTGGCTTTAAGTTCTAAATCATGATGAATAGCAGTATATAATGCCTCAACATCAGCTGAAATCCACCACTAATTCTTCCATTCTAACCCTTTGAACATAGTTATAGCTGCTGCTGTGTCTTTCTAACAGGCTGGTAGATCACAAACGCATTTTTGTAAAAATAAATCTTTAAATTCACAAAGTATAGCGAATAGGGAACCCACCCCTGACACTACTGGTCTGCCTGGTGGTTGCTGGGAATTTTTATGTACTTTGGGAAGGGAGTAGAAAGTACGTATCATTGTAGAGATATTAAAACTCCTGCTTTGAAATCTCGTTTTCTGACAATGCTTTTTCCAAGAGTGTCAACAATTCCTGCCTATATTTACCTGAAGTATTACTTTTAAGTATCACATAATTTTCCATATTTAAAAGTGCCTCAGACAGCCTCTGATGGTCATCTCTATCCATCAATACAACATTCTCACCCTTGCCAGCAGGTTTAATAACTAAATCTGCATTATCAGACAATTGACTAAGTGCTAACTTCTCCTGTGCTGTTAAATTTCCACCCTTTGGCATCTGTATTCTACTTAAGATGTCTTTTATCTGCTGAGTTAACATTTCAAACACATCAATATTTTTATTATGTACAACAGGACAAAAAGTGGATTTACACTTAAAATAAGATTTTCTCAGAGTTGAAATGTCCCAAAACTTATTTACATCTTCCTTCTGTGGTTGTATCCCCTGATTTTCTTCAAAAAGCTCCAGCAGTGTTACAAAGTCAATGTCATCTGTTTATGGATCCAAATTTTCTGTTGGCACAGTTTGTGAATCAACCTCCATTATTTCCAAAAGATAATCCAGATCCTCTTTCAGTTCACATTCAGGTTCCAAATACCCCATTTCTGTAAGTTTAGCTTGTTGACCTCTTTGTTCAAAAAATATCTTAATTGGATTTTCCTAAACAGTTTGAATAAGTCCACAAATATCCCAAAATTATTCACTTTAGGTGTTGGAGAAAAATTCAGTCCTTTCCTTAATAATGAACACTGGGCTGCTGTTATTTGAAACTTAAGACAAATTATTTATACGTTGGGATGTTGGTCAGTATTCTCAGTGCTCGCTTCCTGCCGTTTGCATCAACCTCCTCTTTCCTCTCCTGTGGCCCCCTCTGGATTCCCCTCCTCTTTCTCTCCTGACCGTAAAAAAGGCTGCTGTGCTTGATTTTTAGTTAAATCTCTAGTCACTGTTTTCTGCCTATGTGATGTGTGCATAGCTTTGTTCTGATTAGGTTTCCTATTTCTCGAGCGACCTCTACTCCAAGATCTACAGTATTCTTGTTTGTTAGTTGCAGCAAAAGCTGAATTCTCCTCATATGCTTTACTGTCCCTTAACAGTTTCTCTTGTTTTCTTTCTAATATAATTTTCTCAGGTTTCAGAACTTTACTTTTCAATATTTTGTCAAGATTTTCAAATTCCTTGTGGTCTTTATATTTTGCAACAATCACTCTTTGTTCATTAATTTCAGCTGTTAGTAATTCTAACGTCTCACTGTCTTCTTTAATCACTAATTTAGTATACTCTATTGATGCTCCTTCTGAAATCTTAAGCCAGGCTTCCTTATCCTTCCCTCCCCCCTTTTTTCTTCCTATTCCCTTTTCCTTTCCTTACCCATCACCTAGCCTCTTTTGGTCTCCTGTAATTTAGGGAGTATTGAATTTTGTGGGTGCCTAACATTTTTCTTGAAACTTTGTAGTTATTACCTGGAGTGATAATCATGGATTTTATGGATTTTTCCTTATCTGAAATGTTAATACATTAAGTTTGAGATAAAATATTATATGTCAAGTAAGGAAAAGTAAGGATTGTTTTATCCCCATGCCTTTCCCCTCCCCCGTTTTTACCCTTTTCCTTTAGCCTCTCCCTTGTCTGAAGATTGTGTAGCACTAATTGTCTATTTGTCAATGAACAAATTACTTAATAGTAGTTCATATTGAATATGTAGTTGAAGATTTACTAGTCTGCTTGAAGTGTAAATAATTGTATCCGGTAATTTCCTGCAATGAATTAGGATGTTGTTATAACATTCTATGTATTTTTTCTGATTTGATACTTTTAACATTTTTGTTTTTATATTAGTCTGTGGAGATTATTTTGCTTTATTATGTTAGAAGGACACTTCCAATAAGGACAGCAGGTAGTCAAGAATTTTCTCTGCTGGTCAGGTGTATGGGTCTAAATCATGGTTGGAAGCCCAGACACCAAACCTCTTCCATTTCATGCTATAAGTAGCTCTTGTGCCACCCTCAAGACATCTGCAACTTTTTTGGATACAGCAAAGCATGTGATAGCTACATCTACAGAAGTCATGCACGGAGGTGCAGGGAATGCAGGTTGGGATGGAGGAGGGACCCATTGTCTTAAGAAAGCAGTGCCGGACAGATCGGAAGAGGAACTGGATCCTCCACTGCCAGCTGTTGTGGGAGAGGGTACCAGACCTGACGCGGCCGGAGGGGGGCCACCAGGTTCATGGTTGCTCAGTCCTGTAAGAGTTTGAGTAGCACTCTCTGAATAAGAGGAAATGGGGGAGGAATACGTACAGAAATTTCCCCTTCCAAGAAAGGAACAATGCATCTCACCAAAAAACTCCAGGCCCTGGATGTAGCAAGCAAAACCATGACAGTTTGGCATTGTGCGGAAATGCAAAAAGGTCCCTTTCTGGCTGACCCCACCTTGCTAAGAGGTCAACAGCAACAGACTGGAGGAGTTCCCACCCGTGGGCCTGTACTTTTGTGTGGCTTAATCTGTCCACCAGAATGTGTGCTGTACCGGGGACATGCACCACCAATAGATGGATCCTGTGGTCCAGTGCCCAATACCATGCTCTCTTAGCTTCCCTGCACAGAGGATATGAATGTGTTCTCCTTGTTTGTTGATGTAGTGCACTACTGTGCTATCTGTTTGACTCTGTACTAGAAGTGTCCCTGGAGATAGCAGATCCTGAAAGGCTTGTTGGGCATACAGGACTGCGCACATCTACAGTATGTTGATGTGCAAGTGGGTTTCCGCTGTGTTCCAGGTTCCCTGAGATTGATGAGTCGTGTCCCCAGCCTCAGGAGGACGTATCCGTTGTTAGTGTTTGGTAGGGTGTGGGAATCTGAAAGGGGACCCCTACTTGCAGATGGGTGAGTTCCATCCACCAGAGAAGTCCCCTTTTTACTGGGGAGGAGACCAAGACCTTCTGTGTCCGTGTCGTCTGTTCGTTGGTTCCACTACACTTGTAATGTCCACTGTATAGTGCGCATAAGGAGGTGGGCATAGGGAACCACAGGGATGGCCTCCGCCATGAAGTCCAACAGTCTGAGGTATGTGCGGGCTGCAACATACCTGTTGTACAATTCTTTGGCTTGTAGAATGAGCTTGTCCACCCGATCCGGAGGAAGAAATGCAGCACCCTGCACCATATCCAGTATGGCCTCAATGTACTGGAGACGTTGGCAAAGGGTTAATTTGGATTTGGGACTGAATACTGATGGTGATCCCAAGGGAGGCGAAGAGATTGAGGGTGTGGGACAGGGTGGAGGCTAGCTTAACATTGGATGGGGATTTCAGTAGCCAGTCATCCAGACAGAAGACGTAAAACTTTTCCCCCCTCAAGGCTGCAGCCACCACTGCTAAGCATTTTGTAAATACCCTTGAAGCTGATAACAGGCCAAAAGGAGGGCTCTGAACTGGAAATGTTGTTCTTTGAACCTGGAGCAGAGATACTTCTGTGTGCTGGACGAACCATGATATGAAGGTAGGCATCCTTCATATCTGGGGAACAGAGCCAGTCTCCCTTTTGGAGTTGTGGAAGAAGCATTGGCAGTGTGACCATATGAATTTCTTTTACTGGATGTACAAGCTGAGCTGACAGAGATCTAGTACTGGTCTGAGATAGTCCAGTTACCCAAGAACTTACCATAACAGTAGATAGCCGAGAGAAGCTCTTGCAGCAGGCCACACTGGTAGGACTAAGCAGCCAGGCACTAGGACCACATGGAAAACTTCTAGCTAGCAGTCTACCATGGGGAACTGCCCCCTGCCGACATCAGTCAACTGACGTCAGCACAACCTATACAGGAGGGCGGTCCCCCACAGCACCTCAGTTCTCCCGCAGGAGACCCCATATGGGTAGCTGAAGGAGAACAGAGGAGGTTTCCCTGGAGCCAAGCATTAGAAGGTGCACAGAAATAGAACAGCAAGGGGAAGGATGGAGGGAAGGAAACCAGGGCCTGCTGCAAGAGCTTCTCTCGAAGATCTACTATTACAGCAAGTTCTTAAGTAACTGTACTATCTTACTTCAAGGAAGGCTCTTGCAGCAGGCAACAACAGTAGGACTGAGTCCTAACCAGTACTGGTATCACCAGGATAACAGCACCGGGAGGCAGCCGAGTCAGCAGTCAAGAGCTCATGACAGAAGGCCCTGAAGAACTGTCAGGCTGAAGCTGGCTCTACGCCTACAGGCAATGTCCAGACTAATGCTTGGTGAAAGTGTGGCCAGAACTCCAGGTGGCAGCTGAACAGACAGCAGCAGCAGACACATTTCTGAAACTGTGGAGGCAGCCATAACCCTAGTGGAATGGGCCTAGACTACCTCTGGAAGGGGCATGTTGTACTTGTGGTAGCAGTAAACAATGTAATTAGCTAACCATTTAGACAAACACTGTTTGGAAACAGGAGCACCCTCTCTCTTGGGGTGAATGAAACAAATGACTGATCAATCTTCCTCAAAGACTTGGTGTGGTTCATGTAATACCGCAACATTCTGTGAACATCCAAAGTATGGAGCAAGTCCCCGCCCCCCTCCCCCCGATTAGAATACTCAGGAAAATAAACTGGAAGTTGGATGGAATGATTTAAAGTAAATTCAGACACCACATTAGTTAAAAACTTAGGATTAGTAAGCAAAGGCATCCAGTCTTCGTGAAAAACCAAATAAGGCTCTTTATTCATCATAGCCTAGAGACTGGAAATCCTTAGAGCAGAAGTAACAACAAGTAAAAAGAGCGCTATCCATGTCAGAAAGCGTAGCTTGCAACTCGCGGCCAGTTCAGAGGGAAGTAAGGTGAGTTTCTCCAACATAAAGTTGAGGTCCCGTGGAGGGATCAGGTCCCGAATGGGAGGTGTCAGATGCAAAATGCCCTACATGAATGTGTGGGACACCTCAAGCTAGGTGACGGCGTTACCCTCAATAGGTGCATGGTATGCAGAGATGGTGGAAAGGTGCACTTTAGGGAGGAGTATCCCAGGCCTGAATCTGAAAGGGAAAGGAGTTACTCAAACACCTGATTCACTGGGCAGTTGAAAGGATTCAAATGGTGAGCAGTGGCCCAAATGGAGAAGCGCTTCCATTTCATAGTATAAGCAGCCCTGGTGGAGGGCTTTCTGGATGCCACCAGGATGTTAGCAACCCTTGAGGAAACCCCAAAATGGGTAATACCTAGGTCCACAGGAGCCACGCATGGAGATGCAGGGACTTGAGGTCCGGATGGACCAGGGTGCTTTGGTCCTGGAAGAGCAAGCCTGTGCACAAGGGCACTGGAGGTTCCATAGCAGGGGAAACAAATCTGGCATGGCCAGAAGGGAGCTACGAGAATCATCTCCACTCCTTCCAGCTGGAGCTTGAGCAGAACCTGCTGCAGGAGTGGGAAGGGTGGGAATGCGTACAGAAACCTCCCCTGCCAAGAGAGAGACAATGCGTCTTACTAGAAATCTTCAGGCTCAGGATCAAGTGAGCAAAAAAGGAGAAGTTTTGCATTGAATGGGGATGCAAAGAGGACCAACTCTGGGCGACTCCACTTGTCAAAGAGGTCTTCGACCACTGAGGTTAGAAGCTCCCACTCATGAGCCTGAGACTTGGAGTGGCTGAGACTGTTGGCCAATACGTTCTGGATGCCTGGAATGTGAATGGCTGAGGGCTCCAGACTGTGCTTGATGGCCCAGAACCAGACCCTCATCACCTCCTCCACTTGTTGATGCAGTACACCACACACATTGTCCATCTGCACCAGCAGTGGACTGTGAAGGAGATAAGTCTGAAAGGTGTGCAGGGTATAAAGAACCGCCCGCATCTCCAGGACGCTGATGTGGAGATCCTGTTCCACTGGGGTCAGGTACCATGGGTCAGATGTTCGGCCAAATGAGTGCCCCAGCCCAGACCTGACGCATCTGTCATAAGAACCTGTCTGTGGTTCAGAAGCTGAAAAGAGACTCCCCAATGTAGGCTGGCTGGGTTCAGCCACCATGACAGAGTTCTCCAGACCGGGTCGGAGACCATGACCAATTGGTCTAGGTCGTAGGCACAGTGATCTCACTGGACACTCAAGGTCCACTGAGGGACTCGCATGTGCAATTGGACCAAAGGGACCATGGCAACTGCCTCAATGTGGCCCAGAAGGTGAAGAAAGACCCTGACTGGGACCTGCCGACTGGAGGAAACCAGTTGGGACTGCGCCATAAGTCGCTCCACTCTGTCCTCAGGTAGAAAGGCCTTGCCCTGACTGGTGTCCAGGACGGCCCCAATGTACTGGAGGCACTGGCAAGGACATAGGCAGGACTTCAGCAGATTTATGGTGATCTCCAAGGCCTGGAAAAGACAAAGTAGATTCCAGGGTCTGAACCGAACACTCCTTGGAGGGGCCAGCAAGCAGCCGGTTGTCCAGGTAGGGGAAGACACAGAAGTCCTGCCTTCTCAATGCAGCAACCACCACTGCCAGGCATTTGCTAAAGACCCAGGGGGGCTGAGGAAAGGCAAAAAGGGAGGGCCCGAGACTCATAATGGGCTCCCTGAAAGGGGAGAAAGCGACGATGGGCAGGAAAGATCTAGATATGCAGGTAAGTATCCTGCATGTCCAGAAAACAGAGCCAGTCCCCCTGGTGCAACAAGGCTAATAGTCCCTGAAGGGTGATCATCCTGAAGTGCTTGTTCTCAATGAACAGATTCAGATGGCTCAGGTCCAGGAATGGTCAGAGATCCCCAGTCTTTTTGGGAATGAGGAAGAAGTGGGAGTAAAACACCCTTCCCCACTGAGCCTGAAGGACAGGTTCTATAGCTCTTTTTTGAGGAAGAGCCTGAATTTCCTCCCAAACCAGAGACAGTTGTGTTGGAGGGTAAAAAGAGTGGACAGGAGAATTTCCGGGTGGCCACTCTTAAAATTCCAGATTGTGACCAAGAGTTATGATCTGAAGGACCCAACTACCTGTGGTCACTTCTCTCCACCATAGGCCCCTTGGGAATGTGATGAGTGTGGAGGAGTAGGCTGGGGAGAAGTGTGATCACCAACAGTGCCTGCCACCTTCTGGGTGGGGTCCAAGATAGTATGGACTAAAGCCTGGAGGTCCACCATAGCCACCTGAGGTTGTGGCAAACTAGTGTATGGGCCCAGGCTGCCTTGGTGACATCCTCGTAGGAGTCAATCACAGGGGGCACCACCAAAGGGAGGGCATCCCACTGCCTGAGGTAGACAGCCAAGCCACGTCTCTCTGGGTCCTGTTCTTCGGTTTTCCAGCCCATTATAGATGCACAACATCCATAAAGGATAGGTCATCGGGGGCTTGGGCACCTCCTTGGCCTGGTCCTCCCCCTCTGAAGACTTGCCTGGAGAGGAGGAAGACCCCGAAGATTCTGAGTCATCCTCTGTAGTCTATCAGGGACTAGTGTCAGAGGCTGGTGATCATCCCTTCTAGAGCCTAAACCGACATCAGGTTGCACCCCTGAAGACCCCAACGTTTGGGGTTCGCTGGGCCCAGCCCAGTCAGAATTCTTAGGCTTCAGGTCCGGTGGAGGGTGGATGCCAGATGTGGACCCTGAGGAAAGTACAGTTATGTAAGAACTTACCGTAACAGTAGATCTTCGAGAACAGCTCTTGCAGCAGGTTACACCATTAGGACTGAAGCCGGCAGGCGTCAGGACCCCACGGAAATTTCCTAGCTAGCAGTCTTCAGCGACCGCTTTCTGACGTCGGTCCCGCCCCCGACGTCAGGCGTAGTACATAAGGAGGCGGTCCCGCTAGAATCCCCAGTTCTCCCGCCGGAGACTTCCGGTCGCTGGATGACATCAGAAGAGGAGACAGAGGACCCGCCATCAGATGGCCAGGACTAAGAACCGACCTTTCCAATCCTAAGGATTGTGTTAGGCTGGAGCCCACTTCCTCCAAGGGGGAATGGTGGGCGGGAAGGTACCTGCTGCAAGAGCTGTTCTCGAAGATCTACTGTTATGGTAAGTTCTTACGTAACTGTACTATCTTCTTCGACCAGGGAGGGGCTGTGGATATGGCCTACCTAGGCTTTAGCAAGGCATTTGACACAGTCCCACACGAAAGATTAATAATCAAGTTAGCCAGCCTGGGAGTGGGTTCCAGGGTGGTAGCCTGGGTAGCAAACTGGCTGCACAACAGGACACAGAAGGTAATAGTGAATGGAACACATTCCGAAGAAAGGGGTTTACTAGTGGAGTACCTCAGGGCTCAGTACTAGGTCCAGTCCTCTTTAACATCTTTATAGATGACATTGCAGAGGGTCTGGAGGGAAAGTATGCCTCTTTGCAGATGACACAAAGATCTGTAACAGAGTTGATACACAAGGGGAGTAGAAAAGATGAGAAGGGACTTGGCAAGGTTGGAGGAATGGTCAGACATGTGGCAACTTAGATTCAATACAAAGAAGTGCAAAGTAATGCACCTGGGAAACAAAAACCCAGGAGAAGAGTACACAATAGCAGGGGAGGTACTAACAACAACAAAAATGGAAAGGGACTTGGGGGTAGTCATATCAGATGACCTAAAGGTGGGTAAGCAATGTGAAAAAGTCAGTAAGGAGCCAGGGGGATACTGGGATGCATAGGAAGGGCATCACAAGTAGAAAAAGGAAGTGGTTATCCTCTGTACAGACAGTTGGTGAGACCCATCTGAGTATCACGTGCAGTTTTGGAGACCTCATCTATGCAAGAACATAGACAGGATGGAAGCAGTCCAGAGGAGGGCAACTAAAATGGTGCAGGGTCTGCAGCAGAATCTACATGAAGAGACTGAGAGAGCTTAATATGTATACTCTTGATGAAAGGAGGGACGGGGGGACATGATAGAAACATTCAAGTACCTCAAGGGAATCAACAAAGTCCAGGAGGGTAGCATCTTTCAGAAAAAGAGTTGTGTAAGAACAAGGGGGCACAATTTAAAGATAGAGGGGGGACGGCTCAGGGGTAATGTGAGGAATTTTTTCACAGAGAGTGGTGGATACATGGAACAGCCTTCCTGAGGAGGTCTGGGTCTAAAACAGTGGGGAATTCAAACATGCATGGGACAGACACAAGGCAATTATAGTTGGGGGTTGCAGGAAGTAGGCTGTTGGTTAACTAGAATCTGCAGCTTATCCAGTAGGTAGGGAAATGGGCAGACTGGGTGGGCCAAGTGGTCCTTATCTGCTGTCAAAGTCTATGTTTCTATGTTTCTATGAGATACAGCTCTTGCAGCAGGTTACACCATTAGGACTGATTCCCAAGCAATGGCGCCTTTGACCAGCCATCAGGAGGAGGCAAGACGGAAATTGAGACCCGTCCTGAGCCTAAGACAGAAGTCCCTGAAGAACGGCTAGGCTGAAACCAGCTCTTCGCCTTGAGGTGATATCCAGGCTATAATGCCTGATAAAAGTGTGCACCGAACTCCAGGTGGCTGCAGCACATATAGCTGATGTAGACACGTTCTTCAGTGCTGCAAAGGAGGTAGCCACTCCTCTTGTGGAATGGCCCTTGACCACTCCTGGTAAAGGTTTCTTACGATTGTCGTAACAAAACGAGATACACTGAATGAGCCAGCATGAAAGGGTCTGTTTCGAAACTGGGTCCGCTTTCATCCTCTCAGCAAATGAAACGAACAGCTGCTCCGCTTTCCGGTGCTGTTTAGTTCTAGTCAAATAATATCTGAGACACCTGTGAACATCCAGGGTGTGGAGCAGTGCTTTTCCTCGATTGGTGTACTTCGGAAAGTACACTGGTAAATCAATGTCCTGGTTAAGAGTAAGGGCTGAAACCACCTTAGGCAGGAACTTAGAATTCATCCTCAGGGACACCCTATCCTGATGAAAAATTAAATAAGGCTCCTTGCACATGAGAGCATGTAATTCGGAGATTCTTCTCGCCGAAGTAACAGCAACCAAAAACAACGTTTTCCGCGACAGAAAACGTAGCTCGCAATCTGTGGCAGGTTCAAAAGGTGGCAGCGTAAGCTGCTCCAGGACAAAGGGTAAATCCCAAGGAGGGACGGGATCCTTAATGGGCGGCCTAAGGTGGAGGACCCCCCTTAAAAAGGCACGGGTAGTATCCAGCTGGGCCACCATGCGGTGGCCTATGGGGGCATGATAAGCTGAGATTGCACAAAGGTGCACTTTGATCGAGGAGTAAGCTAGCCCGGATTGAAAGAGGAAAAGCAGGTACTCCAGAACCAGCTTCTCAGGACAGTCTAAGGCCGAGAAACCGCGTGCTTGAGACCACAGGCAAAACCTGCGCCACTTCACGGCATATGTTGCATGTGTCGCCGGTTTCCTGGTGGCAGAAAATACATCTGCCACCTCTTGCGAGACCCCGTGTCGCAACATGGCTATGTCTCTAGGAGTCAAGCATGCAGGTTCAATGAATGTAAGTCCGGGTGGACTAGTGAACCCTCCTCCTGAGACAACAGGTGGGAGCTGATTGGCAAAGGAAATGGAGGTTCCCAGGACAACTGATTCAGAAGGAACCAAATTTGCCTGGGCCAAAAAGGCGCTTATGAAAATAAGCGCCGCGATGCTCCCTATGTAAGTTTGAGAAGGACTCTGATCAACAGGAAAGGAGGGAAGGCGAGAGGAATCTGCCCACCAGGAGAGGGACAACGCGCCTCGCCAGAAAACACCAGGCCCTGGATCTAGCGAGCAAAATTGGGCAGTTTTTGCTGGATGGGGACGTGAATAGATCTAATTCTGGAGTGCCCCATCTCAGGAACAGATCCTCTGCCACCTCCTGTAGAAGTTCCTACCGTGGACTCTGGCCTGGGAACGACTCAGGCTGTTCATGCACAGTGCTGTCCACCCGGAACGTGAACTGAATGAGGTTTGGCGCCTGCGGTTGTATTACCCATTCCCACACACCCTCATGGCCTCCTCTGCAAAGGGGTAGGGAGTGTGCCTCCTTGTTTATTGAGGTAATACATCACCGCAGTATTGTCTGTTTGTAACAGGAGAGTACTCGGTGGAATCTCTGACTGGAAGGCTTGCAGGGCATAAGGACGCCCTCATCTCCAGTATGTTGATATGGAGATGAGATTCCTGGTAGTCCATGTTCTCTGAGACCTCACCCCGCATCGCGCCTCCCACCCCAGCCCTGAGGCGCCTGTGGAGAGTGTTATCACCGGGCGGCTGCAGAAGGGAACCCCACAGAGAGGGTTCCCGATCTAGCCACCATTGCCAGTCCCAACCACGGTCTTCGTGGATTCTGACTGGATGCTGCAGATGGTCTTGCCTTTGGTCCCACTGCACCCTTAACATCCACTGGGTTACCCATGTGGAGTCTTGCCATCGGACTGTTGGAATGGCCGCAGCCATGTGTCCGAGCAGGCGTAAGGACCAATCTGGCCAGGACGGTCTTCTTCGTGATAGGTCCCTTATGAGGGATCGTAAGTGATCCACTCTGTCTTCGGGAAGAAAGGCTTTCCCCTTGACGGTGTCCAGAACTGCTCCTATGAACTGCAGTTTCTGGGACGGTACTAGGAGCGACTCCTCGTAGTTGATTAAGATGCCCAGAGATTGAAAGAGAGCCTGTGTATGCTGAATGGCCAACAGTAATGCCTCCTTGGAGGAGGCCATGAGAAGCCAGTCGTCCAGGTACAGGAACACGTAGTGGCCCTGTCTCCTCAGAGATGCTGCCATGACTGCCATGCACTTGGTGAATACCCTGGGTGCTGATGACAGCCCGAAAGGAAGCACTCGGAACTGATAGTGGTGGCCGAGAAACTCGAAGCGCAGGAACCTCCTGTGCGCCTGAGCAATAGGGATGTGCGGGTAGGCGTCCTGCATGTCCAAGGACACCAAGAAAGCATCCTTCTTCAGCATGGGGATTAGTCCCGGGAGGGTCACCATGCGGAAGCGCTTGTAAACGACAGACATATTGAGGTCGCTAAGGTCCAAGATTGGACGGAGGTCCCCTGTTTTCTTTGGAACCAGGAAGAAGTGTGAATAATAACCTGCTCCTCTCTGGTTCCCTGGAACATGCTCCAAAGCTTCTTTCTGTAGAAGCGTGAGTACTTTCTGCCTTACGAGCAGAGCGTGCTGACCCGAGTAACGGGAAAGCAAAGGAGGCCTTGTGGGGGCTTGTCTAGGAATTCTATATAGTGGCCTTTTTCAACCAAGTGTGGCACCCACCTGTTGGTGGTGATCGACTGCCACCCTGGCAAGTGGTCTGCCATGCAACCCCCGACCTTTGTTTCCCATTGATCCTGAGGAGGGGCGGGGGCCGGGAAGGAGTCATGCTGTGGCAGCAGAGGGTCCTGCAGGTTGGGCTGACTTGGTAGCACGTTGGCCTCTACCTGAGGACGTCTTGACCTGGGCTTTCCGAGAGAAGGAACCACTCTGTTGCTGGCCAGAACGAGGTTGTTGCCTCTGAGTCTGGCTGCGAAAACGACTCTGGTTCCTACGAAAGGAACGGAGTCTAGATCTGTACATGGCCTGGACAGATCTAACAGCCTTCCCAGCTTCCTGTAATTTGGTGATGACCTTTTCGGAGGCTTCACCAAACAAAACTTCGCCATGAAAAGGAGCGTCCATAATGTTTTCTGGACATCCGGGGGAAACCCGGAGACACGGAGCCATGAGTGTCTCCGGAGATATACGCCTGAGGCTGCCGCTCTGGCCGAAGAGTCCGCAGAGTCATACGTGGCTCGGAGCACCTGGGTCCCCATGTCTGAACCCATGCGGAGGAGCTGAAGGAGTTCCTCCTTTTGGCCGTCTGGCAATTTCTCCACCAGTTCCTGTCCCTGTTCCCACAGCCCGTTCTGGAACTGAACCATGTGGGTCAGGTAATTCAACAATCTAATGGCGCAAGTTGCGGCCGCGTAAGTGCGCCTGCCCAGCATGTCCAATTGCTTGAACTCCGGGTCCGGTGGCTGCGTGCTCAGATGTTGCGGTTTCTGAGACCGGTCATGAGAGGCTGTAATGACCAGGGAGTCAGCCAGAGGATGGTTAGCCAGGTACTGGTCCTCCCTTGGGGCCTTGTACAGGCGGTCAGCCTTCTTCGGCATTGCCGGGGTCGAATGTGGACGCTTCCACGCTGCCTTGGTGACGTCCACGAAGGTGTCCACCAAGGGTGGCACTACCACAGGCTTGGGATCTTTTTGCCAAAGGTAGCGGGCAAGGCGTAGTCTTTCGGGGTCGAGTTCCTTCGCATCCCATCTCATGTTCTCTTGGATGTGTCTCATTATCTCGGAGAACGAGGGGTCATCCGGAGGAGACCAAGGGAGGCCACGTGGGTCCAGAGAGGGGATGCTGATTGGTGAAGGAGACCTGGAGCATTCAGAGATGTCAGATCTGGAATCCTCCGTAGACGGTGAATACCGACGTCTTCTGGGTCTCTTGGGGCTGGGTGACCCTGAAGAGGATCTTGACGGAGGCCTCTCTTTCTGTAGATCTGCCCCTAGGAGGTGCTGCTGGCCCTGGGAGGTGCTCGCCTGCTGACCCTTTGGTGAAAGAGGGGTGCAGGCGTCGGTGGTGCCGCGGGTACGGGAGGAGGGTGCATGGTGACCACATCCTTTTTGATGGTGTCCCACCAGAAAGTGAAGAGCTCCTTCATTTCCGCCAAGTTTAAACCCAACGCCGGACCGGGCGCTGGCAGCCTGTCGTTGGGGCTGGGCGCCGGCTCCCTGGGGGTCTCAGGTTCTGGAGAGGGCTCCCATGGGAGTTCGACGGGTCCGGAATCGCCCACCTGGTCTTCGGGCTGAGTAGACTCCTCCTCCGACAATGCCTCCCAACTGACGTCGGTAGGCGGTGGTGTGGTCCTCTTGGTTGCGGTATATGACGTCGGTCCCCCCGCCGGCGTCCTGGGGGGGTGAATGCCTGACCGGCAATGGGTGATGAACTGCCACCGGTTCCCGGGAGTGTTTATGTACCTTGGCTGACAGGTGGTCCGACGTCCACTTAAGGGAGGTCAGCTCCTTGGTCTTGCGTTGGGGTGGTGGCGGCGGCAGGGAGACTGACTGGACGTCGGAGGCTGAGTGCCGGGAAGATGACTTGTGATACTCCCCTGACCTGGACGAGGCCTTAGCCGAGGAAGCGGGCCTGGAGGTCTTGGAAGGCCGCAGAGTAGAAGAACCACTGGCCGATTTGACCACGACCAGGGGAGGCTGAGAGTGGGCTCTCGACGGGGAGCAATCCGACCTGGAGTCGGAGCTGCAGGAGTCCGACGCCCTGGAGGGGGATCTGGGCCTCACCTTCTCCCGGTGCTTCTCGTGGTGCCTCTGTGACTTCCCCGAAGATTCCCCTCTGGAGGAAGGTTCCATGGCCTTAAGCTTTTCTTCAAGCAGGAAAGCCCGGAGAGCCTTCTGTCGGCGGATTCTCATTCGGCTGTTAAAGCCCTGGCAGAAGGAGCAAGCCTGGTGTCGATCTGGGGCCCAGGCACCTAACCCAGGTCAATGAGGGTCTTTTAAAGGAATTTGCCTTACAGGCACACTTTCAAGAATGGCCTCCACTGAAGTTGGGGAGGACATCAGATGAAGAAACGACTGAAAATAGATTTCCTCCGAAGATTGGGAAGTTTGGAAGGATTTCCTGGTCGTCATGGCGCTAGACTTAGCCCGATGGGGTCAGGACATGCAAAAGTCGGCCGTGGAAAGAACTCGAGATTCTGGCGGGACCGCTTCCTTATATACTACGCCTGGACGTCGGGGCAGGACCGACGTCAGAGGCGGTCCCCGCTGAAGACTGCTAGCTAGAAAATTTCCGTGGGGTCCTGACGCCTGCCGGCTTCAGTCCTAATGGTGTAACCTGCTGCAAGAGCTGTATCTCGAAGAAGATCAGGAGTCTGCTACTGCATGATGGCTCACCACACCGAAATAAGGGCGTTATAATCCACCTGGGATGCAATGTTGTACACCGACAGGAATAGAAGTGACGGCAGGTTGGGAAACATTGGCTGAGGAGCTGGCGAATGGTACCTCAGCATTGGCCCACCTGGCACCAGGTAGTCATCAGGTGACAGGCCCAGGAGTGCTGGCTGTGGCGTAGTTTGTGGCAGGAGCGACATTGGTGCTGGACCTAAAGGCTGGGGTTGCGGCCAGACTGGCAGCGGTTCAGCGGGTGCCAGCCTAATGCGGCCCAGCAATGGGTCCACTAGCCTCACAAAAGATGTCTGCGCCTGGGGGGATGGAGACCCTAAGAAGGAGGCAGAGGCGATGCCGGAGTAGAAGAGACAGCATCGGCCAGCTGCGGGTGTTGCCTGGTCGGACTGGCGGCAGCCCCCAGGATGGGAGCTGGCAATGCCTGGCCAGTGGGGCGACAGTGGAAGACCGACTGCCTGAAGAACTAAGACCGGCTGAGCCACCTGACTGAGAACACATGGAGGAAAAGGGCCTGGGGGTGGAGATGAGCCCCTGCCCGCGAGCTGCCACCGAGACAGAGGTGAGGGCGGCAGGCTGAGCCACCGGAGCCGGAGGAAGAGAGGGTTGGTGGGGCTGACCCCCTTGGGAGGGACGGCACTATGTCGAGTCAAAGGCTTGTTGGGTGACCGCTACTGAGAAGCTGACCGGGCCCATTCCCGACGCTTGTCCCGGTGTTTGTGCTTCCCAGACTTTTCTTTATGAGGAGAAGAAGTGTCCCCGGAGGACTGGGCCGGCAAGGCTAAAGAGCTCCTGGCCTGCAGCTCCTTTTGCATGGGGACCAACTTCTACTTTAAGAGATAGCTCTGCAGGGTTTTCAAACGATGTCACCGAGTGGCCTGGTTGAATTTCTGGCAATGCTGATGGGCTCTGGTGTCATGGCTGGGGCCTAGGCAGACTAGACACGCAGAATGGCCATCCTTTTCAGGAATCTATTTGCCACAAGCACACACTGTGGAGTGGTCGGAAGACTAGGCTGTTGGGGAAGACAAACTCGTAAAAAAAAAAAAAAAAAAAACACTGACGAATTCGATGTTTAACACTTAGAACAAAATAAAACGTGGGAAATGGTGGTTGACTGTAGCTGCAGCATCTGTTGAAGCCCAATATGCGCAGATTGATGGCGGGAAAATAACTGAGGTGGTGTGTGGGACCGCCCTCCTATATAGTCTGTGCCGATGTCAATTGACTGACATCGGTGGGAGGGCTTGGGAAGAACATCTGATGGAACGACTATTAATTCCAGAGTGTGTCTGTATTCTATTAGTTGTGACACCCAGGCATCTGTCGCAATGGCTTTCCAACCTTTAAGGTATAAGGAAAAGAGACCTCCTACTTCTGTGGTCTGGGGCCCTAGAAGTACGGAGTCAGGGAGGAGTCAGGCTGTTGAGGGTCCCTGTGGGGGACCAGCTGTAGCCACTCTGGTTGCTTTGGAGGAGGGGGTAGGTCCAGGTAAGGATGTGGGTGCTTTTCACTTGACTGGCTGTTTTGTTGAAGGTCTAGCTTTACCGGTGACCTTACGAAAGGGCACCCAGTAGGAATGTTTGGGCTGTGTATGGTACAACAAATGGATAGAATGTAATGCCCTTCTGGACATTTGTAATGCTGTCAGGATATCCTTTACTGCCACCCCAAACAATTTATGTCCTTTGAATGGGGCATTCAGAACTACCCTCTCATCTTGGTATACCCAATGCTGCACTTTTCACCCTCTCCCCATCCTACCTACATCTCCCCCCCCCAATGACTCTGGCACTTCTTATCTCTTGGCTATTTTCTCTGACAAATGCCGCTGGCTGCCTGGTTACAATGCTACCCTTGAATTGTATTAATCTGTTTGCAATGTCCACATTGTTGTAATGTCTGTCTTGATGTTCCCCATAATTTGTATTTCTCTGACGTGGAACCTTTGTAAAAGAGCCTTGGCTCAAAGGTATTTGTAATCCTAGACTTGATAAATAAAAATAAAATAATAAAAGAATGAATTGTTGTACATCTGCTGCAAATGCAGAGACTCGAAATCAAGAATGATGCCTCAGGCATATGCCTGCAGCTGAGGCTCTTACTGAAGAGTCAACCACATCATATGTGGCTCTGAGCAAATGGGGGCCTACTGCAGCCCCCGTTTTTAAGGTCTTAAGTAGATCTTGTCTTTGTGATGTGTCCGGAAGAGACTGAGTTGTGGCCTGAGCTGCTTTCCAGAGTTTCTCCTGATACTTTAGTAAGTGTCCCATGTAGTTTAGGATATGCATGGTAAGTATAGAGGACGCAAAAATCCTCTTTCTCATGGAGTCTAATTTCCACGATTCTTTGTCTGTGGCAATGAACTCAGGTGCTTTGGATGCATGGAATGGTTATAAGCAGCACTGATCATGACAGAGTCTGCTTGAACTGGCTCTGAAAAGAAAGGTTTACCTGAAAAGACCCAATTAATTCTACCTGCTTTCCTGGATAATGGAGGGACCACATGTGGTTGTTGCCAGGCCGCTAGGATGTCATTCTCATAGGCATCTATCATCTATAAGTGGGGGAATGACGAGTGTGGGTGTTTCTGCCAGTTTTCTGCTGGAGGTGTCCCGTTCTGTGGACTCAACACCGAGAGCCTGCTGCAAGTGATGCAGAATGTCTGTAAAGGATGGGTCATCTGGTGGTAAATGGGAGATACTGGGTAGACTCCTCCCCTGGAGAGGATGTAGCAGAGGAGCTGGAAGGTGTAGTAACCCCTTGTTCCTCATCCTCCACTTGGTATAAATCTTGGTCATAGTCCTCTTCCTCTAGTTCCATATCTGGAGCAGGAACTGCAGAAGCTGGGGAACCACAGGCCCCTTGGGTACGTGATGAGTGTAGAGCAGGAGTAGGCTGGGGAGAAGTTTGCCCACCAACAGCGCCTGCCACCTTCTGGGTGAAGTCCAAGACAGTATGGACTAAAGCCTGGAGGTCCACCATAGCCACCTAAGGTTGTGGTGAAGTAGTGTATGAGCCTGTGGAATGCCCTAGTGGCAGGACTGAAGGAGTTAAGGAGGCAGTATAACGCAGTGGTTTAAAGGCTCTGAGCTGCAAACCTGGGTTTGAATCCCACAGCCCCCACTTGCATACTGTGCGACCCTGAGCAAGTCACTTAACTTCCTTGTGCTCCCAGGTCACACCTGTAAACAAGCTTTCAGCTTAATGCGTCTCTCCTGGTTAACAAAAAAAAAAAAAAGAAAAATTCAGTCGGCGCTGGTTGAGGCACTAACTGTGGCTGATGCCCCCTCATCGAGGAGGAGGTTGAAGGTGTTGTAAACAGGCCATGGGGAGTTATCGTCAATGAGAGGAGGCTAGTTCCCTGTAGGGAATGCCCGTCCCCTGAAAGGAAAGGGCCTGTAGACCAGCTCTGGCCTGCTCCTGAAATGTGAAAAGGGGCACTGTAGAGGGTAGAACGCATCGATGGAGGCAGTGGCCATGCTGTCGTCAGATTAGTCGACGGGCTACGAGGTATCAAACCGCTCATGGCAGTCGACGACTGAGTCCTGCACTACTGGGTGAGGCCCGTTGAAAGGGCTGAGAGAACAGTACATGTGTTCGGCATGGCTTGAGGAACTGCAGATAGCTCCATTGATGATCCTGAAGGGTGCAGTAGCTGACAGGGGGTGCGGAGACTTGCACCGCTTATGGAAGGATTTATGTTTCTCCTGGCAGTGATGTTTGTTCGTGAACGATTTGTCCTGGTACTTCAAATGATGTGAGCCAGATGACAATGTCGACGACGGGCGGGAGATCTTCCCTTGCAGCTCCCACTCTAGCAGAGCTATCTTTTGTTCCACGAGATGTTCCCTTGGTGTCTGAAGTTATCAATGATGGGTAGCCTTGTTAAATCTTTTACATAAGGTACACTGATGGGTGTTGTGGGCAGGCCCCAAAAAGCGCACACAGACATCACAGAGATCTTCAATGGCAATCTTCTGTTCGCAGGAACAGTGTCTGAAAAGTGCATCCGATGACAGATGGCTATCAGAGGACAGGGCACTTTGTAAGCAACGCACCGGTCAAAGCGACAAACTAGGGTGAGAAATAGCAGGTTGACTGCAGCAAGGCTCTTCCGTGAGTTGAAGCATGCAGGTCGATGGTAAGAAAAGAACAGAGGAGGATTGGGGTCCACCCACGTTTATACAGGATGAAGCAGACACAATGTGACGATGTCGTGGGCGGTCTCCAGGTGAACTGCTTGCGTAAATCCTCCATATGGATGCTGGCGCCAATAGTGGGATGTTCTACGTGTGTGACCTGCTGCAAGAGATGTCATCGAAGAAGATCTACACAGCCCCTGTTACTATAGTAACAAATATGTTCGCATTTTGTAGGCATGTAAGCAAACATGAAGAAGGAGAAAAGCTGTGTATTGTTTCCCCGAGGTCAGCACTGTTACAGGCCATACAGGTAGTGTAAGTGGTGCTCAGTCCTTGAGTAGATGATCATTAAACCAGAGGACAATCTCACACTTTCAGTGCTAACTGCCTCAGTGAAGCAAGAAAGGGGCTTACATGTTCCTCCACAGTGAAGCTTCAATTCCATTTGCAGTTTCAGTTTCAGTTATGTACTGAATATTCACAGTCTTTTAGATAACCAAGAAAGTCACATGGCAAATGTAGTCTTTACATTTCACTTTTATTCTTCATTTACACCTGAACATAGTTTTAATCATTTCATTTCCAGTTTACAGCTTATTTTTTTTTAACTAAATACTCGTACTGCCCGGTACCAGGTTCAAACAGGCTGAATTCTGCTGCTGAGTTAAATAGCCTGGCTGCTGCAGAGTTCAATTCCCCCAACCTCACTGTTTATTTATCGCAACCCTTCTTCCTAATACCACACATTAAAGCAGCAATTTATGGAGTTACAGTATATGCACCCAAATGTGATGCAAGTCTGACCAGCTGAGATTAAAGGTTTGAAACTTTAAAGGCCACGCAGATCGTTAAAAAAAAAAAAAAAAAAAATGAAGGGAGCACATTTGCATCTTACTGTGAATTTAGACCCAAGTTGCGCCTAGCAAGAAGGAGAGAGAAAAACAAAAGAAAAAAAGAGGACTTGGCTAAAAGCTCGATGCATTGTTTTATCACTGTGCTACTGCCCATGAAGTTCTCATGAAGCACAGTCACACAATACACAAGTGCCCCAAGCTCTACAACTCCCCGATATGGGTGCTCAGTTTCAGGGACTTAACAGGTGCTGGCAGGAAGCCAGCTAAAGAAACAGCGCAACACTCCAGGCAGCAAACTGAAGAATAAAAAAGTATACTTGTCACTTTGAAGAGTTGGTGCATTTTATTGAACCAGAAACCCTCAAACACTGATCAGGGTAGTGATGTGAACTTGCAAATATTAGTAAAGGTTTACACATTATCTTCTCATGTCGGGCACACACCCGGTCTCCTCCTTGCCTGCTACCCAAGATCGGGAGCCGGAAGATGCACTAATGCGACTGAAGACCGCAAGTCCGATCACTAGTTATCTTTAAGGGTTCCAGATTTAAAAGTGCACCAACTCTTCGAAATGCTAAGTGGATTCTTTATTCTAAAATCTTAACCACCTGAAATGCAGTCTGCCTCAACCGGCTTCCTGTCAGCATCTGTCAGTGTACATTTTTGTTAAGCTAAGTAAAAAAACTGCATAACTTTGTGTAACCAAGTAAACAGTAATGCATTTTTTAACAAGCATCTCTTGTTAGAAGAAACATGCAGAAAGAATGGAAAGGCGGAGGTCTTACCTGAAGACAAGCTAGGATTAAGAATGTGCCTGAATTACTGACTGACCTACATTACCTTATGAGCAATACTTGACAAAGAAGCAGTCAGTGATGCCATAAGGATAACGCCTGTAATCCTAAAGTGATCCTTTTAACAACCTGAATTCTAACAGAGAAACCTTCTGCAGGGAAAGATGTCAAAAATAAGATGCTGGCTCACGTCTTGTTCTCATTTTTTAATCCCTGCTGTCAGTCCAGAATTTCTAATATGCTCTGTCGGCAGCCCAAGGGTTAAAAAGAGCACATTTTTCATCACCACCCAACCTCTGGACTGATATAGACATCTGTTTTGTAACTCCAACATAAATACATTCACACACAAAGAGCTCCCCTGCAAAACGCAGTCAGGTACTCTGTAATAAAGTGTGGGGAGACCTTCTTGGCACAAACCAGCAAAACACAATTTGCAGATTTCAAAATCACAGTATGATGTATCTATTGCACATTATAAAAGTCAATTGGAAATAAAAAAGGAATCTCTGTTTTCAGTTTTTAACAAGTACAAAAACTGTTAAAATTTGGGATTCTGTAAACTTTTTGGGATTATCTATCTGCCCAAGATAAGATTATTTTTACTGAAAGAACTTCCAGTTAGAAAGTCAACAGTAAATGAAATCACATTCAAGTCGCCCAACAAAATGGTCCTATTTATAAAAACGTACATCCAAAGCAGTCAACAAATTCCCCAGATTATTTAATTTTTGGTTGTACTGGTAACCAGAAAGCTGCAATTTCATCAATTATTTTTTCATCATCTTTTCCTCGCCTATCAGTGTTCCCACCTACTCTTGTCCTTAGCCTATTCAAGCAGCTCAGACTACCCCTCGGGCATGTGCACTAATTACTGGTTTACCAAATACTCCCCAACTTCCAGTAACACCCCCCCCCCCGGCATGACCTTTGGCCAGATATGTGCACTGCCGGCTTAATGGGAGAACGCAGCCATCCAGTAAGGAAGTAGATAAACAGGACCCAGAATATTCAGTGGCTCTGAGGTGTGCATTTCAGTAGCCCATGTCAGTCATGCGGGGTCGGGCAATTTGTTTTACCTTTTCTGAAGTCTTCCCACCATCCAATCGCAACACTGAGGTGCCTGCAGCAAGAATCCTATTGGCAGAGCTGGCTAGAATTGCGTGGTGACTGATGCCATCAATGCTATCTCCAGTACTGCAGTTGCAGTTTCTGTGCAAGCAAACAAACCTACTCTCATCCCCAATGTTACTGCCCCGCCAGCCCAGCGCTTGTATTGCTCCCGGGCGTCCTACATGACTACACTGGACACTATCGGCCAGTGTCACTGGACAGTGCAGGATAACGCAACACACTACCAGTTAGTGCCAATGTGCCCTGTTGGATAACACAGCACACTGACATCCATGCCACTGGGTCCAGCATAAAGCAGAACACTACAAAATGGCACCACTGGGCCCTATGGGATAACGCAGCACACTGACAGCCGGTGCCAATGAGCCCTGCAGAATAACGCAGCACACTGCCAGCCAGTGCCACTGGACTGGGATAATGCAGAACACTGCCAGCCGGTGTCCCTGGGCCACGATAATGCAGCATACTGCCAGCTGGTGCCAATGGGCTGGGATAATGCAGCACATTTCCAGCTGGTGCCAATGGGCTGGGATATGCAGCGCACTGCCAGCCGGTACCACTGGGCCCAGCAGAACAATGCAGCACACAGGCAGCCAGTGCCACTGGGCCCTGCAGGATAACACAGCACACTACCAGCCAGTGTCACTGTGTCCTGCAGGATAATGCAGAACATTGCCCGCTGGCGTAACAGGATAATGCAGCACACTGCCAGCTGGTGCCACTAGGGTGGGATAATGCAGCACACTAGCAGCCAGTACCAGTGTGCCAGGATAAAGCAGTACACTGCCAGCCAGTGCCAGGATAACGCAGCACACTGCCAGCCAGTGCCAGTGGGCAGGGATAATTCAGCACACTGCCAGCTGGTGCCACTGGACTGGGATACTGCAGCACACTACCAGCCAATGTCAATGGGCTGGGATAATGCAGCACACTACCAGCCAGTGCCAGGAGGCCAGGATAATGTAGCACACTGCCAGCCGGTACCACTGGGCTGCAGCACCATGCTAGCCAGTTCCACTGGGCCGGGAAAATGCAGCACCATGCCAGCCGTTGCTACTGGGCCAGAATAATATGGCACACTGCCAGCCAGTTCCACTGGGCCAGGATAATACAGCACACTGCAAGCCAGTGTCACTGGGCAAGGATAATGCAGCCCAGTGCCAGCTGGTGCCACTGTACTGGGATACTGCAGCACACTGCCAGCAGGTGCCACGGGGCCAGGACAGTTTGGCACACTGCCAACTGGTACCACTGGCCCAGGATAATGCAGCATCTTGCCAGACAATACCACTGGGCCAGGATAATATGGCACATTACTAGCCAGAACCACTGGACCGGGATATTGTGGCACACTGCCAGCCGGTACTAGTGGGCCGGGATAATGTAGTGCACTGGAAGTGAGCCAGGATAATGCAATACACTACCAGCTGGTGCCGGTAAGCCAGGATAATGTAGCACACTGCTAGCTGGTGCTACTGGGCCGGGATAATGCAGTAAACTGCCAGCCAGTGCCATTGGGCCTCTTGGGACAATGCAGTATGCTGTCAGTCAGTGTAACTGGAACTTGCGGGATAACTCAGCACACTATCGCAAGTGTTACTGAGCACCACAGGATAATGCAGCATACTATAAGCCTGCTCCATTGGGACCCACAGGATAATGCAGCACACTGCAAGTGGTCATCCTTGGGGGCCCAGAGGGCAATGCAGCACACTACTAGCTGGCATTGCTGGGCACTGCAAGATAACACTGCCAGCCGGTGCCACTGGGCCCCATGGGACAATATAGCACACTACCAGCCAGCGCCACTGGGCCCTGCGGGATACTGCAGCACAATGTCAGCTGGGTTCAGTGGGCCGGGATAATGCAGCATACTGCAAGCTCATGCCCCTGGGCCAGATTACTGCAGCATACTGCCAGTTTGTGCCCCTGGGCTGGGATACTGCGCACACTGCCAGTCGGTGCCACTGAGCCACAATAATGCAACACACTACCAGCTGGTACTACTGGGCCCCATGGGATGATGCAGCATACTGCCAGCAGGCATCACTAGGCCCCAGAAGATAACGCAGCACACTGCCAGTGGGTGTCACTGGGCCTTGCAGGATAAGACAAGAAAGCACACTGCCAGCTGGTGCCACTGGACACTCTGGGATAATGCAGCACACTGCCAGCCAGTGCCACTGTGGGATAATGCAGCACACTGCCAGCCAGTGCCACTGGGCCCTGCAGTATACCACAGCACACTGCTAGCTGGTGCCACTGGGCCTTGCAGGATACCGCAGCTCACTGTCAAAGGGTGGCACTGGGCTCTGCAAGATACCACAGCACACTGCCAGCTGGTACCACTGGCTATGCAGGATAATGCAGCATGCTGCCAGCTGATCCCACCAGGCCCTGCACGATACCGCAGCATGCTGCCAGCTGGTGACACCAGGCTCTGCAGGATAACACAGCAGGACACTGCCAGCCAGAGTCACTGGGCCCTGATGGATAACAGCACACTGCCAGCTGGCGCTGCTGGATAATGCAGCACACTACCAGACAGCATCAATGAGCCTTGCTGAATAATGCAGGACACTGACAGCCACGCCACTAGCTGGGCTTTTTCATTCTTGATTAACAACAACATTTCCAGCAGTGTTGGTCCCTGGAAACTCAAGTTGTGTAGACTTATACCTTTCATTGTACTAAGATGTTACAGTGCACAAACTTTCAGGGCCATACACACAAAGGGAAATTTGTGGCCCTGAAAATGTGTACTTTAACATCTCTGTACAATATATATACTGGAACAATGAAAGGTATCGAATAACTTCAGTCTTTATTAAGTCCTAGGGAAGCTGCTCATTACCTTGACACTATGCCCTAGGTGCACTGGACGAGGTAGGAACACGGTAGGAGCAGAACTTTACAACAGAAACTGAGCTGGAGCAGTGGCTGGGTGGCAGCATAGTGCCCTGAACTGCTTGGGACCTAAGTTTAGCAGTGACAACCAGTCTATCACTCTCTGAGCCAACGGAAAGTGGAGGACTAGAGAGGTGATACACTCACTTGGGGGAGATGTGTCGTGAATAGCACTCACCTGTGGGCAATTCAAGGGTGGGACATAGCACTGTTTTTTTGGGGGGGAGGGACTGCATGCCCATTCACCCTGCAACCCTCGAGACAAGGTACGGTGACACAGCTGGAATATAGCAAGAGATGGATCAGGTTGGGGGAGGGTAAAAAATAAAACTAACAAAGAGTCTAACACTTCAGGTAGAATTAATTCAGTTCTGTGTTGCCGAGATATATTGCTCTACTAGAATGGGTTAAGTGCGATTAATCTGAACTGAAACAGACTGGCACCATGAAGAGGTCTGATCAAATGATCAAACAGTAAACGACATAACGAAGCCTGCTGTACCCTCTTTATACTGCATGTTTCTAAAGATGTGCAGAGGTGTTTAGAAGTTTCAGTCTACACATCTGGAGTAACAACCGCCAACTAACTTCTTCCTGAAGCACAGCAGAGTTCCAAAATTGATGAAGCAGTCAATTCAAGGCAGAAGCAAGTCAACCGAAAACCTTTTTCCTTTTATATAACTGAAGGGATAGTTTCCTCGATTTCAACGGTATGCTTCAGACACATCACAAGACACAGGTAACCATGATGAACGGCCTGCCAGCTCGCCTCCCCATTTAGGACCCCAAGCTGTTTTAGGGTAAATTCAAACTGAAAACACAGATGTGTAGTGGAAATTGATATTTTTGGTTTTGTTCTTTAAACAAAGTCTGTGAAATCATCGACTGTGGAGACGAGCCGCTTTCTCTGTCCACTCTCAATTCCCAAAGCCTGCTGTGTTTGTGGATGAGAAGTTTTGCTCTGAACGGAGGAGTGCGGCTGAGACAGAGAGATTCCTGAACTCTGACGCGACTGTGCCTCTTCCTGTGCCTGAATAAAGATAAATAAATACATCAAACATTAGCAGAAGAGACCCTAGGTGAAATCAAAGCTGTTTACACTCACAGGGTGTTATGCTATCAATCCTTTGAGCTTTCTTATTCCTGTCACTTTCTCCTCACCCCTGCAATCCCTACCTTATTCCTGACACGGTCATAAGCAGATTCCCAGTTAGATGAAAATTAAAGCCCAAACCACCAGCCTTACTCTGTACCCCCAAGAGACTCCTTCCATAATGGCTACACAGCAACGGCCCCTTACCCTGTCATAAAGGTGAAAGGCCTCAGGCTGTAGACTTCGATGTTCAACAAGTGCATCAGGGGATGTCACACTGTGACATATCTCATAATAACCCTCCCCCCCCAAAAAAACACCACTGATGCACCATGTCAATTGTGAGGCGCTCAAACCTCAGAACCAGCAGACATACGAATATGTGCCCAATGCCAGCGTGTCAGAGCCTAGTGCTCTGTATTTGTTGGATTCTGGAAAGGTTGCAGTGGATGTGTAACTCTGTCACATTACAACACACTAACACTACAAACAGCAAAGGCATTTCAGTACTTTAGAATGATACAGTTTTACTGATGTAGGTCTGAGCTATATCTGCAACTCCTAATGTGAAGGTACCAGTTGGAATATATCTCGAGTTATTTTCTACTTATTTACTCAGGATTGTCCAAAACGAAACTTGTCATTTTCCAGGAGATTCTGCTGCTGTTCCATTTACTGCACACAGAGGGTCAAATGACTTGCTTGAGGTCACAGTAAACAAGTGGCCGCAGTGGGATTTGAACATGTGACCGCCTGTTTCACAGTGCAGTGGTCTAACCACAAGACCACACCACCTTCAAGGTAAGAAAATACATCAGTAAAGAGCACAATTATGGACATATTTGGTCAATTATCAAAGAAAACTTTAAAAAATTATGAAGATATGAGAAAAATGCAACAACGATTAAGGAGTGAATCAGTGAGCTGGCAGAATGCTCAGACGTACCACTGATTAGGTCAGCGAGCCTTGAAATTATGTGATAATATGGTGCTCAATAACACATCACATTTGACTCCAGGCTACAGAAAAATGGAAAAAATATAAAGAAGCGGAGAACACATCATATGAGTATGTTTAGCTATTTTCTTGCCAGCAAGACATCTTTTTTTTGTTTTATGGTGATAAAATAGCTACAAATACTCACACAGTGTGTGCTCTGCTTCTTCAGGTTTTTTTTTTTTGGTTTCTTCAAGTACTAGTTGGCGGTGAGCACTTTCAGTGGTAAGAGTGCTCAGACACTGTTTGCTCTTTCAGTAGAAAAATTAATAGGCACCAGTGCAAATGACTTCCATGGGCTACATAGTGTCAAATTACAGCGAAGCAATCAGACTAACGTCCCACAAAAGAGACTTTTTAATATAAAACTAAGAGATCCCAAAATGCAAGCTTTCAGCAGAGCACAGGTAAACAGATTAGTAACATGGCTTTTTTATTTCAAAGACTTCTTTTCTTCAAGGTTCTGAAGGACATCATGCGACGTCCAAATGTCCACTCATGTGATCTTTGATTTGTGCAGCATTGGTATGGCCACCTAAAGTGTTTGGGAGAAAACAAAAGCCTTTTGAAATAAGATGCCGACTGCCAGGCTGGCTTGCTGGTATAGTGGCAGCGTTAATGCTTGCAGCACCGACAAGCCGCGTTCAGCAGTAAACTCAGAACAGATGGGCGGCTGGGGGGAGAAGGACCGTTCATGTGACTGCTCTCCTCCTCCGGGGGCGGGGGACGTGGAGCCAGGTATGCACCTGGCCCCTAGTGGATGCTAGGAAGAAGGCACCCTGGGACTGTCAGAAGTGCGTGGAGGCATGGTGGCCATTGACTTATATCCTGCGTTAAGTGTACGATGTACGTCCTGACAGCACTGCACGTTCATGTCTCCAGGGGAGAGAACGGGAAAATCTCCTGACCAGCAGGATGACGTCAGTCAGCCACAGGCCCCGCACCCAGCTATCCAGGCCCTGTCCAGCACTCTGGATCCTTTTCCATGGTGGGGGTTGGGGAAGTCTGCCAACCCCACCAGGGGAGTAAGCCCTGAGGGAAGACGCAGACAGTTAAGGCTTGGAGGATGCCAAGATGACAGGACTGGGGTGAGTAGTCGAATGGGGCAGGTCAGACAGGGGCCACAGTAAGATCAACAAAAAAATACCAAAAAAACCCCAAATGCTGACTACCTCATCTGTTGACCTTTTCGCTGCTGAAGATGCTTGTTGGTCAGGATATCGTGTCCAATGGGCTCTGGCAGCAATTGCTGTAATAGTAAAGGAGAATGTGCAGCTCTGAATTCATTTGGGCCTCCGAAAACATGCTGCCGGCCAAAAAAGTAAAGACTTGCAAGGCTGCTCCAGTATGGTCTCCTGCTGCTGCTACACCAAAAGTGGAGGCCTACTGTCTGTCCGGCTGAGAGCCAAGTTGCTGCAAGTGGTTGCAGAAATTCTGGTTCTGTATTGTTGTTCTGGGGCCCCCCATTTAAGTCCGATATTAAAATGTTCAGAAAAGCAAGATAAATTTTTAATAGCCCTCAAGGGAACTGGTCCACTGAAGTTAGAGGTCTGTCATTTCAAAAAGAATAGTTACGTAAGAACTTACAGTAATAGTAGATCTTCAAGGGAATCTCTGTCACCAGGATCCCACTGAAGCTTTTTTGTGCAGCTGTCAATTAGTGCCACCCACGCCAACATCATGCACCCTATATAAGCATGGGTGGCCCCGCTCCTTCCACAGTTCTTTCCCTAGCCAGAGGCCATGGGAAATAGGAGTCCCACCAGAGAACCGAGGAGAGAGAAAAGAAGCCCAGCTAGCAGAAAGCCTGAGCAACAGGACAGCCTAAACTGTATGTAGATGTGTGTGTGTGTGTGTGTGTGTGTGTGTATATGTATATGTATATATATATATATATATATATATATATATATATATATATATATATATATACACACACACACACCTAATAACAGTGAGGTGATATGCAGTGATCTAAAAACATGTATTTCTCACCCCAGTTGAATAAACATCTTACCGATGCAGTGCACATATGTATAAATGTCAAATGTTACATTTATACACACAGTCTCTACATCACCACATCAAAGTACCACTGTGTACCTACAAAAACGTTAAACAGCTGCAGTAGATTTAATTGCAATGAACGATAATAAGAAACAGCCGTGAAAATTACGAGGAACATACCTTATTATGAACTAGTTTCTGCAGTACAGTTCAGCACTATACTTCTTTGCACCACATACATGAAACGAGCACTCCAATACAAAACAAAAAACTACTACTATGGCATTCATTAAGCAAGCTCTAGAATCAGAAAAACCTGCCGAACATCAAGTGTATAACATACACAATAAAAATATTAAAATCTATCCCCGTACTAACACTATGCACTCGGCACTCCAGTTCAGTGATGCCCCTCCCACAACTACTACAGAGCCAATTAAAAGAGACGCTCAAGCTCACTACCCAATCAACCTACAACACACCACAACCAATCATACCATAGCAACACTCAATGAAAACACTCCCATTCATCTATACAGCCAATGAAAACCTACACATACAACCCATTCACAAATCTCGCAGTCATACTAGACAAGCAGCCAAGTTACACCTGCAAATACTTAAACCTACAAAACACAGAACCATAAAATAGATGTTTAAAATAGCACAATACCAGGGCCGTATTGTATAAATCGCACACATGATGGCCAGATTGTGTGCTATGGAATATGCTCACTCCTGCATCGTGAGCTCTGCATACTATCCAGAGCTCACTCTGCAGGAGTGAGAATATTTTCTGTATCACACTCCTGGGCATCACATACATACATACACACACACACATTATATATATATATATATATATATATATATATACACACACACACACATATATACAATATACAAACATTCATCTATACATACATACATACATATATATATGAGATATGTGATGGGCAGGAGTGAGATATGGGAAATATTCTCACTCCTGCAGAGTGAGAATGCACAGCTCACTCTGCAGGAGTAAGAATGTTTCCCATATCTCCCGACATGCACATCATGTATGCTATTTATACAAATGGGGTGAGAATGTATGAAGTGTCATGTTTTGCTGTGTCTTTTTCCTGTATCTGTGCTTTTTTTTTTGTTTTAGTCTTTGGTAGGCAGGTGAGGTTTTTAGGAGTTCTGGGCAGTTAAGCGATTTGTTCAGAGTTGCACGGTATGCAAGTGGAGGTTGTGAGAATCAAACCTAGGTCTGGTCTGCTGGCTGTACCAAACTTGTTCAGAGCTCATTACTCCAAGCTCTAGGCTATATTGAAAGCACTGTTTGTGGTCTGAGAGTGTGGGACTGTTTCTGAATGGGATGGGATTGTTAGAAGCACTGTGGGACACAGGTGATTGTGTTTTGATATGCTAATTGTGTTAGTTGCAGCTTGCAGTGAGAAAGAGAAATTGCTTTGTAAATGAGTTTCCTTTGAATTCAGGTTGTTTGAAGCCAAGATTAGCACAGAAATGGGCTAGGAGTGTTGGAAACTTTGGGACACAGGTAAGTGTGTTTTGTTATGCTATTTGTGTTAGTTGCAGCTTGCAGTGAGTGAGAAAAACTGCTTAACTGCATTGTGAATGAGTTTCATTTAAATTCAGGTTGTTTTGAAGCTCAGATTAGCACAGAAATGGGCTAGGAGTGTTGGAAACTTTGGACACAGGTAAGTGTGTTTTGCAGTGCTAACTGATTGATTTGCAGGCTTCAGTGAGACCCAGAAACAGATGTCTGGAGCATTTTCATTTAGAATGCTAGCTTGAGTTAATGATGACATCATCAGAGTATAGATAAACAGAATACATCTCACTCCACTGATGTCATCAGCATTTATCTCACCGCAGTGAGAATATCTCCATTTATTGCACTGGAATAGCTCTCACCCCATTGTATAAGAACAGGTTACTCACCTGTATCAGTAGTTCTAGGAGTGGTATATGTTGTTCATCCACACTCTCTGGTATGTCCCTTTCCCCTTTAAATTTGGCCAGAAGTCTTCAAGCTGGCTCCTCCCACCCACCTGGGTAGTAAATACCTCGGCTCCACCCCATGACGCCAGATCTTAGCCCGCTGGAAGCAAGGTTGTGCGCCTAAAGCTGGGGAGGTCGGATGGGTGCGTGTGGATGAACAACATGCATCACTCCTAGAACTACTGTTACAGGGAGTAACCTGTTCTTCTAGGAGTGTGGATATGTTGTTCATCCACACTCTCTGGCAGACTCCAAGCAGTTCTCTGGGAGGAGGGAGGCAAGGTGCACACCCCCTACCTGGGAAATAGAGATTGGAGAACTGAGGCCCCAAAACCAGCATCCTGGTGTGACTCGAGGTCGATGTGGTAGTGGATAATAAAAGTGTTTGCTGACTTCCAGGTAGCAGCCAGACAGATTTCCTGGACAGGGATGTCCCTGGAAGCAGCCACTGATGCAGCAGTATGGCAGGTAGAATGAGCTTTTATCCCTTGGGAAGGCTCCTTGTTCGCCAACTCATAGCACAGACCTATGCATGATGTAATCCACCTTGCAATGGTCCATTTGGCTGCAGGTCTGCCAGAAGCGGCTTCAGTGTAGGTGACAAACAGCTGGCGAACCTCTCCACAAATTTCTGCCGTTCTCTCCTTATAAGAGAGAGCACTTCTCAGGTCCATGGTATGGAGCCTGTACTCGGTGTCAGAGGTGTAATTAGGGTAGTATACCGGCAAAGTTAAAACCTGGTTAAGGTGAAACTCTGACACCACCTTCGGAAGGAATTTCGGGTGGGGGCGCAGGACAACTGTCCCTATGGAAGACCAGATAAGGGGAGTCCACCGAAAGTGCCTGGAGCTCTCCTGTCCTTCTGGCTGATGTGATAGCCACCAGGAAGGCAGTCTTCCACAAGTGGGAAAACTCAAACTCGTGCATGGGATCGAATGGCTTCCCATGAGCTTTGCCAAAACCAGCAAGAGATCCCACGGAGGTGGAGGTTCACACACCGGAGGGGGATATGTGATCCAGGCCTTTGGAAAAGCGCCCGACCACTGTCTTCTGTGCCAATGTTGGCTGACAGGCCCACACCCGGTAAGCAGAAATGGTTGCCAGGTGCACCCTAAGGGTCGATGACCACAGACCCCCTTTGGAGAGAGACCAAAGGTAGTTGAGAATGTCAGCCACAGAGCAGGATAAGGGGTACAGACTCTTACACTGACACCAAGTGGAAAATCTCTTCCATTTGAAGGCATAACATTTCCTGGTCGATTCCTTACGAGATGCCTCCACCATGGTGTAGACATCCTCGAAAAGACCCAAAGCCTGGAACTCTAGCTGCTCAGGTACCAGGCTGTGAGGTGCAGGGATTGTAGGTCCGGATGGAATACCTTCCCCTGGTTCAGAGATATCAGGTCCGGGTGTGTACAGAGCCGCTTCCGGGGCCTGCAGCTGAGGCTGAGGAGATATGGGTACCAGAACTGGCACGGCCAGTCTAGGGCTACCAGAATCACCTTGGCCTTGTCCCTTCTCACCTTGAGTAACACCTTGTGGATCAAGGGAAATGGAGGGAAGGCATAGAGGAGGCCTGGGGTCCACGGCCTCGAGAAGGCATCCCCCTGCAGCGAGCCCTACTGAGGGGGGGCATGAAACAGCCTCAGTTTGGTGTTTTCCCTGGAGGCAAACAGGTCCAACGGTTTGCCCCAGTGGGAGAACAAGTTGTGAGCTACCTCTGGATGGAGAGACCACTCGTGGGAGCTGAGGAACAAAAGCTGATAGTGTCAGTCTGACTGCTCTGAGCTCCAACAGGTTGATGTGGCATCGGGACTCCTCGGGGGTCCAGAACCCATGGGCTCTGCTGTCCCCCATATGGGCTCCTCAGCCCATGAGAGAGGCATCGGTCGTAAGAACGACCGTCGGCTCGGGACGGACAAATGGAATCCCTTCCTGCAACCAGTCTGGGGCGGTCCACCATTGGAGAGCATCCCACATCTTCTGGATCACAGTGATCAGCTGATCGAAATGACCATGACGCTGAGTCCACTGAGCGACCAGCTCCCATTGGATGGGGCGCATGTGCCATCTGGCCCAACGTACCACTGAGGTGCACACCGCCATGTAACCCAGAAGGCACAGGAAGTCCTGAGCAGGGCGCAAGTGCCCAACCAGAAATGACTGGGCAAAGGAGGAAAGAACCTCTGCCCTGTCCACCGGGAGCCGAGCTCCGCCTTGACGAGAGTCTAGCTCTGCCCCAATGAAGCCCATCACCTGAGAGGGCAAGAGTTCCAACTTGGCCTCATTGATCAGGAGGCCTAGTTGGGAGCAGGTTCGAAGAGCCAGATCCCTGGATCTCTCCATCTCCTGGAGGGAGGAACCTGCCAAGAGGCAGTTGTCGAGATAAGGGTAAATTCAAACTTCTCAACGCTGGAGACGGGCTGCCACCACTGCGATGCACTTGAAGACCCCCAGAGCCAATGACAGGCCAAATGACATGGCTCAGAACTTGTACAGGGTTTCCTCGACCTTGAAACGGAGGAACCGCTGATGGGACGGATGGATTAGGACGTGGAAGAACGCATCCTGCAGATCCAGAGAACAGAACCACATGTTTCGCTCCAGGGATGGTATGATCTGGTTCAGTTACCACCCGAAAGGTGCGAGACCTGAGATATTGATTCAGGTTGTGGAGATCTTGGATGGGGCGCCATCCCCCCGTCCACTTGGGCACCAGGAAATACCTGGACATGAAGCCTGGGTCTGTAGGAGGATCCAGCACTGGAGCTATCGCCTCCTTGCGGAGGAGCTGAGCAATGTCATCTTGAAGAGCCGACTGAGTGCAAGCGGAGATCCTTTCCACCCGCGGGGCACAGGCTTGGCTGAGAGGGTACTGCTCGAATTCCAGAGGCAGTCCCTGGCCGACCACTTCTAGAACCCACCTGTCCGAGGTAATATCGGACCAGGCAGAAAGAAAGTGGTGGAGCCGGCCCCCCACGGGAGGACCCAGAGCTGGCATGACAGGTGTAGGGGTGGCAACCCCCAACCCGTCACTGAGCAGGCTTAGAGGAGGAGACTCCTGGACTGGCGCATTGGCCTCCTTTATGGGGCTAGTTGTGGACCCTACTTGGGCCTGGGGCAACAAGCTTAAGCCTGCTGTTGCTGCTGGCCTCCTTGATAGAAGGACTGCCTAACCGCAAGGTGAAGAGTACTGAAAAGGCTTCTTCTTCTTGTGCTTCTGCTGGTTCTTGCCCAAAGAACCATTTGCAGAGGTAGCATCCAAGGTAGCACTGGACTGCTCTATGCGCTGGACCAGCCACTCCTGGACCGAAGAGGTCGGTGCCTAGGAAGGATACGTCAGCTAACGTGTGCTGGGTATCCGCCGGGAAGGAGGACAACCTTGGCCAAACCCTGTGGCGAGTGGCCACTGCAGCTGCCAAAGAGCGGGCACAGGAATCTCCAATGTACAGGGCTGTCTGGAGCTGCTGTTTTGCAACAGCATGGCCCTGATCATGGACCGGCTTCACTGTGGTCTGCATGTCCACCGGGAGATGATCGAGGACTTCATCCAATGACCCTAGGAGAGCATGAGAGAAGTGTGCCATGACAACAGCCGAGCTGGCTTGACGAAGGCCTAAGGAGGAGGCTGTATAGACCTTACGGGCAGAATGGTCCATATTCTTGGACTCCTTGTCCGGGGGTTGGTCAGTGTTGGCTGAGCTACCAGTATGTCTGAACACAGAAGCAGTCACTAGGCTTTCGGCCGAAGGATGCTCTGTGAACCCTGCCAGGGACCCCATGGGCACCGAATACTTGTGGGCCATGCGAGCAGATGGAGCTGGGCAGGAAGCAGGACGCTGCCAAAGCTCAAGGGCCAGGCCAATGATGGCTTCGGCCACTGGAAAGGCCTCCGTCGGGGTATCCCCCCTTTTCAGGATATCCGTAAGGGGGTACTACTCCTTTTTCTGGATGGGCTCCAGGGGCATTCCGGTGGATTCGGAGATCAGGCGGAGAATGCCCTGAAAGGAGGAAGGGCCTTCTTCCAGTCCTGCCACGGATGACTCATCATCCCCTGGATGACAGTGTAATCCAGTGTCATCGGAGTCCGAAAAGTCGGGGTACAACGGTCTCCTGCCTAGGTCCCCCTCGATATGCCAAGGGCGATCGGGGACGACCGTGATCCACAGACATCGGGAAAGCCTGGTGTCTGGTCGGTCCTCTTTTGAGGGAGCCCTTCCCTGAGGCTGCTTAGGCGGTGGCTCCACCAAAATCGGTGCAGAAACCGGAATAGGCCGAGCCGGGATACGGGCCGGCCTCATGGGTGGTGGAACTGAGGCCTTCGGTTCCGGAGAGGTCGGTGTCGGCCTAGGAGGTGGGAGCCAAGTGATGGCCAGTGGACCCGGCTTCTGCCTGGTCAAAATCAGCTGTTGCCATATCAGATCCTCATAGCACTGACAGAGTTTCCGTTGAAGCCTCTCCTCATCCGAGGAGGATGAGGATCAGTGGTGGCGCCTCTTTTTTGAGAGTTTGTGGCCCTTTTTCGGCCATTCAGCCAAAGGGGTCCTGGTCCTCGATCGAGACTGACGGGGTCGGTTCAGTCAATCGGGAGACCCCGGAGTTGGTGAAAACCGTGGTTCTGGCACATTTTCCCCGATCGGAACACCCGAGGGCAGTGTCTCCGCATCGGACAGGAAAGGACAGGAGTCCTTTCTAAGGAATCATCGACCAGAGTCGTCGATAAAGGCTCGATCGGGTCGAGAGTAATCTCGGCCGGTTCAGCCGTTTCCTCGGTCTCGGTCCCTTGGCCAGACGGAAGGTCTGTAAAGCCAGCAGCCGAGGAAGCGAACTCGACTGAAGTAGAGACCGCACGTTCCTGGGACTCAGACCTTTCCCGGTCCCAGGAATGTCTCCTTTTAGAAGAAGACTTGGGGTCCTTATCCCTCTTCTGAGGGCGGGAGGAATGCGAGCCCGAGGGCGCCTCATCCCTGGTGGGGAGAGACTGGCACAACTCCCTGAAGGAGCCTGTAAAAGTAAAGCCAAGGTTGAGTGGAATGAAAAAGCTTTGACTGGCCGAAGCTTGAACCGCTTCCTCCTCGAAAGCCTTCATCTGGTCCAGCTGCTCGGTGGATCCCTCGGCCGCGGAAACCACCCACCTCGACTCTTTCGATTTCACCGGCAGGTTTCTAAGCTCCGGTCTCCCCAATTTTAGGTGCGCCTTGTGGTCATCCAGAACATTGGGATGGAAGGCCAAACAAAAGGTACAAGACGTGGTGTCATGTCCGACACCTAGGCAATAGACACGAGAGGTGGGGATCGGTGCGCGACATCTTCTGGCCGCAGGTACACCGGCGAAATCCGGGGGACAATTTGTCCTCCATGTCCGATGCGCTGTAATTGGAGTTGTTAACGCTGACGAGTTTTAGAGTAATTTGCGGTAAACAATGACGTTGCGAATCCAGGGCCTACAAATTGCTAAAGTAGCACGAGGGAACCTAAATCTTCCAGCGGAAAGGAAGATATGGCATCATGGGGTGGAGCCGAGGTATTTACCACCTGGGTGGGTGGGAGGAGCCAACCTGAAGATTTCCGACCAGATTTAAAGGGGAAAGGGACATGCCACCGAGTGTGGATGAACAACATATTCACGCTCCTAGAAATGTATTTATACCATGGGGTGAGAGCTTTCTCAGCAGGATAGCCTGTGTTATTTCCACTGCAGTGAGAATAAATCCTGAATACAACATTTATCCACACTCTGCTGATGTCACCAGAGTGAGGATAACTGCACTGCAGCTTGCACTCTTAAGGAAACTGCTTCAGAAAACATCTTTTACCAGGAGAGATACGCACTAAGCTGAAAGCTTGTTTACAGGTGCAACCTGGGAGAACAAGAAAGTTAAGTGACTTGCTCAGCATCACACAGTATGCAAGTGGGGGCTGTGGGATTCAAACCCAGATCTCCAGGTTTACAGCTCAGAGCCTTAGGCCCCATCCACACTATACCTCTCAGACCCCGTAACGGACAGAAACCGTTACAGCCAGGTAGCGATATAGTTTGTCTACACTGGAGCAGTGACCGGTACTGCCAGTCCACACCTCGGGAACCGGGCGACCGTTACCGTGGTGCCCAATCCCACAACGCAGCTCGCGCTGCGCTACAGCCCTGAGGGGACAGTTACCGACCGTCCACACTACCGCCGGTAACGTTACCGAGGTGGGACCGGTTTCATAACCGTTGTTGAAACCACCTCATATGTGGTTTCAACAACGGTTACGAAAATGCCTTCTGTAACGTTACAGGTGTAAACGAAAACTGTTGAGGTAACTGTTTGGGCACTCTAACGTTACAGAGGCATAGTGTAGACAGGGCCTTAAACCACTGTGCTATACTGCCTCCTTAAGTTTTCTCTTATCTCTTTACCACTGAAGCTGCAACTTACTCAATTAGCTTTGCAAATGACTCTCACCTGTGTCCCACCGTGTTTCTGACTTTCCTAGCCCATTACTGTGCTGATCACAGCTTCAAAATAACCTGAATTCTAAATGAAACTCTTTTTACAAAGCACTTTCTGTTTTTCAGTGCTACCTGCAGCAATCTGTCTTTCTCAGTGAGCCTCCGACTCACTCAGTTAGCTTTGCAAAACACTGTCAGCTGTGTTTCTCACTCCCAGTCCATTCAGAACACACACACAGAGTGAGCAGCAAACACACCGAATCAGAAAAAAATGTTTCTATAGCTCTCACCCCTGCGGTATGAACTGCACACATGATGGGCAGATCATGGGATATGGAAAATATTCTCACTCCTGCCTCATGAGCTGTGTATTTTCACTCCTGCCTTCGGCACTCGTGAGAATACACAGCTCACTCTCCAGGAGTGAGGAAATTTTCCATATCCCACTCCTCCCCATCATGTATCCTATATATAGAAAGAGACAAAGTGAGATGGAGGGAGGGACAGCATGATCTGATGACAGAGATTCCTTTAAAGATTGTACAGTTACGCAAGAACTTACCATAAAAGTAGATCTTAGAGAGAAGCTCTTGCAGCAGGTAACACATGTAGGACTGAAGCCAGCAGGACCACACGGAAAACTTCTAGCTAGCAATTTATGGCGGGGACTACTTCCCAACCTCGGCCTGCCCCTGACATCATGCATGGTATAAAGGGAGGCCGGTTCCCAGTGTCCCTCAGTTCTCCCGCCGGATGGAAGATGATCAGGAATAGAGAACCGAGGAGAATTCCGCAGAGAGCAATTGTAACGTTGCCAATGCAAACCAGGTGCTGAAGAGAATCCCTTAGGAGGAAGGTGGGTGGGAAGCCGCATGGGAAGCCATACCTGCTGTAAGAGCTTCTCTTGAAGATCGACTGTTACAGTAAGTTCTTACGTAACTGTACTATCTTACTTCGACAGTCAGCTCTTGCAGCAGGTAACACATGTAGGACTGAGTCCCAAGCAGTAAAGGAGACCCAGGCTAATCTCGGGTGGAGGACGCAGAGAAAAGCCAAGAGGGGAATGCTTTCAGGAGAGGAGTCCCTGCAGAACTGCCAGGCTGAAGCCCGCTCTACGTCTGGAGGCAATGTCTAGACAGTAATGTCTGATGCAGGTATGAACAGAATTTCATGTGGCTGCCGCACAAGTGTCAGCCACAGACATGCTCTTAAGAGCGGCAAAAGACACCGCTACTCCCCTCATGGAGTGACCCTTCACCGAGCCCGGCAAGGATTTGTCATATTTCTGGTAACAAAATGAAATGCAGGCAACCAGCCATTTAGAGAGGGTCTTTTTGGCTTTGGTTCTGGGGGTAAAGGAAACAAAAAGCTTATCAGAGCATCTAAAATCTCGCGTTTTTTTGGGGGGGGGGGAAGAGAGATTGAACATCCAGCACGTGGAGAAGAGCCTCACCCCGGTTTGAGTGTTCGGGATAATACACTGGGAGGTGTATGTCCTGATTCAGGGTCAACTCGGACACCACCTTCGGTAAGAACTTAGGACTGGTTCTCAAGGCCACCCAGTCCTTGTGGAACACCAAATAAGGCTCCTTACACATCAGGGCCTGTAGCTCAGAAATTCTTCGAGCAGAAGTAACAGCAACTAAAAATAATGCTTTCCAGGAAAGGAATCGAAGTTTGCAATCCGCGGCTGGCTCAGGTGCGTTTTACAACATAAAAAGTAAGCCCCAATGGGGCACGGGTCCCTGATGGGGGGCTTCATATGAAAAATACCCCTCAGAAAGGTGCGGGCTATATCCAACTGTGCCACAGTTCTGCCTTGAACAGGGACATGGCAGGCAGAGACGGCAGACAAAAACAGGTTACTCACCTGTAACAGTAGTTCTAGGAGTGGTATATGTTGTTCATCCACACTTGTTTGCAGGTATCTTGCCACTTTAAGAAGTGCCGGAAAGTCTTCAAGCTGGCTCCTCCCACCCACCCGGGTGGTATAGCCCTTGGCTCTGCCCCATGATGCCAGATCTTAGCCCACTGGAAGCCAGGAGTGGGGAGATCGGGTGGGTCAGTGTGGATGAACAACAAATACCACTCCTAGAACTACTGTTACAGGTGAGTAACCTGTTTTTCTAGGATCGTGGATATGTTGTTCTATCCACACTTGTCGGCAGACTCCTAGCAGTTTTCCAGGAGGAGGGAGGCGAGACGCACACACACACACACACACACAAACCCTACTTAAAGGAGAAGGACTGGAGAACTGAGGTTCCAAAACCAGCATCCCGGCGTGACTCAAGGTCGATGTGGTAATGGGAAATGAAGGTGTGTGCTGACTTCCAAGTAGCAGCCCTGCAGATTTCCTGGATAGGGACGTCCCCAGAAGCAGCCACCGCAGCGGTATGGCGGGTGGAATAAGCCCTTAGCCCAACGGAGTTCACCTGCCAACCTATAGCAGAGGTCAATGTAAGATGTAATCCATCTAACTACTGTACGTTTGGCTGCAGGTCTGTCAAGTGCAGCTTCAGCGTAGGTGACAAACAGCTGGCAAACCTCTCCCCGAACTTCTGTCATTTGCTCTTTGTAGTCGGACAGCGTATGTTTCAGGTCCAGAGTATGGAGCCTCTACTCGGCCACTGAGGTGTGACTGGCGTAGAAAACCGGCAGAGTAATCACCTGATTAAGATGAAACTCCGACACCACCTTCGGAAGGAATTTCGGATAGGGGATGCAGGAAAACCTTGTCCTTGTGGAAGACCAAGTAAGGAGACTCAATGGAGAGCACCTGTAACTCCCCAGTCCTTCTGGCTGACGTGATAGCCACCAAGAAGGCGGCCTTCCATGACAAATGTGACATGTCACACTTGTGCATAGGTTCAAATGGCTTGCCCATGAGCTTTGCCAAGACCAACAGTAGATCCCATGGAGGTGGAGAGCTGCCAGATCACCTTCTCCTGCACCACTGACTGCTGACCGGCCCATGTCCGGTAAGCGGAGATGACTGTCAGGTGCACCTTTAGGGTCGTCGACCGTGGCCCCTGCTGGGAGAGGGACCAAAGATAATCCAAAATGCTAGCCACTGGGCAGGACGAGGGGTCCAATCCTTTGCCCTGACACCAGATGGAGATTCTTTTCCATTTAAAAGCATAGCATTTTTTGGTTGATTCCTTACAGGATGCCTCAACAACGTTGAGGACCTCGTCGGACAGACCCAAGGCCTGGAACTCTAGCCGCTCAGGATACATGCCATGAGGCGTAGAGATTGAAGGTCTGGGTGGAGTACCTTCCCCTGGCTGACTGAGAGCAGGTCCAGGCATGCTGGAAGCCGCCTCGGGAGCCTGGAGCTGAGGCTGAGGAGATCTGGATACCAGAACTGGCGTGGCCAGTCTGGGGCTACCAGGATCACCTGTGCCTTGTCCCTCCTGACCTTGACGAGCACTTTGTGAATCAAGGGAAGTGGAAGGAAAGTGTAGAAGAGGCCTGGAGTCCACGGCCTCGAGAAGGCATCCTCCTGCAGCGAACCCTGCTGAGGGGAGCGGTCATGAAACAGCCTCAGCTTCGCATTCTCCTTGAAGGCAAACAGGTCCACCTTGGTGGGGGGTGGGGTCCACAGTAGGAGAACAGATCTTGCACTACCTCCTGGAGGAGAGACCACTTGTGAGATCCCCCGCCCATCTGGCTGAGGGCATCGGCCAGCTGATTTGAGGCTCCTGCCACGTGAAAGGCAAGGAGATCTACCTCCAAGCTGAGCATGAGGGACCAAATGCGAAGAGCTTCCTTGCAGAGGGGCAAGGAGTGCGTTCTGCCCTATCTGTTGAGATAGTATATGGTCGTGGTGTTGTCCGTCTGGACCTGGACCATTTGACCCTGAACAAATGGAGTGAAAGCAGTCGGAGCTAGCCAAACCGCTTGAAGCTCCAGCAGGTTGATGCGAGACTGGGACTCTTGGGGGTGGGGGGGGAGAGACACAGCCCATGGGCTCTGTGCTCCCCCACATGGGCACCCCAATCCATCAGAGGCGCATCGGTCTGACCGTCGGCTCAGGGTGGAAAAACAGGATCCCTTCCTGCAGGTGGGATGGGACGAGCCACCACTGGAGGCCATCCCACATCCTCTGGGTCACAGAGACCAGCTGATCGAGATGACCTGTGCGCTGAGACCACTGGCTGGCCAGTTCCCACTGAAGAGACCGCATATGCCAGCGGGCTCATCGGACCATGCTGGTGCAAGCCACCATGTAGCCCAGAAGACACAGGAAGTCTTGGGTGGGGCACAATTGCCCAACCAAAAATGACTGGGCAAAGGAGAAGAGAACCATTTTGGATCTGAACTGCTGAATAGGTCCAATTAATGGGAGGGGTTCCTTAAAATGGAGCCTGCTGGCAAATCAGCACTTGGACTCTCAAATGGAGCCAGCCACAAGGGGCTTGTATGGAGAGAGCCTCTGGGAAATGTAGTTTGGACTGTGGCGCCTTTTTTTCGCCAATACAGGGAGCCTGTTGTGACTGACGAGGAGAATCAGCCAACTGCAACCTTTTGGATTTGGGGGAAATGCCCGGACTGTCTGCTGGGAGAGTCAGTCTGAGCATGGAGCTGAAAGAGTGAGCAGCTCATGGGGCTGCTGCCCATGGGGCAGCGTGGGAACCACGAAGGAGGCCTGAAAGAGGCCTGTCTTTTGTCAGCTCTCCTGAAGGGAGAGAAAAGGACTGTGTTTTCTCGGATCAAGTATCTGAACTTGTGTGAAAAAAGAAAGCAGTTGTTGTGGCCTAGATCATGGGCAACCAAGTGTTCAGACAGAGATTCTGAAGAGGAGCCTTGATTTTCAGACAGAGATTCTGAAGAGGAGCCTTGATTTTCAGACAGAGATTCTGAAGAGGAGCCTCGGTTTTCGGACAGCGATTCCGAAGAGGAACCTTGATGCTGAAGTGCCCTGAGGTTTGGGGCAGAAGAGAACTGTATTTGAAGTTGGAAGCTGAGGGGAAAACTGCCCCGAGTGTTCGTGCAGCCGTTGTGCGCAGTAGATTCACGCGGGAAGCGCGTGTGAGGCCATAAAGCTGGCCTGCATCCATTAGTGAGTAATTATTTGGACAGCGACTCTGAGCTTGCAGAGTGAGAGAAGAAGCAGACGTCATTTTGGGACCAGACTTAACCTGAAGACAAATCACTCTGTCTCGGACAATTCCCCTCTGCCTGGAAGATTGCCACAGTTACCCCTGTCCATAAAGGTGGTGACAGGACTCTTCCGGGTAACTACCGACCCATCTCAATCCTCTCCCCCCTCTATAAGGCGTTAGAGAAAATTGTGGCGTCCCAAGTCTCTCACTACCTCTGTAAGTACAATGTTCTCTGCCCTGAATAACACGGGTTCAGAGCACGCATAGTACCAATACAGCACTCCTGAATTTTCCAACTTCCTCCATGCCTCCTTGGACTCTGGTGCCCTGGCTGGTGCTATATTCATTGACCTGTCTAAAGCATTCGATACTGTTTCGTATCTCTTTTGCTCTCCACCTCGACCTAATAGGCTTTGCCTCAGGACCTGTTTCCTGGTGCACCAGCTATCTTCCGCCTCCCCCAATGTGTGAAAGTCAACGGTACCTCTCTGAAACATGCCCCCATCTAAGTGCCGCAGGGCCTGAATTCTGGACCCCTACTATTCTCACTCTTTCTAACTCCCTACCCAGCAGTTGTACCGTAAGATGCTTCTATGCTGATGATGCTGTTCTCGTTGCCTCCCACAATGACCCCATGCTGCTACAGAACTCCCTCCAACTAGTCTTTGACTCTGCAGCTACCTGGTTCACTGAGCACCGACTTGTTATCAACCTTAAGAAAACAAAACGATGCTCTTCTCCCACCCCAAAATAAGTACAGCAAGTTTCCTTAGCTGTCCACCCACACCCAATCTCGTCATTGACCAGGTGCAGTCCTATAAATATCTTGGTATAACCTTTGACCCTGCACTTTCATTCCATGGACATATATCTGCCCTAAATTCTGTCGCCAACTCACGGCTAGGCATTCTTACCGGCACAAGAAATGCCTCCTCCTGATGCCCTCCGCCTGGCTGTCACCTCCTCTGTCATGTCTCTCATTGACTATGGCCTTCCGGTCTATGGCTCAGCAGATCAGACTGCCCTCAACAAGGTTCGCCTCACAGTTAATAAGGCCTGCAGACTTATCACTGGTGCTCCCAGACTCACTCACACATGTGAGCTGTACACTCTGGCTACCCTACTCAACCTGGAAGAGCGACTCATGTATCAGACATGCCAGCTCACCTTTAAAGCCCTGCATGGCCTATCCCCCATAGGCCTATCCAACTCCATTCGCCGTACTGCACCGACCCTGATCACGCGCAGCTCGTCAAGAGCTACCCTAGTTATTCCGAGAGCCAGGACCTCTGAAGGTCAGAGGGCATTCCCCTACCGTGCACCCCACTGGTATAACTCCCTCCCTGCCAGTGTCTCAAACTCGCTAACCTTAGCTTGCTTTAAGCCCAGGCTCAGAAACTTCCTGCTTAGCTCTCGCAAATGCAACTGCCGCTAGCCTAGTGTAAAAAAATATATATATACTCTGTTTGACAATGCTCACTGAGCGGCCCCCTTCCTTTCCCTACTAATTCCTCCTCCCTATCTCCTCCCTTCTACCCCACCAGCTCTCCCACCATAAAGTTTTGCACCTTTGTTATCTTTTGCTCATTGGAGATTGTATTCTATTGTAACAAAATTGTAATTGAACTGTAACTTTTTTGTTTGTAAGTACTGTGTCCCTTGTACTACTGTTCTGATGTCCTCTTTGTGACGAGGTACCTTTGTAAATGAGCCTCTGGCTCAAAGGTTTCTAAACTGATGTTTAACTAAATAAATAAATAAATAAATGAAGAAGACCGAAAGTTTGCAGAATTGTGATCGGCCTGTCAGGACTCTGTGGTCTGCTACACTAAGTGACCTTTACATATAAATGTGTGAGTGCTTGTGGGGACTGAGCTCTAAGTAATTCCCCATGTTGTGAACTGTGTGCTGTGCTGGGAGTGTGATTCCTTAGCAGGGTTCGAACTGAATCCGCTGAGCCAGAGAATAATGCCTCGCAGCCAGGCTCAATCTCCTGAGGTGACCAGCTGCTTGCCTGGTAGTGTTTTGTGTACATATAAATTGTGCAGCGAGCTGGAAGTCGCAGCCAGCATCACCTGGACTGCATCTGTCTGTACTGAGTGTAAGTGAGCCCTGCCACAAGGGCTGGGCCAACTGTTCTGTTTCTCCTGGCAATCCGGGACAATCTGCATTCCATTCAGTTTCAGCATTGAATTTGCAAGTACAAATCAGGGTAGCTCCCTGCCATCATCTAACTGAAAGTGTTCCATCTGGTTACTTTTCCTTTCTTTCTTTCTTCACGAACTGAGCCTACTGGCTTCGGATTATAAAGTGGGTATTGTGCATGCATTTTCCATCCTCAGGGCCCCAACCAGCTGCACCAAATAGGCTAGCCTCTTATTGCCTGGGTACCCAGTAAGAGTGACATTTGGGACTCTGAAATATGTGCACAGTACTGTGATTATTAATGTGACTGAATCAATTAACCTGATTTCCCCCTGTCCTTGTTACTGTCCCCTAAATAAATCGGATTTGGTTGTTTAGCACGGTTACACTGCTTAAACTGTGTGTCTACGTTGAATTACTGTACAGTGGTTATTGTATAACTGCATCTTACTTTACAGGGGTTCCCCAGAGTCAAGCTGATTGAACCAATCCTGGGGGTAAGTGTATATTGCAAGGGTACTGTGATTGATTTGTGTGGGCCACTAGTGGGAAGAAAGGGGGTTGCAGTGACCTAGAGGGCTGTGACCAAGTCATATCAGACTGTCTTAATCCCGACCTCTGGGTGGAGGCACCCGCCATCGGATCCAGGCCCCTCAACCTGTTAGTGGCAAATCAGGTAGGGGTAGTAGCCCTTGGGATAGCGTCCCCTGGGGGTTACACATGCATTTGGTGAAGACCCTGGGAGCTGAAGATAGGCTGAAGGGCATGGCTTGGAACTTGTAAAGAGTTCCCTCAGCTCTGAAGTGGAGGAACCGTTGATGAGACGGATGGATCAGGATGTGAAAGAACACGTCCTGAAGATCTAGAACCACATTCCTTGCTCCAGGGATGGTATGATCTGTGCTAGAGTAACCATCCGAAAAGTGCGTGACCTGAGAAACTTGTTCAGGTCATGCAGATCTAGAATGGGGTGCCAGCACCCCCGACCACTTTGGTACAAGGAAGCATCTGGAGACAAACCTGGGTCTCAAGGCAGGTCCACTACTGGGCGCACCACCTCCTTGAGAAGGAGCAGAGCCAAGTCATCTCTGAGAGCTGACCCAGAAGCTGCGGACACCAGATCCCCCCCCGTGGGGCACGGCTCGATAAGGAGGGGCCTGCTCGAATTCCAGAGGCAGACCTCGACCTACCACTTCTAGAACCCAATGGTCTGTGGTGATAGTGAGGACCATGAATGAAGTGGCGGAGCTGGCCTCACGGAGGTTCCAGGAGGCGTGACGGGATTGAGGGAGGCACCCCCCAACCCGTCACTGGGCAGGCAAGGAGGAGGGTCCGGGGAGGGACCGCCGGGAACCCCCCCCCCCGGTTTCCTAAATGAGGACACCACGGACTTGACCCGAGGACGCCAAGTCTGAGCCTGCTGGCCTTGCTGCTGCTGGCCGGTCTGGCCGCAGGAGTGGACGAACAAAAGGGCTTGCGGTTTTGGAGCTTGGAGCCCTTGTCCTTTTAGGAAGACGTGGTGGAGTCCAAGGTGGCACTGGACTTCTCTATGCGCTGGAGGTGACCCTCCACACCAGGCCTCAACAGGTCGGTACCCAAGAAGGGGACATCTACCAACTTATGCTGCGTATCTGCCGTAAGGGTCGAGATGCGCAGCCAAGCCCTGTGGCGCATGGCCACTGCAGCTACTATGGAACGGGCACAGGAATCGCCAATGTCCAGAGTCGACTGGAGTTGCTGCTTTGTCACCGCCCTACCCTAGTCCAGGACCTGCTCGACCATAGTCTGGAGGTCAGCCGGGAGATGAGGAATAACCTCATCCAGGGAACCCAAGGGGACGTGGAAAAAATGTGCCATAATAACGGCCGAGCTGGCCTGACTGAAGCCAAGCGAGGAGGCTGTGTACACTTTCTTCCTGGAATGGTCCAACTGTTTGAATTCCCGATCCAGGGATCTATCAGCATCTTCCTTGTTGCCTGAACACCAAAAAATGAAATCGGCCCCCAACCCCACCGCAAGGGGTGCTCCGAAAAACCCGACAGGGACCCCATGGGCACTGCATACTTGTGGGGCAAGTGCGCAGAAGGCGCAGGACAAGATGCTGGATGATGCCACAGCTCCAAGGCTGGGCCAACGATAGCCTCAGTCACCGGGAAGGTCCCCACAGGAGTATCCCCTTTATCCAGAATCTCTGTAAGGGGGTACTTAGCCTGTTTCTGCACAGGCTCCAGCTCCATGCCCGTAGATACGGAGATGACCCTACAAATACCCATCAGCAAGGTAGGGCCCTCGTCGGAGACACTCCCCCATGGACCTGATGTCCACTGGATGGGAGACCATGGAGGAATCCTTGCACTCTGAAAAAGTCCTCATAGAGCAGGCGCCCACCTGTGTCGCTCTCCACCCGCCTTGCGCGATCAGGAGTGAGACTGACTGACAACCGATGGGGCAGGCCTTGGGCCGACCAAGAATCCTTGGTCGCAGCCCCAGACTTCGGTTGTTCGGGTGGCAGCTCTACCCGGATCGGTGGAGCAGCCAACTTTGGCTGAGCTGGCGGGGCCTCAACCGGCACCTCGGTGACAGTGGCCGTGGCCGATGCTGGTCGCTCGAGCGAAAGCCACTTAATGGACGGGGTGGAAACCGGAATCAGTTTTAACCTGGACAGGATCAACTACTGCCACATGAGGTCTTCATAGCACCAACACCTCTCCTCACCTGAGGAAGACGAAGATGAAGAGTGGCGCTGCCGCTTAAAATGGCGTCGGAACGGGATTACCGGTGAGGGGAAGACCTGTCCAACGCAGAAGTCGAGGAACGAGACCAGGACCTCAACCGTTGGCAGGACCAACGGGGGACCTCAAAAGGAGACGGGGAAACCCGCGGCTCCCCCTGGTCAGGTTCCTTGGTGGTGGGTCCTATCTAGCGGGCTGAGATGACCTGTCCAAGAACACCAGGAGAACCAGCATCCGAAATAAAGACTTGTCGGCCAGATCGGGCGACAACCCGCCAGTTGGCTTGAGAAAAATCTCGGCTGCATCGACAGGCGTCTCAGCTGACTGGTCTGACGGAGTTACTGTGAAACATGTGACCTTGGCAGCGACTTCAACCCAAGTCGAAACAGGGGTTTCCTGCGAGTAGGACCACTCCCGTCCTAAGAACATCGACCTGTCAACTTCTCTTTTTCCTTCTTCGACTCCTCCTTCCTGGAGCGAGACACATGTGATCCCGAAGAGCCCTCTCCCTCAGCAGAGAGAGAGACTGGCACAACTCCTTGAAGGAAGCCAAATAGGAGGATCCCAGTTGAAGTGGAATGAAAGCCGGTCAAGAAGTGCCCGCCGTGGCCTGAGCTGCCTCCTTCTCCAAGGCCTTAAGCTGTTCCAGCTGCTCGTCGGACCCCGCAGCTGCGGAAACCACCCAATGGGCATCCATCGATTTGACAGGCGGGTAACATTTCTCCGGTAGCCCCAGCTGGAGTTGGGCAGAGCGATCTTCAAGCACGTTAGGGGGAAAAAGACCGACAGAGATGACAGGCCTGTGGACAGTGGTCCAGACCCAGGTAATACACACACGCGGCGTGAGGATCCATGCGAGACATCTTCTGTCCGCAGGGGCACTGGCAAAACCCGGGGGCCGATTATTCTTCCATCGCGAAAGTGAAAGAAGACAGAACTCTAGAGAGTTTAAGAATTAGTTTTGGAAGCGAATCCAAAGATCCAAGAGCCAGGGCCTACTACATGTGGGAGCACTAAGGGGGGAACCTGAACCTTCCAGCGGAAAGGGAAGATCTGGCGCCATGGGGCGGAGCCGAGGCTAAGGCTTCACCCGGGTGGGTGGGAGGACAGCCTGAAGACATTCCGGCACTTCTTAAACCGGCACGGTATTTGCCAGCAAGTGTGGATAGAACAACATATCCACAATTCTAGAAATGAACTTTCATTGACGAGTAGCCCAACCCCGAGTCCGAGAGCAAAAACAGTTACTCTAGGATCGAGCTCACTGGACAGGCCAAGAGATCAAGACGGCAGGCAGTAGCCCAGAGGGAAAAGTGCTTTCATTTCATGGTGCAAGTGGTTTTGGTGGAGGGTTTTCTAGCGGCCACCAGAACATTGGTAACACGGTCCGAGACCCCAAAGCGTGATTTGGATAGGTCCTCAGGAGCCATGCATGGAGATGCAGAGACTGAAGGTTTGGGTGAACCAAGGTCGTGTCGTCCTGGGAGAGCAAGTGAGTGCTCAGTGGCAGGGGAAATTGGGGGTTTGGCTGCCAACTGTTGCAGCAGGGGATACCAAATCTGTTGTGGCCACAACAGGGCCACAAGGATCACCACTGCCTCTTCTGCTTGCAGCTTGAGAAGTACCTTCTGAAGGAGCGGGAAGAGAGGAAAGGTGTAAAGGACCCTCCCTCACCAGGAGGAGGACAACGCGTCTCACCAGAAAACTCCAGGCCCTGGATCTAGCAAGCAAAAACTGGGCAACTTTGCGTTGAAAGGGGACACAAAGAGGTCCAGCTTCAGCCTGCCCCATCTGTCGAAGAGACTGTCGATGACAGATGGTAGGAAGGGCCCACTTGTGCGCTCTGGACAGAGTCCAGCTGAGAGTCTTGGCTAGGGTGTTCTGAACCCCTGGGACATCAACAGACGACATATCTAGGTGGTCAGTTATGGCCTACTTCCAGACCCACATTGCTTCCTGACAAAGGGGGTACGAATGAGTGCTGCCCTGCTTGCTGAGGTAAAACACCACTGCCATGTTGTCTGTCTAGATGAGGTGGTGTCCAGGGCGAAGCACCATGCTCAAAGCTTGTAGGGTGTAGAGAACTGCTCTCATATCGAGAATATTGATGTGGGAAGGCTCCTTGGCTGCAGACCAAGTGCCCTGTGGACATTCAGATGTGCGCCCCAATTGATGCCGGAGGCATCTGATGTCAAGACTTGATCCGGAGCTCTCCTCTGAAAGGGCATCCCCTCTATTGGAAACGGGGATATCATCCACCAACTGAGTTCTCAACGAACCAGTTCTGGGACAGAGCCCGGTTAGTCTACATGGTCCCACCTCTGGTCCCACCAGACTCTCGACACTGAATCATCCTTATATGAAGTCTGGCTAGAGAGGCTGTAACAATGGAAGCAGCCATGTAGCCTAGAAGCTGGAGAAGCATCCTGGCTGGGACCCTTGGGAGGGACGAAACATGGTGTGCTAGGCCTCAGAGTTGAAGTGCCCTGTCCTCTGGGAGAAAGGCCTTCCCTCGAGTGGTATCGAGCAACACCCTGATGAACTGGAGGGACTGGGTCAGGAGCAGGGAGGACTTCGGTACACTTATGGTGATACCCAGTTCTCCGAAAAGAGAACACATGTCCTGGATTGTGCGCCGCAGCTGCTCAATGGACAGGGCTGTTAAGAGCCAGTCGTCCAGGTAAGGGAAAACACAGTACCCTTTCCTTCAGAGGGCTGCTGTGACCACTGTCACACCTGGACAGCTGGTTCTGATCCCTGTATAATTTTTTGTTGTAAATATAAAAGATAATGTATGATGGAATGTGGCAAAGGCAATGCTGGCTGCTGAAATTGACACTTCAAACCCCACAGGGATAAGTTCAAAGGACAGGACATTGTTAAACTGCAGATATCTGGGGTGTAATTATCTTGTCAATTTGCTTTGATCCCAGGAAATAAAATTAGCCATTCATGACGTCCTCAGGAAAATCCTTTGATCTGCACTAGATGTCCTGAGAAAAAGGACACTGGCCAGTGTTTTGAATAACCTCCCAGGAAACCAGCTTATTTCATCAAAGAGACCTTTGATGTGTAGATGCCAAGGCCCAGACGGAATTAAGGAATCAAATGCACTTTTGCTTTGAATATACAGTGACTTATATCAAAGAGACTTCTGATGTCTTGGGGAAAGCAGATCATAGACTGGTTTCGACTAGTTACATAGAGAGGAGATTTATTATGTCATCTCTTATTTTTTTAAATACCTTAGTAGGCCATCTTGGTGTTATAAAATATAGATTTTGTTACACCAAGGCAGAGTTTGGTGACCTCAGCGAGAAGGCCGGCTCAGGACTGTGTTTAACATACTGAGAAAACCTTGACAGACCCATTTTTTCATATTTCTGACTGAGGAAGAAACATCACAGCACTGAAAGAAAGTAAGCATATATTAGATTAAACCAGTCTGAATGTATGTAATGTAGGAATTTGCACTTTAAACCCGTTTTGTTTTTAAGATTATATGTGTTGGGGATATTATGTTCTGTAATATTTTCTGTTTTCCTATTTTAAAGTAAAGATATATATTTTAAAACGGAAACTGCCTGGAGTGCCTTGACATTTCTTTTTATTTAAGTGAAGCTTTTGAAGGTTATAGTTGACACTGTGTATGAACCTATTTTAATACCAAACTGGGAAACGGATAGAGTTCTCTAAGGTCTTGCATACAGTTCTAAGGGTTCATTTTGGAGACCTGGTTAGGTCCCCGTAGGCAAAGATATCTGGCCCCCCGAAGACACAATTATCTGAGCTTGATAATTGGGTACGCTAACAAGAGGTTATCAGTTTGAATCCCTCCAGAACTTGACACCAAGGTGACTCGAACCCACAAAACAGACAAAAGGGTTACCTTGTACTGTTCACAAATCATACGCTCAGAGGTTGGCACTTTGGGAGTAGAGGGCTGCCCGGCTGAGCACATTTGTGACAACCACTGCCAGACACTTGGTAAAAACCCTTGGGGCTGAAGACAGGCCAAAGGACAATGTTCTGAAATGGTAGTGCCTTCCCTGAAATTCGAACATGAGAAACCTCCTGTGAGGTTTGGCCACCAGGATGTGGAGACAGGCGTCCTGCATATCCAGCGATACCAGCCAATCCCCTTGATGGATCATGGGCAGTATTCCCTGCACAGTGACCATCCGAAACAGTTTGTAGTCCACAAACTGCTTGAGGTCACTGAGGTACAAGATGGGGTGCAGGTCCCCGGTCTTTTTGGGCACAAGGAAGAAATGTAAATAGAAGCCTGTGCCCCGCCGGGGGTGGGGGGGACCGGCTCTATGGCCCTTCTGAACAACAGAGCCTGAATTTCGGCCCGGATGAGCTTGGCATGAGCCGGGAAACAGTGGAAGGAAGGGGAGGCCTGTCCAGTGGCATCTGGATGAATTCTACAGAGTGTCCATTGTCAACCATTTTTAAAACCCACTGGTCAGAGGTGATCTCTCATCAACCCGTGAGGTACAGAGAAAAGTGGCCTCCAACAGCCTCCCCTGTCAGGGTTATGGGAGGGAGTGGGTCCAACGAGGAGTCAGACTGTGGTGGGAGGGGAGAGCTGCTTGGGCTGGTTTGGTGGCCTGAGAGGCAGATCCTGTGGGGCCTCTGAAGGGGCCCTTATGGCCATAACCACCTCACTGCTGCTGTTGTGGCTGAAAGCAAGGTTGCTGTCCCCCTCTTCCCCGAAAGTGAAGCTTTTGAAAAGGTGTTTGTTTTGGCTTGTACATGGAATGTATGGACTGAATGGCCTTGCCCAAGTCCTGAAGTTCGGTGATAATCTTCTCAGAGTCCTCACCGAAGAGGATGGAACCATGAAATGGTGCATCCAAAATGTTCATCTGCACAGCCTGGTCAAAATCCTGAAGGCCATCGGACGCACACTCCAGTGGCTGCGGCCCGTGCAGCCGTATCCGCCATGTCATAAGCCAACCGGAGGACATGCATGCCCATGTCCGAACCAGTTTGCAGCAGCTTTTTTACCTCTGCCTTTTGTAGACAGTCTGGGATCTCTTTGACAATGTCAATCCCTTGTTCCCAAAGGGCATTTTGGAATTGTACCATATGAGTAAGAAAATTGAGACTCCGTATGGTACATGTAGCGGATGAGTAAACCTTACACCCATTGGAATCTAGTTGTTTGGATTCTCTGTCCGGAGGTGGAGTACTAAGATGTCTCAGCCTCTGGAATCTATCATGGACAGCTGAGATGACTACCGAGTCTGCAAAAGGCTGCTCGCCCAAAAAAGGTTCCTCCTTCGGAGCCCTGTAAAGGTGGACCACCTTTTTGGGCATCACGGAGGTGGTGTGGGGGAATTTCCAGGCCGCCTTGGTGACATCCGCAAATGTGTCCACCAAGGGCAAGATGACAGACAGTTTCAGGTCCTTTTGGTGCAAGTACTTTGCCAAGCAGTTTGTCTACGGGTCTAGGTCCTCTGTCTTCCAGCCCATGTTGGTCTGGATATGGCGCATGATCTCCATCAAGGAGGGATCATCCGGCGGTGACTTGGGAGTATCCCTTTGGTCTAGGGGGGACAGGTCCCCATAGACGAGTGTACAGAGGAGGACGAATTCGAGGAACGGTCCAAGTCCACGGAGGAGGACAGAGACCTATTGTGCTGGCGTTTGTGCCCATGTCAGTCAGAAGAGCCGGAGGAACTCAGGCTCCTGGACTGGGACCTGGAACGGTGCTTGCGAAGAGCCTTGCTCTTTCCCAGAGGTGGGGTGGGCTCAGTTGGAGCAGGGGCCCCTGTATCAATTGGGAAGGGGGTCATCTGTCAGTGGGATTTTTGTGGTAGGAGGTCTCTCCTAATGGTCTCCCACCAGTATCCAAAAACGTCATTGACTTGGGACAGGTGGCGCTTAGGCTCCGAATTGGTCATCAAACTTGACGCCGTCCCAGAGCCGTGGTCTAGCCCAGAGCTGTGATCTGGCGATGGTGGGTGAACAGGCAGCGATGTCGGGGCTATGGTAGTAGGCCCGACGTCGGTAACCAATGCCTGGTGTGAGGCTGTCGTTCAGCGGTCCTTGGAAGGACTGTGTCCTGACCGATCATCAGCCAGTGGCGGGGGGGGACCGGTGACAGGGACTGGGTCGGTGGTGCCGACAGCTGGGCCGCCAAAGCAGCAACGTCAGTTGCTTGTCATCAGTAGGAGTTACCACCTGATGACTGCTGCGTCGCTGGACGCTTGTCTGATGGCGGCTTGGCTGCCTGGGCAGCTGAGAGGCAGATCTCCCGGAGACCATACGTCTATCCCGGGAGTCGGCACTAGAGACAGAGGCCGACCGGGAGTGAGTGGATGTCTGTCCCTTACCGAGGTCAGAGTACCGGCCTGAGGCCTGATCATTCGGCTGGACTTTGAATGGCTGCAGAGTGGGGCCTGAGGACCCAGAGCTGCGGTCCTTAGCTCCCGACGCCTGTAGCAGGGGGGTTTGACAACCATTAGCCTGGAAGGAGAACGGGTCACCTGGGAGGCGGAGCTGCCGATGGAGGCAGAGTGGGAGCCTGAGGATCTGAATTTGGAGGCTGATCTCTACTTTTCTGTCTTCTTCTGCCTCTCCTTGTGCTTACCTGAAGATTTGTGGTGGGAAGAACCTCTCCCCAAAGAGGATCTCTCTGCATGGTGGCCAAATGTTGCTCTGTGAGGAAAGGCGGAAGAGTCTTCTGATGGCGGATCCTCGTCCTGCTATTGTACTTTTGGCAATGCTGGCAGGCCTGGATGTCGTGGTTTAGGTACAGCAAGCAGGCAGAGTGTCCATCCTTGGATGGGATTTGTTTGCCACAGGCACACTACAGAGTGCCATTCGATGGAGGACGTTGGAGAAGATGATGTGTAGAAACAATCATAGCAGAAAAGGCAAACTTTTTTGGTGAAAAAATAAGAAATTTGGCTAAGAAGTCTTAGCAAAATGGCAGTCGAACTAGCAAGAGGTGATCCGTGGAGCTGATAAATGCAAGTCGACAGCAGGAAAAGAACTGGGGGACGCCAGGGGCCGCGCTCCCTTTATACCATGCGTGACATTGGGGATGGGCCGACATAGGGGGGCGGTCCCCGCCATAGACTGCTACCTAGAAGTTTTCTGTGGGGTCCTGCCGCCTGCCATCTTCAAACCTACATGTTACCTGCTGCAAGAGCGGACTCTCGAGGTAAGATCTACTGTTACGGTAAGTTCTTTCGTAACTGTTCTGTCTTCTTCAGGGATATCTCTGTCATCAGGTCACACCTAAGGAATGAGTCCCAAGCAGTGCTGAGAGCAAGGCCAGTCCGGGAGGCAGGAGGTTACAGGCCGGCCAAAGAAAGATGGCCCTGAAGCATAGCTAGGCCAAAGCCTGACCACCTTCTGGAAACAATTTCCACACTGTAGTGCTTATTTATTTATCTGTTTTTTGGTAACCAGGTAGGTACACTAGGCAGCCAAGTACCTATTTTCAGGAATGACCTGGAAGAGTACAATGCACAAAGTCAAAACAAGAGTACAATTTGTACAAGCAAGATACAGGCACAGGAAATCGAGCAAGAGATAATCTTGGTAATAGGTCCATGGAGGGAGCAAATACAGTTAGGTATGGTCAAGGCAACATAATACTTAAAATGAAGAACAATTACAATACAGCAAGTGCAATAATTTAAGGTCAATATCAATATGTGTCAGATTGACAAATTAATTGGGTAGATCAAAATGTTTGACAGGAGAATAGAGACATGCAGGAGGTGAGGAACAGATTAAGCAATACAAATTAAGCAGTGACCACCCGGCTGTGGTTAAGGGGCTTGGAAACAGCTACAGGCTGTAGACAAGAGTGAGATAAGACTTGAAGGCTACTTTGAATGAGTTTGTGGAGGTACAGCAGCTGATAGCTGGCAGGAGAGAGTTCCAGAACTTGGGGGCGAAAGGGAGAAAGATTGCTCACCCATCTCGGTAGAGCATTTGGGTATGGTGAGCGAGGTGAAGTTCCTGGATCTCAGAGAGTAGGAGGAGTGGGAGCTGGATGGTAAAGGGATAGGTATGGTTGGGGTTGAGCCTGGAGCTGCTTATAAATGAAGCAACCCACGGCTTATGTTCTGCTTGCAGGGTGGGTGGTGGTGGTGGGGGGCTAGCCACCTTAAGGAGGAGTAGAGAGCACAATGGTGTGCGAGATGGGGAGAAAAGCGGGCAAAGCGGCAGATATTATTGTAGGTAACGTCCCACTTGTGTAGGTAAGTTGAGGGGGCACTGGTCAATAGAAACAATCCATACTGTAGACTGGGGAGGAGGAAGCCCTGGGCAATGGCCATGGGCAATGGCCAGGCAGACCTTGGGGGTGAGGAGATGTTTGAAATGATAGGCTAGGCTAATGTGGATATCTGTTGCCTTATATTGGTTTGATATGTGAAGGTGAAAGCAGAGACCAGGGTCAAGGGTGACTCCTAAGTACTTAAACTCACTGATAATAGTAAGAGGGGACCAATTTAGACCACAGATGTACAGGGGAGCGACAGCAGGAGGATCTACGTGCCTGAGAACCAAACAACGCTACTTGTTTTTTGGATGCACTGAGTACCAGGGTGTTGGACTCTAGCCAATTTAGGAAGTGAGTGAAGTCCTTAGATATGTGGGAGCTGATGAGCCAAGTACTCCTGGCACTGTAATAGAGTGCAATGTCACTGGTGTACATAATGACTGAGCAAGAAGAGCAGACGGATGGGAGGTGGTTGATGAAGGTGGAGAAATGAAGTGGGCCTAGGATTTAGCCCTGTGGGATGCCTTGGGAGACGGGCAGCTGGTGGGAAGATGCAGAAACCAAATCTGACAAACTGGCACCATCCAGACAGACAGTTGGAGAACCAGGAATTTGCATCATGGGAGACATCTAGGGCAGCTAATTTATGTGACAAGAGAGAGTGATCAACCAGGTCGAAGGCCTCGGATAGGTCGATAAAGGCAGCGCCAGTGAGCAAGCCTTTAACCATGGCAGAGTTGACGTCATCAGTAAACTTAACAAGGGCGGTGGTGGTATAATGATCCTTACGGAAACCTTGCTCGCAAGGGGCGAGTAGGCTATGGGTTTGCAGGTAGGTTGTAAGCTGAAAAGCAACAACCTTCTCAAGCAGGAGAGCGATGAGATATGTCATGCTTGGTGAAAGTGTGGACAGTACTCCAAGTGGCAGCAGCGCAAATCTTAGTTGCAGACACACCCCTGAAAACAGGCAACAGAAGTGGCCATACCCTTGGTGGAATGGCCCTTACCACCCCAGGAAGTTTCTTATTGTACTTTCTGTAACAAAATAAACAGGTTACTCACCTGTAACAGTAGTTCTAGGAGTGGTATATGTTGTTCATCCACACTTATTAGCATGTCCCTTTCCCCTTTAAGAATCGCTGGAAGGTCTTCATGCTGGCTCCTCCCACCCACCTGGATGGTATAGCCCTCAGCTCCGCCCCATGATGCCAGATCTTAACCCACTGGAAGCTAGTAGGTTTGTCAGAAATGAGAACTGCGGGATGAACAACATGTACCACTCCTAGAACTACTGTTACAGGTGAGTAACCTGTTTTTCTGGGATAGTGGATATGTTGTTCATCCACACTTACTGGCAGACTCCTAGCAGTTCTCCGGGAGGAGGGAGGCAAGGCGCACACCCCTACTTTGGGAACAGAGACTGGAGAACTGAGGACCCAAAACCAGCATCCTGGTGTGGCTCAAGGTCAATGTGGTAATGGGTGATGAAGGTGTTTGCTGTCTTCCAGGTGGCAGTTCGACAGATTTCCTTGATAGGTATGTCTCTGGAAGCAGCCACTGACGCAGCAGTATGGCAGGTAGAATAAGCTCTTATCCCTCTGGGAGGCTCCTTGCCTGCCGACCTATAGCAGAGATCAATGCAAGATGTAATCCATCTTGCAATCGTCCGCTTTGCTGCAGGTCTGCCAGTGGCAGCTTCAGAGTAGGTGACAAACAGCTGGCGAACCTCGCCTCAAATTTCCGACGTCCTCTCCTTATAATAGTAAACAGCTGGTCTCAGGTCCAGAGTATGGAACCTGTACTCAGCATCCGAGGTGTAGTTCGGGTAGAACACAGGCACAGTCAACACCTGATTCAGGTGAAACTCTGACAACACCTTCTGGAGGACTTTCGAGTGGGGGCGCAGGACAACCTTGTCCCTGTGGAAGACCAGATAAGGGGAGTCCACTGAGAGTGGCTGGAGCTCCCCTGTCCTTCTGGCAGACGTAATAGCCACCAGGAAGGCCGTCTTCCATGACAAGTGTGACATCTCACACCTGTGCATCGGTTCGAATGGCTTGCCCATGAGCTTTGCCAAGACCAGCAGTAAATCCCACGGACGTGGAGGGTCATGCAACAGAGGGGATATATGATCAAGGCCTTTGAAAAAGCACAAGACCACCTTCTCCTGTGCCACTGTCTGCTGACTGGCCCACGCCCGCTAAGCAGACATGGCTGCCCGGTGCACCTTAAGGGCCGAAGACCCCCTTTGGACAGAGACCAAAGGTAGTCTAAAAGGTTCTATGTGAGAATAGCGACTGCACAAAGGTGATTGCTATTATCGCACCCTGCATTATTGCCGAAAAAGGCCATTGGGAATTGTACATGGGGGGGGTGGCATACCCTAAATATTCTCAACTCCAGGGGTGCATGTCGGGAAGGGGGCACATCCCAGTTAAAAAAAAAATCTAAGTCACGCAGTTGCAGGAAGTGCAAAAGGAACACCCACCCCAGTCATGAACTCAGGACCTGCTCCGTTGGAGCCAACCACCCTACCCACCACACCACACCACACAGTTTGCTCGGTAGACGTAAGCTCACCACAGGGTCATATCCCTGTTCCTCATCCCTCCACATCCTGTCATCCACCCTAACCAAGCGGTTGCAACGTTTGCCGTCCCCGATGATGGTGCCGTCATATGGGTCGCCGTTACGACATTCTCCCATATGCGGTCGCTATCAACACGGTATACCGTCTAAAATGCTAGCCACAGTACAGGACAGAGGGTGCAGGCCCTTGCCCTGACATGAAATGGAAAATCTTTTCCATTTGAAGGCATAGCACTTTCTGGTCGACTCCTTTCTGGATGCTTCCACTACTGTGAGTACATATCTGAGAGACCCAAAGCCTGGAACTCTAGCTGCTCCGGTACCAGGCTATAAGGTGCAGGGATTGAAGGTCCGGATGGAGGACCTTCCCCGATTGACAGAGATCAGTGCCGGGCTTGCTGGAAGATACCTCGGGAGCCTGCTGCAGAGGCTGAGGAGATCTGGATACCAGAACTGGCATGGCCAGTCTGGGGCTACCAGGATCACGCACTTCTTGTCCCTCCTCACCTTGAGGAGCACCCTATGAATCAAGGGAAATGGAGGAAAGGCGTAAAAGAGGCTTGCGGTCCATGGCCTCGAGAAGGCATCCCCCTGCAGCCATTCCTGCTGGAGGGGGCAGGCATGAAACAGCTTCAGCTTGGTGTTTTCCCTGGAGGCAAACAGGTCTACCATCGGTTTGCCCCAGCAGGAGAACAAGCTGTAAGCTACCTGGATGGAGAGACCACTCGTGGGATGTCTCGACTATGCGGCTGAGGGCATCCGCCAGTTGATTTGAGGCTTCTGCCACATGGATGGCTAGGAGATCTGCCTCCAGTTGACTCATAAGTGTCCGGATGCGGAGCGCTTCCCGGCACAGCAGCCAGGAGTGTGTGCCGCTCTGCTTGTTGAGCTAGTACATGGTCGTGGTATTGTCCGTCTGGACTTGAACCACTTGACCCTGAAGCTGCTGAGCGAATGCGGTCGGTGCCAGTCTGACCACTCTGAGCTCCAACAGGTTGATGTGGTAACGGGACTCCTTGGGGGTCCAGAACCCATGGGCCTCGTTTTCCCCCATGTTGGCTCCCCAGCCCATGAGAGAGGCATCAGCTACGAGGATGACAGTCGGTTCGGGGTGGACAAACGGGATCCCTTCCTGCAACCAGTCTAGGACGGGACACTACTGGAGAGCGTCCCACCTCTTCTGGGTCACAATGCTCAGCTGATCGAAATTACCTAGGTGCTGAGTCCACTGGGTGGCCAGTTCCCATTAAAGGGGGCGCATATGCCACCTGGCCCAACAGACCACAGTGGTGCAGACCGCCATGTAACCCAGAAGGTGCAGAAAGTCCCGGGCAGGGCGCAATTGCCCAACCAGAAATGATTGGGTAAAGGAGGAGAGAACCTCCCCGTCCGCCGGGAGCTGAGCTCTGGCTTGGTGAGTCGAGCTCTGCCCCGATGAAGCACATCACCTGAGAAGGCACGCGCTCCGACTTGGTCTCGTTGATCAGGAGGCCAAGTAGAGAGCAGGTCTGGAGGGCCAGGTCCCTGGACCACTCCACCTCTTGCTGGGTGGAACCTGCTAAGAGACAATCGTCAAGGTGAGGGTATACCCTGACCTCTCGATGCCTGAGGTGGGCTGCCACCAAAGTAATGCATTTGGTGAAGACCCGTGGGGTCAACGACAGTCCGAATGGTATGGCTCAGAACTCGTAAAGGGTTTCCTCTGCTCAGAAGCAGAGGAACTGCTGGTGAGATGGACGGACTGTGGCATGAAAGAACATGTCCTGAAGATCCAGTGAGCAGAACCATATGTTTTGCTCCAGGGATGGTATGATCTGGGACAGAGTTACCATCCGAAAGGTGCACGGCCTGAGATACTGATTTAGGTTGTGCAGATCTAGAATGTGGCACCAGCCCCCTCCGTCTGCTTCGGGACCAGGAAGTACCTGGAAACAAACCCTGTGTTGACTGGAGGATCTGCCACTCGGACCACTGCCTCCTTGAGGAGGAGCTGGGCTATGTTGTCTCTCAGAGCCGACTGAGTGTTGGCTGATACTCTCTCCTCCCATGTGGCGTGGGCTCGGCTGGGTGGGTACTGCTTGATTTCTAGATGCAGACCCTGGCCAACCGCTTCTAAGACCCACCTGTCTGTGGTAACAGCGGACCAGGCGGAAAGGAAGTGGTGGAGCCGACCCCCCATGGGAGGACCCAGAGCTGGCGTGATGGGAATAGGGGTGGACACCCCCTATTCCGTCACTGGGCAGGCTTGGAGGAAGAGGGTCCAGGGCCTGAACCCCGACCTCCTCTGCGGGCCTGGGTAGGTCCGGGCTTGGGCCGGGGTGCCAAGCCTTTGCCTACAGATGCTGTGCTCCCCGAAAGGACTGCTGGGCCACAGGAGCAGAGTGCCGAAAAGGCTTATTCTTCTTCTGCTACTGCTTCTTCTTAGGGCCAGAAGTGTTCTGAGCAGAAGTAGCAGAGTCCAAGGTGGCACTGGACTATTCGATTCACTGAAGGTGATCATCCACACCTGGACTGAAGAGACTGGTGTCCAGGAAAGGAACATCAGCAAGTTTGTGCTGGGTATCCACCGTGAAGGTGGAATGCTTCAGCCAAGCCCTGCGGTGTGAGGCAACCACGGCAGCCACCGAATGGATGTGCGAGTCCCCAATGTCCAGAGCCGTCTGAAGCAGCTGCTTGACAATGGCATGGCTTTGGTCCTGGACCTGCTTGACCGTAGTCTAAAGGTCCGCAGGGAGATGTGGGAGAACTTCGTCCAAGGACCCCAGAAGGGCATGGGAGAAGTGCGCCAAGATGACGGCTGAACTTGCCTGACGGAGACCTAAAGAGGAGGCTGCATAGACCTTCCTGGCAGAGTGGTTCAGTTTCTTGGATTCCTTGCCCGGCGGGGTCTATCAGTGTTGGCAGAACTGCCTGTGCGTCTAAACACAGAGGCGGTCATCACAAGGCTCTCGGCCGAGTGATGTTCTGTGAACCCTGAGAGGGATCCCATGGGCACCGCATGCTTGCGGAGCACCTGGGTAGACAGTGCTGGGCAGGAGGCAGAACACTGTCAAAGCTCCAAGGCCTGGCCAACAATGGCTTCGGCCACAGGAAAGGCTTCTGTTAGGGTATCCTCTCTCTTGAGAATGTCAGTGAGAAGGTACTCCGCCTGTTTCTGGATTTGTTCCAGGGGCGTCCCCGTGGATTCGGAGGTAAGGTGAAGAATCCCTTAAAAGGACGAAGGGGCCTTCGTCCATCGACATATCACCGGCTGATTCGTCATCCTGCGGGTGAGAGAAGGTCGGTGTTGTCTGAATCCGAGGTGTCAGGATATAACAGTCGGCCGCCAAGGTTGCCCTCAATGTGCCTGGAGCGATCAGGTGTGAGGGTGACCGAGATCCTGTGAAGAAGACCCGGGGTTGACCGAGCTTCCTTCGTAGGAGCCCCTCCCAAAGGCTGTTTAGGTGGTGGCTCCACCACAATCTGTGGAGAGACCGATATCAGCCGAACCGGAGCAGGTTTAGCCGGCTCTGTGGGTGGGGGAACCAATTTCACCAGTTCCAGAGGAGTCGGCTCCGGCCTAGGAGGCAAAAGCCAAGTAATGGCTAGAGTGGAGACCGTGGTCGACTTCTGCCCGGACAGGATCAGCTGCTGCCACATCAGATCCTCATAGCATTGGCGGAGCTTCTGCTGAAGCCTTTCCTCATCCAAGGAGGACGAGGATGACCGATGGCATCGCCTCTTTTTGGAGCACTTGTGCGCCTTCCTTGGCCTGCCAGTCGAGGGGGTACGAGATCTCGACCTCAATTGGACTGGCTGAATTGGTTGCTCAGGAGACACCAGTGGGACTGGTAACTTTCCGGGATCATGGACTGGTTCCTCGACGGGATTCCCAGCTGGCTGGGTCTCCTCTTTGGGAAAAGACAGGCCCAGGGTCCTACTGAGAGTCGTTGATCGAGACCTCGGTTGACTGGTCAGACAGCAAGGCTAAGAAGCCAGTGGCCGAGGAGGCAATTTCGACCAAAGTCGATAATACTGGCTCCTGGGACTGAGATCGCTCACGATCCCAAGAGCATCTTCGCCGAGACAAAGACTGATTCAGATCCTTATCCCTCTTACAGGACCTAGAGGAGTGAGAGCCCGCAGGTCCTTCGTCCTTAGTGGGGATAGACTGGCACAACTCTCGGAAGGAACTCGAAAAGGTAGAGCCCAAGTTGAGAGGAACAAAAAACGACTGAGAGGAAGACTCTGCGACCCATGCCGCTTCTTTGAAGGCCTGCATTCGCTCCAGCTGTTCGAGGGATCCCGCAGCAGTGGAGACCGCCCATTGGGCCTCTTTAGGTTTCACTGGAGGATTCTGTTTTTCGGGCATGCCCAATTTAAGGCATATGAGACGATCGTCGAGGACGTTCGGGTGAAAGGCAAGAAACATCTCGCAAGTCTTGGTGTCATGGCCAACACCCAGACAGTAAACGCACGCGGTATGCAGATCAGTGCGCGACATTTTTTGGCCGGGGAGAAGATTTATCTTCCATGATGGAACAATGAGAATCACCGTCGTGAACTCGAATGAGTCAAAGTTTCAGAATAACCGAAGGTTTTGAAGCCAGGGCCTATAAACAGCGAGAGCAAAGAGGAGGCAACTGGAATCTTCCAGCAGAAAGGAAGATCTGGCATCATGGGGCAAAGCTGAGGGATACACCACCTAGGTGGGTGGGAGGAGCCACCTTGAAGACCTTCCAGCGATTCTTAAAGGGGAAAGGGACTTGCCAGTAAGTGTGGATGAACATATCATCCACGATCCTAGAAAATACAGTTGGCCAACCATTTGCACAAACACCGTTCCAAAACTGGAGCACCCTCTCTGTCAGGAGAGAAAGAAACAAACAAATGAGAGGACTTCCTATAGTCCCTCGTTTGGTGTCTATACTCACCTGTAACAGCAGTTCTAGGAGTGGTATATAGTGTTCATCCATACTTCTGGCAGTGTCCTTTCCCTTTAAGGCTTGCAGGAACATCTTCAAGTTGGCTCCTCCCACCCACCCGGGTGATAACTCCCTTGGCACTGCCCGTGATGTCAGATTTTGCCCACTGGAAACCAGACCAATGTGCCATTTGCCAGGGGAAGTTGGGTGGGTCAGTGTGGATGAACACCATATACCACTCCCAGGACTACTGTTACAAATGAGTAACTCGTTTTTCTAGGGGGGTGGATAAGGTGTTCTATCCACACTTCTGGCAGACTCCTAGCAGTTCTCCAGCAGGAGGGTGGCAAGGTGCACACCCCCTACTTAGGGAACTGAGACTGGAGAACTGAGGCTCCAAAACCAGCATCCGACTCAAGGTTGATGTGGTAGTGGGAAATGAAGGTGAGTGCTGACCTCCAGGTAGCAGCCCTGCAGATTTCCTGGATAGGGACATCCTTGGAAGCAGCCACCGAGGCAGCGGTACAGCGGGTGGAATGAGTCCTAAGCCCTATGGGAGGCTCCCTAACTGCCAACCTATAACAGAAGTTCATGCAGGATACAATACACCTGCCAATCGTCCACTGAGCTGCCATTCTGCCAGGTGTGGCTTCAATGTATGTGACAAATAGCTGATGAACCTCTCCCTGAAATCCAGCCATGCACTCCTTATAATAGTCCAGTGCTCGCCACAGGTCCAAGCATGGACCCTGTGCTCGGCCTCTGAGGTATGGCTGGTGAAGTATACCAGGAGATTAATCACCTGGTTGAGGTGAAAATCTTATACAACCTTCTCCTTGTGGAAGACCAGGTAAGGAAACTTGATTCACAGGGAGCTCACTGATCCTTCTGGCTGATGTGACAGCCACCAGAAAGGCGGTCTTCCACGACAGGTAAGACATCTCACACCTGCGCACTGGTCCAAATGGCTTGCCCATGAGTTTTGCCAACACCTGCAACAAATCTCAAGGTGGTGGTGATTCATGCACTGGAGGGGAAATGTGGTCAAGGCCTTTAAGAAAAGCACCAGATCACCTTTTCCTGTGCCACTGATTGCTGACTGCCCCACGCCCAGTAGGCAGAGCTGGCTCCCAGGTGCACCTTAAGGGTCATCGACAGAAAGCCAGACTGCGAGAAGAACCATAGGTAGTCGAGAATGCTAGCTACCTAACAAGATAAAGGGTCCAGCTTATTTCCTTGGCACCAAATGGAGAACCTCTTCCATTTGAAGGCACAGCATTTTCTGGTCGGCTCCTTCCAAGATGCTTCGACTACAGTGAGGACATTGTCGGGGAGACACAAAGCCTCGAACTCTAGCCACTCAGGAACTAGGCTGTCAGGTGCAGGCATTGAAGGTCCAGATGGAGTACCTTCTCCTGACTGTAGGACAGCAGGTCTGGTCGTAGAGGTAGATGCCTCGGGGGCCTGCTGCTGAGGTTGAGGAGATCGGGGTACTAGAACTGGCATGGCCAGTCCAGAGCCACCAGGATCATCTGTGCCTTGTCCCTCCTTACCTTGAGAAACACCTTGTGAATCAAGGGAAACAGAGGGAAGGAATAGAGGAGGCCAAGGGTCCAGGGCCTCGAGAAAGCATCCCCCTTTAGCGTTCCCTGCTGGGGGGGGGCTCAGAATAGCCTCAGCTTTGCATTCTTCATGGAGGCAAACAGGGCCACCAGAGGGGTGCCCCACTGAGAAAACAGATTGTGTACAACCTCTGAGTGGAGAGACCACTTTTGAGATGCCTCGCCCACACAGCTGATAGGGTCCGCCAGTCGGTTGGAGACACCAGCCACATGGATGGCCAGGAGATCGTCCGCCAAGCTGCACACAAGGGTCCACACATGGAGAGCTTCCCTGCACAGAAGCAGGGAGTGTGTTCTGCCCTGCTTGTTGAGGTAGTACATGGTTGTGGTGTTGTCCATCTGGATCTGAACCACCCGACTCAGAATGTGTGCAGCAAAAGCAGTCAGCGCCAGCCGAACTGCCCAGAGCTCCAGCAGGTTGAAATGGCACCAGGACTACTCGGGGGTCCAGAGCCCATGTACTCTGTTTCCCCAAGTAGGCACCCCAACCCATGAGAGAGGCATCGGTGGTCAGGATGACCATTGGCTCTGGGTGAAAAAACGGGATACCTTCTTGCACATGTTCTGGGACTAACCACCACTGTCGGGTGTCCCACATCAGAAGGGTCACCATGACTGGCTGGTCGACGTGGCCATTGCACTGAAACTACTGGCTCCCAATGCAGAGAGTGCATTCTCCGGTGGGCCCAACGGACTATGCTGGTGCAAACCGCCATGTATCCCAGGAAGCACAGGAAGTCACGAGCAGGGCGCAACTGCCCAACCTGAAATGATCAGGCAAAGGAGGAGACAGCCTCTTTCCTGTCCGCCGGAAACTGAGCCTGACTCTGCAAGAGTTAAGCTCTGAGCCGGCCCACTGGAAAGGTTTACTGCTGCGACATGGGCACCTCGGGTTCAGGAACGAGTCCGGGACGCTCGAGGGCTGGCCAGGCCGGGGTGGATTGAGTGGCCATTGCACGCGCTCCACTCCAGGAGGGGGGCTGTGTGACACCGGTTTGCTGTTCCTGGGTGATCATGGGACATACCGTTTACTGGAGCACCGACTAGTGTTTCACTGGGGGGACGGATGCATGACATTGGCGCATCGCATCGTCCGTTGGAATGTAGCAACACAAGAAAAAAATTCCTCCCGGCAGTTGCACGATGCCTTCTGCTCATGGTGGCCCTGGGTCCTCGCTGCATCCATTACCTGGCACCCCCAGAGTTAAAGGGAGCGGCTCCAGGGGCTCTGCCCTGGGTGTAATCCAGTGGGCACTGCAGTGGAGGGTGCTGGGGGACACCATCGGGATGTAATAAAAGAGCATAGTAAGTAAAAAAAAAAATAAAAAAATAATTAAGTTCTGCCCCGATGAAGTGAATCACATGCAAGGGCAAAATCCTCATTGACCAGGAGAGACGCAGGTCTGGAGGGCCAGGTCCCTGGACCGCACCACCTCCTGCCTGGGGTGACCTGCCATTTAGCCAATCGCCAAGGAGGCAGCAAATCTGGGCTATTCGGCACCTCAGGTAAATTGCCACCACTGCCATGCACTTAGTGAAGACCCTGTAGGCCGAGGACAGGCTGAATGGCATGGCCTGGAACTCATAGAGGATCCCCTTCACCTGGAACTGGAGGAACTGGCGGTAGAATGGACAGATTGGGACGTGAAAGAACACGTCCCGAAGATCCAGGGAGCAAAACCACATGCTCTGCTCGAGAGATGGTATGATCTGAGACAGAGTGACCATCCTGAAGGTGCGCGGCCTGAGAAACGTGTTCAGGTCGTGCAGATCTAAGATGGGGCCCCATCCCCCTGTTCATTTTGGCAACCAGGAAGTACCTGGAGACAGAACCTGGGTATTCTGGAGGGTCTGAGACAGGAGCCATGACCTCCTTGTGGAGGAGCTGAGCGATGTCATCCCAATGGGCCGAAAGAATGTTGACGGACACTATGCTCTCCCATGGGGTGCGGGCTTGGCAGGGTGTATACACCTCGAACTCCAGAGGCAGACCCTGACCGACCACCTCGAGAATCCACCTGTCCGTGGTAACAGCGGACCAGGCAGAAAGGAAGTTGTGGAGCCAGTCCCCCCGCAGGAGGACCCAGGGAAGGTGTGATGGGCATGGGGGAGGTACCCCTCATCCCATCACTAGGCAGGCATGGAGGCGGAGGAGGAACTGATGGAGGAGCTGCCAGGACCTCAGTCTCCTGGCTTAAAGGCAACTGTGGCCACAGACTACGGTTGTGGTCACTGTGTCTGCTGCCCACCTTTTTGGGCTGGTTTGGATGCAAGGGCAGAGAGGGGCCGAAAGGGCTTTTTCTTTTGCTGCTCAAAGCCCTTGGGATCCCTCTGGGTGGATGTCACCTAGTCCAAGGTGGTACTGGACGTCTCAATGTGGGTGAGGTGCCTCAACTCCAGGCCTGAACAAGTCGGCACCCAGGAAGAGGACATCCGCCAGCTTGTGCTGGGTATCTGCTGTGAAGGTCAAGATCCGCAATCAAGCCTTGCGGCGCATGGCCAATGTGTCTGCCACAGACCGGACACACAAGTTGCCAATGCCCATGGCCTTCTGGAGCTGTTGCTCAGCTACTGTACAGCCTTGGTCCCGGACCTGCTTGACCGTAGTCTGCAGGTCTGCTGGGAGATGAGGAAGAACCCCAAGTGTGCCCAAAAGGGCATAGGAGAAATGGGCCATCAAAAGGGCTGAACTCGCTTGCCTAAGGCAGAGAGAGAGGAGGCAGCATAAACCTTCTTGGCCGTATGGTTCAATTTCTTTGACTCCTTATTGGGCGGCTTGTCAACGTCCCCCACGTTGCCAGAGTGCCTGAACATGGAATCAGCCACCAAACCCTTGGTCGAGGGATGCTCTGTGAACCCTGAAAGGGAAATGATAGGGACCACATACTGGCACAGGATGTGAGGCCGGATGCTGGCATAGCTCCAATGCAGGACCAAGAATGGCTTCTGCAACCGGGAATGGTTCCCCAGGGGAATCACTCTGGTCCAGGATCTCAGTTAGCAGGCACCGTGCCCACTTCTAGACAGGCTCCATCTGAAGACCTGTGGACTTTGAGATAAGGCAGAACAGGCTCATAAAGGAGGTAGGGCCTTCCTCCATCGAGAGCTCTCCTGTCGACTCAACGTCCACCGGACAAGAGTGCAAGAAGGACCCCTCTGACTCCAAAGAGTCATCAAAGAGGGGTCAACCGCCAGAATCTCTGCTGACCCTCTGAGTGACAGTGACCGACGGCCGATGGGGAAGACCTGGGGCTGGGTGGGCCTCCTCTGTTGGAGTGCCGGTCTTCAGCTGCTGGAGGCAGCTCCACCTGAATTGGTGAGGAGGCCAAACCGGGGGACCTGGCGGGTCTGCTCCTGCTGCGGCGGAGAAGGCGTCAGCCACTGTGACAAAAGCCATGTGATGGCTGGGGTCGAAGCCAGAATAGGCTTCATCCTGGGGAACACGAGCTGCTGCCACATTAAGTCCTCACAGCGTCGATGCAACTTGTGCCGAAGCCTCTCCTCACCAGAGGATGAAGAATTGCGGCGATGCTGCTTCCCAGAGTGCTGAGAGCGGGAGCGCTGATGCCAACACAGGCTGCTCGACTCAGGAGATAGAGAGTGGGACTGTGACCTTGACCATCGGGGGGGGGCCGACAGCATGCCTCAGAAGGCGGCTGCGAGAGCCGGGGCACCTCCGGGTCCGGAAGCCCCTGAGTAAGTGACCATTCATGGGGATCCTCCTCTGTCCTGCTGAGGCAATCCGCCAGGTTATTCTGAGTCCTCGGGAGGTAGAATGCATGAATCAGAGCATCGTGCTCAAAGCACCACTCCCATAGTCTCATGGCATCCCTGTATAGAGGATAGGAGTGCGCCCCACCCTGCTTGTTGATGTAGGCATCACTGCCTTGTTGTCCATCTGAAGGAGGATTACTTTGCGACAGAGGACCTCCTTCTGGGCTTGAGCACCACACAGGACAGTCCTCATCTCTAGAACATTTGTGCAGATGAGACTCCTCCCGGTTCCACATCCCCCTGAATGTGGAGATCTTGGCAGTGAACACCCCAACCGATCAGAGATGCATCCATGGTGATGGTGATCAGACATTCTGGTGGGGCAAAGGGTAGACCTTGGAAAAGCTTGTCTTCCTGAATCCACCATGCAAGTGATCTTGTAAGAGGCTCTGACACTCTTATTTGGTAAGACTGCGGATGTGTGGGTGGTCCTCATGTGTAGCCGGGCTGGAGGTACTGTGAACACAGACAAGACCATGAGATCCACCATTTGTTGCATGGAGGGAGCCCGTACGGAGGTGTTCTCCATGATGTAGCTGGCAATCTGGAGAATGTCGTTCCTCCTGTCCTCCAGAATGGAAGTCCTTGCCCTGGATATATCGAAGAGGGCTCCTATGAAGAGGAGCTGTTGAGAGGGTTGAAGCTGGGATTTTTCCAGATTCAGAAAAACTCCCATGGAGGTGAGGAACTGTGAAGCCATGGAGACTGCTTCCTGCGTCTCCTGACTGGACGGACTTGCTAGTAGCCAATCATCCAGGTAGGGGAAAATTTGGATACCGAGCTTTCGAAGATGCACCGCAAGAACAGCGAAGACTTGCGGCATCAAGGACAGCCCAAAGGGCTGGACTCCAAACTGGTAGTGTTGACCCAAGGCCACAAAACGGAGATACTTGTGATCTGGATGTACCGGGACATGCTGATAGGCGTCCTGCATGTCCAGGGATGCCAACAAGTTGTACTGATGGAGGAGTGGAAGCAAGGTTCCTAGGGAAATCATTTTGAACTCCTCCTTGAATAGATACTTGTTCAACTTTCTGAGGTTGAGAATCGGGCGTATGCTGCCCATTTTCTTTGGAACCAGAAAGTAAGGAGTAGAAATCCGTGTTCTGCCTAGGGAACGACTTCTACTGCCCTATTTCTAAGAAGGCCTTGTATCTCGGAAGTGAGATGGTCTGGCTGAGCGATGGACAGGCTGTGCTGCCACTTGGGAGGAAGGTCCGGGGGGATCTCTGCGAAATTGAGACAGTATCCCTCCTGAACAATCTAAGGAATCTAAGGACTCATTTGTACGTTATGATGGACTTTCACAGGTCATAAAACCTAGTTAGACAGACCCCCCCCACACACACTGCCATGGAAGTGTCCACCTCGTGCAGCTGAGGTGGACTCAAGGGCCAAACTTTCAGAAGGTGGCACTGGGAGCTTTCACACCCTGTGCCTTTTGCTGCATTTTCTTTTGCAGTTGAGGAGTCTGGTTCCTGTTGAAGGCCCCTTGTACTTTACCTTGAAAGGACTGCCTATTATGAAACTGTCGATGGTTCCAGCCCCTTTGAGGGGCAGAAGGAGTCGGCCTAGCTGTTTTAATGGCAGTCTTGGCTTTCTGAGCAGCCTCCAGCGCTTGCTCAACTTGAGGGCCGGACAGACAGCACCATCAAAGGGAACATTCATAACCTGCTGTTGAGCATTGGGTTAGAAACCGGATGTTCTGAGCCAGGAGTGCCATCTGATGCATACCCCAGCAGCAGCTGCCGCCCTAGCCGCAGTGTCATAGGCGTCCATAGAAGCTTTCGGCTGATGACTACTGGACTCTATGCCCCTGGCGATAATCTGGAGAAGCTCCATGATAACTTCAGACTCTGGGAGATTCTCGACTATAGATTTAAGAGAATTCCACAGGGTGTACTCGTATTAAGAGAAATGACAATATGCATGCCCAAGGTTGCGGCAGCGAAGGCCCGTTTCCCTTAAGTGTCAATCTTGTGAGATTCCTTATTGATAGGCCATGCCGAAGTCTCCTGGAAGAGGACAGCCTTATCATTCTCTGCAAGCACCACTAAAGCATCTGCAAAGGGCTGTAATGCCAGTAAGGGTCTTTCCCTAGAAGGGGCGTATTTCCTGTCTGTGGCCTTGGCCACAGAAGGGATGAGCGCCGGCCTGGCCCACACTGCCTGTGACAAGGTCTCAAGGGGGGCACAGGGGGCGTAAGAATTGTAGGAATGTTGGGAACATGAAGGAATTCGAGGCACAAGAGCCTCCCTGGGTGCACAGAAGAAGTCTGAAGGGCCAAGGTGGATCCCATATGCCTAAGAAGGGACTAGAAGGAAAAGTCCTTGACTAAGGATTCAGCCGAGACAGAAGGCTTGCTTTCCAAGTCATAGACAGAGTCGTCTTTGATGCTGTCAGACAAAATCAGACTCATCATGTTCTACCTCCACCCCTGAGAGGTCAGGGACCAATCTTGCTACACCGAAGCCTGGTCTAGGCGAAGGGTACATAGGAGACACTGGAACCCATACCGGCGTTGAGGAACTTGGCACCATAAGTGGCACCAAAGCACCCGATACTGCATGCGGCACGAAAGAACACACCGTATGTGGCACTGAAGAACACGACACCGCACACGGCAAAGAACATGACGCCGCACACGGCACCTAGGCCAATGGCACCCAGGTTGGTGCTGCACATGGCACTGAAGCATTTGATACCACACATGGCACCGTTGAACCTGGACCCGTCAGACCTAGAAGAAAAGGGGGAGGAAAGTGGCACCTGTGCTGGCTCCTGCATGGAAACCTGGTGAGGGGGTAAGGCACATGGAACTGGCATCAGAGGCATCTGTACCGGGGACGGAAAAAACTGTCACTGGCGCCAAACGCACATCCTGCCACAACCGCCCCGGCTGCAGCCCAGCAGCTTCACAACCAGAGGGCCCAGGAACTGGGTCCACTGGCAAGTGCAACTGAGGCAGTTGCTGTACCCATTGCTCCATAAGAGCAGCTCAGCGGTAAAACTGTTCACCAGAAACCCCGTCCGAGGACAGAGGGGGTGCTCCGATGTCGGGAATTCAGGCCGTTAAGAACGGAGACCACCGAGGGGCCTACTGCTCTCCACTACTGAAGACTCCCTAGCAAACCTACCAAAGGATTACCTTGAGCGGTGCTGTTTCTTCTTTTTCTGATGGGGAAGGAGAAAAGCTTGAGGTTGAGCGGTGCTGGGTCCCTGACTGGGGTAGGGAATGGGCCTACTTCTTTTTGTGCTTTTGGGAGGACTGTCCTCCCTCACGAACACCGGACTGGCCATGGTCAGACACCACCCCACTGCCAGAACTACTTTCCAAAGAAGTGTCCCTACCATCACAGATACCGTCCATGGTCGACTCAGTCAATGGCAGGCTGAGAGATTGTCTTTTCTTCAGAAAAGTCTTTTTACCTTGGCTCCTGGTCTGCCTGCACGTCCATGCATCCTTCTCATCAGGCCACCGTCCAGTCCTCTCCTGGCTCCCAATGGAGCCCTCACTGACAATTACCCCCATGGCTTACCCCCCTCGGTGGGGCAGTGGAGAGTCCCCCTCATTCTCCAACCGAGTCTGGATCCAGTAGTGCAGTGATGCCCCCGAAGCCAGGCGTCCCGTAGACGGCCACCAGGCTGCCATGACTGTTCGCCACTTTTCCCCTGTTCTATGGTGGTGTGAGGGCGTGTGTAATGACACGGGGAAGCACAGGCATACACACACACACTCCTCTGGTGCCATGCCCCAACTCACCCCTGAGCTCAGTGCCAACGCATCAACCCCCAGCTTCGCTAGGGCCACAAGTGCGCCGACAACTGAAGACCCCCAGAGAGGGAGAGCAGTCCCTGATGCTCAATCCATCTCCTCCCTGCAGATCCCATGCGCCCAAGTCCATTCCCAAACCCAGGTCACCGTGGAGCAAGGTGTGGCATCCGGTGCCTCAGCCCTCAGCGCCACCGGGCCAGCCAATTTATTTTATTTTTTTAAATAATAAACTACTAAACAAAACTGGATGACTATAAGCTGCTGTCATACAGACATGAAAAGTTGACTCCCAGCAGGCGAGCGATGACGTCACTGAAGCACACTCGACGGCAGGAAAAAAAGGAACTTAGGCAGTAGGAAGGCTGATGATGAGATAGCCTACACAAGCATGAGCCAGTCTCGAAAAAGCCATGCATGCGCGGTCCTACCTCTGTGCCAACCCTCCTGAAGATTTTGGCTCCCGCTGGGTACTAGTGCCTCTGGTGTAGTACCCAGCAGGATGAATGAATGGTGAAGACTAAGTCCAGGCAGATCGTAAAATTCTATGCACATCCAAAGTATGGAGCAATGCTTCCCCCGAATTGGCATGCTCTGGAAAATACACAAGCATGCAGACAGACTGACTTAGGGTAAATTCCGACACCAACTTAGGAAAAACTTAAGTTTAGTATGCAGAGAGACCCTGTCTTTGTGAAAAATCAAATATGTCTGCTCACACGAGAGCATGTAGCTCTGAAGTTCTTCGAGTAGAAGTAATATTAACTAAAAATAACGCTTTCCATGACAGAACGCATAGCTTGCAAGACACAGCTGGCTCAAAAGGAGGCAGAGTCAGCTTTTCCAGAACAAAATTCAGGTCCCAGGCTGTAACCGGGTCATGGATAGGAGACTTCAAGTAGAGAATGCCTTGCAGGAAAGTATGGGCCACATCCAGCTGTGCCACAGCATGGCCATCAGTGGGCACATGAAAGGCGGAATGGCTGACAGGTGCACTTCAACAGAGAAGTATTTGAGTCCTGCATCAGACAAGGACAGGAGATGCTCTATAACCTGGTTCACCGGACAGGTGAAAGGGTCCAGACTATGAGAAGTGGCCCAGATAGCAAACCGCTTCCATTTCATAGAATACAAGGCTCTGGTGGAAGGCTTCTGGCGGCCACCAGGACATCAGCCACCTTCTTAGACACACCAAAGCGGGCAGCGGCTACGTCCTCAGAAGCCATGCATGCGGGTGGAAAGACCGGAGGTCTGAATGGACCGTGGTCCCCTGAGCCTGTGTCAACAGGTCCCTGGAGAGGGGCATGGGAACAGGAGGTTCCTCAGCCAATTGCTGCAGTAATGGAAATCATATCTGCTGAGGCCAAAATGGAGCCACCAGAATTAGGGTGGCACCATCCATCTGTAGCTTGCTGAGCACCCTCTGAATCAGAGGAAAGGTCGGGAAGGCATACAGAAACCTCCCTTTCCAGGAGAGGGACAACGCATATTGCCAGACAGCTTCAGGCCCTGGATACAAACATACATACTATGAAGCCAGCAGATAAAGGCCCAACGGCCTATCGAATCTGCTTGAGTGTGCAGCTCTCAAGTGTTGTGCACTGATGCTGCCCCCAACCCCCTCCCCACCAAATGATGCCACTGTTTTACCCTTTCCCCCTTCCCCATTTTGATATTTGCCCTTAAGTTTATCCCCCCACTGATACCCACAAAACCAGTTCCTCTGGTACTGCATTCCATGCTGTGACCACCCTCTCAGTAAGAAAGCACCTCATCTCCCTTCTGAACCTCCCCCCTGCAACTTTCGACTACACCCTCTTGTAATTCCTTCCTTTCTAATTTTAAGCAGACCCTTATGACTTACCCTATTAATGTCCTTCTAGTATTTAAATGTCTCAGTCACATTCCCTCTGTCTCAATAGAGTACATATTGAGCATCTGTAGCCTCTCCTCATAGGGTTTTTCCCTCACCCCACTCAACATCTTGGTTGTTCTTCTCTGTACCCCCTCCAAAAGTCTGATGTCCTTTTTTAAGTATGGATGCCAGAACTGCACGCAGTACTCCAAGTGAGGCTACACCAATGCCCTGTACAGCGGCAGGATCACATGCTCACTCCTTGAGGTGATTCCCCTTGCAATACACCCAAGCATCCTATTAGGCTTCACTGCTTTCCTTCACTGTGCAGAGTGATGGATCTAGCAAGCAGAAACATGGCAGTTTTTCACTGAGTGGGGACACAAAAAGGTCCAACTCTGGACGACCCCACCGTCGAACAGGTCTTCTACGACTCTCATTACTTCCCAGCACAGGGAATAGGAATGAGCCCCCCCCCTTACGTATTGATGTAACAGACCACACTGAGATTGTCCTACTATACCAGCAGAGGGCCGGAAAAGATGGTTCTGGAAGGCCTGTAAGGCATACAGAACTGCTCTCATTTCTAGGATGTTTATGTGGAGGTGAGTCTCCAAGTAGGACTAGAGACCTAGATGGGCTTCCCAATCCAGACCCGAAGCATCTGTGGTGAGGATCTGGAGAGGAGTCGGGATAAGAAAGAGGACCCCCTTTAAGAGATTAGTTGGGCCCATCCACCAGTGAAGCACCTTGCATACTGGTGAGGAGACAAGGACCAGCTGATCTAGATTGTCTGAGCGCTGATCCCACTGAACCCTGACGGTCCACTGTGGGATCCTGATATGCAGCCTGGCCAGAGAAACCATAACAATGACCACAGCCATCAGGCCTAGTAGCCTGAGGAATGCCCTGGCTGGGACATGCTGGCTCTGAGCCATCTCCTGGGCCTGGGTAATAAGGTGGTCCCACCCTATCACGAGGGAGGAAGGCCTTGCCCTCAGTAGAGTCCAGGCCTGCCCCTATATACTGCAACCACTGAGACGGGGTCAGCACACAGACTTGGGCCGATTAACAGTGACGCCCAAGGACTGTAACAACTGCAGGGAGCATTCTAGAGTCAGCAATAGGAGCTCCCTGGCCTGGGCTTTCAGTAACCAGTCATCCAGATATGGAACACATAGAAGCCTTTGCACCAGAGGGCTGCTGCTACAGCTGCTAAGCTCTTGGTAAATACCTGTGGTGCAGAGGATAAGCCAAAGGGCAACACCCTGTACTGCTCCCCCGGAACAGGAACCACAGGTATCACCTCTGAGTGGGCAAACCATGATATGCAGATAGGCATCTTGCATATCAAGGGAGCACAGCCAGTCACCCTGCTTGAGCAGAGGAAGAAGGCCGCGCAGAGCGACCATCTGGAACTTTTTGTACTAGAGAAAACAATTCGGCTCTTTGACATCTAGAATGAGCCTCAAGTCCCCTGTTCATCTGGGAACCAAGAAGAACCTGGAGTAGAACCTCTTGTTCTTTTGCTGCCTGGGCTCCGTTTCTATGACCTGCTTGCACAGCAAGGAGACTGCTTCCTCCCTAAGCACCCCTGTGTGGTCTGGAGGATAAAAAGTGGGGACTGGGGCAACATCAGGAGGCTGTTCTAGAGGTTCTAGAGCATGGCTTTGTTTGATTATCTGCAGGATCCAAACATCTGTTATGATGGTTCTCCACTAAGACAAATGGAAGGAGAACCGACCTCCAACTACCACCTCCTGGCTTGGAACGGGCGGGGGGGTCTGACAAGGAGTCGGGCGGAAGCTGAACTGACGGCCGGGGCCGCACCTCCTCCTCTGGAATGCTTGGCGGAGGAACCGGAGGTGGGGTTTGTCAAGGCACAGCTGGCTCTGTGTTTGCCCTGGAGCTTGGTTCCTGAACCCCACTTGTGAGAGACCATATGAAAGGAGGGCCGCGGTCTACTCCTGGGCTAAGTATGATAAAGCAAGTGGACAGACTGAATGGCCCTACCACAGGCCTGCGGGTCATTGATAATATCCTACACATCTGGACCAAAAGGTTTGTGACCCACAAAAGGGGCATTCAACACCTTTTGTTGGATGTAATTTGCAAAGCCATGGACTCTAAGCCAGGAGTGCTGTCTGGGCAAATGCCGGAGGCAGCTTCCCTGGCTGACTATCAGCAATGTCATAGGTGGCTGAGGAGATGCTTACTGAAATCTTCCAAGTCCTGGAGAACTTTGAGGAGCTCTTGTCTCCGAGAACCCTCAGGGGGGGGGCTTGAGCAACTGTTTCGCCCTTCCTCCATAGGGTATTCTGGTACTTAATCAGATGAGCCAAGTAAACTGGCAATCCTGAGGCCCAAAGTGGCAGAGGCAAAAGTCCTCTTGCCTCAGAGGTCTAACCTCCTAGATGCCTGGTTAGGGGGCAGAGAACTAAGGTGCTTAGGGGCCTTAGATCTGTCGTGAGTGGCCTTAACAACCACTGAGTCAGTGATTGGGCAGCATAAAAGGCAGCCCCTGTGGTGCCTGGTAAGGCTTGTCAGCCTTTCTGGACATGGCTGGTACCAGGTTGGGCCTGCGCCAGGCCACAATAGCAGCATCATTCAGGACTGGCAGCAGAGGAGTAATAACTTTGGGTGCAGATTGTGGGATCTCCAAGAAATCGACCAGATACCTCCTTGATTCATCCTCTTCTTCAGTCTGAAACCCCATAAAGGAGGACAGCGACTTCATAATGCTTGAAAGCAGTCCTACCGAGGGGGGGGGGTGTGGATCTGGTGGTGTATTTAACTGAATCCTCACTCCTGGAGGACACAGTGGACCAATCCGAGGATTCCATTTCAGTGTTTTCTTCCTCCTCTTCAGGGTGGTATTCCTCCGCGACATCGTCCTGCTCTGAAGCACGGACCAAAGTTCGGAGTGCCGACAGTTCTCTGGAGGGCACGGGGTGAACAGGTTGAACTGGTGTCGATGCTGAAGCAGCGCCCAACGGTGCGGCGACAACAGCCCAGGCCATGGAACAAACTATTACACAAGAGACCTGGTAATGGAGGAATGGATAACATTAAGGTCGACAGTGGGGGAAAGGAATCGTCGTCAGAGGGGGCGTGTAGCCCAGCTCCGACACACTGCCAGCAACAGTGGAAGTGGTTGGGCCCAGCGCCAGTGGACCTAAAGTTTCAACAGATCTCGACAGCGGGGCTGGGGCCAATGACTCAAGAGGCCGACAGCCCCTCCACAGCCCTACAGCTGGGAGAAGATTCCTCCTTGGTGGGGCTTGACAGGAGCAGAGGCCTGCACGGAGCAAGGTGCCGCTGCCAAAACGGTCAATGGAGTGATCCCGGTAGATGAAGAGGAGGAATCCAACGGGGACCAGGATCGTTGATTTGGGGGTGGGGAGTGAGGACAGTCCTTAGGCCAGTCCTTGTCCCAACGAGAATGTTTCCCCCAAGGATTTGTCCTGGGCCTTAATGGTTTGAGAGCCCAAAGACAACGGTGATTGGGAGGTGGTGGGGCCCAGAAGACCCTTGGCTCTACACTGGCTGCCTGTTGCTCCATGAGGAACTTCTGTAGGACTTTCTTGCATTGGCACTGGGTGGTGAGGTTGAACTTCAGGCAGCATTCAAAGGCGAGAACACTGTGGCTAGGCCCAAGACAGCAGACAAGGTTCATGGTCATCGGGTGAAGAAATGTTCTTTCCGCAGTGGCAGCGACAGAAGAGAGCCGATGAGAGATTAGTTTTCGACATACAAAGGACAAAATAATCACTTTACACTAAGGTGATTCCAATGCAAGTACATATTTTTATTTTTTCTTATTTATTATTTATTTGTTCTAGGATTACAAATACCTTTGAGCCGAGGCTCTTTTACAAAATATATATACAAAGTAAAAAAAAAAGTAAGCAGTTTTGGAGGTCAAACTGAGCGACAAAGCTTCTGCGGAGTCCGTGCGCGAATGGTCGATCGCTGGAAAGAACTGAGGAGGGTGCGGGGCCAACCACACTTATGTGTGACGTTGGAGCCTGATGTTGGTGTGGGCAGCCCCTAATGGACTGCTGCAGAAAAAAGCTTCCATGGGATCCTGACACCTGATGGATAAGCCCCATGCGTGTGACCTGATGACAGAGATATCCCTAAAGAAGTTTTAAAATTGTCCATGCAGGAGCTCTGCAAGCTAGCGTTTCTACAAACTGACAGCTAGCTCTGCCACTAGGACCTAGTTTTAGTGTTGGAGAGGGGTGGGGTGAGAAAGGACTGGAGACAAATTAGGATGTGGAACTGGAAAGTACAGTTACGTAAGAACTTAGCGTAACAGTAGATCTTCGAGAACAGCTCTTGCAGCAGGTTACACCATTAGGACTGAAGCCGGCAGGCGCCAGGACCAGACGGAAATTTTCCAGCTAGCAGTATTCAGCAGGGACCGCCTCCGACGTCGGTCCCACCCCCGACGTCAGGCATAGTACATAAGGAGGCAGTCCCCCATAATCCCCAGTTCTCCCGCTGGAGACTCCTAGCCGCTGGATGACATCAGAAGAGGAGACCGAGGATCCGCCATCAAATGGCAAACAAAGAGGCTGCAAATGCCTTATCCTAAGAGAAGGATGTTGCGACTATAACCTACCTCCAGCGGGGATGGTGGGAGGGAAAGTACCTGCTGCAAGAGCTGTTCTCAAAGATCTATTGTTACGGTAAGTTCTTGCGTAACTGTACTATCTTACTTCGAGAAACAGCTCTTGCAGCAGGTTACACCGTTAAGACAGATTCCGAAGCAATACTGGAAATCACACACCATCGGGAGGAGGAAAGGTAAAAATCCTCGAATTGCATCAAGCCTATGACAGAAGTCCCTGAAGGACTGCTAGACCAAAACCTGCTCTTCGCCTCGATGCAATATCTAGGCTGTAATGCCTGATGGAAGTGTGAACAGAGCTCCAAGCAGCTGCAGCACAAATAGCTGAGGTGGATATGTTCTTTAAAGCTGCAAAAGAGGTAGCCACCCCTCTGGTGGAATGACCCTTAACCGTGCCTGGTAGGGGTTTGTTGCGCTTCTGGTAACAGAACGTAATACACTGGATGAGCCACCTGGACAGCGACTGTTTTGAAACAGGAGCTCCCATCATCCTGTGGGCAAAGGAGACAAAAAGCTGGTCCGATTTTCGGTGGTGTTTGGTTCTGGTCAGGTAGTATCTGAGACACCTATGCATATCTAAAGTGTGCAGAAGGGCTTCTCCTCGATTAGAGTACTTACGGAAGTGCACTGGTAAATCAATATCCTGATTAAGGGTGAGTGCTGAGACCACCTTAGGCAGAAATTTAGGATTAGTCTTTAGGGATACCCTGTCTTGGTGGAAAACCAAATAAGGTTCTTTGCACATAAGTGCGTGTAGCTCAGAAATTCTTCTGGACGAGGTAACGGCAACTAAAAATAAAGTTTTCCAAGAGAGAAAACGTAGTTCGCAATCCGCGGCTGGTTCAAAAGGTGGCAGCGTGAGCTGCTCCAAGATGAAGGGTAGATCCCATGGTGGAATCGTATCCTTAATCGGGACCTAGGGTGGAGGACACCCCTCAGGAAGGCACGTGTCGTGCCCAATTGAGCTATAGTGCGTTCCATAGGGACGTGACAGGCTGAAATGGCACAGAGGTGTACCTTAATCGAGGAGTAAGCCAAACCAGAGTGGAAAAGGGACAGCAGGTAGTCCAGTACCAGCTTCTCTGGGCAGTCCAAAGGCGATAAACTGCGTGCTTGAACCCATAAGCAAAACCTGCGCCACTTGATGGCGTAGGTCGCGTGGGTAGCTGGTTTCCTGGGCAGTGAGAATGTCTGCCACTTTTTGCGAGACCCCGTGTCACATCATGGTTATGTCTCTAGGAGCCAAGCATGCAGGTTCAGGGAACGTAGGTCTGGATGGACCAAAGAACCTGCCTCCTGAGACAGCAAATGGGAGCTGATTGGTAAAGGCACTGCAGGTTCCCGGGATAGCTGATGCAAGAGAGGGAACCAGATCTGTCTGGGCCAAAACGGCACGATAAGTAGAAGCGTCACTTGCTCCCTGCGAAGTTTTAGAAGAATTCTCGGGATCAATGGGAAAGGGGGAAAGGCATAGAGGAATCTGCCCGCCCAGGAGAGGGACAACGCATCTCGCCAGAAAACACCAGGCCCTGGATCTAGCGAGCAAAAATTGAGCAGTTTTGCGTTGGATGGGGATGCGAAAAGGTCCAGTTCTGGAGTACTCCATCTGCGAAACAGATCCTCTGCTACCTCCTGAAGTAGTTCCCATTCATGGATTCTGGCCTGAGAGCGGCTCAGGCTGTCTGTGATGATGTTGTCCACTCCCAGAACATGAACGGCAATAAGGTTTGCGCCGTGTTGCAAGACCCAATCCCACACTCTCATAGCCTCCCTGCATAGTGGGTAGGAATGGGTGCCTCCTTGTTTGTTGAGGTAATACATCACCGTGGAATTGTCTGTTTGTAACAGAAGTGTACCCAGTGGAATCTCCGACTGGAAGACCTGCAGGGCGTAAAGAACTGCCCTCATTTCCAGGATATTTATGTGGAGATGAGACTCTTGGTCTGTCCACAGGCCCTGAGACCGGACACCGTCAACGTGTGCTCCCCAATCGAGCCCTGAGGAGTCTGTGGAGAGTGTCACAGTCGGGACGGTGCTATGAAGGGGACTCCAGCCGAGAGATTCCTTGAATCTAGCCTCCATTGCCAATCTTGAATTACGGCCTTCGTGATCTGGATTGGATGCTGCAGATGGTCTTGCCTTTGGTCCCACTGTACCCGTAACATCCACTGGGTTAACCGCATGTGGAGACGGGCTAGCGGGACTGTTGCAATGGCCACAGCCATGTGTCCGAGCAGGCGAAGGACCAGTCTGGCAGGAACGGTCTTCTTCACTGAAAAGTCCCTGATTAGGGATCTTATGTGTTCCACTCTGTCCGGGGGAAGGAAAGCTTTCCCTTGGACAGTGTCCAGAACTGCACCTATGAATTGCAGAGTCTGGGATAGAACCAGGCTTGATTTCTCGTAACTAATGATAATGCCCAATGTCTCGAACAGAGACTGAGTGCAGTGAATGGCAGACATCAGGGCCTCCTGGGAGGGCGCCATGAGAAGCCAATCGTCCAGGTAGGGGAACACGTAGTGGCCCTTTCTCCTCAGAGATGCGGCTACGACCGCCATGCACTTCATAAACACCTGAGATACCGATGACAGCCCCAAGGGGGGAGCTCGGAACTGATAATGGCGACCCTGAAACTCGAAGCGCAGGAACCTCCTGTGCACCTGAGCAATAGGAATATGCAGGTAAGCATCCTGCATGTCTAGGGCCGCTAGAAAAGTGCCCTGCTTCAGCATGGGAATTAGACCTGGGAGGGTCACCATGCAGAAGCGTTTGTACAGGACCGAGACATTGAGGTCGCTGAGGTCCAGTATCGGACGGAGGTCCCCTGTCTTCTTTGGAACCAGAAAGAAGTGAGAATAATATCCTGGTCCCCTCTGGTTCCTTGGTACGTGCTCTATGGCTTCTTTTTCCAGAAGCGCGAGCACCTCCTGCTGTATGAACAGGGCATGCTGACCCGAGTAACGGGAGAGCAGGGGAGGTATTGTAGGTGGGTAGTCTAGAAATTCTATGCAATGGCCTTTCTTGACCAACTGGAGAATCCACCTGAGATCGATTGCCACCCTAAAAAGTGGCGAGCGATGCGACCCACAACTTTCCTTGCCCGTTGATCTAGAGGAGGGCCGGGGGCCGGGAAGGAGTCATGCTGTGGCAGCATTGGTCCCTGCGGGCTGGGCCGGCTTCGTGTAACGTTGGCCTCTGCCTGGGGATGACTTGGCCTGGGCCTTACGCAAAAAAAGTGCCTCTTTGCTGCTGTCCGGAACGTGGCTGCCTTTGTGAAAATGGTTCTGGTTCCTATGAAAGGAACTAGGCCTGGATCTGTACATGGCCTGTACAGATTGGACTGCCTTCCCTGCGTCCTGGAGCTTGGTGATAACCTTCTCTGAGGATTCACCAAACAGTACCTCGCTGTTGTACGGGACGTCTGGAATATTCTTCTGTACGTCCGGGGTGAAGCCGGAGACACAGAGCCACGCGTGTCGCCGGAGACAGACGCCTGAAGCTGCAGCTCTGGCAGAAGAGTCTGCGGAATCGTATGCAGCTCTAAGTACTTGGGTCCCCACAACTGACCCGGTGTGGAGTAGGATAAGGAGCTCCGCTTTCTGGTCGCCATTGGGAAATTTTTCGACCAGGTCTTGGTCCTGTTCCCACAGGGTGTTCTGGAACTGTACCATATGGGTAAGGTAGTTGGTCCTGTTCCCACAGGGTGTTCTGGAACTGTACCATATGGGTAAGGTAGTTCAGAGACCTGATGGCGCATGTAGCAGCCGCATACGTGCGCCTCCCAAGGGCATCCAATTGCTTGGATTCCTGGTCCGGTGGCTGAGTGCTCATATGCTGGGGCCTTTGAGACCGGTCATGTGATGACCAGGGAGTCTGTCAGAGGTTGCTTAGCCAAGTACTGGTCTTCTCGCGGAGCCTTGTACAGGTGGTCAGCCTTCTTCGGCACAGCGGGAGTGGCGTCCACGAAGGTGTCCACCAAGGGTGGGACTACCACAGGCTTTGGGTCTTTTTGTCGAAGATAGCGGGCAAGGCATTGTTGTTCGGGATCAAGGTCTTCAGCATCCCACCCCATGTTGTCCTGGATGTGCCTCATGATCTCAGCGAAAGAGGGATCATTCGGTGGAGACCCGAGGAGGTCACGTGGGTCAGGAGAGGAGATGCTGAGCGGAGAAGGAGATCTGGAGTAGTCCGAGGTGTCCGATCTGGAATCCTCCCCCGACGGAGTATACCGGCGTCATCTGGGTCGTTTGGGGCTGGAAGACCCTGATGGAGATCTGGAGGGAGGCCTTCTCCTGTCTTCAGATCTGCCCCTAGGAGGTGGAGTCTGTTCCTTGGGGGTTGGTGGTCGTCCTGCTGGCCCCTTAGGTGGAGGAGGGGGCGTAGGAGGAGGAGGTTTGACGGGGACCACATCCTTTCTGATGGTGTCCCACCAAAAAGTAAAGAGTTCCTTTACTTCTTCGATATTCATACCCGACGACGGGCCTGGCGCCGGTGGTCTGTCGCCGGGGTCGGGCCTCCGGGTGTCTCCTGGTCCAGGGAGGGTTCCCGTGGGAGCCCGGCATCCTCTGTGTTGCCCGCCTGGTCTTCGGGCTGTGTGTCCTCCTCCGCCGATTCCCTATGACCGCATCCACCGTGACGGGGGTCCTTCTGCCCGGAGATGCTGACATCGTCTCCTGGCCGACGCCTTCGGATCCGGCGAACGCCTGGCTGGCGACTGGTGTCTGGCTGGTGTCGTCGGCTCCTGTGAGCGCCTGGCTGATTTGGAATGTTTAGCCGACGTCGGGTCCGATGCCCTTTTCAGGGACGTCAGGTCCTTGGTCTTTCTGGTGCAGGATCAGGACCTCTGGGTTGGTAGACCGACTTGGAGTCGGTGTCCCGACATCAGGTGGAAGAAGAGGACTTATGGTGCTCAGAAGACTTCGATGGGGTGGAGGAAGCCAAGGGCCTCGATGTCTTGTTTGGCTGGAACGAGGAAGAGCCGCCTGAAGTCTGGACCTTAAGCCGGGGGGGGGCGCCTGTGACCGAGCGCTGAAGGGAGAGCAGTCCGATCTGGAGCCGGAGCTGCGGGAGTCCGAGGCCCGAGTTGGGGACCTAGACCTCACCTTCTCCCAGTGCTTGTCCCGGTGTTTATGGGATTTAGAAGAAGATTCTCCCCTGGAGAAAGGTTCTTGGTCCATCCTTTTTAATTTCTCTTCGAGGAGATATGCCTGTAGTGCCTTCTGACGGCGGATCCTGGTGCAGCTATTGAATCCCTGGCAAAAGGTGCAGGCCTTAGTATCGTGGTCCGGGCCTAGGCAACGCACGCAGGAAGAGTGAGGATCCTTGAAAGGGATCTGTTTTCTGCAGGCACACTTAGAAAGGTGACCCTCAAGCGATGGAGTTGGAGAGGACATCAGTTGTGCAAAGAAATTCACAGAAAGTTCTGTAGTCGTCGTACGCTATGTAGAGACAGAGAGGCCAATGCTGGCGAGTAGACGGCAGGAAAAGAACTGGGATTATGGGGACCGCCTCCTTATGTACTATGCCTGACGTCGGGGGCGGGACCGATGTCGGAGGCGGTCCCTGCTGAATACTGCTAGATAGAAAATTTCCGTGGGTCCTGGCGCCTGCCGGCTTCAGTCCTAATGGTGTAACCTGCTGCAAGAGCTGTTTCTCGAAGTAAGATCTTTCAATTCAGACTGTGATTCATTTTTTTTTCATTCTCTGAATTTTGAAGTTCAGATACTGAGTCCGATTCTGACAAAAGCAAATGGAACAGAATCTTTGATTCTGAGCATACTCAACTCCCATTAGTTTGACTGACCTTAGCTCTGATCCTTTTGATCTGCCGTAGTCGCGCTAGCCACTTTGAAGCATAGGCGTCTGTTGGATTTGCCTGATGCTGATGGACCAGTGAAGCCATCTAATTTAAAATAAAGAAGAACACTGTTATTAATGTTGCTGATTACCTTTTGCACTCCATGCATCTTTCATTAATTCCTAAAGTCTGACCCAACCTTTAGTGCAGCAGTACGGGAGCGGCATGCCACAACAGTGCTGGGGGTGTCACACCAGCAGCAGAAGGAGCCATGTGCTACACCAGCAGCGGGAGGGGAAGTCATGCGCCACAACAGCGGGGCATGTGCCACACCAGCAACAGAAGGAGCCATCTACCACACCAGCAGTGGGAGGGGAGCAATGTGCCACACCAGCAGCAGAGGAGCCACATGCCACACCACCTGTGGTGGGGAGCCATGTGCCACACCTGCAGTGGTGGGGAGCCATGTGCCACACCAGCAACAGAGATGTCACTTGCTACAGCAGTGGCAAAGGAGCCATTTGCCACACCAACAGCAGGGGTATCACGTACCAGACCAATGGTGGAGAGCTACTTTCCAAACCAGAGAAGAATCCATTTTTTTTCCATACAGGCAGACTCTTTGGTAAAGTAGCAAGCTTCCGTTTGATGGGGGCAGAGTGCATACCTCAGCAACAGTTTCAATGGCCTTCACTCCTTGGCGGGGGGACATGAGAAGGAACAGGGAGCTCTCCTCCCACAGTTAAGTATGGCAGACCCTGAGGGACTGGAGTGAAAGCTGGCTCTGACAGCTATTGCTCCACCTTACGGGAAAACAAGAATGCCTTCCAGAAAGCAGCATTCACGTCCTTATGGCAGGAGATCAGACTTAAATGGGCCAGACACAGCAGGAATATCATCAGAGATGCACAGCAGGTTCCACTGAATGAGAGGCCACCTCTGAGGCGTGGTAATACACTCTGGTGCCATGCTGATTACATACCCTTTGCAGCAATGACAAGATTGGCCTGTACTTGGTGACAAGCAGGCAACTTGGAGAGCATAGAGTGCACTCACAATCACAGGTGGCACTAATATACCATCATGTGCGCCTGACATGATGCTACATCAGGGAGGACCCACACAACGTAAAGATCTTCCTCCATAAGGTGTCCATCTGACATGAGTTTGCCAAGGGAGGTTATGAGCTGGTCGCAAGTACGGACCTGCTCCTTACTGGAGTCTGGAGAGATGTAAACCCGCAGGAGAACCAACAGAGGCCAAGTATCTGCTCAGGGTGCTCCAAGGAGCAAAAAGCATGATGTAGAGACTACCACAGTAGCCTCTCTTCGTACAGTATGCTCGACAGAGATCACAACTGTGTCCTGCCTGGGCAATGTTAAGAAGTCCAGAGGCACACCTTTAGGGTTCATACCCCCCAACTAGGGCCATTTTAGCACTTCCTGCACCCCCCCCCCCTTGAATAGCTGAAACAAAATGTCCTCACCAGCAGAAGAGAGATGGAAGGAGGATTTGTTGTTCTTGGAGGACATCAAGGATGAGGAGGCTGGAATGCCACAAGTAGATGGAGGAGGAGGAGGGGATGCTAGGAAGAACTTCAGTTTGGTTTCCCAGACCCAGTCTTTCACATTCTTCATCTCCTCATTTAACTACTGGGAAGACAATGGCCCAAGAGACCTGTGGGTCTCTTGGACACTATCAAATACGGACTGTAGCACGTGAGACAGAAGCCTAAAGGGGATGTTGGTGGCTTGTAAGTCCATCAAACCCATGCCCCATCTAGGGCCCTGTAGCACACCTGGGAGCTCTCATCCTAGAGGTGCAGCAAGTAACTCCTATTCTTGTAGTGACAATGCCAGTGGCTTCTAGTGGCTAGTCTATCCAAGGAGGTGCCCCTTGATGTGTGACAACTGGTCGACCTCAGGAGGACCCTTCTGCAGGAACTCCCGCAGGGCCAAAATGTATGCAGGCTACAGGGCTAAACCTGGCACAGATACCACCAGCACAGTCGTCATCAAGGCCTGCACCAACACTGGCACAGATGGCCACATTAGCCATGACAGTAACACCACTAACAGTGACGGAGCTGAGGTCTGTGCAGACACACTGCATGGATAACGCAGCAGTTGGCAAAGAAGATGATACCAACTCCAGTGACAGGTAGGTCTAGTTTTAATGGCTACTGGACAATGGTGGGTAAGCAGACCCCAGAAGGGGTCAAAGGTTCTTCTCACGCCACAAGCTGAGTTACAGCCTCAGCACCATGGCGGAAGGGAGAACTCAGAATCTCAACCATCTGCTGAAGCAGTGAAGATGGCCAAGGAAAATGGTGTGGCAACCTACCTTGTGACTGCCTGTGTTGAGGCCTGCCCTGAAGATAGAGATGGAGTCCCATCGTCATAGCACAAAGCTCTAATGTCTGAAAGCTGAACAAGGAGCAGGAGTCATCAGCCTCAATGTTTTAGTTGGGCCTGAGGCAGCAGAAGCAGAGGTTATATTGTTCAGTGAGAGTGGTGTTCTTCCTGCACTGGCAAGGCTGGAAAAACAGCCCTGAAGGCTTCGTGGGCTTAGGTTTCTTACCTGACATTGCTTTCACGGAAAATGGGAAAACTAAGTAAGAACATGATAGAAACCCAACTGGTAGAAGTTCACTTCCTGCAGGTCTGGTGGCATTGAGGGCTGAGGCGCTTGACACCACACCTCTTGCTATGCCGGCGACTTGGGTTTAGGAACAAGCCTGGGTTGTCGGGGGGTCGGCCGGGGGAGGTTGGGCAGGAGATGGATTGAGCCACCCAACGGCAGCTATCCTCTCCTGGGGTGGGTAGAAGTACTGTTTCAATAAGAAGTGGTGTGGGAAGGGAAGGATGCCATTAGGTGCTTGGCAGAAGCAGTGTTCTCAGCACAGCTTCATGCCTGGGCTGTAGCCCTTCACTCCAGTGTCCTCAGGGGTGGGAACCTGGGATTCCGTAGCTACTTCAGTAACCATGAAAACCCCCACCCCTTTGCTGTGCCATGTGATACCCGCAAGGGCGGTTCGGAGCCCCTGGATGGTTGGTACGCTGCCACCCAGCCCTTGCTGGCAGTGGGGGATAGAACGCTCTATATATATATATATATATATATATATAAAATAAATAAATAAGTTCACTTCCTTGATGAGTACTTGATGGTGGGAAACACAAAAGAGACACATTTTGGAGCTCTTGGCTCTGGTGCACAGTAATGTGCACATGCAGATGCAGACACCACTGTCGGCAGCGCTGACAAAAAGCTTACTCTCACAGTGTCCTCCTAGCACTTCTAGCCCTAGGACCAAAGAGTGGGGTGACAGTTTATGATGAACATCGATTCTTAAACGATCTACGTTTAGCCATCAGTTATGGTTGAAGCACAAGGCCACAAAATAAATGTGACATTAGGGTAAAACGTCTCCTGAATCTTTGAGTGTGGTGGGGATTTGACCAATTTCTTAGGGCAGTGTTGGCGCTACCCTAGCTGACATCCTCTCTCAAAGCACTAGTGAGAAACACAGCACCAAAGTCAGAGTTACATCAATGGTGGTTCGAGCAAATGAAAATTACGTACTCACCATAATTCTTGATCTTTTAAAATCTTCACCATTGATTCACACTAGTGGATCTGAGCCGGAGACATTAAGACCCTTTTCAGGAGGGCTGGCGCAGAGGTAAGCTGCATGCATGCGTGGTGCTGCGAGGGGGAGCTCACAGCACAGGCTTGCCTCAGCACCAGCCCTCAACTGCCTCAGTACCTTTTTTTTTGCTAATCCAAGGAGGAACAGTATAACCTAACAAGTATTTATGCACTTAACCTAATGGCATAAGATAGCCCTGGTAAACTGTGTAAGAAGGGTCAACAAAGCAGTAACACAGTGTCTTCAAAGCCCAAACAAGAACAAGGGGTGAAGGACTGTCCTGCTGTAGGTGGCACACTGCCTGGCATGGACAGCCAGAGCATAGTGCTTAAAATGTGCACTGTGCTCCAAGTTGCAGCTCTGCAAGTATCACCAATAGGCATGAGTGAATCTCTGCCAAGGAATAGCAACTGCTCTGGTAGAGTGGGCACGTACTTGGCCCTCCAGCTTGACCTTGGCCATGGCATAGCAGTGGCACAGGCAGCTCACAATCCAGGCAAAAATGCACTTGACTGTAATAGGCTGCCCATTTCGATTAGGATCAAAAGAGGACAAAGAGCTGTCTGGATTGCCTAAAGTCCTTGGTTCTGTCCAGGTGGAACATAAGGACCCTCTTAACATCTAGAGAATGGAGGGTAAGCTTTTCTTCATTCTGGAAGTTGGCAAAATAAACAGGCAGCACTAGTGTATGTTTAAAATGGAACTCCGACACCACTTTCGGTATAAATCTGAGGTGTGTACGGAGCACTATTGTGTCCTTATGGAAAACAGTTTATTCAGAAAATCAGATTTACAGACCTTTGAGTCAGGGACTCATTTACAAAGGCACTTCATCATGAGAAATATAATGTCATTACAATAGTACAGTTCATACATGAGAAACATGGTTTAGAGAGCGACCAGTGTTACAGACATTTACTGGTGGTACAAGGGTAGCAATAGTTAAGATACAGTGGAACACACTTTAGGTACACAAGTACCACGTCATGTGATAAAGTGACAGTATTTACAGTAGACAGTAGCTGAGGTAATAACCACAGGAATTCACATGAGGCCCACCCAATGATACCAGTGAGGCTACAGGTAGCCAGGGACCTGTGACCAAGGCGTGGATCTCAGGCACTCTGCGAGCAGAGGCGATGTCTACTTAAAATGCTGCTTTCTAAGTTAAGAATTAAAGCTCATGTGTCACAAGGGGCTTGAGAGGTTTGCCAGTGAGCATATCCAGCACAAGGTTGATATCCCAGGCAGCCACCTGCTTCCTGACAGGAGGCCTTGTGTATAAGATGCCCGCAACAAACATTTTGAAAAGTGGCAACTGTGCCACGTAGAGGGTTCCGATGGGCTCATGGTATGAGGATGCAGCACAAAGGTGGCACTTTACAGTGGAATACTAAAGGCCAGCATCAGAAAGATCCAGCAAATACTCCAGTACATTGTTAGGAGAGCACCCAAAGGGGTCCATGCGGGTTTTGGAGAACCACATGGAAAATCTTTTCCACTGAGCTGTGCAAGTTTTCCCTAGTGGAAGGTTTATGAGCAGCCAAAAGTATTTCAGATGCCCTCTGTTCACTTCTATCTTTTCAGAAGCCAGGCCTGAAGATGAAGGGAGTGCAGGTTTGGATGGCCAGGTGACCCTGAATCAGTAAATCAGTAAGTCTGTTCTAGTGGAAGAATCTCCAGTTAGCTGACAAAGTCTGTTCAGCAGAGGAAACCATATCTGTCGAGGTCAGCAGGCGGTGACCAGGGGGAGGACTTTAGGAGAATGGGTGAGGTACTAAAAAGGCACCTAGCGAAAATTACAGCAACTATGGACGTGGACCAAATATGGACTAATATTAAGGAAGGATTAAGGGCTGCAACGGAGGAGTGAGCTAGATGCAAGGGGAAGAACTCAAAGATCAAAGCACCTAGCTGGTTCAGCTCTGACGTAGCCCAATCAGTGACGAACAAGAGGTTGGTCTATAGGAAATTCAAGAAGACCAAGAAGGGGAAATTGTTTAATCAGGAATTTCCGCTTCTTGAATTTCCTATAGGCCAGCCTCTTGTTTCTCACAGAGAGGAGGACAGAGAAAAATACCCAGAGCTGGTGAGGGAGGCAGGAAGTGGTAGTTTGGAGAGCAAAGGCACAGAAGGAACTGCAATTAGTGGAGGTTATTAGGAAGGGGGAGGCTTTCTTTCACTACATAAGTGAGAAAAGAGACAAGAAAGATGGGACAGTTAGACTAAGACAGGGAGATGGGTTGTGGAAGAGGATAGGGAGAAAGCAGAGTTAATGAACGAGTACTTCTGCTCTGTCTTTGTGAAGGAGAAAGACGGACCAGTGCCGATGGGGGGTGGAGGGAGAAAGATGACGGGGTAATGGAGTTGCTAGCTTTGAGGACAGACAAATAACCAGGCTGAAGGAACTGGCAGGGGAGCTTGTGGACCTGTTCAGTTGTTCACTGGAGTCGGGCATACCACCACAGGACTGGAGAATGACATATGTGGAGCCCCTCCATAACAGAGGTCCTAGGGACGACCCGGGGAACTACAGAACGGCCAGTCTCACTTCAATAGTGTACAAGCTTATGGAGACCATACTGAAGGATTGACTGATAAAGCATCTAGAGGAAAGTACAGTTATGTAAGAACTTACCTTAACAGTAGATCTTCGATAGGAGCTACTGCAGCAGGATACACCATAAGGACTGAAGCCAGCAGGTGCCAGGACCCCACAGAAAACTTCTAGCTAGCAGTCTACAGCGGGGGACCGCCACCGATGGCGGCCCGCCAGCACAGTTAGAAATCGGAGAACCAAGGAGGCTCCTCTGAATGAGGAGATAGGATGGAAGGCTGAAAATGCAGAAGTAGATGCCAGGGGGAAGGAGAGCGGGAAAGCAGCATTTGCTGAAAGAGCTCCTCTTGAAGATCTACTATTACGGTAAGTTCTTACGCAACTACTATCTCACTTAGATGGGGAGCTCTTGTAGCGGGTTACACCATAAGGACAGAGTCCCAAGCAGTACAAGGACAAACACTTGTCTGAAGGGCGGAAGAAAAAAGGTTGGAAAACTGAATTCCTCATGAAAAAAGACCCTGCAGGATGGCAAAGCCGAAGCCTGTCCTGCGTCTGGAGGCAATGTCCAAACTATAATGTTTGATGAAGGTGTGGTCATAGCTCCAAGTGGCAGCTGTGCAGACGTCAAGCGCTGACATTTTTCAGAGATGCAAATGAAGCAGCAACTCCCCTGGTAGAATGACTTTTTAAAGAGCTTGTCATATTTCTGGCAACAGTAAACAATACAATGAACCAACTATTTGGATAAAGTTTGTTTAGAAATGGGCACCCCTAAAGTCCTCGGGGCGAATGAAATGAACAACTGGTCAGATTTTCTGGAATCCCAGGTATGAGTCAGATAATAGCGAAGGACTCAGTGGACATACAGAATATGAAGGAGAGCCTCCCCTTGATTGGAATGCTCTGGCTAGTAAACTGGAAGATGGATGTCCTGGTTAAGAGTAAATTCGGACACCACCTTGAGTAGGAACTTAGGACTGGTCCTCAAGGACACCCGGTCCTTACGGAAAACTAAATAAGGCTCTTTATATATCAGAGCCTTAAGCTCGGAAATCTGTTGTGCAGAAGTAACTGCAACTAAAAATAACGCTTTCCATGACAGAAAGTATAGCTTGCAATTTGCGGCTGGCTCGAAGGGAGGCAGAGTGAGTTTCTCCAAAACAAACAAAAGGTCCCATGGGGGATGGGATCCTAATTTTGGGGATGCAATTCACTTATCTCCCTGTGCTGACTTCCGGTGACATCACGGCATCGATGCAAGCTTAGCCCGTGACGCCTGAGCCAGGCAGACCTAAAAACCCCAGAAACAGCTTTTAAATCCAACCAAGATGTCCAAAAGTGCAGGGGACACTCTCAACAAGCAAACAGAGGTAAATCCGGCAAGAATACAAGGCTAACAACAAAGATGCAGCAGATTAAACCAGGCCCAGCTGTGACGTCCTGCTTGCATGAGAATTGGTGTTCCCAGTGTGACACGGACGGAGGCGAACAATTATCACGGTCCAGATTCGAGAGGCCCTCCACGAGATTACCGAGTCAAGAAAAGAAAACAAGTAAGAATTCCGAGCTGTCCAACAACAGCTAACAGCCTTTGAAACCCTAACCAGCTTGAGGAATTTGCCGAGACAGAAGATACAACTACATAAATGACTAAGGTGACATAAACTCACTGCTGCAAACGGAAACCCTGACAGCAAAGTGTTTGGATCTTGAAGGACGATCCCGAGAAAGAATTTAAGATTGTATGGCCTCCCGGAGGACTTAGAGACTGTCCCATTGTCAGCTTTTCTAGAGAACCTGTTGAGGGATATACTGACATCCTCCTCCATGTCGCTCAGATTGAAAGGGCTCACCACAGCTACAGGCTTAAACCATCTGATCCCTCAGCCAGACCGAGATCGATTGTCTTCAAATTAAACTTTTCTCTGCCAAAGAAGAAATCTTAAGGCGGCTTGGGCTATGAAGGATGTCAGATACTTGACTCACAGACTGTTTATTGATCATGATTACCCGGCAGAAATACAAACAGAGAGAATAAAATACCTGCCTATTCTGAGAGCTCTCAAAGAAAAATCTGTACGCTTTCATACTCCCTACCCAGCGAGGCTGAGGGTCTTTTGGGAAGATGGCACCAAGATCTACTCATCTGCGGAGGAAGCCCTGGAGGCTCTGGGGAAGCGCGGACTTGTGGTCAAGGAGAGGAGGAACTTTGGAACAGGAGTAAGGGAACCTTTCAGCCAACAAGAGTTATACAGGAAATCAGGGGAAACCAGAAGAGGAGTGCACACTGAGCTTATGGACACTGTTCAGAAGCTCCTCACGAAGAAGGCGAGGCACGGGACCCCCCCAATGATCGGCTGCAACGAGGAGCAAACTCCATCAGCGATCTAAAAGAAGGTTGGTGCTAAAAACGTATTGAAATATTAAGACATGACAATTAAAACATTATTAAACGGAACTCTGTAAGGCCGAATGAATAGCTGACACATCCTAGAGACCTTGTACTAACTCGCATGATCTTCCCCTCGTGGATGGGATAAGTAGTGTTTTGTTTTTTGGAAACGTCCTCCTCTCCCCCAACCTCTGTCCTGTGCAGTGCCCGAAACAGAATATATGACCTAGCACTCGATGCAGAGGCTGAAAGATCTATATCACCCCCAAGGGAGATCCCCGAAGATGAAAACATGCAGGGGTTAACTATTGTGAACACACCCTGGAAGTTTAAACATCTCAGAGTATAAAAGTGTGCTGTCTGATTAAAGAGAGAGCAGGTACAAGGCTGAGCTACTAGGCTATGGCCAGAGAATCCTCTCAGGAAAAGATATAGCCCAAGAGGCGTAAATGGAACCTGCCTGGCTCAGCGTGAGGTGCATCCTTGTTTTTCTGTTAAGGCACCACAAAGGAGCCTACGGTATTCAGGCTCTAGGGGGTGCCCCGAAACGGAGTGGTAAATACTTCCGCCCCCACTGAGGGAGACAAAGGGCTAACAACATAAGGATAGCCCCCAACCTTGGAAGTACGTTAGTTGTGAAAGTTCTAATAGTTGAAATGTTACTAATGTTTAACATTCGTTGTATAACTATGGTTTTGTTATATAAAGCAGGGCGAAGGTATAAGGCAGGTATCAAAGTGGCTGTACTGAAAGTAGTGTACACAGGTGGAAAATGGGGCAACTACCAGGGGAGAAATTTAGGTAGAAGAAGGGTACTGAAATTAGGAAATACCCCCAAGCTTAAGAAATGACACAGAACTGGGTGGTGTGCACGTATAATGTGCACGGATTCACTAATCCAATTAAGAGGGCTAAGATACTTCAGTTAATGAGACGACAGGGGGCAAATGTTTTACTACTACAGGAGACCCATCTCTCGAATGCTGAACATAAAAAATGTGAGAAATTGGGTTTTTCCCAGGTGGTTGCCTCATCATATGGGGGGGTAGGGATACGGCGATATTGATCAGAAAAGGTACCCCTTTTGAAATATTAGACAAGGTAATTGACAAAGAGGGTAGGTATGTCCTTATCAAGGGCCAAATGGAAGGTCAAAATATAACGCTCGCCTCAGTATATATCCCTCCGGCCTCAGAATTTTTAACATACCAGAAGTTTTTGTCGAAAATTAGTGAGCTGGGCTGAGGGTACCTTAATCTGTGGAGGGGATATTAATCTGGATATAACTAGGGGAAGGGGTGGATCTACCCAGACTAGGGCTTCAAAGTTGGGCAGAAAAGTACAGAAGTTGATGCAGGAGCTGGGTTACGAAGATATCTGGAGGCAATTGAGGGGGTCAGATAACCGGCACACCTTCTATTCCCAGGCGCACGACTCGTACTCCTGTTTGGATTATCTAATAACGCAAAGGGAGTACTTAGGTAGTATAAAGGCAGTTTGGCAGGGGAATTTTTCCCTTTCGGATCATAGACCTGTCTTTTGTAAGATGCATTCCCTAGTCCCCCCCCAAAAAAGGACATTCTGGAGACTCAATATATCAATTCTCAGAGATAAGGAAGCACAGGAGGAGATCTCCAGAACCATAACTCAGGCAGTGCAAGACAATGATGTGCGAGGGACATCGATCCCAATACTATGGGATATGGTGAAAGCAATGGTGAGGGGGAAAATTATTGCAATCTCCGCATTTAAAAAAAGACAGAGGGAGGGAGGAAGGGAGAGTTCTAATAGAAACCAAAATAGCCAATCTAGAGGAAGACCAAAAAATAAGACACTGTAAAAAGCGAACTAGGGAACTGAACACCCTTAAAAAACAGCTCAATAATATTTTAGACTATGAGGTGGAGCGAAAGTTAGTTTATTTGCGTCACAGATACTACGATGGGGGCCCGAAATTCACCAGAATGATTGCGGCCCAATTAAGAACCGAAGGCTATGCACAATAATTAAAGTTAAGCATCCATTTGCCGGAGCCACGAAAACCACCACTATTACCATAACAGAGGCCCTGCGAGACTACTATTCCTCCTATACACGGAACACTTAGATCCTCGGAAGGAGAGATTCAAAGCTTTATCCTCCTTCAACTTCCAACCTTAACCCAAAAACAGGGAGAGATTTTACTAGCCCCACTCACCCAGGAGATTGCAGCTTTAGTGGGCACTTAAAACAGGCAAATGTCCTGGGACAGATGGGCTCCTGGGAATTTTATAAGGCTTTTTCTAAGGAGCTGTTGCCTCTATTATCCAGGGTGTTTGCAACTGCTACTTCACAGAAGGGAGAGATCCCCCCATCCTGGAATGAGGCTATAATCTCATCCATACACAAGGGGGGCAAAGATCCAACCCTCTGTCCCTCCTATCGCCCCATCTCGGTTTTAAACACCGATTACAAAATATTGGCCACTATACTTTCCAAACATATGGTGGCATCGCACTGGCCATTAATAAACATGGACCAGAGCGGTTTTATCCCTGGCTGACAAGCCCAAGACAACGCCAGACGATGCCTATATTATAGAGCAAATTAAAGATAAGAATACCCTGCATCTTATTAGGCTCGGCGAAAAAGCTTTCGATAAGGTAACCTGGAAATACTTAAGAGAAGTCCTCCTCGCTTTCAAATTCCCTATCCCCCTGGTAGAGACTATTTTCAGATTTTATAGAAGCCCCATAGGATATATACGGGCCAATGGCCACATTTCCAAGAAATTCTTTTTACAACGTGGGACTAGACAGGGCTGCCCCCTGTCCCCTCTTCTGTTCGCCTTTTATATAGAGCCTCTCGCCCAGAGCCTGAGACAAGCGCAAGAACTGCAGGGAGTGATGGTGGGGAACGAACAGAAGCTGGCCTGTTCGCCGATGACATCTTGTTATATATAACGAACCCAGGTAAATCCTCACAAACACTTTTACCTTATCGAATGCTTTGTCAGCCTTCGGTTTTGCCTGAACGTGGTAAGTCAGAAGCCATGACCTTCAACTTCCACCCAACCCTTGATTAAAAACACTTTGCACGGCCTGGTGGCGTGGAGGTTGAGGCGCTGGACGCCACACTATGTGCCATCGAGCGACCCGGGTTCGGGAGCGAGCTCGGATCGCCGAGGGTCGGCCGGGAGACAGACTGAGTGTCCGAGATGCCTCGCCTTCTCCGGGGAGGGGGGTTCTACATCGGGCGAGCGGGCGACCCCTGGTGGAGACTGGGAGAGCGACAAAAGTCGAGTCTCAAGAGGCTTGACTGGTTGCTGGCGAGGCCGGCAGCCTATCAGTCTCAAGAGGCGGCTCCTTCGAGCGAGGAGTGGGGGGAACGCTTACTGACGCCAGTGAGCCGAGACGCCAGAGGCACCCAGCGGGAGAAAAGCGGAAAATGGATCTCAAGGAGCCTTGATGACAGGGGCACCAGCCATGGCCCTAATGTGCCAGCGCCCGGCCCACAACCCAGGACCTGGACAAGTCCCCAAGATTCGGGGTCCTCCCGACCGACCCCGCCACAGGGGTAATCCGAGTAGCGATGATGGATCGGTGGTGAGTGGGAGGGGTGCTGGAAGGGGCAGGGCTTCATGGGTGCACCGGATGGAACGGCTCCGAGGAGGCTGGAGGGAGTAAAAAATAGAAATTTCAAAAAAAAAAAAAAAAAATTTCCAATTAGGTGGGGGAAAGAAAGTATTAGGTATCTAGGAATACAAATCCCTACAGACCTGAGAAGTCTATTTTCCCATTAGTACAAAAAATAAAACAGGATCTAAGCAGATGGTCTTTGCTCCCCACAACATTTTATGCAAGAAACTTAACTTTAAAAATAAATATCCTCCCGAGATTCCTATACTTATTTCAGTGTGTCCCATGCCCCCTCACATCCAAAGAACTACTCTCTTGGCAAAAACTGTTAAACAACTATTTATGGAGTTACAAAAAGCCCAGAGTAAGTTTCTCGAAGCTTATTCTCCCGAAAGACAAAAGGGGTATAGCTCTCCCTTCTCTGCGTGAGTATTGGTCGCCCTCTCAGGTAAGGCTGGCTCTATTGTGGGGAAACAAAAATTACCAGGCTCACTGGAAGCAGATTGACTCTGCAAGAGAAGTACAGGTTACCCTTCGGGCTAGTCTTTTCTCACCTAAACACCTCAAAGCGAACCTGAGAACAGCTCCATTCACAGCCCTGTCTATTCTCACAGGCTGGCAGATGGGTATGAAGGCTAAAACCTATCAGTTCCACAGCTGGAGATACAAATGGTTAATCTTGGTTCCAGAATTCAATACCCCTAGTATAAACATCAAATAAATAAAGGACTAGAGGCCCCTTGGCAACTAATGAGAGGCGATGAAATAATACAGGTAACTCACCTGTAACAGGAGTTCTAGGAATGGTATATGTTGTTCATCCACACTTATTGGCAGGTTCCTTGCCGTTTTAAATCTTGCCGGAAGGTCTTCAAGCTGGCTCCTCCCACCCAGGTGGTAAAACTCTCGGCTCCACCCCATGACGCCAGATCTGGCCCGCTGGAAGCTCAGGGTGTGCGCCGGGCCGGAGGTCAGGAGTAGGGATGAACAATATATACCATTCCTAGAACTCCTGTTACAGGTGAGTAACCTGTATTTCTAGGGACATGGATATGTTGTTCATCCACACTTACTGGCAGACCTAGCAGTTCTCCGGGAGGAGGGAGGCAAGGCGCACACCCCCTACTTAGGGAATAAAGACTGGAGAACCGAGGCCCCAAAACCAGCATCCCGGCGTGACTCAAGGTCGATGTGGTAATGGGTAATAAAGGTGCGTGCTGACTTCCAGGTAGCAGCCCTGCAGATTTCCTGGATAGGGACGTCCCTGGAAGCAGCCACCGATGCAGCAGTATGACGGGTAGAATGAGCTCTTATCCCTCTGGGAGGCTCCATGCCCGCCAACTTATAGCAGAGATCTATGCAGGAGGTGACCCACCTGCCTATCGTCCGCTTGGCTGCAGGTCTGCCAGGTGCGGCTTCAGCGTAGGTGACAAACAGCTGGCGAACCTCTCCCCGAATTTCAGCCGTGCGCTCCTTATAATAAGCGAGCGCCCTTCTAGGGTCCAGAGTATGGAGCCTATATTCGGCCTCCGAGGTGTGATTGGGGTAGAACACCGGCAGAGTCAGCACCTGGTTAAGGTGAAACTCCGACACCACCTTCGGAAGGAATTTCGGGTGGGGGCGCAGGACAACCTTGTCCCTGTGGAAGACCAGGTAAGGAGACTCGATGCAAAGCGCCTGGAGCTCTCCCATCCTTCTGGCTGACGTGATAGCCACCAAGAAGGCGGTCTTCCACGACAGGTGAGAGAGATCACACCTGTGCATTGGTTCGAATGGCTTGCCCATGAGCTTTGCCAGTACCAGCAGTAAATCCCATGGAGGTGGAGGTTCTCGCACCGGAGGGGAAATGTGATCAAGGCCTTTGAAAAAGCGCCCGACCACCTTTTCCTGCGCCACCGACTGCTTCCCGGCCCGCGCCCGGGAAGCAGAGATGGCTGCCAGGTGCACCTTTAGGGTCGTCGACCTAAGCCCTTGACTAGAAAGGGACCATAAATAGTCCAAAATGCTTGCCACAGAACAGGAGGAAGGGTCCAAGCCCTTGCCCTGACACCAAATGGAGAATCTCTTCCATTTGAAGGCGTAGCATTTTCTGGTCGACTCCTTACGGGACGCCTCAACAACATTGAGGACCTCGTCGGAAAGACCCAAGGCCTGGAACTCTAGCCGCTCAGGAACCAGGCCGTCAGGTGCAGGGATTGAAGGTCCGGATGGAACACCTTCCCTGATTGACTGAGAGCAGGTCCGCGGCTGGAAGCTGCCTCGAGCCTGGAGCTGAGGCTGAGGAGATATGGGTACCAGAACTGGCGGGGCCAGTCTGGGGCTATCAGAATCACCTGCGCCTTGTCCCTCCTTGCTTTGAGAAGCACCTTGTGAATCAAGGGAAATGGGGGAAAGGCGTAGAAGAGGCCCGGAGTCCACAGCCTCGAGAAGGCATCCCCCTGCAGCGAGCCCTGCTGAGGGGGCCGGGCATGAAACAGCCTCAGCTTCGCGTTCTCCCTGGAGGCAAACAGGTCCACCTGAGGTGTGCCCCAGTGGGAGAACAGATCTTGTACTACCTCCGCAGGAGAGACCACTCGTGAGATGCAGCCCCTATCCGGCTCAGGGCATCGGCCAGGGTGTTGGAGGCTCCTGCCACATGAATGGCTAGGAGATCCGCCTCCAGGCTGCGCACGAGTGACCAAATGCGGAGAGCTTCCCTGCATAGAAGCATGGAGCGCATCCCGCCCCGGCGGTTCAGGTAGTACATGGTCGTGGTATTGTCCGTCTGGACTCGGACCACTTGACCCCGGAGAAACGGAGCAAAGGCGGTGAGAGCTAGGCGGACCACTCGGAGCTCCAGCAGGTTGATGTGGCATCGGGACTCTCGCGGGGACCAGAGGCCGTGCACTCGGTGTTCCCCCAGATGGGCACCCCAACCCATCAGAGAGGCATCGGTCGATAGAGAGACCATCGGCTTGGGCGGACAAACGGGATGCCCTCCTGCAGATGGAATGGAACGGTCCACCACTGGAGAGCGTTCCACATCTCCTGGGTCACTATCACTAGCTGGTCCAAAGGATCGCAGCGTTGTGACCACTGGCTGGCCAGTCCCCACTGAAGGGGGCGCATGTGCCAGTGTGCCCAATGGACCACGCTGGTACAGGCCGCCATGAGACCCAGGAGGCGCAGGAAGTCCCGGGCGGCGCGATTGCCCAACCAGAAATGATTGGGCAAAGGAGGTAAGAACCTCGGCCCTGTCCGCCGGGAGCCGTGCTCTGGCTCGAAGAGAGTCGAGCTCTGCCCCGATTAACAGGATCACCTGCTTCGGCTCGAGTTCCGATTTGGCCTCGTTGATGAGAAGGCCAACTTGAGGGCAAACCTAGAGGGCCAGATCTCTGGACCGCTCCACCTCCCGTCTGGAGGGGGCTGCTATCAGCCAATCGTCCAGGTAAGAGTACACCCGGACCACTCGGCGCCAAGAGGAATGCTGTCACCACTGCCATGCATTTGGTGAAGACCCTGGGAGCTGGAGATAAGCCAAGGGCATGGCTCGAACTCAAGAGGGATCCCTCCGCCGAAAGCGGAGGAATCTCCGCCAGACGGACAGATAGGGACGTGAAAGAACGCGCCCTGTAGGTCCAGAGAGCAGAACCACACCCGTGTTCCAGAGATGGTATTATCTCGCCAGAGTGACCATCCTGAAGGTTCGAGACCTTAGGAACTTGTTCAGATCGTTAGGTCGAGAATGGGCGCCAGCCCCCGTCCGCTTCAGAACCATGAAATACCTGGACACGAACCCCTGGTCTGAAGGGGGTCCTCTACTCCGTGATCACCTCCTTGGAGGAGGAGAGCGATGTCGGCTCGGCGAGCCGCCAGTGAGGCTGCGGACTCCGAGGCCCCCGAGGTGCGGACTGCTGAAGGGCGGGCCTGTCAATTCCAGAGGCAGGCCTTTTCCCACCACCTTCAGTACCCACCTGTCCGTGGTAACAGCGGACCAGGCGGAAAGGAAGTGTTTGAGCTGTCTCCTCACGGGGAACCAGGGTGAGGTGACAGGGATGGGGCGACACCCCTCAGCCCGCCACTGGCAGGCTTGAAGAAGGACCGCCGAGGGACCACCTGGGCCTTTTCCTCCTCAGCTTCCTGTTGGAGGAAGCCGACAGCTTGGGTTTGGGATGCCAAGCCGAGCCTGCTGGCCCTGACGTTGCTGGGTCAAGGCTAGGCTAGGCAGAAGGACGAAAGGGCTTAGGCTGTGGCTTGCGGCTTTTGTCCTTCTGAGCGGAAGAGACCGAGTCCAAGGTAGCATTGGACTTCTCGATCCTCTGCAGGTGACCTTCCACCCCAGGGCCGAAGAGGTCAGTCCCCAAAAAGGGAACATCCGCCAACTTGTGCTGGGTATCCGAGGTAAAGGTGGATATCCTCAGCCAAGCCCGACGACGCATGGCCACTGCGGCCGCCACAAACCTGGCACATGAGTCCCCGATGTCTAACGCAGTCTGGAGCTGCTGTTTAGCCACTGCCCTGCCCTGGTCCCGCACCTGCCTGACCGTAGTCTGCAGATCTGCGGAAGATAAGGACAACCTCATCCAGGGAGCCCAACAGGGCGTGAGAAAATGTGCCATGAGGACGGGCCGAACTGGCCTGATGAAGGCCGAGAGAGGACGCAAGCATAGACTTTTCGCCCGGCATAATCCAATTTCTTGATTCCTTGTCGGGAGGTTTGTTCATATCCCTGGCGCCCGCACACCGAAAACGCTGTCGGTAACCAACCCTCGCCGAGGGGTGTTCCAAAACCGGACAGGGAACCGGTAGAGACCGTATACTTCTGGCCATCCTGGTCAAGGCGCAGGGCAGGAAGCAGGACGCTGCCAAAGTTCCAAGGCCGGACCCACTATGGCTTCGGCCACCGGAAAGGCCTCCGTAGGAGAATCCCCTCGGTCCAGAATCTCCGTGAGGGGATACCTGGCCTGTTTAGAAACGGGTTCGAGCTTCATCCCGGTGGACTCCGAGATGAGTCGAAGCAACCCTAAGAAGGACGAAGGGCTATTGTCCACTGACTGCCCTCCCGAGGACTCCAAGTCCATGCGCTTGGAGAAGAGGGAGGAACCATCATCGGACTTGGAAGAGTCCTCAAAGAGCTGCCTCGGGCCTGAGTCACCCTCCACCTGCTGAGGTTTATCGGGAGTGAGGGTGACAGACAGCCTATGGGGCAAACCCAAGGCCAACCGAGAATTTTTGGTCGGAGCCCCAACTAATGGCTGTGGAGGCGGAGGTTCCACCAGAATCGGTGGGGCAGCTGGAATTGGCCAAACAACCGGCCTGGGAACAGGCTCCTCGGCTACAGCGAAGTCGTTTGACACGCTCCGTGACAGCCACTTAATGGCCGGGAAGATGACTGGGTCGGCTTATTCCCGGTCAAAAGGAGCTGTTGCCACATGAGTTCCTCGGACCTCCGACGCAACTTGCGCTGAAGCCCCCTCATCCGAGGAAGAGCGGGCGCCGCCATCATGTGCCAAGACCAGAACGCCTATGGCAGCGGATCGGTTGGACTGCGAGGATGTCCGAGACCGAGAGTCTCGACTAGGCCGAGGAAGGCGCAAGGAGAAGTGTCGGAAACCGGCACTCCCCTCGGCTCGGATGATCCCACCGAAGGCTCCGGAACTGGAGGCACAGACGAGCCGACGGGATCCTGAACTCCCACCGGGGGAACCGGGGAGAGGGGATTCTCAGCTTCTCCAGCCGACAACCTGTCTAACGGGTCGAGAAAATCTCGACCGCTGCCGTCGAGTCTCAGTCAACTGGCCTGACGGGGACAACGGGAAGCTGCGGTCAAGCTGAGGGTTGACCGAAGCTCGAATCGTCGACAAGGGAGGAATCTTCCTCGGCCCCAAGAGCTGCCGACGGAGAGACTTACTTTTGCTCTTTTGGACCTGGAAAAGGTCCGAAGAGATTGGACCCTCACCTTTACGTCGAGAGGGTCAGACAAAAGCTCCTTAAAAAGCCGAGTACGAGGCACCGAGAGAGAGCAGAACAAATGCTGCAGCCGAGGTAGAAGCGCCCGCGCCGCCTCCTCTTCGAGGGCGATCATCTGCTCGAGCTGATCCGCCAAGCCCGCCGCCGTGGACACCGCCAACCGGGCCTCTTTAGATTTCACCGGTGGAATTCTTTTCTCGGGGCGCCCCAGTTGTAATCGGGCAGCACGGTCTTCAAGGATGTAGGCCGAAAAAGGAGAGCACAAATCGCAGGCCTGTGGGTCGTACTCAAGGCCCAGGCAGTAGACGCACGTGGAATGCGGATCCATCCTAGACATCTTCTGTCCGCAAGGGCACCTCCGGAAACCGGGAGTCGATGTGTCCATCGCAGCCGCGAGGAGAAGAAGACCGAAGTCTTTTTAGCAAAAACTTTTGATTTCAATTCAAGAATAAGGAACCAGTCTTAATCGCAGAGCGTTAAGGAGGGAACCTGAGCTTCCAAGCGGTAAGGAAGATCTGGCGTCATGGGGCGCAGCCGAGAGTTTTACCACCCGGGTGGGTGGGAGGAGCCAGCTTGAAGACCTTCCGGCAAGATTTAAAGCGGCAAGGAACCTGCCAATAAGTGTGGATGAACAACATATCCATGTCCCTAGAAATAACTTTTGAGGAAACCAAAATAAAATTTAAATGGACTGAAAGAGACAGGCTATTTTACTATCAAATAAAAGCCCACATTGCTAGTCAATTAAGGCTACAGGATAAGAATACTTGGGTAGTTGGTGCGGACCCTCCATATGTGCAAATATGGTCTTCGCAGTATGGGGAGAAAGCAAGAACGGTCCTATATAAATATAACACCCATCGAGCAGAGAACGCTATGGCTTCAGTACAGTCGAAATGGGAGCGGGAGACCAAACGTCCAGTGACCACTGCAGAATGGGAAAGGATCTGGAGAGACACGTGGGCAACCACCTCATCTCCGACATGGAGGGAATTCGTTTGGAAGGTGCGGGTGAGATTTTTTCTCGTTCCCTCCACAACACTCTCGCAGAATGGGAGGGGCACCACTCGGTGCTGGAGGGAGTGTGGCGAAGGGATGGCCTTGCAAATGCATATTTTCCTGGAATGCCCGGGTATACGTAGTTTTTGGAACCAAGTTACGGAACATATTAAGAAAATATTGAATATACGGGAGGAGCTAGAACCCTATCACCTAATCCTTGGTTTGCCACCCTCAGGGCTAAGGGATAAGGCCCAGAAATATCTATGGGCAATCCTGCTGGCTTCAGCATATAAGACAATAACCAAAAAATGGTATCAAATGTCCCTTCCCTGCCTTGAGGAGTGGAAAGCAATAACAACGCAAATTAAACAAAATGAGCAAATCACATTTGATTTGCAGAATCGATTAGGAGTCTATATATTGAGATGGGCAAGATGGGAACTTTATCAGGAGGGGATTGGGTAGGGTCCTGTAGGAGCAGATAAAGGGGTAGGGAAACATGAGAGTGGAAAGCATATGTCCTCAGTGAGAACATGGATATCTTCATGGTAGTTAAAAGACCAAAGTTTAAATATACTGACATGGAATAGCCACCACAAGAGACAGATCCTGCCTGCTACTTCTTTTAATTTTTTGTTATACCAGTTGCCCGAATTAATTTGCATTCTTTTTAAATGTCTGTGATTGGAGTAGAGATATTAAATGTCTGAAGACTATATAACAGAATTGTACACTAAATGAGAACGTGGATTAATAATGTGATTCTAAAGTGACAATGCTATGTGTACTTGTAAGTTGAACGATAAAATAAAACAAGTATAAAAAAAATAACTTCCCTGTGCTCCCAGGTCGCACCTGTAAAAAAGCTTTCAGCTTAGTGTGCTACTCCTGGTTAAACAACTAATTGAAAAAAAAAAAAATGCCTCACAGGAAGGTGCGAGACAAATCAAGTTGAGCTAGGGTCTTGCCCTGTACCAGTGCATGATAAGCAGATGCAGCAGAAAGATGCACCTTAATGGACGAGTAGCTCAGACCCAAATCCAAGAGTGAAAAGAGGTACTAGAGAACCAAGTTTACCAGACAGGTAAAAGGGTCATGGTGGCGAGTGGTGGCTGATATGCAGAACCGCTTCCACTTCATTGTGTAGGTGGCCCTCGTCGAAGGCTTCCAGGTGGCAACTAGGACTTCTACCTCTCTGGCAGATACTGCAAATCGGGATACGGCTAGGTCTGCAGGAGCCATGCATGCTGGTGCAGTGATATCATACTCGGACGAACCAGTATTCCCCTCTGCCGGGACAGCAAGTGTGAGCTCAAGGGCAGTGGCAGCGGAGGCTCCACTGCCAACTGCTGAAGTAGAGGGAACCAGATCTATCGAGGCCAGAATGGAGCTATCAAGATTATGTCCACTCCCTCTGACTGCAGCTTGAGGAGGAGACTCTGAATTCGGGGGAATGGAAGGAAGGCGTAAAGAAACCTCCCTGTCCAGCAAAGGGACAACGAATCGCACCAGAAAACACTAGGCCCTGGATCTAGAGAGTAGAAACTGGGCAGTTTTGCACTGAGTGGGGATGCAAAGCAGTCTAACTTGGGGCGACCCCATCTGTCGAAGAGATAGTCTGCGACTGACTGAAGGAGTTCCCACTCGTGGGCTTTGGACCGAGAGCGACTGAGGTCGTAGGGCAAGGTGTTTTGAACCCCTGGAACATGCACTGCAGAGAGTTCCAGCTGATGATTGATAACCCAGTACCATACTCTCATGGCTTCCCTGCAGAGAGGATATGAGAGAGAGTTCCCCCCTGCTTACTGATGCAAAAAAAAAACACCAACGTGTTGTCCGTTTGGATGAGAAGGTGGCCTGGGACTAGATCTGTCTGTAGAGCTTGCATGGCATAGAGGACTGCCCTCCTCTCCAACACATTGATGTGGAGAGATTTTTCCACTGCAGACCATGTTCCTAGAGTCCGGAGGTCTGCTAGGTGGGTTCCCCAGCCTGTGTTTGAGGTATCAGTGGTCAAAGACTAAAGGGGCGGGGACCCACAAAGGACATGCCCTCGGAGAGGTTGGATGGGAGTAGCCACCATTGAAGAATCTGGTGGACTGTTTCCGAGATGGAGACCAACTGGTTTAGGTCGTCCATGCGCTGGTCCCATTGGACCCTCAAGTTCGACTGAAGCACACTCATGTGAAGGCGTGCCAGTGGTACGGCAGCGATGGCTGCTGCCATGTGACTCAGTAACCTGAGGATCATTCTGGCCAGGACTAACCGGGTGGAGGAGACCTCTCGAGTGTAAGCCTGAAGACTATCTGCTCTGTCCGCCGGAAGGAAGGCTCTCCATTGGATGGTGTCCAGAAGAGCTCCTATGAACTGAAGCCTCTGGTTTGGTCAGGGGGAGGACTCCCGAAGGTTCAAAGTGATTCCTAAATCTCTGACTAGGATAAAGGTGTCTTCCATGGTTTGGAGCAATCTTTCCCTGGAGGGGGGCTGTGAGGAGCCAATCATCCAGGTACGGGAAGACATAGTGGCCTTTTCTCCTAAAGACCGCTGCCACTACCGCAAGGCACTTGGTAAAGACTTGAGGTGTCGAGGACAGGCTGAATAACAGAGCCCGGAACTAGTAGTGGTGCCCCTGGAAGAGGAAGTGCAGGAACCTTCGATGGGGCTTGACGATCAGGATGTGAAGGCAAGCAGCCTGCATGTCCAGTGAGGACAACCAATCTCCTTGGTGAAGGAGAAGAATGAGGCCTGGGAGAGTCACCATCCTGAACTGCTTGTATTCCATGAAATTGTTCAGGATGCTGAGGTCCAAGACATGGTGCAGATCCCCGGTTTTCTTGGGAACCAAGAAAAAGTGGGAATAGTATCCCTTTCCTCTCTGACAGGCTGGCACCGGCTCTATAGCTCACTTGGCCAGCAGAGCCTGAATTTTTTCCTAAAATGAGGGTTGCATGGGTTGGGGAATAGTGGGAAGAGAGGGTTGTCCGGAGGAACCACCAGGAACTCAATGGTGTGTCCTTGTATCAGTTGCAGGACCCACTGATCGGCTGCATACCTCTCAAATGTCCCTGATTTTCAGGGATGTCCCCGATTTTTTGCCTCAGAAATTGTTTCTGTCCCTCCTAAGTTTGCATTTCTGGCACTAAAGAGTAGAGATCAGAATCACAAAATAATGCCAGCCATTGATGTTACAGTCTAGTTCTCATTAAGAAAATACTATTCAACACTAAGCAACATGTTGTACACAGCTTCTGGAACTTATATTACTATTTTTTCAGATGTGTCCCTGATTTTGGTAATTTGTCCCTGATCATTTTAAGCCTTGTCCCTGATTTGTGATGAGGGAGGTTGAGAGGTATGATCGGTTGTGATCCTGCTCCAACCCTCTAGATAGAGGGAGAAGCAGCTCCCACCGCCTCTCCCAGGGTTTCGGCTGGGGGAGGGGGCCAGGCAAGGAGTCAGGCAGTGGCGTCTGGGGTAGGCAGAGCCACCTGGGAGGACTTGGTAGTTGTGGAAGCAGAACCTCTGGTGTTTTGAAAGGAGGCCTTACACATGAAGGCTCTTTGCTGCTGCTGACCTCAGGGCTGCTGTCTAGAGGAGTGCCGAAAGGAGTGGCGCCTAAAAGGCTTCTGATTGGACCGATACATAGTGTGCATGGACCGAACAGCCTTCCCAGAGTCCTGGAGATGGGTGATGATCCTCTCAAGACTCCTCTCCAAAAAGGACAGAGCCCCTTGAATGGGGCATCCGTGGTGCTGGCTTGCACATCCTGAGTAAAATCTGAGACCTGGAGCCAGGAGTGCCTTCCGATGCAGACCCCAGTGGCTGCAGCCCACGCCACTGTGTCTGCAGAGTCATAGGAGGACCGTAGCATGTGGGTGCCGACGTCCAATCCAGACTTCAAGAGGTTAAGGAGCTCTGCCTTCTTTGGGACGTCAGGAAGGGCTTGAGCGAGCTCCACGCCCTGCTCCCAAAGGGCATTCTGATACTTTACCATATGAGTAAGGAAACTGAGGGAGCATATGGTACAAGTGGCAGGTGAATACACCCTCCTGCCAAGTTGACACAGCTGCTTAGACTCCTTGTCTGGAGGCTGAGTGCTGAGGTGCCTGGGTCTCTTGGATCAGTCATGGGCAGCCGGGATCACCATAGTGTCTGTCAGGGGTTGTTCACCCAGAAAACGTTCCTCCCTGGGAGCTCTACAAAGACGGTATGGCTGAAGAAGTAGACGGGTGCTTCCAGGCGGACCTGGTGACATCCTGGAAAGTGTCTACCAGGGGTGGCACCACTATATGTTTCGGATCTCTTTGATGGATATACTTGGCCAGTCGGCGCCTCTCTGGATCCAGATCTTCCGTGTCCCATACCATATTGTTCTGGATGTGCTGCATGACATCCATGAATGATGGATCATCTGGTGGAGACCTAGGGGACTCCTTATGGTCCGGGGGAGAAGGAGCCACCCCTTGGGAGGAAGATCTTGAGGAAGAGGAAGAGCTTTGGCTCGAATCCTCCAAAGATGAGGATCTAGAACTTGAATGTTTTGGACTGACGACCCCTGGAGTGATGTTGGTGTCGTTCAGACGATTTGGAGGAGGAGTGGCGTCTCCTGCCTTTACGACCATGATGACCCCTATCAGAGTCCTCAGGCTGTGATGTAGGTTCCTTCGGTTGAGGAGTTGGCTCCTTGGGCTGAGGGGTAGGTCGCTTTGGAAGCACCGGAGAAGGTGTAGGTTCCTGAACAGGTGAGGCAGGTCCTGGCTGGAGGAGGTTAGCCTTGATGGTGTTCCACCAAGAAGAAAAGAGATCCTTCACATCCGACAGTGGAATTCTGGGCTCCAGAGGAGCGTCCGGTGTCAGGATGGTTGAAGGCCCTGGCATCGGGCCCTGAGGCGGCGCTGGTGTCTGTGGATTGGGAGCATCTGGCACTGGTGTAGCTGAGGTACCACTGCCTGGTGTCGTCCGCTGATTGGGTGTTGGTGCTACTGTCACCAGCTCAGGGTCTGGCCGTTCATCGGCTGGTGATGTGCAGAGGTTCAGCGATGCTAGGTTAGAGGCCGCCGGAACGGACGCCGGGGATACTGGCATTGAAAAGACTAGCATGTGCTGACGTTGGCTTCAGAAAATCCCGTTGTTGGGAGCAGAGCTCTGAGGGGGCAGAGGAGTCACTCTCTTGGGGGAGGTGAGCTAATACCCCCCCCCCGACGTTGGTCCAGGGAGTCAGCGGCTGCCTTGGATGACTGTTTTGCCGGTTGAGTGATGGGTAGGGACCCGCCGCCCGAAGAGGAACCGGCGGTGCCACCTGGCTGTAGGCCCAAAGACTGGGAGGTGGAGGGCCAAAGCTTCGGGGGCTGAGGATGTAGACCCATATCTAGAGGAGCCTCCACCTGACATCAGTGCCAGGGTGGAAGGATTTACCACAGGAAGCCTGGAGGAGGTGAGGGCGGCCTGGGAAGATGAGTCTGTCCTCCCGCGGAAGGAACCAGAGACGAAGCCAGACTTGTGCAGGGACCAGAGTCTTTGTCCTTATGCTTCTCCTTGTGGTAATGCTTCCCTGACAACTTCTTATGGTGATCTGACGAAGTCGAAGCCCCTGAGGGAGAAGATGAACCCTTCCCCTTGATCTCCTTCTACATGTCTGCCATTTTCTTCTCTGACAAGGATTTTAGGACTTTTTGGCAGCAAATCCTGGTCTTGCTGTTGAACTTCTGGCAATGCTGGTAGACCTAGGTGTTGTGGTCTGAGACCAGGCAGCAGAGGCAGGCTGAATGGCCGTCTTTTGACGGGATTTGCTTGCCGTAGACACACTAAGACTGGCGCCACTCACTAGACGATGATGGGGAAGTAGACATGCAGAGAAAGGTAGACAAACACTGAAAAAAAGGAAAATAAAGTGTTCTAACGCAATCAAAATGGTGGTTGACTAAGGCAGAAGGCGTCCATGGAGCCGATGTGCGCAGGTCAATGGCAGGAAAAGAACTGAGTTGGTGCTGGGGGACCGCCCGTTTTATACCATAGGCAACGTCGGCCTATGTCAGGGCGGTCCCCCGCTGTAGAATGCTAGCTGAAGTTTTCTGTGGGGTCCTGGTGCCTGCTGGCTTCAGTCCTTATAGTGCAACCTGCTGCAAGAGCTCGCCCTTATGGTGTAACCTGCTGCAACAGCTCGCCCTTATGGTGTAACCTGCTGCAACAGCTCGCCCTTGAAGTGAGATCATGGTCTCCAGGATGCAAGACAGCATGGCTTTATGGGAAGGAGGTCTTGTCAAATGAATCTGATTGACTTTTTTGACTGGGTAACCAAAACAGTGGACAGGGGCCATGCAGCGGTCATCCTCTACCCAGATTTCAGCAAAGCCTTTGAATCTGTAGCCCACAGGAGGCTGATCAGGAAGATGGTGGACCTCAGAGTTGGAGAGAAGACGGTTAGATGGGTGGAAAATTGGTTAGAGAACAGGATGCAAAAAGTGATGGTGGGAGGAGAGTTGTCTAGTACCAGGGTGGTCACAAGTGGCATCCCACAGGGCTCGGTGCTAGGGCTGGTGCTATTCAACGTCTTAATTAATGATCGTGGGGACAGCATTACAGGCAAAATGTGTCTTCGCAGATAACAAGCAGCTCTGTGGAAGGATGGACTCAGCAGAACGGATACAGGACCTTAAAGAGGACCTAAGAAGACTTGAAAAGTAGTCCGGGATCTGGCAACTGAGCTTCAATGCCCAAAAAGTGCAAGGTTATACACACTGGAGCCAAAAACCCCAGGACAGAGTATTACCTGGAAGGGGTAATGGTATCTATCTTCCACAGAGGGAAATTGTTTAACCAGGAAAGGCACACTAAGCCAGAGCTGGTTTCCAAGTGCACCCTGAGAGCACAAGGATGTTAACGGACTTGCTCAGGGTTACACAGTATGCAAGTGGGGGCTGATGGGATTCAGACTCAGGTCTCTAGGTTTGCAGCACAGTGCCCTAAACCACTACTCTACGTCTCACTTACGTAGCAGAAGAAAGATCTGGGAGTGAATATAACTAGTGACCTGAAGCACTCTATGCAGTGCAAGAGGCAGTGTAGGAAGCAAACAGTACATGTTGGGGTACATGGCGGAGATGAGCTGGCAGCGACGGCACGGCACTGCCCTTGTACAGGTCATTGGTGAGGCCGCATCTGAGTATGTGGTGCAGTTTTGCCACCCTCATCTTATACAGGATATCAACCTGATGGAGACGGACCAGAGGAGGGCTACGAAGATAACTGCAGGGCAGCAGGGGTAAATCGTATGAGGAAAGACTGAGGGCCCTGAACATGTACTCCCTGGAGGACAGGAGGGAGAGGGGAGGCATGACTGAGACCCTCAAGTACTTGAAAGGGATTAATAGGGTGAACGACGATGGTCTCTTCAGGCTAAGTTGCAATAAAACCACGAGGGGGGGGCACAGCCTTAAGTTGGGGGGTGTTTAAGACTGAGGTTAGGAGACACTTCTTCACAGAAAGGGTGGTGACCAAGTGGAATGCACTGCCAGAACTGATCTCAGTGAGGATGGTAAGCAGCTTCAAGAGAGGCTGGGATAGATACAAGGGGAGGATAAAGGTCATGGGGGGAGGTGGAAAGGGATGGAAAGGTCGGGGAGAGTGGAGCAGGGACAACAGCCTGAGCAGTGAACCCTGCACAACGAGCAGACTAGATAGACCAGAAGGCCTAATTCTACATGCTTCTTTGTATGGTCGTAGAATCATTTTGCCCCCTGTGCCTCCAGTTTCAGCAATACCTTCTGTACTAGGGGGACCGGAGGGACAGCATATAAAAATAGACTTTGTTAATGCAGTCTGAATGCATCCTGAAAGGAAACACCATATCCTGGAATTCTGGAGCAGAATCGAGGCAGTCTGGTGTTGACTGGGGACGTGAAAATGCCCACATCGGGGGTACCCTACTCGTCCAACAGCGATCTCATGATGTCTGGAGCTAGTCACCACTTGTGAGGATCAGCCTCTGTACAGCTGAGCTCATCTGGCAGAGTGTTTTGAACTACTGGCAGATAAGCTAAGTGGAGCAGAATCCTCTGCTCCACCCACCATTCCCACATTCTCATCGCCTCCCTACAGAGAGTAAGAGTGTGCTCCTCCCTGTTAGCTGATGTTGCACATGATGGACTAGTTTCCTGTGTGGAGGACTGTTTTGTGACTGCCTAGGTCCACTAGGTCTCTCAGGCCACTTAAAAAAGCTTGCATCTCCAACACACTTACGTGGAGATGATCTGATGGGCCCCAGACATCATGTGTTTTTGCAGCCCTGACAGTGGGCCCCCCACCTCAACAGGAAGACGTTCATGATGAGAGTCACCTGAAGCTCCGGCTGGGAGCAGGGGACGCCCTGGGAGATGATCCTCCATTAACCACTACATGAGTGACCGAACAAGGGGCTCGGTCACCTGAATGGGTATGTCTGAGGGTGCGATGTTCGTGACTACGGTGCACTAAGCATCCCCCAAGTTGCCATCAAGTGCAACCATGCCAGGTGCACTGTGAACAGTGAGGAAGCTATAAGCCCCAGCATGTGCTACGTGGAGTGGGCTTGTACAGTCTTGCACTTTATTATACAGCAAGCCATCTGCAGAACTGCCTGCAGTCTGCTCTATGGAGGAACGACCCAGGCCTTTGTCATATCCAAGAGAGCTCCTACAAACACAGTAGCTGCTCTGAGGGTTGGAGCGGAGACTTCTCTAGATTCAGCAGAACCTTCATGGAGGTAAAAAAAAAATGAGAGGCAGTGGCCATTGCTTGTTCCATCTCCTGCCTGGATGGACTGGCTATCAACCAGTCATCTAGGTATGGATAAACCTGGAGTCCCCCTTTTCTCAAATGCACCGTGAGTACTGCAAAGTTCTTTGTAAAGACTTGAGGCATCGAGAAGGGACCACAGGGCAGTACTCTGAAAGTATAGTTATGTAAGAAAGTACAGTTACGTAAGAACTTACCGTAACAGTAGATCTTCGATAACAGCTCTTGCAGCAGGTTACACCATTAGGACTGAAGCCGGCAGGCGCCAGGACCCCAAGAAAAAATTCTAGCTAGCATTATCCAGCAGGGGGAATGCCCCCGACATCGGCCCCTCCCCGACGTCAGACATCACATAAAAGGGGGCGGTCCCCCAGCATCCCCAGTTCTCCCACCGGAGACTCCCGGCTCAAGTGTGACATCTGAAGGGGAGACCGAGGATCCGCTTCCAAAGGAAGGTTAGAAAAAAGGTGTCAAGGACGCTGTAGCCTAAAAACTAGGTCAGAAGACAACCTCCAGAGGGAAGGTGGGAGGAATCATTTGATGCAAGAGCTGTTCTCGAAGATCTACTGTTACGGTAAGTTCTTACGTAACTGTACTATCTTACTTCGAGAAACAGCTCTTGCAGCAGGTTACACCATTAGGACAGATTCCCAAGCAGTAAGGGAACAATCTGCTACCGGAAGGAGGGTAGGAGAGATGGCACAGACTTCAGGACAAGAGTCCTTGAAGGACCGCCAAGCTGAATCCAGCTCTACGCCTAGAGGCAATGTCCAAACTGTAGTGTCTGATGAAAGTGTGCACAGTACTCCAAGTTGCTGCCGCTGAGATGGCTGAAGTGGAGACATTTTGAGCGCAGCGAAAAGTATACCACCTAGTAGAATGACCCTTCACGGTCCGGTAAGGGTTTATTGCGCTTCTGATAACAGAACATAATGCACTTGCCCAACCATCTGGAAAGCAACAGTTTCGAAACAGGAGCACCGAGCATCTGCTGGGCATAGGAAACAAAGAGCTGGTCTGACTTACAATGGGCTTTGGTTTTGGTCAGATAATATCTGAGACATCTATGCACATCTAGAGTGTGCAACAGGGCCTCTCCCTTTTTACCGTAATTTGAGTAATATCAGGTCTATATCCTGGTGGAGTGTGACCACCGAGACCACTTTGGGAAGGAACTTAGGATTTGTTCTTAAGCACACCCTGTCCTTGTGAAAAACCAAATAAGGATCCTTGCACATGAGTGCACGAAGCTCAGAAACTCTTCTGGCAGAAGTAACAGCAACTAAAAGGAGCACCTTCCAAGCAAGGAGACGCAGCTCGCAATCCGCGGCTGGTTCAAAAGGAGGTAGAGTAAGCTGCTCTAAAACAAAGGGGAGATCCCAAGGTGGAACCGGGTCTCTGATAGGAGGTCTCAGGTGCAGAATGCCATGCAAAAAAGTGCGTGAAGCCTCTAGTTGAGCTAGAGAGCTATGACCCATCGGTGAATGATACGCCGAAATGGCGCACAGGTGAACCTTAATGGAAGAGTAGGCAAGGCCTGCCTCGTACAGGATTAGAAAGTAGTCTAACACTGACCTCTCTGAACAATCCAATGGGGTCAATCCGCGAGCTTGAGCCCAGATGCAAAATCTGCACCACTTCATGGCGTAAGAGTGGAGGGTTTTTTGGCTGCTGCCAGAACGTCCGCAACTTCCCGAGAGACCCTGTATCTCAGGACTGCTATGTCTTTTGGAGCCAGGCATGCAGGTTCAGCGACCGAAGATCTGGATGGACTAAGGAGCCTGCCTCCTGGGACAGAAGTTGAGAGCTGAATGGCAGAGGCACCGGAGGTTCCTGGGTCAGCTGATGTAATAGAGGGAACCAAATTTGCCTGGGCCAAAAGGGCGCTACCAGAATCAGTGACGCCCGCTCTCGTCAGAGCTTCAGTAAAATCCTCCGGATCAAAGGGAAGGGTGGGAAAACATAGAGGAATCTGCCCGTCCAAGAGAGGGACAACATGTCTCGCCAAAAAACACCAGGCACTGGATCTAGCGAGCACAAATTGGGCAGTTTTGCGTTGGATGGGGACGCGAAAAGGTCTAATTCTGGTGTTCCCCATCTGCGAAACAGATCCTCTGTGACTTCCTGAAGCAGTTCCCATTTGTGGACTCTGGCCTGTGATCGGCTAAGACTGTCCACGATTGTGCTGTCCACTCCGAGAACGTGCACTGCAATAATATCTGCGCCGTGTTGCAGTACCCAATTCCAAACCCTTTGAGCCTCCCTGCAAAGGGGGTAGGAATGAGTGCCTCCTTGTTTGTTGAGATAGGACATCACCGCAGTGTTGTCTGTTTGACTCAGAACAGTACCCGGTGGAATGTCCATCTGGAATGTATGTAGGGCATAGAGGACGGCTCTCATCTCCAGAATATTTATGTGCAGATGGGACTCTCGAAACGATCATGAGCCTCGAGTCCTGACCCCGTTGAGGTGTGCTCCCCATCCGGATCCCGAGGCGTCCATGGAGAGTGTCACTAAAGGAGGTGGTGCCATGAAGGGAACTCCTTTCGAGAGATGGTCCGGGAAGAGCCACCATTGCCAGTCTCGGATGACGGCATTCGTGATCCGGACTGGATGCTGCATATGAACTTGCTTCTGGTCCCATTAAGCCCACAACATCCACTGGGAAACCCCCAAATGGAGTTGGGCTAGGGGAACCGTCGCAATGGCAGCCGCCATATGTCCGAGCAGGCAAAGAACGGTCCTGGCGGGCACCGTTGTCTTTGTCATTGTGTCCCATGTGAGGGCTCTGATGTGTTCAGCCCTGTCTGAAGGAAGAAATGCTCTCCCTAGAGTGGTGTCCAGAACTGCTCCAGTAAATTGCAGTCTGAGACGGGACAAGGTGCGACTTCTCCTGGTTGATGATGATGCCCAACGATTGGAAAAGAGAACGGGTATCCTGAATCACAGACATCAGGGCCTCCCGAGAGGGTGCCATGAGGAGCCAGTCGTCTAGGTACGGAAAAACATAGTGGCCCTGCCTCCTGACAGCTTCTGCCATGACTGCCATGCACTTCGTAAACACCCGAGGTGTGGAAGACAGTCCGAACAGGAAGGCTCGGAACTGGTAGTGGTGTTCCAGAAACTCTAAGCACAGAAACCTTTGATGCATTCGAGCGATCGGGAGATGTAGGTAAGTGTCCTGCATGTCCAGCAACGCTAGTCATGCCCCTTCTTCGAGCATGGGGATGAGACCCGGTAGGGTCACCATGTGGAAGCATTTGTATAACACAAACGTGTTGAGATTGCTGAGATCTAAGATCGGGCACAAGTCCCCTGTTTTCTTTGGGACCAGCAAGAAGTGGGAAAAATAACCTTTTCCTTTCTGGTCTGGTGGAACGTACTCTATGGCCTCCTTGTCCAGGAAGGCCAAGCTCTCCTACTGGATGAGCAGAGCATGCTGACCCGAGTAACAGGACAGCAGGGGAGGTCTGGATGGTGGGTGGCCGAGGAACTATATAGTGTGTCCTCGCTGTACCAACTGTGATCCTCTGCCATCCCGGAAGGTAATGAGAGATGCGACCCCTGACCTTTATCCTTTGATCCAGAGGAGGGGCGAGGGCCGGGAAGGAGTCATGCTGTGGTGGCACTGGGTCCCATGGGCTGGGCTGCCTTGAGATGCTCTGAGCCCTGGCCCATGGGGAATCTGGCTTGACCTTTGCGACCAAAATTGCCCCGGGTTGCTGGCCAGAACGTGGCTGTTGCCTGCCGTGAAAACGGTTCTGGTTCCTCCGAAAGGAACCAGATTTGGGCCTGTACAGTACATAGCCTGTACAGTCCGAACTGCCTTCCTGGCATCCTGTAGCTTGGTGATGACCTTCTCGGATTCCTCACCGAACAGGACAGCTCTGTTATAAGGGACGTCCAGGACATTCTTCTGAACGTCCGGGGTAAAACCGGAGACTCTCAACCAAGAGTGTCTCTGAAGACAAACGCCAGTAGCTGCTCCCCTGGCCGCCAAGTCCGCTGAATCGTAAGCGACTCGGAGAACCTGGGTCCCCACATCTGACCCAGTATGAAGGAGGTTGAGCAGCTCCTCCTTTTCGCCATCTGGAAAGTCCTTCAAAAGGTCTTGGCCCTGCTCCCAGAGGGCGTTTTGAAATTGCACCATGTGTGTGAGGTAATTCAAAGACCTTATCGAGCATGTAGCAGCCGCGTACATGCGTCTTCCCACAGAATCTAATTGCTTAGATTCTTGGTCTGGAGGCTGGGTATTCAAGTGTTGCGGTCGTTGAGACCGATCATGAAATGTCGTAATGACCAGTGAGTCTGCCAGGGGTTGCTGCACCAGATACAGGTCCTTCATAGGAGCTCTGTAGAGGCAGTCAGCCTTCTTAGGAACAGCCAGTGTCGAGTGCAGATGCTTCCAAGCCGCCTTGGTGACATCCGTGAAGGTGTCCATTAGAGGTGGGACCACCAAAGGCTTTGGGTCCTTTGCGAAGGTAGCGGGCAAGGTGTTCTCTCTCAGGGTCCTAGTCTTTAGTCTCCCATCCCATATTCTCCTGGATGTGCCTCATGATTTCGGAGAAAGAGGGATCATCCGGTAGTGATCTTGGCTGGTCTCGTGGGTCTGGTGATGGGGGACTATAGGGGGATGGAGACCTGGAGATATCGAACGTATCCGGTCTGGAGTCATCCCCTGGTGGGTGTCGTCTGTCCCCGGGTCGTTTAGTGCTCGGAGACCCAGAGAAAGACTGTGATGGGCGTCTTTTTCTCTCTAGATCTGCCCCTCGGAGGAGGAATTGGCTCCTTAGGAGTCAGGGGTCTTGAGCCTTCACCCTCCCGAGAAGGGGGGGTGGAGGTGGAAGAGACTTACTGGGGACCACATCCTTTCTGATGATCTCCCACTGGAAGGTGAACAATTCCTTCACCTCCTGAATGTTCATGCCTGACGACGGGCCCGGTGTCGGTGTGGGTCTGTCGCCGGGGTCGGGCATCGGGTCCTGGGGAACCACCGGATCCGTCGACGGCTACCCGGGCGAGCCGGCATCCTCCATGCTGCCTGTCTGGTCATCTGGCAGCGGGCAGCCTCCTCTCCTGAGGACCCCTGACGTCTGGTGTTACCTGGCGTTGGTACAACTGCTGTCGGGTCGAGAGTCCGTTTTTCGGGCGTCGGGTCAGGCACCTTTTTATTCTGTGATGTCCGCTTAAGAGGTGTCAGATCCTTGGTTTTCCTTTCCGGGGCCTTGGGAGGCTGCGAGATGGACCTGAGGTTGGTGTACCGGCGTCGGCCTGACACCCCGCTAGATTTACAGGAAGACTTCCTATGTTTTTCTGAAGAGTCAGGCCTAGGGGGTGGGGTCTTAAGCGGGTGCAAGTAGGCTGAAGAACCCCCTGAAGACCTTACCTTAACTGGGGGAGGTTGGGAGTGGGCCCGGGAAGGAGAACGGTTGGACCGCATAGAGCTGGAGCTGGCCCTGGATTCAGAGGCCCTGATGGGGGATCCCGACCTACCCGAGTCCTGGTGCTTGTCCCGGTGCTTCTTGGTCTTATGGGAAGAATCCCTTTTGGAGAAAGATCTTTTTTCCATTTTGCAAAGTTTTTCTTCAAGAAGGAACCCCTGAAGGGCCTTTTGGCGGCAGATCCTGGTCCAGCTATTAAATTGTTGGCAGATGGAGCAGGCCTGAGTGTTGTGTTCTGGGCCCAAGCACCTCACACACAAGCTGAATGATGGCTGGCAAGGGGATCTGCTTGCCACAGGCGCACTTTGAGGGGTGTCCTTTGAGAGAAGGAGTTGGAGAAGCAGACATCGGTTTTGCAAAGATTTTGCGCGTAGTATCATTGATGCAGGTGTCCGTGAGGTCAATGCTGGCAAGTTGACAGCGGGAAAAGAACTGGGGGACCGCCCCCTTTGATGTGATGCCTGACGTCGGGGAGGGGCCGACGTCGGGGGCGGTCCCCCACTGGATACTGCTAGCTGGAATTTTTCCGTGGGGTCCTGGCGCCTGCCGGCTTCAGTCCTAATGGTGTAACCTGCTGCAAGAGCTGTTTCTCGAAGTAAGATCTTACCATAACAGTAGCTCTTCGAGAGAATATCTTGCAGCAGGACACACCTATAGAACTATATCCACCAGGCACTAGGACCACATGGAAACTTTTCTAGTTAGCAGTCTACTAGGGGGCGACCCATGCTGATGTCACATGCTGATGACGTACTTCCTATATAAGCATGGGCGGCCCTGCACCTTCCTCAGTTCTCCTGCCGGAAACCCACAAGCAGGAAATCCCCAGCTAGCAAACCAAGGAGGAGCAGAGGTTCCTACCAACTGAAGTAAAACAGAAGATCACTAACAAGGAGAAAGAGAGACAAACACATTAAGTCCCCCAGATCACGGGGGATGGAAGGAGGGATGGCATGGCCTGCTGCAAGAGATCCTCTCGAAGATTTACTGTTACACTAAGTTCTTATGTAATTGTACTGTCTTCATTGAGGGTACCTCTTGCAGCCAACCACACCTATAGAATGAGTCCTAAGCTGTTCTGACAGCAGAGGAACCACTCCCCTGAAGCACAGCTAGGCCAAAACCGGCCCTATATCTTGAGACAATGTCCAGACTGCAGTGCTTGATAAAGGTGTGGACTGTACAGTGGCACAGATCTCACTGCAGTGCATCAGAGCGCCGGCATTAGGGTACAGTCACTACAGTGCCAAACCCCCAGGTTTGCACCCCTCCAAGGTTGCCCCCACCTTGGAGTTTGGTGCCCCCAACTCCCTAACTATATAGTTGGGGCGCCATCTCCTGCAAAAAGAGTGGTTGGTGACATTGGCGATTGGCGCTGTAATGACTCTGCGCCCTAATGCGGGTGCAATCTGACAATGGAACCCACAGATCTCAGCAGCTGACACATTCCTGAAACAGGCAACAGAAGCAGTCATGCCCCTTAGTGGAATGGCCATGGACAGCCCCAGGAAGTTCCTTATCATACTTCCTATAACCGAAAACAATACAGTTAGCCAACCATATGGACAGGCACTACTGTTTAGAAAACAGGAAACAACTGCAAGGACTTCCTACAGTCCTTTATACAGTGAGTATAATACCCGAGTATTCTATGTACATGTGAAGTATGGACCAATACTTACCCTGGATTGGCATGCTCCGAGTAATAAACAGGCAGGCGGATCGTTTGATTTAAAAGTAAACTCAGACACCACCTTAGGAAGAAACTTAGGATTCGTATGTAAAGACACACTGTCTTTGTGGAAAATCAAATAAGGCTGTTCATGCAGAACAGCCTGCAGCTCCAAAATCCTTCAAGCTGAAGTAATAGCAACTAAACATAATGCCTCCCATGACAGAAAGCGCAGCTCACAAGTTGCAGCTGGCTCAAAAGGAGCCAAAGTAAGTTTTTCTAACACAAAATTTAAGTCCCAAGGCAGGACCGAATTGCAAATGGGGGGCTTCAGATGAAGAATGCTCCTCAGGAAGGTACGGGACACCTTTAACTGTGCCACCGTATGTCCATCAACAGGCACATGAAAATCAGAAACAGTTGACAAGTGCACCTTAATGGAGGAGTACTTCAGACCAAATCTGAGAAGAACAGCAAGTACTCCAAAAGCTGATTCACAGGACAAGCGAAAGGATCCAACTGGTGGGCCGTGACTCAAGGTTGATGTGGTAGTGGGTAATAAAGGTGTTTGCTGACTTCCAGGTAGCAGCTCAACAGATTTCCTGGATAGGGATGTCCCTGGAAGCAGCCACCGATGCAGCAGTATGGCGGGTAGAATGAACTCTTATCCCTCTGGGAGGCTCCTTGCCCACCAACTCATAGCACAGACCTATGCATGATTTAATCCACCTTGCAATGGTCCACTTGGCTGCAGGTCTGCCAGAAGCGGCATCAGTGTAGGTGACAAACAGCTGGCGAACCTCTCCCCAAATTTCCACCGTTCTCTCCTTTTAATAGGAGAGAGCGAGCACGTCTCAGGTCCAAAGTATGGAGCCCGTACTCTGAGTCAGAGGTGTAATTAGGGTAGTATACCGGCAGAGTTAGCACCTGGTTAAGATGAAACTCTGATACCACCTTCGGAATGAATTTCACGTGGGGGCGCAAGGCAACTTTGTCCCTGTGAAAGACCAGATAAGGGGAGCCCACCAAAAGCACCTGGAGCTCCCCTGTCCTTCTGGCTGATGTGATAGCCACCAGGAAGGCCGTCTTCCACGGCAAGTGTGAGAGCTCACACTTGTGCATGGGTTCGAATGGCTTGCCCATAAGCTTTGCCAAAACCAGCGACAGATCCCATGGAGATGGAGGGTCACGCACCGGAGGGGATATATGATCCAGGCCTTTGAAGAAGCGCCCGACCACTGTTTCCTGCGCCAATGTCGGCTGACTGGACCACACCCGGTAAGCAGAAATGGCTGCCAGGTGCACCCTAAGGGTCGATGACCACAGACCCCCTTTGGAGAGAGACCAAAGGTAGTCGGGAATGTTAGCCACAGAGCAGGATAAGGGGTCCAGACTCTTACCTCGACACCAAATGGACAATCTCTTCCATTGGAAGGCGTAACATTTCCTGGTCAGTTCCTTACGAGATGCCTCCACCATGGTGTAGACATCCTCGGAAAGACTCAGAGCCTGGAACTCTAGCCACTCAGGAACCAGGCTGTGAGGTGCAGAGACTGAAGGTCCGGATGGAATACCTTCCCCTGGTTCAGAGATATCAGGTCCGGGTGTGTACAAAGCCGCTCCGGGAGCCTGCAGCTGAGGCTGAGGAGATCTGGGTACCAGAACTGGCATGGCCAGTTTGGGGCTACCAGAATCACCTTCACCTTGTCCCTCCTCACCTTGAGTAACACCTTGTGGATCAAGGGAAATGGAGGGAAGGTGTAGAGGAGGCCTGGGGTTCACGGCCTCGAGAAGGCATCCTCCTGCAGTGAGCCCTGCTGAGGGGGGGGCGGGCATGGAACAGCCTTAGCTTGATGTTTTCCCTGGAGGCAAACAGGTCCACTAACGGTTTGCCCCAGAGAGAAAACAAGTTGTGAGCTACCTCTGGATGGAGACACCACTCGTGAGATGTCTGACCTATGTGGCTGAGAACATCCGCCAGATGGTTCGAGACCCCTGCGACATGAATGGCTAGGAGATCCGCCTCCAATGGACGAGGGTCCAGATGCGGAGTGCCTCCTTGCAAAGCAGATGGGAGTGCATGCTGCCCTGTTTGTTGAGGTAGTACATGGTTGTGGTGTGGTCCGTCTGGACTTGAATCACTTGACTCCGGAGCTGAGGAGCAAAAGCTGACAGTGCCAGTCTGACTGCTCTGAGCTCCAACAGGTTGATGTGGCATCGGGACTCCTTGGGGGTCCAGAACCTGTGGGCTCTGTTGTCCCCCATGTGGGCTCCCCAGCCCCTGAGAGAGGCATCGGTCATGAGAACGACTATCGGCTCGGGGCAGACAAACGGGATTCCTTCCTGCAACCGGTCTGGGGTGGTCAACCACTGGAGAGCATCCCACATCTTCTGGGTCACAGGGATCAACTGGTAGAAATGACCGTGGCGCTCAGTCCACTGAGTGGCCAGCTCCCACTGGAGGGTGCGCATGTGCCATCTGGCCCAATGGACCACTGAGGTGCACGCCACCTTTTACCCCAGAAGGCTCAGGAAGTACCAGGCAGGGCGCAAGTGCCCAACCAGAAATAATTGGGCAAAGGAGGAAAGAACCTCCGCCCTGTCCGCCGGGAGCCGAGCTCTGGCTCGACAAGAGTCGAGCTCTGCCCTGATGAAGCCCATCACCTGAGAGGGCAAGAGTTCCGACCTGGCCTCGTTGATCAGGAGGCCTAGTTGGGAGCAGGTCTGAAGAGCCAGATCCCTGGATCTCTCCACCTCCTGCAGGGAGGAACCTGCCAAGAGCCAGCAGTCGAGATAAGGGTAAATTCAAACTCCTCGACGCCGGAGACAGGCTGCCACCACTGCGATGCACTTGAAGACCCTTGGGGCCGATGACAGACCGAATGGCATGGCTCGGAACTTGTACAGGGTCCCCTCGACCCTGAAGCGGAGGAACCACTAATGGGACGGACACATTAGGACATGAAAGAACGCGTCCCGTAGATCAAGTGAACAGAACCACGTTTCACTCCAGGGATGGTATGATCTGGTTCAGAGTTACCATCCAGAAGGTGTGGAACCTGAGAAATTGATTCAGGTCGTGGAGATCTAGGATGGGGTGCCAACCCCTCCCTCCGTCCGCTTGGGCACCAAGAAGTACCTGGACATGAAGCCTGGGTCTGTAGGAGGATCCAGCACTGGAGCTATCGCCTCCTTGCGGAGGAGCTGAGCTATGTCGTCTCGAAGAGCCGACTGAGTGCAAGCTGAGATCCTTTCCTCCCGAGGGGCACGGGCTCAGCTGGGAGGGTACTGCTCGAATTCCAGAGGCAGTCCGTGGCCGACCACTTCTAGAACCCACCTGTCCGAGGTGATATCGGACCAGGTGGAAAGAAAGTGGCGGAGCCGGCCCCCCACGGGAGGACCCAGAGCTGGTGTGATGGGTGTAGGGGTGGCAACCCCCCAACCCGTCACTGAGCAGGCTTAGAGAAGGATGTGGCTCCTGGACCAGCACCTCGGCCTCCTTTACGGGGCTGTTGAGGACCCTGCTTGGGCCTGGGGCGCCAAGCTTTAGCCTGCTGTTGCTGCTGGCCTCCTTGATAGGAGGGTTGCCGAACCGCAGGGAAAGAGTGCTGAAAAGGCTTCTTCTTGCGCTTCTGCTGGTTCTTGCCTGAAGAACCCTTCGCTGAGGTAGCATCCAAGGTGGCACTGGACTGCTCTATGCGCTGGAGGTGACCAGCCACTCCTGGACCGAAGAGGTCGGTGCCTAGGAAGGGCACGTCAGCTAACGTGTGCTGGGTATCCGCCGGGAAGGAGGATAGCCTCAACCAAGCCCTGTGGTGAGTGGCCACTGCGGCTGCCAAAGAGCGGGCACAGGAATCTCCAATGTCCAGGGCTATCTGGAGCTGCTGTTTTGCAACAGCACGGCCCTGGTCACGGACTTGCTTCACTGTGGTCTGCATGTCCGCCAGGAGATGAGGGAGGACTTCATCCAATGACCCAGGAAGGGCATGAGAGAAGTGTGCCATAATAACTGATAACAGCCAAGCTGGCCTGACGAAGACCTAAGGAGGAGGCCGCATAGACCTTATGGGCAGAATGGTCCATATTCTTGGGACTCCTTGTCCGAGGGTCGGGCAGTGTCGGCCGAGCTACCAGTATGTCTGAACACAGAGGCAGTCACTAGGCTTTTGGCCGAAGGATGCTCTGTGAACCCCACCAGGGACCGCATGGGCACTATATACTTGCGGGCCATGTGGGCAGACGGAGCTGGGCAGGAAGCAGGGCGCTGCCAAAGCTCAAGGGCCGGGCCAACGATGGCATCGGCCACTGGACAGGCCACCATCGGGGTATCCCCCCATTTGAGGATATTCGTAAGGGGGTACTCTGCCTTTTTCTGGATGGGCTCCAGGGGCATTCTGGTGGATTCAGAGATCAAGCGGAGAAGGCCCTGAAAGGAGGAAGGACCTTCCTCCAGTCTGGCCACGGATGACTCATCATCCCCCGGATGAGAGTGTAACCCCGTGTCGCCGGAATACAATGTCTACTGCCTATGTCCCCTTCGATCCACTGGGGGCGGTCGGGGGTGACCGTAATGGACAAACGTCAGGGAAGCCCAGTGTCTGTACGGTCCTCTTTCGAGGGAGCCCCTCCCTGAGGCTGTTTAGGTGGTGGCTCCACCAAAAATCGGTGGAGAAACTGGGATAGGCTGAGCCGGGATATGAGTCGGCCCCACGGGTGGTGGAACTGAAGCCTTCTGTTCCTGAGGGGTTGGCGTCGGCCTAGGAGGCGGGAGCCAGGTGATGGCCGGGGCAGTCAGTGGGGCCGGCTTCTGCCCGGTCAAAATCAGCTGTTGCCACATCAAATCCTCATAGCGTTGACGGAATTTCCGTTGAAGCCTCTCCTCGTCCGAGGAGGATGAGGATTAGTGGCGTGCCTCTTTGATGTTTGTGGCCCTTTTCGGCCATTCGAGCCGAAGGGTCCCTAGTCCTCGATCGAGACCAACAGGGTCAGTTCAGTCGATCGGGAGACACCGGAGTCAGCAAGAACCGAGGTTCCGGCACCTTTTCCTAGACCGGGACACTGAGGGCAGTGTCTCCTCAATGGGAAAGGAAAGGAAAGGACAGGCATCCTTTCAAAGGAATCGTCGACCGGAGTCGGCAATAAAGGCTCGATTGGGTCGAGAGTAATCTTGGCCGGTTCAGCCATTTCCTCAGTCTCGGTGCCTTGGCCGGATGGAAGGTCCGTGAAGGCGGCGGCTGAGGAAGCAATCTCAACCGAAGTTGAGACCATGTGTTCCTGGGACTCTGACCTCTCTTGGTCCCAGGAGCATCTCCTTCTAGAGGAAGAAGACTTGGGGTCCTTGTCCCTCTTCTGAGGGCGGGAGGAGTGCAAGCCTGAGGGTGCCTCACCCCTGGTGGGGAAGAGACTGGCACAAATCCCTAAAGGAGCCTGAAAAAGTAGAGCCAAGGTTGAGAGGAATGAAGAAACTAGGACTGGCCAAAGCCTGAGCTGCTTCCTCCTCAAAAGCAGTCATCTGCTCCAGCACTTGGATCCTGAAAAGAGCATACCTTGCCTCCTTCGATTTTCACTGGCTGAGTTTCTAAGCTCCGGTCTCCCCAATTTTACGTGTGCCTTGCTGTCATCCAGAACATTGGGATGGAAGGCCAAACAGAAGGTTCAAGACATGGTGTCATGAACAACACCTAAGCAATAGACGCACGAGTTGGGGATCAGTGCACGACATCTTCTGGCCGCAAGGACAGCGGCAAAATCCGGGGGACGATTTGTCCTCCATGTCCGATACGCTGTAATCAGAGTTGTGAATTCTGATGAGTTTTAAAGTAATTTTCGGCGAAGTAGCATGAGGGAACCTGAATCTTCCAGCGGAAAGGAAGATCTAGCGTCATGGGGCACAGCCGAGGCATTTACCACCCGGGTGGGTGGGAGGAGCCAGCTTGAAGACTTCTGACCAGATTTAAAGGGGAAAGGGACATGCCAGAGAGTGTGGATGAACAACATATCCATGCTCCTAGAATGCATATTACCAGAAAACTCCAGGCCCTGAGCGAGCAAGCAGCAATGCGACAGTTTTGCGTTGAGTGGGGACGACAACCCCACCAGTATAACAGGTCTTCCATGACCAAGGTCAGCAGCTCCCACTCGTGCACCTTGGGACTGTGACCAGCTTAGCTCGTCTGCCAGGATGTTCTGGACGCCTGGAACATGGATGGCTGACTCGGGCCGAGAGTTCCAAGCAGTGTTCTAGGGCCCAGTACCAGACGCTCATGGCTTCCCGAAAGAGGGGGTATGAGTCGGTTCCCCCCCTTGCTTGTTGATGTACTTGATTACACTGATGGTGTCTGTCTGTACCAACAGATGGCCTGGGGACAGCTGGGTCTGGAAGACTTGCAAGGCATACAGAACGCACCTTATCTTCAGGACATTGATGTGAAGGGTGGTCTCCACTTCGGACCACATCCCCAGTCTGATGAGGACCCAAGTGAGCCCCTCAGCCCAACCCAGCAGCATCTGTAGTGATGATCTGCTGAAGGGAAGGAATAAGGAAGGGAACCCCTTTCAACAGGTTGCTGGGTTCCATCCACCAAAGTAGCACCTGTTTGACTGGACAGGAGACCAGGACCAGTTGTTCTAGGTCATTGGTGTGCTGATCCCACTGGACCCTCAATGTCCACTGGGGGATCCTCATGTGCAGTCTGGCCAGAGGAACCATGACAATGGCCATCGTCATCAGGCCCAAGAGCCTGAGGAAGGATCTGGCTTAAATGATATCTGCTGTTGTAAAGCAGTTCGGCTTGAGTCATCAGGTGGTCCACCCTGTCCTGAGGGAGGAACGCCATACCATGAGCTATATCCAGGACTGTTCCTATGTGCTGTAGATGCTGACATGGGGTCAAAACTGTTTTGAGCAGACTAACAGTGATCCCCAGGTCAATGTACGGTTGTGCTGTACACACCAAGGTCTGGAGTAGTTGCTCCCTGGACTGTACTTCTAGAAGCCAGTTATCCAGGCAGAGGAAGACAGAAAAGTCCCTCCCTCCCTCCTTACAGCTGCTGCCACTACTGCCAAGCATTTGGTAATGACCAGAGGAGCCCAGGACAAGTCAAATGGCAAGGTACAGAATTGGAAGTGCTCACCCTGGAACTGAAACCTGAGGTAATGCTGGTGGGAGGCACACATCTTGATATGCAGGTATGCATCCTGCATGTCAAGGGAGCATATTCAGTCTCCCTGATGAAGAGGAGGTAGCAGCCCTTGGACAATCACCATCCAGAACTTCTCGTGCTGGATGCGGAAATTTAGACTGTGGAGAGCCAGGATGGGTTGGAGATCCCCTGTGCATCTGGGAGCCAGGAAAAATGGGAGTAGAATTCCCGGTGTCTCTGTTCCTCAGGGAGGGGTTCTATGGCCCTCTTTTGTAGTAGTGTGTGAATCTCCTCCCAGAGCACTGGGATGCGGTCGGGGGGGGGGGGGGCAGAGACCTGGACTGAACTACAGCTTGCTCCCAAGGCCACTCCAGGAGTTCCTTCTCCTTCCCAAGAAAGAAAGCGACATGGAGGAATACAGAAGCAGGGAAGGCAGTTAGGTTAGCAAAAGTTTGAGCAAAAGAAAGAACAGCAAAAGGGATTAAAAAGGGAGATGAGACCTTCTACAGATACATAAGGAAGAAAAGAAAAAGTAAGGGAGGTATTGTAAGGTTGAAAACTAGGGAGGGCCAGAATGTTGAAACTGATGGACACAAGGCAGAGGTTTTAAATGAATACTTCTGCTCAGTTTTCACCAAGGAAGATCAGAGAAGTGGGCTAGTACTAAAGAAGGAAGACTACCACACCAGTGAAGCTGACACAAACACCTTCACAACTGAAAGGGTTCTAAAAGAATTAGCAAAATTAAAAACGGACAAAGCTATGGGACCTGATGGTTCCTACCCGAGAATACTCACAGAATCACAGAAATCCAGTGGCAGAAAAGGACCCAAATGGCCCATCTAGTCTGCCCCTTCTCCCCCCCATACTAATCTCCTTTTCCACGGGCCTTCCCCTTCCCCCCACTTACCAACCCTGTATGTCCGTCCTATGGCCTCTTGAATCCCTTCACCATTTCAGCCCCCGCCACCTCCTCCGGGAGTTTGTTCCAGGCTTCCACCACCCTCTCCATGAAGAATCGCCCTCTTACACTGCCTCTATATCTTCTGCCCTCCAATCTTAGGATATGCCCTCTAGTTTTAGACCCCCTCCTTCCTTTTAAATAAGCTCCCCTCCTTCACCTTATTGATCCCCTTCATGTACTAAAAAGTTTCAATCATGTCCCCTCCTCTCCCTTCTGGTCTCCAATGAGTACAGATCCAATTCCCTACACCTCTGCTCGGTTCCATGTCATAACAGTGATCGCTATTATGTCGAGTGTATATCGCCGAAAAGCAAATCGGCGATATTCACATGCTGGCAACCAAACATCCGGCAACTAGACAAAGTGTTTATGTGGGAGGCTGTGCTCCCCCCCTGTAAGGATTACTAACTCCGGGGTACATGCTAGGGAGGGGTGACACTCGGATCGCCATAAAAAAAAGTAACTGCGGTAGCAGAAGTCCCCACCTCCCCCGTCTCAACCAAGTACCTATGCGCTTAGGAGCAGCCACCTCACCATCACACGGCTGGCTCCGGGCGTAGCAGGCACACTACCCACTCAGAAACCCTATTCCCTATCCTTCCCTTCTCTTGCTACCTTCCAGTGCCCTCACAGTACTGTCACCTCGCCACGGCGCTACACTTAGCAGGGTACGTCTATGAGATAACAATGTTTCTGAGTTGCCGCTTTGACAGTTGCTCATATTCAGTCGTTATCCTCATGTGATACCCCTCTGCTCGTATGGCTTCCCCTGCATACCATACACCATCTTGGTTACCCTTCTCTGAACCCTCTCTATCCCATCTATGTCCTTGCATAGGTGCGGGCTCCAGAGCTGGAACCCATATTCTAGGTGCAGCCTCACCATGGTTTTGTAAAAAGGCATCAGTACCTCTCTCCTTCTGCTAGTTATGCCCCTCCCAATGCATGCCAACATTCCTTTTGCTTTCCCACAGCTTTCCTGCACTGGCTACCTGCCTTAAGGTTGCTTGATATTATAATCCCCAGATCCCTCTCCTGCTCTGTTTTTTTGACCCCAGAGTGTAAGCTGCTTGCGGGTTTTTACACCCCAAGTGCATTACAGCACACTTTTTGGCACTGAATTTCAGTTGCCAAGTTTCCAACCACCCCTCCAGAACCATCAGGTCCTGCCTCATGGCCCCTCACCAGGGTGTCCACCCTACTGCAGATTTTATCTGCAAATTGGCACACCCTTCCTTTCAGCCCATCTGCTATATCACTGATGTAGATATTAAAAAGGAGGGGTCCCAGTACTGACCCCTGGGGCACCCCACTCACCCTGGAGTGCACCCCATTTATCACCACTCTCTGGCTTCTGCCCGACAAACTTACTGAAGTCCAGATAGGCTATGTCCACTGCCCCTCCCTGGTCAACCACCTACGTCACTAAATACTAAAGGAACTCAGAGAAGAACTTGCCACCCCATTAGCAGACTTCTTCAACAAGTCACTGGAGAGTGGCACAGTACCGGACTGGAAAAAAGACACGATTGTACCGCTGCACAAAAGTGGCAGCAAGGAAGACACTGTTAACTACCGTCCAGTTAGCCTCATCTCAGTGGTAGGGAAAATCATGGAAACATTACTGAAAGAAAGAATTGTACAGCATCTAGAAGCAACTAGCCAAATAGACCTAAAGCAGTATGGCTTCACATCGGGGAGGTCATGTCAGACAAACATGACTGATTTCTTTGATTGGGTGACCAGAACGGTGGACCAAGGAGAAGGAGCAGTAGATACAGTATATCTGGATTTCAGTAAGGTATTCGACTCCATTCCACAAAGGAGGCTGATAAATAAGTTGGAACACACAGGAGTGGGACATGAAATGAAAATTACGTACCTACTGTAATTCTTGATCTTGTATTTTCCCTGTTCATTACCGCTGGGTGTAAGCCAGAAGTGCGCACCCGTTATGGGAGTTGTGACCACAAGTGCCTGTTATAGGCAGCATGGTGTGCCTGATGTGATACAATGCACGACATTGCACGAGAAGAGGAGAAAACTCTTCACCCCCAGCAGTCGAACTGTAGGGAATCCGAGTTCAGTGGTCGGTCATGCGCCAGGTGCAGTCACCCGGAAGGGGTCTCTAGGAATACCAAGCCCAAGGGAGGGTTAGGGAGAGAACCTAGAAACTCCAAATGGAGCACAATAGTACCTCCTGCAGTCTGCTGGGGTTGGGAAAGGGTTGGCTGGAGACTGTCAGGTGTGGATAGATGCTTCCTGGAAGGGAATAGGCCAGGATGGCATCACCAGACGCTGGGCACTGAATTCATTGAGGAATGAGCGTGTCTCCCACTCGGTATTGTCCCTTCTGACAAAGGAAATACGGAGATCCCGAAACATCCTCTATAGGAAGTGCTAAAATTCAGTGAAATCAGTGTCGGAAGAGAGGTGAATAGTAGGTTCCTCCCCCTCTGAGGAGGGAGTCGAGGAGGATGGGGAACTCGAATGTCCAGAAGACTCTTGCGGTGGTGGGGACAGGCAAAAGACCTGTTCATGCACATACCTAACTTATGACGGGAAGGCCGCTGCAGTGCCTCAGAATGTCTCCCAGGATAAAGGCCCCGTAGGACCCACATGGCCCAGGAGAAAGGGAGGTGGCTGCAGAGGAATGGGAGAAGGGCACCTGCAAGGAGGTGACTGTCCTCTGCCAGGGCTCTGGAATCCAGGGAATGGTGCCCGAGCTAGAGGGATCCCGGAGATCAAACCGGGTTGTATGGCGGAACCCTGGGAATGAGAACTCTAGAAAAGCCCAGACGGGGAATCTCCCCTGTGATGCACCTGGGGTTGCACGAGTCCTGAAGGGCAACCCTTGATGGCGCCACCGGAGGGGACCCTGGAGCCCAAGAAGGGAGCGGGCTCCTTTCGACTCACCTCCCTGCACCCCGCAGGCGTGGCAGAGGTGCCGCCGCCCTTTCAGCCTGACCCCTCAATCCCCCTCACAGACTCCAAGGACACCCTCCTCCCCTCGACCCCAGCCAAGGTGTCCCCGATCCAGAGGCCTTGAGGAGGCTGCCAAAGCCAGGACTTCCAATCCCCTGGGAAGGGCACAGCACCAAGGCTGGCAGCTGCTGCGCCCCCCAGAGGAGACAATCTCCTCACCAACCCCCAAGCCGTCCTCCCCAATGGACCCCAGGCCACCCCCAGCCTGGGAATCTGCAGAGACAGACTGCTGTGGAGATTCAGGAATGGAGGCGCTGGGCTCCATGACATCATGTCCCACAGAGGTCTCCGATTCTGAGGAATCGGGAAGCCAATCCGGGTTCACATCTGAGTCGACACCCTCCGAAGAGGAGTTGACCAGCAGGACTTCAATACTGGCCACCCTGGGAACACCCTGAGGGATGGTGCCTCGAATGGCGCCAGCATCTCCAACACTGGGCTGCGACACTGGGTGAGCCTGCACCTCAGGAGAGGTGACTGCCGAGGTGGAGTGGACACCGAGACCCCGGGAAGGGCTACGCTGCTCCTCCGACACCGCAAGAGAGGTCTCCTCCTTGGAAAGGCTTGAAAATGAGGGGGCCCCCTCCTCACCAGACCATATAGATCTGGGAGGGTACCCAGAGAAAGGGTCTAAAGACCTGGCCTGGGAAGCCAGAGAGCGATGCCGTCATGTTAGTTGAGCAGTGTCCTTCACTAATCTGTAAATGGCCATTCTTGATCTTAAAAATTAATAGGAAATCCAGCCCCATTCATTTCAATGGGGCATGCCACACGCGCTCTCCCTGGTCACACGTCATTACGTGCTTGAGCACGGGGGTGTGTCTCCAGTGCCAGACCTTTTAGAATCAGTCAGGCTGCCTACATAAATCAGAAATTACGAGTGAAAATACAAAGGTACGAGGCAGCATTACTTTTTTAAACCTGGCTGGAATAACTATCGCTGAGGCGGCTACCACAATATGTGACTGGTAGCTTCTCTCAGCTACGTTGGAAATTCACTTGAAACTAAGCTGATAACCGACTGTGATTTTCTTTCAGAGCAAGCTAATGATGTTTCTCTCCAGGGTTATTTTAAGTAGCTGGGGGTGAAACCAAAACAGGGCGAACCTACGTTTAAAAAAAAAAAATAGGTTACTGTACAGAATATGGGTTAAACCTCAGACACAGGGCCAGACAGAACAACAGGTTATACCACAGATGTATAGAACAGAGTTGTTACAGATAGCACATGATAGTCTATGGCTGGTCATTCAGGGAGGGATCGCCCCCTTCCCAGATCGCTGTATAGATTTTACTAACCTGGAATTCATGAAGATGTTGCTACCTATTGTAATTCCTGTGCTGAATGTCAGAAAGTAGCTCCAGTCACTAGAAAAGACAAGGTGCCCCTACCCTTGATAGACGTGCCTCTTGAGAAGATTGCAATGGATGTGGTTGGCCCTTTAGACAAAAGTAAAAAGGGTAATAGATTTATCCTGGTAGTATGCGACTATGCTACTCGATACCCCGAAGCAGTTCCAATGTGTACTGCCACAGCTTCAAAGGTGGCAGCAGAGCTTGCAAAAATTTTCAGCAGAGTGGGCATACCTAAAGAAATTACTACTGATCAGGGTAGTAATTTTGGTGCTGCATTACTTAAGGAACTGTACAGACTACTAGGTATCACTGCCATAAGAACCTCCCCCATCACCCTCAGACAGACAGTCTTATCGAGCGTTTTAACCAAACCCTAAAACGCATGTTAAAAAGGTTTGTAAAAGGGGAAGGGAAAGATTAGGAACAATACTTGCCTTACCTACTTTTTGCTTATAGAGAAGTGCCACAAGCACCAACAGGGTTTTCACCATTTGAAATGCTGTATGGTAGGCAGCCAAGAGGGTCAATGGATGTGATAAAAGAAACGTGGGAAGATAACCCCACTCAGAAACAATCTATAACGTCTTATATGTGTGCCCTAAGAAAGAAGCTGGCAAAATATGTTGAAATTGCCTACAGTAATCAGGAAGAGGCCCAAAACCAGCAGAAGGTATATTATGACCATGAGGTAAAAGAAAAAGTTTTTGAGCCACGTTAAATGCTACTGTTACCCACAACAGAAAATAAACTGTTAATGAAGTGGCAAGGGCCTTATAGGGTACTTAGATGTACTGGCACCATTAACTACGAAATTGAGACCCCTGACAGGAAACATCCTACTAAGATACACCATGCTAACCTCCTCAAGAAAATGGGTTGAAAAAAATGCCAAAAACTGGTTTGATAGTTTTACCAAAAACTGATAAAGATATTGATGTAGCTTATGATAGACTGGCACAAACTAACTGCTGATGCTGTAAAGGTGAATGTTTCCTTAACCTCAGAACAAACTGCAGAAATTAGTAATGCGCTAAAGACATTTAATAGTACTTTTACCACAGTATCAGGCCGAGCAAAAGGGGTCGAGCACGTAACAGTGCCAAGGAATGCTCGCCCTATTAGGCAAAAGACATATAGGTTACCGATGCGGTTAAGAGCTGACGTGGTTAAGGAAACACAAAAAATTAAAGAACTGGGTATCACAAGAGAGTCAAGGAGTGCTTGGTCATCTCCAATGGTAACTGTAAACAAAAAAGAAGGGGGTGTTAGAATCTGCCTTGATTTTAGGAAACTTAATCAAGAGTCAGAATTTGACAGTTATCCTGTGCCCAGAATAGATGATTCGGTGGGCAGACTGGGGAGTGCAAAGTATATCAGTAGCCTCGATCTCACAAAGGGTTACTGGCAAATCCCTTTAGCTAAAGAATCCAGAGCCAAAACTGCATTTGCCGCTCCTGTTGGATTCCATCAGTTCACCACCATGCCATTTGGTTTACATGGTGCGCCAGCTACATTTCAGCAGTACATGGATATCATTTTATCACCTCACACTGGTTATTGTGCTGCATACCTGGATGATGTTGTGGTGTACAGTCCAGACTGGAAGCGTCACCCAGAATACCTACGAGCAGTTATCCAAGCTATCAAAAGTGCAGGTTTGACTATTAATCCTACCAAATGTGTATTGGGCATGCAGAAAACCACATATTTGTGTTATGTGTTGGGAAATGGAGAAGTTAAGCCAGACATTTTTAAAACGGAAGCTGTAGCTAACAGCCCTGTCCCTAAAACAAACATAAAGTGCCTTCAGAAAGTATTCACCCCCCTTGGATTTTGTCACATTTGGATGCGGTACTACCAGAATGTTTAATGCATTGAAATGATTTTTGCCCCCTTGATTCACACAGCATACTCAACAATTTAAAGGGCCAAAAATATTTTTATTGTGTATCAAAAATTTATGAAACATTAAAAACTGAAATATCTTGTTTACTTAAGTATCCCCTCCCCCGAGTCAATACTTTGTAGAAGCCTTTGGCAGCAATTACAGCTTTGAGTCTTCTTGGGTATCTCTGTATCAGCTTTGCACATCTGGATTTGGGGATTTTAGCCCATTCTTCCTTGCAGATTTGCTCAAGCTCTGTCAAGTTGGATGGGGTGCATCGGTGAACTGCAATCTTTAAGTCTTTCCACAGATTCTCAATGGGATTCAAGTCTGGGCTTTGGCTGGGCCACTCAAGGACATTCACCTTCTTGTTCTGAAGCAACTGCAGTGCTGCTTTGGCTGTATGCTTTGGGTCGTTGTCCTGTTGGAACGTAAATCTGCGCCCCAGTCCAAGGTCTACTGCAGACTGATGCAGGTTCTCCTCAAGGATGTGCCTGCATTTGGCTCCATTCATTGTTCCTTCTATCCTGACAAGTGCCTCAGTCCTTGCTGCTGAAAAACATCCTCATAACATGATGCTGCCACCACCATGCTTCATGGTAGGGATGGTGTTACACGGGTGATGAGCTGTGTTCGGTTTGCGCCAGGCATAGCGCTTTGCATTCAGGCCAAAGAATTCAATTTTTGTTTCATCAAACCAGAGGATCTTTTGCCACATGGTCTCAGAGTCTGCCACGTGCCTTCTTGCATGCTATTATGTGGCCTTTTCTCAGGAGTGGCTTCCGTCTAGCCACTCTCCCATAGAGGCTACATCTGTGAAGTACTGCAGAGATTGTTGTCCTCTGGACAGGTTCTCCCATCTCAGCCATGGAACTCTGTAGTTCTGTCAGGGTGGTCATTGGGTTCTTGGTCACTTCCCTGACCTAGGTCCTTTTGGCCCGGTTGCTCAGTTTGGGAGGATGGCCTGTTCCAGGAAGAGTCTGGGTGGTTCCGTAATCTTTCCATTTCCTAATGATGGACTTGACTGTGCTACTGGAACTTTCAACACCTAGAAATGTTTTATACCCTCCCAGATCTATGCCTCCTCACAATTCTATCACGGGTTCTACGGACAGCTCCTTGGTCTTCATGGTAGAGTTTCTGCTCTGACATGCACTGTCAACAGTGGGACCTTATATAGACAGGTGTATTTCCTCTGAAATCATGTCAACCATTTGAACTGACCACAGGTGGACTCCATTCAAGTTTTAGAGTGATCTCACAAGGAAATTGAAGCATCTGAGCTCAATTTGGAGTGTCATATAGAAGGTGAATACTTATCAAAGCAAGACATTTCAGGTTTTTATTTTAAATTACATGTACAAAAAATTCCAGAAGTTTCATTCCACTTTGACATTATAGAGTAATTTGTGAGATACGTGACAAAAAAAATCCCATATAAATGTATTTTAATTTGAGTTTGCGACATCACAAAATGTGACAAAATCCAAGGGGGTGAATACTTTCTGAAGGCACTGTACATGTCAGGTCATTTTTAGGGCTGGCTGGTTATTATCAGAGATTTATTCCTAACTTTGCTGAGTTAGTTACTGAACTCACAGAAAAACGGTACCCAAATAATGTGAAATGGACCCCAGATTGTGCTGAAATTTTCACGTCATTAAGGCTGCATTATGTTCAGCCCGTTTTAAGAAGCCCAAACTTTGACAAACCATTTTTGTTACAAACAGATGCATCAGAGGTAGGTCTAGGTGCAGTCGAGTCAAAATATAGATGGGACGTAACATCCTATTCTACGGACATACGAAATTGCCAGCAGATGCAGGCCATTTGGTCTATCTAGTCTGCTTGAGTGTGCAGCACTTCAATCCATTAGACTGCAGCTGCCCCCCCATATACCCCCACCTTTCCCAGTTTGTACCCTCCCCTTAAATCTGTCCCACCCCCTCTTGAAGTTCCAACACTCTGCAGTGATACGACTTCCTCTGGCAGTGCGTTCCATCCTGCCACCACCCTTTCTATGAAATAGTGCCCTGTCAGTTCCCTCTTGAACTTGCCCCCTTCCAACTTCATAAGTGTCCCCTGGTTTCCCTTCCGCCCTTCAGACTGAACGTACAGTACACCTGGTGTCTACTCTGTTCAAACCCTTCAGGTACCTTAAGTTCTCAATCATATCCCCTCTCTCTCTCCCCTTTTCCCCCCCTCTTGGGTATACATGTTAAGCGCTCTCAGTCTTTCCTCATACGGTTTGTCCCCCAATCCCAGGATAATTTTTGTTGCCCTGCGCTGTACCCCCTCCAGTAGTTTTATGTCCCTTTTCAAGTAGGGGCGCCAGTATTGCATGCAGTACTCTAGGTGCGGTCTCACCAGGGACCTGTACAGGGGCAAGCTGACCTCCCCTCTCCTAGAAGTAATCCCCCTTGCTATGCACCCTAGAATCCTGTTTGCCTGCATTGCTGCCTTCCTGCACTAAGCAGAGTGGTTCATCTCCCTGGTTACCAGCACTCCCAGATCCTTCTCCTCCTTGGATTTTGCTAATGGGACACCCTCCAGCCAGTAATTGTGTCCTGGGTTCTTGCCTCCTAAATGCATTACTTTGCACTTCTTGGCATTGAAAACAAGCTGCCAAGTGTGAGACCATTCCTCCACCCCCCCCCCAATCTACCTCAGCACAAATCTTTGTGTCATCTGCGAAGAGACTGATCTTGCTCTTAATCCCTACTGCAATGTCAGCTATGAAAACAGAATTGGTCCCAGCGCCGAGCCCTGTGGTACACCACTTGTGACTGCCCTAGGTTCAGATGCCCCCCCCCCACTACTACCTTCTACCGTCTACCCTGCAGCCAGTTCTCGACCCATCTGACCAGTTTCCTCCCTGCTCCCAGACTCTCCAACTTGCAGGTCAGCCTACCATGTGGCACAGAGTCAAAGGCCTTGCTGAAATCCAGGCAGAGGACATCCACCGTATGTCCCCTGTCTAGTGCCCTCATAACCCAGTCACAAAAATCAACCAAGTTCGTCTGGCAGGATCTACCCGAGACAAATCTGTGCTGCCTGCTGTCTTGCAGATTGTTATCCTCAAGAAATTGCACCAGTCTTTCCTCGAGGATTGTCTCCATCGGTTTTTCTACAATTGCAGTAAGGCTTACCGGTCTGTAGTTCCCCGGTTCATCCTCAGGCCCACTCTTATGGAGAGGTACCATATGTCCTTCCTTCCAGTCCCTGGGCATGCACACAGAGTTCAGAGAGATATTGAACAGGTCTTCCAATGGCCCTGCCAGGCCCTCTGCCAACTCTCTCAGCACCCTGGGGTGGACTCCATCTGGACCATGTGACTTGTCCACCTTCAGGGACTTAAGGCCCTCCCTCACCCTTTTCCACTGTGATTTCCCCATCCATGGTTGCTTCTCCCCAACCCCCTCCCACCTCGCCCTTCCTCTCAGGTATGGGTCCATCCCTCTCCTTGGTGAAGACTTAACAGAAGTATTCATTAAATACTTCTGCCTGCTTAGCCCCCTTTTCTACCCACCCATTTCCCCTCCTGATCCTAACAATTTGACCCTTGCTCTTCCTCTTCTCTCTGCTATATCTGAAGAAATCCTTTTCTCCTTCTTTGATCCCCTGCGCTGACCTCTGTTCCTTAGCTGCCTTTGCTGCTCTTACCACTCTGCTCACTTCTCTGGACTTCTTCACATATTCTTCTGTCTTCTGCTCTACTGGATCTCTTGTAGGCCCAAAATGCATTCCTCCTTTCCCTCACCTTCTCCACTACCTCTCTACTCATCCAACTTGGTTTCTTGGACCCGGCTTTCTTGCTCTGGCTCTCGTTTTATTGGCTTCAGCCAATCCTGCCTTGATGACTGCCCATTTTGTTCTGTGTCTATTTCTGGGCGGCTGCTTGCCATATGATTTTTCAGTATGTGTCCCATCCTGCCAAAGTCCGCCCTTTTGAAGTCCAGGACCCTAATTTTTGTAGTGGCTACTTCCCCTACTAAGACTGCTTGAGAACCACACTGTGCGGTGGTCACTGCTTGCCAGAGGTTCCTCTACCCTTACATCCCTGACTTGATCCCCATCTTCCAGTACCAAGTCTAGTATATTACCCTCCCTTCTTGGCTCCATTACCCTCTGGGCAAGGAAGTCATCCTGGAATGCTTCCAGGAGGATCTGCTCCCTGGTGCAAGTGGTTGCTGGGATGCTCCGATCCACCCCGACAGAATCAAGTCCCCCCACCACCACTGTTTTCCCTTTGCCACTATGCCTCCTTATCTGTTCCCCCAGTTCCCTGTCAATGCCCTCCTTCTGGGACAGAGGTCTATAAACAACCCCCAGACAGATCTTGGTCCCTTTCTGGCTGTGTAGTTGCAGCCAGATTACTTCCCACCTGCCCTCCTCCCTATTACATCGGATCCCTTCCCTTACATAAATGGCAACCCCCAGCCTTTCCTTTATCTCTGTCCCTCCGGAACAGTTTGCACCCTGGGATGGTTAGGTCCCAGTCATGGTGCCTGGTTGCTCACGTCTCAGTAATGGCTACTATGTCCACCTCTCCCTCTGCCATCAATGCCTGCAACTCTGCAACTTGTTCCCCAGGCTCCTAGCATTTAGTGAAACCATTCTCCACACTGCTCCTATCCTTCCTTCTTCCTTACCCTTCACTCCAACCCCTATTTTTGCCTAAGGTCGTACCTATCCCTGTGGTGGGGGGAGGTCCATGGGACCCCTCTCCTGGTGATTCCCAGCTCCAATGCCCCCCCCACCTAGTTTAAATTATACCTCTCATTGATGAAATTCCCCAGCTTCAATACCCGAGACCCTGCCCTGCTGAGGTGTAACCTATCCTGAATAAAGATCTGTGTTATCCCATGTGCTACCCCAGCCCCCCACCAATCCATACCCCTTCGTCCCACACCATTCCCTCAGCCAGTTGCTGAAGTCACTAATTCTTCTCTTCCTGTCTGTACTAGCCCTTGGCACTGGCAGAACTTCTGAGAAGGCTACTGTTGTTCCCTCATTGCTGCATAGTTTTCCTACTTCCCTGAAGCTGTCTTCTACCTCCTCTATCCTTCTCCCTTCCAGATCATTCATTCCCAGGTGCACCACAATGTGTGACTTCCCTCCCACCTTCCTCACTTATCTGCCCATATGCTGTCCCACTCTACTCGCTGTCATGCCTGGCATGCATTCTACTCAGATGTTACTTGTTCTGGCACCCTTCCCCCCATCTTATACCCTTAAGTATAGAATCCCCTAGAATTATGACTCTCTGACTCTTATCCTGCTCACCCTCTTGTTGCCCTCCACTCCTCTGCCCCCCAACTTGCGAGACCCTCTCATCCCCCCCTCGCCTCCCCTAACCATTGCCCTGTCCTCTCCCCCCTTGCAAATATGACCGGGTTACTGACCTCCACCTCTGAACTATTTTCCGTCTGTGTAACCTCCCCTTTGCACTCACTTGTTGGTCCATCTACCACGCTACCACCTCTTCTGCTATTACTTCCATGTGTTATTCCTGAAGTGTGTCCCTCCCCCACTCAGACTCCCCTCCTATCCTTAGCCTTCCCCGGGCTGCCTGCAGAGCCCCCGTCCTCCTGTCTCCATGCTCCTTTCTTCCCTCCGGAGAGACTGCATCACCATCACCTCACCCCCCCACCACTGTGTTTTCTTGGTGTACTGCCTCCCCGCAGTGTACCTTTTCTCCTGTAGCGTCCTCTCTCTGCTACCCAGTCTTCCAGACTAGCCAACACTGAGAATCTGTTTAGAGTGCTAATCTCCTTTCCTTGAATGAGTTCAGTCCCCCTTTCCACAGGCTGATATCTTTGCTCCAACCCAGTCTTAGTCATGCCCGTGTGCCTGACCACCTCCAGTCATCACTTTCTTCCCTTGGCTGCACCTGCTTATGTGGTCCTCCTAATGTCCCACCTAGTTCCCCCTTATTTATGCCTGTTTTGAGCTCTTTTGGATGCCTCACTAGTTTCCCCTCCTGGCTGTGTTTCCCCCACCCCCCCATTATGTCTCCTCCATGCCTCCAGTTATCTCTTCAACACCCTATTTTCCGCCTGAGCGGGCCTACCTGCCAACACACCCTATAATCCCCCTTGCCCTCCAAGCCATTCCCAGGAATATGGCTGCTCCACATCCTTGGCAACACACAATCCTTTCCATCTCCTGCCCTATTTGACTGCCCCTGCACATCCTCTCCTCCCTTAACCTGGTCCTACCCCACTCCATGGAACCCTCCCCCCCCCACCTTGGACTCCCAATGTCTGTACAGGAAACATGCGGCCCTCCCAGTTAGGCTCTTCCCTGTCTATTAGCATGGCCTGCTGCCTGCTGTCTCCCTGCTGACGCTCTGCAAACGCTACTCAAGATGCTACACTTCTGCTTCGTGGCACTCAAACTGTGGGGTCGCTCAAGCTTCGGGGGTTGCCTGGTCCCCTCTGAAGTATAACTGGATCCCAGCCATGTTACTGGCTGGTCCGAGTCACGTGACAACCCCTTCCCCTCCTGTGCACCTCCCTACCTCTCCCTCCCTCAGTTAAATGCCCCCTCCTCCCAGCCAAGACAAAATCATTTATTTTCTAGTTACACTGTTTAATCACACAGCACACACTGCCATCTCATTAAATAATACCTCAATCCTAAAAGAAAACAAACAGCACAGAGAAAGTACTTGTCTTCTAGCTCCAGCTGCCTGCCTCCTTCTGCTGAGTTTCAACTCCAACTGAAAGCAAGCAAGTTAAATTCTTTTTTTCTCCCTTTATACTTTTAGGGTTTTCTTGTATACTCACCCCCGGGCGAGGTGCGTACATGCCAGGATCTGGTGGCCCTTCCACCCCCGACTTTTGTCACCATCCGTTGCCGCCTACGTGCTCACTGGACTTCCATCCAGTGGGACTGGGATTCAGACGGCGTCCACCCTATTGGAGGGAGGCCATGAGCTCAATCCTGCTCCAGCGTCGCCCCGAGCCAGCGCCCCGAGGTCGTTCCTGAACCAGGGTCGCCGGCGAAGCATGACACAAGGTGCCAGTGCCACCAGGCCGGCCAGTTAAATTTCTCTTTCACAATCACTGGATCCCAGCCCCACTATTGGGTGGTCCGAGTCACGTGACCAACCCCTCCCTCAATTAAATGCCCCCTCCTCCCAGCCAAGACAAAATCATTTGTTTTCTAGTTACACTGTTTAATCACACAACACACATTGCCATCTCATTAAATGCTACCTCAATCCTAAAAGAAAACAAACAGCACAGATAAAAGTACTTATCTTCTAGCTCCAGCTGCCTGCCTCCTTCTGCTGAGTTTCAGCTCCAACTATTCCATACTATTCTGTACATAAGTAGGAAGTTGCATGACAGAGAGACAAGGTACTCCACCACTGAAAAGGAATGTTTAGCAGCAAAGTGGGCCATGGAGTCCCTTAAGCTTTATTTGCTAGGAACTGACTTTGTACTTATAACAAGATCACAATCCTCTCTGTTGGCTTAACCAAATGAAAGATAAAAATTCTAGAATCACAAGGTAGTAGCTGGCACTACAGCCATTTAAATTCAAGGTGATACACAAATCTTGTAAAAGGAATAGCAATGCTGATTTTCTTTTTTTTTTTGTAATTTTTTACTGTCTTTAAAAAAATTATATCCGTAGTACAGTGCAATACAGGTACATAGATAAGAATGTAGCAGCACTACAAAGTTACATTCCATAGGACCACAGATCAATTGACTTTCCATAGTTACTAATACATCGTTCTGGTGAGAAGTAAGAGGGGTAGGAGACATCAGGAATATTAATTGCATTCCCCACCACAGGTATGTGAGGTAAGTCTTGGGGTGGACATAGATTAATGTACAACAACCCGTCTCAGTCCCATCCTCATCCCTAGGCGACTCCAAGCCCAGAACTGTGATTTATACTCTTATACAAGGGAAACTGTAGAGGGGAGATCACTTCTATCCCCACCATCATGGTATAAAGTCTGGGTAATGCTCTAACTGGAAGTGGGTCCACAGACTCCATCTATTCGTGAAACCAAGCATTCGGTTATTCAGTTTGGTGGATATCTTTTCTAATCTACATACTTCATAGGCCAACATTCGCCAGGCTTCTGTAGTCGGTTTACGCTTGGTAAACCAGAGTCTGGTGGTCACTTTTAGCAATGTTGATGGATCAGGAATTGAGGGTTCTGAAGGCTGAAAAACAAATGTATGAGTTTAAATTGTACTGTTTGATGTACTGTTGCAGAAAAAGGGATACTGCTCAGGTGCTTAATTTCTGAACATTAGAAGCTAATATTATTAGAAAGTTTTGGAAACCTGTTTAATAAAACTGGTTCCCTCAAAGAGGGTGTGTGTGTGATTGGGTTGAATAGGACCTTGTCCCAGTTGTTAGAGAGCCAGAATGCAGGGATCTATTCTGTTCTTTCCTTTCCTGTCTCTTGTCTGTCTGGTTGCACAACCAAATTTTCCTGTGAGACCTAGGATTTGATCACCCCAACAGTCTCTCAATTCTTTGCCTCTCACTGTTTCTCTACCCCCACTTGCTGTTCTGTCTTTTCCTCCCTTGCATATCTGCTGGTATAAAAATATATGCAAATCATTATGTGGACATGTAACTGATATTGGGATCCCTTTGTTTAGAAATTATACAGTGTCACTGTTGAAATGTATATAATTTTAGTTTGAGATTACTGCAAAAAGCTATTGGGAACTCAAGGGGTTAACCTGAGAGCAGTTTTTAACCCCTTTTTCAGAAGCTGTGGAGAAGGGGGCCTCAGTTCTGGGACATTGTGTTTTTGCTGCACCTGCATGAAATTGACAAGAACATTTTAGAAAAAAAACAGGATGCTTGTTAAGGAGGGGGTTGCAAAGATTTATAAGAGAGAGAGCTGCAATGTTTTGAGACACACAGAAATTGAAGGACAAGTCAGATGGATCTTCTCCGTTTATTCTGTTTTGTAAATAGTTATACTGAACAAGTTTATTTTTTTATGTTACTGCTAGTACTAATAAACACTTTTTACGACTTCTACAACTGCTCCTAGTTTTTCCTATGCTTCCTGACCTGTGTCTTGACACACACCTCAAGAAGGACGAGGATCGCCTGGAAACCGTGCAGAGGAGAGCTTCAAAGATGATATCTAACTACACGAAGAACCGTATGAATAGAGATTAAACCATCTTAGGATGTACTCACTGGAGAGAAGGGACAGGGGCGATATGATAGACACATTTAAATGCATAAAAGGTATCAGCTCATTACAAACACAGGATCTCTTCAGGGTAAACACAAATACATGGACAAGGGGGCACAACATGCACCTGAAGGGAGGTAGTTTCAAAGCAAACAGCAGGAAGTTTTTCTTCACGGAAAGCGTGGTGGAGCCCTGGAACAGTCTGCCCCCAGAGGCTGCGACAGTAAAGACAGAGGGGGAGTTCAAGCTAGCATGGGATAGGCACTGTGGAAACCTAAGGCAGTAAAGAAACTGGGAGGGGGTAGCTTTCATGGGCACAGTGGATGGATCACAAGGTACCCTTCTGCCGGCACTTTCTTATGTTCTTAGTTCTAGAGTGTGGCCGTGCCTTATGAGTTGCAGAACCCAAGTATCTGTAGTGAGCTTCCGCCATCTTTCGAGGTGTACGGAGAAATGACCCCTACCGCCGCCTCCTGCAGTATGGGGGGGCGGGTAAGGAGTCAGGCTGAAGTGGCTCCTGCATCCAGAGCCACCCCTCCTCCTCCTCTGGGGGCCTTCTCAAAGGTGGAGGAAGGGGTGAGCAGAGTAGAGGCTATTGTATGTTTGCCCTGAGGCTGAGGGCCAAGCTTTGGCCTGTGGGTGGCATGGTGAAAGGGCACTCTCCGCCCACCTTTGGACTGGGTGTGATACAAAGAGCGTACCAACTGCAGAGTCCCGCTGAAAGCTTGCAGGTCTGAAAGTATGCCTCGCACATCCCCCCAGAAGAGTCTGTAGCCTCAAAATGAGGCATTAACGGTGGACTGTTCCATGTCTTGGGCAAAGCCTGACACTCTGAGCCAAGAATGCCTCCTGAGGCAAATGCCAGCAGTGGCTGCCTGAGCTAAGGCATCTGCTGCATTGTAAGCTGATCTTAGCAGGTGCTTACCGATGTCAGCCCTGGACTGAAGGACCCATCATGAATAATTATTTGCTACAAGGGGTCTACATTAAGAAAGCTAGAAGAAAAATAGACCTAGGTACTGTATATGTATTTCAGCCAACATGATGTTTAAGAAACACTGCAATATGATGGTGAAAAGAGCCAACACGGCATTAAACAGCATCAGGAGACACATTACAAGCAGAAACAGATGTTCTGATGCCACTGTACACTTCTTTGGTTAGGCCGCACCTGGAGTACAGTGTCCAGTTCTGGTCCCCATATTATAAAACAGAGATAACGGGACTAGAAAGGGTTCAGCACTGTGCTACAAAACTACTGAAAGAAGTTAAACATTTCAGTTACTTGGATAGATAAGATAAATTAGGCCTATATACCCTTCAATGTAGAAGATTCTGAAGAGACTGGAGTCTAGTGTATGGGGCCTTTGAGAATGCTGACTTATGGGATTGTCTGGGCTTAAAGTTTAAAGATCTTCACTATACCACCAGATCACATATGTTATGTTGACGGGGGAAGAATGGTCCTGCCCCCTTGGATTTTCTCTAATTTGTCCAGGACTCTCTTACTTCTACACCTGGAAGGAGGAAAAGTGCCACAATAAAAGGAGGGCCAGCTGGGTCAGTCAAAGAGTGGTGAACACCTGGAATGCTGTACCACCCGAGATTAAGGGAAGCAGTAGGACGCATGAGTTCAAATCGAAATCGGACTCATACTGCCTAATGAATGGTTCCACCAAGCTGCAGTGACGGAAAACACACCAACATCCCTTACAGTGATGGAATCCCACCGACATCCCAGACACTGACGCATCCCGACAATGACCATAACTGCGTTGACACTGACCACCACACACAAGCGCATCAATGCGGGGGGGGCAGCTCAGCCCCAGCTTAAATGCCTAACTCCACATGGCACAGACAGGAGTTAGGTGCCGCTCTTCCCCCCACTGGCGCAAAGTCTGTTGATGTCGGGGTTTATTTTCCGATGGTATACGCTAATGAATAATACGTGGGTATAAGGAACAATAATTTTGGGTGAGCTGATATGGGAAAAATCTCACTAAGCTTGTACCAAACCTATGAAGCAACTCCTGTGTCTGAGGGTCCTCTGGAAGAACCTAGGCCGCCTCTTTTGCCTCGTTCTGAAACCTGACCATATGGGAAATAATAGTTTAGGACCCTAATGACCAGAGTAGCTGAGGCAAAGATCCTTTTGCCAGTCTGGAGGGAGAGAGCTGAGATGCTTTGGCTTCTTAATCCAATCATGGGCAGCATTAATGACCAGACAGTCTGCCTGAGGTGGCTCAGCAAAAACAGGCTACTCACCTGTAACAGTCATTCTAGGAGTGGTATATGGTGTACATCCACACTTCTGGCAGTGTTCCTTTCCCTTTAAGAAAGCTGGCTCCTCCCACCCACCCGGGTGGTAACTCCCTCGGCACCGCCCCATGACGTCAGATCTTAACAGCTGGAAGCAAGACTGGTGTGCCACTTGCCAGAGGAGATCAGGTGGGTCAGTGTACATGTGAAACATTTCACACCTGTGCACTGGTTTAAATGGTTTGCCCATGTGCTTTGCCAACACCAGCAACAAGACCCAAGGTGGTGGTGGTTAACGCACCAGAGAGGAAGTATGGTCAAGGCCTTTGAAAAAGCACCAGACCACCTTCTTCTGTGCCGCTGACTGCATACCAGCCTTCTCCAGGTAAGCAGAGATGGCTGCCAGGTGCACCCTGAGGGTCGTCGACCAGAGGCATGACAGAGAGCGACCAAAGGTAGTCGAGAAAGCTAGCCACCAGACGAGATAAAGGGTCAAGCCCCTTACCCTGGCACCAAATGGAGAACCTCTACCATTTGGATGCCTAGCATTTTCGGGTTGACTGCTTCAGAGAAGCCTCAACCACAGCGAGGACACATTCGGACAGACACAAAGCCTGGAACTCTAGCCACTGAGGAACCAGGCTGTCAGGTGCAGAGATTGAAGGTACAGATGGAAAACCTTCCCCTGACTGCAAGAGAGGAGGTACGGGGGGTAGAGGGAGCCACCTCGGGAGCCTGCTGCTGAGGAGACTGGGGTCAGTCTGGAGCCACCAATATCATCCGTGCCTTGCCCCTCCTGGCCTTGCGCAACACTCTGTGGATCAGGGGAAAGAGAGGGAAGGTACAAAGAAGGCCCGGGGTTCAGGGCCTTGAGAAGGTATCCCCTTGCAGTGTTCCCTGCTGAGGAGGGTGGGCACAAAACAGCCTCAGCTTTGCATTCTCCTGGAGGCAAACAGGTCCACCAGAGGGGTGCCCAACTGGGAGAAAAGGTTGTGTACTACCTCGAGAGACCACTCGTGAGATGCCTAGCCTACATGGCTGAAGGCGTTCGCCAGCTGGTTGGAGATGCCGGCCACATGGATGAGCAGGAGATCGGCCTCCAGGCTGGGCACGAGGGTCCATACGAACATATGAAATTTGCCAGCAGAAAAAGGCCTAGAGGTCTATCAAGTCTGCTCGAATGTGCAGCTGCCCTTCCCTTCCACCCTTCTCCTCCACTGATGCTCCCCTCTTGTCCTGTCCCATCCTTTTTGAAGCAGCCCACTGTTCTACTGGATACCACTTCTGCAGGTAATGCATTCCACCCAGCTACCACCCTCTGTACAAAAGTGTCTCCTCATCTCCCTCCTGAACCTTCCTCTTTCCAGTCTCATATCATGGGCCCTGATGATCCTCCCTTCCCTTACTCTAAACAGCCCTTCTGTACCTGTCTTCTTTCTTCCTTTCATGTACTTAAAGGTTTCAATCATGCCCCCCCGTCCCTCCTCTCCTCCAGCGAGTACATGTTCAACTCCCTCAGCCTCCTCTCATATGATAAGTCCCCCAGTCCCTTGATCATCTTTGTCACCCTGCGCTGCACCCCTTCCAGGCAGCAGTACTACACGCAGTACTCCAGGTGCGTTCTAACTAATGACCTATACAGTGGCAGAATCACCTCCTCCCTCCTTGAGGACATACCCCTTGCAATGTAACCCAGCATTTTGTTGGCCTTTGCAGCTGCCTTCCTACTGTGCTGAGTTGTTCACTGACCCTGTAATGAGCACCCCCAGATCCTTCTCCTCCTCTGTCTGGGCTAGCTGCACTCCCCCTTCCCCCAGCTGGTAACTCCTCTTTGGGTTCTTCACCTCAAAATGCAGCACCTTGCACTTTTTGGCATTAAACCCCAGTTGCCAGGTGTCTAACCAGGTTTCAAGCTTTGCCAGATCATCCTGCAACCCCTGCCATCCCCCTAGGTTGTCCACCGCCGCTCCCATCCTGGTATCATCAGCAAACAGACTGTTCTTACTCTTGATGTCCAATGATATGTCTGCAATGAATATCCCAAACAACACTGGTCCCAACACCAAGCCCTGTCGAACACCACTCGTCACTACCCTTGGGTGTGAGAGCTCCCCACCCACCACCACCCTCTGTTGCTTTCTCTGAAGCCAGTTCCCTACCCATCTCACCAGCTTTGCAACTGTCCCTGTGCCTTCTAACTTACTTCCCAGCCTCCCATGCGATACAGAGTCGAATGCCTTACTGAAGTCCAGATACAGGACATCCACTGTATGGCTCCTGTCCAGTTGCCTAGTTACCCAGTCATAGAAGTCCACCAGGTTGGTTTGGCAGGATCTGCCATGTATGAAGCCAAGCTGTCTGCTGTCCTGTAGTCCTCTGGCCTCTAGAAGGGCCACCAGCCTCTCCTTCAGGATAGTCTCCATCAGCTTACCCACGATGGATGTGAGGCTCACCAGTCTGTAGTTCCCCGGTTCATCCTTGGGGCCACTCTTGTGAAGGGGCACCACATGAGCCATCCACCAATCCTGAGATACACATCCAAAGTGTAGTGAGGCATTAAATAGGTCTGCCAAAGGTCCCACTAGTATCTCTGCCAGCTCCTTCAGTACCCTGGGGTGGATGCCATCTGGGCCTGGCGCCTTGTCCACCCTCAGTGCCTTCACACCCTCCCGAACTCTGCCCTTCATGATTTCCCCATCTGTCACCCCTCCCCTCTGTTTGTGCTGTTCCTCCCCCCTTGGGTATCACCACCCTCTTCTCCTTAGTAAATACCGAGCAGAAGTAATCATTTTGCGCTTCTGCCTTATCGTACCCTGCTCCCACCCAACCCTCTTCCTTCCTAATCCTTACTATGTGGTGCTTACAGCTCCTTTTCTCCTTGATGTACCTAAAGAAGTCCTTCTCCCCCTTCCTAATGCCTTGTGCCAGCCTGAGCTCCGTAGATGCCTTGGCTCCCCTTATTGCCCATGTCACCTCCTTCGATTCTTTCAGGTGCTCCTCCCTGTCCTCCCCTTCCCTGTTTTCTTGTATCTCCTAAAGGCAGCTCTTTCCCACCTTACCTTTTCCATGACCTCCTTGCTCACCCAGCTCGGTTTCTTAGCCCTAGCCTTCTTGCTCTGGGCCTTGTAGCAGGTTTTGGTTGCCTCCACTATCCCCAGCTTTATGATCTCCCACCTCTGGTTAGTGCCCATACTAGGTTGAATTCTGGCCAGGTACCCTTTTATCACTTCCCCCATCCTCCCAAAGTCGACCCTCCAGAAGTCCAGCACTCTTGTGCCGGATTCCACTCCTTCCTTGCCCATATCCAATGTGAGCCACATGGAGTGGTTGTTACTCCCTGACAGCGGTTCTTCCACCTCAAGTTCCCTCACAAACTCCCCATTTGCCAGCACAAGGAAGGGTATTCCCCAACCAGGAAGCTGTCCTGGAAGGCATCCAGCAGTACCTGCTCCCTTCTATTCCTGGTAGTTGGAGAACTCCAGTCCATTCCTGGCATGCTGAAGTCCCCCACAATCATCACACTACCCTTCTCGCAAGTCCTCCTGATCTGTCCAGCTAGTTCCCTGTCTAACTCCTCTGTCTGAGAGGGCAGCCTGTACACCACTCCCATTCTGAGAATCCAATTCTTGGAATCCTGGATTCGCATCCAAAGTGACGCCGTACTACCCTTCTCCCTTACACACTTCAGTCCATCCTTCACATACAGTGCCACCCCCTTTCCCAATCACCCTGTCCCTACGAAATAACCTGTACCCTGGTACAGACAGGTTCCAGTCATTGTACTGGGTGGCCCATGTTTCTGTGATGGCTGCAATGTCAACCTCTCCTTCTGCCAAGAGCACCTGTAACTCTGCAGTTTTCCTCCCAAGGCTCCTAGTATTAAGGGTAACCACCTTCCACCCCCCCCCCATCCTGCCCTCCTTCACTAGCATCACCACTAGTACTTGCCATGTGTCCTTTGTCACTGTTATGGGGAGTAAGCTCATATGGTTTCCCAACCTGTGATCTCTGCATGTCTCTTGTCCACTTGCCACCACCCCGCTGCTAGTTTAAATTCCCAACTTCCTCTATGTACTCCTCCATTCTCTGTTTCAACACTTTCTTTCCCTACTCACTCAAGTGCAGTCTGTCCTTGGCATAGAAACCCTTTCCTCCCAGGTCCCTCCCACCCGCCCAACAGGCCATACCCTTTAGCATGACACCAGGTTTTTAGCCATCCGTTAAATTCCTCTATTCTCAGCTTTCTTGTTGTGCTTGCCTTGGGCACTGGAAGTATCTCTGAAAAAGTTACTGATCTTCCTGCCCCCTCACATAATTGTCCTAGTTCCTCAAACCTCCTCTGGACTATATCTGCTGTCTTGTCAGCCAGGTCGTTCGTCCCAAAATGTATAATTAAATGAGGCTTGTCCCTACCCCTTCTAGCATATTTCAGAACATATTATCCCACCTTTTCCGCTGCCATTCCTCGCACGGCCTCCACCCAAATATGGAAATTACATACTTACCGTAATTACTGATCTTCTTGGACAGTCTCCATCACTCATTCACACTAGTGAGATAGCGTCGGAGGCGCTAGGATCAAGCGGGAGCCTAAAGTTTTCAGAAGGGTCAGCGCCGAGAGAGGACCACGCATGCAAAGCACCGCAACACTAGTTCAAGCCTGTGTAGGCTATCTCGGCGTCGACCCTCCAACCGCCTCAGTACCTTTTTGACCGAGGAGGTGCAGCGTAACTAATGAGAATAACTCATCCTGAGTTTCTGGGCCTGAGAGGGCCCAGAAGGCCTTGTAAGAAAGGCCAAGGTAATGTCCTCACAGTCTGAATCCTTAGGACCGTGAAGACCAGGAAAGAAAACGAGTGAACCCAGGGGATGGTGGGTGGGCATGTGAATGAGCGATGGAGACTGTCCAAGAAGATCAATAATTACGGTAAGTACGTAATTTCCATATCTTCCTGGACTAAGTCTCCATCACTCATTCACAATAGTGGGAGAGTACCAAGCTAAAACCAACAACCCTGAGTAGGGTGGTAGGAGATAGGGTTCACTCAGAAAGGACAGCCACTGTCCTGTTAATAAAAAGCTGTCTTGTAAGAGCATCTAGAACATAGTGCCTACAAAATAAGCGTTTGAGTTGTAACTCGTCACCTTGCCGACGACTGCAATGGGCACAAAATGAAAGTCTGCCTGGCAGCCGCAACCACTCTAGGAGAGCGGCAAGAACCTGGCCTCACAATTTGATGTAGGACCAAAATTAATAGCGTCAAAGAAATGTACTAACGTAATGTAAAGGGACCTCAGGAACTTAAAGAGTTGGAGGTAAAGTCTACTGGTTCAGGGTAGACCGGAAAGTGCAGTTGGAAACCCCCACTATCCAGAATGGTTGACCTGTAAACAACAGGTCCAGAAGCACTTGAACCCCTTACTTGGTGAGCAAGGGGCCCAGGTGGGATTAGCCCATCAGGAGAATGGTCTCCACTTAGTCACAGGATCTTCCTGATGGAAGGCCAAACGACTTAAAAGCCTCTCGTGGTGGTCTCGTAAAACCAGATCCTACCCACTGCATATTCCAAGAGGAATAATCCTGGCCCTGTGTGTACAACTGTAGCAGCAGTCTCTGAACTCAGGGAAGAAAAGAAAAAGGTGTACAGGAGGACATGTCCACTGCGGAAAAAACATTCCGACAGAAAAAAACAGGGGCTGGATTGCTAAGGTCAATAGAGGCAGATGTGCGTCGAGGAGGGACACAGCAGGACCAAGTTAGGGCTAACCCATTTGCTGAAGTGACTGAAAGAGGCAGTGACTCAATGCGGTGAGGCACTACCCACTCTGGCTTTCCTGAAAGGAGTAGGAAAGGATTTTAGTTTGTTTGCTGAAAAAGAAACATCACCACTCCCTCTCGCACTTGAAGAGGATAGCTTCGTGAGCAACTGGCATGGACCAGAGTGCAGGAACGAAGGTGTGAATATTTGAGAAGCTTCCTCAGAAAAAGGGACCTACCTGACATCTGTCAAGAAGGAGAAAATTACCTGTTAAATTAAGCAAGCAAGGAAACAGGAACCTGAGTTCCGACTCGGTGGAGAGTCGCTTATGCTGCTCTGTTCAAGAGAAGAAAGCCTGACAAAAGGAAAAGAAATTAACAGACTGGCAGTCGTCTAGGTCTAGGAAATGTCTCTGAATGAGAGACATCTCTCAGAGAAAGAGCTGACCCATATCGTCGCTGGATCGGACTCCCCGTAGGGGAAGAAGAAATCAGGTACTCTACTGTATCCCGGAGCAGAGTGCCTCAGGGCTGAGTAGGAATCTGACCAGATCCACAAAAAAGGGGGGTTCCGGGTAATTTGGCTAGGCCCTGTGCTGTGATAAAAACTATATTGATACATATATTTTTTTTAGTCCGAGCCTAAGAAGGCCTTCAGGCTGCTATTTTGAGGATTGTCTTGATACAAAAAGACGAAGATGTTTTCCATCTGAGTTCAGAAAGAGCCTGAGTGTCCACACTGAAATCATGACCGGACTAGCAATCACAGCTGGAGAGAAGTTAACCACCTGTGCCGAAGAAGCCACCAAAGAGGCAATATCACAAGGGGGCTATATACCCCAATCAAAGGAGTGGAAGAGACAGAGTGGCTCCCGACCATTAAATTAAAATGTTCCACAGAGTGTAACTGTCTTGACGATTGAAAAAGTCTAGGCGCAGAAGAGTATGGTCCACGGACGCAGTGTGAAATACTATAGTGGACCCCATTACTGAGGAACTACTGAAAGGATTTTCCATCACGGACTCTGATGATAGAGAAGACGTGCCCTCCAGTATATAAAATGACCCATCCGCTGTGTTACTTACCAGAAGGACAGGGAAAGTCCCATCTAGATGCACTTCTACCCCAGAAGGCCCTCCAAGCGAGGTCTAGGTCAGAGTCACTAGAGACTCCGATCAGGAAAGATGTCGAGGAGCTTGGTACCACGTAGGGAACAGAGAAAGTGTTGAGCAGAATGAGATTCCGCTGGCAGAACGGTACAGCAGAGTTCCATAGCAGAAAACCGCTGGATGACACAAGATCCCACACAGACCACCACTCACTAAAATGTGTGGAAAAAATAATCCGCAGAACAGGAGTTCATTCTGCGGTCAACATCCCCCAACAAGTTCTGTGGAATGGAGTCTGAAAGGAAAAATGTGTCACTAATTCTGCCATACAGCACCCACTAGCACCCGTGTGGCATCAGCACCACTCATGGCACAGGAGGGCACCAAGCAGTGCCTATGCCAACCTGGGTGATACCCGGGAGCAGCCACGGTAGTATCTGCAGGTACTCCCGGCACTCATGTAGCAATTGCACACGAGGGCACCTTCAACGCCCATGGCACCGATGGCACAATGGCACCCATGACAAGAATGGCACCTGAAGGCACCAGTGGCACCCATGGCACCTGAGGGCACCAGTGGCATCCATGGACACCCACAGCGTCACCCACGGGTGCTCCCGGCACCACCCGTAATCCCTGGCACCCATGCCACCCCCGGGTGCCTGGCACCACCCGCGGGTGCACAGCACCACTCGCGGCTGCACGGCACCACTGTGCCGACAACCAGTGGCAGCAAAGAGGGCACCCACGGTGCCGCACAGAGAGACATTGCCTACCTACGGCGCCGACTAAGGCACTGCACCAAGGCCCTGAGGCTCGGTACTGACCAAGGCCCCAAGGCTCGGCGCTGCCCAGCTACGGCTCCGAGGCACGGGCCGACCAACGCACAAAGCCACGGCGCCGAAGGAAAATGCCAATGGAAATCCTGAGAAGGGGAGAAGGAAAAAGGTGGTGCCCGTGCCAGCCCCTGCATGGAAAAAGGAGAGGGGGGTAGGCATGAGGGGTCAACACGATGGCAAAGGCACCCATAAGGCACCTCGCCATATGTGATCCAATCGACCCGGCTCCGGTCCAACGGCTCCGAGGCCCAGAGGTCCCGAAATCAGGAACAGAGCCAGGAAAACTGGAAAGTCGAACCCCCTGCTCCATAGGAGCAACCCAAAGGTGAAACTGCCCACCGGAGCTCCAGCGAGTACAGAGATGGAGCTTGGAGTGAAAGCAACCCGTTAGGAGGCGGGGCCAAGGAACCACAAAAGTAGGTTGGGCCTCGCCCCTCCCGACGAACATTCCTTGTGCAGACATACCAACGGCAACCTCGAGCAGCACCGATTCTTCTTCCCCGAGCGTGGAAGAGGAGCTCAAGGTCAAGCGGAGCGGATCACGGAACTGCTAGATTTGTGCGGAGGACTGTCCTCCCTTGAGCACAGGACTGTCGTAGTCAGACCCCCGGTTAATTAAGAGGCGTGACTGGACACAGCCCTCTGCCATAAAAACTTTCAACGAGGTCCTCCTACCGTCACCGCTACCGTCTAAGGACGACTCAGTTGATGGCAGGAAAGAATTTCTTTTTCTTCTTGTTCATAAAATACATAAATTACTACTTTAAAATACTAAAAAATTAAGAGCTGTTGTCATATAAATGAAAACTTTGACTCTGGCAGATGAGCGACGTTGACATCCAAGCGCACTCGATGGTGGGAGAAAAGGAACTGAGGCAGTTGGAGGGTCGACGCAGAGATAGCCTACACAGGCGCGAGCTAGTCTCGCGGTGCCGCACATGCATGGTCCTCTCTCGGTGCCGACCCTTCTGAAAACTTTAGGCTCCCGCCTGGTCCTAGCACCTCCGGCGCTATTCCACTAGTGTGAATGAGTGATGGAGACTTAGTGCAGGAAGATGCGACAATGCTACCCCTTGTTACCCCATCTGACTCCTCTTAGTAATGAGTCCCCCAGCACTAAGATTCCACCCCTCTTACTCCCTGCTTGCTTCCATTCATCTCCATCTCTCATTCCTGGCACCTCTTCTTCCTCATGCACATTACTTCCCCCTTTTGACCCTGTTGCAATTCTCCCAGCATAACTCCCCCCCTCCCCGCTAAGGTCTGGTCCAGACATTAATCAATTACTCCTCCAACTGCATCACCTCCCTCCTCCTTCTTCCCCTCTAGCAGTGCAAAACAATTTTCTGAAGACCCTTCACAAATGCCCGCTTCCTTTCTCTTCATAGTAACCTGTTCCCTCCTTTCCACTCCATGACTGTTGCCACTTCTCCTCCCCTCACAAGGCCCTGTCTCCTCCTTCCATTTGTCTTTCGTCTCCTGATCTGGTTTCCCCCGGTGACCGTTCCTCCTGGCCTGAGCCCCTTTGTCTCCGCTTCCCTTCTTCTGACCCTCTCCTCACCACTGCTGGCTCAAAACTGCCCTCCCTCATCTCCCTCCCTCCAGTATTGGGCTAAATCCATCTCCAGTCTTCCTTGTTTGTCTTGGTTCCTCCTGTAGACCCTCAATCTCCTTTCTAAGTTTCTCTATGTGGTTGCACACTAAACATCCCCCCACCCTCCAGGCAATTTTTAGAAATACTGGTGCACCGCAGTTGCTACAGCCTACCACCCTACCCATTACTCTCGCTGCCCACCAGCAAACCCCCCACCCTTCCAGATTAAGGATACCAAACACTCCGCCAAGTCTCCCCTCTCCCCCTGTATCAGTGCAAAACATTCTTCTTTTCTTAATTTCCCTTACCCTCTTTGTCGTATAGATGCAGACAGCTTCTCTGCACAGAGGAAGGGAGTGTGTCCTACCCTGTTTGTTGAGGAAGTACATAGTCGTGGTGGTGTCAGTCTGGACCTGAACAACCTGACCCCGAATGTGCGGAGCCAAGGCTGTCAACACCAGCCGAACTGCCCAAAGCTCCAGCAGGTTGATATGGCATCGGGACTCCTCAGGGGTCCAGAGTCCATGGACACTTTGTTCCCCTAGGTGGGCACCCCAGCCCATCAGGGAGGCATCGGTTGTGATGGTGACCGTCGGCTCTGGTCGGACAAATGGGATCCCTTCCTGTAGATGTTTTGGGACTAACCACCACTGGAGGGCTTCCCACATTGGCTGGGTCACAGTGACTGTCTGGCCGAAGTGGCCCTGGCACAGAGACAACTGGCGGGCAAATTCACACTGCAAAGAGTGCATTCTCCACTGGGCCCAACAGACCATGCTGATGTATGCAGCCATGTATGCCAGGAGGTGCAGGAAGTCCAAAGTAGGGTGCAACTGCTCAACCCTAAATGATCAGGCAAAGGAGACAGCCTCTGCACAGTCCGCTGGAAGTTGAGCCCTGGCTCTGCAAGAGTCGAAGTCTGCCCTGATGAAGAGAACCACCTGCGAGGGTATGAGTTCCGACTTGGCCGCATTCACCAGAAGGCCAAGGAATGAGCAGGTCTGGAGGGCAAGGTCCCTGGACTGCTCCACCTTCTCCCTGGAGGGGCCCACTATAAGCCAGTCGTCCAGGTAGGGGTACACACGGTTACCTCGGCACCTCAGGAAGGCTGCCACCACTGTGATGTATTTGGTGAAGACCCTGGGCGCAGCAGAGAGGTGGAAGGGCGTGGCCTGGAACTTGTAAAGAATCCCCTCTGTTCGGAACTGAAAGAATCGGTGGTGGGATGGATGGGGATGTGGAGGAATGCGTCCTGAAGATCCAGGGAGCAGAACCACATGTCCCGTTCCAGAGATGGAATAATCTCAGACAGAGTGACCCTCCTGAAGGTGCGCATCCAGAGAAACTTGTTCAGGTCGTGCAGATCTAAGATGGAGTGCCAGCCCCTTGTCTGTTTTGGCACCAGGAAGTACCTGGAGACAAACCCTGGGTTTATTGGAGAATCCGAGACTGGAGCCACTACCTCCATCTGGAGGAGCTGGGCAATGTCTTCCCGAAGGGCTGACAGCATGCTGGCAGACACCATGTCCTCCCGTGGGGCATGGCTTGGCAAGGCGGGTAATCCTCGAACTCTAGAAGCAGATCCTGACCGACCACCTCAAGGACCCACCTGTCCATGGTGACAGCAGACCAGGTGGAAAGGAAGTGGAGGAGCCGGCCCCCCATGGGAGGACCCAGGACGGGCCTGGGGGAGGCGTCACTGGCCAGGTGTGGAGAAGAACCGGATGAGGAAGCAGTGAGTCCTCGACCACCCAGCTTTCGGACAACCGAAGTGACTGATTTTGGTCAGGGACGCCATGCCTGGGCATGCTGCCCAGCCGTGGGCTGATACGGCTTGGCCGCAGGAGCAGAAAGGGGCCAAAATACAGGTTACTCACCTGTAACAGGAGTTCTAGGAATGGTATATGTTGTTCATCCACACCGTCTGGCAGGTTCCTTGCCGCTTTAAATCTTGCCGGAAGGTCTTCAAGCTGGCACCTCCCACCACCCGGGTGGTAAAACTCTCGGCTCCGCCCCATGACACCAGATCTAGCCCGCATGAAGCCATGTTGTGCGTCGAGCCGGGAGGTCGTGTGGATGAACAACATATACCATTCCTAGAACTCCTGTTACAGGTGAGTAACCTGTATTTCTAGGGACATGGATATGTTGTTCATCCACATTTATTGGCAGACTCTAGCAGTTCTCCGGGAGGAGGAAGGCAAGGCGCACACCCTGCCAGGAAATGAGACTGGAGAACTGAGGCCCCAATACCAGCATCCCGGCGCGACTCAAGGTCGATGTGGTATTGGGTGATGAAGGTATGTGCTGACTTCCAGGTAGCAGCCCTGCAGATTTCCTGGATAGGGACGTCCCTGGAAGCAGCCACCGATGCAGCGGTATGGCGGGTAGAATGAGCTCTTATCCCTCTGGGAGGCTTCATGCCCGCCAACCTGTAGCAGAGATCTATGCAGGAGGTGACCCACCTGCCTATCGTCCGCTTGGCTGCAGGTCTGCCAGGTGGCTTCAGCGTAAGTGACAAACAGCTGGCGAACCTCTCCCCGAACTTAACAGCCGTCCACTCCTTATAATAAGCGAGCGCTCTTCTAGTGTCCAAAGTATGGAGCCTATATTAGGCCTCCGGTGTGACTGGGTAGAACACGGCAGAGTTAACACCTGGTTAAGGTGAAACTCCGACACCACCTTCGGAAGGAATTTCGGGTGGGGGCGCAGGACAACCTTGTCCCTGTGGAAGACCAGATAAGGAGACTCGATGGAAAGCGCCTGGAGCTCTCCCATCCTTCTGGCTGACGTGATATCCACCAAGAAGGCGGTCTTCCACGACAGGTGAGAGATGTCACACCTGTGCATCGGTTCAAATGGCTTGCCCATGAGCTTAGCCAATACCAGCAGTAGATCCCATGGAGGTGGAGGTTCTCGGCGGAGGAGATATGTGATCAAGGCCTTTGAAAAGCGCCCGACCACCTTCTCCTGCACCACCGACTGCTTCCCGGCCCGCGCCCGGTAAGCAGAGATGGCTGCCAGGTGCACCTTAAGGGTCGTCGACCGAAGCCCTAGCTGAGAAAGGGACCATAGGTACTCCAGAATGCTTGCCAAGGAACAGGAGGAAGGGTCCAGGCCCTTGCCCTGACACCAAAAGGAGAATCTCTTCCATTTGAAGGCATAGCATTTTCTGGTCGACTCCTTACGGGACGCCTCAAAACAACGTTGAGGACCTCGTTGGAAAGACCCAAGGCCTGGAACTCTAGCCACTCAGGAACCAGGCCGTCAGGTGCAGGATTCAAGGTCCGGATGGAATACCTTCCCCTGATTGACTGAGATCAGGTCCGGGCGGGCTGGAAGCCGCCTCGGGAGCCTGGAGTTGAGACTGAGGAGATCTGGATACCAGAACTGGCGGGGCCAGTCTGGGACTACCAGAATCACCTGTGCCTTGTCCCTGCTCGCCTTGAGAAGCACTTTGTGGATCAAGGGAAATGGGGGAAAGGCGTAGAAGAGGCCTAGGGTCCACAGCCTCGAGAAGGCATCTCCCTGCAGCGAGCCCTGCTGAGGGGGGTGGGCATGAAACAGTCTCAGCTACGCATTCTCCCTGGAGCAAATAGGTCCACCTGAGGCGTGTCCCAGTGGAAGAAAAGATCTTGTACTACCTCCGGCAGGAGAGACCACTCGTGAGACGCAGCCCCTATCCGGCCTAGGGCATCGGCCAGGGTGTTGGAGGCTCCTGCCACATGAATGGCAAGAAGATCCGCCTCCAGGCTGCGCAAGAGTGACCAAGTGTGGAGAGCTTCCCTGCACAGAGGCATGGAGCGCATCCCGCCCTGGCGATTTAGGTAGTACATGGTCGTGGTATTGTCCGTCTGGACCTGAGCCACTTGACCCCGAAGAGACGGAGCGCGGGCGGTGAAGGCTAGATGAACCGCTCGAGCTCCAGCAGATTGATATGGCACGGGACTCCCGAGGGACCAGAGGCCGTCGCTCTGTGCTCCCCAGATGGGCACCCCAACCCATCAGAGGCATCGGTTGATAGTAGGACCGTCGGCTCGGCGGACAAATGGGATGCCCTCCTGCAGATGTGCTGGAACGGTCCACCACTGGAGGCGTTCCACATCCCTGGGTCACTGTCTAGCTGATCCAGCGGATGAGTGCTGTGACCATTGTCTAGCCAGCCCCATTGAAGGGACGCGTGTAGCCAGCGGGCCCAACGGACCACGCTGGTGCAGGCCGCCATGAGGCTCAGGAAGTCCCGGGCAGGGCGCGATTGCCCAACCTGAAATGACTGGGCAAAGGAGGAAAGAACCTCGGCCCTGTCCGCCAGGAGCCGTGCTCTGGCTCGAAGAGAGTCGAGCTCTGCCCCGATGAATTGTATCACCTGCTTTGGCACGAGTTCTGACTTGGCCTCGTGATGAGGAGGCCAACCTGAGAGCAAACCTGGAGGCCAGATTCTGGACGCTCCACCTCCACTCTGGAGGGGCTGCAATCAGCCAATCGTCCAGGTAGGGCACACCCGACCCTTGACGCCCAGAGAATGCTGTCAGCACTGCCATGCATTTGGTGAAGACCCTGGGAGCTAGAGAAGGCCGAAGGGCATGGCCCCGGAACTCGTAAGGGGTCCTCTGCTCTGAAGCGGAGGAATCTCTGGTGGGACGGACGGATTGGGACGTGAAAGAACGCGTCCTGAAGGTCCAGAGAACAGAACCACATGCGTCGTTCGAAGGATGGGATTATCTGAGCCACAGTGACCATCCTGAAAGTCCGAGACCTTAGGAACCTGTTCAGGTTGTGCAGGTCGAGAATGGGGCACCAGCCCCCTGTCCGTTTTGGGACCAGGAAGTAGCTGGACATAAACCCCGGGTCTGGAGGAGGATCCGCCACCTTCCTGATTACCTCTTTTTCAAGGAGCAGGGCACTATCAGCTCGGCGAGCCGACAGAGAGGCTGCAGACCCCGTAGCCCCCCCGAGGGGCGATGGCTCGGAAGGGTGGGGCCTGCTCGAACTCCAGAGGCAGGCCCTTTCCTACCACCTCCAACACCCATCGGTCTGTGGTGATAGCGGACCAGGCGGAAAGGAAGTGGTGGAACCGTCCCCCCATGGGGGGAACCCAGGGGGGAGTGACAAGGCTGGGGGCGACACCCCTCAACCCGTCACTGGGCAGGCTTGGAGGAGGGACCGGCCGAGGGACCTCCTGGGCCTTTACCTCCCTGCTTCCTGTTGGAGGAAGCCGCGGGCTTTGGTTTGGGATGCCAAGTGCGAGCCTGCTGGCCCTGGTGCTGGTGCTGTTGGGCCGGACGTGCCGCAGGCGCAGAAAGACGAAAGGAGTTGTGCTGCTGCTGTCAGCGGCCTTTGTCCTTCTGGGCGGAGGTGACAAGAGTCCAGAGTGGCAATGGACTTTTCGATCCGCTGGAGGTGACCTTCCACTCCAGGGCCGAAGAGGTCAGTCCCCAAGAAGGGGACATCTGCCAATTTGTGCTGGGTATCCGCCGTGAAGGTGGATATCCTCAGCCATGCTCTGCGGCGCATGGCCACCGCAGCCGCAACCGATCTGGCACAGGAGTCTCCTATGTTAGCCACTGCCCTACCCTGGTCCCGCACCTGCCGGACCATGGTCTGCAGGTCGGCCGGGAGATGAGGAATCATCTCATCCAGGGAGGCCATGAGGGCGTGGGAGAAGTGTGCCATCAGCACGGCCAAGCTGGCCTGATGGAGCCAGGGAGGACACAGCGTACACCTGCGCCGGCGTAGTCCAGCTTTTGGACTCCTTGTCGGAGGCTGGCCACGTCCTAGTGTTCCTGGAATGCGGAGAAATGCTGTCGGTAACCAACCCTCGCGCAGAGGGTGTTCCGAAACTGGGCAAGACGAGTGAGGGACCGCCTATACTTGGCCATCCTGGCTGAAGCGCAGGACAGGAAGCAGGCCACTGCCAGAGCTCCAAGGCTGGGCCAACAATGACTTCAGCCACTGGAAAGGCCTCCGTGAGTGAATCCCCTCGGTCCAGTATCTCAGTCAGGGGATACTTGGCCCGCTTGGATACGGGCTTACGCTGCATCCTGGTGGACTCCGAGATGAACCGAAGCAAACCCATGAAGGACGATGGGCTTTCGTCCAACGACTGGCCCCCGGAGGACTCCAGATCAATGGGCCTGGAGAACAGGGAAGAGTCCTCGTTGGACTCGGAGGAGTCCTCGAAGAGCTGCCTGGGGCCTAAGCCACCCTCCACCTGCTGAGAACAGTCGGGAGTGAGGGTGACCGACAACCTGTGGGGCAGGCGTTGACCCGACCGAGAGTCCTTGGTCGGCGCCCCCGATTTCGGTTGTGGAGGAGGAGGTTCCTCCACAATCGGTGGGGCAGCTGGTTTTGGCCGAACAACTGGCCCAGGCTTGGGCACCTCGAACCAGCGAGGTTGTTTACCCCGCGCTGGTGCAGCCACTTGATGGCGGGGGAAGGTGACGGCGTCAACTTCTTCCCAGACAGAAGTAACTGCTGCCAGATCAGGTCCTCGTAGCTTTGACACAATTTGTGCCGAAGCCTCTCCTCTTCCGAGGAGGAAGATGAGGATGAGCGGCGGCGCCGCTTACCTTGGTGCCAAGACAGAGACCGCCGATGTCGGCAGGATCGGCTGGACCGAGACGAAGTCCGAGACCAAGATCCTCGGTGTTTCTGAGGACAGGTCTGGGAAGGAGTGGGGGACACCCGCTCTTCCCTCGGCTCGGAAGCCTTAACCGGGGACTGCTGCACTGGGGGGGGCGCAGGCAGATCCTCGGTCTCCACCGGGGGAACCAGTATAGAAGGGTTGTCGGACTCACCAGTTAACAGCCCGTCCGACGGGTCGAGAAAAATCTCGACCGCGTCGACGGGTGTCTCGGACGGCTGGCCTGACGGGGACGCCATGAAGCCAGTGGCCTTAGCCGCAACCTCGACCGAAGTAGATAGTCGGCTGTCTGGGGAAGGAGACCTCTCCCGCTCCCACGAACGCCAACGATGGGACTTATCCTTTGAGTCCTTCTTTTTGGACCGAGAGGAAAGTCCCAATGGCCCCTCTCCCTTCGTGGAAAGGGATTGGCAAAGCTCCTTGAACGAAGCTGAATACGAGGTACCCAGAGAGAGCGGGATAAATGCCGTGACCGAGGAAGAGGATGATGCGGCCTGGGCCGCCTCCTCCTCGAGGGCGATCATCTGCTCGAGTTGCTCAGCTGAGCCAGCCGCCGCGGTAACCGCCCAACTGGCCTCCTTCGACTTAACCGGCGGGTAGTGCTTCTCGGGGCGCCCAAGCTGTAACCGGGCAGCGCGGTCCTCCAGTATGCTGGCTGAAAACGAACGGCATGACTCACAGGCCTGCAGGTCGTGTTCTAGGCCGAGGCAGTAGGCGCACGTGGAGTGCGGGTCCGTCCTGGACATCTCCTGCCCACAAGGGCACCACCGAAATCAGGGAGTCGATGTGTCCATCGCAGCCGCGAGGGAGAAAGACGACCGAAGTCTTGAAAATTTTAAAATGAGTTTTGGGCGAACCAAAGAATTAGGATCCAGTCTATCATGCAGAGCGTTAAGGAGGGAACCTGAGCTTCCAAGCGGTAAGGAAGATCTGGCGTCATGGGGCGGAACCGAGAGTTTTATCACCCGGGTGGGTGGGAGGAGCCAGATTGAAGACCTTCCAGCAAGATTTAAAGCGGCAAGGAACCTGCCAGACAGTGTGGATGAACAACATATCCATGTCCCTAGAAAGAGCTTCTTCTGTTGAGGCTTAGTGCTCTTGGGATCCCTCTGGGCGGAAGTCACAGAGTCCAGGGTGGCAATGGACTTCTCAATGTGAATGAGGTGTCCTTCAACCCCCAGCCCGAACTGGTCGGTGCTCAAGAAGGGGCCATCCGCCAGCTTGTGCTGGGTATCTGCTGTACAGGTTGAAATCCTCAACCAAGCCCTGCGGCACATGATGACCGCGGCAGCCACTGACCAGGCACAAGAGTCACTGATGTCCATGGCCATCTGGAGCTGCTGCTTAGCCACTGCTCAGCCCTGGTCCCAGACTTGCTTGACCATGGTAAGTCAGCCTGGAGCAGGGGAAGTACCTCACTGAGTGTATCTAAAATGACATGAGAGAAGTGGGTCATCAAACCGGCCAAACTCGCCTGCCGAATGCTGATAGAGGAGGCTGCATAGACCTTTTTGGCCACATGATCCAATTTCTTGGATTCTTTGTCAGAAAGCTTATTCATGTTTCCGACACTGCCAGAGTGCCAAAAGATGCCAAAAGACTTGAGCTGGCCACCAGACCCTTGGTCGAGGGGTGTACAGTAAAACTCGACAGGAAACCAGTAAGGACCACATACTTGTGGGCCATCCAAGCCAACAGTGCAGAACAAGAAGCAGGGTGCTGCCAAAGCTCCAGAGTGGGGTCAAAAACGGCCTCAGCAACCAGGAAGGCTTCCCAAGGGGAGTCGACCCGGTCGAGAATCTCAGTCAGCGGGTACTTAACCTGTTTCTGGATGGCTCCATCAGGATACCCGTCGATTCCGAGATCAGCTGGAAAAGGCCAGTGTAAGGGGTGGGACCATGCTCTGGTGAGTGTTCACTGACCCAGTGGGGTCTGTTGGGAGTCACAGTGACCGACAGCTGCTGAGGAATCCCGGACACGGTACAGGCATCCTATGGGGGAGGACCACTGGTGGCTGTTTAGGTGGCAGCTCCACCTTGATGGGTGGAGAGGCCAGAGCCGGCCAAGCCAGGGGAGGCTGAGTCCTGGGTAGCGGGAGCCACGGAACAGCTGGGGTGGGGGCCAGAAGTGGCTTAACTCCGGTAAACATGAACTGATGCCACATGATCTCCTCGTAGTGCTGAAGCATTTTGCGATGGAGCCTCTCCTCGTCAGAGAAGGAAGAAGAGGAGTAGCAGCAGGAGGAGCGCCGCATGCCCAAGTGCGGAGAGTGAGAACGCCAAGATCAGTGTGGGCTGCTCGACTCCAGGCTTCGGGACTGAAACCTTTTCCTCAACCGCTGAGGATGCGGATGATGGGACTTGGAGGGAGCCAGCGAAAGCAAGGGAACCTCCTGGGTAACTGAATCAGTGGGCTGGTCCAACCTACCTTGAGAAATAATAGGCAGGACTGGAATCCTAGAGGGGAACTTGTTGGCCTCATCTGGTGACAATGCTTTGACCGGATCGAGAAAAATCTTGACAGGTTGGTTGATGGGTGTCTCGACCAACTGGCCCATTGGGGAGACCATGGAGCCAGCGGCCTGGGCTGAAGGATCGACCGTAGCTGAAGCCTCCAGAAAAACGTAGGAATCCGAGGCTCGAGAGCGCTCACGATCCCATGATCGATGGTGAGACTTCTTTTTAGTCTCCTTCTTAAAAGAATTATATTTTGTGCCCTTAGAGAGGCCAGGCCCAAAGGTGGGAAGGGACTGGCACAAGTCACGAAACACCACGAAAAAGTGGTGCCAAAAGTAAGCATCACAAAGGCTGAAGCCAAAGAGGCCTGCTCCGCAGCCTGAGCTGCAGTCTCTTCAAAAAACGTGAGTTGTTCAGTGGACCCCACAGCTGCGGAGACTGCCCATGAGCATCCCTTGAGCGAACAGAGTTCCAGCTCATCTGGGTTGCCCCTAAAAGAAGCCGGGCATGCCCGGTCTTCCTAAGCTAGGGGTGCAAGCAGCAAAGGCCACACACCTGGGGATCATGTTCATGGTTTAGGCAGTAGACGCATGAGATGTGTGGGTCCATCCAGGGCACCATTTGCCTGCAGTCACAGCTCCCGAATCCCAGTGTCGACTTTCAGTCGTTCATGGTGGAGAATGAGAAATTGCCTGAAGACAAAGATTTTGCAAAGTTTGCAAATGTTTGGAGCAAAGGGCCTACTCAGTGCGGAGAGCAGTAAGGAGGGAACCTTCTTCCAGCGGAAAGGAAGACTGGACGTCACGGGACGGTGCAGAGGGAGTTACCACCCGGGTGGGTGGGTGGGAGGAGCCAGCATGAAGATGTTCCAGCAAGCCTTAAGGAAAAGGAACACTGCCAGAAATGTGAATAAGTACACCATATCCACGTCTCTAGAAAAATGGTTTCCCCATGGAGTCCTTGTACAACTCTGTCCGCTTTCCAGGACATGGCGGGGACCAGGTTAGATTCATACCAGGCAGCCATGATGGCATTCTCGAAAGGCTCCATTTGGGGGGTTATGATGAGAGGAGAGACTCTGGCAACTCCAGGTAGTAGGACAGACTGAGTCGAGCAGGTTCCTGTTCCTCTGCCTTGAACCCCATTGCGGCCTGCAAGTGCTGCATAACTGAGACAAAAAGAAAGGTCATCAGGGGAAGACCGCGGGATGTACCTTGGGTGTCTTCACCCCTGGAAGACACCGTGGAAGCAGAATTGGAGAGGCAGGCACCCCCCCATTCTTCCCACTGACGCCATCGTCATCGGGAGGAAGACGGTCCAGGTGGTACTCGTCATCGCTCCCCCTGCCCAGGATGAGGCAGAGTAGGCGTTGGGATATGAGGGCCAGGGCGTTGCTCCGAGGGGTAAGAAGGCGCGTGGCTAGGCACAGAACGCCTCTGCAGCACCAGCCCTTGTGGAGGGGCAAGGCGAGCTTGCATAAAGTCCTACAGGGAATACAGCATAGATTGGAAGTCCAACGAAACTGGTGTCAGGATGCTGAATGGAGCCAGCTGCAAAAGCAGAGGGGCCGGCATCAGTGGTGGGGCCAAGAAGAGCGAAGGAGTAGGCTGAGGCACTGGCATCGGCCCTTTGCCCTGTGTCATCATTGGATTCCAAGGAGGAGAGAACGAGGAAGAAATGGCCTGAGGTGACAACGGTGGAGACTGGGACCCCAAGGCCGAAACATAGGCTGCTGAAACAGCCAATTATGGCATCGGGGGAGCATGCTAAACCCCTGACAGCGTCAAGCTGGGGCCAACCAAGGCCGAACTGCCTGACTGATGGCCTGCGGAGATTATGCGGGGCAGAAGAAGTACCAGACGCTGACAAACCCAGCTCCCTCCAAAGTAAGACTGGTGGGTGGAGGGCTGCCAAAGCGAGCCCCGTAAAAGAGAGGGCGTTGGCAGCAGGTAAACGCTCCCGATCCGGAAGACGCCCCACCGTGGCCAATGTGGTGACTGGGGATGATCAGTGTTTGACAGGGCTGAATAAGGCCCTGCCTCATTTGTTATGCAGAAAGAGTTTAAACGCAAGGATCTGTTCTATTCCCTTCTTTTCTGTCTCTTGTCTGTCTGGTTACGCAACCAAATTTTCTTGTGAGACCTAGGAACTGATCACTCAGACGGTTTAGCAATTCTCTGCTTCTCGCTATCTCTCTGCCATCCCTTGCTATTTCTGTCTTTTCTTCCCCCTTGCATATCTGCAGTTATAAACAATATATGCGAATCTCTGTGTAAATCTGTATGTGAAACTGGGATCCCTTTGTTTAAAACTGTATATAACTATACTGTTGAAATGAATGCAAAAGGCCATTTGGAACTCAAGGGGTTAACCTGAGATGCAGTTTTTAAGCCTTTTGCATAGCTGTAAACAAGAGGTCTGTTCTGGGTCACTACGTTCTTGCTACTGCACCTGCAATGATTGTAACTGACAAGAACATTCTGTAAACTTACAAGAACATTCTGTGAGAAGCAGACTCTCAATCAGTTCCCAGACAAAGACTTATAAAAAGAGCAGCAGTGCTTTTGCTAGGGTGACAAGGAGACTGAGAGACTGAAAGACTGAAATTAAAAGATACCCTCAGAAGGACTTGATTTTCTGTGTTTGTACTGGCTGTGTAAATAGGTATACTGAATAAGTTTTATGTTTTATTTTGGTGTTACTGAGAAAAATAAAACACTAGCTGCGAATTCAGCAAGTGCTCCTGGGTTTCCTATGCTTCCCGACCTGTGCCTCAATGACACCGTGGAAGACTGTTCCTTAGCCTGGTCCTTATCCCGCTGATTATGCTTCCCAGCTGACTTGTCTCGGACCTTGGACGACTGGGAACCTGAGGACAAGGCTGGCAAAGCTGAGGAACTCCAAGCTTGAAGCTCCTTCTCTGTGCGGGCAACCTTCTGTTGGAGCAGCAAGGTCTCTATGGTCATTCGGCAGCGCCTCCTGGTAGCCTGGTTGAAGCAGTGAAAGAGTTCACAGGGCCTGCACATCGTGGTCTGGGCCTAGGCAGTGGACACATGTGTCATGGCCATCCTTCGAGGATCTTCTTCCTGCAGGAACAGACATGAAAGAGCTTCTCAGAGACAGAGTTTGGCATAAAAAGGAGGAAAAATCACTTTACAAAGTAATTGCACGTTCTAGGGAGAGAAGAACAAAAATAAAAGTACAACAGGAAAGGTGGTCGACTCAAGCTGGCAGTATCTTCTGTGAAGTCCAACGTGCGATGGTTGACGGCAGGAAAAGAGCTGAGGAGGGCACGGGGCCACCTAAGTTTATATGGGAGGTATGTCATCAGCATGTGACATCAGCATGGGTGGCCCCCCGGTAGACTGCTAGCTAAAAAAAAAAGGTTCCTTGTGGTCTTAGTGTCATGCGGCTGTAGTTCTTACAGGTGTAGCGTGCTGCAAGAGATACCCTCGATGAAGATCTGTTAATGCTGCCCCAGCACGACAAATCAGAGGCATCTGTTGTGGTTGGGGTGCACCAGTATGTGACTCATGTGCATCTTGCATTTGCAGGTAAGCTAACTAATTCCGAGACTCCAGGAAGGGAAGCAGAGATCCCAATGAAATCATTCTGAGTTTTTCTCAATCCATGAATTTGTTCAGATTTCTGAGGTCGAGAATGGACCACATTCCCCCCGATTTCTTGGGTACGATGAAGTAGTGGGAGTAGAAGCCTGCGCTTTGTTCTGACTCTGGCACTATTTCCGCTGTCCGACTGCTTAGAAGGCCTTCACTCTCCTGCACCAGAAGCTCTGACATATGAGCTAAGAAGGGTTGCCTTCTGAGCGGATAGTACAGGGGATTTCTGTAAAATCCAGAGAGTATCCTTCCCAGATGATGTCGTAATGAACTCCCACTGATGGTAACACTGGGTCAGGTGTCCCCCCCAACTTGGGAGGAAAGGTCTGCCTCACACAGCTGATGCAGGACCGGGGTCAGAGCTTCAGGGGGTTGCACTTAGGTGCTTTCAGCATCTGTGCCTTTTTCTGGAGCTGGGAAGACCGGGATTTGTTTTGGGCTCCCTTGCCTTTTCCACAAAGGGTTCCCAGTTCTGAAAGAAACCACATACTTTTCCTCTCTGAGGGTTTGCAGAGGCTGGCCTGGAAGTCTTGAGGGTTGTTCTAGTTTTCTGAGGATGCCTCAATAGACTTCTCTACCTTCTGTCCAAACAAGTAAGTTCTATCAAAGGGAACATTCATAACCTGTTGTTGGAAAGCTTGTGAAAAACCAGCAGTTCATAGCCAGGAATGTTTTCTGATACAGATGCCTGCAGCGGCAGAGCGGGAGTCACTATCAAAGGCATCCATAGAGCTTTGAGCTGATGACTGTTGGACTCAATTACATGCGTGGCAGTCAGCAGAATCTTTCTTGGTCTCGAACTCTGGCAGGTACTCTGCCAGAGACTTAAGTGAGCTCCAAAGGGTATAATCATACTTTGAAAAATGCCCCTGGTAGCTAGCAATTTGCATGCCTAGGGTAGCTGCTAAGTGAGGCCGTATTCCAATAGTGTCAGTCTTACGCAACTCCTTAAGACGGTGCGCAGTGACCTCTTGGGGGAGAACAGCCTTGTCCTTCACAGTGAGAATGACAATGGCATCAGCTATAGGCTGAGAAAGATGAACTGGTCTGTGCTTAGGGGCAGTGTATTTCCTGTCTGTCTGCAGACATAAGCTACTGAAGCAGGCCTATGCCAGAGCGCATCAGACAGGGTTTCAAATGCAGGTGAAATAGGAGGACCTAAACTGACTGGTATGGTAAGAACATTTAGCCACTGCAGATGCAGATGTTTACTTGGGTCAATGACTGTAGGCTCCAAATTAGTGCAGAATGCATGCTTCTGAGCAAAGCGATGTTACGACGATCCAACTAGTTGAAAAAAAAGCCTAATAGAGATCTTAGGAAATATGCTTTTATTCCAAGGACAGTTTGGAATAGGCTTCCTCAGGATGTTGTAAACCACAATAGCATTACAACTTTTAAAAGAAAACTGGACATCCTTGTAGGGAATGGCTGCTTACCTAGCCACAACCACTTAGAAGTGGGGGGCAATATGGGCTAACTGCCTTTTTATTGCCCTTAAACTGGAGTATAAGTTAGAGCTTCCTAAAACAGAGTAGTTTGACCTGTGTCCGAAGAGTCCAGACTAAGAAAGAGCCCACATCACCATTCTCAGAAATTATGAGGTTGGGATCAGACTTGCGCCTCCCCCCCACACCGTCCCCGGAGGGAGAGTCACAGATCGCAGGCCCACTAACCCGGAATGCAGCTTTGACAACACTGGCTCCAAAGGATGAAGGGATGGTGCCAGAGGCAGCAGCAGAACCAGGACCAAATCTGGCACCGGGGAATCCAGGATGCTGAGGGTGGTGGCAGAACCAGCACTAAGCCAGAACCCAAAAGGCCTAAACCTGGCACTAGCGCCAACATCCCAGCCAGCACCAAAATTACCTACAACAGTAGCGCGGCTGGACCCACCACAGTGACACTGGATGGGGAAGTGGCTAGTGGGACAGGAGTTAGCAGCACAGTCATCAGCAAGGGCCCAAGGGCTGTTACTGGAGCCAAACACTCTACCTTACTAGAGGGTCCCACCTGTGGCCCCAGTTCCACCAACCTTAAAGGGTTGGGGACCAGTTCCGGTGGCAAAAGCACATGAGCCAGATGCTGCACCTACTGCTCCGTAAGAGCTACCCAATGGTGGACTGCCCACTGGAGTCCCCACTTACAAAGAGAGAGAGAGAGAGGCTCTGGGCCCAAGACCCCCTAGAACCACAGGCCCCTGATGACATCAAAGGTACTAGTGTGGGCCTCCAATGCTGGGAAACCAAGGATCCTGCAGCTGACCTCACATAGGGTGACCTAGAGTGGTACCATTTCTTCCCCTTCCAACAGGGAGAGGAAGAACTTGAGGCTGAGCGGCACCAAGAACCTGACCAGGATCAGGAATAAGCCCACTTGTTTTTGTGCTTCTGGGGTAACTACCCTTCCTTTCAAGTGAGCACAGGACTGCCCGTGATCAGAACCCTTCTCGGACAGGAAAAGTGAACTGGACACGGCCCTGCTGCCGGAGCAGACTACTTGACAATTCTCCCTACCGTCATCCTCCATGGCTGTCGACTGTTGACTTGGTAGGGCTGAGAGAGACCGACAAACATTTTTTGTAAAATCACTAAACTATTCAAAAATAACAAACTGTAGCTTTAAAGACTAAAACTGAGAAGAACTGAAGGCTGTTGTAATTTAAAGTTCTGACTCCCAAAGGGTGAGCGACGCTGTCACTGATGCACACTTGATGGCAGGGAGGAAAGGAACCAAGAGAGTTGAGGGCTGGTGCTGATGTAAGCCTGTGCCATGAGCTCCCCCTCATGGCGCCACAAATGCGCGCAGCTTACCTTGGCACCAGCCCACCTGAAAATTTCTGGCTCCCACAGGGTCTTAGTGCCTACAGCTCAGACCTGCTAGTGGGAATCAATGGTGAAGATATTCCTATCAGATCACACCACACACTAACAAAAATTCAGGGCAAGTTTATTTGAATGCCGCATTGAATTTACTTGGGTTGTTTTATGCTTCAACCCTAACTGATACCCAAATGTATTTTTTGCAATTTAAACAGATGGCCCCATGAGATATGGGAACTCGTTTCCATGGGGGGGGGTCTTTGGTGCAGCAAGGTACAAAAATAACACATAGAGAATAATCATTTCTCACACAATCAACACAAATGCAGCAACGTGCGTCCCTACAGAAGGAACTTCTTTTTTTTTTAATGAATACATTTGCACAGCACTTACGTTTGCATGCAGCGCCATCTGCCGGACCAGAAGAGGAAGGTTCTTATCAGATACAATTTTAGCCACACTTGTATCCACTAGTCCTTCTAGATCTTATGGAAAGAAAGAAAGAACTTCGTAAAACACAGCTTCTGTAGTGCCAATACAGGGAGACATTATTTTACACTGTGTACTGAGCTAGCATCACCAGAGATTACTGCAGTAGTTTCAAAAACTGAACAAAAAGAATTTGGCAAAAGAACCCCGATTTATTTTTTAAACACAGGACAATAATGTAAACCAAAAATCAGTTGCAATAAACACATTTTATTTTACTTTCTTTTCCACTGATGTTACTTAGGATTTGACGAACCAAGAGCTCTATTTCTCGCTCACACGTTCTACATAACTGCTAGTGCTTGGGCAAGTAAAGTCACAATTCTGGGTTCACAGTATCACAGTTACTGTCACAGCAATAGGCTCTGAATACCACAAAAGGAAGAAGATGATCTGTATAGAGGAAGAGTGGTTGAAATGGGGAAAAGCTCAAGCCTGAAAAGTAATATTCAGTAACATTAGGAAAAAATTAATTTTATTTATTGAATTTTGTTGACCAGGTAGGCCCACTGAGACTAGAACTCCTTTTTCAGGGGTGATCGGGAAGGGGGTTCAAATGGTAACCAACTGAAATTGAAGCTGTTGGTGGTGTTTTTTTTTTTTTTTTTTTAGTGAATGGGGTAATTTAGCCAGGACACGGGGGAAATTCCCCTACTCTTTTTGAGAAGTGATATGGGATTTTTAACGTCCACCTGAACCACCAGAAATGAAAATTATGTACCTACCGTAATTCTTGATCCTCATGGACAAAGTCTCTGCCACTCATTCACAATACTGGGAACTATACTGGAGGCACTAGGACCCAGCAGTAGCCAAAAATCTTCAGGAGGGGGCCGGCCCAGTGGCACTGAGGGTTGAGGCGCTGGATGCCACACCTCACACCATGCCGGCGACCTGGGTTCAGGAATGAGCCCGGGTTGGCAGGGAGGGAGAGACCAGCTGCCCCAAGGACAGCTCTCTCTCCTGGGGAGGGGGTCTGCTCGCGCTTGGCTGGCCTCTGGGTGGAAGAAAGAGGCATATCAAGCACTGGAGCGTAGAAAAAAGGGGTTCAGGAGTGGCAGACATCGTTGGCAACGCCTTGACGTCAGGGCGCTAGCCACTCCCTAGAACAGGAGAAAAAAGCCCTTCCAGCTCTGGCGAAGACTATCACCGAAGCTTGCCCTTGATTTGCGGCCGCCCTCCTGGCATCTTCCTGACTGACAAGACTAGAGGTTCGGGATGTCGGGGGTAAACCGCAGCTACATGGGCGAAGGAGGGTCGACCAGGTGAGGCGGACCGCAGAGGGATGACTCCTAGGTGCTCCCATGAAGAGACCAGAGCTGGGGCGGGGTGGGAGAGCAACTAGCAAGTTAAAAAAAAAAAATCTTCAGGAGGGCCAGCGGCGAGGCAGGACCGTGCATGAGTGGTGCCGTATAGGCTATCTCGGCGTCGATCCTCCAACCGCCTCAGTGCCTTTTTTTACCAAGGAGGTGCAGTGTAAACTAATCTAGGAAACTTACCTAACCCGGACATAAGATAGTCTGTATGACCCATATAAGAAGGGTCAACTCAATAGTGTTGTCACAGCCCAGCAAACGAGGGAGTGAAGATCAGAAACAGGATGAGTGAGCTCGGGGATAGTGGGTGGGCATGTGAATGAGTGGTGGAGACTTCTTCCAAGAAAATCAAGAATTATGGTAGGTACATGGGTGCAGATCCTGGGCTGCTGCTCTAGAGGCAGTGTCAAAGGCATCCACAGCAGCCTTAAGTTGCTGATTGTTGGACTCAATGTCCCTAGTGATGGTCTGACGAAGCTCCGAGTTAATGTCAGACTCCAGAAGAGCCTCAACCCGTTTCTTTGAGCGAATGGCAGAAGGTAAACTCATACTGAGAGAAATATCCCTGATAACTAGCAATACGCATGCCCAGGATATCGGCAGCAAACACTCACTTTCCCAGAGTGTCTATTTTATGGGACTCTTTATTCACTGGACAAGCCATGGATTCCTGGAGAAGCACAGCTTTGTCATTTTCTGCCAGAACCACTAGGGCACCTGCAAAAGCTTGAGATGCAAGGATTGGCCTGTCTTTAGGGGGAGCATACTTCCGGTCTATGGACTTAGCCACGGAAGGAATGAGAGTCAGTCTGTCCCACACCATTTGTGAGAGAGTCTCAAAAGGGCTGCACCGGTGGTGGTGTTAGTTCCACAGGAATTTCAGAAACATGCAGATATTGAAGGTGCAAAAGCTTCCCAAGATCCACTGCAGAAGTCTGAAATGAAAGAGAGGAATTCATATTCTTCAATAGAGACTTAAAAGAGAGGTCCTTGACCACAGGCTCCACTGAAGTGAAGGGCTTATTCTCCACTGCCAAAAATGAATCCTCATCCAGATCGTCTCCCAACTGTAGATCAGGATCAGACTCAACATAGTCTCCCACTACCCAAGAAGAGATAGTATACATAAGAAAGGAAGGAAGAGGGGCAGAAGGTGTCACTCCCTGAATCGGAGTTGAAAACCCCGGCAAATAAGGTGGCATCAGTACCTCCAAGGCCAGTGCTGCGATTGATGCTGGCCATGCACCTGAGGTCCCCAAACCAAACACTGGGACACCCAAAGCTGGAGACCTGAAAGTATGAAGAAGAGTAGGAGGAGAAAGCAGTACCTGTGCTGGCCCCTGCGCTGCAACCAAGTGGGGGGGGGCATGAGGGAGCGGCGTCGACAGCACCAAAGGTGTCGTGCAACCCGGCTGGCCCAACCGCTCTGTCTGCAGGCCTACGACCCCTAGGCCTGAAGGCTCCGGGATCTGGTCCACAGGCAAGGGCAGTTAGGACAACTGCCAGACCCACTGCTCCATAAGAGCAGCCCAATGATTTAACTGCTCACCGGAAGACCCCCCATGGGGGTGGAGCGACTCCAGAGCAGAGGACCGCAGCCGCTAGGGACCGAGGCTACAGGCGACCCAGAGTCGTCCTCCTGTCTCCTGCTACCAACGATCTCTGTGCAGACGTCCCAGAGGGTGACCTTGAGTGGTACTGCTTCTTTTTTGACCAGTGGGAGGAAGAAAAGCTCGAGGCTGAGTGGTGCCGAGACCCCGACCTGGCCTGCTTCTTTTTGTGCTTTCAGTGGGACCGCCCTTCCTCCCGAGCACTGGACTGCCCGTGGTCAGACCCCAAGAGGGTGGCAGACTGGATCCAGCCCTGCTGCTAATAACAGCTTTCAAGTGAAGTCTCCCTACCGGCACCATTCATGGTGGACTCCGTTGATGGCAGGTTGAAGAAAATTTCTTTTCTTCGTTGCTTCACTTGAAATGAAATTTAAAACTTTTTTTTTTTGAAAATAAATAAATATTATAAAAGAACTAAGCTAAATCAAATACTGAATAACTATGCTGCTGTCATACAGACATGAAGATTTAACTCCTGGTGGGTGAGCGTCGTCGTTGTCACTGAAGCACACTTGACGGTGGGGAAAAAAGGAACTGAGGTGGTTGGAGGTCAACGTCAAGATAGCCTATATGGCGCGAGCCAGCCTTGCGGCGCTGTGCATGCGTGATCCTACCTTGGTGTCTGCCCTCCTGAAGATTTTTGGTTCCTGGTGGGTCCTTGCGCCTCCAGAGTAGTTCCCACTAGTGTGAATGAGTGGTGGAGACCACCACTCATTCAGGCAGACGGGACGTCGGTTTAATGTCTCATCTGAAAGATAGCACTTCAAGGGTGCAGCATCCCTGTCATGATATACTACAGTGTCAGTATTGGGATTTTCCCCAAGTGCCTGGTGTGGGGCTAGAACCCACAACCGTTCAATTTTCTGGCCTCAGAGGCGAGTGTGCAACCTGTTGTGCCACTGACACTGCAACGGGTGCAAATGCCATAGGTTTTGGTAGCAAGTCTTAAAATTTTTTCTTTATGAGAAAGCCTTTCTTTAAAGCGGCGGTATCTGCGTCTGTATATCAGTTCAGAAACATTTCTGTGTTCTGCTATTAGAACTTCCTAGAGCACACCTTAGTTAAATTTCACTTGGGCTCTCATGGCTATTTGGGGACAGTTTTCCATACTATTCCATGAAAATGAAATAAAAAATATTTGATCAGGATTTTATACTTTAAAGTGCAGGTGTTATGGCATCATAACACGTTCTAGGACATCTGACTGTGATGTAACAAACACAGCAACAGTGAGGTCAGTTGGGCGCAGTCAGGGGTTTTACACAGAAAGTGATGAAAGAAGGGGATTATATGGCCCAGCTACTCTGCCCATAAGCCCACTCCTTTCCCAGTAACTGCTATTCAGTGTTATGGTGTCCTTGTACCTGTCCCACACACCTTTGAAGGTTCCCACCATTTTCACCTCCACCACCACCTGTGGAAGGCAGTTCCATGCATCTACCACCCTCTCAATAACTAACTTGCGGTGTTGGCTCTGAATCTGTCCCCCTCTAGCTTCACGTTGCACCCCCTGGTTCTCGAGTGATTTCTGATCTGGAACAGGTCCTGAACCTGCACCCTGTTTATACCTTTTAGGAACCTGAAGGTCTCAATCATATCTCCCCTCTCCCTCCGCTGCCCCAGGGAATACATGTTCAAGTCACGCAGATGCTCATTTTAAGATCTGTTGTGCAGTCCGTGTATCATTTTTGTTGCTCTCCTCTGCATGGTTTCATCTGTTAATACCTTTTTTAAAATATTTTTAACATAAAAATAAGGTGCGGTCTCCAGAACTGGACGCTGTATTCTAGGTGTGGCCTCCTCACCAGAGATCTATAGAGTGGTAGGATGACCTATCTTTCTGCTGGTGATCCCCCTGCCTATGCAGCCTAACATACCATTTGCTCGCAGTGCAGCTTTCTCACATTGTTTTGACATTTTCAGATCATTTTTTATTTATGTCTCAGAATTACAACCTTTGAGCTAAGAGCTCATTTCCAAAGGTTCCACTTCAGCAAACCAACAAACAAGACAAGGGATACAACAGTGGGGAAATACAAGAAGATTACAAAACAGGTTACAAATAGTTACACTTGTTAACATAAAGCTGCGTAAGATAAGGCAGAGTCAAAGCAACTGGGTAGCTCTAGAAATACACTAAGTAATGAAACAGCTAACAAATTAATTGAACAGGTATACAAGGGGTGGGCTGGAGAGTGACAGGAAGAGAATAGCTTGGAGGGAGCTGGGAACTGGATTGGGCCAGGTCCCATTGTTATGGCGGGGAGGTTGAGGGGGTTGCTAAGGGTGGAAAGGGTGCTGGGGGGCTGCTAAGGGGGAAGGAATCGGGGGCTGGGGAGGCGATGTAGTAACGCGGCAAGGGGGTGGGTTAAGATAGGTAAGAAGAGGAAGGAGGAGGTGGAGTGTTGTGGATAGAGCAGGGGAGAGAGGAGACAGAAAGAGGGTTGTGGAACTATACAGTGTAGCGGAGACAGAAGGATTGTGGAGGTCAGGTGGAAAATGATTGGCAGGGTGGAGATAAAAGTGCCAGTGGCAGGATAGGGAAGATAAGTGCAGAGGGAGGCTGGGCCTCAGGCAACAAGATTTTGTTATACAGGGCAGGAACATTTCTAAGATTAGCAAGGTAGGTGTGAAGCTTGGATTTAAACAGACGGATTTTAGTTTCAGCAAGGTCGCTGGGCAGGGTGTTAAGCAGGAGTGGGCCGCGGTAACCAAAGGACCGCTGTCCTAGGGAAGTGCAGCAGAATGGAATCAAAGTGGTTGGTAAGAGTACCTCGTGTATGCCTGGATGGTGCAGCAGACATTATTAGGTTCTAAGTGGGAAGGGGCGGGGGGCCATGCCAAGGGTGGTCTTTCTAGCAAGGAGACTGAGCTGGTAACTGATTCTGTTATCCAGGTCGAGCCAACCCATGCGAAAGTACAGGTGGCATGTGTGGATGAGGCGTGGGGCACCCAAGAGGAGCATACAGGCTTTTTTGAGGGTCAGTGCAGTTCTTTTAAGGGCCGTGTCAGAGGCCACGCTATTTACTACAAGTCTGTGATCTATGATGGAGAAAACCAAACTAGTTAGGGAGAGTTTGAGTGCATCATCAGTTTGGCAGTGTCCATACCTGTATAGTTGCCCAAGCTTTCTATTAGCTGATTTAGAAACTTGGTCGATATGGAGCATGCATGATAGGGAGCTGTCCAGCGTAACCCCTAAGTATTTGAAGTTATTGACCATGTTAAAGATGTCGTGATGTTCATTGCGGATGGCGAGTTTGGCCACTTTGTGTCTGCTGTGCAGGGAGGCAAACAACATGTTTTTTGTTTTCTTGTAATTGAGCAACAAGCAGGAGTTGAACCAGTCCTCAACTAGGGTGAATTTGCTTTGAAGAGTTTCTTCAAGAATTGCGATGTCTGGGTGGCTTGAGAAAACTACCACGTCATCGGCGTAGAGGAGTATGTAGTCTTGGCGGGCTTGCGGAAGGCAATTTAGAAGTAGGCTTAACAGGAATGGGCCCAGGATGGACCCCTGAGGTACCCCTGTTGTGACACTTTCCCTGTTAGAGAGGGTGCAGCCAATTTTTACTTGTTGAACCAGATCAGAAAGGTAGCTCCGAAACCAGCACAGGGATGTTGTGGATACAGTAGCGGCTCCTAGCTGGGCTAGCAGGAGTTCATGGTTCGGAGTATCGAAGGCCTTAAGTGAAGTCAATAAATGTAGACCCCACTAAGTGCCCATGATCGAGAGGGTCATGGATAAACACGGTAAACTCAACTAATGTGGTGGTGGTGCTATGACGCTTCCTAAAACCATGCTGTTCACTGCATAGTAATTGATATTTATCGAGGTGATCAATTAACTGATCATATACGATTTTTTCTAAGGCTTTGGAAATTGGGGGCAATATGGAGATGGGCCAGTAGTTAGCGTGGACTGTCTTATCACCATTTTTAAAGACGGGTTACCACAGCTGAGTTCCAGATTTGTGGAAAGGGACTAGTAGCTAGGGAGAGGTTAAGGATTCTGCTTAGGGGAGCTAGCATTTCGTCAATGGTAAGGGTAATGAGTTTCAGGTCGAGAATATCACAGCTGTGCCTGGTTTGCCCGATCGCTTTCAGCATATTTTTTTGCTTCATCTTTTGAGATGACACGAAGGTAGAATGGCGGGGGGGGGGGCAGTGTTGGAGGGGGAGGGGTCTGGTGTACAGCACTGGTCACGGCTGAGGGTAGCTGGGTGGCAGAACCCCACTGAGGATGGTAAAGGCCTTGTTGAATGTATTGGCAATGGTCTTGGGGTACTGGGTTAACTCCCCATTTATACAGAGTATAGTAGATAGTGATTTATTGGGGTTACTTGTGATGGCCTTGATATTAGCCCAGAATTTCCGGCCATCACCCCAGGAGTTATCGAGCTCAGACCTTTGTCTTTTGGCCAAGCGAATGGCCTGGGTGCAGAGGTTGCGGGCCGTCTTATAGTTTTGCATGTCGCATGGGGTACCTGAGCATTTTGCCTTTTCCCAAAGATTATTCTGAGCATGTAGTAGGGCAATAATGGAGGGAGTTCTCCATGAGTTTTGGGCACCTTTTATCTTCCTTTTGGTTGTCAGGGCATAGATGTCACACGCTGCACTGAACGACTTTATGATCTGTAATATCTGTATCATCTGTTATATTACTCTCTTTCCTGTTTAGAGGATTCCAGTTTTTCTCCCCTAGGTAGTAACCCACTCTTGGGTTAGCCTTTCCAAGATGCATGATCTTTTACTTCTTAGCATTAAAATTTAGTTGCCATGTTTTTAGCCACATTTCCAGAGACTTAAGGTCAGCCTTCATTCTTCTCCACTCCACCTGGAGGGTCCACCCTATTACCTATTTTTGTGTCATCTGCAGAGACTCACCTTACCCTCCAGTCCATCAAAAATGTTGATAATAAAAATACTGAATAGGATCGGTCCAAGCACTGATCCTTGTGGCACACTCCACTAGCTATGCCTCTTTCCTCTGAAAGAGAGCCATTTACTAGTACCCTCTGGGTCCTTCTAGTAAGCAGGCTCCGTACCCAGTTCACCACCCGATGCCCTACTCCCTGCTAACTTGTTTAGCAGCCTTTTATGTGGAACAGAGTTGAAGGCTTTGCTGAAATTTAGGTATACTACATCTTCAGCACCCCCCTGGTCCACTATTTTTGTCACCCAGTTGAAAAAGTATATTAGATTGGCTTGGAATGACTTTCCCATAGTAAAGCCTTGTTGTTTTGTGTCTAATTTGCTGTTATCCTCGAGAGAGGATATAATCCCCTCTCTGAGAAGGGTTTCCATTGTTTTGCCCACAGCTGAGGTGAGGCTTACTGGTCTGTAGTTGCTTGCACTCTCCTTGCTTCCGCTTTTGTTTAGAGGAATAACTGTGGTCCTTTTCCAATCTTCTGGGACTTCGCCGAGTTCAAGTGACAAGTTTAAAAGATCCACCAGTGGAGCCGCCACTTCCTCCCTTAGTTCTCCTCTCAGTAACCTAGGGTGTATTTTGCCTGGTCCCATGGCCTTGTTTGTTTATACTGATTTTCTCCAGTTCTTTTAGGACTGCTTCCTTTGTATAGGGACCTGGGCATACTCAGACACCTCCTTTATTGCCTCCTGTAATGGTGGGTCTGCAGCCATCCTGCTCCTTATTGAATATGGAGCAGAAATATCTGTTGAGGATTTCTGCTTTGTCCTGGTCGTCCTCGGTGTCCCCTCCACCTTCCTTTGTGAGTCTGACAATACCCCTCGTTTTCTTTCTCTTCTCACTGATATATCTATGGAAGGTTCTGCCTCCCTTTTTGACCTCCTTGGCTATCCTCTACTCTGCTGTTGCCTTTGCAGTCCTGATTTCTTTGTTTGCTTTTCTCTGTTATTCTTTGTAGTCTTCCCTGCCTTTTTCGGATCTGTTTTTTTTTTTTTTTAATTTCCTGAAAGCAGTCCATTTTTCCCCTGACCTTGGTGGCTACCTCCTTAGAAAACCAGAGTGGTTTTCTTTTCTTTTTTGCTCACCCTTTTTACGCAATGGTTTGTTGTAGTATAGCCATTCTGAGATGTGCCCAGTACCCTTCAACATCCCTCCCCCATACAACATTTTCAAGCCTCTCTAAGATCTTCCTTCATTTTTGTGAAGTCTGCCCATTTAAAGTCCATGACTTCAGTTTTTGAGTGCTTGGTTTCTGTTTTTGGCCTGACATGTAACCACACCATGCAGTGGTTGCTGGACTCCAGGTGGAGCCCCACCTCTACCTCAGAGATATTGTCTCCATTTGTTAATAACAGGTCAAGGGCAACATCCCCCTTGTTGGGTCCTTTACAAGCTGCTTCAGGCCCGATATGCGCAGAGCCTCTAGAAAGTCTTTGCTTCTGGCTGAACATGCTGTCTGGGTACCCCAGTTTATGTCTGGTAAATTGAAGTCCCCCACCACTATCACTTCCCCTTTATCACTCATTTTGTGTATGATTTCCAATATTTCCTTGTATTCAGTTTTGTAACTGACAGCAGAAAAAATTGGTTACTCACCTGTAACCATAGTTTCATGAGTGGACTATAGTTCACATCTGATTCGTTAGAACATCTGCAAGCTAAGCTCTTCCCGCCACCCAGTTTATCCTCCGGCTTGCCCCGTGATGTCAGATCTTACATACTAGAATCAAGGATCCATGTGCCACTTGACAGGGAGGCTAGTTGGGTGGTGTGGATGTATACTATATAACCACTCCTAGAAACACAGATTACTCACTTGTAACAGTAGTTCTAGAAGTGGTATATGATATTCATCCACACTTGTTGGTAGTTGCCTTTTCCTTAAAGGATCGCCAGAACATCTTCAATCTGGCTCCTCCCACCCATCCGGGTGGTAACTCCCATAGCTCCATCCCATGACACCAGATCTTACCCGCTGGTAGCAGAATTTGTGCGCCGAAGCTGAGGAGGTCAGGTGGGTCCATGTGGATGATCATACACCACTCCTACAACTACTGTTAAAGGTGAGTACCCGTGTTTCTAGGGATGTGGATATGATTTTCTATCCACACTTGTTGGCAGACTCCTAGCAGTTCACCAGGAGGAGGGAGGCAAGGCGCACGCCCCCTACTTAGGGAACAGAGATTGATGAACTGAGGCCCCAAAACCAGCACCCCGGCACAACTCGAGGTTAATGTGGTGATGGGAAATGAAGGTGCATGCTGACTTCCAAGTAGCAGCCTTGCAGATTTCCTGGACAGGGACGTCCCTAGAAGCAGCCACTGATGCAGCGGTGTGGTGGGTAGAATGAGCCCTAAGCCCTCTGGGAGGCTACCTACCTGCCAACCTATAGCAGAGATCAATGCAGGATGTGATCCACCTGCCAATCATCCATTTGGCTGCAGGTCTGCCAGGTGCAGCTTCAGCGTAAGTGACAAACAGCTGGCGAACCTCTCCCTGAACTCCAACTGTACGCTCTTTATAATAAGCGAGTGCTTGTGTCAGGTCCAGAGTATGGAGCCTGTGCTCGGCCTCAGAGGTGTGATTCGGGTCATGTGAAACTCCAACACAACCTTCGGGAGGAACTTCGGGTTGGGGCGCAGGACAACCTTGTCCCTGTGGAAGGCCAGGTAAGGAGACTCCACTGAGAGTGCCTGGAACTCACTGATCCTTCTGGTTGATGTGATAGCCACCAGGAAGGCGGTCTTCCACAACAGGAGAGACATGTCACACCTGTGCATCGGTTCGAATGGCTTGCCCATGAGCTTTGCCAAAACCAGAAGCAAGTCCCACAGTGGTGGTGGTTCATGCACCGGAGAGGAAATGTGGTCAGAAGCGCCACACCACCTTCTCCTGTGCCACCGACTGCTGAACAGCCTGTGCCCGGTAAGCAGAGATGGCTGCCAGATGCACCTTAAAGGTCATTGACCGAAGTCCCCCTTGAGAGAGAGAGAGAGAGAGAGAGACCACAGATGGTCCGAAAAGCTAGCCAGTGGACAGAACAGAGAGTCCAACCCCTTGCCCTGACACCAAATGGAGAATGTCTTTCATTTGAAGGCATGGCATTTTCTGGTTGATTTCTTCCTAGACACCTCCATGACAGTGAGGACATCTTCAGAGCGACTCAAAGCCTGGAACTCTAGCCCACTCAGGAACCAGGCTGTCAGGTGCAGGGATTGAAGGTTCAGGTGGAGTACCTTCCCTCGACTGATAAAAAGCAGGTCCAGGTGTGCTGGAAGATGCCTCGGGAGCCTGTTGCCGAGGCCGAGGAGATCGGGGTACTAAAACTGGTGGGGTCAGTCTGGAGCTTTTGGGCCGAATGGTCCAATTTCTTGGACTCTTTCTCCGGCAGTCTAGCAACATCTCCGGTACTGCCCAAGCGCCGAAACATGGAGTCAGCCAGCAACCCCTCAAATGAAGGATGCTTCGTGAACCCTGAAAGGGTACCGGTGGGCACCGTATATTTGCAGACCATCCAGGCAGAGGGCACAGGGCAGGGCCAACAATGGCCTTGGCCACCGGAAAGGCCTCTGTCAGAGAATTCCCTTTGTCCAGAATTTCTGTAAGCGGATATCAAGCCTTCTTTTGGACAGGCTCCAACTTCATCCCCGTAGACTCAGAGATGAGGTGGCTAATGCCCAAGAACAAAGTAGGGGCTTTCGTCCATGGAGAGATCCCCGATCAACTCCGTGTCCAGTGGACGGGAGTGCAAGGGGGAACCCTTGGAGCCTGCATAAAGTGGGCGACCACCCATGTCACCCTCGACCCACCGCGGACAGTCAGGCATAAGGGTGACTGACAGCCGATTGGGAAGCCCCTTGGCTCCTTGGTCGGGGCCCCTGTCGTCGGCTGTTTAGGTGGCGGCTCCATCACGATCAGTGGAGAAGCCTACTTTGGCTGAGCCGATGCGGTCTAGAGGCATGCATATAGTTCATCATCCACACACTGGCAGACATCCAGCAGTTCTCCAGGAGGAGGGGGAAAGGTGTTCCTCCTATTTGGTGAACAGAGACTGGAGAACCAAGGTCCCAAACGCAGCATCCCGATGAGACTCAATGTCGATGCTGTAGTGAGAGATCATGTGTGCTGACTTCCAAGTGGCAGCCCTGAATATCTCCTGGATAAACAGGTTACTCACCTGTAACAGTAGTTCTAGGAGTGGTATATGTTGTTCATCCACACTGTTTAGCATGTCCCATTCCCCTTTAAATCTTGCTGGAAGTCTTCAAGCTGGCTCCTCCCACCCGGGTGGTATATACTTCGGCTCCGCCCCATGACGCCAGATCTTAGCCCCCTGGAAGCCAGATTGTGTGTATCCACAGCAGGGAAGGTCGAGTGGGTCCGTGTGGATGAACAACATATACCACTCCTAGAAAGTACAGTTACGTAGGAACTTACTGTAATAGTAGATCTTCGAGAGAGGTTCCTTCAGTAGGTCATCACAAATAGGACTGACATCACCTGATGGGCCTCACGACAGACTTTTCTTGCAATCCCTGATGGGGGGACCGCCCACCCGACGTCACATGACTGACATCAACGTGACGGTATATAGTGGGTGGTCCCCACGCCCACCCTCCAGTTCTCCCACCGGAGCCAGGAAGAGGCCTAACAGCAGGAGCGAACAGGATTGAAGACCCTATAAAAATTAAAATGAGGGGAAGTAGGAAGGGAAGGGAAAAATATTACCTATTGAAGGAACCTCTTCGAAGATCTCCCGTTACGGTAAGTTCCTATGTAACTGTCCTATCTTACTTCGACATGGTTCCTTCAGTAGGTCATCACAAATAGGACTGAGTCCCAAGCAGTCCCTCTAAGGAGAGGCCGAGAGAAACTAGGGAGGGGGTAAAACAAAATCCACAGAAAAGACTGAGATCCGAAAAGGACCCAGCCTAGGACAACAGACCCTGCAGGACAGCTAGGCCAAAGCCAGCCCTCCACCTAGAAGCAATGTCCAAACTATAATGCTTGGTAAAGGTATGGACAGAACTCCCAAGTAGCGACGGCACAAATATATGCTGCAGAAACAATACGAATGAAGGCTGCAGAAGCGGCCATGCCCCTAGTAGAATGACCCCTGATAACACCTGGGAGGGGTTTGTCATATTTTTGGTAACAGTATCTGATGCAGTTGCCCAACCATTTGGAAAGGCCCTGCTTAGAAACTGGTTTGCCTCAAATTCAAGGTGTGAAGAAGACAAACAATTGGTCGCAAAAGCGGAAGTCCTTGGTTCGGTGTGTGTAACACCGGAGAATCCGGTGCACATCCATCGTATGGAGGAGTGCCTCACCCCTGTTAGCGGGAGCCGGATAATATACTGGAAGCTCAGAGTAGCTTCCGACACCACCTTTATTATTACTTACTTGGTATGAAAGAACAGAAGAAGGCCAGAGCCCATTGAGACTGTTTCCCACACTATGTGGGACATTATTTATCTATTATCCCTCAACCAAACATCTAATTTGTTTTTAAAGACACTGGCACTAGTTGCCTCTACCAATTCTTGTGGCAAGGTGTTCCATACAATAGATGCTCTTATTGGAAAAAAGTTTCTCCTTTTGCTGGTTTTATAAGTTTTTACTTCAAGCTGTTTATCATGCAGTCTCGGAACATGTCTCCTTTTGGAGAGTGTTAGACCACATTTTTCCATTAGATCTGGTGAATTTATTAAATTAAAAACCATAATCATATCACCTCTTAATCTTCTAGTTTGAAGAGAGAAGAGACCAGTAGTTTTTAATCTGTTCTGATAATCCAAGTTTGTTAATCTTGGAATCATTCTAGTTACTCTCCTTTGAACCTGTTCAAGAATTGCTACGTCTTTTGTATTGGTTTGGATTCCAGAAAGGGGAGCCATAGTCTAGATACGGTCTAATGTATGCCCTATACAATGGAATAAGGCATTGTTCAGTGCGAGTAACAAAAGTGCGTTTTATTTGCCTCAAAAGTCTGTTGGTCATGCAAGCAGTTCTAACACAGTGATCATTTGATGTAAGTTTATTATTAACATACAGTATATCCCTAAATCTTTTTCACAATTTGATGAGTGAAGTGGTAGTCTGTTTATATATCGTTTTTGGATTATTTACACCGAAATGCACTACTAAACATTTGTCTTGATTAAACTGCATATGATTTTCATTTGCTCAAAGTGTTAATTTTTCCAAATCCTTCTTTAATGCAGAAATATTTTTTTGATTATTAACCTTGCCCCCCAATTTAGTATCATCTGCAAATTTAACCATGAAGTTATTTGGCCCTGTTTGTAAATCACTGATAAAGAGATTAAACAATGTTCGTCCCAAGACCGATCCCTGTGGTACACCACTTGTCACACTACCCGAATCAGACAAGATATCATTAAGTCTGACTCTCTGAATGATTTGTCAACCATTTTAAAGTCCAGTTGACAATATCAGGTGACAAACCTAGATTGTGCATTTTAGTAATGAGTTTTTCATGTGAGACTTTATTGAAAGCTCTACTAAAGTCCAAAAGAATTACATCAGTAGAGATACCCACATCTAGTAGAGTACTTATATTATTGTAAAAAGGTATCAGATTAGTGGTGCAGGAATACTTGGGAGTAAACCCATGCTGATTTGAATCATAAATTCCTAATTTTTTACAATCTTGATCTATTAGAGACTTCATTACTCATTCCATTAATTTACCAGCCACTGAGGTCAGGCTAATTGGACGATAATTTTGCACAGAACCTCTATTGCCTTTTTTAAATATGGGAGTAACTATTGCTGAACGCCAATCATCTGGTACAATGCTTTCTTGTAAGGATTTGTTGAAGATAACTGACAAAGGTATAGAAATATTTATATAGGTTTCGATCAGAAACCATGGATGAATACCATCTGGGCCAGGACTAGTATTTTTTTTTGTTGTTTTTTGATAGCCTGTATAATGTCAGTTGGATAGAACCTATGATAATCTACGTGGTGAACTTTAAATGTACTAATAGGTGATTTCTGAGGAACCTGGGTTGGGTTCTGAGAATCGCCCTGTCCTGGTGAAAAATAAGGTAAGGCTCTTTACAAACCAACGTGTGAAGCTCCGAAATTCTTTGAGCTGAAGTGATGGCAACCAGAAACAACATCTTTCAAGATAGAAAGCGTAGGTCACAGCTTATTGCTGGTTCGAAAGGAGGCAAGGTGACCTTTTCCAAGATGAAATTCAGGTCCCACGGTGGTGGTGGGCTGCGGATGGGGGGTTTCAGATGGAGAATCCCTTTCAAAAAGGTCTTTGAGATATCCAACTGAGCCACGGGTTTACCATCCACTAGCTCGTGGTACGCCGAGATAGTCGAGAGGTGCACTTTCAGAGAGGAATAGGCTAGACCCGAGTCTGATAAGTGAAAGAGGTATTCCATGACTTGTGGGCCCGAGCAAGAAGAAGGGTTCCTGCCCTTCGTGGTCATCCAAATGGAAAACTGCTTCCACTTCAATGCATAAGTGGAAGGTTTTCTGGCTTCGACAAGGACCTGTGCCACTCGAGAGGATACCCCAAAGCAAGAGATGGCTACATCTGCAAGAGCCATGCATGCAGATGCAGGGTCCTGAGCCCCGAATGAATCAGATGATCCTGAGTAAGGAAGTCATGTGTCAATGGAAGTGGAACCGGTGATTCCCTGGATAGCTGCTGAAGCAGCAGGAACCAAATCTGTCTCGGCCAAAGAGGAGCGATGAGAATCATCTTGGCCTTCTCAGTCTGTAGTTTGAGGAGGACCCTCTGCAGAATGGGAAATGGAGGGAAGGCATATAAAAATTTCCCTGTCAAGGATAGAGACAATGCGTAGCTCCAGAAAGCACCTGGCTCTGGAATGAGCGAGCAAAACTTGGGAAGTTTTGCGTTGAATTGAGAGGCGAATAGGTTGAGTTCTGTCCGCCCCCAATTTTGGAAGATGGATTCCGCCACTTCCTGATGAAGTTCCCACTCGTGAGCGGGGGTCCACGATCTGTTGAGACTGTCCGCCAGGACGTTTAGAACTCCTGGTACATGCACAGCCACTAGGGACAAGTGGTGCAGGACTGCCCAGTTCCACACCCTGGTCACTTCCCTGCAAAGAGGATACGATCGGGTTCCTCCTTGTTTGTTGATGTACCAAACCACCGACATATTGTCCATTTGGATGAGCAGTGTTTCCTCGGGCAGCAGGGGTTGAAAGGCCTGTAAGGCATACAGGACTGCCCTGAGCTCTAGAACACTGATGTGAAGAGAAAGCTCCAAGCCGGACCAAAGTCCCTGGGCTCGGTGTTCCCCCAGATGCGCACCCCGCCCCATGTTCGAGGCATCCGTGGTGAATGTGGCTACGGGCGCTGGTCTTCAAAACGGGAGACCCAAGGAAAGATTGTGTGGATTCATCCACCATAGAAAATCCTTCCGGACCACTGAAGAGATGAGGACCGGATGTTTCAGATCGTCCAAAGGCTGGTCCCATTGCACCCTCAAGGACCACTGAGTGAGCCTCATGTGGAGCCTGGCTAGGGGAACGGTACATATGGAAGCTGCCATGAGGCCTAACAGGTGAAGGACCTCCCTGGCCGGAATGGTCCAGCAAGACGCCACTTTGGTGGCCTGGTGGACCAGAGTCTCCACTCTGCACTGGACCGTGTCGAGGACCGCCCCAATAAACTGTAGTCTCTGGGTGGGGATGAGGTATGATTTGGGCACGTTGACAGTGACCCCAAGTCGATTGAACAGGTCCAGGGTAAACGACAGAGCCCCCAATAACACATCCCAGGAAGGGGCCGCCAGAAGCCAATCGTCCAGGTAGGGAAACACTGCAATGCCCCTGCGGTGTAAAAACATGGCAACCACTGCTAGGCACTTGGTAAAAACCTGAGGTGCCGAAAATAGGCCAAAGGAGAGTGCTCAGAACTGGAAGTGCTCCCCCCGGAACAGGAAACGCAGGAACTGACGGTGGTTGGGGAAAATAGGGATATGTAGATAGGCATTCTGCATATCCAGGGCGGAGAGCCATTGATTCTCCAACAGGAGAGGCAGAAGGCTCTGTAGTGTCAGCATGCGAAACTTCTTGCACTCGACAAAATGATTCAGCTGACTAAGATCTAGAATGGGTTGGAAGTCACCAGTCTTTTTTTGGAACCAGGAAAAAATGGGAGTAGAAGCCTTTCCCTGTTTGCCCTGGAGGGACTCTCTCGATCGCTTGTTTTAGCAAAAGCGAATTTACTTCCTCTTGAACGAGGAAAGCCTGATCCCGAGAGTATGAGGACTTCACCGGAGGGATTTCCAGTAACTCTATAGTGTGACCTGAGGCCACTAATTGCAGGACCCACTCATCGGAGGTAAATTGCCCCTCACGCCTGCACGTGGAGAGCGAACCTCCCCCCCACCTGCTCCTCGCCGAGAGGCTGAGGAGGCAGTGGGGCCGGGGAGTCAAGAAGTGGCGGGTTGGTCAGGGGGAGAACCCTCTGACCGACGCAGATTCTTGGAGGCGGGGGGGGTAACGGTACCCGTGGCCTTTCCGCTTGCCTTGGCGACGCACCTGAGCATATTTCCCCTGCCGCCAGGTCCTCTTCCGAAAGGGCTGCTGTTGTCTTCGTTGAGGAGCACCCGATCAGTACATCGACCGAACAGATCTAAGGGCAACACCTTTGTCCTGTAGTTCTGTAATTATGTCTTTGGTGTCGCCTCCGAAAAGGACAGAGATCTGGAAAGGGGCATCCTGAATCGCCGACTGAACCTCGTTAGCAAGGCCAGAGAGGCGAAGCCAGGAGTGCCGTCTCAGGGCCATGGCAGTCGCCGAGGTATGGGCCATGGAATCGACTGAATCGTAGGTGGCCTGTAGAGCATGCCTACATGAAATCATGGAGAGGCGAAGATCCTTGGCGAGTTCCTCCATGAGAGGTGAAGGATCCATAGACTGGACCTTCGCCTCCAAACTGGCCATAGTTGCTTTTTGGTGGGACACCATATGGGCCACATAACTGAGGGAGCGAAGCGCGCATGTGGCCAAAGAACAGATTTTCTTGCCAAACTGGTCCATCTGCCTCGAGTCCTTATCTGGAGGAGTGGTGCTCAAGTGCTTGGGCGTAGCGGAGCGATCATGAGCTGCTGAAACGACCATGGAATCTGCCTTCGGATGGGACTTAAAAATGGAGCATCCTCAGGCGCCCGGTAAAGCCTGCCCGCCCTCTTGGGGACAGCCGGGATAGATTGAGGCATCTGCAAGACGGTGGTGGTGAGGTCTTGGTGGGGGGCCATCCATGAAGGAACTGGGACTGGAGACAGGGACTCCAAATCGAGGTGCTCCACGAGTCGCTGTCTCATTGGGTCCTGTTCCTCTGACTTCCAATCGAAATAATCTCTGAGGGCCCTCAAGAGATGCGAGAAGAAAGGATCCTCAGGTGGCGATTTCTGTGAGGTCTTGCCTCTCGGCTCGGGTTCCTCCACGATTTCCTCCTCTGAAGAGTCCTCTCTCCCATCAGAACTATCGTTGGCCTCCTTCACTGGATTACGTTCAAAGCGAGAGAGGGGAACGTCCAGTCGAGTCTTCCCCGAGAGGTGGACAATCGGACCCGAACTGCTCGGGGAAGGGGACCTATGAAGCGGCGGAGGTGGGAGTCTTGCTTCTAGGTCCAAAACCAACTTCAACCTCGCTCTCTGCCACCAAGACTGTAAGAAAGACTTGAAATCTGGCATAGCCGGAGGGGGTGGAGAAGGAGTTGGCTGAGGCTGGAGGGAAGGAGGAGGAGTTGGAGGGGGAACAGCAACTGGCGGAGGGTAATACCCATGCGGACCCATGTAATGGATGATAACCCTGATAAAACTGTCCCATTGGACTCCATCCAGGAGCGGGAACCTCCGGGTAAGGATCCCCAGGATACCCGTGTGGGTAATGGGGGACAGTGAGGGGACGGTTATAGAACCCCGTCATCAGCCCCGACGTCGGGGGAACCCACGTTGGACCCGCTGTAGCATATATTAAATTAGGGTCCGGCGTCGGAACAGTCCATGTTATAGGGACCGACGGTGCCACCCGATCCGGTGCCGGAAAAGGATCTGGCGTCGGAGGGGCCGGGGTCAGCATCGGACGAAGGGTCTCAGTGGTAGGAGTCAGGTCTGGCATCGGGGCTGACGGAATAGGTCTGACCACCGGGCCCAGTGTTGGGACTGTTGTAGGGACTGGTGGCGTTGGAGGTGCCTGTGATCCCGGCGTCAGGACTGCTGTAGTAACGGGTGGCATTGGAGTCGCCAGCGGTCCCGACATCGGAACTGTAGTGACTGGCGATGCTGAAAGCGCCTGCAGTCCGTCTGGCATGGACTGCAGGGGAACCAAGCCCGTGTGGTCGTCGGGGATGGCAGACTTAGCGGGCGTGGTTGGGTGGTCGGGGAGAGAACCCCCGGCTGACTTAATAACCAAGGCCGGGTGACTGCCCCCAGCCGTAAGAGTTGACTTAATGGCCACCCGGGCAGTCTCCGGAGGAGCCGGAGGCTGACTTACTGGCTAGTGCAGCAGAGTCGCTGGAGGAGCCAGCGGCCAACTTATCTGCATGAAGTTTCTCCTCACCTGGGTGCTTCGACGGTGGCTGGGCCTTGCTGGTAGAGGGCCTGACATCGTCCGTGGAGCGAGCCCGCTCCCTCATCTTCTCCTTGTGTTTTTAAGGGGAAGATCAGTCAGACAAGTCCCTAAGCTTGACCATCTTCTCAAGCAAAAGTAGATGGGCCTTGAGAAGAAGGGCCTCTAACGCCTGCTGTCTCCACTTTTTGGTAGCCTGATTGAAGGACTGACAGTCGGGGCAGGAGGAGACTGGATGGTCTGGGCCTAGGCAGATGACGCACTTGGAATGCCTGTCTTTGTGCGGTATCTGAGTGCCACACTTGGAGCACTTTTTCTTCGAGAAGACTTGAACTATTTAAACTAAAAGATGAAATAGCGAGTTTTTAGAAAACCGTGCGAGAAAACACTTTCCGGACACTGAATGGAGTCTGCAAAGCGACTAGCACGAGGCGACGACGGGAAAGCACTGGAAGCAGGTGTGGGGACCGCCCACTATATACAGTCACCCTGACATCAGTCACGTGACGTCGGATAGGCGGTCCCCCCGTCAGGGACTGAGAGAAAAGTCTGCCGTGCGGCCCATCAGGGGACGTCAGTCCTATTTGTGATGACCTACTGAAGGAACCCTCTCAAAGTAAGATCTACTGTTACAGGTGAGTAACCCGTTTTTCTAGGATCGTGGATATGTTGTTCATCCACACTGTTTGGCAGACTCCTAGCAGTTCTCTGGGAGGAGGAAGGCAAGACGCACACCCCCTTAGGGAACAGAGATTGGAGAACAGAGGCCCCAAAACCAGCATCCCGGCGTGACTCAAGGTCGATGTGGTAGTGGGTAATGAAGGTGTTTGCTGACTTCCAGGTAGCAGCCCAACATATTTCCTGGATAGGGATGTCCCTGGAAGCAGCCACCGATGCAGCAGTATGGCAGGTAGAATGAGCTCTTATCCCTCTTGGAGGCTCCTTGCCCGCCAACTCATAGCACAGACCTATGCATCATGTAATCCATTGTGCTATAGTCTGTTTGGCTGCAGCTCTGCCAGAAGCGGCTTCAGCGTAGGTGACAAACAGCTGGCGAACCTCTCCACGAATTTCCGCCATCCTCTCCTTATAGTATTTATTTTTTTATTTAAGTTTAGGATTACAAGTACCTTTGAGCCAAGGCTCTTTTACAAAGGTTCCATGTCAGGGACAGGACAATACAGAGGCAGCTGTCAAATAGAACATAGGTGTGGGAGAGTGGGAGAGGTAGGGAAGGGGAGAGGAAAGAGAGGAAGGGAGGTGCTTGGAGGGGGCACTACGGCTAGGGATGCTGGACTGAGCTGAGGTGGGTCCGGCTAGGTGTAACAGTCGCAGGTGCTGGAGGCAGAGAGGTGGAGACGGAGCCTTGTTTTGAATTGACCAAGAGTAGGAGCAGAGGAGATTTCAGTGTTAAGGCTATTCCACCAACAAGGAGCCCGATAGGCAAATGAGCGCTGGATCATGGAAGTTATACATAGATACATAGACAGTGTCGGCAGATAAGGGCCTATGGCCCACCCAGTCTGCCCATGTGAGCTTGTAAGTTCAATTTGTTTTCCTAGAAGTCTGTTGCCCCTTACCCCTGACCTCCAGAATTCCTTTATGTCTATCCCATGCGTTCTTAAATCCCGTGATTGTTTCAGCCCCCACCACTTCCTCTGGCAGGGTGCTCCACTTGTCCACCACCCGTTCTGTGAAGAAATTCTTTCTCATGTTTCCTCTGAATCGTTCTCCTCCAACTTCATCCCATGCTCTCTAGTCCTGGAACATCTTTACGCTTAAAAATAGTGTTTTCCTGCACCCTGTTCCTCCCTGTAAGATACTTGTATGTCTCTATCATATCCCTCTCCCTCCTCTCCTCCAGGGAGTACATGTTCAGTTCCTTCAACCTGTCTTCATAGGACTTGTGATGCAATCCATGCACCATCTTTGTTGCCCTCCTCTGAACCTTCTCTACCCTGTCTATGTCCTTACGTGGGTATGGTCTCCAGAACTGTACACTGTACTCCAGGTGGGGCCTCACTAGTGTCTTGTATAGCGGAATTATGACCTCCCTTTTCCTGCTGGTGATGCCTCTGCCTATACATCCCAGCATCCTATTTGCTTTACCTGCTGCCTTGTCACACTGTTTCCCTACCTTGAGGTCATCAGAGATGACAACCCCAAGATCCCTTTCCTGCTTGGTGCATGCTATATCCTCACCCCCAACTGATATATTGTGCCAGGGTTTTTGTGCCCCATATGCATTATCTTGCACTTCTTTGCATTGAATTTCAACTGCCAAACCCTTGACCATTCTTCAAGTTTCTGCAGGTCGCTTCTCATTCTGTCTAGCCCTCTGGTGTGTCTACTCTGTTACAGAGCTTTGTGTCATCAGCGAACAGTGAAATTCTGCCTTCTAGGTCCTGCGCAATGTCACTGATGAAGATGTTGAATAGGACCGGTCCCAGAACTGATCCCTGTGGTACCCCACTGGTCACTCTTCCTCTGTGGAGTGACAGCCATTTACCACCACCCTCTGTGTCCTGCCACCCAGCCAGTTACCTACCCACCACACTACTGTCCTGCCCACACCCATATTCCTCAGTTTGTGTAATAGTCTTCTATGTGGCACAGTGTCAAAGACCTTGCTGAAGTCCAGATAGGCCATGTCCACTGCCTCCCTGATCCACCTCCTAGTCACCCAGTCAAAACTTCAAGCGAGGTTGGTCTGACATGACCTCCCCTGGTGAAACCATGCTGCCTTGGGTCCTGTAGTCCATAGACAACCAGATGTTCCACCAATCTCTCTTTCAGTAGTGCTTCCATGATCTTCCCCACTACCGAGGTGAGGCTGACTGGTCTGTAGTTCCCTGCTTCCTCTTTGTTCCCACTTTTGTATAAGGGGACTACATCTGCTGTCCTCCAGTCTTTGGGTACCTCCCCTGTTTCCAGTGATCGGCTAAACAGGATAGCCAGAGGTTCAGCCACCACCTCTCAGTTCTTTAAGGACCCTGGGGTGCACCCCATCTGGCCCCATTGCTTTATCAACTCTTATTACTTCCAGTTCCTTCAGGACCCTTTCTCGTGTAAAGGGACTTGTGTCCATTTCTGCACCATTCTCACCCCTTGTACTCCCTTCAGACCCATTACCCTCCTCTTCCTCAGTAAAGACTGAGCAGAAATACCTGTTCAAAATGTCAGCTTTACTGTAGTCATCCTCCACGCGGCCCCCACCCTCCCCCTTCAGTCTCACTATCCCTCCCTTTGTCTTTCTTTTTTTCACTTATGTACCTGTAAAAGGTTTTGTCCCCTCTACCCACTGATTTTGCAATGTGTTCTTCTGTCTGAGCTTTGGCTTCCCTTACTGACCTCCCTGCCTCCCTTTGCTTCTCCTGGTACTTCTCCCTATCCCCTTCTGCCTGTGTCTTTTTGTATTGCCTGAATGCAATCTTTTTGGCTTTCACTTTCTTTGATACCTCTTTGGAAAACCATAATGGTCTCCTCTTCCTTTTCCTCTTGCTGACCTGCTTAATGCATAATTCTGTTGTTCTTGTAATCCCCATTTTAAATACTGCCCACTGTTTCTCAACCCGATTCCTGTCCCATTCCCTTAATGCCTCTTTCAAGTATCTCCCATTTTCCCAAGTCTGCCCCCTAAAATCCAGGATACGTGTTTTTGTGTGGTTTGGTTCTGCTCTTTCTGTGATTTCAAACCACAATGACTGGTGGTCACTGTTTCCCAGGTGCTCCCCACTGTTACTCCCCCATCACACTGTCCCTGTTTGTGAGCACAAGGTCCAGTATTGCCTTCTGCCGAGTTGGTTCCATGACCAGTTGCTTGAGGAAGGCACCCTGAAGGGAGTCCAGGATAAATCTGCTCCTAGTTGATGCTGCTGCTGGGATGCTCCAGTCCACATCTGGAATATTGAAGTCTCCAACCAGTACTACCTCACCTTGTCTGCCATCCTTCGGATGGCTAGCATCAGCTCCCTATCTGTTTCTTCCTCCTGGGCTGGTGGTCTATAGACCACACCTGTGCGGATGGCTGTCCCATTTTCCTTTCCAGCTTAACCCACAGTATCTCTTCCCCATTTTGTTCCTCCTGGATCTCTGTGGCCCTTGTGTCATTTTTCACATACAGTGCCACTCCTCCACCCTTCCTGCCTGCTCTGTCTCTTCTGAATATGTTGTAGCCAGGTATGGTCATCTCCCAGTCGTGGTTATCATTACACCAGGTTTCAGTGATGGCCACAATGTCCAGGTCTGACTGTACCATGACAGCCTCCAGATCTTCCATCTTGTTGCTAAGGCTCCTGGCATTTGCACACATGGCTTTCCATGATTTGACCTCCCTAGACTGTTGCACTGTTCTACTCCAGCCCCTTCCTTGGTTGTCATTTATCCATGGTTCTCCTTGCTGTCTGCCCTTCTGCTGAATTTTGCCCCTTTTCTGCTTATCCACCTCTTGGGCACTAATCTCCATCTTTTGCACACTGCTTTGCAGAGATAGCCACTCCTCTGGTTCACTGGTTCCACTGCTAGCTGTGGGGTGAGCAAGTGAGGTACCCTCCTTGCTGGCCTGTCTCCCTTTGCTAGTTTAAATGCTTGTCAATGTAGCATTTAAACTTATCATTGAGTGCTTGGATTCCCTCCAGGATGGATGCAGGCCGTCAGGCTTGAACAAACCTCCATCCTCCAGGTGGGTCCCAGTCACCAATGAATCCAAACCCTTCCTCACAGCACCAGTTCTTCAACCATGAGTTAAAGTTCCTGGTGCATGCACTCCTATGCTCTCCTTGCCTCACAGGTAGTACTTCGAGAAAGTGACAGAAGTAGCTACTTGCTTGAGACCCTCCCAGTTTCCTAAACTCTTCCTGAACTTCCTTTGGCTCCCCATTTGCCAGGTCATTAGTACCTAGGTGGATAATGACATCCAGCTCACCCTCCCGTCTTGCCTTCCCAGTGATCCCCAGGATCTTCCTTCCATCCCTCCATGCCGTGGCACCTGGTAGGCACCTCGCCTCCCTGTCCTCCCCCTCCTGTGTTCCTAGCTGGATCCCTCTTATGATGGAGTCCCCCACCAGGATTCACTTCCTCCTCCTCTGGGGTCCACTGCTTTCCCCGCTGAGGTCACCTCCTTAGCTAACCTCCACATCCTCCTCACAGAAGGAACAGGACAGAGAACTGTATCAGTTAAAGCAAAAGGAAGCTGGGAAGGCAGTCAGAACAGCAAAGGCCCAAACCGAGGAAAAGATAGCCAACTCAGTTAAGAAGGGATAAAACCTTTTATAGGTACATCAGGAGCAAGGAAGACCAAGGAGGGATAGTGAGGCTTAATAAAGGGAGGGAGGGAGTGGGCAGAGGGTGACTGTGAAAAGGCAGAGATACTAAACAAATATTTTTGCTCAGTATTTACAAAGGGGGGGACCTAAAACAAACAGCAGAAACACTCTGGATACAGAAGTTGATACCAGCCCATTTACAGAAGAAAGGGTTCTGAAAGAACTCTTAAAACTGAAGGTGGACAAAGCAATGAGGCCTGATGAGATTCATCCCAGAATTCTAAAAGAACTAAGGGTAGAACTAGTGACACCACTGACTACCCTCTTTAACAAATCATGGGAGGATGGGGTGGTACCCGAGGACTGGAGGAGGGCAGACGTGATTCCCCTTCACAAAAGTGGGAGCAAGGCAGAAGCAGGAAACTACAGACCTCTTAGTTTAACCTCAGTGGTAGGGAAAATGATGGAATCACTTCTGAAGGAAAGAACTGTTGAGTATCTAGAGGCCAGAGGGGCACAGGACCCAAGGCAGCATGGATTCACAGCGGAAGGTCATGCCAGACAAATCTGATAGATTTCTTTGACTGGTGACCAAAGTAGTTGATCAGGGAGGGCTGTGGACATGGCCTACCTAGACTTTAGCAAGGCATTTGACACAGTCCCACACAAAAGATTAATACACAAGTTAGCCAGCCTGGGAGTGGGTCCCAAGATGACAGCCTGGGTAAAGAATTGGCTGGAGAACAGGACACAGAGTAATAGTAAATGGAGTCCACTCTGAAAAAACGGGGTTAGTAGTGGGGCACATTAGGGTTCAGTATTAGACGGTCCTCTTCAATGTCTTTATAAGCTTACATTGCAGAGGGACTAGAAGGAAAAGTATGTCTCTTTGCAGATGACACAAAGATCTGCAACAGAGTTGATGCACAAGGTGGATGGAAAGGATGAGAAGGGACTTGGCAAGGTTAGAGGAATGGTCAAATGTATGGCAGCTTAGATTCAATGCTAAGAAGTGCAAGGTAATGCACCTGGGAAACAAAAACCCAGGGGAAGAGTACACAATGGGGGGTGAGATACTAACAACAACAAAAATGGAAAGGGACCTGGGGGTAGTCATATCAGATGACCTAAAGGTGGGCAAGCAATGTGAGAGGGCAGCAAGGAGGGCTGGGGGGATACTGGGATGCATAGGAAGAGGCATCACCAGTAGAAAACAGGAAGTTATTATCCCTCTGTACAGACAGCTAGTGAGACCCCATCTGGAGTACTGCGTGCAGTTCTGGAGACCCAATCTCCGCAAAGACACAGACAGGATGGAAACTGTCCAGAGGAGGGCAACTAAAATGGTGCAGGGTCTGCACCCAAATCATATGAAGAGAGACTTAAGGAGCTTAATATGTATAGCCTCGAGGAAAGGAGGGAGAGGGGAGACACGATAGAAACTTTCAAGTACCTCAAGGGAATCAACAAAGTCCAAGAGGGTAGCATCTTTCAAAAAAAGAGGTGTGCAAGAACAAGCGGGCACAATTTGAAGATGAAGGGGGTGGCTCAGAGGTAATTTAAGGAAGTATTTTTTCACAGAGAGGGTTGTGGATGTATGGAACGGCCTTCCAGAGGAGGCTGTGGAGTCAAAAACAGTGGTGGAATTCAAGCATGCATGGGACAGTCATAAGGCAATTCTAGGGGGTGGGGGTAGGAAGAAGTAGGCTACTGGTTAACTAGGACCTGCAGCTTATCCATCAGGTAGGGAAATGGGCAGACTGGGTGGGCCAAGCGGTCCTTATCTGCCGTCAAATTCTATGTTTCTATGTTTCCACAACCTTTCCTTCCACTTCTCTGGGTACCTCTATTTGGTTGTCCTCATTTGCCAGTGTGGCATATGAGTTCTTGAGTGGAATAGGATCTGGGATGTGCCTCTGCCTAACTGCTCTAACCCTCCCTGAGCCCACTGTCATTCAAGTGCTCCTCGTTCTCGGCATCCTTTGAGGCAGCTGCATTGGACTGGGTGGTCCCTGGATAGGGGTGATGGTACTCCTGACTCAGTTTACTTCTGCTCTGAGTCTGGCTACCTCATCCCGCAGTCCAGAGAGATGCATGCAGATAGGGCAGCACCTCAGTGTCCAGAAGGTCTGCCTGAATATGGCTGCCCCACAGCCACTGCATTGCACCACTCCCCACATTATACTGCAATTCCACTACTTGTCTGCTACTGAAGCTCTCCTAGTTCCCTTTTTATTAATTTACTGTACTAAAAATCCTGCCACTGATCCTCAGATAATTTTTTTTTTTTTTAAAGAAAAAGAAACCAATAAATAAACAAATGAGTCAAAACACTTGTCGTGCTGAGGGTGGGCTTCTTCCCCCTTATGCCCCTCCTACTTCACACCCCTTACTATACCCTGTGTTTAGCTCCTGTCAATCAGATTTAACAGGGCATATAATTAAGAGTTGGGGGAAGTGGGGGTGGCGAAAATTTGCAGCAATTAAAGACACCACAGAATTACACCACCACTATGTTTTAAATTTTCAACAGCCCAAAAACAATTATAAGTAAAGACAACAAAGAAAGTATAGTGTCACTAAAAGCCCACAATCTAAGTTTAAAAGAAAAATAGCAATTACCAGTTACTCTAAAGCACTGAATTGGATATGTTTCCTTCCTTCCCCTTCTGGCTTCTTCTGCTCTGAAGTTCTGTAGAGTGGGACAATCAGGCAATGAGATTCCGAGCATCTTGTGTGACAGTGGTTACTACTAGGGCTGAGGAGAGATAGAACCGCAGGGGGTGCTAGGCACATAGTGATTTTCTTAACCATGGTGCATGTTTGATATTTTATGCGATTATAGAGAGTTGCAGCCACCCAGACTGAACGTAGCGGTCACAGGTGTAGGTTGTGTGGTGGGACCCAGTGAGTAGACGACATGATTTGAGCGAGGTGGAGATATGTCTGAAGGCTGTAGAAGTGGCCGTGCCGTAAATGATGAGGACATAATCAATGATGGAGAGGACTGAGCTTTGCATGGCAAGGCCAAAGGCAGCAGGAGTTAGGTGGTCCTATGCCTGTAGAGAAGGCCAAGACGCATGTTAGCAGCCTTAGCGACATTGTTAATGTGGGATAATGAGGACAGGTTACTGTCTAAGGTGATCCCTAAGTACTTGAAGGTTGGAACCTGTTCGAGGGTGGAGCCTTGTAGGTTTGAAATGATTGGGGGGGGGGGGTTCCATGTTTGCTGTGGGAGTTATGGAAAAGCACAGTCTTGGATTTTTTGTAGTTGAGAATAAGTCTCTGTGAACTGAACCATTTTTCCATTGAAGAGAATCCAAGTTGGAGGTTTTTTTTCGGGAGTGCAGGTCCTTATGGGAGGAGAGAATTACGGCGTCATCTGCATATCGGATAATATGTTCAGGGCATGATTTAGGGAGGTTGTTCAAAAAGAGTGAAGAGAGAAGCGGTCCCAGTATGGAGCCCTGGGGAACTCTTGAATGGACTGGCAAGGCGTTGGAGAGAGTGCCTGCAATCTTGACCCATTGCGATCTGTTGAACAGGTAGCTTTGGAACCAGGCAGTAGAGTCAGGGGAGAGCCCTGCAGCTGAGAGTTGGTTGAGAAGCAGGTTGTGGTGGACAGTATCAAAAGCCTTTGTTAAATCGATGAAGACCGCCCCGGTAAGGCGGCCGTTGTCTAGGGAATTGTGGACTGCTGCGGTGAATTACAAAAGGGCGGATGTGGTGCTGTGTCCTTTCCTAAAGCCATGTTGCTGAGGACGACGGACGTTGTGGTTGTTCAGAAAGTCGGTGAGTTGGTCGGCAACAATAAGTTTGAGTACCTTTGAGAGAGGGGGTAGTATGGAGATTGGTCGGTAGTTTCCATGGTGCGTCTTGTCCCCGTCCTTATGTACGAGGGTGACTATGGCGGATTTTCATAGGTCAGGGAACTATCCAAGGCAGAGGGAGAGGTTAAGGATCTTGGTGAGGGGTCTGATGACTTCATCGAGCGTGAGGGACAGTAGTTTGAGGTCCAATGAGTCCCCACTAAACCTTGTGTTGACAATGGCCTTGCAGATGTATTTACGAGCTCTATGCTGCTTGTTTGATTTGAAATAGAAGGGTGGGTGTCGAGTAGGGTGGGGAACGTGGGAAGTGTCAGGTTCTGTGAAGAAGTCAGGTGGGAGAATGGAGCTGAGGTCAGTGAAAGTGGTATTAAAGGTATTGGCGATAGTTGCTGGGCCAAGAGTGATAGTGCCATCGATGTTAAGCATAGTTAGGGAGGTTTTCGGAGGTTTACCGGTCACTTCCTTGATGTTGTTCCAGAAAGCTCTACCATTACCCCAAGTGTTAGTGAGGACTTCCCTGCGATAGTTGCTTTTGTTTAGTTTAATGGCCTTAGTGCAGTCATTCCACGCACGCTGGTAATTCTGGGTGGCCGCTGGAGATCCAGACTCCCGGGCCAGGAGTCAGAGGCGGTCCCTTGATTTTAGCCAGGCTATTAGGTCGGCGGTAAGCCAGGGATTGCAGAGGGACTTCACTTTACGCTTTCTGTAGGGGGTGTAGGTATCGCAGGCTTTGTTGAAAATGGAGATGAAGGAGTCCAAGGCTGTAAGAGAGCACATCTCAGGTCCAAGGTATGGAGCCTGTACTTGGCCTCCGAGGTGTAATTAGGGTAGTATACCGGCAGAGTCAACACCTGGTTACAGTGAATCTCTGACACCACCTTCGGAAGGAATTTTGGGTGGGGACGCAGGATAACCTTGTCCCTGTGGAAGACCAGATAAGGGTAGTCCATCAGAAGCACCTGGAGCGCCCCTGTCCTTCTGGCAGATGTGACAGCCACCAGGAAGGCCGTCTTCCACGACAAATGTGACAGCTCACCCTTGTGCATTGGTTCAAATGACTTGCCCATGAGCTTTGCCAATACCAGCAGTGGATCCCACGCAGGTGGAGGTTCACGAACCAGAAGGGATATATGATCCAGGCCTTTGAAAATGCGCCCAACCACTGTCTACTGCGCCAATGTCAGCTGACTGGCCCATGCCCGGTAAGCAGAAATGTCTGCCAAGTGCACCCTAAGGGTCGATGACTGTAGACCCTCTTTGGAGAGAGACCAAAGGTAGTCGAGAATGTTAGCCACCGAACAGGATAAGGGGTCCAGACCCTTACCTTGACACCAAATGGAAAACCTTTTCCATTTGAAGGCATAACATTTCCTGGTCGATTCCTTTCGAGATGCCTCCACCACGGTGTAGACATCTTCGGAAAGACCCAGAGCCTGGAACTCTAGCCTCTCAGGTACCAGGCTGTGAGGTGCAGGGATTGAAGGTCCGGATGGAAGACCTTACCCTGGTTCAGAGATATCAGGTCTGGGTGTGTACAAAGTCGCTCCGGGGGCCTGCAGCTGAGGCTGAGGAGATCTGGATACCAGAACTGGCGCGGCCAGTCTGGGGCTACCAGAATCACCTTTGCCTTGTCCCTCCTCACCTTGAGTAACACGTTGTGGATTGAGGGAAGGTGTAGAGGAGGCCTGGGGTCGACGGCCTTGAGAAGGCATCCCCCTGCAGCGAGTCCTGCTGACGGGGGGCGGGCATGATACAGCCTTAGCTTGGTGTTTTCCTTGGAGGCAAACAGGTCCACCATCGGTTTGCCCCAACGGGAGAACAGGCTGTAAGCTACCTCTGGATGGAGAGGCCACTCATGGGATGTCTGGCCTATACAGCTGAGAGCATCCGCCAGCTGGTTTTGAGGCTCCTGCCACATGGATGGCTAGGAGGTCCACCTCCAACTGGCTTACAAGGGTCCAGATGCGGAGCACCTCCTTGCACAGCAGATGGGAGTGCATGCTGCCCTGTTTATTGAGGTAGTACATGGCCGTGGCATTGTCCATCTGGACTTGAACCACTTGACCCCGGAGCTGAGGAGCAAAAGCTGACAGTGCCAGTCTGACTGCTCTGAGCTCCAACAGGTTGATGTGGCATCAGGACTCCTCGGGGGTCCACAGCCCGTGGGCCCTGTTGTCCTCCATGTGGGCTCCCCAGCCCATGAGAGGCGCATCGGTCGTAAGGACGACCGTCTGCTCGGGGCGGACAAACGGGATCCCTTCCTACAACTAGTCTGGGGTGGTCCTCCATTGGAGAGCGCCCCATATCTTCTGAGTTACAGTGATTAGCTGGTCGAAATGACTGTAGCGCTGAGTCCACTGGGCGGCCAGCTCCCATTGGAGGGGGTGCATGTGCAACCAGGCCCAACAGACCACTGAGGTGCACGCCGCCATGTAACCCAGAAGGCACAGAAAGTCCCAGGCAGGGGGCAAGTGCCCAACCAGAAATGATTGGGCAAAGGAGGAAAGAACCTCTGCCCTGTCCACCCGGAGCCCAGCTCTGGCCTGACAAGAGTCGAGCTCTGCCCCGAAGAAACCCATAACCTGAGAAGGCACGAGTTCTGACTTTGCCTCGTTGATCAAGAGGCCGAGTTGGGAGCAGGTTTGGAGGACCAGATCCCTGGACCTCTCCACCTCATGTCGGGTGGAACCTGCTAGGAGCCAATCGTCGAGGTAGGGGTAAATTCTGACCCCCCTCGACGCCGGAGATGGGCTGCCACCACTGCAATGCATTTGGTGAAGACCCGTGGGGCCGATGACAGGCCGAACGGCATGGCTCGAAACTCATACAGGATCCCTTCGACCCTGAAGCGGAGGAACCGTGATGGGATGGACGGATTGGGACGTGAAAGAACGCATCCTGCAGATCCAGTGAACAGAACCACATGTTTCGCTCCAAAGATGGTGTGATCTGGGACAAAGTGACCATCCGGGAAGGTGCGTGACTTGAGAAACTGATTCAAGTCATGGAGATCTAGAACGGGGCGCCAGCCCCCCCATCTGCTTGGGTACCAGAAAATACCTGGAGGCAAAGCCTGGGTCTGCAGACGGATCTGCCACGATAGCTACTGCCTCGAGGAGGAGCTGAGCAATGTCGTCTCGAAGTGCCGACTGGGTGCATACGGAAGTCCGTTCTTCCCGAGGGGCACGGGCTCAGCTGGGAGGGTGCTGCTCAAATTCCAGAGACAGTCCCTGACCAACTACTTCGAGAACCCACCTGTCCGGAGTGATAGCGGACCAGGCAGAAAGGAAGTGACGGAGCCAGCCCCCCATGGGAGGACCCAGAGCTGGCGTGACAGAGACAGGGGTGGCAACCCCCATCCTGACACTGGGCAGGCTTAGAGGAGGAGGAGACTCCCAGGACATGAGTCATGGTCCCTTCTGCGGGCCCGTTGGGCTCCAGGCTTGGGCTGAGGGCACCAAGCTTGAGCCTGCTGCTGGTGCTGCTGACCTCTTTGGTAGAAGGACTGCTGGACCGCAGGGGAAGAGTGCTGAAAAGGCTTCTTCTTTTTCTTCCGCTGGTTCTTGCCCGAAGAACACCTGGCAGAAGTGGCATCCAAGGTGGCACTGACTGTTCAATGTGCTATAGGTGACCAGCCATTCCTGGGCCGAACAAGTCGGTCCTGAGGAAAGACGCATCAGCCAACTTATGCTGAGTATCTGCTGGGAAGGAGGATAACCTAAGCCAAGTCCTGCGGTGAGAGGCCACTGCAGCTGCCACTGAGAGGGCACAAGAATCCAATGTCCAGGGCTGTCTGGAGCTGCTGTTTGGCAACAGCACGGCCCTGGTCCCGGACTTGCTTAACCGTGGTTTGCATGTCCGCTGAGAGATGTGGGAGGACTTCATCTAATGACCCGAGAAGGACATGAGAGAAGTGTGCCATGACGACGGCTGAACTGGCCTGACGACGGCCCAAGGAGGAAGCCGCTTAGACTTTCCATGCCGAATGGTCCAAAAGCTTTGACTCCTTATCGGGAGAGAACGGTCAGTGTCGGCAGAACTGCCAGTATGCCTAAGCACAGAGGCGGTCACCAGGCTCTCGGCCAAAGGGTGCTCTGCGAACCCAGCAAGGGACCCGATGGGCACCGCGTACTTGCAGGCCATGCGGGCAGACAATGCTGGACATGAGGCAGGGCGCTGCCATAGTTCGAGTGCCGGGCCAACGATGGCCTCAGCCACAGGAAAGGCCTCCTTCGGGGTGTCCCCTCTCTTCAGGATGTCTGTGAGAGGGTACTCCGCCTTTTTCTGAATGGGTTCCAGGGGCATCCCTGTAGAATCAAGAGATGAAACGGAGGATCCCCTGGAAGAAGGAAGGGCCTTCCTCCATCCCTGTGCCAACAGACGACTCATCATCCCCTGGACGTGAGTGGAGTCCGGTGACTTCAGAGTCCGAGGAGTCGGGATATAGCGGTTTGCTGCCCAAATCACCCTCAACCGTCGAGGAAGGTCCGGGGTGACCGTGACCGACAGATGTTGGGGAAGTCTGGTATCTGTTCTGTCCTCTTTTGAAGGAGCCCCTCCCACAGGCTACTTAGGTGGCTCCACCACTATCAGTGGGAAGACCGGCAAAGGATAAACCAGAAGACGGGCAGGCCCCACGGGTGGGGGAACCAAGAGCTTTGGTTCCGACGGGTTTGGCTTCGGCCTACAAGGTGAAAAGCCAAGTAATGGCTGGGGTAGTCGGCGGAGCCGGCTTCTGACCGGTCAAAATCAGTTGTTGCCACATAAGGTCCTCGTAGTGCCAGAGTTTCCGTCAGAGCCTCTCCGCATCTGACGAGAACGACCTGTGGTGTCGCCTTTTCTTGGAGAGCTTATGGCTCGTCCTTGGCCTTTTGGCTGAGGGCATTCTGGACCTCAACCGAGATCAGACAGGCCGACTCGGTCACTTGGGAGACACTGGATGGATCGGTGAGACCCGGGGGTCCGGAACTGGGACCTCGATAGGGACACCAGCGGGCAGGGTCTCCTCATCGGGGAACACAAGGACCGCAGTCCTCTCCAAGGAGTCACTGGCCACAGCTGGCGACAGAGGGTCGATTGGATCGAGAACAATCTCAACCTCATCGGCCACCTCCTCGGTTGTCTGGCCAGACGGAAGGTCCGTGAAGCCTGCGGCCGAGGAAGCGATCTCGACCGAGGTCGCGACCGCATGCTCCTGGGACGGAGACCTCTCTCGGTCCCAAGAGCGCCTTCGTAGAAACGAAGACAGGCCAGATTCTTTTTCCCTCTTCCGAGAGCGGGAGGAGTGCGAGCCCGCAGGCACCTCACCCAGAGTGGGGAAGAGACTGGCACAACTCCTTAAAAGAACCTGTAAAGGTGGAACCCAGGTTTAGAGGAATGAAAAAGCTTCGATTCGCTGAAGCGCTGGTGGCTTCTTCTTCGAACACCTTCATGCGTTCCAGCTGCTCGGCGGAGCCCGTGGCCACGGAAACTGCCCACCTAGCCTCCTTAAACTTCACCGGAGGGTTCCTTTTCTCCATTCTCCCCAACTTCAAATGCGCCAAGCGGTTTTCCAGGACGTTGGGATGGAAGGCGAGGCAAAAGCTGCAAGACGAGGTGTCATGGCCGACACCTAGGCAGTAGATGAACGTGAGATGGGGATTGGTGTGCAACATCTTCTGGCCGCAAGGACACCAGCGAAATCCTGGAGAACATTTCTCTTCCATGATCAAGGATGCAAAAGAGCGACAGCTAACTCGAATGAGTTTTAGTTTTGGTAAAACCAAGGTTTTGAAAGCCAGGGCCTACGAAATGCGTGAGCACGAGGGAGGCAACCTGAATCCTCTAGCAGAAAGGAAGATCTGGCATCATGGGGTGGAGCCAAGGTATATATATCACCTGGGTGGGTGGGAGGAGCCAGCTTGAAGACTTCCGGTAAGATTTAAAGGGGAAAGGGACATGCCAAACAGTGTGGATGAACAACATATCCACGATCCTAGAAGGGGACATTCCTGGAAGCAGCCACTGAGGCAGCGGTATGTCTGGTGGAATGAGCCTTAACCCCACGGGAAGCTCCCTACCAGCCAACCTATAGCAGAGGTCGATTCAGGATGTCATCTACCTATCAACTGTCTGCTTTGATGCCGGTTTGCCAGGCGGAGCTTCAGCGTATCTTACAAACAACTGGCGAGACTCACCCTGAATCCAGGTCTTGAGTATGGAGTCTGCAGTCTGCCTCTGAAGGGTAAAATATACCAGATGGTTCATCACCTGGTTAAGGTGGAACTCCAATCCTGCCTTCAGGAGGAACTTTGGGTGGAGGCAATGGACGAACTTCTCCATGTGGAAGACTGGATATGGAGACTCCACCAATAGCACCTGGAGCTCACTGATCGATAGGTTTGACATCTCACACCTGTGCATGGGCTCAAATGGCTTGCCTATGAGCACAGCAGGCACCAAGAAGGGGACGTCCGCCAACTTGTGCTGGGTATCCGCCATGAAGGTGGATATCCTCAGCCACACCCTGCGTCACATGGCCACCGCGGCCGCTACTGACCTGGCATAGGAATCACCTATGTCCAGAGCAGTCTGGAGCTGCTGCTTCGCCACCGCCCTACCCTGGTCCCGCACCTGGCGGACCGTGGTCTACAGGTCAGGCGGGAGATGAGGAACAACCTCATCCAGGGAGCCCATGAGGGCGTGGGAGAAGTGTGCCATCAGCACGGCCGAGCTGGCCTGTCGGAGGCCAAGGGAGGACGCAGTGTACACCTTGCGCCCGACAAAGTCCAGCTTTTCGGACTCTTTGCCGGGGGGCTTATCCATGTCCCGAGCGTTACCGGAACGCCGGAAAACGCTGTCGGTAATTAACCCCTCGGCAGAGGGGTGTTCAGAGAAGCCGGGCAAAGAGCCGGTAGGGACCGCATACTTCCTGGCCATCCTGGCTGAGGGCGCAGAACAGGAAGCAGGCCGCTGCTAAAGCTCCAAGGCTGGGCCGACAATGGCCTCAGCCACCGGAAAGGCCTCCGTGGGAGAATCCCCTCGGTCCTGAATCTCCGTCAGGGGATACTTGGCCCGTTTGGACATGGGCTCGAGCTGCATCCTGGTGGACTCCGAGATGAGTCGAAGCAGACCCAAGAAGGACGATGGGCTATCGTCCACTGACTGGCCCCTGGAGGACTCCAGATCGAACTGTCTGGAGAACAGGGAGGAATCGTCGTCGGATTCTGAAGAGTCTGCGAAGAGCTGCCTCGGCCCTGAGCCACCCTCCACCTGCCAAGAACGGTTGGGAGTGAGGGTGACCGACAACCTGTGGGGCAGGCCGTGACCCGACCGAGAATTCTTGGTCGGTGCCCCCGATTTCAGTTGCGGAGGTTCCACCACAATCGGTGGAGCAGCTGGTTTCGGCCTAGCAACCGGCCCTGGAGCGGGCAACTCGAATGGAACGAGTGGTTGCTTCGGTCGTTCAGGCGACAGCCACTTGATGTCCGGGGTCTTGGCCGGGGTAGGCTTAGGCCCGCACAACAGCAACTGCTGCCACATAAGGTCCTCGTAGTGCCGGCGCAACTTGCGCCGCAGCCTTTCATCACCCGAAAGAACGGGCGCCGCCGCTACTCGCACAGACTGAGACCGCCGATGTCGGGCGGGAACGGCTGGACCGAGAGAGGTCCGGAGATCGAGACTGGGACCCTCGGGGACCGAGGGTGGTTCTGGGAAGGGCGGGGACACCCGCCTTCCCTTGGCTCGGCACTTTAACCGGGGACTGCGGCCCAGAAGGCGCAGGCAGATCCTCGGTCTCCACCGGGGGAACCGGTGAAGGAGGGTTGTCAGCTTCTCCAGTCGACAGCCCGTCTAACGGATCGAGAAAAATCTCGACTTAGTCGATGGGAGTCTCGGCTGGCTGGCCTGACGGGGGCACCATGAAGCCAGCAGCCTTAGCCGCTACCTCGACCGAAGTCGACGGTCGGCTGCTCGGGAAGGGGACCTCTCCCGCCTCCCATGAACGCGCACAGTGGGACTTACCTTTCGACTTTTTCTTGGGCCGAGAAGAATGTCCCAAGGCCCTCCTTTCGTGGAAAGGGACTGACAAAGCTCCTTGAACGGCCGTATACGAGGAACTCAGACAGAGCGGGATAAATGCCGCGGCCGAGGAGGAGGAAGATGCGGCCTGGGCTGCCTCCTCCTCGAGGGCGATCAACTGCTCGAGCTGCTCAGCCGAGCCAGCCGCCCAGCGGACAGCTCAGCAAGCCTCTTTAGATTTTACCGGCGGAAGCGTCTCGGGCGCCCGAGCTTCAATTGGCAGCGCGATCGCCCAGAACGCTGACGAGAAGATGCACAACCGCAGGCTCATGGTCGTGATTCAGGCCAAGGCAGTAAACGCACGTGAGTGCAGATCCGTCCTGGACATCTTCTGCCCGCAAGGGCACCTCTGAAAGCCGGGAACAGATTTGTCCATCGCAGCCGCGAGGGAAGATGAAGACCGAAGTTTAGAAAACTTCAAAAGCAATTTCGGATGAATCGAAGAGTTAGGATCCAGTCTAAAACGCAGAGTGCTAAGGAGGGAACCTGAGCTTCCAAGCGGTAAGGAAGATCTGGCGTCATGGGGCGGAGCCGAGAGTTTTACCACCCGGGTGGGAGGAGCCAGCTTGAAGACCTTCTGGCAAGAATTAAAGCGGCAAGGATACCTGCCAGAAAGTGTGGATGAACAACATATCCATGTCCCTAGAAGTACAGTTATGTAAGAACTGACTAACAGTACATCTTCAAGAGAGGTTCTTGCAGTAGGTAATCACCTTGAGGACGGAGTGCTCCCTGGTGTCAGAACCACATGGAAACTGTAGCCAGCAGTATCTGATGGGGGACCGCCCACTGGACATCATGTGGCTGACGACATCATGACCCTATATCAGAGTTATTCAACTGGTGGCCCGCAGGTCAGATCCGACCTGCGATGGCCTTGCCTTTGGCCCGCCAGATGGTCTGCCGGACAGGCCACCGTTCCATAACACTATGCAGACAAAGTAATACAACTTAAGAAGAAGAAGAATCAGCATTTATATAGCGCTTTTTCATACATCCAAAGCGCTTTACAAGCAATGCTAGACTGGTAGTGAAGTGACTGAATGTGTGGTGGCGGCCATATCGTACATCATCACCCACACACAGCCTGGATAATTGCATGAACTGGTTTATGGGAAGGGGAATGTTGGCCATGACACCAGGAATGTTCCCTACTCTTTGCGAAGAGTGCCCTGGTTTCTTTTACTTCCGCCTGGACACCCACCAGGACAACACCAGGATGGGCAGAAGGGACCTCGGTTTAACGTCTCATCCGAAGGACGGCACACCCCAGCAGTACAGCACCCCCCAATACTGCACTTGGATGCCAGCGATTTTTAGGTGCAAGTCCAATCCCGGTGTGGGACGAGAACCCACGACCTTCTGGTCCAGAGGCAGATGTGCTACCAACTGAGCCACACTGACATCAAATAAGGCTCCTTACAAATCAGTGCAGCTAAGATAAAAGATGTTTGCAAGTGTTATTAAGCCCCTTCCCATCCCTATGTGTGCCTTACACATTTATGCGTAAGACCTTCACTGCCCTTATGCATGCTATTTACTTACTGTTCGCACTATCATTTAACCAAGACACAATTACATTCTCTTAGCTTCTGACTTCCAAGCTGTTACCACTACTGCAAGCATCCCACACCTGCTCCCCTTCCCTGTCCTATTCTTGTCTCTCTCTATGTATATATTACTTCTCTCACTCTTCCAAGCCTCGCATACTTTGTTTACCCTTTATTCCCTGTCGCTGCTCAATATACTAAATTTATTTACTGCAAACACCATTTACGCTGCCTTGTACTGCTGGCATACTACCCTGTAAAATCCCCCTTAAGTAAAGTCTTTGAGACTTCCAGCTGGGCCAGTGTCCTGTCCTGTCCACCAAGGTATGGTAGGCAGAGACAGACGACAAATGGACCTTCAGCGATGAATAGCCTAGGCCCGACTCAGAGATGCAGAAGATATTCCACAATTGACGGAGGACACGAAAAAGGATCCCACCCTTAGCAGTGGCCCAGATGGAAATCCACTTCCATTTCATAGCATAAGTGGTCCTCGTGGATGGCTTTCTGGCCTCCAAGAGAACCTGAACCACTCTGGAAGAGACCCCAAAGCGCAAAGCGGCTATGTTCTGAGGTGCCATGCATGAAGATGAAGGGACTTCAGTCTTGGATGGAGAAGCGTGCCCTCCTCCTGGGACAGGAGGTCACTGCAGAGAGGCAGGGGGGCTGGAGGCTCCACTGCAAGCTGCTGAAGCAGTGGAAACCAAACTTGACGAAGCCAAAAAGGGGCAATCAGGATCATGTGGGCCCCTTCCGTACGTAGCTTGAGTAGCACCTTCTGCAGAACTGGAAAGGGAGGGAAGGCATACAAGAACCTCCCTGTCCAGCAAAGAGATAGCGCATCTCGCCAGAAAACACCACACCCTGCAGCGAGCGAGCAAAACTTCGGAAGTTTTGTGTTGTATGGGGAGGTGAACAGATCCAGTTCCGGCCAACCCCACTGGTCGAAGACAGAGTTTACCACCTCTTGTTTGAACTCCCACTCATGGGCTCTGATTAAGGTGCGGCTGAGACTGACCATTAGGACGTTTTGCATGCCCGGAACGTATACGGCTGTGAGGTGAATCTGATGCAGAACAGACCAATTCCACACCCGCATCATCTCCCTGCATAGGGGGTACGAACAGGTGCCTCCTTGTTTGTTGAGACAACAGACCATGCACACGTTGTCCGATTGGACTAGCAGAGTACCCTGGAGAAGCTGGTGTTGAAAAGCTTGAAGGGTGTACAACACTGCTCTCATCTCTAACACACTGATGTGTAGAGAAGACTCCACTAGGGACCACATGCCTTGAGTCCTGAGGTCTCCCAGATGAGCACCCCATCCCGTCCCTGATGCAACTGTTGTCAGGATCTGAGAGGGAGGAGGGGACTGAAAAAGGACCACCTTGGTGAGACTGGAAAAATCCTGCCACCATGAGAGATCCCTCTGCATGGAACTGGAGACCACGACCATCTGGTCTAGGTTGTCCGACCTCTGATCCCACTGTGCCCTGAGCATCCACTGCGATACACGCATGTGAAGCTTGGCTAAAGGTACTGTGATGATGTCTGCTGCCATCAGGCCCAACAGCCAAAGAACCAACCTGGCCGAGACCTTTCTGTTGGAGGCCACCATATGTGCCTGCCTCTGCAGGATTTCCACGCTGCCCTGAGGGAGGAAAGCCATACCCTGGACCGTGTCCAACACCGCCCCAATGAATTGCACGTGTTGGGAGGGAACAAGCTGGGACTTTGGAAACTTTACAGAAAATCTCAACCTGACGAAACAGGTCCAGGGTTGCAGACAGGGAAGAGTTCCAACCGTTCCCTTGATGAAGCTGACAGAAGCCAGTCAAGGTAAGGGAACATACAGTGGCCCTGCCACCTCAGGGCCGCCGCCACCACTGTCAGACACTTCGTGAAAACCCGAGGTGCTGAGGAAAGGCCAAAGGGCAGAGCCCTGAACTGGTAATGTTCCCCCAGAAAGGAGAACCGAAGGTAGCGACGATTGGCCCTGAATATAGGGATGCGCAGGTAAGTATCCTGCATATCCAGAACCCAGAGCCACTGACCCTTTCGTAGGAGGGGCAGTAGACCCAGGAGCATTAGCATCCGAAACCTTTTGTACTCTACGTACAGGTTTAGAGTGCTGAGATCCAGAAGGAGACGCTGATCTCCTGTCTTTTTGGGGACTGGGAAGAAATTGGAGTATTACCCCTTTCTTACCTGGTACGTAGGAACGGGTTCTATTGCTCTCTTCTGTAATGCAGCCTGAATTTCCTCTCTGAGAAGAGGGATGTGCGCCTTCGGGTAAGGGCTGGAGGCCTGTCTGGAGGTTTTGAGAGAAACTCCAGAGTATGGCCTTGCTCTATGAGCTGAAGAACCCAAAAGTCAGTTGTCACCGCCCACCACCCTGACAGATGACATGCAAATCTTCCACCCACCTGCTCCCCTGCAAGATTCTGAGGAGGGAGGGTAGATGGCAAGTCATGCAAGAAAGGGGGGGTTGGGGAGAGCTGCACCTTAAACTCTCTCTGACTTGGTCTGGGGAGCATCTGAGGCTGACTGCACCCTACGTTTGTTTTGATGTCTGACTACCTGCTATTTATTTGGCTGCAGTTTTCCTTGGTGCCAAAAGGGCTTCTTTGCTTGAAATTTTGGACGGTACATGGTTTGTACTGACCGAAGTGCTGTGCCTTTATCCTGCAGGATGGTAATGATGTCCTGTGCATCACCTCCGAAGAGGACAGATCCCTGGAACGGGGCATCCTGGATGGCAGTTTGTACATCCTGGGCCAAACCCGACACCCTCTACCAAGAAAAACGATGGCGGCTGACCGCTGTGGCTGCCCCATTGCAGAAATCTCTACTGCATCACAAGTGGCCCGAAGTGAAGGCCTGCAGGCCACTTTTGCCGGATAGACCGAATCTGCCAACAGGGATTTCGATTCTGAGTCTGGTAGTGCTTCAATGGCTGGCTCTACCTGGACAAACAAAAATGTCTGGTATACCAGCATCTGGCCGACGTAGTTGAGGGCTCTCAAGGCGAGTGGAGGAAGAATAACATTTCCTGCCAAACTGGTCCAGCTGCCGAGACTCCTTGTCTGGTGGCGAGGTTATCATATGCTGGGGTTTAGCAGACTGGTCATAAGCGGCTGTTATAATGACCGAATCAGCCTTTGGCTGCACACTGAGGTGGTCCTTCCCCTCTGGTGTATGGTAAATGCAGTCTGCCTTCCTGGCCACCGCAGGAATGGAGGAGGGCATCATTCAGATTGTTGATGCTAGGTCCTCATGTGGCTCGAGCCAAGGTGGGGTAAGGATCAGGGCTGCCTCTGCATATCCAGGTGCTTTGCAAGGTGCTGTCTTTTCGGATCCTGGGCATCCGACTTACGGTCGTACACCTCTGCTATTTTTCTGAGGAGGTCCATGAAGGAAGGATCCTCTGAAAGCGACTTGGGGGATTCTTTGTGCTGGGGTTCCCCTATAGGCGGTGTTTCGAAACCCGACCCTAGCGACTCTGAAGTATCTGAGTCGGAATCCTTGTTTGAGTCAGAAGACTCCCGGGGGTCCAACACTGGTTTGCCTGAGGGTCCGGCCAGCGTCAGGGCCTTCGAAGGGGCCGGCATCGGCTGAGGTGAAGGGTCTGGAACCTGCCTCGGTTGCTGTATGTCAGGACTTCTAGGAGATTCTCTGGGAGGCTGACGGTTGTCCAACTCTGTTATCAGTTGGGCCTTTGTCTCTGACCACCAAGACTGTAAAATGGACTGAAAGTCCACTGGAGGTTGAGGAGGAGGCTGATAAGCCAGGGGATAGCCCGTAGCAAAGCCCGGCTGCGTGAAACCCGTCATGTGGAAATGTGGCGATGGGTAACCTGACAGTGGGTAGGTTGGAGCATACCCTGGCATATGAAACCCAGGTGAGGTAGCCCAGTGGGTTATACGCCGATGCCTGAGGTGCCGGGTATCCTGACGGCGGGAACCCTGAAGGAGGTTCCGACGGGGGACACCCTGATGGAGGGCCTGATGGAGGAAGGCCCAACGGTAGAAAACCTGATGGATGGCCTGATGGGGGCAAACCCGCTGGAGGTGTTGACAGGGGTAAACCCATTGGAGGGCCTGATGGAGGGGCTGAAGGCCGTGATGGAGATCCCAGTAGAACGGTAAACCCTGATGTTCCTGGGAGGGTTAGGTCCAGTGGAGGGAGTGCCAGTGCCACTACAACCCCTGACAGCGGTGGAGGTGGCTGGGAACCATCCGGTGCAGTGCCAGCTCCCAATGCCAGATCTGGAGGTGTGCCTGGAAGAAAGTCACCTGACAGAAACTCCTCAATTCCCGTCCCTCGATGGACAGGCGAGTGAGGAGGAACCATGTCCAGAGAGTGGGAGAGGCACAGTGGGGAGAATCTTCCAGGGAAAGCTGATGTAAATTTAGCAGCTGGGAATCGTCGGGGCCGTAGCTGGACTCCAACGCCAGGTCGGCTGGGCATTGGCAGAGCCGGTGCCCGACTTATCAGCTGAAACGACCAGGCAAACATCGGACTGGCGGACGCCCGACTTAGCGGTCGAAGTTGGAGGGGCTTCAGAACCTCTGGAGCAGACACCTCAGTCTGAGCCAGGTGTTCGTTGGAGGGTCCAACGAGCGATTTAGCAGCTCCCCTCGGTGCGGAAGACCCCCAATGGAGACAGGTCTAAGCGTGGCAGAGGCCTCAGCTAAGGAAGAGGTTCCTGTGGCCACTAGGACCAGTGGCAGCGGGGGGCTCCCCCAAGGACTGCTCTGAAGGCAGAGCAGGCTAGGCCATGGTGGCCAACTTCCCGAAGGAAGCAGGCTTCCGCTCATTCGAAGGGCCCACAGGTGGCTTCGGATGCAATGGGGACTGGCCCTGACCCCTATGCTTCTCCTTTTTCCTATTTTTCTCATGCTTGGACTTGGTGGGTGAGGTGCAAGCGCTGTGCAATTTTTGATCTTTCTCCATGGTGGCCATTCTCTTCTTAAATGGGTCTCAAGGGTCTGTTGGTGGCACTTCCGTGTGGCTGGAATGAAGTTGGCACAGGCCTCACAGTCCTTGATCTTGTTCTCAGGGCCTAAGCAGAAGAGGAAGAGGGAGTGTGAAACCGTGTGCGGTAGTTGCACGCCATACGAAGCACACTTATTCTTCTGCTCAACGTTGGAAGACGACGACATGCACAAATAAACAAAAAAAAAATGAATCTGGAAAGAAAGAAAACGGATACTCATCTGAACAAGTGGTAGAAATGCAGCATACGATCTCTGCGAGGTCCTGACTGTTCAGGTGGATGGCGGAAAAGAATTGGAAGGCAGGCATGGGGACCGCCCACTATATAGGGTCACACCGACGACAGCCACGTGACATCCGGTGGGTGGTTCCCTGTCAGATACTGCGGGTTAAAGTTGCCATGTGGTCCTGATGCCGGGGGCGCTCAGTCCTAAAGGTGATTACCTACTGCAAGAGCCCTCTCGAAGTAAGATCAGATGGTTCACCACCTCCTGATGCACGGACCACTCATGCAATTGCTCCCCACCTGGCTAAGAACGTCTTCCAGAAGACTGTCCTCTCTGCTGAAATGAAACGCCAGGAGATCTGCACATCACAGTCCAGGTGCGAAGGGCCTCCCGATACAGAGGAAGGGAGTGTGTGCCACACTGCGTGTTCAGGTACAACATGGTCGCGGTATTGTCTGTCTGGACGTGCATGACCTGACCCCTTATTAACTGAGCAAATTCCATCAGAGCTAGCCACACTGCACACAGCTCCAGCAGGCTGATGAGGTGACAGGACTCCCTGGGCTCTGTAGACCCTGAGGTGCGCTCCCCACCCCACCACTGTCGCCTCCATTGTGAGAGTGACAGTTGGATCTGAGCGGGCAAACAGGACTCCCTCCAGATTTTCTGGGGTCAACCACCACTGAATGGCATCCCACATCCCACACTGGGTCACTGACTGGCTGGCCCAAATGTCCTAGGCGCTAGGACCGCTGACAGACCAACTCCCATTGCAGGTGCTGCATCACAGCGGCCCCACAGGTTCAGGCTGATGAAGCCGCCATCTACCCCAGCAGCCGCAGGAAGTCTCAGGCAGATGATAGTTCCCAACCTGAAATGATCGGACAAGGGATGCAAGATCTAGTGCCCGGTCTGCAGGGAGGCCGGCTTGGCCCGCAGTGAGTTTAGCTCTGCCCTGATGAAGTGAATCACCTGTGAGGGGTTGAGTTCAGACTTGGCCAGGATGACCAACAGACCTAAGCCTCTGCAGGTCTGGAGGGCCAGATCCCTGGACCGCTCTATTCGGCCTCCCTGGACAGCCTGGCCATCAGCCAGTCATCCAGGCTGAGGCACAATCTGACGCCTTTGTGCTGCAGGAAAGCTGCCACCACTGCCCTGTACCTGGTGAAGACCGTCAGAGCAAATGAGAGGCCAAATGGCATGACCTGGAATTGATATAGAACCCCTTCTGTGTGGAACCAAATGTACCACCAGTGGGACAGACTGTGATGTGAAAGAACTTGTCCTGGAGGTCCCAGGAGTAGAACAACATGCCCTGGTCTAGGGATGGTAGAATCTGGTCCAGGGTTACCAGCCAGAACTTGTGCTTCCTAATGCACTGATTGAGATCGTGCAGATCCAGTTTGCAGTGCCAGCTACACCCCACCCCCCCCGGTCCATTCTGGAACCAGGAAGTACCTGAAAATGTAACCCTGACTTGCCATGGCATCTGGGACATGGCTATAGCCCGGCTATAGCCCATTTTGCAAGGAGCTGAGTGACGTCATCCCTTAGAGTGACACCAAGAAATCCCCTGAAGTGTGGGATTGATAACGTAGGAGTCTCTCAAAATCTAGAGGCAGCCATCTGAATACCACCTGGAGAACCCACCTGTCCATGGTAATGACGGACCAGTGTGGCGAAGCCAACACCCACAGTGAGCTGGCTCATGGACTAGACAGATGGGAAGGTGATCCGTCACTGGCCGCTTGGGCTGGAGGGGCCCTCTTTTTGGCCCCTGGCCAGAGAACTTGACCTTGGGGAGCCAAGCATGGTATTGTTCCTGGAGCTGTTACTGAAGCTGCAAGGACTGAAACTGAAAGGCCTTCTTTTTCGGTTTCTGGGCCTTGGGGACCTTCAGGGATGAGGTCAGAGTGTCCAGGGTGGTAGTGGACTTCTCAGTGCTGGTGAGATGACTTTCCACCCCCATACAAAAGAGGTAGGTGCCCAAGAAAAGGACATTGGCCAGCTTGTACTCAGTGTCCACGATGCATCATGATGGCAGCTGCCATGGCAGCGAGCAAAGTTGCCCATGTCTCTGGCCATCTGCAGTTGGTGTTTAGCTAGCGCTTGACCTTGGTCTCTAACCAACTTCACCAGCAGCTGCCTATCAGTAGGTAGGTGAGGGAGGACAATCCTCCAGCACTCCCAGCAGGAAGTGATCAAAGTTGGCCATCATCATAGTGTAGCACGCCTGACTGAGACAGAGAAGAGGTGGCACAGACCTTCACTCAATGCCAGAGAAGAGCCAACGGTGGTGCATTACAGACTACATGCACCGGCCCTGGTGGAAAAACTGCCAGTGGATTCTGTTCCAGAGTGAAGCGGGCCGGGGACATCGACCGGTCCATGCTCTGACCGCTCCATGTCCTCCTGCGTGAGGACTGGGAAAACCAGGGTCTTGGAGATAGACTCGTCTACTTCCTCCAACAATTGGTCAATGGGATCCAGAAAAATCTCGACCACCTGATCGGCCTGTGTCAAGGTCAACAAGCCTGATGAGGGCACTCTGGAGCCAGTGACCTAGCTCTCAACCATAGAAGGCTAGAGCGAAAGGACAGCAATTCCTCCCAGTCCTAAGACTGGCACCGTTGGCACTTGTGTTTCCTATCACGGCAGGTGCCTGGAGGGCCCAACACATTTCCTGGAATTCAATGGTGAAGGATGCTCTGATGCTGGCCCCAGCTGGGTGCAATGACAAGGCCAACAAGGTGCCCGCTGCAGCACTAGCCTCTGCCTCTTCCATGGCTGCAAGCTCCAGGTCCCAACTGACTGGCTGGCCAAGAAGAAGTTAGGATGCATGATCCTCCAGACAGGAAGTGAACACCGTATGGCACAGGCTGCAGCCCGAAACATCATGTTCGGCCCCATAACAGTAGAGGCAAGACACGTGTAGGTCCATCTGTGACATTTTCTGGTGGCACATGATGCAGTGTTTGAAGCCAGGAGCAGGCTTCCCCTCATTGTGTTTGGGCTTCCGTTGACAAGGCTGAAGCCAAATTGAGGAATTCAAAAATACTGAAGGAAAAAAAAAAACTTAGAAATTGCCAATGACACATTTGGTAACCTGCAACATGTAGGGCTGCGAAGGAGGAGACTTAACTCTTCCAGTGGAAAAGAAGATGCGACATCACGGGACAGGGTGGAACTGGAGGATATACCACCAGGATGATGGGAGGAGCTCAGCCTGACGCTGCGATGAGTCAGCACCTCCAGTGGAACTGCCAAAGTGTTGCTAGTACACTATAACCATGGCCCTAGAAAAGTGCCTTTTTTTTTTGGTACTTTGTGTTTATTCATTTTACAATAAGCATATGAAAAGCAGTACAGTCAGAGGAGCAAGGGTTACATGGGCTTCATCTAGTGGTGCAAAACAAAAACATGTTAGCATCAGGATATTATGTCCTCTGTCATTTGATACGCCATGTGGGGTACCATCCTTAGTTTAAACATAAACATTATTCCAAATATACGTTTAGTATGGCTAGCCACATTAGAACTTGTGGGGTAAAAAACAACATTAAAAAGGTGAGATCATTTAGGAAATGTAAACCGTGATCTCAAGGATCTCTGTCCCCACTTAAATGAACATCTGCTTACAGGGATATTATACCTTCCGGAAGCTACTGCACACCCTGCCCACCAATCTTTTCTTACAGCTTTGTAATATTTACTTAACAACTCGCTTTATTTGCCACCATTTCAGCCCCAGCTCCCTCAGATATAATACTCAAAGTATCCCACAGTTCTTCCGTATAAAGATGAATTCAACACGTTGCTCAGTAAACACTAAATTAAATTAGTAATCACTTCTCAACAAGTTCAGGTTCAACATTCTGAACTGAAAGAGCCACAAAGTCAGCTTGAGAGCTAGACCGACTTGAAAGTAAAGGAGCCCCCTTTTACATCAAGAGAACACAGTTTAAGGATTCTAAATTACCAGGCATTATCAAAGTCTCAGATTCTTCAAGCCGTTCAGCTCAGTTAAGAGTACATGGAGAGAGTAACAACATGGAAAATAAAAATAGTGAGATATTTTACCCTCTCCCATCAGTTCTCTTCATTGTCAGAATCAAAGGGTAGTCCATGAGGCGGAGAAGGTCTCTGTCTGAATTCTTTCGCTACGGATTCCACTTTCATTCTTGCCTCTTCCGGATCGTTACATTGGAAATCCTTGCTCCCGTAAGTCATCCGCTGCTGGGCTGGAGCCAGAAGAGAGTGGGTTACAACCAAGGGCAAAGAGCTGTTTCTGTAAGGGGTCAAATAGCTTGCGCCTTGTACCTGTTGCATATGACCAGTCTGGGAATACTTTTATCTCTTCTCCTTCGATGGTGACAGGATAATTAGCCCTCGCCCACTGCAATATACGGTCTCGGACTGCTGGACCTGTAATGATTAGCATGATGGTGTGTGGGGTGTCTCTACTGACCTGTGCTAGACGGAAGTTTATTCAAAAGGCCTGAACAAGGGAGTCACTGTTGACTTGTAGCTCGGTAGAATATTCTGCAGCCAGTCTTTAAAGAACTCCAACAGGTCCTCCCCCTCTGTGCACTCCAGAACCCCCACCAACCTTATGTTCATTGCCCTCACAGTTTTCTCCATGGTTTCCATTCAGGCCCGTAAGTGGTTAAGCTCTGTTGTTCATTTTGCAAAGGCAACCTGTTTTCGCTGTGAACGATTATCTACCTCTAGCTATTTGGGTTGTTTCAATTTTTACATCTTAAGCTCCCAGGCAATCTAGGACTTTCTCCCCTTCTCCAACTTTCGATCCATCTCTCTCACTGTGGTCAGAACTATATCCCATGACGGCACATCATTTGCTCCACTTCAGCCCGCAGCCTGAACAGGCCCACCATGTGGAATCTGAGTAGGCTGAGTCGCCATTTTTTGGTGCGATCCTGCTGCTGTAGCCTTTTGCCTACCCATAACTTTTTTGGTATCTACTGATTGCCCGTCGTATGAACTATTGAATGGTGTAAGTTATTTTCTGGTAGCTAAGTTGAGAATAAACTTATTAATTTCGTTTAGCTGTACAATGTGCAGAGCATCCAGAAGGTGCTTCCAGTCGTGAACGCGGCTCTCTAGTGCCCCCAGAAAAGTGTTTAATGCGAAATGACAAAGCCTGATGGGGCAAAGTGCAAAACTTAAAAAAACTTAGTTTTTGCTGACCAGTACACACTCGAGTTAAACATTTACAACATCTGCTAATCAACAACGCAAGTTACAGTAAAGCATTAAATATAGATAGTCCATCAACAGCTAAATGCAACTGTGTAGCTCAGCACAGACTCTTTAAGCAGATGGAGCTGCAGACTCTTGGGACAACCATACAGCACTCATACTTGGAGTATAGACACACCTCCCCTCTCATTAACCCCAGTCTTGCTTCTAGTTCATCACTGGCACACAACTATGCCCACTGGCATCAGTGGTTTGCCATATCTTTAGGGTTTCCTCACAAAGTGACAGTGCCAATGCCGGCCACGTACCAGCACTGCTCAGTGACGCATACAGTAACCCACTCTGAGTTTCCTACCCTCCATCCCAGTAGGGAGAAGCTGTTCTGGGGGAGCAACTGCCTTGCCTGGGCTGACAAGAGCCAGCTGTTTGCTGGAACACCATACATTTTTATATAGCTTTAGTGCAAATGACTGAACTGAATCACAGTGCCCTTTGCAATAGCAGGGAGTCTTCATAACATGCTGACCGGAGCAATCATGCATCACCAGAATGAGAGACAGCTGCTTACCTTTGCGGCACTGTAGTGTAACCAGATTACTTTCATAGTCCAAGGGTTTAATTATAACTTCCACAAAGTTAAACTGACCCTGTGTGAGAGGAGAAATAAAATAAACTTTTAGCAACCAATCACAAATGCTGATTACAACTGTGTCATTTTTTGAAACAGCAGTATTCCGGATGTATGCCAGTGTTGGTAACACCAGCTTTTCCTTGAACTCTACAGATGTCCTCTACATTAAGAGCCTCCTGAATACACAAACCCCAGAATGAGTCTTGTTTTAAATGGATTTTTACTTTATTTTTTATACATTATGTCACAGTGCTTACAAACTGTTATATCTTGGTTCCAAGGCATAGTAAAGACTGCAAAAGAAATCACTTAAAAAAAGGATTACATTCTTGTCTCCGAGTCACATGTGCGGGGGTACTCCTATATGTAAACATACAGTAGTACAACAGATGACAAATAGCCAGACGCAGTCATGACCATGAACTATAATACTTAACAAGTGTCCGCAAAAGTCTTGGCATAAACTTACAGTACAAGTCAATCATTTTTTGGGCCCAGGAACCACTAATAAAATAATACCCAGAAACAGCACAGAAACAGAATTTGTCTGCAGAAAAGGATCGCTTGGCCCACCCAGTCTGTCCAGATGGTCCCAGCCCAGTATATTTCCGCAGACCCTAACAAGTCTCCAGTGACCCTCCCTCCTCCCAAGGCATAGCAGATGTGTTTTCTCGTAACTTTCACATGACTCTACTCAGGTAATCATTCCACCCACCCCCTTCCATTCAGTTAGACTGGGCACTGACATTTAGGATATAAGCACTAATTAAGACTTTGCAAAGTTAAACTGAGTTAGTGTTACTCAGTGTTCTAAATGAGCTTTTTTGTAGTGCCTTTACTGAACTCAAATCCGGTTTCACTACCACAGATGGAGGGTGTAACGTACTGCACCTTTGTGCAAATTTAACAAGCCCATAAAGGCCTCATTGTCATCACGCATTTATAGCGCAACTTTCTGGGCATGTCCCCTCAGACAATGTATTACAAAGGCTTGACAACGAATCTAAAATGATCTAATTATTTAACAGTGCGCAATTAGCTGAATCTATAGAAATTATTCTTATGTCATAAATGGGTACTTTATTTTAGCCCCATCCAAGGATTGGGGTCACTATAGTTACACCCCTTCTGTGGCTGGGGGGTTAGGTAGGGTGGAAGTGTTGATGCTAGTGTTGCTCCATGGTTGGCTCACTTCAATGATGCATTAAGCCCCCAGGGTGGGATTCCGGGGCTGTAACACCAACGAATGTCTCCCACGCAGCAGCTCTAACAGGTGTTTTATCACTATATCTTTACTAAGTGACAAGATGATGCCCAGTAATGAAAACACATTTCTGTTAGAGACTCCCTGTATAGAATCTCACTCTGATGGAATGATCAATGTTAGTGGCAACTTAGTACACGTCAAATATTGTCAGTATAACTTTCTTGCAAAGCTACAATTCAGCCATGAAACAGACTTTCAAACTGCTAGTATCCATGTTTCATATACAATGCTCCCTTTTTATCCTGTTTAGAAAATCTAGTCTTCATTAAGACAGCATAAGTAAGCAAGGTGGGACAGAAAAGAGACATGGCATGGGTGTGGGGATACTTATCAAAAGGCCAATGGAAGGTGAGTGTTAAACCCAGGTCTCCTGCCTTGCAGCATGTGGTCAGCTATTTTAAAATAAGCTGAAGATGTTACTGTTACCTACGGGCTGAGACTTATTACTACACTGCAGCTTTTTGTTTTAATTATTTGTACAACTCAACGTTCAATTTGTTTCTTGGTTCTTGTAATAAATAAAGCTTTCTGTCTGACCCCTATGGAAAGCTTGGTAATGGGTAAGCTGTAAGACATGGTGATACAATCATACAGCTCAGGTGCATTGTTAGGCCTAGTTGAACATTTTTGGTGAGTAAAAGTGGCAGCCATGTTTGTGATGGCAAGTCAGTTCTGGATGCAGGGGGACTGATTTGCTAAATGTGTGATGTGGCTTCTAACAATTCTTAGTCAAAAGGTGTACATGTATGATGACATCACTGCACAACTTGGAGAGCCTGTCAGCCAATCAGGTGACTTAATTTTTCTTATCCATTTTATAATGTATGTTAAATGACAGGGATGTAGCCTTCTGTACCTTGATTGTTCCGAGTTTGTAGTCTTCACCAGAATCATTGTAAACAACAATGACAAAGTCATTTCCAATGTGCCTCTTTTTGTTGCAGCAGCCTTTGTCAGAGTCTCTGTTTGGCATTAGAGTGGCAATGTGAAAAATGGCTGTAAAGCACAAGGAAAGCATTTGTCAGTATTGTGGAAGTGGCAAAGTAAACTTCCTGCTTTGCATACAGTATCAACCAGACTGAGCTGAAACCTTTCTAATCACCAGAGAAACAGAAAGTAAGAACAGAAAAAAGACCCAAGGTCCATCCAGCCTGCTCAGAGACGCCCCCCTCACATTACTCTTAAAACAGCCCCCTATTACATCCCCATTAATGTAATCAATTGAAAATGTCATTCCAGCAACCTGAGTTAGTGAAAAAGTGTGAAACAGGACTGTTTGTTCAAACAAATCATTACGTACTTGTGTGCGTGTGTGCAGTGGGGTCGTTGGGTGTGTGTGTGTGTGGTACAACAGTACATAAGGTTAGGTGTTTCTAGGCACCTGAAAAGTCAGTAGCTGCAACAGACTGTCACTGTTACCTACATGTTAAAAATATACGACGGCCGGCTCCTCGCCCGGCATGCTGGCGACCAGGGTTTGCGCCCTGAGCCCGGAACATCAGGAAAGGAGACCGGTAGGGCGGGTTTAGGGCATCCTAGGGACGCTCTCCTCCTGAAGGGGTGCAGGTCCGCAATGCGCTGAAGCGACTCCTGTCGACAACGCACAATGCGGAGTGGGTGTCCACATGCTGCTGGTGCGTTATGCCAGGAGGTCGCTGTGGATGGGGAAAGTACAGTTACACAGGAACTTACTGTAACATTAGATCTTCAAGAGGAGCTCTTGCAGCAGGCTATTACAATCAGTACTATGCCGCAGGCACTAGGACCCATCGGAAACCTTTAGCTAGCAGTCTCCAGCGGGGGTCGTCCCCAACGTCGGCCAATGGTATATCAGGGGCGGTCCCCAGCCCCACCTCAAGTTCACCCGCCGGAGACCTGTAAGGCCCAGAAGGCGGACCAGGCCGAAGCTTGCCATAAAATGATTCAACAACAGCTCACCAGGGGGAAAGAGGGAGGGAAAGCAGCACCTGCTGTAAGAGCTCCTCTCGAAGATCTACTGTTACGGTAAGTTCTTACGTAACTGTACTATCTTACTTCAAGAAACAGCTCTTGCAGCAGGTTACACCATTAGAACAGATTCCCAAGCAATAATGGAAATCCCACACCATTGGGAGGAGGGGAAGGTAGAAATCCGTAATGGAACCTAAGCCTAGGACAGAAGTCCTTGAAGGACTGCTAGACCAAAACCTGCTCTTCACCTCGATGCAATATCCAGGCTATAATGCCTGATGAAAGTGTTGCACGGAGCTCCAAGTAGTTGCAGCACAGATGGCCGAGGTGGACACATTCTTAAGGGCCGCAAAGGAGGTAGCCACCCCCTTGTGAAATGACCCTTAACCGTGCCCAGTAAGGGTTTGTTGCGCTTCTGGTAACAGAACGTGATACACTGAATGAGCCACCTGGACAGTGACTGTTTGGAAACAGGAGCTCCCATCATCCTGTGGGCAAAGGAGACAAAAAGCTGGTCCGATTTTCGGTGGTGTTTTGTTCTGGTCAGGTAGTATCGAAGACACCTATGCACATCTAAAGTGTGCAACAGGGCCTCTCCTCAATTAGAATACTTAGGAAAATACACTGGTAGGTCGATGTCCTGATTAAGGGTGAGAACTGAGACCACCTTAGGCAGAAACTCAGAAATAGTCCGTAGAGATAACCTGTCTTGGTGAAAAAACAAATAAGGTTCTTTGCACACGAGTGCATGAAGTTCAGAAATTCTTCTGGCCGAGGTAACGGCAACTAAAAACAATGTCTTCCAAGTAAGAAGACATAGCTCGCAATCGGGGTTGGTTCAAAGGGTGGCAGTGTGAGCTGCTCCAGGACAATCGGTAAATCCAATGGTGGAATCGGATCCTTAATTGGAGGTCTAAAGTGGAGAACACCTCTCAGGAAGGCTCATGTTGTGTCCAACTGAGATATGGTGCGTGGGCCTATAGGAGTGTGATAGGCTGACAGCGGTGTACTTTAATCGAGGAGTAGGCCAAGCCTGTCTGAAAAAGGGACAGGAGGTAGTCCAAGACCAACCTTTCTGGACAATCCATAGGCGAAAAACCACGTGCTTGAACCCATATACAAAAACTGTGCCATTTCATGGCGTAAGTAGTGTGGGTAGCCAGTTTCCTAGCAGCAGCAAGAACATCTGCTACCTCCTGCGAGACCCCATATCGCATCATGGCTATGTCTCTAGGAGCCAAGCGTGCAGGTTCAGCGAACGAAGGTCCGGATGAACCAAGGAACCCGCCTCCTGAGACAGCAAGTGGGAGCTGATTGGCAGAGGCACTGGAGGTTCCCAGGACAGCTCATGTAGTAGAGGGAACCAGATCTGCCTGGGCCAAAACGGCACAGTAAGTATCAGCGTCGCTTGCTCTCTGCGAAGTTTCAGAAGGACCCTCTGGATCAACGGAAAGGGGGGAAGGCATAGAGGAATCTGCCCACCCAGGAGAGCGACAACACGTCTCGCCAGAAAACACCAGGCCCTGGATCTAGCGAGCAAAAATTGGGCAGTTTTGCATTGGATGGGGACACGAAAAGGTCTAACTCTGGTGTACCCCATCTGCAAATAGAGCCTCTACTGCCTCCTGGAGTAGTTCCCACTCGTGGACTCTTGCCTGAGAGTGGCTCAGGCAGTCTGCGATGACACTGTCCACTCCTGGAACATGAACAGCAATGAGGTTTGTGCCGTGTTGCAAAACCCAATCCCATACCCTCATGGCCTCTCTGCAAAGTGGGTAGGAATGGGTGCCTCCTTGTTTGTTGAGGTAATACATCACCGTGGAATTGTCTGTTTGTAACAGAAGAGTAGCCAGTGGAATCTCCGACTGGAAAGTCTGCAGGGCGTAAAGAACTGCTCTAATTTCCAGGATATTTATGTGGCGATGAGTCTCTTGGGCTGTCCACAGGCCCCGAGTCCGGACACCATTGAGGTGTGCACCCCATCCGAGCCCTGAGGCATGTGTTGAGTGTGTCACAATCGGAGACGGCGCAATGAAGGGGGCTCCCGCCGATAGATTCTTTGGATCTAGCCACCATTGCCAATCCCGGATTATGGCCTTCGTGATCCTGATTGGGAGCTGCAGATGGTCTTGTTTTTGATCCCATTGGACCCGTAACATCCACTGGGTCACCCGCATGTGGAGACAGGCTAGTGGGACTGTTGCAATGGCCCGCAGCCATGTGTCCAAGCAGGCAAAGGACCAATCTGGCAGGAACAGTCATCGCCAAAATGTCCTTGATGAGGGATCTGATGTGTTCCGCTCTGTCCTGGGGTAGAAAAGCTTCCCCTGGATGGTGTCCAGAACTGCGCCTATGAACTGCATAATCTGTGACAGAATCAGGCATGACTTCTCTTGATTGATAATGATGCCCAACGTCTCGAACAGAGACTGAGTATAATGAATGGCGGACATCAGGGCCTCCCGAGAGGCCACCATGAGAAGCCAGTCGTCCAGGTTGGGGAACATGTAGTGGACTGGTCTCCTCAGAATCGCCGCTACGACCGCCATGCACTTCGTGAATACCCGAGGTGCTGATGACAGTTCAAAGGGGAGGGCTCTGAACTGATAATGGTGGCCCTGAAACTCTAAGCGCAGAAACTTCCTGTGCGCTTGAGCAATGGGTATATGCAGGTAAGCATCCTGCATGTCCAAGGACACTAGAAAGGCGCCCCTGCTTGAGCATGGGAATCAGACCTGGGAGGGTCACCATGTGGAAGTGTTTGTACAGGACTGACTCGTTGAGGTCAGAGAGGTCCAGTATCGGACGGAGGTCCCCCGTTTTCTTGGGAACCAGAAAGAAGTGAGAATAATATCCTGCACTTCTCTGATTCCGTGGTATGTACTCTATAGCTTCTTTTCCCAGAAGCGCAAGCACCTCCTGCTGTATGAGCAGGGCGTGCTGACCCGAGTAACGGGAAAGCAGGGAAGGTCTTGCCAGTGGGTGGTCGAGAAATTCCATGAAGTGGCCTTTCTTGACCAACTGGAGAACCCACTGGTCGGCGGTAATTGACTGCCACCCTAAAAAGTGGCGAGTGATGAGACCCCCGACCTTTTGTGCCCGTTGATCCAGAGGCGGGGCGGGGGCCGGGAAGGAGTCATGCTGTGGCAGCACTGGTCCCTGCAGGCTGGGCCGGTTTAGTGTAGCACTGGGCTCTGCCTGGGGACGACTTAGCCTGGGATTTACGCTGAAAAGTGCCCCTTTGTTGCTGGCCAGAACGTGGCTGCTGCTTTTCTTGCTGGCTGCGAAAACGGCTATGGTTCCAACGAAAGGAACCAGGCCTGGATCTGTACATGGACTGTACAGACCTGACTGCCTTCCCAGTGTCCTAGAGTTTGGTGATAACCTTCTCCGAAGGTTCACCAAAAAGTATTTCGCCGTTGTACGGGACGTCGAGAATGTTCTTCTGTACATCCGGGGTGAAGCCGGAGACACAGAGCCAAGAGTGTCGGCGGAGACAGATGCCTGAAGCTGCAGCTCTGGCGGACGAGTCCACAGAATCATATGCGGCTCGTAGTACTTTTGTACCCACATCAGACCCTGTGCAGAGAAGATTTAGGAGCTCCACCTTCTGATAGTCATCCGGAAGTTTATCGACCAGGTCCGGGCCCTGTTCCCACAGGGCGTTCTGAAATTGTACCATGTATGTTAGGTAGTTCAGGGACCTGATGGCGCATGTAGCAGCCGCATACATGCGCCTCCCCAGGGCATCCAATTGTTTGGTGGCTGTGTGCTCACGTGTTGCGGTCTTTGGGGGGTAATGTGAGGCCGTAATGACCAGGGAGTCTGCCAGAGGTTGTTGAGCCAAGTACTGGTCCTCTCTCGCAGCCTTGTACAGGCGGTCAGCTTTCTTCAGCACAGCGGGAGTGGAGCGCGGACGCTTCCACGTAGCCTTGGTGATGTCCGCAAAGGTGTCCACTAAGGGTGGCACTACCACAGGCTTTGGGTCTTTCTGCTGAAGATAACGGGCAAGGCGCTGCCTTTTGGAGTCAAGGTCTTCAGCATCCCACCCCATGTTGTCCTGGATGTGCCTCATGATCTCAGAGAACGAGGGATCATCCGGAGGAGACCTGAGAAGGTCATGTGGGTCAGGTGATGGAATGCTGAGTAGAGAAGGAGATCTGGAATAATCCAAGGTATCCGATCTGGAGTCCTCCCCTGACGGAGTATACAGACGACGTCTGGGTCGCTTGGGGCTGGGGGACCCTGAAGGAGATCTTGAGGGAGGCCTTCTCCGGTCCTCGGATCTACCCTAGGAGGTGGAGTCTATTCCTTAGGGGTTGGTGGTTGTCCTGCTGGCCCCTTGGGTGGAGGAGGGGTTGTAGGAGGTGAAGGAGTAGGAGGAGGAGGAGGTTTTACAAGGACCACATCCTTTCAGATGGTGTCCCACCAGAAAGTAAAGAGATCCTTTACTTCTTGAAGATTCATGCCCGACGACGGGCCTGGCGCCGGTGGTCTGTCGCCGGGGTCAGGCATCGGGTCCGCGGGTGTCTCCGGGGTAGGCGAATGTTCCCTCGGGAGCCCGGCATCCTCAGTGTCGCCTGCCTGGTCTTCGGGCAGTGTTGTGTCCTCCTCCATTGAATCCTTGTGACGGTGTCCACCAGTGACTGGGGGCAGTCTTGACTCCCTCCGGTGAATGCGAGGCCGATGTCGATTAAACAGCCAATGCCTTCAGGTCAGCGAGCAGCCCAGCCAGCGTCTGGTGCTGGCTGGTGTCCGCGGCTCTGGCAACACCTGGCCGACTTCGTATGCTTGGCCGACGTCAGGTCCGACATCCGCTTTAGGGATGTCAGGTCTTTCTTCTTCCTGGGTGGTGGATCCGTACCTCTGGGAGGCTAGGAGACCGACCTTGAGTCGCTGTCCCGAAGTCAGGTCCATGAGGAAGACTTGTGGAGTATGGAAGACTTGGAAGAGGCCCGAAAGGGAATGGAGGAAGCCGAGGGCCTTGAAGTCTTGATGGGCTGGAGAGTCGAAGAGCCGCCTGAAGCCCGGACTTTGACTGGAGGGAGCTGAGAATGAGCCCTGGAGGGAGAGCGGTCCAACCTGGTGGAGCCTGAGCTACAGGAGTCCGAAGCCCGGTTCGGGGATCTGGACCTTGCTTTCTCCCAGTGTTTATGGGCCTTGGAAGAAGAAGAATCACCCCTGGAGGAAGGTTCTTGGTCCATCCTGCCAAGTTTTTCTTCCAGCAGATAAGCCTGAAGTGCCTTCTGATGGCGGATCCTGGTGCGGCTGTTGAACCTTTGGCAGAAGGTGCAGGCCTTGGTGGCGTGGTCCGTGCCTAAGCACCGCACGCAGGAGGAATGAGGATCCTTAAATGGGATCTGTTTTCCACAGGCACACTTGGAAAGGTGTCCCTCAAGTGAAGGAGTTGGAGAGGACATTAGTCTGGAGAAACTCTTGAAGTTCGAAGTCGTCGTGCGCTAGGTAGAGACCGAGAGGACGATGCTGGTGAGTCGACGACGGGAAAAGAACTGGGGATTCTGGGGGACCATCTCCTTATGTACCATGCCTGACGTCGGGGCCGGGGCAGACGTCGGAGGCGGTCCCCGCTGAATACTGCTAGCTAGAAAATTTCCGTGGGGTCCTGGCCTCTGCCGGCTTCAGTCTTAATGGTGTAACCTGCTGCAAGAGCTGTTTCTCGAAGTAAGATCAAATATACCACTCCTAGAAAGTATCATTAAGCAAGAACTTGCCGTAACAGTAGATCGTTGAGGTACTGTCTCTTGCAGTAGGTTATTACACTTGGGAGTTCCACCAGGTGGCACTCTCACACGGCAGCTTCTTCCAGCGGTTTTCTATAGGGGCCACCCACCTGACATCACTTCCTCAGGCTGTGTATAAAAGTGGGCAGTCCCGGGTATCCACTGTTCCCTGCCAACTTCAGCATGCAAGGCGAGGACAGAGGGAAACCGAGGGACCAAGGAGACCCATTCCAACATCCTGAGATCCGGGGACCCTAAGCAAAAAGGCAGGGGGACGGAGGGTGGGATTGTACCTACTGCAAGAGAGAGTTCCGCGATGATCTACTGTCACGGTAAGTTCTTATGTAACGATACTATCTTCTACGGACTGGTCTCTTGCAGTAGTTTATTACACTTGGGAGAGTAACAAGCAGTTATAACCAAAGGGAGGACAGGCAGAGCAGGAACCTGGGTGAGGAGCCGCGGTGACCAGCAAAGCCACGAAGACCGTTCGGGGAGAACAGAAAAGGAGCGGCGAAGCACAAACCAGGCGAAAGTCATGGAGGAGCCACAGAAACATCCAAGAGACAACCGTGGAAGCCTGTAAAAGGGACGGCATCACAGAAAGTCAAAGTCAGGCCACCTCGAATCACACCCAGTATGGCAGAAAAGGGTGGGCAAGGAAGGAAGACTCCATGAAGGGAGAGTAGAAGCAGGGTCATGCCAATGATTCAACCTGACGAGCAGGGGTCGAGAGGCCATGGCGTACAGCAAGCCCAATAGGGCACCCAAAGCGCCATCAGAGACGTGTCAACTCGCACCACACCCGGGAAGGCAGACATGTGAAGGGTGGGCAAGGACAACATGCTCCAAGCAGGTTGCAGAAGAGAGAAGTAGGAGGTCATGCACAGTGATTCAACCTCACGAGGCAGGGGTCGAAAGGCCATGGCAATAAGGCAATTTCAGGAGAGCCCGCCAAGTGCGGAACACGCGGGCAGGTAGTGGAGTTTACCAGGGAAAAAAGCACCGGGCAGGCCACAGCAAAGAACAACTGAAGGGGCTCCAGAAGGGAGGACAGCAGGAGTCCCAAAAGAACTGCAAAGAGGAGGGAAGTGACCAGGATGAGGAAGCAGGCCTCTAAAGAAAGGGCAAAGGGGTTCCCAGGCACCTCCGAGGCATGTGGAGGAGGTGGGGAGTAAGCCTGGAAGAGCGGTCAGGGAGGAGGGGCAGGCCCAGCCCCACTAGAAGGATGGGCACAGGATGGAGGGGCAGATGTAGCAGCCCCATGAGAGGTCCCACCTCGGTCCCGAGTAGCACCCCGGGGGAGAGGGGCCATGAACGGGACGCCCTGGTAGCAGAGGAAGATGACGGGAACTGAGGGGCATGGGTGAGGTCCTGGACCTACCACTGGGCATGAACGGACGGCAGACAGAGAACCCAGAAAGGCCAGGGATCAGGACCAAACAATGTGGCATCACAGAATGGGTGACGGCAACTGAAAAGTACACGTCGGGAACCGAACCAGACAGCTGAAGCCAGGCGTGGCATCACAAGGCAACGGCAGCAGCAGACAGACTGGCACATGCAGCAACGGCATCGGAGCCCACAGGAGCAGGCGTCAGGAAAGCGTGGAAAAGGCAGATGGGGCAGTGCCCAGGGCCGACCCCTGGGAGGGGAGCAGTGGCGGGGGGAAGTCGCCAAAGGGGAGGCACACGAGGTGCTGAGACACCAGACCACACAGTAGAGACTGCGAAGCAGTAAGGCACGAGAGGGCAAACCCACCTGCCAAGGAAAGCAAGACACCAGGAAACCACAGCCGGCAAACAAGAACAGGCATGACGGGGCCAAGTAGTCTGGGCAGGAGCCCCCATGATACCCATGGAGGCAGCCGCAAGGGCAGACATATAGGGAAGGTCCGACAGGGCACCGTACAGCCGGAAGGCCTGTCCGAGGGGGTGGCAGAAGTGGGAGACGCTGTCCTGCTGGCATGGTGTCTGCCCCGAGGGAGCCCCCACAGCCAGACCCCCAGACATGGGGTGGGGGCGATCCTGACTCCCACAGGGTGGCACCGGAGAAGGGGTGAGGAATGAGACCCAGGAACCCAACTGAGACACAAAGGATGGGGTGCCGAGGGGTACAGGGACGGCGGGGTGAGGGGACCCTCATCGACACAGGAATAGCATGCAGGTGGCAGGACGGGGAGGAAACACTGAAGGGAACCCCCGACCTGGGCATGTCCCAGGGTGCGAAGCCTCTACTGTTGACTACCCCTGTCGAAAAGGCATGAAGGAGGGAATGGCCAGTCGACGGGGGAAGCTGCCCCGTCAAGGAGGAATGAAACATGAGCCCTCCTGTCGACGGGAGAAGCAGCCCTGATGAGGAGCGCCCACCCAGACAAAGGAAAATAAGGCCCGTCGACCGGGGCCCCATCAACGGGGCCTCCCCAGTCATCTAAGAACGCTCAGTTGATGGGGAACAGTGCCCATCAACAGGAAACGTGGCAGACAGTGCTCCATCAACAAGGTATGGCCCGTCGGCGAAATAGGAGGCAGATGCCCTGGCAATGAGGTATGACTCATCGGCGAAAGGGAGCAAGGAAGGCTCAGACAATGGGAGTGAGCAGCCCCGATCGGCGAAACCTCAGTTGACGGTGGAGGTCCATGGAGGGTGAGGAGTAAAGTCTGTCACCCCATCAGCTGGGAACGTGAGCCCTGAGCTGGGGACCGGTAGAGCAGGACCCCGAGGTCCGTACCTGCAGGGCTGCCAGGCAACCAGAAAGCAGGGGTCCAGTAGGAGCGCCGGGTCAAGAAGTAATGGGGCTGCTTTGAGTGGAGCACAGGCCCGCAGCAAAAGAAGGGGAACCGGGCTAACTGTGAGTGGGTCACAGGCCCGGGACCAGAGGCAGGAGCCAGGGTTGCTGTGAGTGGTTCACAGGCCTGGGACCAGAGGCAGGAACCGGGGTTGCTGTGAGTGGTTCACAGGCCCAGTACCAGAAGCAGAAGAGCCGGGGTATCTGTGAGTGGTTCACAAGCCCCGAACAGAGTAGAAAAATTGGGTTCAAGTTCACGCTGAAGACTGCTACACAGAAGATTGAGTTAGCTGCTGTGCGGACTGAAGCCGGCGGGAAAATGAAAAGGGGGTACCTGGGGCCACCCACTTTTATACACAGTCTGAAGAAGTGATGTCAGGTGGGTGGCCCCTATAGAAGACTGCTGGAAGAAGCTGCCATGTGAGAGAGCCACCTGGTGGAACTCCCAAGTGTAATAACCTACTGCAAGAGACCAGTCCATAGAAGATTTATTTATTGATTAACTGACTGATTTATTTATTTAGGGATTCAGATCATACCTTTGAGCTCAGAGCTCTTTTACAAAGGTTCCATGTCAAACAGTGACAATGACAATAATAACAAACCGTTTATATACAATACTCAAATAGTAGGTAGCTAGTACACAATAAGGTTACAATGTCATTCATAGTACCAATGATGATAGTACAGCGTCAAAAGCATTCAACTAGGGTAAAGGACAGTGGTTCTATGTAGCGAAGGAGATAAAGAGGTGTGACAACTAGTGTGAGAGTCTGAGGAGGAGTCAAGATTGGGGGGAGGCGGCCAAAGAAGTGGCTTTGTCTAGGAGGTTGGAAGGTAGTGGTAGTAGCTGGTTTTAAGGTTAATCCAGTGGGGAAAAAGGCACGGGGGAGAGGAAGACAGAGGGATAGGGCAAGGGGGAAGAGTGGGGGTAAAAGGAAGGGGAAGGAGAGTGTGGATGAGTGGGCATTATGGGTGTTAAGAGTCCTAGTAAGAAGGTGTTGCCTTAGGCCATTTTTGAATTGCGAGATGCATTAGGAGTTTAGAATGTGCACTGGGATTTCATTGAGCCATTGGTGAATTTATAGCTGGCTAACATGATCCCTGCACAGTTCTGACAGAAAGGTGTTGACAGGTCCCCCCCTCATCCTGCCTCTGGTGGTATAGCTGGTAGCACTTGGTGTTAGGATGCTAGATATGCATTGGGGGGGGGGGTTGCCCATTAGTGCCTTTTTCCCCCTCAGGAGACATGTTTGGAATATAATCCTTTTCTTTAGTGGCAGCCAACTGGTCTCCTCATACAAGGAGCAGGGGAGGGTATTTCAATCTGCAGCCATTGTAAGCCTACATGCCTTGTTGAGGGCAATGTGAATCCTTTTTAGTGCAGTGTCTGTTGCTGCGCCATACACCACCAATCCATAGTCGATGGTAGAAAGGATGGAGCTGGAGACTGAGAGACAGAGGGCCTCTGGAGTGAGACACTTTTTATGCCAATAGAGTACATCCAGCTTGATGTTCACTGCGTTTACCACTGTGTCGATGTGTTGGCTGAAGGTGAGGGAGTCATCAATGGTGACCCCCAGGTACCTGAAGGAGTGAACTTGTTCTAGCAGCTCACTGACTTTATTGGAGAGGGTGAGGGGAGGGAACTTCTTTTTGTGCTGTGGGCTGGCTGTGAGCATCACCATGATCTTTTTGTAGTTTAATAGAAGTTTATGGCTACAAAACAAGTCTTCCAACTTGCAGAAGGATGCCTGCAGCTCGGAGTGGAGGGCGACTATTGATGAACTGCTGGTGAGAAGTACAGCGTCATCTGCGTAAACTATCAGTTTAGTATCACAGATCTACTGCAACAGGTGAGTAACCTGTTTTTCTAGGGACGTGAATATGTTGTTCATCCACACTTCTTGGCAGACTCCAAGCAGTTCTCCAGGAGGAGTGAGGCAATGCGCACATCTCTATTTAGGGAAGAGAGACTGGAGAACTGAGGCCCCAAAACCAGCACCCCGGCGTGACTCAAGGGCAATGTGGTAATGGGTGATGATGGTGTTTGGTGTCATCCAGGTAGCAGCCCTGCAGATTTCCTGGATAGGGATGTCCCTGGAAGCAGCCACCGATGCAGCAGTATGGCAGGTGGAATGAGCCCCTAGCCCTACGGGAGGCTCCCTACCCGCCAACCCATAGCAGAGATCAATGCATGATGTAATCCATCTGGCAATTGTCTGCTTTGCTGCAGGTCTGCCAGGAGCAGCTTCAGTGTAGGTGACAAACAGCTGGCGAACCTCTCCCCAAACTTCCACTGTTCTCTCCTTGTAATAGGAGAAAGCTCGTCTTAGGTCCAAGGTATGGAGCTTGTACTCTGCATCCGAAGTGTAGTTCGGGTAGAACACAGGCAGAGTCAATACTTGATTAAGGAGAAACTCTGACACCACCTTTAGGAGGTATTTCGGGTGGGGGCACAGGACAACTTTGTCCCTGTGGAAGACCAGATAAGGAGACTCCACTGAAAGTGCCTGGAGCTCCTCTGTCCTTCTGGCTGACGTGATAGCAACCAGGATGGCCATCTCCCATGACAGGTGTGACAGCTCACACTTCTGCATTGGTTCGAATGGCTTGCTCGTGAGTTTAGCCAAGACCAGCAGTAAATCCCACGGAGGTGGAGGTTCACACACCAGAGGGGATATGTGATCTAGGCCCATGAAAGCGCCAGACCATGTTCTCCTGTACCACCGTCTGCTGACCGGCCCGCGCCTGGTAAGCGGAGATGGCTGCCAGGTGCATCTTAAGGGTTGAAGACCCCCTTTGGACAGAGACCAAAGGTTTCCATTTGAAGGCATAGCATTTTCTGGTCGACTCCTTCCTGGATGCTTCCACTACTGAGAGTACATCCTCAGAGAGACCCAAAGCCTGGAACTCTAGCCGCTCGGGTACCAGGCTGTCAGGTGCAGGGACTGAAGGTCCAGATGGAACACCTTCCCCTGATTGACAATTAACAGGTCCAGGGATGCTGAAGACGTCTCAGGAGCCTGCTGTTGAGGCTGAAGAGATCTGGACACCAGAACTGGTGGGGCCAATTTGGGGCTACCAGGATCACCTGCGCCTTGCCCCTCCCTACCTTGAGGAGCATCTTGTGGATCGAGGGAAGGTGCAGAAGAGGCCTATAGTCCATGGCCTTGAGAAGGCATCCCCCTGCAGCGATCCCTGCTGAGGGGGGCAGGCATTAAACAGCCTCAGCTTGGTGTTTTCCTTGGAGGCAAACAGGTCCACCATCGGTTTGCCCCAGTGAGAGAACAGGCTGTGAGCTACCTCCGGATGGAGAGACCACTCGTGGGATGTCTCATCTACGCAGCTGAGAGCATCCGCCAGTTCATTCAAGGCTCCGGCCACATGAATGGCTAGGAGATCTGCTTCCAGTTGACTCACGAGTGTCCAGATGTGGAGGACTTCCCTGTACAGCAGCTGGGAGTGCGTGCCGCCCTGCTTGTTGAGGTAGTACATGGTCATGGTATTGTCCATCTGGACTTGAGCCTCTTGACCCTGAAGCTGCTGAGTGAATGCTGAAAACGCCGGTCTGACTGCTCTGAGCTCCAACAGGTTGATATGGTATCAAGAATCCTCGGGGGTCCAGAACACGTGGGCCATGTTGTTCCCCATGTGGGCTCCCCAGCCTGTGAGAGAGGCACTGCAAGTGAGGACGACCGTTGGCTTGGGGCAGACAAACAGGATCCCCTTCCTGCAGATGGTCTAGGACAGTTCACCACTGGAGAGCGTCCCACATCTTCTGGGTCACAGTGATCAGCTGGTCGAAATGACCTAGGCGCCGAGTCCACCGGGCAGCCAGCTCCCACTGAAGGGGGCGTATATGCCACCAGGCCCAATGGACCACAGTGGTGCAGGCTGCCATGTAACCCAGAAGGCGCAGAAAGTCCCGGGCAGGGTGCAAGTGCCCAACCAGAAATGATTGGGCAAAGGAGGAGAGAACCTCTACCCTGTCCACAGGGAGCAATGCTCTGGCTCGGTAAGAGTCGAGCTCTGCCCCGATGGAGCATATCACCTGAGATGGCACGAGCTCAGAGTTGGCCTTGTTGATCAGGAGGCCAAGTTGAGAGCAGGTCTGGAGGGCCAGGTCCCTGGACCTCTCCACCTCTTCCTGGGTGGAACCTGCCAAGAGCCAATCGTTGAGGTAAGGGTACACTCTGACCCCTCAACGCCAGAGATGGGCTGCCACCACTGCAATGCATCTGATGAAGAACCATGGGGCCGATGACAGGCCGAATGGCATGGCTCGGAACTTGTACAGGGTTCCCTCTGCTCTGAAGCGGAGGAACTGCTGGTGGGATGGACGGATTGGGACGTGAAAGAACATATCTTGGAGATCCAGTGAGCAGAACCATATGTTTCGCTCTAGGGATGGTATGATCTGGGACAGAGTTACCATCCTTAAGGTGTGTGGCCTGAGATACTGATTCAGGTCATGCAGATCTGGAATGGAGCGCAGCCCCTTCCCCCCCGGACCAGGAAGTACCTAGAAACAAACCCTGGATTGACTGGAGGATCTGCCACTAGAACCACTGCCTCCTTGAGGAGGAGCTGGACTACGTCGTCTCTCAGAGCCGACAAGAGTGTGGGCTGATACTCTCTCCTCCCGTGGGGCACGGGCCCAGCAGGGAGGATACTGCTCGAATTCTAGAGGCAGACCCCGGCCGACCACTTCTAAGATCCATCTGTCCATGGTAACAGCAGACCAGGCAGAAAGAAAGTGACGCAGCCGATCCCCCCATGGGAGGACCCAGAGCTGGCGTGACGGGAATAGGGGTGGCAACCCCTATCCCGTCACTGGGCAGGCTTGGAGGAAGACGGTCCAGATTGGAAGCTGCCTGAACCCAACCTCCGTGTCTGTGGGCTGCTGAAGTCCTGGAATTGGGCTGAGGGCACCAAGTCTGTGCCTGCAGTTGCTGCCCACCCTAAAAGGGGGGCTGACGGGTTGCAGGAGCAGGGTGCCGAAATGGTTTCTTCTGCTGCTGTTTCTTGGTGCCAGGGCCGTCTTTTTGGGCAGAAGTAGCAGAGTCCAAGGTGGCACTGGACTGCTCGATTCGCTGAAGGTGACCATCCACACTTGAGCCGAACAGATCGGTGCCCAGGAAAGGAACATTAGTGAGTTTGTGCTGGGTATTCACTGTGAAGGTGTAAAGTCTCAGCCAAGCCCTCCGGCACATGGCAACTGCAGCTGTCACCGAACAGGCACAAGAGTCCCTGAGGTCCAAGGCCATCTGAAGTTGCTGCTTGGTAACTGCTCTGCCCTGGTCCTGAACCTGCTTGACCATAGTCTGAAGGTCCACGGGGAGGTGTGGGAGAACTCATCCAAGGAGACCAGAAGGGCATGAGAGGAGTGCACCATGATGATGGCCGAGCTTGCCTGACGGAGACCTAAAGAGGAGGTTGCATAAACCTTCCTGGCAGAGTGGTCCAATTTTTTGGACTCCTTGTCTGGAGGTCTATCAGTGTCAGCAGAGCTGCCTGTGCATCTGAACACAGAAGCAGTCACTAACCCCTCAGCCGAGGGATGTTCGGTGAACCCCGAGAGGGACCCCAGTGGGCACCACATACTTATGGGCCATCCGGGCAGACGTTGCTGGGCAGGAGGCAGGATGCTGCCAGAGCTCCGAAGCCGGACCAAAAATGGCCTCGGCCACTAGGAAGGCTTCCATAGGGTATTCCCTTTTAAGAATATCTGTAAGAGGGTATCTGCCTGTTTCTGGACAGGTTCCAGGGGCATCCTAGTGGATTTGGAGACAAGGCGGAGAATTCCCATAAATGACGAAGGGCCCTCCTCTGTCAACAGACCATCTATCGACTCATCACCCGGCGGATGAGAGTGAAGGTCTGTGTTGTCAGAATCAGAGGACTCTGAATAAATCGGTTGGCCACCAAGGTCCCCGTGCACATGCCTGGGATGGTCAGGCATGAGGGTGACAGAGATTCTACAAGAGAGACCCGGAACCGTCCGAGAATCCTTCGTAGGAGCCCCTCCCATGAACTGTTTAGGTGGCGGCTCCACCACTAATCGGTGGGAAACCGGTTTTGGCAAAACCGGGGCAGGTTTTACCAGCTAAGCAGGTGGAGGAACTGATTTTACCAGTTCTAATGGAGTCTGCTTCGGCCTGGGAGGCGAAAGCCATGTAATGGCTGGGGTGGAAACCAAAGAGGGCTTCTGCCTGGACTGAATGAGCTATTGCCACATCAGATCTTCGTAGCGTCGATGGAGTTTCCACTGAAGCCTCTCCTCATCTGAGGAGGATGAAGATGAGCAGTGGCATCACCTCTTTTTAGAGTGCTTATGCACCTTTCTCGGCCTGTCGGTTGGGGGGGGGGGTTTGAGATCTTGACCTCGATCGGACTGGCCAAGTGGGTTGTTCTGGGCACAATGGGGGAACTGGTGATTTACCCAGATCAGGGACCAATCCACGATGGGAATGCCAGCAGGCTGGGTTTCCTCATCAGGAAGAGGCAGAACCAGGGTCCTGGTAAGTAAGTTGCCGGACTCCTCAGGCGACAAAAGATCGACAGGGTCGAGGGAGATCTCCACCGTATCGATGGAGACCTCGGCCAGCTGACCAGTCGGCAAAGCCGAGAAGCCGGTGGCTGAAGAAGCAATCTTGACTGAAGTCGAGACTGGAGGTTCCTGTGACTGAGATCGCTCTCGATCCCAAGAACGTCTTTGCCGAAACGAAGAATCTTTCGGTTCCTTGTCCTTTTTAAGGGACTGGGAGGTACGTGAAGCCAGAAGGTCCCTCGCCTGGTGAGGAGAGGAGAGAGAGGGGCATCTCCGAAAGGAGTCCAAAAACGTGGAGCCCAGGTTGAGTGGAATGAAAATTGGCCAAAAGGAGAGCTCTGCAGCCCGCGCCGCCTCTTCCTTGAAGGCCTGCATCTGTTCTAACTGGTTGGTGGACCCGGCAGTCGCGGAGACCGCCCACCGGGCCTCCTTGGATTTCACTGGTGGATTCAGTTTCTCATGCCTGCCCAACCTGAGACATGTGAGACAATCATTGAGGACGTTTGGCTGAAAAGCAAGACATATCTCGCATGCCTGGGTGTCATGGCCGACACCCAAGCAGCAGACACACGCAGTATGTGGGTCTGTGCACGACATTTTCTGGCCACACGGGCACCAGCGAAAACCAGAAGAAGATTTATCTTCTATAATCGAATAGCAAAAGTTGCAATCGCTAGCTTGAACGAGCTTAATCTTTTTGGGATTCGAAGATATCAAAGCCAGGGCTTGCAAAACACGGTAGTTGAGAGGAGGCAACCTGAATCTTCCAGCGGAAAGGAAGATCTGGCATCATGGGGTGGAGCCGAGGGTTGTACCACCTGGGTGGGTGGGTGGGAGGAGCAAGGCTGAAGACCTTCTGGTGAGAATTAAAGGGGACAGGGACATGCCAAGAAGTGTGGATGAACAACATATCCACGTCCCTAGAAATAACACTTACCATGAAAGAAAGCGAATCTCGCAATCCGCGGCAGGCAGAAAAGGGGGAAGGGTAAGCTTCTCCAGCATAAATAGGAGATCCCAGGTGGGTACTAGATCTCGGATGGGAGGCTTGATATGTAAAATGCCCCTCAAAAAAGTACTGGACACGTCCAGTTGGGCAAGTGTTTTTCCCTCCGTTGGTACGTGGTAGGCAGAAATTGCTGATCCATGTACTTTTATGGAGGAGTAGCTCAAGCCTTGATTTAATAAGGAGAGAAGATGCTCCCAACATTCACTGGGCAGGTGAGCGGGTCCAAATGATGGGGTGAAGCCCATAGGCAGAATCGCTTCCACTTTGTGGCATAAGTGGATCTAGTAGAGGGCCTTCTCGCTTCCATGAGAAGGTCCGCCTCCTGGGAGACCTCAAGCCTGGATTTTACTAAGTCTGCAGGAACCAGGCATGAAGATGCAGGGATCTGAGGTCCGGTTGGACCAACGTTCCCTGATCCTGGGACAGTAAGTGCGAGCTCAGCGGCAGCTGAATTGGAGGTTCCACTGACAGCTGCTGAAGTAGTGGGAACCAAATCTGCCAAGGCCAGAACGGGGGCAATGAGGATCATCTCTGCTCCTTCGGCCTGAAGCATCAGCAGAAGCCTCTGAATTACGGGGAAGGGAGGAAAGGCATACAGAAATCTCCCTGTACAACAGAGAGACAATGCGTCTGGCCAGAAAACACCAGGCGCGGGCTCTCGCGAGCAGAAACTGGGCAGTTTAGCGTTGAGTAGAGACGCAAAGAGGTCCGACTCTGGATGGCCCCAGCTGATCTGCCACTGACTGGAGGAGCATCCACTTGTGAGCCTTTTGAGTTCTAGGCGGTGTTCCAGTGCCGAATACCAGACTCTCATCATCTCTCAGCATAGGGGGTAGGAATGCGTGTTCCCTTGCCTTTTGATGTAAAACACTACCGACGTGTTTTCTGTCTGGATGAGAAGAGGGCCTGGCGAAAGGTCCATCTGAAACACCCGCAAGGCATTCAGGACCGCTCGCATCTCTAGAACGTTGATATGGAGCTGCTCCTCTTCTGGAGACCATGTTCCCTGGGTTAGTCTGTCTCCCAGATGAGTGCCCCAACCAAGACAGGAGATGTCTGCTAGGATCAGTCTCAGGGGCTCCTGCTGAAAAGGGACCCCTCGTTCCAGGTCGAAGGGGTCCAACGACCACGAAAGAGTACTTTTTACTGGGTCAGAGATCCTTACCGGCTGGTCCAGATCATCTAACCTCTGGTCCCACTGCACCCTGAGCATCCATTGTGGGACTCTCATGTGGAGGCGGGCCACAGCAACTGTGGGAATGGCCACCGCCATGTGCCCCGGAAGTCTGAGGAAGGTCCTGGCTGGGACCTGTGGAGCCATGGATACCATCTTGGCTACACCCTTTAGACGACCCCCCCCCCATCCTGTGGGAGGAAGGCCATGCTCTGAACTGTGTCGAGGACCACTCCGGTGAATAGGAGTCACTGACTGGGCTCTGGGGAAGACTTTGGAAGGTTCAGGGTGATCCCCAGCTCTCTGAAGAGAATAAAGGTGTCTTCAACAGTGCGAAGCAGCTGAGCCCTGGAAGGTGCTGCCAGGAGCCAGTTGTCTAGGTAGGAGGAGACATAATGGCCCTGGTGTCTGAGAGCCACAGCCACCATTGCCAGGTATTTAGTGAAGACTCGCGGAGCAGAAGAGAGGCCGAACAGTAAGGCTCAGAACTAATAATGTCTCCCCCTGGAAGTGGAACCTCAGGATGTTCCGATGGGGAGGGAAGACCCTTATGTGCATACAGGCATCCTGCATAACCAGTGAGCAGAGCCAGTCCCCTTGGTGTAAGAGGGGAATGAGGCTTGACACAGTGAACATCCTGAACCATTTGTACTCCATGAAAAAGTTTCGGGAACCGAGGTCCAGGATGGGCCTTAGGTCCCCGGTCTTTTCTGGAACCAGGAAAAAATGGGAATACTAGCCCCTTCCCTGTTGTCCCTGGGGAACCGGCTCTATAGCCCGTTTCAGCAAAAAAGGGCCTGTCTCTCTCCTTCTATTAGAGGAATGTGCGAAGGAGGATAACAGGAGGACCCTGGTAGTTTTTCTGGAGGGATCTGGGTGAACTCAAGAATATATATCCTCTCCTTATCAGGGCTAGAACTCAGAGGTCTGATCTGATGCTGCTCCATTCCTCTTGGTAGAGGGAGAAGCGACCCCCTACTGCCTCCATCATCGCCTCCACTGGGGAAGGGGGTAGGTAGTGAGTCATTGGGTATATCCAGGAACCAGCAGAGGGGGCTGGGAGGACTTGGGGTCTCTAGAGGTAGAGCTCCCAGAAGCTTGGTTTGTAGCTTTCCTCTTAAAGCCACCTCTCTGCAGGAATTGGCCGCAGGTATTTTGCCCTGAGGGCTTAGAAATGGCCATTTGCGGAATGCTTTCTGGTCCCACTTATATAGCTTTCGGACGGACCAGATGGACTTCCCGGAATCTTGGAGGAGAGAGATGAGTTTCTCAGTCTCCTCCCCAAAAAGGACAGAACTTTGGAATAGAAGGTTCAGGATTCCGGATTGCAGATCCTGGGAGAATCTTGAAACTGTAAGCCAGGCACGGTGCCGAAGGTAAACGCTGGAAGCTGCTGCCCTTGAGACCGTATCTGCAGTGTCGTACGAGGCTCTCAAAACATGAGTGCCTACGTCCGAACCAGACTTCAATAGATCCAGAAGTTCGGTCTTTTGTGCCGACTCTGATAAGACTTGAGCCACTTCTAGGCCCATCTCACACAAAGCATTCTGGTACTGGACCATATGCGTGAGGAAGTTCAGAGAACAGATGGAAAAGGTGGAGGCAGAATAAACCTTCTTGCCCACCTGATTCAAGAATCTGGACTCAACATCGGGAGGCTGGGAGCTGAGGTGTTTAGGCTTTTTAGATTTGTCATGGGCAGCTGTAATCACCACAGAGTCCACCTGAGAATGTTTCTGCCAGGAAAGGCTCCTCCCTCTGAGCTCGATACAGCCTGTCCGATTTCTTTGAAACTGCTGGGGAAGTAGAGGGATGCTTCCAAGTGATCCTAGTAAGGTCCTGGAAGGTATCCACAAGAGGAGGAACCACCAAAGGCTTTGGCTCCTTCTGCATCAGGTATTTTGCCAACCTCCAGTGTTCCGGATCCAAGTCCTCCATCTCCCATTCATTGGAGAATTGGATCTGCCGCATTACATCCATGAAAGCTATATCATTAGGAGGCGATCTTGGAGTGTCTTTCTCTTCAGGAGACACTGGCCTTTCCTGTGAGAGGGAACGGTCGGACACAGAGGAACTGGGATGCGAACTATGGCCCACAGAAGAAGAGGAAGCTGATCTTGAATAAGTGGGGGATCTGCTCATCTCATATGAGAATCGCCTGCTGGCAGATGGACGTTGGCTATGGGACCAACGATGGGTGGTCAAGCAGAGAGGACGGCTTGCAGACCGGCGTCGGCTACGAGACCATCTCCTGCTGGTAGAGCAACGGTTATTACTGGATCTGGAGTGTCGTCGGTGCCGACGCTCCTTATGTAAGGTACGGTCACAGGTATCCGCTGGAGTGCGTGACCGAGACTTGTGCTTTGGTTTGGGAGAGGGACGTTTGGGCATGGGAGAAGAGGGTTTTTCTACCCGGCTCTGGTCCCCTACTTCCTTCGGAGCTGGAGCTGGGTCTGGGTGTGGAAGGAGCACATATTTTTTAACCTGACCCCACCAGAACTAGAAAAGTTCTGTGAGCTCCCCCTTGGTGAATTAGGCAGTGGCAGACCTTGCCAGAAGACTGGGTTTCTCCAGCGTGCGAGGAGCTATAGGTGAGAATGGGACGTCGGGTAAGCCCCTGGGAGATGAGTCATCTGCCTGATCCTCAGGGGTGGAGTCCCTGCGGACCAGCGAACGTTCAGTGACGCCTTAGCTGACGTCCGTTCCTTCTCTTGCGCTGTCGACAGTTTGGAGTCGTCTGGCTTGGAAACCGTTGGCTCTGGTTTAGAAGGCTGAATCATTGAGGGGTGGTGAGCCAACGCCGGCTTTGAACCCGACTCCCCATTCCTTGAGTTCAGAGGTCTTGCCCGGAGCCCTAGGAATGACCAAGGTCGGGATTTTTTTTGACGGGACCGAAGTCCCGGAAGAGGTACCTGAAGTCCTGACTCCCGAGGTGGAGGGTGGCCACAGGGGCGCCGCCTTCACCTTCGGGGTGGAAGAGGCCTGTACAGAAACTGGGCCCTGACTACCGCTACCAGACATCGGTGGCTTAGTGGTAGTGTCTTGCTTCCCTGTGGAGTGCTGGGAGTGGCAGAAACTATCTGAACCGCCCGACCCAGAGGGGACTTTTTCTTATGGGGTCACCGGAAGCACGAACACCTCTTTGACTGGCCCCAGTCCTTTTCACGGGACTTACATTGGCCCGAGTCCCGCTTCTTTTCTTTATGCTTTGTGGACCAGGAAGAGGAAGAGAACTTCTCCACTGGTGAGCATTGCATCACAGCCACCTGTTGTTCAAGAAGGTGGGCCTTAAGGTGGCAAATTCTGGTCCTGCCTGTAAAGCCACTGCAAATTGAGCAGGCCTTGGTGTCGTGGTCCATAGTGAGTGTCCTTCGCCGGGATCTGGCAGCCACAGGCACACTTTGTCCTCTTTTTTTGGTGAAGGAGACCCACGACGGTGAGGTCGACATGCAGTAGAGATCAGTGGATATATGAAAAGTGGATTTTTTGAAGAAACAAGAAAAAACGATAATTTCACTAGGAAACCACTAGACTTCATTCTAAAGGCAACCAAAGAGCTGATGGAAGCAGGTCTGCTGTGGGAAAAGAACTGAGGTGGGGCTGGGGACTGCCCCCTGATACACCACTGGGTGACGTCGGGGGTGGCCCTCACTAGAGACTGCTACCTAAAGCTTACCGATGGATCCTAGTGCCTGCAGCATAGTCCCAATTGTAATAGCCTGCTGCAAGAGCTCCCACTCGAAGTAAGATCATACGAACATATGAAACTGCCAGCAGATAAAAGGCCTTACGGTCTATCAAGTCTGCTTGATTGTACAGCTAGCAGCCCTTATATGGCAGCTGCCCCCCCCTCCAGCGACCTTTCCCCATACCCTGTCCCATCCCCTTTTGAAGCAGCCCACTGTTCTACAGGATACCACTTCCTCAGACAATGTGTTCCACCCACACACCATCCTCTCTGTAAGAGAGTGTCTCCTCATTTCCCTCCTGAACCTTCATTCCTCCAATCTCAGATTGTGCCCTCGAGTGTCCCTCCCCCTCCTTAATTTGAAAAGCTCCTCCGTGCCAGTCTTTCTTATTCCCTTCATGTACTTGAAGGTTTCAATCATTTCCCCCCCATCCCTCCTCTCCTTCAGGGAGTACATGTTCAGCTCCCTCAGCCTGCTCTTGTAGGGCAAGTCCCCTAGCCCCTGGATCATTTTTGTTGCCCTGTGCTGCATCCCCTCCAGTGACCTAATGTCCTTCTTCAGGTACGGTTGCCAGAACTGCACGCGATACTTCAGGTGTGGTCTAACCAGTGACCTGAATAGTGACAGGATCACCCACCCCCCCCCGGAGGATATGCCTCTTGCAATACAACCCAGCATCCTGTTGGCCTTTGCAGCTGCCTTTCTACACCATGCCGAGTTGTTTAATGCTCCCGTTATAATCACCCCCAGATCCTTTTCCTCTTCCGTCTTGGCTAGTTGAATCCCCCCTAGCTGGTAGCTCCTCCTTGGGTTTTTTGTGGCGAAATGTAGCACTTGGCATTGAACCCCAGCTGCCAAGTGTCTGACCAGACCTCCAATTTTGCCAGATCTTGCAACCCTTGCCACCCTTCTAAGTCATCCACTACTGCTCCCATCTTGGTATCATCTGCAAGCAAACTGATCTTGCTCTTGATGCCTACTGAGATGTCTGCTATGAAGACCCCAAACACCGGCCCCAGTACAGAGCACTGTGGCACCCAGCTCGTCACCACTCTGGGAGATGAGAGCTCCCATCACACCACCTCACTCTTGCTGTCTCCCTTGCAGCCAGTTCACTACCCATCCCGCCAACTTCGTCACCGCCTCGTGCCTTCCAGCTTACTTCCTAGCCTCCCAAATGGCACCGAATCGAACGCCTTACTGAAGCCCAGGTACAGGACATCCACTTCATGGCCCCTGTCTAACTGCCTGGTTACTCAGACATAGTACTCCACCAGGTTGGTCTGACAGATCTGCCTGAAACAAACCCAAGCTGTCTGTTGTACTGCAGCCCATTAGTCTCTAGGAGGTAAACCAGCCTCTCCTTCAGGATTGTCACCATCAGCTTTCCCACGATGGATGTGAGGATTACTGGTCTGTACTTCCCTGGCTCATCCTTGGGGCCGCTCTTGTGGAGGGGTACACATGCGCCATCCTCTAGTCCTGAGGTACACTCCCAGAGCCCAGGGAGGCATTGAACACATCTGCCAAGGGTTCTGCCAGTGCCTTCAGCACCCTGGGGTGTATGCCATCTGGCCCTGGCACCTTGTCTACCCTCAGTACCCACAAGCCCTCCAGTACTCTGCCCAATGGAATTTCCCTGTCACCTCCTTCACCCCCGGTATAGCTCCCCTTTCTCTTTAGTAAATACCGGGCAAAGTACTCATTTAATGCTTCTGCCTGTTCTGCCCATTTCCACCCACCCCCATCCCTCTTTATCCTTACAACTCCTTTCTCCCCTCTCTGATGCCCTGTGCTAGCCTGAGTTCCCAGGACACCTTGGCTGACCTGACTGTCCTTGTCATCTCCCTCGACTCCTTCAGGTATTCCTCTCTGTCCTCCTCTCTCCCTGTTTTTCTTCCTTACTTTTTCCATAACCCCCCTGTCCACTCAGCTAGGCTTCCTGACCCTACCCCTCTTACTTTGGACCCTTGTACATGTTACGGTTGCCTCCTCAGTTCCCAGTTTTATGACCTCCCACTTCTGGTTAGTGTCCATGTTTGGAAGGATCCTGGCCAGATACCACTGTACTATTTCCCTCATCCTCCAAAAGTCGTCTCTCCTGAAGTCTAACACCCTTGTGCCCATTCCCCATACTTATCTTGAACCACATCGAGTGGTGGTCACCCCATGCCAGCGGTTCCTCCACCCTGAGCTTCCTCACCATTCGTCAGCACGAGGTCTAGGGTGTTCCCTAACGTGGTTGGCTCGTTGACCAGCTGCAATAGGAAGCTGTCCTGGAAGGCATCCAGAAGTACCTATTCCCTCCTATTCTTGGTGGCTGGTGTACCCCAATCCACTCCCGGCAAGCTGAAGTCCCCCACAATCACCGTGTTGCCCCTCCCACAGGTCCTTCTGATCTGTCCCACTAGTTCCCTGTCTTAACTCCTCAGTCTGAGGTCGGCCTGTATATCACCCCCATTCTGAAGGTCCTATTTTTGGAGTCCTGGAGCTGCACCCATAATGACTCCGTGCTGCCCTCCTCCCCGACACACTTCAGTCCTTCCCTCCCTCACGTACAGTGCCACTCCCCCCTCCTTTTCCTTTTACCCTGTCCCTCCAAAATATCTTGTACCCTGGTACTGCCAGGTCCCAATCATAGTAATGGGTGTCCCCTGTCTCGGTGATGACTGCCATGTCCATCTCCCCATCTGCCATTAGAGTCTGTAACTCTGCTGTTTTGTTCCCACGACTCCTATCATTCAAGGTTACCACCCTCCACCCTGCTTCCTCCCCCCTTGCCAGCATCTCCTCCTAAGTTCCTTGCTGCTGGAATTGGGGGGTAAGCTCGTTTGGCTTCCTTACCTGTGGATCCTGCGTGACTCCTGCCCACTTGCCACCCCCCTCTTCTAGTTTAAATTCTCATTGTTTGTTAAATATTCCCCCAGTTTCTGTTTCAATACCCTCCTTCCCTCCTCACTTAAGTGTAGCCTGTCCTTAGCATAGAGATCACTGCCCTCCCAGGTCCCCCCACATACCCTTTGGACTGACCATTCGCAGACATGTGTTAAATCCTTCTAGCCTCTTGCTTCCTTGCTCCTCCTGGGTACTGGAAGCACCTCCGAGAAAGTTACTGATCTTCTTGTCTCCTCACAAATGAACCCCAGCTCCTCAAACCTCCTCTGGACTACACCTAGTTTTCACCAGGTTATTTGTTCCCAAATGCAGAACTATATGAGGTTTCTCCCTACCCCTCCTAGCATACTTCAGAACAGACTGACAAACCCTTTCTGCCGTCATGCCCACCCATATGAGACTATGCCTCTCCCCCTTGTTTCCCCATCTGATCCCTTTCAGAATGGAGTCTCCCAGCACTAGGATCCCACCCGTTTTATGTTCTACTCGCCTTGTCCTATCTTTATCCTGTCCCCTTCCTCTCCACTCCTCCTCCTGCACAGTTGTTCTCCCTTCCACTCCTGTTGTAATGTCCTCTGTCACTGCTCTGCCCTCCTTCTCCCTTTTTCCTCTGATTTTACCTCCCCTCTCCACAGGGCTCCACCCCTCAGCCTGCTCTCGTAGGGTAATTCCCCTAGCCCCTGGATCATTTTTGTTGCCCTGTGCTAGATCCCCTCCAGTAACCTAATGTCTTTCTTCAGGTATGGTTGCCAGAACTGCACATGGTACTCCAGGTGTGGTCTAACCAGTGATCTGTGTAGTGGCAGGATCACCTCTCCCCTCCTGGAGGATATGCCTCTGGCAATACAACCAATCATCCTGTTGGCCTTTGCAGGTGCCTTTCTACACTGTGCTGAGTTGTTCATTGCTCCCCTTATGATCACCCTCAGATCTTTTTCATCTTCCGTCTTGGCTAGTTGAACCCCCCATAGCTGGTAGCTCCTCCTTGTGTTTTTTTGCACTGAAATGTAGCACCTTGCATTTTTTGGCATTGAACCCCAGCTGCCAAGTGTCCGACCAGACGTTCAATTTTGCCAGATCATCTTGAAACTTGCCACCCTTCTAAGTCATCCACTACTGCTCCCATCTTGGTATCATCTGCAAACAGACTGATCTTACTCTCGATGCCCATTGAGATGTCTGCTATGAAGATCCCAAAAACCAGCCCCAGTACAAAATCCTGTGGTACCCTGCTTGTCACCACCCTGGGAGATGAGAGCTCCCCTCCCACCACCACTTTCTTGCTGTCTCCCTTGAAGGATAGAGAGATTTAACACATTTTACCTCCCCTCTCCACCAGGCTCCACCTGCCTCCTCCCCCGATGCATCCCTATCTTCTCATACCACCCCTCCCCCTTTCCACACAGCCTCCCCTTACTCAACCTATCCCCCATACCATGTCCCATCAACCCCTTGGCCCCCCTCCCATTCCTTCTCGCCTGGTCTGTCATCAGCTCCTCTGCCCAGAACTACCCCAAGACATCCCCCAATCCTGCCAGTGTTGCAAACCAATTTTTCAATGTCCCTTCACTACCACCTATTTATTCCTTCCTTCTGCTCGCCACCCCACTGCTGCTGACTCTGCGACTGTTAAGATTCTTCCTTCCTTCCCATCCTCCATTCCTCCCCTTTCCCGCCCTTGTTTGGCCTCTGAACTGGGACCCCCGTCTCCTTCCCCACATCTGCCACCTTCTTCCCGCTCCTCCCCCCTTTGATCTGTCTTCCCCCTTCACAGTTACCCTTCTTCCCTCCTCAGCCGCTGAGTTGTCCTCCATTGCAGCCAGTATTCCCCTCCTAAGCTCCATTTGTAAACAGCTGATCTCGTTCCTAAGCTGCCTTATTTGGCTGCACACCAAGCACCCTCCCTCCCTGAAATTTTCAGAAAGACTGCCGCTCCCGTTGTTGCAGCCTACCACCCTTCCCATCTCACTTTTCGCCCACCAGTGTCCCCCCTCATTTTCAGTAGAAGGATGCCCATACCACCCCCGTGACCCCTCCCATCCACCTTTTCCAGTTCTGCCCATGGTTCCCTCAGCTTTCGGGTACCTTACCCTCATGTAAAAGTCAGCCAACTAACAAAGCTTGCCCCACCAATAAGTGCAGTCTGTCCCCTAAGCACAACCAAAAGCAATCTGCCCCTTAAACCTTGGTTACACTTTAGCAGTACAGCAAATCCTAATCTATAATCCCTGTGTCAAACATATCAATACTGGGGTTTCCAGAAATGCCCTGCTAACACAAACAGTATAGGATGTATTTGTAAGCAATAATCACTGTGCCAAAAATGTCAACATGTGCGCTTACCTCACCTAATAAGATACAATGCAATAACTGTATAGCATCTATTGCTGTTCTATAACATTATCGTCTACCTGGTTTATCAGCCTTGTCCTGTATATTCTTCCTAGTTACCCAACATGCTATGAACGGGAGAAAAGCGAAAATGCTGCCACCCCACTGACCGGATAACGGCCACCCTCGGCCCCCTTGTGCACCATGAAGCCCCGGCGTGCATCCAGAGATAATCTCTGCTGTGTGCCCAGACCGGTAATGCAGCTGCTCTCCACTCCTGTAGGCCCCAGGAAAGAGATATGTCCGGGTCACGGCGGATGAGGGACGGCGAATGGAGTTGGAGAAGGGCCCTTGGCGGCCCGAAGGAGTGTCCGGTCGGGGTCTAAGGAGGAAAAAAACACCACACTACGCTATTTTATGAACATTTAAAAATCCACAACTTGTTAGTGCAATACACCACTCTGGTATAAGGGACTGTCTGACAAGTTCTTGTAAGGGCTGTTTCCATGTTTCATAGTATTATGTAGCTGTTTCTGTTTCTGAAGAAAAGGTTTAACTGTATGTCAGATCCCAGGCCATGTGCTCATCATACCCTGCATTATGTCATCGTGCCAGCAGTAGGTAAACTGCCCATCATCACCATACTGATCCAGACCCCCAAGGAAAATCTGGTCAGGGTCACAGTCCTTGAGGTGGATCAGTTTTCCAAGGCCTGTTAGGAACTGCGCGTATCTGAAAGAGCCATATTCATTTGACAGAATTGCCACTTCATTGTTTATCTGTAAACAGAATAAAGAACATTAATAGGGTCTCTTCTTGCCAGGCTGGGCATCCGTGAAAGTTTACTTGTAACATCTGGGATCACAGTAAGCAGCACAGCGTGCAGTTCAAGTAATGTATGAATTTACATTTTTGTTCATATGGTGCTCCTCTAAAGAAGCATTCAGACTGATTTACAGTTAAAATAAAGAAGCATTACATAAATACTGACATGTTAGAATCAACACTCTATGCACAATTCATGACAAATAAGTAATACAGGGCATCATTTGAAAGTGTGGAAAACACTACCGAAACATACAGAGATTTTCTGCAACAACAGGGTTGGGGAGCCAAGGAAGGCAGGAATGCGTGGCTCCAGAAGGGGTGAAATCCTGTTTGGATTCTGAAATGTGACACAGTGGTGTCATATGTCCAAGGTTGTGCCATCAAATGTCAAAGGTTAGAGTGTGGTGTGAGGATCTTGGTCCCACCCCACCCCTGACCAGCCAGGAAAGTCTCTTGTCTCCCAACTGTGTCCCAGTGGGTTAGACAGGAGACACAGAGGGTGAAATGCAGCTGGAAATAATAATGACATTCACGTATTTGACGTCATAATCCTCTCTCCAACCAGTTGAAGGGAAAGGCCCCCCGAAGTTCTGACCAGCTCTATTATTGGTTAGTCAGGTCCATCTGAAGGGGTAAGTCTGGGACAAAGTATGAGGAGACCAGGAAGGAGAGTATGGAGGACTTGGAAGTCATGTTGACCACTCCAGCAGGGATGTGATTCTGGAGTTCTTAACGAGCTGAAGGGCCGCACAACCCACACGGGTACAGAGGTAAAACAGCAAGATACAAAGGACCAAACTCCTATAAACCTGACCTGCACATAGAAGGTCAGAGGTCACAGCTGCCTGGTTTCATGACAGTGCTTAGGGCCAGTAATTTTCCATTTCCAACGGAAAATACTTTGGGGAGATAGAGTTTGGCATTTTTAAACCAGTTTTGGTAGTCAATTTTTCATTAAAAATATATCTGTACCACTTTATCATGCAAACAAACCCACCTTGCACTAGCTTTTTGTGCAACCCCACCCCCAAATGTTGAGCCACATTTTTATACAAAACATGCTGATTTGCCCACAATTTGGAGAAAAAATTGGAAAAAAGATTACAAGATCTGTCGTATGGAATTGTTCCTTTTTGAAAAGGAAAATCATTGGCCCCAATATGTGTATGGGATCCCTCACAATATATATTTGCAAAATTAAACAGGGACACTATAGGAAACTGGTCTTTTATCTCTGTGTGTTTGGAATTACAAAAGGAAAATTAATAGAGTTCAGAGGAACGCAGGACATTAAATTTGAACTTTGACTTTTCCCATCCTGTACACATGGGATGGAGGCTTGCTTGCATAACGGACTGAAAAGTATTCTTGTAGTGCAGAAGGAGGCAGAAAGATGGAGGACAAGGTAACTGCCACTACTTAAATCAAACTGCTGTCAGAAGCAGGTCTGGATAGCAGTACTAAAATGCATCTTCACTTTGTGCTGCAGTTATACAACAAAACAGAAGATGTTATCATAATCGATATAAATAAGATATTAGATGGAAACTCAAGTCTGTAACCTTTGGAAGGAACTTGTAAATTACTGTGGAATGTCTCCCTACTGAGGATAAAATACAATCTCTGATTCCCAACCCAGCACTGGAATTTCCTCTCACTGCACATCTCATCTGAGCATAGAAACCCACCTTAAAGTCACCACAGTCCCCCACGAGTATAAATACAGAAGCTAGCCATCCCAAGTTTCGTGCCTTCTAATAACAAAATTTAAAAACTGCCCATTCTACAGTTGCAGCCACCTCTTCCAGCAGTAACTACTGGGGCATCGATAAAGGACAGCACTCAAAGATAAGCACGGAACTGGACTTTTAGTATTTTCTACTAAAGATATACAAAACCAAGAGTTCAAAAGCCTACAGAAAGCAGAAGAAGAAGAAGATGGTGTATATTTATCAAAAATGTGTAAGGTCTTACCTGTCCCTCTCCTACATAAACCACTCCTATCTTGTGGGTGTCATATGGAGGCATTTGGTCCAGGACTTTCACAGCTCTGTCTATCAACTGCAGCACAACACATTATAATAATACTTTTTACTTAGAACGTTTCAGTTTTACAACAGTTCAATTACAAAAGGTTTATTGACTTATACAACCTACTCTTTATAATCAGCACTTTAAGAGAGGTGGCAGAAAATCGATCATACCTGGGACTTGGGTAACAACACTGGTTTGTTGGATTCATTTCCAAAAAAAGGCGAATGGTACAGCTGTAAAAACACAAAGCTGGAAAACAAGAACAGAAATTAAACTCTTCCTCTTAATAAAGTTCACAAAAAGAATGTGTTCCATTGAAAAACTTAAAAATATAAACTAGCAGAAGTAGAAACGACCTCACTCTGCTGTGACCAGTTTCTCTCAAGAGACCTTAAAAAACTCAAACATGGATAAAAACTCATAAGGTCAACTGCAGGAGTAGTGGCACTCCCTTAACAGAAACTTCTAAAGACAAAACGGTAGTTATGCAATCCTATTATTAAATAAACCTCACACAGAAAGTAGGTCAACAGCAAGGAACACTACCAATCCTCCCATTTAAATGCACTTAAGGTGGTTTTATACGACAACAGGGAGATGAGATAAGGACTCCCAAACCTTGAGGTACATCTCCGTGCAGCCCACTGCCCTGAATGACATCCTTTCCACAGTGGCTTGGTGGCCCAGTGCTGTATACATTCCACTGAGAAGGGAACTGCAGCAGGCCTCCACTGTCTAAGGAGCAGTCACTTAGCAGTAGAACAAATAACTCATTTGCTCATGTCTGAGTACTCAGTTCAGTTCCACCCTGTATTCTTTTATGGTATTAGTGTCATAATCTGTAGCGTTATCAGTGTTTGTTCTTTTATGTGGAAAATGATTCAATAAAAAAGGTTTTACATAAAAAAAAAAAAATAATACTAAAGAAGCGTACAGTTGTAACCCCTAGATGGCGCTATCCCAGGGGCTACTACCCCTGCCTGATTTGCCACTAACAGGTTGAGGGGCCTGGATCCAATGGCGGGTGCCTCCACCCAGAGGTCAGGGTTTGCAATAGTTAAACTAACTTGGTCACAGCCCTCTGGGACACTGCAACCCCCCTTTCTTCCCACTAGTGGCCCACACAATATATCAGAATTACCTTCACAGTATACACTTACCCCCAGGTCTGGTTCCGGCACTGGGACCTCCTGTGAAATGAGATACAGTGCAACAATCACAGTACAGTACTTTAACATAGACAAATACCTCAGGCAGTATAACTTTGCTGAAACAAGCAGCTCTGATTTATTTAGGGGGATATAACAAGGACAGGGGGAAATCAGGTTAATTAGCTCATCACTTTAATAATCTACCTATGGCTCTGTGCACAGGCCTATCCCTATCAGTTACTGTCCCTGGGTACCCAAGCCCTAGTGGCTAGTCCAAACCGTGGCAGCTGGTAGGGGCCCTTTCACACAGAGAAAAGGAGAATTAAACAGTCAGCAGTACAGTAATTCCATTTGGATTTAATGTGGCAATTCAACAGGGCGACCCTGAATTAGTACTCACGACCTCCAAATAAGATAGGGTCCTTCAATGTCAGCAGGGCTCACTTGAGGTGCACAAACCTCTTCACACATCCATATAAAAGAAAGCACTATACCAGGCAGGCTGCATCTGTATCCCGATCGCAATTACTGCACAATACCCGGAGAACACACAGCAGATTCAGTTCCTGACAGACCGAGTGTAATTTTCAGCAATTCCTCCAGTCTTCTACAGGGTGAGCCTGGTTTCTACTCTTCAGAGATCCTTTGATTCTTTTCACAGGACGGATTCAGTCCTAACAAGCTGCAGACCGGAACTCTGGGCCTTACACACGTTTTTTGACTAAAACTGCACACTGAAAAAGCACAGGGCTCCTTCCTTCTTCACTGCCAAAGCTCAACTGAAACTCCAACCGACAAAACCGGGCACTTCCTTTGAGTTCCTCCCAGTTCTTGACTGGATTGGCTGTCACTCACAAAAGACTGCTGCTGTTGGTCCAAAAAGGCACTGAAGTCTAAACTACATCTCCCAGAGTCACTGCCCATACAATCCTCTTGTGGCTGGCTCAGATTATGAGTCCAAGTTCTGATTCGTCCAAGGCACCATTTTAGAGCTAGCTTACCCCACACTGATTGGTCCAGTTCAGCAGTTCAAAACTAGAATGGGGAACTAGCAGACACAGTTCTGGCTGCAAAGAAAGCAGGTTAGACAAACTGTAATTTCATTATTACTCTAAATAATTTCTAGCAAACAGTTACATCTTTCAGATAGGTTCCTTTGCACTCCTAGTGACTGCAAAATGAAGTGAATTGGCAGCAGCTCGAGTGGTACTCAGAGAAGCACACAGTCCCCCCATACAAACTAATTATATCTGCAAGCAGACAGCTCTTAAAGAGACAGTACCAGAGGCTCTAAAAACACTCACTGATAAATGGCTTAAATGCCAAACACCATTCAGGCTTGGAGCATTCAAGCAAGCTCCTGGAAGTCTTTTGGGAACCCCCATTTGCAGGGGGGTTACACAGTTTATCAAAAAGGAGAAGGATTTCACTTAGGATAATGGGCAAAAGCCTCTAGATGAAATCTTTAACCCCCAGTCAACTAGTACACCATCAACAGAAGTTCCAGTATTTTATCCTTTATCAACTGCAATACAGAAAAAGTACACCGCTGTAAAAGTCTACAGTGCAGAAGATCTGAGCTGGATGATTCTTCCCTGCCACAATCACTAATGACAGGAGCTCTGCCTTGTTACATAGATACTGTACACACATAGAATGCGACAGCAGATGGGGACCACAAGATCCATCTAGTCTGCCCATGGAATTTCTAGGCCCCCCCCAAAACCTGGAATCACTAATTTATTAACACATTTGTCCCTTGCTAGTTTAAACTCATTTACTGTTTTTGCTCCCACCACCCACGGGAGCAGGCTGTTCCATGAGTCCACCACCCTTTCCTTTTGGTGAAAAATAACTTTTTTTTTTTTTATACTTCCTTTATTAGAAATTATGTTTACAAACCTATTTTCATCATTACAGTTTTACAATTCCATTGTTACAGTTTTACAAAGAAGATTAACAGGTTCATAATTATCTAAGATCTAAAACGAGTCTATATTACAGTTCATACATATAACCACACTTAATCACAAAGAACAAGACATAAAATAAATACTAGTAAACCTTCAACAGTATTGGGCTAGAAACCTTTGAGAGATAAATACTTTTAGTTCACGAAACCTGTATCTAAGGGGACACTATGTTATTTACTCCTTTATTTAAATTAATGTGTGAGATTAGATAAATAACTAGGTACATTATAGGTCAGTTGATTAAGTGAGTGGTCTGGAAAGAGGGCAGGGTCTTAGCTAAAGATCAAATTCCTTCTTCTTTCAGATCTTACTCGCGCTTATCCAATTTAAATCTGATCACTGGCCAACTCCCATCTCATCCAATAGGAAATATATGTCTCTAGTCTATTATGTAGAGCAAAGGACATCTCTGTCCGTTATGCTGGATGACAAGAATTAGGGACTTCCAATCAGTGACAGTAGGAGAGGTATTCTGGAGCCATCTTTTTGTAATGGACTTATACGCTGCACATAGCATAATGGTCCATAGGTATACAATGTCTTTGTCCCTTAGTTCATTAGGTGGAATTCCTAGCAAGAGATTAACCCCGGAGAGGGGGTGTTGAAGACCCAAAATATTAACTATATGGTGGGAGATTAAAGTCCAAAAGATGCTTACTTTAGGGCATTCATAAAAGATATGTGTATGTGATGCCAAGGAATCTCTACACCCCCTCCAGCAGCTTGAGGAGGCACCTGGGTTCCTCAGAGATACCGCTGTGGGTACCAAGAAAAATCGGACTCTAACCTTCCAGACGAACTCTCTCCAGATCAGAGAGGAGGTGGTAGACCATGCTCCTTTCCATATTTTGGGCCAATCTCTGATGCTTATTGCCTGGTTCATCTCTTCTCCCAGCTAGCTTTAACTGGATCCATGTAATGGGCATTTTGCTGGATTAAGAACTTGTATATGATTGATATTGCCTTATCTCCTTGTGCTGAGGTCCAGATTTGTATAAATAGGGTAAGATCCTCCCACATCTGAGATCCTTTTTCTTTGATTCTAACTTGCTTATTCACATACAGTAGTCTCTGATTTGATAGTAATATAACCGATCTCTCTCTGTCCAGGAGCATCTTTTTTGGCCCTCCTCAAAATTTATTAGTGTGTTTACTCTGAAAAGCTGCCATGGGGCCACCAGGCCTCCTGCAGCTTGAGTACAGTATCATACCAGGGTTTTAGTAAAGGGGATTCAAATTGTGGAGTCATTAAAAACCATTGGTACTTCCAAAAGTGCTGCCGGGAGTATTTACTTCTGGTACCCCTTTTCCACCCTTCTAATACTGTGTGCGTGGCATTGGTAGGATACAGTACCCCTTAACAATGCCAACCGATCTGTGTAGCCATCCAGTAGTCAGCCAGGGAAGGGAGAGCAACCCCTCCTAGGGTCTTAGGGAGACAGAGTTTTTGAAAATTAAGTCGAGGTTTCCTTCGGTTCCACTGGAAGGCATTAAATGCTTTTTGCCATGAGAAAAGTTCCTTGGGAAAGACAGTGCATGGTACACATTGAAAAAGATATAAAAAGTGTGGGAGAGTTCATCTTGAGTGAGAGGGTGCATGTGTAGAAAGAGGATGGAAGAAGATTCCATCGTCTCATATCATTCTGAAGGACTGCTATCAGGGGAACATAGTTTTGTGTAAACAGTTGGGATAAATCCTTTAGGATCTGTATTCCTAAGTGTTTAAGGGTAGGCCTATCCCATTTAATAGGGTATATGGATCTAAGTGAAGGTGTAGGGTCATATTCTATCGATAGGGCTTCGGTTTTTACGACATTGAGGGAGTATCCTGATAAATAGGAGAATTCCTGTATTTTATGAAATATGGTTGGCATAGAAGATTCTGGGTCTGTTAAGTATATTAGAAGGTAGTCTGCAAAGAGGGCTACCTTATGTTCTGCTTCCGAGATGGTAATACCTTTAATATTAGGGGACTGCCTTAAACATTGTGCTAAAGGCTCAATATAGAAAGCAAAAAGGAGAGGGGATAGGGGGCATCCCTGTCGCGTTCCTCTACAGAGAGAAAAACGTTCCGATATACGGCCATTTGCTCTAATGTACACAGATGGTTTATTGTAAAATTTAAATATGGTGTTTATGAATTGATCTGGAAAACCGAAGCAGGCAAGGACCTCCCCAAGAAATTTCCAAGAGACCATATCAAATGCCCTTTCCGCATTAAGTCCAAGCAGAAGAGCAGGTATTTTCTGGGACTGAATATGTTCTAGTAAATATATAGTGTGTCTAACATTGTCCTGGGCTTGATGGCCTGGAATAAAACCACATTGATCCATATGTATTTTGCCTGGAGTAAAACTGAATAAATCTTTTGGCCAGGATTGACATTAAAATTTTATAGTCCATATTAAATACCGATATAGGTCTGTATGATGCATAGTAGGTAAGGTCCTTGCCTGCCTTTGGTATTACTGAGACTATGGCCTCATTCCAAGATGGGGGGACCACCCCCTCTTTTGTGGAGACGTAGGTAAACACCCTGTTCAGCAATGGGGATAAGGCTTTGGTAAAGGTCTTACAAAATTCTCCTGGAAGTCCGTCAGATCCAGGGCATTTACCTATTTTTAGGCTGCCAATCACTGTTTCTATCTCTTGGACGGTTATTGGGGTAGTCAAATGGTTACACTATTCCTTGGACAGGGTAGGGAGATTCAAAGACGACAAATTCCTGAATTTTTTGTCAAGGAGGTGTGCGGGCCGCTGAATAAAGTGATGTATAGTAGCTAAAGAATGCCTCAGATATCCCCTTGACAGTATTCTGTATTTGACCTGACTGCGGATGTCTAACTTTCATAATGGAAGATTTTATCTTTTGTGCCCTTAACTGAGTAGCTATTAATCTTAAAAAATGGGGACCACCATCATAGTATCTGTGTCTTAAGTAGACTAGCTTCTGTTCTATAGCGTATTCTAAAATATTATTAAGTGCCTTCTTCAAGGTGGTAAGTTCCCTACTTCGGGCCTTGTTCACCTTTATGCCCTGGAATCCTCCTAATTCTTTTATTTTTTTTGTTCTAGAGAGAGACAATGTGCTTCCCTCTGCCTTTTTTATATGCTGAGATACTTATCAATTTTCCCCTAATTACTGTTTTGATGGTGTCCCAAAGAATAGATGCAGTAGTTTCTTTGTTGTCGTTTTCTATACGGGTTTTAGTAATTGTTATCTTCTATAGTCTCTTGGACCTGCTTGTCCCTTAATAGGGATAAGTTTATTTTCCAAAAGGTTATTCTCCTGGTTAACTGCGGTCGAAACTCGCAGAAAATCGGGGCATGGTCTGATAACACAAAATCTCTGACCCAGATCCTCTGCTTTTCTCCTAGTTGTTCCCGAGGGGCCAGGAAAAAGTCTAGGCATGAATAAGTATCGTGGGCTTGGGCATAGAAAGAATGCCTGGGTGATGGGCCATGTATATATTTCTGTATGTCTTGGTATCAGAGTTCTTGCAGTAACTTTTTAACTTCTCTAGTTGTTTTATTTATCCAGCCTAGTGGTGGTTGGTTCATGCCCCCTTCAGAAATATTTAAGTTGAGGTCTCCCCCACAAATTACTTGTCCCTCTGCCCATTCAGCCAACCGTGTAAAAAAGGTTCTATATACCGCATACTCAGAGGCAGGGGGAATATACAGTATATGGAGGCCATAGTTATCTGTCCGTCAAGATGGCCCTTCACCATAACATATCTCCCCTCCTTGTCCACTATCTGGTCTATTATTTCAAACTGGATGCCCTGCCTGACCATTACAGTCGTCCCTCTTCTTCTACCCCCCTTATAGGAAGAAGCCACCACGTGGGAGAAACCCAGCCACTCAAAGTTTTTGTGTTCAGTTAAAGAGAGATGCGTTTCTTGCATCAGTATAATGTTAGCCCCTGCTCTTTTCATACTTTGGAGAATTTTGCTCCGCTTAATGGGATTAGCTATTCCATGCACATTATTTTGTGCATACAATGTAAGATTGTGCCATCCTTATATATTACCCATTTGTCTTTTCTGATATCCTCCCACTAACTGCTGGTTCAACCAGCGTGGCAGTCCCTTCCCTCTGCCAAGTCCACTCTGGTACCTTGCTTTAGAGTGTCTACCTATAGGTTTCACGTGCCCAAAGAATAAAAAATTGTATAGATGAGCCAACATGGCTTCAACATGAATTTTAACTTTAGTATAAACAGGAACTGGTTACTTCCAAGGCTGGAGGCTAATGTGGTAAATTAGCCCCTATGTCCTTTCTCTATTAAGAGAAGAATGAGGAGGAATACTAGAGCTTCCGTTTCCGGAAGATCCCCTCTAGAGCCGCGGATGGTATTGGACTCCTAAAAAAATAGGGAGAAGTGAGAAAACAGGTACCGACAGGTACCCAAGGCACGGACTGCGTTGAGTTGATCGTGCCCCTGTTCCCAGTCTACTTTTTTTGTGAAATCCGCCAAAAAAGAAATTACATTTTGGCTCAGAGTGCAAAAATCTTTGAACTTTATTGAAATGACGCTCTGCCAATTGGAGTATACCTCTTTATACTTCTTTCCCCCTTATTATTATCTCCAACCCAGTTTAAGCTATGTGTCATAACCGGGGTCCCAGATCATCTAATTAACAAGGGATCTTTTGATTTTACTCTGGCCCCTTAGCAAACAGAATTTGCTCCCCTGATCTTTATTTGTTTCCCAGCCTTAGCCCAAAAGAAGGGCATACACATTTTCATTTTAGGTGGGAGAGATAGTACATATAGGCTCAGTTCTGAACTCGTTGGAGGAACCAACTCATGATGTTTGTTGGCAATACTAATGATCTAAACCCCTGAAACAAGTGGGAAAGATATTATACTTTGACCCGGTTCTGAAGGGTCTGGCATGACTTCCTGTCCACCGATCCCCCGACTAAGCACCTCCCGACTGTAAGTCTCCATAAACCAATGTCCCGCTCATTATCATTTGCCAACAAGACCATTCCCGACCAAGAATATTCTATCAGCCGAATCTAAATCACCTGCAGGCTCCACATAAATGTACAGGACCAGATCTGAAACAGCAGACATTGAAAATATCGAAAACCCTCACAGGCATCCCACTAATGCACATGATTCACAAACCCTCCCACTTCTCTGGCAACACAAGTACCAGTGCTGCAAACCGTTGTATAAAAAGCTAACTAAAGTGCATAATAAGGCTTACTACAATCGCTTGTTCCTTCACCCTGACCCCTGCACAACAGACATTAAAAGAAGTAAATAAAATGTTGTTAGCTGTCCTGAGCTCCTGTTTAGCTTCCACTATAACAGAAAAAAACTATCAGTTAGGCATGCAAAACTCAGCTTGTTCTCGCTTACCCCTGCCCAGCAAACAATAAAAAGGGCAGTAGTACGAATACCGTGTGGAGAGATAAGAAAAACTACACACCCATGTGCTGCCTGTAAATGACTGTGCGTTGCCTGCAAGTGATCTAGCAATGCCAAAGCAGCAGCAGATATTTCAAATCCTATACATTTACGTGGCTATGCCGCAGATCTTGTTTGTCAGCAGTTGGTTGCTGCGGGATATAATCCATCGGCAAATAAACCCAGTCGGGAATCTGAAGTCGGGAAACCAAACGGCGGCAAGTAGCCAGTCGGGCCGTGATACGGATCCCATTCTGATCACATTAGGGAAATCGATTCGTGCTGCTTGTCTATACAACAAACCATTTAGGTAGATCAGACTGCCCTACAACTCAAGACTTTTACTTCGCCCAACATACCCCCCAACAGTGTAGCTTCTCTGTTAAAGAGTCTAAACCTATTGTTTGAGGTTTGACATTGTAAACTCTGAACTCAAGTCAGTGGCAGGCTAAATGTCTGGGAAAAAAAACAACTTATTTTAGCTCTAAGTATAGATAACCTCATTTTCAATCAGGATACCCTTTATATTCCTTTGTTCTATAGCGTCCAATCTCAGTTATTTTACAGACTTTGCAGGTACTTTCCAGATCCTCACAGGGGAAGTATATGTCTGGGCAAAGCTATTTTGGAGCTCGTATGAAAAGCAGGTTGAATGCTAAGAACGAGCAGTAGTCCTGAGAGATGTGTAGATCTAGTGACTGCTATACTCAGCCCCCCCCCAATCCCAGCTTCACCAGTTTGGACTAAAATCATGTTAAAGCTGGTTGATGGAAGTACTTAGCTTATGGTAGTCCTCTGGTGGTAGGAGCAAAGGGTTGTCGCTGCAGTCGCTTTAAATCTTTGTTGAACAAATGAGTTGATCTGGAACTCTTCAAGTGGGTTTATCTGCTATTACACTCTTCTTGAACAGTATGCTTTGGAGTCTGCGTAAGACCTCATCGTGTTGAATTGTTTTGAATCCCATCTTCTTCCTGCCCATGTTGCGCTGCCAAATCTGACCGCCTTTCCCATCGTTGTGGTTCCGGTTCTCTGTCACCTGGATGTTTCTTTCTTTTAAGGCTTGGACGCTTCTTCAACTGTAGAATAGATCTTGACCCATCCTCCCAAAAATCTGCAGCCGAAGAAGGAGGTGTGGAAGCGGATAGCTTTCTGAAGAGTCCACAGAATGGGGAGATATCAGAGCCTCTGCTGCTAAACCTCCTGGGGGTAATCATGGTCTAAGAATATTCTGTGTGTCAGGTATTTAATTTCTTTTTTAACCCAAGCTCGTCTTATTATGTCTTCCTTATCGCTGTAAGAACTGAGTTTAAAGACGATGGAGCATGGACGTGCTGAGGAATCAGTGGGCTTCGCTTGTAGGGATCTATGTGCTCTCTCTATGTGGAAGTTATATGAGGCTGGGAGATCCAGTATATCCTTTAGTAGGTTTTCTATAAAGGGAGCTATTGGGGTGGTTTCCATGCCTTCTGGGAGGCCATATAGTAGAAGACTGTCCCGACGAGAGCGCGCAAGGTCCAAGCATCTGGATTGCAGCTCTTCCGTTTGCTGTACTAAGGCCTGGACGATTTCTGTGAGCTGCATTGTGGCTTCTTCATTTTCCGACACCTGCTCCTCTATTGATCCTATTCGGGTCTCCAGTGAAGAGAGCTGTTTCCATACAGCCTTAAATTCTTGTTTATTTTCTGTTCTGGACTCGCGAATCTCGTTGAGGAGAGTTTCAAATCTAGTTTGGGATAGTTGTTCAGCCTCTCCATCCGTATCGTTGCTGGCCGCGTGGCAGCTTGCTGGTGAGAGACCTGGTCGGAGTGTCCGCTGCTAATCGGGGGCCATCCTGAGTCTTGCCCTTCCAGAGGTTTCGATTTTTGCCTCTGCAGCCTTCCAGATGTGTTCCTCCTGAGCTTCGTGACATTTTTATGTTGGATTTTTAGGATGTAGGAGGTAAAACTTGCAGACTGGGTAGGGAGCACTAGAGGTTAAGCTCCTTGCAGATCCGTGACGTCACCGGAAGTTGAAAAATAACTTTCTGATATTACTCCTGAACCTACCTCCCCTCAAGTGCAAGTCATGCCTTCTTGTTCTGCTACAGATGCTGATCTGAAAAAGGTCCTGCGATTGCACATTGATGATACCTTTAAGGTACTTGAATGTTTCTATTATGTCCTCCCTTTCCCTTCTTTGCTTCAGGGAGAAAAGGTTTTCCGGGTGATTACTCTGGTACTCATTACAAGGAGTATGTAGCACCAGTCTGCCCTCCGTGGTCACCAACGGAGTTCAAAATCAAACTATGGAGAGCACCAATGGGAAAATGTAAAGGCACACACGATACGGTGCAACAGTATTCAAGGCTACCTCATGACAAAGGTTATAGCTCTCAACAGCTGCCCCAGTACCACTTGCACAAGTCACCTCTATGAGCCATTCTGGATCTATATACTTCGAAGGATGATAGTGAACCATCCCTTTTATTAGAGCCAGTTTCAATGAACTTATAGTCATTTGTATTAGTACTTGAAAGCCATTTTGTTTAGAGCTTTTTTCAGTGCTTGCTTTATGAACTTAAAGCCATCTGATTAGACTTTACTGCCGACTTTGTAAGTCTGCTTCTGTTCTTCTCTGCCCCTCTCTCTCTCCACTCCAATCTCTGCCTCCTCCTGCTATAACTGGATTTCTAACCACCTCCCTCAGCCCCTTTTAATTCACTGTCCACACTCTTTTCTCTCCTTAGTCCCCCTACCTGCGCTGGACACTCCACCCTCAGAGGAGCTCCCCAGCACCTGCCAGCAATTCCACCAAGGTACAGACTTCCAGGGCCCACTCAGAGACTGTGCCCCGCCTTACTTTTTTAATTGTGGTACCTTTTTGCCCTTACAGCTCTTCAGATACTTTCTGCCCATAATGCTGGTTCCCTGAGCTCTTAACTAATTAAGACACAGTCTCTTCTTTAATTTAACAAAGTTACAGTCTTCTGTGCTGTCTGGGACTCTAATTTAATTCAGGGGAGACTGGGAGCTACTATTTAATTTAGTTCAGGATCTTTTAGAACTCTGCTTTAAGTTACAGTCTCTTATTTAATTAGTCTCATCTCCGTCTTAGAGCTCGTCCCGGCCGCCGCTTTGCGGCGTCTCCCCACCAGCCCTATCTGAACACTTACTTTTATAGCTATACTGGTGCTCTCTGATTGGATGACTACCCACTTTTCCATTGGCTCATTACAAAGTTCTGCCACTAGAGGGACCCTACTCCTCTATGAAGGCCAATTCATATCTGCCAAATGATCACGACCACAGTGAAAATTGGGCATCTCATCCTTTCTTAGCAGATCAAAATCGCTCTCCCCTTCTATCAAACACTCCATTTCCTTCCTCCTTTGCCTTAAGTGAATTTTAACCAAGTATTCTTAATTTAGACTTATACTCCTTGCCCAGCCACTTCTGCAGCGCCAAGAGCACATTTATACCCTCTTGCCGGTTATCTCTCCGGAGTGATGCGGCATCTAGGACAGGCATCTGACACATTATATATTTTTATATTCATGTCCTGTGACCTACTCATCTCCTCCTGCACAACAAAGGCACAAAACTGCTACCAAGAACGGTGTTTCCACATCCCACTACAATACATACCACATGATCACCCCTTCGGACTACTGCTACTTCCCTGCCTAGCTAAAAAGTATGCCATCAATCTAGGGTTCTGGCTACATAACCACCAATGTGTGCTTACCTTCAAGACCTGAAAAATAACCCCCCCCCCTGGTGTGCACTTCTCCACTTAATCTATCGAATGTTGCTAGTTGTAGATGTGGAGTCTAATCCAGGACCCCCCCTGCACCTACTATCCCACCTCTGCCCCCTGACCACCAAATGGGCTAATACTAAGGGCCTCAAAATAGCACACTTGAACTGCCAAAACCTGCATCCCAAAATGCCAGAACTTGAAGCCTGGGTCACTTCCTTCAATCCAGCACTACTTGGAGTTATGAAACCTAGTTAAAACCCTCCATCCTCCCACACGAACTGGCACTGCCCAGGTACAATACTTTCCAGGCATGACAGAGTTGGTAAAAGAGGTGGTGGTGTTCTCTTATATGTCAAGTCCAATCTTACAGCTACCAAAATTCCACCTCCGGCCTCGATAACATCAACTGAATCCATCTTTGTCTCCTTAACCCTAGACAACACTAAAAAGCTATTAGTAAGCTCTACCTACTTACCACCCAAGGCTGCTACTGCAGCCCTACCCAACTTCATCTCCTCCGTCTCTGACCTTCCACACAAGATCTAATACTATGTGGGAACTTCAACATTAATTGGTTAATCAGTAACAAAAGCACAGCCCACTCCACCTTGGCTAATGCAATCTAAATCAACACATTACCAAACGCCACAAGAAGGAACAGAACAGGAAACCACCCCCTCTTAGACTGGATCATATTCAGCTGCACCCACAGAATAACTGCCACAGGAGTACTACCAGACAGCCTCAGTGACCACTCACTAGTCTACTGTATCTAGAGGAATAACTCCCCAAACCCTCCTCCTAAAATTGTAGAATCCCGTAATATGTCCTCCTTTAATTTGCATCCTTCCTCAACTCCCTCAATAATGTAAATTGGGACCCTATACATACCCTGCCTACTGCTGACCAAGCCCTGGAATTCGACACTGTCACTGCAATAATTAACAACCATGCACCACTCACCATACATAGATCCAAAGGTGCTAAAGCACCATGGCGGACAAAAGATATAAGGAACCGCGTGCCCAAACGGCCTGGAAAACACAGAAGAAAACTGGTCTCCCCTCAGACTGGCATGCATACAGACAGCTTAGAAATTCCTGCAAGTCTAAAATAACTAATATAAAGAGGACCTACTACTGTAAGACATAAATAGAAAAATTCAGTAACCCCAAGACAAATTCCCTCCTCAAAGGTAAAACTTCCACCTGCTCTGACTCCCTTTCAATGAGGGACAAAGTACTTTCAGACCCAGCATCAATAGCTGAAGGTTTTAACTTCTTTACTGACCTGAGCAACAATGTATCCCACTTCACTACCTACCAAGACAACCAACTCTCTCCAGTCACAAATCCCCATAGGACCGCGTCACCGCAGTTCCACATTAAACTAGCTACCTGCAAACAGGTTCTCAGACTACTCCAAATCCTCAAGGAACATGGCTCTCCTATCAACACTCGAGTGTGTGTGTGTGTGTGTATATATATATATATATATATATATATATATATATATATATATATATATGTATAGACACACACACACTTTTTTTTTTATATAGATTTTTGGGATTTTCTGGTTTCTCTCCGCCTCCCCCGGGCCCCGGTGTATGTGTGCATGGACGCGCACACTGGAAGCCAGATCAGCCCCTCCAGCCCACCTATACTGCTGCCCCAGCCCACCTATGTTACCCCAACAGACCTCTACCCAGTGGGGATGGAACTACGGGAGGGGCGACAACCCCCCCCAAACACCTGGGAGAGAAGAGCAGCCTGATGGTACACTCAATCCCGCTCCTGCCACACACACCCCCATGCCGGCACCCCGATGACCAGAGGTCATTCCTGAACCCGGGTCGCCGGCGCAGTGCAAGGTAAGGTAAGGTGTCCAGCACCTCAACCCTCAGTGCCACCGGGCTGGCCTCGAACCTAGGTTTTAAAAATGAGAAGCACCAGCACTTGCAGTGCTGGTTAGGAACCCGATTAACAGATCCTTTCTCGAAGGAACTGTACTCTCAAAATGGAAAATGACACTAGTAACTCCGATCCACGGGTTGGGGGGTTCAGCCACACCTGTTGAAAATTACAGTCCAATCTCAATTCTCTGCCATCTTGCAAAGATTCAAGAAAGAAATCTATACAGCCAATTGCAAGACTACCTCAGACATCACCAACTCCTGTCATCCTGTCAGCTCGATTTTCGCAAAAATCTCAGTACTCTCTCTGTACTCAAAGTCACCTCAGACATCTACCATGCCTTTGACTAGTAACAGGGGCTATCTTAGCTGACCTCACCAAGGCTTTCGACCTGGTAAACCATGCGTTGTTGATAATGAAGTTAGAAACCTTGAGTCTTGATCAATCGTCCATATCCTGGCTCCGTGACTACCTATCCGGTCACACCCAAAAGCATCAAATGAGGTAACTGTCAATCCTCATTTAGATAGATTACCCATGGAGTCCCCCAGGGATCCATCCTGGGCCCCCTATTCTTCTTGTTATACATTAATGAGCTGCCTGGCTTCTGCGGTGGGGCGTCCGTTTAACTTTATGCGGGTGATGCCATATTATATCGTTCCTCAGCTGACACCCAATGGTTCAATCAGCACCTGGAATCTGACTGCTGCCAATTAGAAGCTTTGTTTTTCAAAAATAACTTACTAGTAAACAGGAAAAAATCTAAACTAAGCTTTTCCATCCCCCCCCCCATAAAACTTCTCTTAATACGGAACTCTCCATCCGCTCCAGTAATGGGGAACCCCTTGAAATGGTAGTTTCCTTTAAATACCTGGGCATCCTGTTTGATCCTAACCTTTCCTTTGAGGTCCATGTCCACAAAACCAGCACAGCCATTCACCAAAACACTGGTCTGCTATACTGTCTTCATCCCTTACCACTGACTGCTTACTGTGTCTTAAAATTTCTACTGCCTCTCTCCTGCCTCTGCTATCTTATGGGGCTCCACTATTCTTATCAATCAAGGCCTCTCTCACAAACAAACTGAAACAACTCATATGACTGGACGCTTTTCTTTTGGAGCAGCCCCATGCCAACACCACTGTTCTGTACTAGCATCTCTGGGCTGGATACAACTCGAACACAAATTCCAATACTCCTCGCTTTGCCTTACCTATAAGCTCACACATCTCTACACTCCACCTAGCCTTTCCAACATCACAGTACGAAAACAATCCAGACGGTCTCTCCACTCTACCTCTCTTCCACTACTAGACATACTTAAAACAAGTCTATCTGCAGGCAGAAGATCTTTTGCCTATGTGGCTTCCTCGGCTTGGAACTCCTTCCCCCATCTATCCTCTCCTGCTTTACCTCCCCTTGCTTCAAACTTGCCATGTATAACTACCTTGCTGTTTCAGGAACCTGCACCTGCCTCACCTGACCTAAAGTATTGACTACTTTTCCTGTCCTTGTCCTTCTCTTACTCCTAAGCTTAATTCTCCAACCCTCAACAACCATTGTACTGTAACTGAATTGCATTGTGGACATTGCTACAGATATTGTATTGTATTAGTTGCTATGTTAATTCTTGGCTTTGTATAGTTCTGTGCCTCTATGTATGCTGTGAACTGTTTGTCCTTTGTACTCTTCCCCCGGGTCACCCCTGAAAAAGGAATTGCATGGTTTCAGTGGGATTATCTGGTTACGAAAATTCAAATAAATAAATATACATGTTTTTACAAGCATGCCTGCACAAACCCAAAACAGTTCTGCTGCTGCTGCCACTGTGTGATGGGTCAGAGATGGCCATACTGTACACCAAACAGGAATTAAACAGTGTACACAAGCACAAGCACGGCAATAAAAAAAAGACACGTGGGATAAAGTGCACTGTAACATCGGAATCTAGTATCTCCTGATAATCTCCCACAATGCAGTTATCTCACAACTGTGGTTATGGCAATGCTGTTTACATGGAAAACGAGCAGAAACTGAAGAGGTATTTATTTACAAAAAGGGAAAGAAAAAAAAAAAGGCACAACAAACAAATAAAAAAAGTCCCACTGCTGTTTTAACACCTAAAAGTGCTTCCATAAAACTTACACTAATACCTGAATGTAAACTAAATCATGTTTGAGTACAAGACCGATTCAGTTTACCTCTAAAACAGCTGCTTACCTTGGGCTTATTCCAGACATCTTCTCTGGGTTACAGGCTCCTGGTCTGTTATTAAAAGAATCACCTTCCACTTTCTTTCCTCTTCGTGATGGGGCTGACACAGAGATGGTGTGTCCCCGTGGTCGATGGCCACTGGGTGACTGAGGAACCTGTGTATGCGTTGGGAATTCCAGCCTGTTTCCACCACTTCCTTCTGCTTTGCTAGCAGACCCATTTGTTGGGGCCTCTTCTTCCTTATTTCCTGACTGCATTTTTAGCTTTTCCTCAGCAGTGTGCCTTCCGCTGCCATCTTTTTCATTTTCCTCTTTCATAGCCTCCTGTAGAATCTGGAGTTCTGGTGAAGAGCTGGACTTGTTCGGAGTTTGAGTGTGCTGGAAAGATGGATCTTCTACAGGTTCTTCAGGAGCTAGAATGATGACCTTCTCAACAGGAATGCCTCCGCTCTCCAGGTCTTCTGGCTGGGTTAATTTATCTTCCTCTTGGCTTGACGTTGAGGATGACTTAACAAAAGGCAACAGAAGGAAATCATTTTTTCACAAATAAAAGTGTTTACCCCAAATACAAAAGATGAAAGTCATTAGCCTCAACTGGTATTGCTGTAATGCTCACTGTCACCATTCTCCAAGACTATGCTCCCAAGAGTTGGTCTGAGACCAGTTCTTGTTCCTGCTGAACTTGTCTGGGATCAGTTAGTGTCACAGATGTGTGCAACAACAAGCTTGCTAAGCATCATCTAGCATAGCCTACTGGTTAGTGCACAAGACTGTGATCCAGGAGGTCTGGGTTTGAATCCCAATTTTTCCAAAATTCTTTTAACCTCAGATTTCACAGGAATGGTGCTCCACGGTGGTGTGGTGTTGGAATACTAAATCTACACTAAAGGGTGTAAAGTGCAAGAAAGAAACTGGTCTCAGACCAGGTCTAAGGGGAACAATCTATGGAGATCAGAATTAAAAAAAAATGGGAGGTCACTTATTTGTAACCATATTTCTAATTACAGTATCTAGATTCAGTTCATTATTCACACACAGGCAGACTCCTAGCAGTCCTTAGGAAGAGAGGAAAGGTGTGAACCCCAAATCAGGTGAATGCAGACTGGAGGACAGAGGACCCAAAAGCAGCATCATAAAAACTGAACAAGTCAATGCTGTAAACTGGAAATGAACATATCCGCATTCGACCAAGTACCAGCCCTCCATATTTGAGAAATGGGGATGTACCTGGCAGCAGCATGTGTGATGCAGTGAGTCTTCACCCTCCCAGTCGCTCCTCCCCAGCCAACCTGTAACACACAGCAATGCAGGTTATCAAATGAGAGAGCATCTCTTTGCCCGCTCATCTGCCTAAGGTGATTCAGTGTATGCAACAAACAGCTGTCGAGCCTCACCGTGAAATTCCACTGTCAGCTCCCAGTAGAAGAGTGGAGTGTTTGCTTAGCCGCTGAGGTATGAGGTTTTGGGAAGTATGGTAGAACAAGTGTATGATTAACATTCAACTCAGAGACTACCTCTGGCAAAAACTGCTCACGGGGGTGTAACGCGACCTCATCCTTACGAAAAACCAGGTGTGAGGACTCCACTCCACAGACAGTGCCTGGAGATCACTCACTTGTCTTGGTGGCCAAAAATGTAGTTTTCTCAACAGATCTGAGTGACTGCATTTGTTCAAAAGCTAGAATGGTTTACATCAGCCATGACAGCACTAGCAGTAAGTCCCGTGGTAGAGGTATTCCCACACCACAGAGGAGAGGTGGTCCAGCCTTTTAAAAAAACAGCCAACCACTTTGTCCTGTTCCACCATCTGCTTCCTGACCTTGGCACGGTATGCCAAAATTGTGGCCAGGTGCATATTAAGGGACAAGGCTCACAATCCTGCTCAAGACAGGGTCAGAGATCAGTATTAAGTTTTGCAACCACTAGCCCCACAGACTTTCCCACTGGCACAGCGGATGTACTTATTGCAATGTTAGTCCCTATAGTACACACCTGCAGGGCTAGTTATAGGAAACTCTTAGTAGCCCAATACAAACTCTACCAGCATTTGGCTACTCGGCCAGTGCCAATTTCAACCCCTGCAGGGACCAGAGGTAGTCGAGTATGTGTGATATGTCGCAGGTGAGGGAGCAGCAATTCACACTTCTCACACCAATACAAGACCCTCATCCACTTGCAAGTGCGCGTCTAGTGAGTTGACTCCTTCTGAGATGTCTTCCACATCAAGAGGATATCTTCAGAAAGTCCAGTGGCCTGGATCTCTAGCCCCTCAGAAACTAGGTGGTTAGCTGCAGGTACTGCGGGTCTGGATGCCTTATCTCACTGGAGCTCATCAGTAGGTCTGGGTAGGAGTGAATCAGTCATGGAGGTCTGCTGCTGAGACAGAATACATTCTGATACCAGAACTTGTGTGGTCAGTCTGGCACAATCAATCAGGGATGCACCAGCTTGTGGACCACAGAAAATGGAGGGAAGGCATACAGGAGGTTCTAATCCCATGAGTGAGAGAACGTTTCCCCCGGCAGAGTGCACTGCTGAGGGGGACAGAGACAGGCACAGAACAACATCTGCTTCCTGTTTTCCCAGGAAAGGAACAGATACACTGATGGTGTCCCCCATATTGAGAACATGTGGGGCAGCCGCTCTAGATGCAGCAACCACTTGTGGGATGCTTCTCTAGCACCAGCAGAAGCGTCCGCCAGTTGACTGTTTGCTCCTGTGACGTGGACTGCTAACAAGTCTATGTGTAAGGAGCAAGCAAAAGACCATTTCCAGAGCATCTCCTGGCACATAGGGGACAGGCAGTATAGCGCAGTGGTTTAAGGCTCTGAGCTGCAAATCTGGTGACATCCAGCAGGCCAGACCTGGGTTTGAACCCCACAGCTTCCACTTGCAAACTGTGTGACTCTGAGCAAGTCACTTAACTTCCCTGTGCTCCCAGGTCGCATCTGTAAAAAAAGTTTTCAGCTTAGAGTGCTAGTCCTGGTTAAATAACTAACAAAAAAAATAAATGAGTGCATGCCGCCCTGTTTCTTCAGGTAGAATATGATGGTTGTGTTGTCTGTGTTGACCAGGACACTTGATTTCAAACCAGCAGTATGAGCCCCAACAATGCCAGGCGAACTGCTTGTAGTTCCAGCAAGTTGATGTGGAGCGGAGTCTCATTTGGCAACCAGAACCCATGCACTCTGCAGTCCAAGACATGTGCATCCCAATCTACCAGTGATGTGCCCATCATCAATGGGACTGAGGCTCTGCCTGGACAAAGCAAACAAAGCAGATTCCTTGAGAGGGCAAAGAGTGACAGATCACTGGTGCCCCAATTCCCACTGAAGGGAAAGCATGCATCAGTGAGCCCAATGCACCACGACTGGGGTAGATGCCCAGTACCCGGAGGACATACTGGGCCAGGAATGACTGCCCAACCCAAAAACGATCAGGCAAAGGAGGTCAGGCCCCCTGCTCTGTCTGGGGGCAGATGACCTCTGAGGTCAAGGGTCCAGATGACATGGAAGAACTCTATGTCAGTATCAATGCAGCAAATGAGATCAGGAGTGAAACCAAGCTCTCGACAGTTGACTCAGAAATCAACGTGGCACCGGGTCCTCTGGGCCTGTATAACCCCAAAGGATTGACCCTGGGCATCATACGAACTAAAGGTGAGCTGGAATGTCTGTCAGGTCTCAAATCAGTGGGGCCTGAACTGGAGTTCTATCCTCCCCAACCTTGGGGTCAGCACCGGGGTCTTAGAAGAATCGTCCCCCTCAACTGATACATCCTCCATTGGGTTTATCATTGAATCAACCAGGGTGGATAGTCGGCTGCCTTGATGGAAACTCTGTGGGCTACACAGACAGAATTACTTTTCTGTTTTCCCCATATAGCTTTTTATCCCTCAGGAGACCCTGCATCCATCTCTCCCCACCCCCCCCCAAAAGACCTACCTGGAGTGAGTCTGGAGTGAGTTTCCCTCAGCTTTCACCCTATGGTGGGGCTCCCCACCTCCACCCCGCATAATCCAGAGTTGCTCCAGGTGTCCGGGTGATGGCACAGGCTCGGGGAGGTGCGCAAAGCAGTGGTCGATCCTGGGGTCCATTTCTGTTTTTTCCTAGGCACCAACTCCACCACCGTGGCACACCAGGACACGCACATGGCAGCATGCATCCCCTACGGAAGTGCGTCCCCTCCCATCAAGTTGCTCATTTGCCTCCATCACCACTGGGCCTCCACCTGGTGGCAGTGAAAATCAGAGTCAGCTGCCCATCCCTCCTCCAAGAGAGGACAGCAGCCCCTGGGACGCTCAATCTTCTCCCAAACCGCACCAACACAGGTTGCTGGCATGTCAGGAGGTAAGGCGTTTAATGCCTCAGCCCTCCACACCACTGGGCCAGCTAGAACAACCTTTCTTGTGAGTGACGAACCATGTGAATCCTCTGGCCGTGGAGTGCAAGAACAGTTCTATAACCAACAACACCCCCACGATGAGTGTTATTCCTTATGAGATGGAGACTCATCTTTGAAGGAGTGGAGAGACAGGATGACAGGGCTCCCAAATCTACAAGGATTCCTGTATTTTACAGGGAGTTTGAACAATCTAAACACACAAAAATTGCCCTGGAATTACAGTGAACATGCCAAATCAATCTGGGAGCATGGAGAAGAAAGCTTTTAAAACCCTTAGTCCTCTCAAGGAGTTGACAGATCCAGTGTGAACTCCTCATCTTCTGCCATAAACAGAAGGTCACAGACCAGAACATCCTCACATCCATCTCCACCTCTTGGGTCCATAACTGCACTGCTGACCCCCCAAGCTGCAGATGGCACATACCCTTTTGTAGGGTTGCCGTGGACGAGCTCTTACTAAAGCTTTTCAGGGGCTGAGGCATGTAGAGCTCGACACCAGAAGCACTGTCTCATGTAGTGGCCTGGACCCAAACAGTAAATGCAGGAGCCGTGTCAGTCGGTCATGGATATTGGTTACTTGCACAAAATGCCCCTATTGAACCCCAGCGACCTTTTCTGTTCCATGGTGAACTGTGATGATGTATCAGAAATTCAACAGTGATGGTACAGCGAGCCAAACGCTGAAGCAACGCTTAAAAAACCCCAAACAAATGGCTTAAAAAGCCTGAAAACTAGGTCAGTCTGGTGGTGCTGAGGGGTTGAGGTGCTGGACACCACACCTCGCGCTACGCCCCAACCTCAGGTTGTCGGCATGGTGGGGGGGAGAGAAGGATCGAGTGTTGTCTCTTCTCTCCCAGGTAAGGTCGCCCGCCCATAGTCCCGCCATCACCGAATGGAGGTTCGGTACCAGCACAGGCAGTCAACGGCTCAACTGGAAGGAAGGGGCATTCTGAACGGTGTGTGCATGTGTGCCTCCACACGCACGTGCTACATCGGGGATGCATGGGTGTAGGGGTTGGGAGAAAAACCGCAAAAACCCAGAAGTTACACATATTAAAAAAAAAAAAGCCTGAAAACTAGCAGAATCCAAATCCACTAGCAGGAGCTGTGAAGGAGGACACCTGTTCCTTCCAATACAAGAAAAGATCCAAGTACAAAAGGGACAGAACAAGAGGACCACATGGCTGGGTGGCAGGAGGTGCCGTGCTTGTTCAATGGAAGACGGCCGATGTGTGGACAGTGAACTGAATCTAGGAAGGTAGAATTACTGCTCTACCATTAAATATATAGTATAAAAGGCATCAAAGCTATAGAAAAGCAACCAAACTCCTCCCTTTTTCTTGTCAACTTGGTTATCCATGATGATTAATCATATATGAGCAGGCAAAGCATTACTCCTGGGCTCTGTGCACAAACTGTCAAATGAAACTCTTGTGCATCTTAATTTCCTATGAACTTGTGGAAATACTTCCCACAAAGTTTAATAACAAACAACCACACAAACTGGTTAGAAGAGTTGTCTTACCCTGCTAAAGGCCTCCTGGGGTTTAACAAGCTTCTCCTCGCTGACTGAGAGCGCTTCGGGGCACGCAGGCTCAAAGTCCTCAATATCCTGGGATTCATTCGGAGAATCACTTTCTTTAAAGTGCATCTCAAACTGGTTACTTTCCTCCACAACCACTACCGATTCTACAGAGAAAAACAAAACCTCAGCACATGTGTGGGTATAAGAAAACCACAATGAAAGTTCACGTTCACTATGCAATAGATCAGCCTTTTCCCTAGTATGTCTTATGAAAATCCCCCAAAAGTAGAGCGGAGATGCAGTTTACCTGCACCCATCTAATACTGTTAGTTGAAGAAAAGTACAATTGCGTAAGAACTTACTGTTAACAGCAGATCTTCGAGGGAGGCTCTTGCAGTAGGTACTAAACATTAGGACTAGAGCCATGAGGACCAAACAGAAAACTTTAGCTAGCAGTGTCTGGCGGGAGACTGCCCACATGGCGTCACGTGACTGAGGTCAGCGTGACACTATATAGTAGGGGGTCCCCACGCCCGCCCTCCAGTTCTCCCGCCGGAAACCTGAGAAGGTGCGACAGGAGAAAAGTGGGCTCCTGGAGCCAAAAGAAAGGCTAGAAAGAAATAGCCGCAGAAGCAGGGGGAAGGTGGGAGGGAAGAAGGTACCTACTGCAAGAGCCTTTCTTGAAGATTTACTGTACTTTGAGAGGGCTCTTGCAGTAGGTAATAACCATTAGTCCCAAGCAGTGACATTCAGTCAAAGGCTGAAGCACAGGAGACAGGAAAGGTCTGCAGTAGGTAACAGGTTAGGCTAGGAGGCCCTGAAGGACGGCTAGTCCGAAGCCTGCGCAGCGCCTAGAGGCAATGTCCAGACTGTAATGTTTGGTAAAGGTGTGGACAGAGCTCCAAGTGGCTGCCTGTCACAGGGGACTGTGTTGGTAACCTTGAGAAGCCACATCCCTTTCTGTCTTTAAGGTCTGTTGCTCAATAGCATCTATGTCTTGTAACTCTCTTTTGCTTTTAAATCTGTTTTCTGTCTACTTGCGGGTTGGCCACTCGCACTGTTCCGTTGGCTGCTTGACGTGAAAACATGTCTTCTGATCAGAGGTGTCTCTCCCCCCCGGTTTATTAAGAAACGTGATTTTTTTTTTCCTTGTCTACTAGAGCATACCCTTGGAGGTGTACAAGATTAGTGCTGATATTTGTATTAGGTACAGGTCATCTTTTGCGTCTCTTCGTGTAGGAATAGAGGCTCCAGCCCTTTCGGTATGCTGTACGCAACACCGTTCGTGGTTCGGCTGTTGGGTACAGCAAGAAAAGGCTTAAATTAGGTATTAATGAGTAAAATAAGGCTGTATTAAAATTAATAAGAAGGGATTACTTTTAGTTAACTGCTCAAACCTCCTTAGTAAAAATTCAGCCGTTGCATTTCATGCCGCACTGTCAAGCAGGTGTAACAGCCCGGCATAGGTTTAGCAAACAGCGGGTTGGTAATCGCTAGTCTTTTACTCTGTTTCTTTTTGTACGGAACTGCCTAAAATATGTCTGGGTTATTATGACATTCAGAAGAGCTAGAAGGTGGCAGTTTCTCAAATAAACAAGAGTTAAAATAAGAAAAGGGTTTGTTACACAGCATAGTGCTGGAACTGCCCAAACTGGGAATAAGCCCGAACATGGTTTTCTATGTTGTCATTCGTACACCTAAAAGCATATTCTGTGTACAGTTATTTAATACTGTTTCTTTTGGCATTGTCAATTTCGTGCAAGTTTAAACCGCTTACAGTGCTTTGTTGTTGTTGTTCACTCAAATTTTGTACCAGCAGGGATTCCAGATGTAGCCTCTCTCTCATGCTGGCGATCCTGTTCACTGTCCATTCAGCCTGACACTAAGAGCCGGCCGGCCCTGTCTTCAATGCTTTTATTATGCTGACTGACAGTGTGGGAGGGGACTTGTGTGTAGGGAGTCCTAAATGCTAGAAATGCTTAGTTTCTTTTCCTTAAAAATGTACAAAATACATATGCGTGGATAATACAGATTAACATTGTGTTTCTGCACTGAAATAAAGGTATTTGAAGCAAATGAAATAAAATAAATAGAACGTGTGAGGAGCTGCCACATCACATGGAAACGTATGCGTATTTAAGCAGTGAGAATTCACTTGAAAGGCAGTGTGTGTGCTGAGCAATAAGTGTTGTCAGTGGTGCTGACTGAAGACTATAAGAACCCTCTAGCCATATTTCTAGATGAATCTGTCTTTGAATATCCTATAACATTTTATTTGGCCTTTGGTGTTTTATTTTGTCATTTCCAGTCTGCCTTATTTTGTTTTGCTGTAAACAGTTTGGCAGTATGCCATTATTTTGCATCCTGAACCTGATGCAAGTGTCCTTCATTCCTACAACCTCACACTGCCGTAGAAACGTCCGTGGCAGTAACATTCCTGAAACAAGCAGTAGATGCAGCCATGCCTCTGATTGAATGCCCCTTGATTTCCCCCGGAAGGGGCTTATTATACTTCTGATAACAAAACAAGATGCAGTTTGCTACCCATTTGGATAAGCATTGTTTGGAAATTGCTGCGTCCTCTCTTTTGGGTGCAAAAATAAACAAAAAGCTGAACTGTTTTAGGGACTGACTTTGTCTGGTTCGTATAATAACGCATGGTTCTGTGCACATCGAGTGTGTGCAGAATGGTCTCCCCCTTGATTAGAATGCTCGGGGTAATACACTGGCACGTGTATAGTCTGATTCAGAGTAAATTCAGACACCACCTTGGGTAATAACTTGGGATTTGTACGCACACACACCAGGTCTCTGTGGAAAATCAAATAAGGCTCCTTACACATTAGGGCCTGAAGCTCACAAAACCTTCAAGCCAAAGTAATGGCAACTAAAAAGAGTGCTTTCTAGGAAAGGTAGCGCAGGTCGCAACTCACAGCCGGTTCAAAGGGAGGCAAAGTGAGTTTCTCAAGGATGAAATTCAAATCCCACGGAGGAACGGGGTTCCTGACTGGGTGTTTCAGATGGAGAACTACTTTCAGAAAGGTTTTGGAAACCTCTAACTGCGCCAAAGTTTTGCCATCCACCAAAGTGTGGTAGGCAGAAATGGCAGACAAGTGGATCTTCAGCAAAGAATAACTGAGGTCAAGGTCAGAGAGATGCAGCAGGTAATCCATGAGCTGTGGGACAGGGCAAGAGAAAAGGTCCCATCCCTGGTTTGTTGCCCAAATGGAGAACCTCTTCCATTTCATAGCATATGTGGATCTTGTGGATGGCTTACGGGCCTCAACAAGGACTTGAGCCACTCTGAAAGAGACCCTAAAGCATGCAACAGCTACGTCAGCAGGTGCCAGGTGCCACGCGTGAAGGTGAAGGAATCTGAGGCCCGGATGGACCAGCTTGCCCTGGTCCTGAGTCAGCAAATTCTGGCAGAGGGTTAGGGGAACCAGAGGATCTTACTTAAAGAAACAGCTCTTGTAGCAGGTTACATCATTAGGACTGAAGCCGGCAGGCAGCAGGACCCCACAGAAAATGTCTACCTAGCTACATTTATTTATTTATTTATTTCAGTCTAGGATTACAAATACCTTTGAGCCAGGGCTCTTTTACAAAGGTTCCACGTCATAGGTACAACAAAACAACAATGATGACATTATGACACATAGACACTTATCTATACATATACAAAGTTAGAACTAGGGTTGACAATGGTAGAAAGGGAAGGGTAGGAGATGAGAAAGTGAGGGGTAGGGGTGAGGATGGGTCACAAAGGTGAAGTTAGGGGAGGACTGAGGCAGGGGTAAGAAAAAGGGGGGTGGGGGTGCCGCCAGGAAGGCATTGTCAAAGAATCAAAGATTAGCAGAGGGTGCCCAGACGTTAACAACAGTTATAGATAGTGACCATCACCCAGCCAGTAGGGGTTAGCATAAGGTCAGGCTAGTATAGGTGATAGATGATTCAGTTTTGCTCAGAGGCAGTTACAGGCACTCGAGGCAATGAGAGACTTGCAGAGGCTGGATTTGAAAGAGCCGAGCTAAGTGGCGGTGGTAATATCACTAGAGAGTCCATTCATCCAGCTCAAAGCTCTAAAGGCAAAGAATCTTTGATCTTGTGTAGTACGGCAGTGGGGAATTTGGAGAAGCTGCTGCTTAGTCCCCCTGGTGTTGCGGCTGCTGTTGCTGGGTTGTAGGAGGGAACAGACACCAGGAGGTGCAAGGCCCATCAAAATTTGCCCCCATACAGGTTTGATATTTTATGTGATTGTCTAAGTGCAGCCAGCCGGTTTGGGTATAAAGGTTACAGGTGTGAGTAAGGTGTTGAGCACCTGTGATGAGCCGACAAGCCTTGTTGAGTGAGGTAGTTACACGTTTGAGTGCAGTAGCAGTGGCAGAGCCATAGATTATAACGCTGTAGTCAATGATGGAGCTCTGGACGGCAGCACCCAGTGCTTCAGGGGTAAGGTGTCGTCTGTGTCGGAAAAGCATGCCCAGTCTGGAGTTTGCAGCTTTGGCAACATTATTTATGTGATCAACATAGGAGAGGTGCGAGTCAAGGGTGATCCCAAGGTATTTAAATGATTGGACCTGTTCCAGAGGGTCACCTTGTGTGGTGTTAATGGTGAGGAGGTGATCCTTATACTTTATTATGGGTGCTGCTGAAAATCATGGTTTTGTTTTTTTTTGGTTAAGGATCAGTTTATGCCTTATGAACCAATTCTCAACTGTACTGAAACCCTGCTAGTCTTTTTGCAACTGATTAGTGTCCTGATGGGATGCAAGAATTACCCGCATCGTCGGCATAAAGTATAATTTGTTCAGTGCAGGAGTCCTGGAGGGTGTTTAGGAACAGGCTGAAAAGGAGTGGGCCAAGGATAGAGCCCTGAGGAATGCCAGAGTTGACAGGTTTGGCATCAGAGAGCACATCTGCGATTTTTACACGTTAGGACCAATTTTCAAGGTAGCTTTTGAACCAAGTGATTGAATCAGCGGAGAGACCAGAGGACTGAAGTTGGGCCAAGTAGAAGGCGGTGGTGTACAGTATCAAAGGCCTTGGTGAGGTCAATATAGATAGCTCCAGTAGGTTTATCGTGGTCCAGGGAGCTGTGGATAGCATCTGTGAATTCCAGGAGGGCGGAAGCGGTACTGTGGCCTTTTCTGAAGCCATGTTGCTGCTGGCAGAGAATATTACATTTGTCCAGATCGTCAGTGAGCTGGACAGCTACTATATGTTCCAATGCCTTTGAGAGAGGAGGTAGGATAAAGATTGGGCGATAACTGCCGTGTATAGTCTTGTCACCACTTTTATGGATTGGGGTGACAGTGGCTGATTTCCATTTGTCAGCGGGAGTCTGCCCCCGATGTTGGCCACGCTCCTGGCGTCACATACATCAAAAAGGGGAGGTCCCCCAGCATCTCTCAGTTCTTTTCCCGCCGTCGACTCGCAAGCATCGGCTCCACAGATGCCTTCAATTAATGAACGATGCCATCACTTCAATATAAGATTTGCTTTTTCCGAAAAAGTTCGATTCTGTTTCTTTTTGTATGTTGTCTTCCCCGATGTCTTCCATCGAAAGGCAGTCCTCAAAGAGTGCTTGTGGCAGACAAATTCCTTTCAAGGACGAGCATATGGCCTGTGTCAGGTGCTTAGGCCCAAAACACGACACTAAGGCCTGTCTCATTTGCCAAAACTTTAACTGCACGAGGATCCGCCGCCAAAAAAGTTTTGGAGACCTTCTTATTAGAAAAGAAATTAGCAGCAATGCAAAAGAGTACCTCCTCCAGGGAAGAATTCTCCCATAAGTCTGGGAAACAGAGAGAAATGGAGGGAAAGGGAGAAAGAGCGCTCCCCATCTACCCAGTCGTCCGACTCCAGGGGGAGTTCGGATTCCACTACCCACTCTAATAGGTCTCCATCTCGGACAAAGACCCAGCCTCCACTGGTCAAAGTCCAGACGTCAGGTGGCACTGATGTTGCATCCACCCTCCAGCCACTTAAGGTCTGGCCAAAAGAACCTTCTCATAGCCAGCCTTCGGGTGCCACAGGCCTATCACACCTCAATAACACTGGCTGCCCTAAAACTTGTTATGTGCAGTTCAGTTCTCTCATCTGTGGATTATGGCCTTATCATATACAGGGCAGGCACAGAGCTTAAAAGGGTCAAAACAATCCTCAACAAGGCCTGCCGCCTGGTCCTGGGAGTACACAAAATGACTCACTTGTGTGACCTATACAAAGAAACTGGCTGGCTCCCACTCCACCACAGACTCCAATACCAGGCCTGCCTCCTTGCAAAAGTCCCTGATGGGGTCCATGCCTAGTGCTACTTCAGCCCTCTTTGAGCCTGCACAACTACCTAAATGCACAAGGAGTGCCTCCAGGGCTATCCGAATCACCCTTGGCCAAAGATCCCTCTCCTACTGTGGGCCTAAATGGTTCAATGATCTGCCTGCAGACCTTGCAGGCTCTCCCAGACATGGCCACTTTAAAAATGGGCTTTGATTTCTTCTTGCCAGCAAATCTGACTGCCAGTGTTTCTGTTAACCCATGGCCTCTGACAGCGGTTCTTGCACCTGTCAAACACTACCCTCCCTCACTCCCACCCTCCTGTTCTACAACTGCCCACTTCCCCCCCACCTCCCACCACCTACTACCTCCCCTTGACAAAGCCTCACCTTGGCTGCTAAAACTACGTTTCTGCAGACTGGAAGCACCCTGTCTGAACTGTAACATGATTGTTAAATACTGTACTGCACTTAATTAGTGCTGCATTAATATGTTTCTCTGCAAGTGTGGTCCTGTTTCTCCTTACTTCTTGAACCCTGCTTAATTTTGTAACTGCACACTAATACCACTTGTTAGTTGATGTTTTTCTGTTCTGCAATGTTTCATCACCTGTAAATGTCTTGTATTCCTTGTTTGACTTAGAGCCTTTGTAAACAAGCCCCCGGCTCAAAGGTATTAATCCGAATTTGAAATGAATAAAAAAAAAAAAAAATCTGCATCCACAGATCACCCAACAAAGGTGCACTCCAAGTCGGCCGCCACTACAGGCCCCGACTCCCTGGACTGGTGCTGGGACTCTGATCACTGGACGTCAGCCTCACAATCCCTTAGAGGAACCTCGGGGACATCCACTAAACAGACCTCGGATCTGACATCCCTTAAGTGGACCGCAGACCCTAAACGAACGTTGGAGCAGATGCCTGCAAAACATCCAAAGGACCAATGACCACCTGCAGAGGTCCATTCTCACAGAAAGGACATCACCTCGTCCATACAGGATGTCGGCCCATCCAGACGATGAAGGTACCAACGCTGCAGTCGAGCAGCCAAGTAACAACCAGGCGACAGGTGATGAGGAGGATGCAGACCTCCCACGTGACCCAACACAACCCAAGGATCAGATGACAGGTGTGTCAGGTCACAGACCGTCAGACCTGGGAAATGGTGAAACAGCACCTTGAGAGGGACAGACACCAGGGCACAATTTGAAGATAGAGGGGGAGTGGCTCAGAGGTAATTTAATGAAGTATTTTTTCACAGAGAGGGTTGTGGATGCATGGGACGGCCTTCCGGAGGAGGTTGTGGAGTCAAAAACAGTGGTGGAATTCAAGCATGCATGGGACAGTCATAAGGCAATTCTAGGGGTTGGGGGTAGGAAGAAATAGGCTGCTGGTTAACTAGGATCTGCAGCTTATCCATTAGGTAGGGAAATGGGCAGACTGGGTGGGCCAAGCGGTCCTCATCTGCCGTCAAATTCTACGTTTCTATGTCTCAACATCTTTGAGGTGAAGGAATTGTTTTCCTTTTGGTGTGAAACCATTAGGAAGGACATAGTTCCCACCAAACCACCGGTGAAGAACCAACCTCTTCCAAAGGAACAAAGCCCGTCCAGACAACACACTAGACAGGAAAGTCCCAAATCTAGGGGACAGTCAAAGGGCAAGAAGCCAAAAGAAAAGAAGTGGACGAGGTCCCCATCACAGACCCCCTCCTGCTCACTAAGTGGGCACAGGCACAAAAAGCACCACAGGTCAGATTCCTCCTCCTCGGATGAGTCTCACTCCTCCTCCTCTGTATCTTCCAGATCAGGCTCTCCGTTCAGCATCCCTTCATCAGATCCAAAGGATTTGATAAGGTCCTCCCCCCGCCCCCGAAGATCCTACATTTATGGATATAATGCGGCATATCCAAGATGACATGGAGTGGGACACAGAAGATTTAGATCTTGAGAGGCACTGCCTCACCAAGTATCTAAGGCAAAAGGATCCCAAACCAGTGGTAGTCCCAACGTTAGTTGACACTTTCCAGGATGTGACCAAGGCTGCTTGGAAGCACCCCTTCACTTCCTCAGCAGTTCCTAAAAAGGTGGACCGCCTATATCGGGCCCCTTTGGAAGATCCTTACCTAAGAGAGCAACCAGTGGCAGATTCCATGGTGATCACTGCCACACATGACAGATCACAGAGGCCACAACACTTAAGCACTCAACCCCCAGACCAGGAGTCAAAACAGCTCGACTCCATGGGGAGGAAAATGTATGCCTCAGCAACATATTCAATCCACTCAAACTTCCTGACCCACATGGTCCAATTTCAAAATGCCCTGTGGGAACGAGGCCAAGATTTGGTTAAGAACCTTCTAGATGGAGAATAAAAGGAAGAACTTACAAAACTCCTCCAAACAGGTTCTGACATAGGCACACAAGTTCTCAGAGCAGCATACGACCCCGCAGACTCAGCCACAAGAAGTGCAGCATCAGGAGTGTGCCTAAGAAGGCACTCCTGGCTAAGGGTATCAGACTCTACGCCGGACATCCAAAAGGGGATTCTAGACGTTCCCTTCAAAGGCTCTATTCTTTTCGGAGAAGAATCAGAGAAGATAATTACAAAACTGCAAGACGTTGGAAAGGCGGTAAGATCTGTATAGGCCATGTACAGACCGAAGCCATTTCAGAGGCAACAGAACCGCTTTAAAGGCAAGCAGGGGAAGCCGCCCCGATTCAGACAGCAGCAGAGAGGCTGCTTTACCCGTAAGGGCCCATCTAGAGCTGCAGGAGGTTCAGGTGCCAGGAACACAAAAAACCCTCAGGCAATTCTCCCCTCACCCTCCACTGCCCGACTCATTGTAGATCCCTCCTCCCTCTCCAGTTCAAAGGGAAGAGAAGGTCGGGGGTCGCTTCTCAAGACACCTGGCAGGATGGCGACAAATCACTTCAGACCAATGGGTGCTTCAACTAATTCAAAGAGGGCACTCCATCGAATTCACTGGGCAACCATCATCCAGACCTCCACTACCATCTCAGTATTAGAGACAACATGCCACACTGATCCAAGAAGAAATCAGGGCCATTCTTGAGAAGGAGGCCATACAAAAGTCCCATGGATCCAGAGAGGGAAAGGGTACTATTCCCACTTCTTCCTAGTATCCAAAAGGACAGGGAACTTGTGCCCCATCCTAGACCTCAGCGATCTCAACACCTTTGTGGCATACAAATGCTTCAGGATGGTCACCTTGCCAGGCTTAATCCTGATGCTACACCAAGATGTTGGACATGCAAGATGACTACCTCCACATTCCAATCACGAAACATCATCGGAGGTTCCTGCGATTCGAATTCCAGGGTCACCACTTTCTGAGCTCTGCCTTTCGACCTGTCATCAGCTCTGAGGGTATTCACCAAATGCCTGGCAGTAGTAGCGGCAGCACTCTGGAGAAGGGGCCACTATGTCCTCCCCGACCTGGACAACTGGCTCCTGATAGCTTCGTCCCAGAGAGAGCTAAATCGACTCTACAAGACACCTATCTAACAGTTGACTCTCTAGGTGTCACCATCTACCTGTCAAAAATATCCCTTACGCCATGCCAAAGACTGTAGTTCATTGGTGCGGTACTGGACACCAGAAAGGAAAGGGCCTTTCTATCAGGAAACAGGGCAGAATGTCTATGAAGCTAAACAACGATCATCATGAGACAAAAACAGGTCTCAGCAAGGATCATGTTGTGTCGTCTAGACCACATGACGGCCGCCATAGCCACGGTTCCCCTATCACAATTACACATGAGAACCGTTCATTGGACACTCAGGGTATGGTGGGACCAACGACAGGATGACTTAGACTAGCTGGTCTCATTCCCCAACTCTATTCTCAGAGTCTTACCATGGTGGCTGCTCCTGGAACACCTCACAGTAGGAGTTCCCTTCCTGTCTCCTACCCCTTCACCGATTCTGACCACGGACATGTCAGGATCGGACTGGGGCGCCCACCTGGATGGCAAAAAGACTCAAGGACCATGGTCAGGGATGGAAGGAGCCCTTCACATAAATGTCCTTGAGATGAGGGCAGTCCTTTACGCCCTTCAGGCCTTGCAAACTGACCTAACCCCAGGACATCTACTGATACAAACAGACAACATGTCAGTAGTGTTCTAGATCAACAAACAAGGGGGAACTCACTCATACCAACTCTGTCGAGACGTGATGAGTGTGTGGCACTGGGCAATAGAGCACAATATTACCCTGTCTTCAGTTCATGCTCCTGGGTTACAGAACACGCTGGCAGATCTACTCAGCAGATCTTGATTCAGCGCACACGAATGGGAACTCCTACAACCTGTAGCAGAAACTTTATTCGCAAAATGGGGGATGACAAAATTGGATCTATTTGCCTCCCCATACAATGCAAAACTACCCAGTTTCTGCTCACTAGAACTAGGGCCTGGTGTTTTCTGGTGAGACGCACTGTCCCTCCCCTGGACAGGCAGGTTCCTCTATGCCTTTCCTCCTTCCCTTTGATCCAGAGAGTCCTGCTCAAGCTGCAGGACGAGGGAGCAGTCATGATTCTGGTGGCCCCATATTGGCCCAGACAGATATGGTTTCCTTTTCTCCAACGCCTGGTGAGTGGGACACCCTTTCATCTTTCGCTCAGCTCACATTTACAGTCTCAAGACAATGGGTCTCTGAGTCACCCGAACCTCAGATCTTTACACCTGCACGCTTGGCTCCTAACGACCTAGCAATGTCTTGCCATGGAGTTTCAGACAGTGTGGCCAATGTCTTAGTGGCAGCAAGGAAACCTTCTACTTGTGCCACGCATGCCATGAAATGGCGCAGGTTTTGTTTTTGGTCCTTGGCCCGTGACCTGGACCCTTTAACTTGCCCCGTGAAAATTGGTATTAGAGTACTGACTTTCCTTATCAGAAGTGGGGCTGTGTTACTCCTCAATAAAGGTGCATCTCTCTGCAGTATCTGAGTATCACCATGCACCCTCTGGGCACAAATCCTTGGCCCACGTGACATCCTCCACTTGAAGCCACCCATTAGAGATCCGATCCCTCCTTGGGACCTTCTCTTCATTTTAGAACAGCTCATACTACCTCCCTTTGAAACAGCCGTAGATTGCGAGCAACACTTTCTCTCTTGGAAGGCGTTATTTTTAGTTGCAGTCACCTCTGCAAGGAGAATTTCTGAGCTCCAAGCACTCATGTGCAAAGAGCCATATTTTATTTTTCATAAGAACAGTGTCCTTAAGGACCAATCCTAAGTTTCTACCCAAGGTAGTGTCAAAGTTAACCCTCAACCAGGATATCGACCTCCCGGTTTTCTACCCGGAGTATTCCATTAAGGGAGAGGCTCTCCTGCACACACTGGATGTGCACAGGATTTTCAGGTTCTACCTGACCAGGACCAGACTGCACAGACAGTCTGACTAGCTATTTTTGTCCTTTACCCCCAGGATGTTAGGGGCACCAGTGTCTAAACAGACACTCTCAAAATGGTTGGTAAACTGCATTGTGTTCTGCTACCAGAAGTGAAACAAACTGTTACCGGGACCAGTAAAGAGTCACTCTACCAGTGGAATGGCAACATCATTTGCCTCCCTGATAAAGGTTTCATCTCCTACCATTTGTGCAGCAGCTACATGGAGCACAATGCACACATTCATCAGACATTATAGTCTGGACATTGCCTCCAGGGGCAGAGCGGGCTTTGGCCTTGCTGTCCTGCAGGGGCTTCTTTCATGAGGGGTTCCCTTTCACCCTTCTCTTATCCTCCTCCCAAATTTAGGGGTCATCTTTATCACTGTTTGGGACTCTGTCCTAATGGTGTAACCTGCTGCAAGAGTTGTGTCTCGAAGTAAGATAGTACAGTTATGTAAGAACTTACCGTAACAGTAGATCTTCGAGAACGGCTCTTGCAGCAGGTACTTTCCCACCCACCTTTCCCTCAGGAGGTTAGCTTCTTTTGCAGTAAAAGTTCCTATTGGTCTTCCTTTGGAAGTGGATCCTCAGCCTCCCATCAGAATCACATCACTATGCCGGAGTCTCTGGCGGGAGAACTGTGGTATGCTGGGGGACTGCCCCTTTTATGATGCACGTGATGCCGGGGGAGGGGCCGATGTCGGGGGAGATCCCCCGCTGTATGTAGCTAGTTAGAAGTTTTCCGTGGGGTTCTGCTGCCTGCCGTCTTCAGTCCTAATGGTGTAACCTACTGCAAGAGCTGTTCTCGAAGATCTACTGTTACGGTAAGTTCTTATGTAACTGTACTTTCTACTCTCAACTGCTGAAGCAGAGGAAACCACAGTGGGCAAGGCCAATAAGGGGCCATGAGAATCATGCGAGCCCCTTCTTGCTGTAGTTTCAGAAGCACCCTCTGCAACAGTGGAAAGGGAGGGAAGGCATACAAGAACCTCCGTGTCCAGCAGAGACAGTGCGTCTTGCCAAAAACACCACGCCCAGGAACGAGCGAGCAGAAAATGGAAACTACGTACCTACCGTAATTCTTGATCTTCTTGGATGAAGTCTCCACTACTCATTCACACTGATGGGATCTACGCCAGAAGCGCTAGGACCCAGCCGGAGCAAACTCTTTGCAAGAGGGCCGGTGCCAGAGATGGAGCCGCGAGGAGAGGCGCCATGAGCCTCAGCACGTGCGGCAATGACTATCTCAGCGTTGACCCTTCAACCACCTCAGTACCCCCGAGGAGGTGCAGAGCAACTAACCTAGAAGGATAGCCTAACAAAAGAGACGGACATAAGATAGTCCGAGTGACCCGTATAAGAAGGGTCAACAAAAAAGTCTTCACAGCCTAAGATTGAGGGAGTGAAGACCAACAACAGAGGTGAGCTCGGAGGATGGTGGGTGGGTGGGTGTGTGAATGAGTGGTAGAGACTTCGTTCAAGAAGATCAAGAATTACGGTAGGTACGTAATTTCCATATCTTCCTGGACATAAAGTTTCCACCACTCATTCACACTGATGGGAGAGTACAGAGCTAATCATCCTTGGAGAGGGTGGCAGGAGAGACCAAGAGCTCACAAATTTAGGACAGAAGTCCGTTAAGGATAGTCCTGCCAAACGAAAGATGTCGCCTAGCATGGACATCCAGGGCACAGTGCTTGATGAAAGTATGCACTGAGCTCCAGGTAGCCGCACTGCAAATATCTGCAGTGGGCACGCTGCACATTTCCGCCAGGGATGCCGCAACTGCTCTAGCAGAGTGAGTGTAGACTCTGCCCTCCAGCTTAACCTGCGCCATGGAATAACAGTGGTGAAGGCACGCCACCAACCATGCCGAAATGCATCTGATAGCGACAGGCTGACCCAGCCGGGTCTCGCTTAAGGAAAATAAAAATTACGTACCTACCGTAATTATGATCTTTCTGTGTATCTTCACCATTCATCACATATGGGTACCCGGCCGGAGGTCAGGACCCCGCGGGAGCTTGTTTTTGGTAGGTGGAGCCGATGTGCTGCCGCCCTTGAGGCTGACGTTATACATGGTGTTCGCGGGTTGGCCGTTAGGTGCCATCGACTCCACCTACCTACCATTTCTGAGTCGCTGGAGAGGTGAGGAAAAGAAGAGGGTCGGGAGGGTGGGACAAGAAAGTCCAAGGGACAGAAAAAGGAAAAGATATAAAAACCAAAAGGAGAAATAAACGACAGAGGACAGAGCAGGAGAAAAATTGAAATGCTAGGGAGATTGGGAAGGGGGCCCCAATCTCTGGAAACAGAAAAGGGTGGGAGTTAGGGAGGGATAGGAATTAATGAAACATAAAAGTTTAGGATGGGGGGGAGAGAAACACCAGCAACATGCTGGATTCTGCCCTGTCTCTAGATTATATAGGAACTGCCAGGAGACTTAATCATCAGAATTCAAGGCACAGAATCACTGGCAATAGAAACTCCCTTAAGGCAGAAAACTGTTTTTTTTTTTTGTTTTGTTTATGTTTTTTAAAAGAGACAGGGAACAGAGGTTCTGCCCCCTCTCACATGAAATGAGATTTTTAGTAGGGATAAATCAACTTTACAACATGTCCAGTGGACAAGTAAACTGAGGCTTGAAGAGGAAAAGAAGGAGGTCAGGATGGAGGGCAACCGCCCACTCCCACTCCACAGAAGTGGAGCCAGAGCACTAGAGGAGTGCCCCATCCGACCACTCTCCCCGAAATACCATCCCACCATGTGCCCAGATTAACCCCCAACAGAGACGGGGGCAAGAAAGGCACAGAGGAGGAGGGATCAGAGACTGAGGCCCCAGGGGATGGGATGGGGTTGTGATGAATAGTGAAGATACACAGAAAGATCATAATTACAACAGGTATGTAATTTTCATATCTTATCTGTATCAATCTTCACCATTCATCACATATGAGTGAGTGCCAAGCCCCGAAGGGGGTTTTAAAAAACCCTAAAGGACAGAGTCCCTTAGCTGTCAGTGGGTGACACACTAACAGGGAGGACCTTCTGGGCCTGGAGAGGCCCGAGAGTGGGGAGGGTGAGACAGGGACCCCCCCCAGAGGGGAAAGGAAGCTGCCTCAACAGACGCCACCTCACCCTGCAAGAAAAGAGATGGGTCCTCTGGTGCGTGGAGTTAACCACCCTATGCCGGGCCAAGGGTGACAACCGGGAAAGACGCAGCCATGCCGTCCGCCTAGTGCAGATCGCTGACCCTACGACCCTGGTAGCTACCTCACTGGCATCATACGACGCCCTTGCTTGGTGCCTTGCTAGTTCCAGGCCATGTGCAGAGACTGCAATGGCTTGTCCAGTTTGCTCCATGTCAAGCAATGAGGCTAGGAGCTGACCCAGCCTGGACCACAAAAACCTGTCTTGGCTGCATAGTGGGCCTGATGTGCGTAAATAGAAAGCAGCAACCGTGCCAAGTAGAAAGTCCTCCTATCCCAGAAGTCAAAATCCAAGGAGTCATGATCTGGGGCCGGTCACGGTGAAGGGCGCGAAGCCCATCGGGAGTGTCCAGCTGCGTCAATCCTGACTGAGGAGGAGGCATGGAACCTGGAGACTCCGGGGAGGGGGCGCAATACCGCTGGCAGAGATCCCTAGGGGCGGGAACTCCAGAAAAGGATCTCTGCCAGGAACACGACGCCGCCTCCCTAAAGGGAGCAGGCCGGGGGGCACCAGAAGGGTGTCCTCACTGAAGTCACCCAAAAAGGCATACGCCGAGTGCTCCGGATTGCTCTGAGTGGCAGGAAAGAGATGTAGGTCCTCCAACATCCTCACGAGGAATCGCTGATACTCCGTGAGATCAGTGGCTGGGGAGATGTGGACAGAAGGCTCCTCTCCCCCAGAAGAGGGGCATGAAGAGTTAGAGAACCTCAACTGTTCAGAGGGTGGCTGCTCGGGGGGAGGTTGAAAAACCTGTCTGTCCATTGCCCTGATGTGAGCGGGAAAGCGAGTAGCCACGGCTCTAAACTGCTCCCAGGAGAGAGGCCCACTAGGACCAAGGATGCCAGGGAGCGCAGGAGAGTGATGGGGACAGAGCTGAGAAGAGTAGTCGGCTGACCTCCGCCTGGGTTAGGGAGCGGACCAGGAGCGCCAGAATATGAAGATGCTCCAGAAGACTCCACAGCCGACAGTTGAACAACCATTTCGGAACTGCCTTGGCTGCACCCGGAAGAATCCCCCCTGTGAGGTGCCCAGGGCCATATAGGTCCAGAAGGAAGGTCCCCTACCTCAAAAGAACAGGGCTCTCTCAAAGAAAGCGAAGTGGAAGAGCGGAGATCCACACTGCGGCTTCTTCCAGAGCCCGGATGGGCCTCCGAAAAAGACCTCTGCGCAGACCCCATGCCCCTCAGCCCCTCGGAATCCAAGAGTGCCCTCCTCCTTGAGATGGCCAGCCTAGGTAACTGACAGTACATATACTATACAATGATCAGGGGGTAATCACTTTACATACAGAATCTTAATAAAATCTTCCACATCTTGTGTTTCTTTTTTCTCAGTCTTTTATTCCTTTATTCGCCCCTACGTTTCGCTCCTCTGAGCTTGTTCATGGGCATAATTCAATCATTACAAACCATCTGTTTAAAACAAGAATAACATTTTTAAGTATGATTTTTTAATAACAATATGATTACAATTACGATTTCATTTTTATGTAATATGGCATAAATTGATTACCATAACAATCATCCTTAATTCAAAATTCCTGTTCAATTATTACTGATTCCACATCAGATTCCCATTAATCCCTGTAAACACATTAGATTGCCATCATTAATATTCATATTCATATTTAATTGTTTGTCCAAGACAAATATTTACAAAGGCAAAAATAGCCTGACTAACCCGTAACTCTAAACCGCACCTCTTAAAAATGAACTTCTTATTATTTGCATATAACTTATTTTTTATTCCAATATTCCCTTACATACACCAGAGATCATTTTAAATTGACCAAAAACTTTTACCACGGCAATTGTTACACTATTTCATAATGTGGAATAACACTTCTTCCATAGTTCACCATAAAAAACATTTTTAATTTTAGTACAGTTTATTTTTATACCACCTTGCACAATTATTTTTCAAAATAATTACCTTAGCAAACTAGGATGTGCCAATAATGTGAGACATACGTCTTTAAGTGCTTAAGCTGTTTTTCGTCTCCTTACCAATGCTTCTGCGTTATATCTACACGCTAAAACAAAACACTTCTATCAGTGAACACATCTCACTCTCTCTGTGTTCAATAATATGTATATCTTAAAGATAAAATATTTTTTACCGTGAAAGCCTCTCATTTACGTTTTTGGCCAAACAACAAAACCTCTACGCTAAGCATCCATTCCTGTGGCGTCCTGCTTGCTCGTATACAATGTTCTGACACTCAAAGAGGACGCGGTCCTTTTGAGCCTGTTCGTATTTCCCGCCAAAGTGACGTGTCACTTCGGGTATCTTCGGGCTATCCCGAAGTTGTTGCCAAGCAACTATACATTCTCTTCTAAACAAAGAAGAGAATCGGTCCACACGAGCAGGTTCTTAATTTCTCAGGCAAACACAAGTAACTTTTTTATGTCATTGTTAATTATTATAGGTGGCAGACGATTTTAATTGCAATATCTATATTATTTCTTAGTGTAACTTTCTTTTTATTTTCCATATGGTTTGTTCCTTCTCATTTTGTTTCCCATTCATAAATTACCTGAAACCAATATTTGTACTCGTTACAATGATAGCTGTCTATACTCATCGTATCTAACAATTAAATTTAAAGTTGCAGAAAAACCACTACTCTAAATGGCTCTTAAATCACTTATTTTTCCTGAATATTACTAATTCCCATGTCCCTAATGATTTGAGTAAACAATTTTTCACTAGACAAAATACGCCTAGTCACTTCCCTCATATGCTTACATACTCTTTTTCTTTTCTTTATGTTTTCCTCGGTTGGCAGGTTGAGGTAATGGGGGCTATTGAAACATCCTGTAACTTACCATCACAATATTATTATACTCATATCATGTTGCTCATCATTGAACTATTTTATCACCTATTTAGAGCACTCCAACCTAATATTATTTTATCTTTAAATTTATTCACCTGTTTGTTTAAAACATATTGTTCCTCAAAATTTATCATAAACGCATTTGCATATGCTGGTGCCATTGTACTACCCATGGCTGTGCCTTTATCTTGTTGATAAAATTGGCCATTAAACTCAAAATAGCTTCTATTAATGCATACATAAAATCAGTGCTGGCTCTATTACGTATTCCATCCCACTTAGAAAATAATTTACTGGTGTTAATACCTATATTGGGTTCAACCGCTATTCTCAGACCTCTAGGAATTCTATTATGTTCTAGATATTCTGTCAATGTTAGTCCATGCCATTCTAGTCTGGTGTCCTTAAACTTTAAATTTTCTATTTTCTACGCTATATTTTTCGGTGTTTCTCCCATTTGTGCAAAAAAGAAAAGAAACACAAGATGTGGAAGATTTTGTTAAGATTCTGTATGTAAAGTGATTACCCCCTGATCATTGTATAGTATATGTATTGATTTTTACCTTCTTGGTGGGGATGTTTAATGAAAAGTACCATTACCCAGGTGAAACAAGGTGCAATAGGTAACTGACAGCCCTGGTCAGCACCCGGAGGAGCTATCCAAGGCAAAGTACCCTCCCGGCTCGTAGGTGCTCTGATCGGCCCCAAAGCTGGGCGATCCAGGCACACCACATGAGGGGGTACCACCGCTGAAGGGTCAGCGAATCCTCCAAGGCCAGGCTGCAGTGCACCCCTGACCCCGGCCTCGGAAGTCGCCAGCTGCTCCTCAGAGGGGGGTTGCCTCCGGTCTGTCGAAGACACCACAAGGCTACCCACACCAGCTGCTAGTTCCAAGGAGCCAGACTGCTTGTCTGACTCAGACGCCTCCTCCGAAGAGGTGGAGGCTGAGGCCCTGTGCCAAACTGTAGGTGGGCGCCTTTCGCCATCCGTACCAAACAGGGTGCCAGAAATGGAGACCGTGTCTGAGCTGGTGCCAGTGCCCTCGGCAGCACCGCAAATGGCGGTCGAAGAGGACACAGCTCCAGACCAAATAGCAGCCTCGGACTCTGAACCTGCCACGGTGCCGTCACGCCCCACGGCGCTGCAAGCGGCGCCAAGGGCAGAGATGGCGCTGACGATGGCTCTGACGGCACTTTCGGTGCAGCAGACGGCGCTGAAGTCAGAAACCCCCAAGGTGCTGTAAAATGGCACTGAGAGCAGAAACTGCGCCAACGACGGCTCTGACAGCGCCATCTGAACCCCCCACGGTGCCGCAAACTGCCCAGAACTGGACATGGTGCCGTGCTAAACCTCGGCATCGCGGACGGCACTGAGGCGAGGAGAAGAAAGGGACAGTGCTGTAGAGACTCCCACGGTGCCGCTAGCAGTACGGCGCCTATTAAGCCATGGCACCGCTGGCGACAGACCAGGCGATGCCGCCAACTCCGCCAGGGCCCACAGAGCGCCCGAGGACTGAAGCGGCATGACCCGATGGCGTCGAGGATGGCACCGACCAGACCTTGTGGACAGCGGGTCGACACGAGAGAACCTTCGCCCCGAAGGAAGCGATTGCAGCCGGTGTCTCCATCCGCCCCCAAAGACGGACTGGGCCTCCTGCACTGTGGGAGGAGCCTCAGCCACGACTAGGCTACTAGAAGCCGAGGCTCCCCCCATCTCGGTCCATATAGAACCACGAGGAAAGGCCAAGAGAGCATGGCTTGGCCCGACGAATGCACACCCAACCCCGGAAAGTCGGCGGAGCTCACCCAACTTTCCACGCGTGCTGTTCGATGACCCAGCGGTCCATGGAGAAGCAGGCATCGCACAAATCCATGTCATGAAGCGGGCCTAGACACGAAAGGTAACTGTCGTGTGTTCGCTGACGGAAAATTTTCGCTGCATGGGGACTAACCCGTCTTTGAAGTCTTCTTGCCCTCCGACCAAGACATGACTTTCGGAAAAAATACAAAACAAGACTTGACGTTGCAGGAAAACAGTAATATGGAAAGATCTTACCAGCAATGTTGAGTAGCTAGCAAAACTGGCAGGAGGAACCGACGGACTTGGCGTCGAAATTTCTGATGAGAACGAACTACGACAAAGGTAGGCCCGAACTCAAAAGCTGGAGAAAGCATCCTATGAGATGACCTCAATGGCGGGAGACGAAGAACTGGCAGGCAGGCGGCGCCTAACGGCCAACCCGCGAGCACCATGCAGAATGTCGGCCTCAAGGGCGGCGGCAACAGTGCATCAGCTCCACCTACCAAAAAAAAAAAAAAAGCTCCTGCGGGGTCCTGACCTCCGGCCGAGTACCCATATGTGAGGAATGGTGAAGACTGACACAGATAAGATCAAACAGTTGTTGAACTTCGCAAATTTATTTTGTTCTATCCAAATGGAAATGCAGAGCTCTTTTAACATCTAAAGAATGACGGGTACGCTCTCCATTTTGGAAGTTCGCAAAGTAAGTAGGTAGGACCAAAGGTTGGTTTAGATGGAATTCTGAAACAACCTTAGGGAGAAACTTAAGATGGGTCCAAAGAACTACTTTGTCCTTATGAAACACAGCATGCAGAGGGTCCGCGACCAAGGCATGTATTTCAGAGACCCTGCGGGCCTAGGTAATGGCAACCAGGAAGGCCGTTTTCCAAGTGAGAAATTTCAGCTCACAGGTAGCTAGAGGCTCGAAAGGCTTTTGCGTGAGCATGTCTAGCACAAGATTAATGGTCCCAGGCTGTGACTGGATGTCTGATAGGAGGTCTGGTATGCAGAATACCCTTAAGAAACCTCTTAACTACTAGTAACTGAGCCAGTGATAAGGAAAGTACTGGCTCATGATATGCTGAAATGGCACAAAGGTGAACTTTGACTGTAGAGTATTGTACACCTGAATTTGAGAGGTCTAAAAGGTACTCTAGAACTTTATTTGGTGGGCAGGAAAAAGGATTCAAAGAGGATTTTGCACACAAGAGAGAAATACGCGTCCATTTGGCTGTGTATGTTTTTCTAGTGGCTGTCTTGTGCGCAGCCAAAAGAATATCTGAAACTCTCTGAGAGACATTGAACTTGTTCACTTCTATCTCTTCAGGAGTCGAAGGTGAAGCAACCTCAGATTGGGATGGACCACAGGCCCCTGGGTCAGAAGATTCGTCTGAAGGAAGGGCTTTCGGAGGGGTTTCCGACATACTGTTGAGTAACGGAAACCATATCTGTTGAGGCCAGAAGGGAGCAATGACAATCATTTTGTCCCCCTGGGACTCGAATTTGAGAAGCACCCTCTGAATTAGGGGAAGAGGAGGAAAGGCGTATAGAAAGCGTTTTATCCACTGCAGCCTGAATGAATCCTGACAGAAAATGCCACGCCCTGGATTTCAGGAGCAGAAGAGAGGCAGTTTTGTGTTGAGTGGGGATGAAAAAAGGTCCAGGTCTGGAGTTCCCCACTCTGCGAATAGTGACTGAATTATGGCTGAGTGTAGAGACCACTCGTGAGGATCTGTCTCCGTTCTGCTGAGACGGTCTGCCAGTTCGTTCTGCTCTCCCGGCAAGTAGACTGCCTGGATTAGAGCCTTGTGCTCTAGACACAATTCCCACACTCTCATAGCTTCCGCGCATAAAGGGTAAGAGTGTGCACCGCCCTACTTGTTGATGTAGTACATCACTGCTTTGTTCTCTGTTTGAAGGAGAATGTTATTGTGACGGACAATGTTCTTCAAAGCCCGGACTGCATAAAGGACAGCTCTCATTTCTAAGACATTTATGTGAAGTTGGGACTCGTCCTGAGTCCAAGTACCTTGGGTGTGGAGATTCTGACAGTGAGCTCCCCACCCCATCAGGGACACGTCAGTGGTAATGAAAATCTGATGATCCAGGGGAGCAAAGGGATACTCCTCCAGAAGACTGTCCTCCTGCGACCACCAGGTGAGTGACCTCTTCAGAGGTTCTGTCACCTTGATAAGAAAGGACTGAGGGTGAGTGGTTGGGGACCACCGAGTAGTGAGCATCCACTGAGAAGTTCTCATGTGGAGGCGAGCCAGGGGTACAGTGAACACCGAGGATGCCACGAGACCCAGCATCTGTTGCATCAAGATAGCGCGAACCGAGCTGTTCTCTCTAATGTATAGGGCCATCTGTAGGATATGGTTCTTTCTGTCCTCTGGAAAAAAAGCTTTTGCACAGGCGGTATCTAGAAGAGTTCCTATGAAAAGGAGCTTCTGGGAGGGCTGCAACTGCGATTTCTTGAGATTCAGCAGAACTCCCATGAACGTGAGAAAGTCTGATGCCTCGGCTACTGCGTCAAGAGTTCCTTGCCTGGAAGGACTTGCTAGAAGCCAGTTGTCCAGATATGGGAACACTTGTATTCCGATCTTTCTGAGGTGTGCTGCGAGAATTGTATAACACTTTGTAAAAACGTGCGGCGCCGAGGATAGCCCAAAGGGCAGGACTCTGAACTGAGAATGCTGACCCAAAGCCACAAACTGTAGGCATTTGTGATGCTTTCGGTGAATGGGAATATGCTGGTAAGCATCCTGTATGTCCAGGGAGGCTAGCCAGTCGTGTTGAAGAAGCAAAGGTAACAGGGTTTCTAGCGAAATCATTCTGAACTTTTCCTTGGGAAGAAATTTGTTCAATTTTCTGAGGTCCAAAATGGGGCTAATGCCCCCGGTTTTCTTTGGAACTAGAAAGTAATGGGAGTAGAACCCTGTGTTCCGTTGATCCAGCAGAACTATTTTTACTGCCCTGTTGTTCAGAAGGCCTTGGATCTCAGAACCGAGAAGCTCTGACTGAAATACTCACAGCCTGGGCTGTCATTTTTGAGGGACGATCGGAGGGTCTCTGAAAGATTGAGGGAATACCCCTCACGGATTATCCAGAGGACCCATTTGTCCAATGTTATGGATTTTCACCGGTTGTAGAACTGAGTCAGATGGCCTACCACCGCTGAGAAAGACTCCCCCTTGGACAGTTGAGGTGGGACTTGGGCCAGAAACTCAGAAGGTGGCACTGGGCGCCTTGGGCCCTTGTGTTTTTTGCTGTATTTTCTTTTGAGGCTGGGGAGCTTGGTTTTTATTAAAACCTCCCCTGCCTCGAAAGGACTGACGGTTGTGAAATTGACGCTTATTGACACCACCCCCCGAGAAGGGGTGGGAGCAGGTCAAGCCAATTTAATGGCAGACCTAGTCTTTGGTGTGGCCTCTAGAGCTTGCTCTGCTTGAGGACCGAAGAGATACATACTGTCGAAGGGTAGCGCCATGACCTGTTGCTGGGCATCATTCGTGAAGACTGAAGTGCGCAGCCAGGAGTGACGGCGGGTACAAATGCCTGCCGCCGCTGCTCGGGAGGCAGCATCTAAAGTGTCCATAGCTGCTTTAACCTGCTGGTTGTTGGACTCGATACAGTACAGTTATGTAAGAACTTACCGTAACAGTAGATCTTCAAGAGAGGCTCTTGCAGTAGGTAATTACATATAGGACTGACGCCGGCAGGCGGCAGGACCCCATGGAAAAATTTCTAGCTAGCAGTCCCTGGCGAGGGACCGCTCCCACATCAGGTGACCAGCGTCAGGAGACGTCGGTATAAAGGGGCGGTCCCTCATGCCCGCCTTTCAGTTCTTTTCCGCCAAGGGCCAACAAAAGGCCGGACAAGACAGAAGTGGGTATTTTCTTCAAATGCGAAAGGAGCTAAAAAAGCCTAGGGGGATGGAGGGCGCGAAGGTATTACCTACTGCAAGAGCCTCTCTCGAAGATCTACTGTTACGGTGAGTTCTTATGTAACTGTACTATCTTACTTCGAGAGGGCTCTTGCAGTAGGTAATAACATATAGGACTGAGTCCCAAGCAGTCTGGAACAAGGAGAAGCACCATGAGGAGGAAATCTACTCCAAGAAGAAGTTCTAGCTGTGCAAGCTTTAAGATAAGAGGCCTTGCAGAACAGCCAGCCCGAAGCCTGCTCTACGGCGAGAGGCAATATCCAAACTGTAATGTTTCGTAAAGGTATGGACGGAGGTCCAGGTGGCGGCAGCACAGATGTCTGCCGCCGGCACATTCTTGAAACAAGCTGCTGAGGCAGCGACTCCTCTGGTGGAGTGGCCTCTGACTTGACCTGGGAGGGTCTTCTACTTGTCATAACAGAAAGGGATGCAATGAGCAAACCATTTGGATAGGCATTGCTTAGAAAAGTACAGTTACGTAAGAACTTACCGTAACAGTAGATCTTCGAGAACAGCTCTTGCAGGAAGTTACACCATTAGGACTGAAGCCGTCAGGCGTCAGGAACCCACGGAAATTTTCTAGCTAGCAGTCTTCAGCGGGGACCGCCTCCGACGTCGGTCCCGCCCCCGACGTCAGGCATAGTACATAAGAAGGCGGTCCCCCCACAATCCTCAGTTCTCCCGCCGGAGACTCCCGGCCGCTGGATGACATCAGAAGAGAAGACCAAGGATCCGCCACCAGATGGCCAAGACTATAAAATCAGAACGTCCCATCCCGTAAGATGGGTGTTTGGCTACGACCTACCTCCAAAAGAAGGGGGATGGTGGGTAGGAAGGTACCTGCTGCAAGAGCTGTTCTCGAAGATCTACTGTTACAGTAAGTTCTTACGTAACTGTACTATCTTACTTTGAGATACAGCTCTTGCAGCAGGTTACACTATTAGGACTGATTTCCAAGCAATAGTGGCAATCCTGCGCCACTGGGAGGAGGAAAGGTAGAGATGTCGATACTACTAGAGCCTAGGACAGAAGTCCCTGAAGGACGGCTAGGCCGAACCCTGCTCTTCGCCTCGATGCAATATTCAGACTGTAATGCCTGATAAAGGTATGCACAGAGCTCCAAGTAGCTGCAGCTCAAATAGCTGAGGTAGAGACGTTCTTTAACGCGGCAAAAGTAGTAGCCACCCCTCTTGTGGAATGACTCTTGATCGCGCCCGGTAAGGGTTTATTGCGCTTGTCATAACAGAAAGTGATGCACTGGATGAGCCACCTCGAGAGTGACTGTTTGGAGACAGGAGCTCCTTCCATTCTGTGAGCAAAGGAGACAAAAATTGGTCCGCCTTTCGAAACTGTTTGGTTCTGGTCAGATAATATCTGAGGCACTGATGCACATCGAGGGTGTGCAGAAGGGTTTCTCCTCGATTAGTGTACCTTGGGAAATACACTGGTAAATCGATATCCTGGTTAAGCGTGAGGGCTGGAACCACCTTAGGCAAAAACTTTGGGTTTGTCCTTAGGGATACCCTGTCCTGATGGAAAACCAGATAAGGCTCTTTGCACATAAGAGCAAGCAATTCTGAGATCCTTCTCGCTGAAGTAACAGCAACTAAAAATAACGTTTTCCAAAGAGAGAAAACGTAGCTCGCAATCCGCGGCTGGTTCAAAAGGTGGCAGCGTAAGCTGATCCAGGACGAAGGATAAGTCCCAAGGAGGAATCGGATCCTTGATGGGCAGCCTAAGGTGGAGGACTCCCCTTAAAAAGGCACAAGTAGTGTCCAGCTGGGCCACCGTCCGATGGCCTACCGGGGCATGGTAAGCAGAAGTTGCACAAAAGTGCACTTTAAGAGAGGAGTAAGCCAGTCCGGAATGAAAAAGCGAAAGCAGATAGTCCAGAACCAGCTTTTCGGGACAGTCTACCGGCGAGAAACCGCGCGCTTGAGCCCACAAACAGAATCTACGCCATTTCATGGTGTACGTTGTGTGGTTTGCCGGTTTTCTGGCGGCAGAGAGTACATCTGCCACTTCTTGCGAGACCCTGTATCGCATCATGGCTATGTCTCGAGGAGCCAAGCGTGCAGGTTCAATGAACGTAAGTCTGGATGGACCAATGAACCTGCCTCCTGAGACAATAGATGGGATCTGATTGGCAAAGGAACCGGAGGTTCCCGGGATAGCTGATGCAGAAGAGGGAACCAAATTTGTCTGGGCCAGAAAGACGCGATCAAAATGAGCGTCGCTTGCTCCCTGCGAAGTTTTAAGAGAACTCTCTGGATCAACGGGAAAGGAGGGAAGGCATAGAGGAATCTGCCCACCCAGGAGAGGGACAACGCGTCTCGCCAGAAAACACCAGGCCCTGGATCTAGCGAGCAAAAATTCGGCAGTTTTGCGTTGGATGGGGACGCGAAAAGGTCTAACTCTGGAGTGCCCCTTCTGTGAAACAGATCCTCTGCCACCTCCTGTAGAAGTTCCCACTTGTGGACTCTGGCCTGAGAGCAACTCAGACTGTCTGCGACAGTGTTGTCCACTCCCGGGACGTTGTACTGCAATTAGGTTTGCACCGTGTTGCAATATCCACTTCCACACTCTCATGGCCTCCCTGCAAAGTGGGTAGGAGTGAGTGCCTCCTTGTTTGTTGAGGTAATACATCACCACGGTATTGTCTGTTTGTAACAGGAGCATACCCAGTGGAATCTCCGACTGGAAGGCCTGCAGAGTGTAAAAGACTGCCCTCATTTCCAAAATGTTGATGTGGAGATGAGACTCCTGGGCTGTCCAAAGACCCTGAGACCGAACACCATCCAGGTGTGCTCCCCACCCGAGCCCTGAGGCGCCTGTGGAGAAAGTCACAGTCGGAGATGGTGCTACGAAGGGAACCCCCGCAGAGAGGTTCCCCGGATCTAGCCACCATTGCCAATCCCGAATCATGGCCTTCGTGACTCGAACTGGCTGCTGCAGATGGTCTTGCCTTTGCTCCCATTGCACCCTTAGCATCCACTGGGTTACCCGCATGTGGAGCCGTGCCATAGGGACTGTTGCAATGGCCGCAGCCATGTGTCCGAGCAGGCGAAGGACCAATCTGGCCAGGACGATCTTCTTCACCGACAGGTCCCTGATGAGGGATCTGATGTGTTCTGCTCTGTCCGAGGGAAGAAAAGCTTTCCCTCCGACGGTGTCCAGAACTGCTCCTATAAACTGCAGCTTCTGGGACGGCACCAGGAGTGACTTCTCATAGTTGATGAGGTTACCCAGTGATTGAAAAAGGGACTGGGTGCAGTGAATGGCCATCATCAGTGCCTCCCTGGAGGGTGCCATGAGAAGCCAGTCGTCCAGGTATGGGAACACATAGTGGCCTTGTCTCCTCAGAGACACTGCTATGACCGCCATGCACCTCGTAAAAACGTGAGGTGCTGATGACAGCCCGAAGGGAAGAGCTCGGAACTGACAATGGCGGCTCTGAAACTCGAAGTGCAGGAACCTCCGGTGCGCTTGAGCAATTGGAATGTGCAGGTAGGCGTCCTGCATGTCCAAAGACGCCAGAAAGGCGTCTCGCTTCAACATGGGAATTAGGCCCGGAAGGGTCATCATGCGGAAGCGTTTGTAAGCGACCGACAGGTTGAGGTCGCTGAGGTCCAGTATTGGACGGAGGTCCCTGTTTTCTTTGGAACCAGGAAGAAGTGAGAATAGTACCCTAGTCCTCTCTGGTTCTCTGGAATGTGCTCCAAGGCTTCTTTCTCCAGAAGCGCGAGCACCTCCTGCTGTATGAGCAGGGCGTGCTGACCCGAGTAGCGGGAAAGCAGGAGAGGTCTTGTAGGTGGGCTGCCTACAAATTCTATATAGTGGCCTTTTTTGACCAGTTGCAGCACCCACCTGTCGGTGGTGACTGACAGCCACCCTGGCAGGTGGCGTGCGATGCGACCCCGACCTTCTTTTCCCGTTGATCCTGAGGAGGGCCGGGAAGGAGTCATGCTGTGGCAGCGTTCAATCCAGCAGGCTGGGCCGACTTTGCAAATCGTTGGCCTCTGCCTGGGGATGACTTGGCCTGTGCTTTACAGGTGAAAGCGCCTCTCTGCTGTTGGCCGGAACATGGCTGTTGTCTTTGTATCCGGCCGCGAAAGCGGCTCTGGTTCCTAAGAAAGGAACTGGGCCGAGACCTGTACATGGCCTGTACAGATCTGACTGCCTTCCCTGCGTCCTGAAGTCTGGTAATCACCTTCTCGGAGGCTTCATTAAATAGGACCTCGCCGTTGTAAGGGACGTCTAAGATGTTCTTCTGGACGTCCGGGGTAAAACCGGAGACATGGAGCCAAGAGTGTCTCCAGAGACTCACGCCTGAGGCTGCAGCTCTGGCTGAAGAGTCCGCAGAATCATATGCAGCTCTGAGCACCTGGGTCCCCACATCCGAACCCGTGCGGAGGAGGTTCAAGAGCTCCTCTTTTTGGTCGCCATCAGGCATCTTCTCGACCAGGTCCTGTCCCTGTTCCCACAGTGCGTTCTGGAATTGAACCATGTGAGTGAGGTAATTCAGTGACCTGATGGGGCAAGTCACAGTCGTGTGCGTGCGCCTACCCAGGACATCCAATTGCTTGGATTCCGGGTCCGGTGGCTGTGCGCTCAAATGCTGAGGTCTCAGACCAGTCATGCGAGGCAGTGATGACCAGGGAGTCAGCCAGAGGATGGTTCGCCAGATACTGGTCCTCCCTAGGGGGCCTTGTATAGGCGGTCAGCCTTCTTCGGCACTGCCAGAGTAGAATGCGGACGTTTCCAGGCAGCCTTGGTGACGTCCACAAAAGTATCCACCAAGGATGGCACTACCACAGGCTTTGGGTCTTTCTGCCAAAGGTAGCGGGCAAGGCGTTGTCTCTCGGGGTCGAGCTCTTCAGCATCCCACCCCATATTCTCCTGGATGTGCCTCCTGATCTCCACGAAAGAGGGATCATCTGGAGGAGACCTAGGTAGGTCGTGTGGGTCCGGAGAGGGAATGCTGATGGGAGAAGGAGATCTGGAGCACCCTGAGGTGTCAGATCTAGAATCTTCCCCAGACGGGGTGTACCGGCGTCGTCTGGGTCTCTCAGGACTGGGTGACCCTGAGGTGGATCTAGAGGGAGGTCTTCTCCTGTCTGAGGATCTGCCCCGAGGAGGTGCTGTTCGCTCCTTGGGGGTTGGCGACCGTCCTACGGGCCCCTTGGGTGAAGGAGGGGGCGTAGGCGGTGAAGGAGTGGGTGGAGGTGGAGCCAGAGTAGGAGGGGGTGTGGCGACCATATCTTTTCTGATGGTGTCCCACCAGAAGGTAAAGAGCTCCTTTACCTCTGCCAAGTTCATGCCCGACGATGGGCCGGGTGCTGGTGTCCGGTCGACGGGGTCGGGCGTCGGGTCCCCGTGGGAGCCCAGTGTCTCCGGTGTCACCTGCCTGGTCCTTGGGCTGAGTGGTGCGGTCCTCCTCTCTGGGGTAGCCGACGTTGGTCCCCTGGCCGACGTCCTTGGAGGCGAACGCCTGGCCGGCAACGGATGTTTCGCTGTCGCCGGCTCCTGGGAGCGCCAGTGATGCTTGGCCGACGTCGGGTGGGCCGACGTCGGGTCTGGCGTCCGTTTGAGGGACGTCAGGTCCTTGGTCTTGCGAGGAACCAGGTCCGACCCATGCGGAGGCTGGGAAACCGACCTGGCAACGGAGTCCTGACGACGGGAGGAAGATTTGTGGCGCTCCCCAGACTTAGACGAGGCCTTAGATGGAGTGGACGATGCCGACGGCCTGGAAGTCTTAAGGGGCTGCAGAGAGGAGGAGCTGCTGGAGGAGCTGACCTAAACCGGGGGAGGTTGCGATTGAGCCCTGGAGGGAGAGCAGTCTGACCGCGAGCCGGAGCTTCGGGAGTCCAAGGCCCTCGCCGGGGACCCGGGCCTTTCCTTCTCCTGGTGTTTATCCCGGTGCTTGTGGGTTTTACCCGACAACTCCCCCCTGGAGGAAGGTTCCCTGTCCATGGTCTTCAGTTTCTCCTCTAAAAGAAACGCTTGAAGGGCCTTCTGACGGCAGATCCTGGTGCGACTGTTGAAGCCCTGGCAGAAGGAGCAGGCCTTGATGTCGTGTTCCAGGCCTAGGCAGCGCACGCAGGCCAAGTGAGGATCCTTGAAGGGAATCTGTTTGCTGCAGGCACACTTCGATTGGTGACCTTCCAGAGAAGTATTTGGAGAGGACATCAGTTGGATCCAAAATTGAGAAGAAAGCCGAGAACATCGTAGCTCTAAGTTTGTCGCACACTAGAAAAGGACCGAGAGGCCGATACTTGTGATGTCGACAGTGGGAAAAGAACTGGGGATTGTGGGGGGACTGCTTCATTATGTACTACGCCTGACGCCGGGGGGCGGGACCGACGGCGGCGGTCCTACTGAAGACTGCTAGCTAGAAAATTTCCGTGGGGTCCTGACGCCTGACGGCTTCAGTCCTAATGGTGTAACCTGCTGCAAGAGTTGTATCTCGAAGTAAGATCAGCATTGCCTTCCCTTTTTGGAGCAAAAGAGACAGAGTATATCTGTCTTTCTGAGATCCTTCGTCCAGTTAGTGTAGTATCTCAGAATCCGGTGAACGTCCATGGTGTGTAACAAATACTCCCCTTGATTGGAGTACTACGTAAAAAAGGAGGGTAGATCTATGGACTGGTTCAGAGTAGACTCCGCTACCACCTTGGGGAGAAACCTAGGATTGGTACACCGAGCCACACGTTCCTTGTGGAAAATTAAGTAAGGAATTTTACACATCAGAGCCTGGAGCTTGGAAATCCTCCGAGCAGATGTAATGGCCACAAGAAAAAGTGTCTTCCAGGAGAGGAACTTCAAGTCTGCAGAAGCTGCCGGCTCAAAGGGAGGCAGAGTTGGTTTCTCCAGAACAAAATTCAAATCCCAAAGAGGGGCAGGAAATCGGATAGGAGGTCTCAGGTGGAGAAGCCCCCTGAGGAAAGTTTTGGAAACCTCCAGCTGAGCAAACGTTCTGTCTGCAAAGGGAACATGATAGGCCGAAATGGCCACAATGTGGACCTTCAGGGAGGAATGACTAAGACCCAGATCAAAGAGAAACATAGAAACATAGAATTTGACGGCAGATAAGGACCGCTTGGCCCACCCAGTCTGCCCATTTCCCTACCTACTGAATAAGCTGCAGATCCCAGTTAACCAGCAGCCTACTTCTTCCTACCCCCCCCTAAATTGCCTTATGACTGTCCCATGCATGCTTGAATTCCACCACTGATTTTGACTCCACAACCTCCTCCGGAAGGCCGTTCCATGCATCCACAACCCTCTCTGTGAAAAAATACTTCCTTAAATTACCTCTGAGCCACCCCTCTATCTTCAAATTGTGCCCTCTTGTTCTTGCACACCTCTTTTTTTGAAAGATGCTACCCTCTTGGACTTTGTTGATTCCCTTGAGGTACTTGAAAGTTTCTATCATGTCCCCCCTCTCCCTCCTTTCCTCGAGGCTATACATATTAAGCTCCTTTAGTCTCTCTTCTATGTCTTCGGTGCAGACCCTGCACCATTTAGATGCCCTCCTCTGGACAGCTTCCATCCTGTCTATGTCTTTGGAGGTGGGTCTCCAGAACTGCACACAGTACTCAGATGGGGTCTCACCAGCTGTCTGTACAGAGGATAATAACTTCCTGTTTTCTACTGGTGATGCCTCTCCTATGCATCCCAGTATCCCCCAACCCTCCTTGCTGCCCTCTCCATTGCTTGCCCACCTTTAGGTCATCTGATATGACTACCCCCAGGTCCCTTTCCATTTTTGTTGTTGTTAGTATCTCACCCCCCATTGTGTACTCTTCCCCTGGGTTTTTGTTTCCCAGGTGCATTACTTTTCACTTCTTAGCATTGAATCTAAGCTGTCATACAGTTGACCATTCCTCTAACCTTGCCAAGTCCCTTCTCATCCTTTCCACCCCACCTTGTGCATTAACTCTGTTGCAGATCTTTGTGTCATCTGCAAAGAGACATACTTTTCCTTCCAGTCCTTCTGCAATGTTGCTTATAAAGATATTGAAGAGGACGGTCCTAATACTGAACCCTGCGATTGCCCCACTAGTAACCTCTCCTTTCTTCTGAGTGGACTCCATTTACTATTACTCTCTGTGCCTATTCTCCAGCCAATTCTTCCCAGGCTGTCATCTTGGGACCCACTCCCAGGCTGACTAACTTGTATATTAATCTTTTTGTGGGACTGTATCAAATGCCTTGCTAAAGTCTAGGTAGGCCATGTCACAGCCCTCCCTGATCTACTACTTTGGTCACCCAGTCAAAGAAATCTATCAGATTCGTCTGGCGTGACCTTCCGCATGAATCCATGCTGCCTAGGGTCCTGTGCCCCTCTGGCCTCTAGATACTTGACAATTCTTTCCTTCAGAAGTGATTCCATCATTTCCCTATCACTGAGGTTAAACTAACAGGTCTGTAGTTTCCTGCTTCTGCCTTGCTCCCACTTTTGTGAAGAGGAATCACATCTGCCCCTCCTCCAGTACTGGGTACCACCCCATCCTCCCATGATTTGTTAAAAGGGTAGTCAGTGGTGTCACTAGTTCTACCCTTAGTTCTTTAGAATTCTAGGATGAATCCCATCAGGCCCCATTGCTTTGTCCACCTTCAGTTTTAAGAGTTCTTTCAGAACCTTTTCTTCTGTAAATGGGCTGGTATCAACTTCTGTATCCAGAGTGTTTCTACTGTTTGTTTTATGTACCTCCCCTCTTCACTTGTAAATACTGAGAAAAAATATTTGTTTAGTATCTCTGCCTTTTCACAGTCTCCTCTGCCACCCTCCCTCCCGTTTATTAAGCCTCACTATCCCTCCTTGGTCTTCCTTCGCTCCCTGATGTACCTATAAAAGGTTTTATCCCCCTTCTTAACTGAGCTGGCTATCTTTTCCTCGGTTCGGGCCTTTGCTGTTCTGACTGCCTTCCCAGCCTCCTTTTGCTTTAACTGATACAATTCTCTATCTTGCTCATTCTGTGATTCCTTGTACTTCCTGAATGCTTTCGTTTTCTCTTGAACCTTCACTGCTACCTCCTTTGAGAACCATAGTGGTTTCTTACATCGTTTTGTTTTGTTTATTTGCTTCACACAAAGGTTTGTTAACTCTGTGATGGCAGTTTTTATTATTCCCCATTGTTCTTCCATCCCTCCTTCCTGCCCATTTTGCTAGTGCATTCCTTAGGCACTCACCCATTTTGGCAAAGTCAGCCCTCCTGAAGTCCAGTATTTCTGCCTTTGTATGGCTTGACTCTATTGCTGTGTTTATTGTGAATCATACCGTTCGATGGTCGCTAGTTCCCAGATGGCTACCCACTTCTACATCTGTGATCCTCTCTCCATCTCCATTTGAGAGAACCAGGTCTAAGATTGCTCCCTCTCAAGTGGGTGCCAATAATAGTTGTCTAAGGCATGCCCCCTGTAGGGCATCTAGAATAACCCCACTCTTAGAAGTGGCTGCTGCAACTACACTCCAGTTAACATCTGGCATATTTAGATCACCCATCAGCAGTGTCTCCCCTTTATCTGCCATTCTAAGTATACTTTCTACCATTTCCTTGTCCATTTCCTCCCCCTGAGAGGGGGGTCTGTATACAACCCCTGTGCGGATTGTGGTGCCATTGCCTGCCTCCAAATTGACCCACAGTGCTTCTTCTCCTCCCTGTTTACCCTTTTGTTCTGTTGCTTTGATTCCTTCCCTTATGTAGAGAGCTACTCCTCCTCTTTTACCCCCCGTCCCTCCTGTAGATAGTGTATCCTGGTATGTTTACGTCCCAGTCATGGTTCTGTGTATACCATGTTTCTGTGACTGCCACGATATCCAGATGTTCCTCCCCCATCAAGGCCACTAAGAAAAAATTACTCACCTTAGTAATGTTGTTTCTTCTAATGGAGTCTTGCTATATTATGACATATGCAGTGAGTCCCAACCTTCGAACTGCTCCGGAGGTGAAAGAGTTAACTTTCCATGCCAGACATGGAACGCTGAGCTCGAGCTCGGTTGAAACTCTGTCTGTTGTTCTTCAAACTCAAACCGTTAGATCTTTCGAGCTAAACTCACTGGAGGTCCTGTGTGGAAGCTGTAAACCTACACTAGCCAACTGGCTACTAAACATAAAACACATTTTTGGTCCCAAAACAAAGACTCAAGTCAGGAGACCCAAAAATGAAAACACAACACCAAGCACCCCAAAAATGAGGGTGAAACAACAAGGTGGGCACCTACTAAGTGCCAACACTGCACTGCCCACCCACATCCCAAAACAGAGGTTCTGAGAGGGGCAGGCGGGGGAGGTCATAATATAGCAAGACTCCATGAGAAAACAACATTACTAAGGTGAGTAATTTTTCTTCAAACAACATGAAGTCTTGCTATATTATGACATATATAGAACTAAACCAGTACCTCCATGGAGGAGGACAGAACTACTTAGGAAATAGGCTCTGAAGCACAGCTGTGCCAAACCGAGCATCACTCCTAGCCTGGATGTCCAGGGAGTAATGCTTGGTAAAAGTGTGAACTGTTTTCCAGGTAGCTGCTTGACATCTCTAGAATAGGGATGTCCCTGGCAGCAGCCAGGGAAGCAGCTGTACCTCTGGCAGAGTGAGCCCTCAGGCCTGAGGGAGGAACCTTACCCAGTTTTTCATAGCAAAATTGGATACAAGAGAATCCACCTGGCAATGGATCTTTTAGTGGCAGGTTTCCCTTTACCAACCTCACCATAAGTGAGGAACAGTTGGAGGGAGTCAAACCTGTGACCCTTGGTACGCTCTATGAAGTAACTAAGGGCTCTCTTCACATCTAAGCTGTGCAACCTCCTCTCGCCAGAGGAGGAATGGTCAGTGAAGTACACTGGAAGAGATATGGATTGATTAAGGTGGAAATCTGAAACCACCTTAGGCAAGAACTTCCTATTAGTCCTGAGGACCACCTTATCTCTATGAAAGGAGATAAAATCAGGCTCCACTGACAAAGCTTGCAATTCACTTATGCGTCTGGCAGAAGTGATGGCTACCAGAAATACAGTCTTCCAAGTCAAGTACTTAAGTTCTGCTGAAGACAAAGGCTCAAAGGGAGGTTGCATAAGCTGAGCAATGCAAACATTAAGATCCAGGCAGGGCAAGGTCCTGAATGGAAGGTTGGTATGAAGCAATCCCTTGAAAACTTGAGAAGACAGGATGAGCTGAAAGAGAAGAGGGCTTACCTGCTGAAATAAAAGCAGACACAGCTGCCAAATGCACTTTTAGGGTAGCTGGTCTCAGCCCCAAGGTATTTAAGTGGACCATGTAATCCAGAACTGTGGGTAAATCAGCAGATTCTGGGGAAATATGCTTTCCAGCGCACCATATGGAAAACCTTTTCCATTTGGAATTATAAGTAGCCCTGGTGGAAGGTTTCCTAGAAGCCTTCAGGATATCCATTACACCTTGGGAGAGGTGTAAATCAGCAAACTCTAACTCTTCAAGAGCCAGGCCTTGAGATTGAGATTCGGGTACCAAACCCTCCCCTGAGCACAGGTTAACAGGTTGTGGTTCCTGGGAAGACACAGGGGAAGATGGACTGCTAAGGACAGTAGGAGTGGATACCAGGGTTGTCTGGCCTAATCTGGAGCAATCAGGATCATCTTGCAGGGCTGAGATCTGATTTTGACTAGCACTTTGAACAGTAGAGAGAAGGGAGGAAAAGCATAAAGAAACTTCCCTTCCCAACTGAGGACTAAGGCATCCAGAGGGACTGAGCCCAACACTTGGGGCCTGCAGCAAAAAAGGGGAAGTTGGTGATTGTCTGGGGCTGCAAAAAGATCTATCTGCGGGGTGCCCCATCTGGCAAAGATCACCTCCAAAACAAGGGGGTACAGTGACCATTCGTGATGGCCCTGGGAAATCCTGCTGAGGGCATCTGCCAGGACATTGTCCTTGCCTGGGAGGTGAACTGCCGTAAGAGAGGTGTTCAGGGAGTAAGCCAGAGACCACAAACTTCATTGCTTCAGTGCACAAGGCCGTAGACCGAGTGCCCCCTTGCTTGTTGATGTACCACATTGTGGTGGTGGTGGTGTCTGTTCTGACCTGTACAACTTTGTTCTGAACAGATTTGGAAAAAGCTTGAAGTGCTAGAAAAACTGCTCTGAGTTCCAACAGATTAATGTGGAGCAGAGATTCCTGAGGGGACCACAACCCCTGGGTAGTGAGTTCGCCCATGTGAGCTCCCAACCCCAAGAGGGATGCATCTGTAGTAAGAATTAAGGAGTGAGACTGAGTGACAAAAGGAACCCCTTGTCTCAGATTGCTCTGATCCTGCCACCACTGTAGGGCCTGGATCAGGGTTCGAGTCACTGGGATCAATTTGGTTAGAGGGTCTTTCCTTTGAGACCAAAAGGCTATCAAATGGAACTGGATGTCCCTCATCTGAAATCTTGCTCCCTGCACTACTGCTGTAGAGGCAGCCATGTATCCCAGGAGCTGTAGAAAATGCCTTGCTGGTCGAGAGACCTGCAGGGTGAATGAGGAGGCCAGAGAGACCAGGGTCCTTGCCCTGTCCAAAGGAAGGAAGGCTCTGGCTTTCTCTGTATTCAGCTCTGCACCTATGAAGGTGAGGAGCTGTACAGGCTCTAGAACTGACTTTGAAAGATTCAGAAGGAAACCTAGAGAGGTGAGCAGTTGCTGAGTTATCTGTAGGTGTAACCTGACCTGGTCTGGGGACTGGCCTACATGAGCAATCGTCCAGGTAAGGGAAGATGGCAATTTTTTGCCTTCTTAGGGAAGCAACTGCTACTGCCAGGCATTTTGTGAATACCCTTGGAGCAGAGGTGAGGCCAAAGGGCACTGCTCTGAAATGGTAATGGCCTGAGGGCAGCTCGAACCTGAGGTACTTTCGATGGGAGCTTCTGATGAGAATATGGAAGTAGGCATCCTTGAGGTCAGGACGCTAGCCAGTCCCTGGCCTTAGAGAGGTAGAATAATTCCCAGAGTCAACATTTTGAATTTTGGTTTTAAAGGTGCTTGTTTAGGTATCTGAGATCCAGGATGGGCAGCCATTCTCCTGTCTTTTTTGGGGTAAGGAAGTACCTGGAGTACAACCCTTTGCCCTGGTGTAGGGGTGGAACCCTTTCCACAGCTCTGAGAGCCAGGAGGGAAGAGACCTCTGCCTCTAGGGCAAGTGCCTCTGGTGGATTTGCAGGTGGAAAGGATCTGGTTCTCATCTTTGGAAACTTTCTGAAGCTGAGAACCAGTCCCTGGCTTACTACTTCCAGGACCCATTTGTCTGATGTCAGAGACTCCCAGTCCTGGACAAAGTAAGCCAGCCTGCCCCCTACAGGTAGGTGAGAATCGGCCCTGGCAACCCCATCAGGGTGCCTGCTTGGCAGGGGCTTTGGGCTGAGGGGTGGAAGCAGGCCTGTTTGTACCCTGTCTGCTTCTCCCTCTAAAGAACCCCCTCTGGGCATAAGCAGAAGAGGAGGCCTGGGCTTGGTAAAAAGGCCTATGAAAAGGCCTGCCCCTGGGAAACTGCCTTTGAGGAGTGGTCTGCCTTTCCTTGGCCTGTGCACTCTTATAGGTGGTCCTATACTCATCCATTTTCTTCATGTAATTCTCTGTCTGCTCCCCAAACAGAGAATTACCCACAACAGGAAAATCCATGGCTTTAGTCTGGGTATCCTGTGACAGGCTAGTACATCTGAGCCAAAGCCATTCTCTTGAAGAGCCACAGATGTAGCCATGACTCTTGATGACACATCATTTGAGTCCACTGCAGCATGGAATTGCACCTGGGATGCCTCAATACCATCAGCAGCCACCTGCTCCAGCTCCTTGGCAAGCTGGCCGGGACCTGTTTTGCTAGAAGCCATAACAGTATCCCATCTGGTTTCTGATATCTAGCAACATAAGCCATATAATTTGCCTGTCTGAGTCCCAAGGATGCTGCCATGTACTGTTTCTTTGCCATGGCATCAATCCTCCTGGAGTCCTTGTCTGGGGTGTGAAGTCAAGGGAATATTTGCCTTGTCACAGGCTACAGCCTGCACTACCCCAACATGGCTGCATTGTTGTGTAAGGAACTCCGTATCAGAGCCTGACAATGTGTACCTCTTGTCCATTCTCTTATCCACAGGAGGTAGAGTGTGAGGAGTTTTTAGAATTTTAAATGTCTGTTTCCCAAAAGATTTATGCAAGGAACAGACAGTCTCCTGAACTCTGGGATATCCATCATTTCCACACAGTCAGGCTCCTCTTGATCATCCACAGCTTCCTCCATAGGGAGCTGGAGGGTTTCAACCATTTTTTATAAAACATAAAATGAGAAGGGACTCAGAAAGCCTAGGAGGAGACACTCCTGAAGGTCTGTCTGGGGAGATGTCGGTTCAATGGACACATCAGACTTTCAAATCCACATTCACTCTCCTCATACTCTCTTCCCCTTCCTCCGGTTCATAATATTCCTCTAAATCATAATCTTGAACCGGTGGAACCGGCCGGACCGGACGCTTACCTGAAGGTGCCGGTTCGGTCGGAACCGGGGAAAGCAACTACACAATTTTAATCGCTTTGGCTATTTCTTCAGCGGTTGGAGAGGAAAGTTTTGGCTCCACACCAGCTGATTTCCTAGTCCTTTGCTGGAACCGACTCCTTAGAGTCGGTTCTCCCTTCCGAGACTCTCGCCTGGTCAGAGGGCACTCCCTCTGTTCGGTTGGAACCGAACTGGGCTAGACCATCTGGTTCAGCGGACTTTTTGGCCTCCTTTCCTGAGCCTACCAACTCTCTTTTCCAGGGTAGCTGCAGGAAAATTTTACAAATCTAGCAGTCTGCATTGAGGTGGGTCAAACCCCAGACAATAAACACAGGTGGTGTGGGGTCAGCCTGGCAAAGACTTCCCACACACTGCAGTGTTGAAACCCAGTGGGCCTGGTTTTTCTTTTGGGTTTCTCAGACATAGTGCCAGTCAACCAAACTTACCCGTTTGGCAATCCATGAGTAAAGACCCTCTTATGGGTTCCCAACCGTGTCACGGGTCGTGGAAAAAACCGTAATAAAATCCGTTTTTTTTAGAACCGTTAAGAACCGGTAACCACACTCTAAATCACAGATTAAGATATTTTAAACAACCTGATCGGTTCAAACTGAACCGATAAACAGTTTACAAGTTTCACACAGAATAGAAATAATGTAAACCTATCTAGTACTCACAATACCACAGACAGAGCTTGAACCGACCAGTTGCGGTTTAAATTCGGTCGAAAACCGAGAAAAACAATACTTTAATCGACAAAATGAACCGAGCAGAAGAAGAAATTTCTGGAGCAACTGTTCAGTGAGGCGGAGTAAAGAATCTGACAGTTTGAGTTTGAAGAACAACAGACAGAGTTTCAACCGAGCTTGAGCTCAGCGTTCCATGCCTGGTATGGAAAGTTAACTCTTTCACCTCCGGAGCAGTTCGAAAGTTGGGACTCACTGCATATCTCATAATATAGCAAGACTTCATGTTGTTTGAACTAAGGAAGCTTGTTACCCAGACTACGGGCATTGGTACTCATTGCTCTCCATTTTTTGATGGCTTTACCTTCTGTAGCAGCATCCCCACTGACCTTTCTACCTTGGTCTTTTTTCATTTAGTACCCTGTTTTGTAGGGGAGGCTGGGATTTTCCTGCTGCTTATCAGTGCCTCCCCCCCGACTAGTTTAAAAGCTTGCCAATGAAGCATTTAAACTGACTGCCCAAAAGACTTGTTCCCTTCCTGGACAGATGCAGACCATCCTGCCAGTATAGGCTGGTGTCCCTCCAGGTGGAACCCCAGTCCCCAATGAAGCCAAACCCCTGTGCTCCACACCATTTTTTTCCAACCATTCATTAAACTGCATGGTGCAAAGTACCCTCTCCTCACCCGTGCCATTGACAGGCAGCATCTCTGAGAAGGATACTGTGTGTGCTACATGTCTTAGGCCCCTCCCCAGCTCTACAAAGTCCTTCTGCACTGCTCTAATCTCATGATGAGCCAAGTCATTTGTCCCTAGGTGGACAGAGACGTCCAGCTCAGACTCCCGTGCAACTGTTCTCATGATCCTAAGGATGCGCTTCCTGTCCCTCCAAGCCATGGCACCAGGCAGGCACCTTACTTCAGTTTTCCCTGCTCCCCCCAAGTTCTATCCCCCTAATAACTGAGTCCCCACCAGGAGTTGCTTCCTTTCCCTGTGGTGCCCTCTGCCTCTTTCCTGAGGGCCTCCCTTGTGACAGTTGTCTACAACCTCTTTAGTCTCCTCTGCGGGTGCATCCATAGGGGAACTATGCTCCCCCAGAATGGTGTATGGACTGTGGAGTGGAATAACTGACTGGGTGTGCCTTTGTTCCACCATCCTTACCCTCCCTGAGCCCACTGTGGTCCAACTGCTGTACTTTCTTCGCAACCTCTGAGGTAGTGGTGGTGGCTCTGGTGCTCCCTGGATGGGGAAGGTTCCCTTACTACTGTCCAGTGCGGCCTGAAGACGGGCAACTTCCTCCCTCAGGGCAGAGAGTTGTCTGCAAACAGGGCAGCATCTCAGCCTCCAGAAAGACTCCCAGAAGACTGGTGCCCCACAGCCATTACATTGCACTACTCCCCACATGTCTGTCTACCTTAAGTTTTTTTTTTTTGTGTGTGCGTGACTGGTTTGTTATATAAAAATATATATATTATATAATGTGTATGCTTATGTTGTCAGTGCAGTGTGCTAGAGAGGGTATGACAGTGATATGCACCTTGCCCTCTTGAGGAAATGATGTCAGAACCCCAGGTATAAAGGAACTATTTCCAGGGGTGGTTGGGGTGAGGGGTGGGAAGGGTTTGGGCCTAAACTGTGCCTTCACGAAACAATCAGCTAAAAGCTCTGACCTACCGCTGCAAGTCTGCCTTCCAACTTGACCTGCCATGGAGTAACAGTGGCGAATGCATGCCACCTTTCACTCTGAAATGCACCAGACAGCAACAGGCCGATCCAGCTGGGTTGAGCTGAAGGAGACAAACAGTTGCTGAGGCTTGTAATTTCTTTCGTTCTGTTCAGATAGAACCTCAAAGCTCTCTTTACATCCAGATAATGAAGGGTACGCTCTCCCTCATTCTGGAAGTTAGCAAAGTAGGTAGGAAGGACTAAAGGTTGAGTCAGATGAAATTCTGAGACAACTTTAGGAAGGAACTTAGGATGAGTCCTGAGAACTACTTTGTCCTTGTGAAATACAGTATCGGGGGTCTGTGACCAAGGCGTCTATTTCTGATACCCTACGAGCAGAAGTAACGGCCACCAGGAAGGCTGTCTTCCAAGTGAGGAATTTCAACTCGCAAGTAACTAGAGGCTCGAAAGGTTTACGAGTGATCATATCTAGCACAAAGTTAATGTCCCAGGCTGCAACTGGACGTCTAATAGGAGGTCTGGTATGCAGAATGCCTTTAAGAAACCTCTTAACTACAGGTAACTGAGCCAGAGACATGGAACATACTGGCTCATGATATGCAGAAAATGCACAAAGATGAACTCTGACTGTACAGTATTGCAGACCTGAGTTTGAGAGGTCTAATAGAAGCTCCAAGACTTTATTCAGTGGGAGCAAAAAGGATTTCAAGAGGATTTTGCACACCAGATAGAGAAACACTTCCATTTAGCTGTGTAGGCTTTTCTGGTAGCTTGCTTGCATGCAGCTAAAAGGATATCTGAAACTCTACGAGAAACATCAAACCTGTTCACCTCTATCTCCTCAGGAGCCAAGCGTGGAGGTGAAGAGACCTCAGGATGGGATGAATTACCGGGCCCTGAGCCAGAAGGTTCATCTGAAGGGAAACTGTTTTAGAAAGGTTTCTGACAGCCTGTTGATCAGAGGAAACCAGATCTGATGAGGCCAGAACGGGGCATTGAGAATCATTCTGCCCCCCGTTTGCCTCCAATATGAGCAGTACTATCTGAACTAGGGGAAGAGAGGAAATGTGTAAAGAAAGTGTTTTGTCCACTGCAGCCTGAACGCAACCTGACAAAAAATGTCAGGTCCTGGATTTCTGGAGCATAAGAGATGCAGCTTTGCGCTGTGTGGGGACGCAAAAAGGTCCAGGTCCGGAGTTCCCCATTCTTTGAAGAGTGATTGAACGACAGTTAACTCGAGAGACCATTAGTGAGGATCTGCCAGTTCGTTTTGTACTCCTGGCAGATAAACCATCTGAATCAGGGCCTTGTGTTCCAGGCACCATTCCCACACTCTCACAGCCTCCCTGCATAATGGGTAAGAGTGTGCACCGCCTTGTTTGCTGATGTAATACATCACTGCCTTGTTGTCTGTTTGAAGGAGAATGGTCTTGTGACAGAGTATGTCCTTCAAAGCCTGGACTGCATAGAGGACGTCCCTCATTTCCAGAACATTTATGTGGAGTTGAGACTCGTCCTGAGTCCACGTGCCCTGGGTATGGAGATCTGGGTAGTGAGCTCCCCAGCCCATCAGGGACGCATCCGTGATAATGGAGATCTGATGATCCAGAGGGGCGAAGGGATATCCTTCCAGAAGGTTGTCCTCCTGAGACCACCAGGTGAGGGATTCTTTCAGAGGCTCTGCCTCCTTGATGAGAAAGGACTGAGGATGAGTGGTTGGTGACCACTGAGTACTGGGCATCCACTGAGAAGTTCTCACGTGGAGACGAGACAAAGGTACAGTGAACACCGAGGATGCCATGAGACCCAGCATCCACTGCATCAAAAGAGCTGGAACCGAGCTGTTCTCTCTGATGAAGCAGGCCATCTGTAGAATATCGCTCCTTCTGTTCTCCAGGAGGAAGGCTTTTGCGCAGGAAGTGTCCAGAAGGGCTCCTTTGAACAGAAGCTTCTAGGAAGGCTGTAACTGCGACTTTTTCAGGTTTAGCATAACTCCCATGGATGTGAGGAAATCTGAGGCCGTGGCCACGGCTTCCTGAGTCTCTTGTCTGGAGGGACTTGCGAGAAGCCAGTCGTCCAGATATGGGAATAGCTGAATTCCGATTTTCTTTATATGCGTCGCGAGAACTGCACAGCACTTTGTAACAACTCAAGGTGCCAAGGACAGCCCAAAGGGCAGGACTCTGAATTGATGGTGTTGACCCAGTGCTATGAACCTTGGGTATCTGTGGTGTTTTGGGTGTATGAGAATGTGTTGGTAGGCGCTCTTTATGGCCAGGGAGGCTAGCCAATTGTGTTGATGAATCAAAGGTAGCAGGGTACAGAGTGATATCATCCTGAACTTTTCCTTGTAGACAAATTTGTTCAACTTTCTGAGATTGAGAATAGGGCGTATGCCACCATTTTTCTTCAGAACCAGAAAGGACCGACTGTTGTGAAACTGACCCTTTTTCCCACCTCCTCGAGAGGGAGTGGGTGGGAGTCTAGCCGTCTTAATGGCAGACCTAGTCTTCTGAGTAGCCGCTAGTGTTTGCTCCACCTGAGGCCCAAACAGATACATACCGTCGAAGGGCAAGACCATGACTTTGTGTCGGGCATCATTCATAAGGCCTGAAGTACGCAGCCAGGGATGGCGATGGGTGCAAATGCCAGCCACTGCCGCTTTGGAAGCAGTATTTAAAGCATACATTGTAGCTTTAATCTGTTGATGACTGGACTTGACACCTCTAGTCTGTAGTAGCTCTGAGTTAATCTCTGACTCGGGAAAAGCTTCTACCGTTGCTTTGAGCGAATGCCAAAGAAATGAAAATTACGTACCTATCGTAATTCTTGATCTTCTCTTGTATCTTCACCATTCATTACTGATTGAGTTGTAAGCTGAGACACACCTGCACAACGGAGGTTTTCTTTTTCCCTCAGGAGGAGTAGACGCACCATGTGATGTGTGAGGGGCGGCCGTTAGGCACCAGAGAGGCGAGAAAAGGGTAAGAAAAAAGAGCAAGGCAAGAGAACCGAGGGATAGAAAAAGGAAAGGATATAAACTGAAAAAGGAATAAGCCGGTAGAGGACAGAAAAAGAAGAAAATGCCTACCCTAAGGGACCACAGGGCCTCACTTCTGGGGCAGCTCCAAGGGAGGAACAGATAAAGAAAAAGAGGAAAAGGAAGAAGAAAAAGAGAGGGAAGAGAATGAGGGATGTTGGGAGGGGAGAACACTGCCCATTGATATATTAGTTTAAGGTTTATAAGCTCGGAGCCAAAACAAGGGAGCAAGAATCCCCTTGATAGGAGAGAAGAGAAGGTTCAACCGAACTGCTTGCACAGATTATTTATTTATTTTTATTTATTTAGTTTTTGTTGACCGGGTAAGGGCACTAGAAAAATCCTGCTTATTTTCAGGTACGACCCGGGGAAGGGGGATACAGATGAATTCCAACTGACCTTGAACCAGATTAAGCTGTTGGATTGGACTGGACACAGGGCAGATTCTGTAACCTCCCATCATCCCAACCCCTTAAACTCTAGCTAAGAGCTCACAGACTGTTGAGGCAGAAATTCTGTTCCGGAAGAGAGCGCCCAACTAGGAAGGGGAAGAGGCCCTCTAGCACCTTGTTAAGTGCTAACACAGATATGTGTGTGGGAAGGGGGTGAGCTCTACAGAGGGCACCCCTTTACGGAAAAGATAGCGTGGGAACTCAATCAGACTCCCTGAAGGCAAGGCAAGAGCATTAGCTCAAGGTAATTGAAGTGCCAGGACAGCACCAACCAGAAGAAACTGACACAATAGAAGATTAAGACCTGCCAGAGGGACCAGGGCAAAAAGGAGCCGAGCCATTAGAGGGACGGTCCTTAAACTGTGAATTGAACAACATGGCTAAGAAAACCAAAAGGTCACCCCTAGGAGTAATCAGAAAGAGTTCCCTCAAGATAGAATAAATTCTACTCGTCTCCCCTTTACCTTGAGGAAATAGGATCCGTTCAGAAAAGAACGGAAAAAAAATCAAGATTTTTTTTTTTTGGCTTAAAGGCCAACAAGAAAAGGGGAGGAATGAGCAGGGAGGGCAGCCAAAGTAGGAGGCCCTTGAGGGAAGGTGGGCGGGTATCAGTAATGAATGGTGAAGATACAAGAAGATCAAGAATACGGAGTGCAGAAATTTTCATGTCTTCCTTGTCAATCTCACCATTCATGACTCTCGAGTGCCACAGCCTCCCGGGGGCAGGGGCGGGGCCCAAGAAAACCCTGAAGGGACAAGACCCTCAGCCTCCTGCTGGTGGAAAACAGAAGGGGAGACCCTGGGCCAACTGTACCCAGTTTCCAAGGTAGAGGAGAGCTAGGAGGTGTCCCCCAGAGACGAGGGGACGTAGGAAGCCCCTGCAGTAGCCTCCTAGCTCTGGTGGAGAAAAGATGGGTCCCCTGGAAAGTGGAGCGAATCACCCTACACCGTGCTGGGGTGACAATCTTGATAGACGAAGCCATGCCGTCCACCTAACGCAGATCGCTGTCCCTGGAAGATACCTCACTAGCATCGTAAGATGCCCTTGCCTGGTGCCTTGCCAGCTCCAGGCCTATAGCAGAGAGGGCAATGGCCTGTCTAGATTGCTCCGTGTCAGGCAGTGATGCTAGAAGCTGAGATAGCATCGACCATAGATGCCTGTTGTAGGCAGCATGGTGTGCCTGATGAGATGCCATTCACAGCATCGCACAAGAGGAAGAGAACACTCTTCACCCCAACTGGTCAAACTGTAGAGAATCTGAGTCTGGTGGTCGGTCGTGCGCCAGGCGGCGGTGCCCAGAAGGAGTCTCTAGGGACACCAATCCCGAAGGCAGGTTGGAAAGAGAACCTAGGGACTCAGATAAGGCACAATACCTCCTCCTGCAGTCTGCCAGGGCTGGGATAGGGTCGGCTGGAAACTGCCAGGAACAGATAGTCGCCTCCTGGAAAGGAAAAGGCCAGGATGGCACAACCAAATGTTGGGCACTGAATTCACTGAGGAATTCACGCATCTCCCATTCAGCATTGTCTCGCCTAACAAATGAAATACGGAGGTCCCCAACCATCCTCGAAAGGAAGCACTGATATTCACTCAAATCAGCATCGGAAGAGAGATGAGCAGAGGGTTCCTCTCCATCCGAGGAGGGAGACAAGGAGGATGGGGAGCTCGAATGCCCAGAGGACTAGTGCGGTGGTGGGGATAGGAGCAACACCAGCTCATGCATACATCTAACATATGAGGGGAAGGCCGTCACAGTGCCTCTGAACGTCTCCCAGGATAACGGACCCATAGGACCGACATGGCCCGGGACAGAAGGTGGTGGCTGCAGAGGAATCGGAATAGGGCACCTACGAAGAGGCAGCTGTCCTCTTCTCAGGCTCTGGAATCCGGGTAACAGAGCCTGAGCTGGCGGGGTCCCGGATAACAAACCAGGTCGCAGAACGGAACCCTGGGGATGCAAACCTTGTAAGAGCCTGGAAGGGGATTCTCCCCTGTGACATACCTGGGATTACAAGGATCCAGAAGGGCAGCCCACAACAACGCCACAGAGGGGTCCCTCGAGCCTAAGAGGGAGGGACGAGGCTCGGCACTATGGCTCCTTCCTACACTCCGAGGCGCAGCAGGTGATACTCGATGTGCCTCACCCCGGCCCCTCAGCCCCTCGGACTCAGAAAACGCCCTCCTCTTCGAAGTCAGCGACAGAGCCAGTCGATCCTGGGATCTCTTGGGGGGAGCTCCCAGAAGACAAGGCCCCTAGTCCACCCCAAGAGGGCACAGCAGCACCGGGGCGGCAGCTGCTACAGCCCCTTCCGGGCGAACAGATCCCTCCCCAACCCCCACGCCGTCCCCTCCCAGTAACTCCAGGTCAGCCCCAGCCTCGGAGTCCTCAGAAGAAGGCCGCTGTGGGGACAAGAATGGGCGCGCTGGGCCGCCTGACACCATGTCCCACCGAAGACTCCGATTCCTAATAATTGGGGAGCCAGGACGGATCCAAGTATGAATCATCAGCTTCCAAAGAAGTGAAGACCAGCAGGACCTCAATACTGGCCACCACAGGAGTCTCCCGAGAAACGGCGCCATTTGGTCGGCGCCCGTGCGCCAGAGACAACACCAGAGCCTGGCCCCAACTCGCCTGCGGCCGCAGCTGAATCCCCGGCACTGCCCTCGATGCCAGGACCCGGCTAATTTGCCATCAGAGGAGTCGACCAGGCCTGCTGCTGGCGTCGCCCACGATGCCCAAAGCCAACACGCCCCGACCACCTGTGCCGCGGTGGCGCCAGAAAGCAGCATCGAGGGTCCACCCTACATGGGGCCCAGCAATGCGGGCCACACTGGGAGAGCCTGCACCTTCGAGGAGGTGACTGCTGAGGCAGTGTCCCCACCGTGGCCCCGTGAGGGACCACGGTGTCCCCGACACCGCGAAAGAGGCCTCCTCATCTCCAGACCGTATAGACCTAGGAGGGGACCCAGAGGAAGGGTCTAGAGATCTTACCTGGGAGGCCCGAGAGTGATGCCATCTTCCAAAAGTCATCGGGGCCTTGCCAATTTTGAATGCGCAAACTTCGAGAACACGGCGGTCCATCGAGAAAGAGACGTCGCATCTATCCATATCATGGTTAGGTCCCAGGCAGCAAAGACAAACATCATACCGGTCCGTACAGAAAAGTGACGGCCACAGGAGCACCAACGCATGGGGGCACGGCCCGCTTTCAACTTTCGCTTTAGTTCTTGAACTGGACATGATACGAAAATAATAAATAACATAGTAAAATTCCCAGCGCCATCGAAAAGAAAAGGAATGGACTTACCGGCAGTCAACGGCGTTGGGAAAAACAGCGGGATGAAGGAGTCGCAGACGAAGTAGGCCTATGACGCAGAGAGAAAACACACAGGCGCTAGCAGGTGCAGCCTCGACGCCGGGAGAAACAGAACTGGGATGGAGGAGGCGTCTAATGGCCGCCCTTTGTGCATCACCCTCTGGGGTGGTGCCATTGACGCCAACTCCTCTGGAAAAAACAAAACAAAAAAAAAAAACTCCTGTGGTAGGTGCACATCTCCGACTTACACCCAAGCAGTAATGAATGGTGAAGATTGACAAGGGGAAAATCATACTCATATTGAGAAAAATAACCCTGGTAGCTAGCAATACGCATGCCCAGAGTTGAGGCAACAAAGACATGCTTACCCAAGGTGTCGATCTTGTGAGATTCTTTGTTTATAGGACAGGCTGTGGATTCCTGAAGAAAGACAGCCTTATCATTCTCTGCCAGGACCACTATGGCATCAGCAAAGGCCTGTGAGGCAAAGATGGGGCGATCCTTGGGAGGGGCATATTTCCTATCTATGGACTTGGCCACAGAGCGAAAAAGAGCTGGATTCTTCCACACCATCTGGGAAAGAGTCTCGAAAAAGGGCTGTACTGGAGGGGTGAAATCCATAGGGGTTTCTGGAACATGCAGATACTGGAGGCACAGAATCTTCCCAGGATTGATTTCCATGGTCTGGAGAGAGAGAAGTAGAATTTAAATTCTTGAGCAGAGACTAAAAGAAAAGGTCTTCCACCAGACGCTCTTTTGCAGGAGGATTGATCCCCACCCCCAGGGCAGAATCAGCATCAAGATCATCACCCAGCCGAAGATCAGGATCCGGCTCAATATCATCCCGACAGTCCGGGAGGACAGTATAGACAGGAAAGGAATGAAAACCAGGAGGAAGAAGAGGAGGAGGAGACAGAATCAGAATCAAAAACCGCTGGAAATTATGTAGCACCGTCGACACCCCTGGTGCTAAAGAGAGCGGTGCCGAGAATAGAGAGAGCGCCGACACAGAAAATGGTGCCACACATGGCACCAACAGGAAGCGCGGCACCATACATGGCACTATACATGGCACCTTACATGGTGCCGACAGCACCCCCAGCGCATAAGATGGTGCCAACACCACCCCCGGCACCGAGGATGGGGCCGACAGGGTATGGGGGTGCCGCAGACGGCATCGACACCACACATGGTGCCGAAAAGGACCTCAGCACAGGAGAAGCTGGAATCACAGGTAGCGGCACCGCCTAAGTCTGCAAACTGTGATTTGAAGGTAAAGATTGAAAAAATGGCAAGCGATAAAGGCATCAGTGTGGACCCCTTGCGCCACAGCCCTGTGGGAGGACAGACACTGGAGCGTGGCGTCGATGGCACCGAAGAAGGCGTTGCACAACCAGGAAGTCCTAACTGTCACGCCTGCCTATCTGAAACAGACAGGCCCGAAGGACCTGGTGACGGACTGGCCGGTTCGGGCATTCAGGACAACCTCCGAGCCCAATGCTCCAACAGAGCGGCCCAATGGTGAAACTGCTCATCAGAAGCCCCTCTAACAGGCGGTGAGGGGTTCCAATGTTGAAGAAGCCGGTGGTCAGAGACAGAAACTGGAGACTCCAAAAGAGGCAGAGACTGGCCACTGACCCCAACAACTGACCATCTACGCGCAGACGTACCAGAGGGCAAACCTCGAGTGATGCTGTTTGAAGAACCGGTGGTCCGAAGAAGAACTTGAGGCCGAACTGTGCTGTGAATGGGACCGTTGCTTTTTATGCTTTCGGGGGGACCGCCCATCTCCCCCCCCCGAGCACTGGACCATCTGATGTGAGACCACCCCCTCTGGAGAGGGCGGTGGACCAGACACATTCCAGCTGACTGAACAGCTTTCCTATGAAGTTTCCCTACCGTCACCTGTCCCACTCATGGTCAACTCAATCAGTGGAGGGCTGAAGACTTCTTGTACAAAAATAATTATATTAAATTTAATCTGTACTTTTTGTGATAAAATACAAAATAATAAAACTGAAAACTAAGCTGCTAGTTTGACGCTGGACTCCCAGCATGCGAGCAACATCGTCATTGAAGTGCACTCGACTGCTGGAAAAAAGGAACTGAGGCGGTTGGAGGGTCGATGCTGAGATAATCTATACTGCGCGAACCTGGCTCGTGGTGCCACTTCCTCGCGGCTCCATTTCAGCATCAGCCCACCTGAAAAAGTCTGGCTCCCGCTGGGTCCTAGCGTCATTGGCGTACTCCCATTAGTGTGAATGAGTGGTGGAGTCTATATCTAGGAAGATAAGGGACGTCCGACCAGCTTGTGCTGAGTGTCTGCCGTGAAGGTCGAGATCCTCAGCTAAGCCCTACGGTGCATGGCGACTGCAGCCGCCACTGAGCGGGCACAGAAATCCCCAATGTCCAAGGCCATCTGAAGCTGCCGTTTGGCCACAGCATGACCCTGGTCCCGGACATGACTGAGCGTAGTCTGGACGTCCACAGGAAGATGAGTCATCACTTCATCCAGAGAGCCCAGAAGGGCATGGGAGAAGTGTGCCATCACGACGGCCGAGCTCGCCTGGCAGAGGCCGAGTGAGGAGGCAGCATACGCCTTTTTGGCTGAGTGATCCAGTTTCTTGGACTCCTTATCCAGCGGTCTATCGACATCCCCGGAGTTGCCCTTGTGCTGAAACACGGAGTCGGCCACCAACCCTTCAGCTGAAGGGTGCTCCGTGAATCCCGAGAGGGTATCGGTTGGCACCGCATACGTGCAGGCCATCTGGGCTGATGGCAAGAGGCAGGGCACTGCTTGAACTCCAGGGCAGGGCAGACTATAGCCTCGGCCACTGGAAAAGCCTCCGTTGGAGAGTCCCTTTATCCAGAATCTATGTGAGGGGATAGCAAGCCCACTTCTGAAAGGGGTCCAATTTCATCCCCATGGACTCGGAGATGAGAGAGAGGATGCCCATGAAGGATGTGGGTCCTTCCTCCATCTAAAGGTCCCCCACCGACTCCATGTCGACTGGACGGGAGTGCAATGAGGAATCCTCAGACTCTGAGAAGTCCGCATAGAGAGGCCTACCATCCGAGTCACTCCGGACCCGCCGCTGGTGGTCTGGTGTAAGAGTGACCAACAGTCGGTGGGGAAATCCCTGAGCCAACCGAGACTCCTTGGTCGGAGCGCCGGACGGTGGCTGTTGGGGAAGTGGCTCCACCACGATCGGTGGAGAAGTCAACTTCGTCCGAACCGAAGCGGTCTATACCGGCTCAGTGGGTGGAGAGTCGGTGTCGACCAGCCCTGCCGGGGACATCGGTGTTGGCCTGTCTGACAACAGCCAAGTGATGGCCGGCGTGGGAGCCGGGGTTGGCTTCGGCCCGGATAACACCAACTGTTGCCACATCAAGTCTTCATAGCACTGCCGCAGTTTGCATCGAAGCCTCTCCTCACCCGAAGAAGATGAAGAGGAGTAGCGGCAGTGCAGCTTCCCATGATGACGAGAGCGAGACCACCGACGCTGGCTGGATCTGCTTGATCCAGAGGATGACCTTGACCTCAGCTGCTGGGGGATCTCTGAGGGAGCCGGGGAGTGCCGTGTCTCCTCCTGGCCTAGGTCGGTGACCAGAAGGTCCAGCTCAGCAGCCTGAGCTGACTCTTCGGTGGTCAGCAGGACTGGAGTCCTGAATAAGGAGCTGTCAGCCTCTTCAGACAACAACCGGTCGACTGGGTCGAGAAAAATCTCGGCAGCATCATCGGCTGGCATCTCAGCTGGCTGGCCTAACAGGGGCACTGTGAAGCCAGTGGCCACAACCGTAGTCAAAACCTGAGTACTGAGACCTAGAATGTTCTTGGTCCCAAGAATGTTGACGGGGAGTCTTTTCTTTCCTGGACTCCTCCTTGTGAGACCTAGAGCTGCGCGAACCCGAAGGGCCCTCTCTCCCTTAGTTGGGAGAGACTGGCACAGCTCTTTGAAGGAGCCCGAATAAGTGGAGCCCAACTTGAGCAGAATAAAGGTCGAAGCCGAGGAGGACTGCATGGCGGCCTGGGCCTCCATCCTCCTCAAAAAGGCCTTAAGCTGCTCAACTGCTCGGCAGACCCAGCAGCAGCAGAGACCACCAAATAGGCATCCTTAGATTTGACCAGCGGATGCAATTTTTCCAGGCAGCCCAACTAAATGCAGGCAAGGCGGTCCTTGATGACCAACGCATGAAATGATCGGCATACCTCAAAAGCCTTAGGATCGTGCTTGTGTCCCAGGCAGTAAACACTCGTGGCATGTGGGCCGGTACATGGCGTCTTCTGCCCGCGGGGCAATGGCGAAATCCGGGTGAGGACTGGTCCTCCATCGCGGTCACGATCGAAGATCGAGCTGAAAAAGAAACTAGTATGAGTTTAAGTTCTGGAAGTAAATCCGAAGATTTGAGTGCCAGGGCCTACTCAACGCAGGAGCGGTAAAGAGGGAACCTGTTTCTTCCAGCTTAAAGGACAATCTGGTGTCATGGGTGGAGCTGACGATAATATCACCTGGGTGGGTGGGAGGAGCCAGCTTGAAGACTTCTGGCAAGATTTAAAGCAGAAAGGACAATGCCAGAAAGTGTGGAGAGAACATCATATCCACATCTCTAGAACTTAGGATTTGTGCGCAAAGACTTCTGTCTTTGCGAAAAATCAAATAAGGATCCTCACACCAGAGGGCCTGAAGCTCTGAAATTCTTCTTTCTCCCATCTCTATCCTTCCCCCTCTCAGCTACGCTTTCCTCCTATTAGAACAATAAAACTGTGTACAGATACATATATATTTGCTTGCTTTATTTTGCTGTTTTAGAAACATTGTACTTTTACTTTCTTTGTATGTTTTGTCTCCCTTCCCCACTGACGTGGAACCTTTGTAAATGAGCTGTCTGTGTTCAGAGGTATTGTAATCCAAGAATGAATAAATAAAATAAAAAAGTAATTGCAACTAAAAATAACGCTTTCCAAGAGAGAAAGTGTAACTTGAAAATCACCTCCGAAGAGCACCGCCCCCTGGAAGGGCCCTTCCTGGACAGCGGACTGCACTTCCGGGACCAACCCTGACACGCGGAGCCAAGCATGACGTCGTAAGCCTACGGCAAAAGCTGAGCTCTGCTCCAGCAGTGTCCCACTGCATCGTAGGTCGAATGAAGAATGTGTCGACTGGCCGAACGTGCACAGCAGACAAGGTCAGACAGTTCCTGCTTGACTTGAGAGTCCGGCAGGGAGTCTAACTTGGTTTCCACCTCAGAAAGAATTGCCTTCTGGTAGTCCCCCATGTGACAGACATAGTTCAGGGCCCTGATCCCCAGTGTGGAAGAAGCAAAAATCTTCTTTCCATACTGGTCCAGAAGGTGAGATTCTTTATCAGGTGGCGATGAGCTAAGGTGTTTTGGATTAGCTGACCGGCCGTGAGCGGCGCTAATCACGACTGAGTCAGCTCGAGGGTGGGAATCTAAAAAGTCGACACCCTCTGGAGCTTGGTATAGCCTATTCGACTTCCGAGGAAGAGGGGCTAATGCCGACGGTTGTTTCCAAATAGTGGTAACAAGGTGGACATGAGGCTCAATCCAGGGTGGCACCAAGGTGGGAGCTGTGATGGGCAGATCCAGATGCTCAGCGAGTTTCAGCCGCTGTGGGTCTGGCTCCAAGGACTGCCACGTATGTACTACCTGGATTTGACGTAGGAGCTCCGTGAAAGAAGGATCCTCTGGAGAAGACCTGAGGAGTCCTTGGCCTGGGCTTTAACGAAGAGCGAGGCTCGTTGTCCTTCTCGGAGCAGCCGTCGGAGGCGTCCGAGAAGGAAGAAACTGAAGAAGACGACGACTCCCTTTCCCATCTAGGAGGAGGAACAGACCCCTTGGGAAGCCCTCGGTAGCGTGTCCTGCCCCTCTCTGGACCCAGAGGGTTTATCCCTGGTGTCTGGAGGAGGAGAGGGAGTGTGTCGCCGTGGATGTATGGGAACCTGAACCGGCACTGTCGTCGGAAGATGACTCTCCATCTCTCTGGTGAGCCGAGTCTTGGCCTCAGCCCACCAGGAGGCTAGAGTCTCCTGCAGGTCCACTGGCGGCTGAGGGGGCAGTGGAGGAGGAGGGAGATAAGGGTATGGGTTATACCCATAAGCCGAGTATCCATAACCGGCTGGCGGGAAGCCCAGCGTCTGGCATTGTGGCCTCAGGTAGACCGGCACCGGGTACTCTGGCATCGGATACTGTGTTCCCGGGTACGACAGTGTCGGACATGACGGGGTCGAGAACCCGGGAACTGGGGAAGCTGCCGGAGCAGACGGCCCAGCCTGAGGCCCCTCGGGCGGAACTGGAGCGGAAGGCTCAGGGAGTGGAGGGCCCAGCGTCGGGGCAGCATCCGGAGGCAGGATGTCACCCTGGGTCGGCACTACCGGCGTCAGGGCTGGCGTCCGAGGTGCTGACATCGGAACCAGCATCCAGGGAACCGACGTCAGATCAGCAGGAGGTTGATTCGATGGAGGTGGAACCAGGACCTCAGCCTCTCCCGGGGACGGAGGGGAAAAGTCCCCGGGGTCGGGCTGAGGAGACTCAGGGTCCCCAGAGGTCAGTGAAGGCTGCGGGGGGCCGGGAATGACGGACGTGGGAGGGTCCGTCATCGGCTCATCCGCTGTGCGGACATCAGGCGGACCGAAGTGCGTCTTATCATCGGGATCCGGGCAGACGTCAGAGGGGCCGGCGTCCGACTTAATGGATCATTCGCCGGGGCAGGCCGCGAAGGAGGGGCGGTCTGGCCTGGCGGAAGAGGGGTCGGGCGGCTTACCAACCCTCTCTGAGCGAACGTCGGAGGAGCCGTCGCTAGCTTATCAGAGCCGCACGCGGTAGGCCGAAACCACAGCTTGACCAGGGCCGGAGGACTCCAAAAGCCGGGCGCCGAAGGCGCTAGCCGAGCCAGGCAGGCGGGCGATGCCTTAAGAGCATTGGGCGGCCATGGGGAGGCCCGGTCCCAGAGACGTTACCTCAACTCAACACGGCGACCCCGAGGAGTCACGGTGGGAGAGGGCCTTGTCCGGTGCTTTTCTTTGTCCTTTCTCTTGTGATGGCCTTCAGGGGAAGTTGATGCCTGCCAAAGTTTTTTTGAGTTCCTTTTCCATGGAGCTCATCTTTTTGAAAATGTGGGCTTCCAGGGACTGCTGCCGCCTTCTCCGGGTGGCCGCGTTGAAACTCAGGCAGTGCTGGCACTTCTCAACTTGATGGTCGGGGCTCAGGACAAAAAAGGCACAGGAATGGCCGCCCAGCGGGAGTTAAGACCGCACGAGTCGCACTTATTCTTGTGCTCGGAGGGTGTAAGGGACGACATACACTGACGGATGACTGACGAATATAGTAGAAAAAGTGAAAAAAACTAGGTAAAATAACCGACGAAAGGGCCTGACGAGCAGGGAACTTTTCCGCGAGGTGCTGGCATACGCTAACAGTGGGAAAGAACTGGAAGGTGGGTGTGAGGGACTGCCCCTTTATACCGACGTCTCCTGACGCTGGTCACCTGACGTGGGGGCGGTCCCTCACCAGGGACTGCTAGCTAGAAATTTTTCCATGGGGTCCTGCTGCCTGCCGACGTCAGTCCTATATGTAATTACCTACTGCAAGAGCCCTCTTGAAGTAAGATCTCACAAATTACGATTGGCTTCATGGGAGACAGGGTCAACTTCTCCAAAACAAAATTCAAATCCCAAGCCGGGACAGCAGAATGGATTGGGGGTTTTAGATGCAGGATGCCCCTTAAAAAAGTACGGGAGACATCCAGCAGAGCAATTGCACAGTCACCCATGGGCTCATGGAAGGCAGAAATAGCCAAAAGGTATACCTTGAGGGAGGAGTACTGGAGACCTCGGTCAGAGAGATCAGGTAGTCCAGGATGTGGTTCATGGACAGGTGAAAGGGTCCAGATTATGTTTGGAAGCACAGATGGCAAAACACTTCCACTTCATGGCATATGTGGCTCGAGTGGAATGCTTTTGAGCTGCTAATAGAACATCTGCCTCCCTGTTAGAGACCCCAAATCTGGCGATGGCTATGTCCCCAGGAGTCAAGAATGCAGATAGAGGGACCTGAGGTTGGGATAGACTAGGGTCCCCGATCCTGGGTTAGCAGGGTCCTGCAGAGGGGAAGACGGACCAGAGGTTCCTCTGCCAACTGTTGCAGCAGAGGAAACCACATCTGCAGAGGCCAGAATGGAGCTACCAGAATCATGCTGGCCCCCTCCATCTGTAGTTTGATTAGCACCCTCTGAATGAGAGGAAACAGAGGCAGGGTGTAAAGGAACCTCCCGCTCCAAGACAGGGACAACGCATCTCACCAGAAAACTCCAGGCCCTGGATCTAGTGAGCAGAAATTGGTCAGTTTTGCATTGAGTGGGGATGCAAAATGGTCCAACTCTGGATGACCTCATCTGTCGAACAGTTCTTCTACAATGGATAAGAGATGCTCCCATTCCTGCATGGTGGACGGAGTCTGGCTGAAGCTGTCTGCCAGAGTGTTTAACATGCTTGGCACATGGATTGCCGAGAGTGACAGGCCATGATCCAATGCCCAGTACCACACTCTCATGGCCTCTCTGTATAGAGGGTACGAGCGAGTCCCCCCCCCCACTTGCTGATGTAGTACACTACAGTGAGACTGTCTGATTGCAACAGCAGCTGATACAGAGCATGGTGTTCCTGAAAGACCTGCATGGCATACAGAACTGCCCTCATCTCCAGGGCACTGATATGAAAGGAGATTTCTATCTGGGGCCAAGAGCCCTGGGTTTGAAAGGGACCCAGGTGTGCTCCCCAGCTCAGACCGGATGCATCCATGGTGAGGATGTGATGCAGGGAGGAGATCCAGAATGGGACACCCTGCAACAGATTCAAGGGCTCCATCCACCACTGCAACACCTTACGGAATGGGAAAGAGACCAGAACTGGATGATCCAACTCGTCCGTGCGCTGTTCCAACTGTACCCCGAGGGTCCACTGGAGAATGCGCATATGGAGTCTGGCCAATGGAACAGTGGGTATGGCAGTCGCCATAAGGCCCAGCAGTCTCAGGTACACTCTGGCAAGAACATAGTGGCTTTGAGCAACTTCCTGAGCCCGGGCTATAAGGCACTCCGCCCTGTTTTGGGGCAGGAATGCCTTCCCCTGTGCCAAGTCTAGAACCGCCCCTATATACTGCAGCCTTTGGGATGGCACTAGAATGGACTTGGACAGACTGATCGTGATGTCTAGGGACAGAAATAACTGGAGAGTCCTCTCTAGAGTCAGCAGGAGCTGTTCCCTGGACTGGGCCTTTAGAAGTCAATTGTCCAGATAAGGGAAAACATACTATCCCTCCCTTCTGAGAGCTGCTGCCACTGCTGCTAAGCACTTGGTAAAGACCTGCGGCACAGATGACAAGTCAAAGGGCAGCACTTTGAACTGATAATGCTCGCCCTGGAATGTGAAACAGAGAAACCTCCTGTGGGAAGGAAAGACCGATATGTGCAGGTAAGCATCCTGCATGTCCAGTGAACACAGCCAATCACCTGTCTTGAGGAGAGGCAGTAGACCTGGCAAAGTTATCTTCTGGAACTTCTTGTACTGGATATACAGATTGAGATCCTTTAGATCCAGAATGGGCCTCAAATCCCCAGTCTTTCTGGGGAACAGGAAAAACCTGGAATAAAACAAAAGGGACTGTACCTCCTCCCGAAGAACAGACAAGTGAGCTGGGGGGGTAACTGGAGGGTGCTCTATGAACTCCAGGGGGCGACCCCTTTCTATGATCTGCAAAATCCAGGCCTCTGAAGTTATGGTTCTCCACTGATTCAAATGGAGGGAGAACCGGCCTCCGACCACCACCTCTTGGTTGGGGACCAGAAAAGGGGGGGGTCTGGCAAGGAGTCAAGCAGAGTCGGATCCAGCCACAGGGGCTGGTCCCTCACTTCTGGGATGCTTGGCCGCAGCTCCAGCATTGGAGGGGCGGGCAAGGCAGCTGGGGCTCTGTGCTTCCCTTGGGGGTAAGAGGCCGCACCGGGGCTATTGGTCGCTTTGTGAAAGGGGGACACTGTCCACCTCTCGGCTGAGTATGGTAGAGAGAGTGGACAGACTTAAGTGCCCTGCCTTAAGCCTGCAGAATGTTAATAATATCCTGAACGTCAGGACCAAACAACTTAGTGCCATTGAAAGGGGCATTAAGTATATTCTGCTAAACATCAGCAGCAAAACCTGAAACCCACAATCAAGAGTGCCTACATATGCATGTGGCAGCAGCCCTGGCAGTGGTGTCAGCCATGTGAAAAAGGGCCCTGAGAAGATGACTGCTAATGTCCTCAGCTGCCTGAAGGAGCTGAAAAAGCTCCTGCTTAAGTGTGTAACCACCCAGTCCCTTGGGGTTACTAGAATCCCCTCAGTGACAGTGCTAGGCAGGGAGAGGCAGCTGGCCATTAACTAGTTAAATGGTTATTCACCTGCTCACTCTTGTTTACTTTGCTCCAGCTAAGACTGAAGTCACTAGTTCATTTGGAACTCTCACAGCAGCATAATCCTTGTGTCAGCTGCTGGAGTGGGAGACAGAATGTTGGGAACAGCAGTTGGTTACAGTGAGTGAGTGAGAAAGGCAGAAAAGCTACTCTGCCTGTGGGCTCCAGTCTATGAGCCATCAATCAATCAATCAGATTTTATTTCTAAAGCGCTTGTCAAAAACCAAAGTGCATGTACAATATAAAAACGACCCTGGTATTTCTCACCCTAGTTTTGGTATTCCCCAGCTTACCAAGTGAAGTGGTGGAGACCTTTCTTCAGCAGGATTTCCCGATTTTCACTCCAGGAGGGGTGAAAGGGACTGCTAGCCAGTGGATTCAAGGGGCAATCCCATTATGGTCCAGGATGTTTAAAAGCTGCCTGAAAGTATGACAGTGAAAGAAATCTTACCAGAGGGAACAAGTGCCAGTTTTTGTTGTGTTCCATGCCTAGAGGAAGGCAAAACTTTCTGTAAGTACAGATGTGCAAGACTGTTTTAAAGTAAAGTTGGCCGAGGTGTGTGATGTCCAGAGCCATGACTAGATCACACTATTCGGGACTTTTACCTGTACACTACATACATATATGTGGTGATCTGAATGCCGAATGCCAAGTTAAATGTTCTTAGCAATTCAAGAGGCATTGCAGATGTTTTAGGCACAACTCTGAAAGAATGGCTGAGTTTGGATATGGGAGCAAAGGGTGGGCAGAACCCCATCTGGAGTAATCAGTTCAGGACTAATGGGTTCGGAAACGGTGCCTGGTTACTTTAGACTAATGGCCATAGTCTGAGGAAGATTCTACCCCATAGCATGGGCTAAATGTTTTCTACAAACAGCTTGAGGGAAGAATGGTGCTACAGGTCAGCAAATGCGTTTACAGTTGTGACTAGATGCCACTGAATGCAACCTGTAAATGGTGTCCTATGTCCTACACTTGTGGGAATGCAAAGATGTTTTGAAGCTACAGTTGGAATATGTTCTGCAAGCTCAAGTGCCAAGTTGTTGTAAACCTTTGGTGGACCACCCTTGCTTTAAAGATCATCTGTCTGAATAAAGTTCCACTCTGTCCAGACCACTACTGGGGTGCTAGTTACGTGATTGCTTCATGTGTGGATTTACTGGATACCCTTCCAGAAGACAGATCTAGCATATGCCTAGCAAATCCCTCTCCAGGACCTGGTTGTAAACACCAATGGTTGTTCTGTAACCCCCCCACCACTTAATCTCTAGAGAATGAGCCTGGTATACATTCCCAAAGCTAGGGGGTGGTACCATTTTTAAGTTTGAGTGCATGCCAAGTATGGGTGCCAGTAATTAAATAAGGGGAGCTGAGTAAAGTAGCGGGAGGTGGTTACATGTGTACCATCTGGGAAGGCTTGAGCAGCAGCCTTGCCCTTCTTCCAGTTAGAATTTTGGAACTACACCATATGAGACAGGTAGTCTGCAATCCTCAAATCCAAGGTGGAGAAGGCATACAACCCTCTTACCCCAGAGGACAATTCCACGTGATTCTTTATTTGGGGGGAGGGAACGAAGGTGCTTAGGAACCTTAGACCTGTCGTGGGCTGCCTTAATGACCACCGAGTCTGTTTCAGGCTGGGCAGCACAACAGGGGAATCCTTGAGGGGTGTGGTAAAGTTTATCCACCCTGTGGGGCATAGCTGGCACCATGTCTGTTCTGTGCCAGGCTGCTGTGGCTGCATTCCTCAAAGCAGGCAAGACTGGAGGAATGATTTTTGGGGGAAGTTTCTGAGATCTCCAGGAATTCCACCAGCTCTTTCCTGGTGGCATCCTCTTCCTCAGTGTGGACTGTAGGTGAAAAAAGGTGTGAATACTGTGTCGAAGCTTTTGCAGAGACCCATGCGATCGAGTTGTCGGCGGGAAAGAACTCAAGAGGGAACGGGGCCACTCATGCCTTTAAAGGGTTGGTGACATTGGCAGACGTTGATTGCATGAGTGGCCCCAGTTGCACTGCTGCAAATCTTCTGTGTGGATCCTGCTTCACCGATGATGAATTTCCTACGGTATGACCCAATGACTGCGATACCCCGAGGAAGATCCTGTTTTTCTAGAGGCATGGATATAGTTTGCTATCCACACACTGGCAGGCTTACAGCAGTTCTCTGTGAGGAGGGGCAAGGCAGGCATCTCTACTTGCCGAACAGCAACTAAAGAACCGAGGTCCCAAATGCAGCATCCTGATGAGACTCTAGGTCGATGCTGTAATGGGAAATGGAGGTGTGTGCTAACTTTGAGGTGGCAGCCCTTCAGATCCCCTGGATAGGAATGTCCTTGGAAGCAACCACTGAGACAGCGGTATGTCTGGTGGAATAAGCCCTAAGCCATACGGGTCCCTACTAGCCAACCTATAGGAGAGGTCTATGCAGTATGTAACCCACCTGCCAATCGTCCATCTGGCTGCCGGTCTGCAAGGCATGGCTTCAGCGTATGTTACAGACAGCTGGCAAGCCTCACCCCGAACTCTAGCTGTGTGCTCCTTACTAGTATGTCTCTGAAGATGGGTTGGTAAAATATACCAGAAAGTTCATCACCTGGTAAAGGTGGAACTCTGATGCTACTTTTGGGAGGAAAGTACAGTTACGTAAGAACTTACCGTAACAGCAGATCTTCGAGAACAGCTCTTGCAGCAGGTTACACCATTAGGACTGAAGCCGGCAGGCGCCAGGACTCCACGCAAAAATTCTAGCTAGCTATCTTCAGCAGGGACGGCCCACGACGTCGGTCCCGCCCCCATCAGGCGTGGTACATAAGGGGGCGGTCCGCCAGATTCCCCAGTTCTTCCGCCGGAGACTCCCGGCCGCAGGATGACATCAGAAGGGGAGACCGAGGATCCACCATCAGAAGACAATAAGGGAGGAAATCCCAATAAAAGAGCAGAACCAAACCTCCTCCAAGGGAAGGTGGGCGGGAAGGTACCTGCTGCAGAGCTGTTCTCGAAGATCTACTGTACGGTAAGTTCTTACATAACTGTACTATCTTACTTGAGATACAGCTCTTGCAACAGGAATACACAATAGGACTGATTCCCAAGCAATGCTGCCAGAAGATCGGGAGGAAGTAAAATGAAAGAAAAGACATTCCAGGTCCTGACTTAGGACAGGAGACCCTGCAGCACCGCTAGGCCGAAACCGGCTCTCCGCCGAGAGGCGATATCCAGACTATAATGCCTGATAAAGGTATGCACTAAACTCCAAGTGGCTGCAGCACAAATAGAAGAGATGGAGACGTTTTTAAGTGCTGCAAAGGAAGTAGCCATACCCCTGGTAGAATGACCCCGGATAGAACCCGGGAGGGGCTTCTGCTTAATATCGTAACAGTATGAAATACACTGAACAAGCCACCGAGACAAAGTCTGTTTGGATACTGATTGGCCCATCATTCTCTGAGAGAAGGAAACAAAAAGCTGGTCAGAACTACGAGAGGGTTTAGTTCTGTTGAGGTATACTGTAGGCTGCGGTGAACATCCAGGGTGTGGAGCAAAGCCTCTCCTCTATTAGAATAACTCGGAAATAGACGGAAGGTCAATATCCTGGTTTAGAGTGAGTGCGAAACCACCTTAGGCAAAAACTTAGGGTTCGTCCTCAGGGATACTCTGTCCCGATGGAAAACTAAATAAGGCTCTTTGCACATGAGAGCGTGAAGCTCAGAAATCCTTCTAGCTGAAGTAACAGCAACTAAAAATAACGTCTTCCACAACAGAAAATGTAGCTCGCAATCCGCGGCAGGTTCAAAGGGAGGGAGCGTGAGCTGTTCCAGGACAAACAGCAGATCCCATGGAGGCACCGGGTCCCTAATGGGAGGCCTAAGGTGTAACACCCCCCTAAGAAATTCCCGAGAGGCATCCAATTGAGCAACAGTCCGATGTCCCACCGGAAGGTGGTAGGCAGAAATAGCGCAAAGGTGCACCTTAATAGAGGAGTAGGCTAGGCCTGAATGAAAAAGAGAGGAGATAATCCAAAATTACTTCCACAGGACAACCTAAAGGGGAAAGATCACGAGCCCGTGACCATAAACAAAAGCGGCGCCACTTCATGGCATACGTCGCATGCGTTGCCGGCTTTCTGGCTGCAGAAAGAACCTCTGCAACCTCTAGCAAGACCCCGTGACGCAAGATGGCTATGTCTCCAGGAGCCAAGCATGCAGGTTCAGAGAACGCAGATCCGGATGGAGCAACGAACCTTTCTCCTGAGACAGTAGGTGGGAGCTGAGCGGCAACGGGAGCGGGGGTTCCCAAGATAGCTGTACCAGCAAGGGGAACCAAATCTGCCTGGGCCAGAATGGGGCCACCAGAATCATTTGTGCATGCTCCCTGCGCAGCTTGAGAAGAACTCTTTGGATCAACGGGAAGGGAGGGAAAGCGTAGAGGAATCTGTTTGCCCAGGAGAGGGACAACGCGTCTCGCCAGAAAACACCAGGCCCTGGATCTAGCGAGCAGAAATTGGGCAGTTTTGCGTTGGATGGGGATGCGAACAAGTCTAGCTCTGGAATTCCCCATCGAAAAAACAGATCCTCCGCCACCTCCTGAAGAAGTTCCCACTCGTGGACTCTGGCCTGGGAGGCGACTCAGGCCGTCCTGATGTGTTGTCCACCCGGGAGCGTGCACAGTGATCAGATTTGCGCCGTGTCCGATTACCCAATCCTACACCCTCCATGGCCTCCCCAAAGGGGTAAGAATGTCGCGCCTCCTTGTTTGTTGAGGTAATAAATCACCGCCATGTTGTCTGTCTGAAGCAGGAGAGTGCACGTGGGATTATCGACTGAAAAGCCCGTAGGGGCGTATAGGACCGCCCTCATCTCTAGAACATTGATATGGAGATGAGCCTCCAGCAGGGTCCATGAACCCTGAGACTTCACCCGTCCAGGTGTGCCCCCACCCGAGACCTGGGCGTCCGTGGCGGGGTTACCTCCGAGGGCGGGCGCTACAACAGGGCGCCCTAGAAAGCGACCGGGGCTAGCTACCACTGTCAGTCGCGGATCACAGATTTCGTGATCCTGACCGGATGCTGCAAGTGGTCTTGCCTTTGGTCCCATTGCACTTGAGCATCCACTGGGTTACCCGCATGTGGAGCCGGCGAGAGGGACCGTGGAGATGGCCGCAGCCATGTGTCGAGGCAGACGAAGTACCGACCTGGCAGAGTACGATCTTGTTCGATGACAAATCCGTTATGAGGGACCTGATGCGTTCCGCTCTGTCGCCCGGAAGAAAAGCTCTTCCCTGGACAGTGTCCAGAACTGCGCCTATAAATTGCAGTTTCTGCGATGGTACCAAGAGAGACTTCTCGTGATTTATGAGAATGCTCAGAGACTGGAACAAGTCTTGAGTGCTCTGGACCGCAAGCAACAACGCCTCTCTGGAGGCGGCCATGAGAAGCCAGTCGTCAAGGTACGGGAACACATAGTGGCCCTGTCCTCGTTAGAGATGCTGCCACGACTGCCATGCACTTGGTAAAGACCCATGGTGCGGATGACAGTCCGAACGGAAGCGCCCGGAACTGAAAATGGTGGCCGAGGAACTCAAAGCGCAGGAACCTCTGATGCGCCTGAGCTATGGGGATATGCAGGTACGCGTCCTGCATGTCTAGGGACTCTAGAAAGGCGTCTTGTTTCAGCATGGGAATAAGGCCCGGAAGAGTCACCATGCGGAATCTTTTGTAGGCGACCGACACGTTGAGGTCCATTCTCCATCCCTTCTCCGGACCCAAGTGAGACGCCAAAGTCTCCTCCGGATGACCCCTCGTTCATGGATATCATGTGTCATATCCAGGAGAACATGGGGTGGGATGCGGAAGAATTAGACCCCGAAAGGTTACGCCTTGCCAAGTATCTTCGGCAAAAGGACCCCAAGCCTGTGGTGGTGCCACCCTTGGTGGACACTTTCGTGACGTCACCAAGGCTGCGTGGAAGCGGCCCACACTCGCCCTGGTGGTGCCAAGAAAGCTGGACCGCTCATACAAGGCTCCTAGGAGGACCAGTATCTGACGCAGCAGCCTCAGGCCGATTCTCTGGTCATCACAGCCTCACATGACGGTCACAGGGCGCAGCATCTGAAGCACCCTGCCGGATCCAGAATCCAAGCAATTGGACTCTTGGCAGGCGCACGATGCTTCCGCCACCCGCGCCATCAGATCCTTAAATTACTTGACCCACATGGTTCAGTTTCAGAACGCTCTGTGGGAACAGGGTCTGGAGGTAGCTGAGAAACTACCTGAAGGTGAGCAGGAGGAGATGCTCCAGCTCCTCCGCTCGGGTTCAGATGTGGGAACCCAAGTGCTTCGAGCCGCGTGCGATTCCGCGGACTCATCGGCGCGAGCAGCAGCTTCCGGTGTTTGCCTCCGGAGACACTCCTGGCTTCGTGTCTCCGACTTTACCACGGACGTCCAGAAGAACATTATGGACGCCCCTCGAGGGAGATGTTTTATTTGGTAATCCTTCTGAGAAGATTATTACCAAACTTCAAGAGGCCGGGAAGGCAGTGAGGTCGGTCCAGGCCATGTACCGACCTAGGCTTGGTTCCTTTTGTAGGAACCAAAGCCGTTTTCGTGGGCGGACACAGAGGCAGCAGCCCCGCTCCGCTACACACCAGAGGGGCTCTGGTTTCTGTAGAACCCAGGGAAAACAGCCCGCTAGCCGAGGTCAGCGCCCCCCCTTGGCCGAACGTCGGTGTCTCCTGGACCTCTTGGGGTTGGGTGATCCAGAAGAAGATCTTGACGGAGGTCTCCTCTTATCTGACCGTCCCCTGGGAGAGGATTTGGGCTCCCGGGAGGAAGTTAAGCGGCCTGCCGACCCCGAGGGCGAAGGGGGGGCCGGCACCGGTGGAGGAGGAGGGGGAGGAGGAAGAGTAGTGGGCACCACATCCCTCTTAATGGTGTCCCACCAATAAGTGAAGAGGTCCTTCACTTCCGCTAAAGAAAGTCCCGACGACGGCCCAGGCGCCGGAGGGTGGTCGTCGGGTCCCGGCGACGGCTCCACAGGGGCCTCGGGTGGCGGCGAGGGAGCCCTGGGAGACTGCGCGAGGCCGGGGTCGCCTGTCTGGTCCTCGGGCTGCGTCAGATCTTCCTCCGTCAGCGACTCCTGCCCGACGACGGTCGGAGACGCAGGAGTCCTCTTCTCAGGGCAGGACGGACGTCGTCCTCAACCGACGTCCGCTGGAAGGCTTAGCCGACTTCACGGTCTCCGGCTGACAACGGCCCGAGGAGGAGTGGACGGACGGCCGACAGGTCGAGCCGGCATCGGGTCTACCGCCTCTTCAGAGGAGTAAGTTCCAACGTCTTGCGAGGTGGAACCGAGCGACCAGGCGTCCGGGTGCGGGCGGGAACCCGACCTATTGTGGTGATGGTGGCGCCCCGGACTGCGCCGAGGGTCTTGGAGGCGGAGGACGACGCAAGCGGCCTGGCGGGAAGGGCCTAAGAAGAGCGGGAGGCAGGAACCGCAGCCGGGGGAAGAGAAGAGGCCCTGGATGGAGAGCGGTCGGACTTTGATCCGGCGCTGCGGGACTCGGAGGCCCTGGTCGGGGACCTGGAAGGGGCCTTCTCCCTTCTCTTCTTTTCTGCATGCTTGTGGGATTTTGAAGATTCCCCTTTAGAGGACATGGCTCTTAATTGCTCCTCCAGTAAGAACGCCTGAAGAGCCTTCTGACGCCGGATCCTTGTTCGGCTATTGAACCCTTGGCAGAAAGAGCAGGCCCGGGTATCGTGGTCTGGGCCCAGGCATCTAACGCAGGCCGTGTGGGGGTCCTTGAAGGGGATCTGCTTCCCGCAAGCACACTTCGATGGATGACCGGAGGTCGGAGAGGACATCAGCGGTAATATCTTCGAAGAAAGACGAAATTCCCGTAGGAAAGCTCTGCAACCATGCGTCGCTCGCTAGACTAAGACCGGAGGGTCGAGGCATGCAAGTCGACGGCGGGAAAGAACTGGGGAATCTGGCGGGACCGCCCCCTTATGTACCACGCCTGACATCGGGGGCGGGACCGACGTCGGGGCGGTCCCCGCTGAAGATAGCTAGCTAGAATTTTTCCGTGGGGTCCTGGCGCCTGCCGGCTTCAGTCCTAATGGTGTAACCTGCTGCAAGAGCTGTATCTCGAAGTAAGATCTTCAGGTTGGGGCGAAGGATAACCTTATCCCTGTGGAAGACCAGATACTCAGACTCCACTGATAGCACCTGGAGCTCGGTGATCCTTCTGGCTGATGTAACGGCCACCAAGAAGGCCATCTTTCACGACAGGTGTGACATCTCAGCTGTACACAGGCTCAAAAGACTTGTCCATGAGCACAGTGATCATAGCCAGCAGTAGGTAGCAGCAGGTGGTGGTCGTTCATGCACCAGAAGGGACAGGTGGTCCAGGCCTGTGAAGAAGCAACCAACCACTTTCTCCTGGACCACTGTCGACATAACAGCCAGTGTCTGATATGCAGAGATGGCGGCCAGGTGCACCTTAAGGGTCGTCGAACGCAGCCCCACCTGGAAGAGGGACCACAGGTACTTGAGGACACTAGTCACAGGGCAGGCAGAGGATCAAGCTCCTTGACTTGACACTAAATGGAAAATGTTTTCCATTTAAACATCTTGACTCCTTTTGGGAGGTCTCCACAATGTGGAGCACATCCTCCAAAACAGCTTGGAACTCTAGCCACTCAGGAAACAGGCTGTGAGGTGCAGGCACTGAAGGTGCAAGACCTTCACCTGCTGCTGAGTAAGCAAGTCTGGGTAGCCTACTGCTGAGGCTGAGGAGATCCAGGTACCAGGACTGCCGTGGGCAGTCCAGTGCAATCAGGATCATCCGTGCCTTGTTCTTCTAGGCCATGACCACTACCTTGTGGATCACAGGAAAGGAGTAAAGATGTACACAAGACCTGGGGTCCAGAGCCTTGTGAAGGCATCCTCTAACAGTGTCCTGAAGTGGGGGGGGCATGAAACAGCCTCAGTTTTGCGTTCTCCCAGGAGACAAACAGGTTCACCAGAGGTGTGCCCCACAGGGAGAGCAAGTAGTTCACCACCTCCTGATGCAGGGGCCACCTGTGCGCAGTCTCTCCCACCTGGCTGAGAGAGTCTGCTAGCTGAATATCTGGTTCCAGTGACATAAATTGCCAGGATATCTGTACTCAGGCTGTGCAGAAGGATCCAGGTGCAGAGGGCCTCCCAACACAAGGGAAGGGAGTGTATGCTGTCCTGTCTGTTCAGGCAGAAGATGGTTGTGGGTTTGTCTGTCTGGACTTGCTTGACCTGACTCCAGAACAAAGCAGTGAATTCTGTCAGAGCTCGTCGCATTACATGAAGTTCCAGGAAGCTGATGTGGTGACGGGACTCCCTAGGTGATCAGAAACTATGGGTCCTGTGGGCCCCCAGGTACGCTCCTGCTTCACCAGAGATGCATCTGTCTTGAGAATGATGGTCGGTTCTGGGTGGACAAACAGGACTCCTTCCTCCAGATGTTCAGGGATTAGCCACTACTGGATGGCATCCCACATCGGCTGGGTTACCGTGATGGGCTGGTTCATGTGTCCTAGGTGCTGCATCCAGCAGGATGCTATGTGCCCTAGCAGCCGCAGGAAGTCCCAGGCAGGGCGCAAGTGCCCAACCTGTAAAGATCAGGTCCCCTTGGCCTGGAGGGAGTCTAGCTCTGCGCCAATGAAGTGAATCACCTTTGAGAGGATCGGTTCAGACTTGACCAGGCTGACCAACAGGCCCAAGTCTCTGTAGATCCAGAGGTCCATCTGGTGTGTCTCCATGCTGTGAGGTTTAAGTGCTTGTTTTTATGATTACGCACTTTAATTTTTTGAATAAACAGATTTTTCGCCTCATTTTGGGTTTTAGTGGTGTTGTGTGCCTCACATATTTTATTTTTGGGTTTGCTGGAGGGCCAGGTCCGTGGACCAATCTATGGCCTCCTTGGACGGCCTGGCAATCAGCCAGTCATCCAGGCAGAGGTAAACCCCGACATCCTTGTGCCACAGGAAGGCTGCCACCACTGCCATGCACTTGGTGAAGACCCTGGACACGAATGAGCGGCTGAAGGGCATGACCTGGAACCAATACAGAACTCCTTTTGTGCGGAACCAGCGGCACGGACAGACTAGGATGTGGACAAATGCATCATGGATGTCCAAGGAGTAGAACCACATGCCCTAGTCCAAGGATGGTATATTCTGGTTCAGAGTGACCACCCGGAAAGTACAGTTACGTAAGAACTTACTGTAAAAGAAGATCTTCGAGAAGAGCTCTTGCAGCAGGCTACACAATAAAGACTATGCTGCCAGGCACTAGGGCCCCGTGGACAATTTCTAACTAGTAGTCCACATCGGGGACCGCCCCTCGACGGCGGACCACCTCCAACGTCAGCCAATGGTATAAAGGAGGCGGTCCCCAGCCCCACCTCAGCTGTCCCGCCGGAGACCTGGCTAAGCGGGAGTTCAAACAACTGAGAATTAAGGGGTTTGGTGTTCCCAAATAAAGGAAGCAAAGAGACCAGGGGAGGAGGGAGTGAAAGCAGCACCTGCTGCAAGAGCTCCTCTCAAAGATCTACTGTTACGGTAAGTTCTTACATAACTGTACTATCTTACTTCGAGTTGGAGCTCTTGCAGCAGGCTACACAATAAGGACCGAGTACCCAGCAGTACAGAAGAGACCCTGGTCGGAAGGGTGGTGGTGCCAAAGATGACGACAGCCCTCATGAGAGCAGTCCCTGAAGGATGGCAAGACTGAAGCCCACTCTCCGCCGAGAGGCAATGTCCAAGCTATAGTGCCTTATGAAGGTATGCACTGAGCTCCAGGTTGCAGCAGCGCAAATGTCCACTGCAGAGACATTCCTGAGGAAAGCAAACGAGGCAGCAACCCCTCTGGTGGAGTGACCCTTAACCGAGCCCGTTAAGGGTTTGTTATACTTGTAACAAAACGTGATGCAATTCACTAGCCACTTTGTGCCTGTTTAGCCACTGGAGTGCCCAAGGTCCTTGGGGCAAAGAAGACAACAGCTGTTCAGATTTCTGAATTGATCTGGTGCGATCCACATAATACGTACGTTAAGGGTGTGCAGAAGGGCTTCCCCCTGATTAGCATACTCCGGGTAATATACAGGTAAATGGATGTTCTGATTGAGAGAAAACTCGGACACCACTTTGGGGAAAAACAGGATTGGTTCTCAAAGACACCCTGTCCCTGTGAAAAAACAAGTAGGGCTCTTTACACATAAGAGCCTGAAGCTCGGAAATCCTCCGAGCAGAAGTAATGGCAACTAAAAATAATGCTTTCCTTGACAGAAAGCAAAGCTCGCAATCTGCAGCTGGCTCAAAAGGGGGCAGGGTGAACTTCTCTAACAAAAATAAAAGATCCCATGGGGGGAATAGGGTCCCTGATGGGGGGCTTCAGATGCAGCATGCCGCGCAGAAAGGCGCGGAGCAAGTCCAGTTGGGCAACGTATTTGCCCTCCACAGGTACATGATAGGCTGAAATCACTGAAAGGTGCACCTTAATGGAAGATTAGCAGAAACAGGAGTTAACTGAACAGGTAAACTGGTCCAGGCCACGTGCGGAAGCCCATAGACAGAAATACTTCTATTTCATGGCATGTGGCCCTAGCGGAAGGTTTCTGAGCTGCGACCAAGACCTCAGCGACCCTCGGGGAAACTCCGAAGCGGGTTGTGACTATGTCTGTAGGAGCCAGGCATGCAGATATAGCGATATGAGATCCGGAGGAACCAGGGTGCCCTGCTCCTGGGACAGCGAGTGTGAGGATAGGGGCAGGAAAATCGGAGGATCCACAGTGAGCTGCTGTAGTAGCAGGAACCAAATCTGGCAGGGCCAGAGTGGGGCAATTAGGATCATGTTCGTACTCTCCGCCTGGAGTTTGAGGAGGACCCTTTGGAGGAGAAGGAAGGGAGGAAAGGCATACAGAAATCTCCCTGTCCAGGAAAGGGACAGCGCGTCTTGCCATAAAACACCAAGCCCTGGATCTACCAAGCAGAAATTGGGCAGTTTGGCGTTGGGCAGGGATGCAAAGATGTCCAGATCTGGACGTCCCCATCTTTCGAATAGGTCCTCCACTACGGACTGTAGGAGCTCCCACTTGTGGACCTTGGACCAATATCAGCTGAGTCCATCGGCCAAGGTATTCTGGACTTCTGGAACATGAACCACGGTGAGGGACAGACCGTGGTCTATGGGCCAAAGCCACACCCTCATAGCCTCCCGACAGAGAGGATAGGAGTGGGTTCCCCCCTTGTTTGTTGATGTAAAAGATGATGGATATGTCCATCTGAATCAACAGAAGCCCTGGAAGAAGGTTCGTTTGGAACACCTTGAGAGCATAAAGAACTACTCTCATCTCCAGGATGTTGATATACAGGTTTCGTTCCACTGAAGACCAGAAACCCTGGGTCTGTCGATCCCAAAGGTGGCTCCCCGTCCTAGACCCGATGCATCTGTCAAGATTTGTTGTGGAAAGCCCTTCTGGAAGGGCACTCCCAGCTCCAAATTGAGAGGAGTTCATCCACCAAGAAAGGGTCAGAGTCACTGTTCTGGAGATCAGAATGGGCTGATCAAGCTCATCCACCCACTGGTCCCATTGAACTCAGAGTCCATTGGGGAACTCTCATGTGTAGTCTTGCTAATGGGACCGTCACTATGGCTGCTGACATGTGGACGGGTAGCTGGAGCATAGTCCTGGCCGGAACTTGGCAGGAAGAAGAGACCCTCTGAGCCAGTGCTCGAAGCAGGGCTGCCCTATCGGGGGGGAAGAAGAGCCTTTCCTTGTGAGGTATCCAGAATGACCCCTACGTATTGCAGACATTGGCTGGGCCAAAGGGACGACTTTGTGATGTTCAGTGTGATGCATAGATCCCTGAACCGCTAGAAGGTTTCAGACATGGTGGACAGTAGCTGATCCTTGTTGGGGGCTGTCAGAAGCCAGTCATCCAGGTAGGGGTAGACGTAATGGCCCCGTTTTCTGAGGGATGCAGCCACCACTGCAAGGCACTTCGTGAACATGTGTGGTGCCAAGGAAAGGCCGAAGGGCAAGGCCCGGAACTGGTAATGCTTCTCTTGGAAGGAGAACTGCAGGAACCTCCTGTGGGCAGGGAGGACCAAGATATGGAGGTAGGCGTCCTGCACATCGAGGGAAGAAAGCCAATGTCCTTGATGAAGCACGGGGAATAGGCTCTGCAGGGTCACCATTCTGAACCTCTTCTAGTTGATGTAGTTGTTCCGGATGCTTAGATCTAGGATCCCCGTCGTCTTGGAGGCCAAAAAGAAGTGGAAATAGAACCCTTTCCCCGTTGGGAAGGGGGAACAGGTTTTATGGCCCGTTTTTCCAAGAGGATATTAATTTCCTCGTGGATGAGGGCAGCGTGGGACAGGGAGAAGGTGGAAGGGACAGGAGGGCTGTCTGGAGGATCTGCAGAAACTCCAGCGCATGCCCCTTTTCTACTATCTGAAGGACCCAGGCATCTGATGTTACTCTGGTCCAACCCTCTAAACAGAGGGAAAACTGATCCCTTACCGCTTACCCCACTGTCTCTGCTGAAGGAGGGGGGTTGGGCAGGGAGTCAGGCAGAGGCTCCTGGAGTGGGCAGGATGACCTGGGAGGACTTAGTGTTCAGAGGTCCTGTGGCACCAGAGGGCTGTCAGGGAGAAACGTTTGAAGGGCCCTCTTGCTTGTTGCCCTTTGGGGCAACTAAAAGGCCTCTGTCTTGCGGGGTTTGGTTCCGATTTTAACATCAGATACACGGACTGGACTGCTTTGCCAGAGTCCTGAAGGCCTGTGATAATTTTCCCGGAGTCTTCTCTGAATAACACAGACCCGTGGAAGGGGCCATCCAGGATGGCTTCCTGGAGGTTCTGTCTGAAGCCGGAAACCCTGAGCCAGGAGCATCTCCTCAGGCAGACGCTGGTGGCTGCTGCTGTAGCTGCGGTGTCTGCTGACTCATAGGAATACCGTAAAATGTGTTTTCCTATGTCCAGGCCCAACTGGAGGACAGCTAACAGTTCTGACTTCCAGGGGGGGAGTCGGGCTGTTTTTCGACCCACTCCAGGGCTTTCTGCCATAAGGACTTTTGATACTGCATCATATGTGCCAGGAAATTCAGCGAACGTATGGTGCAGGTAGCCGAAGAATAAATCTTGCAGCCAAATTGGTCCAGCCTGTTGGATTCCTTATCTGGGGGCTGTGAGCTCATGTGCCGAGGCTGTTTAGTCCTGCCATGGGCTGCCGTGCCTTTGGGTGCTCTCCCAAAAATGACTAATTTTTAGGAGTCCTGTACAGCCTGTCCACTTTCCTTGGGACAGCTGATGTTGAGGAAGGGTGCCTCCAAGCTAGCTTGGTGACATCTTCAAAGGGAGCCACCAAGGGTGGCACAACCAGTGGCTTAGGATCGCTCATTTCCAGAAAGTGGGCAAGCCACCATCTCTCTGCGTCCAAGTCCTCGGTTTCCCATTGATTCAGAAATTCAATATGGCTCATCACATCCATGAAAGTAGGGTTATTTGGGGGTGACCGAGGGAATCACCATGGACGTCCGGCTGAGGAGGGGAGGTAAATCCCTCTGAGGACCTGGAGGATGAAGCAGAACTCCTTCCAGATGAGCCCGAAGAGGGAGATCTGGTGTAGGAGTGCCTGGACAGGTGACCATGAGAGTGGCACCGATGTCTGGAGGAGGACCGTGATGAAGAGTGATGTCTTCACCTATGCTGCTTAGGGGATCCTTCATCCGAAAGGTCAAGAGGAGGCGTGACCTTGTTGGATAGAGGCGACAAGTCTCCTGGATGGTGGGGTGGGAGATCTCGGAGGTCTCTAGGGAACATTCGAGGGAAACTGATCTGGTAAAGGGGCCGGGTGCTCCTGGGGCAGGTCCCCTTTTATGGTACTCCACCACGATGTAAACAGGATCCCTACATCTGACAGTGAGACTAGGGGAACTCCTGGATTGTCTGGTGCCAGGTGAGGTATGTCAGGTTTACCCGGCATCGCGCCTATAGGCACTGAAGGCCCTGCCATCAGGTCTGAGGATGCTGGCTTTTCTAGCAGCGGTCCCGCAGGCAGCAAGGTGGGTGACACCAGGTTGTCTGGCTGGTCGGGTGGCACTGGGGTATCTGACATCAGTTGATCTGGTGTTAGAGGCAGGGGCGCTGGTTTAGCTGGCAGCTGAGACCCTGACAGTGGCTTGGGAGAAGCCGGCGGAGGCGATGTCACCCAGTTCAACCCCAGAGAGGAAGACGTAGAGGATGTCGGGATCTCACGATGGATATCCATCGTCTTATGTATAGGGGAGTGTACTCTGGACTGGAGTTCTTGTTCCAGACCTCTCTTCCTGTCACTGGACCCTAAAAGGCAGCCCGATGAGAACGATGCTCCAGCCGGACGGACGACAGGCCCTTGCCCGCTGTCTGAGGAGGAGCTGGCTGTACCCTCTGGCTTAGGCCCCGATGGATGCTGGAACAGCCTAAGACACAAGGAGGGGGCCGAAGGCCCGTGCCCTTAAGTTCCCCAGCCCGACGTCTGGATTAGGGCGGGGGGCTTCATCAACGGTAGCTCAGAGGTAGTGAGAACTGCCGGTGGGGGGCAGAGTCCGCTCTCCCGTGGGAGTGGGGACTCGAGAAAGCCACCTACAGACGCGGAAATCTGAAGCGGAGTCCGACCTAAGTCTCTCATTTTCCTTATGGTGGTGCTTCCCACTGGTTTTCGTGGGAAGATGTCGAAGGCCCAGGGACCGAGGATGAAGAGGAACTGAGGTTGGAGGGGGTCCTCTGCACGGCGGCTAGTTGCTGCTCCAAGAGACTGATCTTCAAGGCCTTCAGTCGATGGATGTGCGTGCAGCCGTTAAAACTGTGGCAATGCGGGCAGGCCTCAGAGTCACATGAGACAGGCCTAAACAAATCAGGCAGGTGAAATGGCCGTCTTTGGCCAGAATCTGTTTTCCCTCAGGCGTACTTTGATTTTCACTGCTCTGTGGAAGACTGAGAAGACACGCACAGAAGAAACTCGTGAAAACGATTGTAAAATAATAGAACAGGGAACTCGCGAAGAAATTGCAGTCGACAGGTAGCAGGAGGTGTCTGTGGAGCCGAGGCGTATGGCTCGACAGCGGGAAAAGAACTGAGGTGGGACTGGGGACCACCCCCTTTATACCACTGGCCGACGTCGGAGGCAGTCCCTGCTGTGGACTGCTAGCTAGAAATTTTCCGCTGGGTCCTAGTGCCTGGTAGCATAGACCTTATTGTGTAGCCTGCTGCAACAGCTCCACCTCGAAGAAAGATCTTGCGCTTTTGCATGAACTGATTGAGACTGTGCAGATCCAGTATGGGGCACCACCATAGGAAGAACTTGGGATTAGTACAAAAAGACACCCAGTCTTTGTGAAAAAACTAAATAAGGCTCTTTACACATCAGAGCCTGAAGCTCGGAAATCCTCTGAGGTGAGGTAACAGCAACTAAAAATAACACTTTCCATGACAGAAAGCGCAGCTCGTAGCCAGTTCAGAGGAAGGCAGAGTGAGTTTTTCCAACATAAAAAGTAGGTCCCATGGAGGGACGGAGTCCCGAATGGAAGGTTTCAAATGCAGGATACCCCACAAGAATGTGCAAGATACCCCCCAGCTGGACAACAGCTTTGCTCTCAGTAGGTGCATGGTATGCAGAGATGGCGGAAAGGTGCACCTTAAGCGAAGAGTACTGCAGACCAGAGTCCGAGAGGGAAAGGAGGTACTCCAGAATCAGATTCACCAGGCAGGTGAAGGGCTCCAGGTTGCGAGTGGTAGCCCATATGGAGAAGCGCCCACGTCATGGCATAGGTGGCTCTCGTGGAGGTTTTCCTGGCAGCCAGAGGGCCAACACATCACACCAGAAAACTCCAGGCCCTGGATCGAGCGAGCAGAAAAGCAGCAGTTTTGCGTTGAGTGGGGACACAAAAAGGTCCAATTCTGGACATCCCCATCTGTCGAAGAGGTCTTCGACTACCGAGGACAGAAGTTCCCACTCATGCATCCTCGACCTGGACCAGCTTAGGCTGTTGTCCAGGAAGTTTTGGACACTTGGAACATAGACGACCAAGAGTTCCATGCTGTGCTTGATGACCCAATACCAGACCATCACAGCCTCCCGACAAAGGGGGTAAGAATGAGTGCCTCCCTGTTTGCTGATGTAGAAGACTATGGACATGTCCATCTGTACCAGCAGTAGACTGGGAAGAACGTGGGTCTGGAAGGCCTGCAGAGCATACAACACTGCCCTCATCTCCAGCACTTTGATGTGGAGATGCTGCTCCTTCTTGGACCAACAGCCCTGGGTCTACCTGTTGGCTAAATGAGCTCCCAAACCCAAGCCCGAGGTATCAATAGTTAGGACCCGCTGAGGAGAAACAACGCAGAGGGGGCCCCCCAGAGGAGATAGGAAGGTTTCTGCCACCACTCCAAGGTCCTTTTCACTGGAGCTGAAACCAGCATCGGTTGATCCAAGTCATCGGTGCGCTGATCCCACTGGGTTAGAAAAGTCCATTCGAGAACCCTTATATAGAGGTGGGCCAGGGGAAAAACAGGTTACTCACCTGTAACAGTAGTTCTAGGAGTGGTATATGTTTTTCATCCACACTCTTTGGCAGGTCCCCTTCCACTTTAAATCTCACCGGAAGTCTTCAAGCTGGCTCCTCCCACCCACCCGGGTGGTATATACCTTGGCTCCGCCCCATGACGCCAGATCTTAGCCCGCTGGAAGCCAGGTTGTGTGCGTCCGCAGCCGGGGAGGTCGGGTGGGTCCATGTGGATGAACATATACCACTCCTAGAAAGTTTGTTACGGAAAGACTTTTGCCGTAACAGTAGATCTTCTAGGAATGTTTCTTGCAGCAGGTCATTACTTCTGGGAGTTCCCGATAGGTGGCGCTCTCATGGCAGCTTTCCTCTAGCAGTCTCCACACGAGGGACCACACACGACCTCACTTTCTGGGCTGTGCCTATAAAAGTGGGTGGCCCCTGGTAAGCTCCGTTCCCCACCGCTTTCAGCTTGTAGTGGCGAGGGACTGAGGGGAACTGATGTACCATAGCCTCCCAACCCTATATTGTTTTCCCTGTTACAGAATGGCAGGGGGTCGGAGGAAGGGAAGCTACTTACTGCAAGAGACATTCCTAGAAGATCTACTGTTACGGCAAAAGTCTTTGCGTAATGAACTATCTTCCGCGGAATGGACTCTTGCAGAAAGTCATTACTTCTGGGAGATTCCCAAGCAGTTATGTCCAAGTAGGGTGGACTATAATAATGAGCCCTGTATAGTTTAAAAATACAAGGTATATATATATATATATATATATATATATATATATATATCTATCTATCTATATATATATCTATCTTACCACTGTGTTAGTGGCCTCTATGTATGGCCAAGTGAAAGCTACGCATAGCAGTACCAATTAGTAAGAACATTATGATTCATCTCATAATATTAGAAAATAAGAGTCTTTTCAACATGTGTGTAGTAGCACTGTGAGGTTGGGCCAGAAAAGGTCCACCACTAAACAGGCTGAGAAGTATCTCAATGTGATGGTCGTAATGACCCTTAACAATGATACCCTCCTATATATTTTTGTCTGTAGTGGCTAGGTGTATAATGCCTCATGTAAAAAGGGCCTCAGTAAATTTTCAGACGAATGCCCCATAAAAAAGTCTCCGAGGCCTAGGAGAGGAGACCGGGTTGGGGCTAGAGAATTGAGAGGCAGATGCACCCGCTCGTCCTGGAGGGCAGTCCTTCATCGATTTATAAGGGGTAGATGTACCCTTTGTTGATCTTTCTTGGCCTCTAAAGTTTCCTCTTTTAGAATAGTAATTTCCAGCCTTGTAAGAATAATTATACTGAGGGCGTTGTTTATGGTACAGGTTCTGAACCGTTTTTAATTGTCTCCCTGAGGCTTGTATGTTGTCCAGTATAGTTTGTGCACCTGGACCAAAGAGATTTTCACCCGAAAAGGGAGCGTTAGCCACTTTACACTGGATATCAGGTGCAAGACCTGAGAGTCTGAGCCATGCCTGACGGCATATAGTAATTCCAGCAGCTGAGGCTCTGGACGAAGCGTCGGCAATATCATATCCCGACCTTAGCAAGTGTCAGGAGAGGGAAGTAAGTGTACTGATCATTCATGTGAGTTGTTCTTTTTCAGGGGATGTAGGAAATTTATCAATGAACTCTGAAGCATAAGTGCCCACTGTGCACTGAAACTTCGGCATGTGTCCCATATAATTCAGTATTCTAATAATCAATGTGCTTAAAGAAAACACTTTCTTCCTCATATGATCAAAATGTTTGGAGTCTTTTTCAGGAGGTACTGCACTTATATGTTTTGGCTGTACAGTATGGTCATGAGCTGCTGTAGTAATCACAGAGTCCACAATGGGAGTATTTGATAAGTATTGATATTCTAAAGGAGCTTGATAAAGCCTGTGTGTTTTTCGAGGTAACTCCTGTGCAGTCATGGGTTGACTCCATGCCTCTGTGATCGCATTTTTAAATGTTGGTATGAAAGGTGGGACCGCCCGGATGGGTGCGTCCGGGATGTCTAGACAGTTCGCCATATCTTTACTTAATTTATCTTGTTCCGTTGTGATAAACCCCATGGTTTTTTGCATTTGTAACATAATTTCTGGGAAGGACGGGTCATCAGGTGGGGAAATTACCTTTATTGATCATATCACGTCGTCATCCCAATAGGACGGCATAGATTAAGGGGAATCCGAGCCCTGTCTGGTAGGGGAACAGTCAGAATAAACGTCTTTAGAAGGTTCCGAAATAATACGAGAATCTGAATAATATGCCTCTAAAGGTTCAGGAGGGGGCAGGAATGGTCAGCGTTCTAGCTCCGAACATGCCTGTTTTGATGGAGGCGGAGATAAAGTCTGTGAGTGAGGTCAGTTTAATAAATTGGGTGTATGTTTATCAAAACCCAAGATTGTAAAATGTTATCTATTATCTGTTCTACTTTTGGCATTTGTGAGGATGGAATATCCATATAGGAGAGATCTGAGCCCTGTGTACTTGGAGCCGGAGGGTCGATTTGTGCCTCCTGATAATGTGACCCAGTACGTATTTGATGAGTGTCTTGTATGAGTGCAAAAGAAGCAGGTTTATCTTTTGCATTCAGCAGTATACGATCCCATACTTTGTGGGGACGCATCCTCATAGAAATCTTTTAAAACATTTTTATTAATGTTTTTCTGGCTTTGAGTGGCCAAAATTTTGTGAGGATCCCCCATTAATGGTGTGTATGCCTTTAATTGTGTTGTTCTATGATGTAGAGGCTGCTCCATTGACGGTGAGATTCATTCCATCAATGTAAGAAGAGGGAAAGTATGCCTCATCAATGGTGGGACACTCCTCGTTGATTATGGGGAAGCAAGGGCATACACTTTCGTCGGTAGGATACTCCTTGTTGACTATGGGAAAGCAGGTGCAGGCTCCGTTAACAGTGGGATACTTTTCGTCGACGATGAAGCCCTGTGAGCCTGCTCCATCGACGGTGGGATACCTCCCGTCGATGATGAAGATCTGAGCATGCAGTCAGTGATATCCTCGATGATGGGAAGCCAGGCATGTCCCATCGACGGTGGTATACTTCTAATCAACGATGAGGATCTGTGAAGCATGCCCTATCGACGTGGGAGGTTGCCCCCGACAACGGTGGAGCAAGCAGAGTATGCCCTGTTGATGGAGGATGTGCTCTCATCGATGAGTCTTCTGGAACACCTCTGAAGGGGGAGTTATTCCAGTCAACGGTGAATGTAGAGGCATCTCTGATGTCCATGGTGTATGATGCCTCGTCGACAGAGGAGCTGAAGAATGAAGCCCCATTGACGGGGAACGTTCTTTTCTGTGAGAAGCTGAACTTCTATGTTTTTTTGATGATGTAGACGTGCCTGCCGTCGTCGGGGGGGAGATATCGCCCATCGACGCAGAGTGCCTTCTTGATGAGGCATGTTTCGTACATATGATCGGTGAACTGTGGTCCGGCAGGACTTTTGGTGAGGGTATTTCTTTCACCTTTTACTTCTTGAAGAGGACTCAGTAGTTTTGGAGCCCTTTGATCAAGTCCCCCGAGTCTGCAACAGGGAAATATCTTCCATCATTAATGCTCTTGGTCGAGCACAGGAATCTGGTGCCATGTATTAAGCTCAGGCACTCCAAGCTGTCGGTTCAATCCACATTGAAGACTGCTTGCAGAAGACTGTTCTAGCTGCTGTCAGAGCTGAAGCCAGCGGGAAAATGAACGGAGCTTACCAGGGGCCACCCACTTTTACAGACAAAGCCCAGGAAGTGAGGTTGTGTGGGTGGTTCCTGGTGTGGAGACTGCTAGAGGAAAACTGCCGTGACAGCGCCACCTATCGGGAACTCCCAGAAGTAATGATTTAACGCAAGAGACCATTCCATGGAAGATTTACTGTTCCAGGTGAGTAACACTCTGACAGACTCCTAGCAGTTCTTCAGGAGGAGGGAGGAAAGGAGCACACCCCCTACTTAGGGAAAAGAGATTGGAGAATTGAGGCCCCAAAACCAGCATCCCGGCGTGACTCAAGGTCGATAAGGTAGTGGGTAATAAAGGTGTTTGCTGACTTCCAGGTAGCAGCCCGGAAAATTTCCTGGATAGGAATGTCCCTGGAAGTAGCCACCGATGCAGTGGTATGGTATGTAGAATGAGCTCTTATCCCTCTGGGAGGCTCCTTGCCTGCCAACTCATAGCACATACCTATGTATGATGTACTCCACCTTGCAATGGTCCATTTTGCTGCAGTTCTGCCAGAAGCAGCTTCAGCGCAGGTGACAAATAGCTGGCGAACCTCTCCCCAAATTTCCGCTCTCCTCTCCTTATAGTAGGAGATGGCACATCTCAGTTCCAGAGTATAGAGCCTGTACTCTGCCTCCGAGGTGTAATTAGGGTAGTATACAGGTAGAGTTAACGCCTGGTTAAGGTGAAACTCTGACACCACCTTCGGAAGGAATTTCAGGTGGGGGCGTAGGACAACCTTGTCCCTGTGGAAGACCAGATAAGGGGAGTCCACCAAAAGCGCCTGGAGCTCCCCTGTCCTTCTGGCAGACGTGATAGCTACCAAGAAGGCCATCTTCCACGACAAGCATGACAAGGCACACTTGTGCATTGGTTCGAATGGCTTGCCCATGAACTTTGCCAGTACCAGCAGTAGATCCCAAGGAGATGGAGGTTCATGCACCAGAGGGGATATGTGATCCAGGCCTCTGAAAAAGTGCCCGACCACTGTCTCCTGCGCCACCGTCGGCTGACTGCCACATGCCCGGTAAGCAGAGATGGCTGCCAGGTGCAACGTAAGGGTCGATGACCGAAGACCCCCTTTGGAGAGAAACCAAAGGTAGTCAAGAATGTTAGCCACTGGACAGGACAGAAGGTCCAGATCCTTGCCCTAACACCAAATGGAAAATCTTTTCCATTTGAAGGCATAACATTTCCTGGTCGATTCCCTTCTGGATGCCTCCACCACGGTGTAGACATCTTCGGAACACCCAAAGCCTGGAACTCTAGCCACTTGGGTACCAGGCTGTGAGGTGCAGGGATTGAAGGTCTGGATAGAATACATTCCCCTGATTGAGTGATAGCATGTGCAAAGCCGCTCCGGGGGCCTGCAGCTGAGGCTGAGGTGATCTGGATACCAGAACTGGCGCGGCCAGTCTGGGGCTACCAGGATCACCTTCACCTTGTCCCTCCTCATCTTGAGAAGCAACCTTTGGATCAAGGGAAATGGAGGGAAGGCATAGAGGAGGCCTGGGGTCTACAGCCTCAAGAAGGCATACCCTGCAGTAAGCTGTGCTGAGGGAGGTGGGCATGAAACAACCGCAGCTTGGTGTTTTCCCTGGAGGCAAACAGGTCTACCACCGGTTTGCCCCAACTGGAGAACAGGCTGTAAGCTACCTCTGGATGGAGAGACCACTCGTGGGATGTCTGGCCTAAGTGGCTGACAGCATCCGTCAGATGGTTTGAGGGTCCTGCCACATGGATGGCTAGGAGATCTGCCTCCAATCGTCTCACGAGGGTCCAGATGCGGAGCGCCTACTTGCACAGTAGATGGGAGTGCGTGCCGCCCTGTTTGTTGAGGTAGTACGTGGTCGTGGTATTGTCCATCTGGACGTGAACCACTAGACCCCGGAGTTGAGGAGTGAAAGCTGACAGTGCCAGTCTGACTGCTCTGAGCTCCAACAGGTTGATGTGGCATCAGGACTCCTCGGGGGTCCACAGCCTGTGGGCCCTTTTGTCCCCCATGTGGGCTCCCCAGCTCATGAGAGAGGCATCGGTCGTGAGGACGACTGTCGGCTTGGGGTGGACAAACAGGATCCCTTCTTGCAACTGGTCTGGGGCGGTCCACCATTGGAGAGCGTCCCACATCTTCTGGGTTACAGTGATCAGCTGGTCAAAATGACCGTGGCGCTGAGTCCACTGGGCAGCTAGCTCCCACTGGAGGGGGCGCATGTGCAACCGGGCCCAACGGACCACTGAGGTGCAAGTCGCCATGTATCCCAGAAGGTGCAGAAAGTCCCGGAGCAGGGTGCAAATGCCCAAACAGAAATGATTGGGCAAAGGAGGAAAGAACCTCTGCCCTGTTCACTGGGAGCTGAGCTCTGGCTTGAGAAGAGTTAAGCTCTGCCCGGACGAAGCCCATCACTTGGGAAGGCATGAGTTCTGACTTGGCTTCACTGATGAGGAGGCTGAGTTGGGAGCAGGTCTGGAGGGCTAGGTCCCTGGACCTCTCCACCTCCTATTGGGTGGAACCTGCTAGGAGCCAATCATTGAGGTGAGGATAAATCCTGATCCTGCCCCCTTCCCCGACGCCTGAGCTTGGCCGCCACCACTGCAATGCATTTGGTGAAGATCCGTGGGGCCAATGACAGGCTGAACAGCATGGCTCGGAACTCGTATAGGGTCCCTTCGACCCTGAAGCAGAGGAACCACTGATGGGACTGATGGACTGGGACGTGAAAGAACGCATCCTGCAGATACAGTTAACAGAACCACATGTTTCGCTCCAAGGATGGTATAGTATGATCTGGGACAGAGTGACCATCTGAAAAGTGCGTGACCTGAGATATTGATTCAGGTCATGCAAATCTAGAATGGGTGCAAGCCTCCCATCCGCTTGGGCACCAGGAAGCACCTGGAAACAAAGCCTGGGTCTGCCGGAGGATCTGCCACTGGAGCTACTGCCTCCTTGAGATGGAGCTGAGCGACGACGTCTCGGAGAGCCGACTGGGACGGAGTGGATACTCTTTCCTTCCAAGAGGTGCGGTCTTGACTTGGGGGGGTACTGCACTAATTCCAGAGACAGTCCCCTACCGACCACTTCGAGAACCCACCTGTCCACAGTGACAACGGACCAGGCGGAAAGGAAGTGGCAGAGCCGGCCCCCCATGGGAGGACCCAGAGCTGAGGTGAAGGAGAGAGGTTGACAGCCCCCGCCCCATCACTGAGCAGGCCTGGAGGAGGAGGAGGCTCCAGGACGTGAACCTTGGCCTCCTTCACGGGCCTGTTGGGGTCCGGGCTTGGGCCGGGGGCACCAAGCCTGAGCCTGCTGCTGTCCACCTTGAAAGGAGGACTGCTGAGCCGCAGGGGAAGAGTGCTGAAAAGGCTTCTTTTTCTTCTGCTGGTTCTTGCCCAAAGAACCATTGGCAGAAGTGGCATCCAAGGTGGTACTGGACTGCTTAATGCGCTGAAGGTGACTGGCCACTCCTGGGCCAAACAAGTGGGTCCCGAGGAAGGACACGTCAGCTAGTTTGTGCTGGGTATCCGCCGGAAAGGAGGAGAGCCTCAGCCCAGCCCTGCACAAGAATCCCCAATGTCAAGGACTGTCTGAAGCTGCTGTTTGGCAACAACTCAGCCCTGATCCCAGACCTGCTTGACCGTGGTCTGCATGTCCACGGGGAGATATGAGAGGACTTCATCCAGCGACCCTAAGAGGGCGTGAGAGAAGTGTGCCATGACGACGGCTGAACTTGCCTGACGAAGGCCCAAGGAGATAGCCGCACAGACCTTCCTGGATGAATGGTCCAAAAGCTTGGACTCTTTATCAGGAGGTCGGTCAGTGCTGGTAGAACTGTCAGTATGCCTGAACACAGAGGCAGTCACCAGGCTCTAGGCCGAAGGGTGCTCTGTGAACCCAGCAAGGGACCACCATGGGCACTGCACACTTGCGGCCATGCGGGCAGACGGGGCTGGACAGGAGGCAAGACGCTGCCAGAGTTCTAAGGCCGGGCTGACAATAGCCTCAGCCATAGGAAAGGCCTCCGTCGGTGTATCCCCTCTCTTAAGGATGTCCATAAGAGGGTACACAGCCTTTTTCTGGATGGGTTCCAGGGGCATCCCTGTAGATTCAGAGATGAGGTGAAGAATCCCCTTGGAAAGATGAGGGACCATCCTCAGTCTCTAAGCCAATGGTTGATTCATCATCCCCTGGATGAGAATGCAAGCCAGTGATGTCCGAATCTGTGGAATCTGGGTATAATGGCCGACCACCCAGGTCCACTTCGACCCGCCGAGGGTGGTCTGGGGTGACCGTGACAGACAACCGCCAGGGAAGCCTGGGGTCTGGTCCATCTTCCTTGGAAGGAGCCCCTCCCACAGGCTGTTTGGGCAGTAGTTCCACCACAATTGGTGGAGAGACCATTTTGGGCTGAGCTGGTGGTTTTGCCAGCTCTGCGGGCTGAAGAACAGATTTAATTGGCTTTGAAGGAGTCGGCTTTGGCCTAGGAGGTGAAAGCCAGGTAATGGCCAGAGTAGAAGCCAGAGTCTGCTTGTGCCGGGTCAAAATTATTTATTTATTTTTTTATTTTAGTCTTTGGTAACTGGGTAGGCCCACTAGGCGCAAGTGCCTGTTTTCAGGGGTGACCTGGGAGCACCGAGTGGTTAAGTGACTTGCTCAGAGTCACACAGTATGCAAGTGGAGGTTGTGAAAATCAAACTCAGGTCTGGTCTGCTGGATGCATCAAGCTCGTTCACACCTCGTTCCTCTAACCTCTAGGCTATACTGCCAGCCCTAAAATTAGCTGCTGCCACATGAGGTCCTCATAGCGCAGACGGCGTTTCCGCTAGAGCCTCTCCTCAGCCGAGGAGGATAAGGACGACCGATGGCGTTGCCTCTTCTTAGAGCATTTGTGACTCTTCCTCGGCCTGTTGGTTGAGGGGGTCCGAGACCTCGAGCGAGATCGGATGGGCAGACTCAGTCGCTCGGGAGACACCAGTGGGACCGGTGATTTCCCGAAGTCAGGGACCAATTCGTCGATGGGAGTACCAGCAGGCTGGGTCTCGTCATCTGGAAAGATCAGATTAAGAGTTCAATCGAGGGATTCGTTGACCGGAGTCTGCGAAATCGGGTTGATCGGATCGATAATGATTTCAACATCGTCGATCGATAATTCGGTCGTATGACCTGACGGCAAGGCCGAAAAGCCAGCGGCCGAAGAAGCGATCTCAACCGAGGTCGAGACTGCATGCTCCTGGGATCGAGATCTCTCGTGCTCCCAAGAGCATCTCCATCGAGACGAAGACGATTCCGGGTCCTTCTCCCGCTCACAGGATCGAGAGGAGTGCGAGCCCACAGGCGCCTCTTCCTTGGTCGGGAGAGACTGTCACAACTCTCAGAAGGAACCCGAGAAGGTACAGCCCAGGTTGAGCGGAACAAAGAAGTTCCGAGAAGTCTCTGCGGCACGAGCCGCTTACTCCTCAAATGCTTGCCTGTGTTCCAATTACTTAGCGGATCCTGCAGCTGCGGAAACCGCCCACTGAGCTTCTTTGGATTTCACCAGAGGGTTCCTCTTCTTCGGCCTCCCCAGTTTCAAGCATGCGAGACGGTCGTTGAGGGCGCTGGGATGAAAGGCGAGACACATATCGCATTTCGAGGTGTCATGGTTGACACCGAGGCAACAGACGCACGCGATGCGCAACATTTTCTGGACGCAAGGGCACTGACAAAATCCAGGGGAAGACTTGTCTTCCATAATCGAAGCAGCGAACTTGCAATCGCTAACTTGAAAAATGTGAATTTTCAGAATAACTGAAGGTTTGAAAGCCAGGGCCTACAAGATGCATGAGCACGAGGGAGGCAACCTGAATCTTCCAGCGGAAAGGAAGATCTGGTGTCATTCGGCGGAGCCGAAGTATATACTACCCGGGTGGGTGGGAGGAGCCAGCTTGAAGACTTCCGGTGAGATTTAAAGTGGAAGGGGATATGCCAAAGAGTGTGGATGAACAACATATCCATGCTCCTAGAAATAAATTTACAAAGTTTAGGACATTGCGGCACATCCCTGATAGGGATTACATAATAAGCCTTGGAACAACCTGTTAAGACAGATGGCATAATTTGTGAAAGGCAGGTTTAAATCATCCAGTGACATAGAAGAGATGAGGAACCTGGAGTTGTGAAGCATGGGATTCTAGGAGAGAAGAGAGGGAGGGGTCAGCCATGAGTGACTGGGAAGAAGGTGGAGAGAGCAGTAGGCCAGGTTGGGACAATAGTGGAGGTGAGGAACCTGGGGTTGTTAAAGAAAACAGAGGGAGGAGGCAGCCATGAGTGGTAGGGAAGAAAGTGGAGAAGGTAGGTAGGCTAGGTCGGGAAAGTTTGCAGTAGGGGTGGAAGACAGAAGAATAATGTGGGAGGCAAGGAGTAGTAGTAGTCGGGTACACTGTTGGTGAAGAGTGGAGGTGTAGTTCTGGGTATGCTGGGGGAGTTGGGGAGGGTAGATGAATCAGGGTAAAATGTAGGGGGAGGGGGCCTTAAGGAGAGTGAGCTAATTCATACAGAGACAAGAGAAAGGTGGTGACAATCTGTCAGTGGTGAGCACAGCGGTCAGTGGCATGTACAGGAGTCACGTAACTTGCTAGCAAGTAGATTTTTGAAACTGCCCAGCGGGAGTAGCTGTTGCAGCTTGAGGACAGACTGGACTTTGTTCCAGGCAGTTGGTAGGGCACGGTTTATGGCCAATCCCCTAAAGTGGGAGCAGGTGCTAGGGGCATCCACCATAACGTAAGTGGTACTATGTAGTGTGTATGAGGAGATAGTGCAACGGAAGAGATTTATATAAGGTGGTAGCTTTAACAAGACAGCTTTGTATAGCCAGATGAGAAAGTGAGAGCCAGATGAGGGAGTGAGAGAGCCGTCTAGTAGCTAATGATGTCCAGCCCAGTGAAGCACATAGGTCACAGTGGTGTGTGTGACGATGACAAAGTTGGAGTAGAACACTTGCCCTCTTTCATTCAGAGGAACAGACTCTATGGCCCTTCTGCACAGGAGAGCCCGAATTTCTTCTTGGATAAGGACAATGTGGTCCCAAGGCTAATGGGAGAGTTGGGGGGGGCGTTCCAGAAGGGGTTCCATGAACTCAAGGTTATGACCCCGTTTGATGATCTGAAGTACACACTGGTCCGAGTTTACTGCACACCACCCATCCAGGTTTAGGGAGAACAGGCCTCCGACCGCCTCCCCCAAGGCCTGCGCTGGGGGGAGGGGGAGTTGGGCAAGGAGTCAGGCAGCAGAGCCAGTGGAGGGCAGAGCAGTTGTAAGCACTCTGAGGGCCCTAGGGGCAGATCCCCTGGCTAGTGGGGTGTTAGCTTTGTGCTTGAAGGGGTATTTAGACTGCTGGCCCTTATAGGTCTGCAGAGAGGACCGGTGAAAGGACTGGTAAAGTTGCAACAAGGAGCGGTACATGGAATGTTCCGACCTCAGGGCCTTGCCAGATTCCTGAAGGTGGGAGATTATATCCTGAGCATCACCCCATAGCAAGACAGAGCCATGGAAAGGTGCATCCATAATTTTGGCCTGAACATCAGGAGCAAACCGAGAGACTCTGAGCCAGGAGGGGTGGCGTATTCAGATCCCTGCTGCCACCCCACACCCAGAAGCATCCATCGTGTCATATTCTGCCCTCAGCACATGGCTGCCCATGTCTGAACCAGATTTTAAGAGTTGGGCTAACTGCGTTTTAGTGAAATCCTCAGGGAGGGACTGAATCAGATCCTTCGCCTGGTCCAAAATGGCATTCTGATACTGGAAGGAGAAAGGATCTCAGATTTAGAAGTGGGTAGCCATCTGGGAACAAGTGACCACCAAACAATGTGGTTCACAATAAACACAGCCATAGAGTCAAGCCATACAAAAACAAGAGTATTGGACATTAGGAAGGCTGACTTTGGGAAAATGAGAGGGTGCCTGAGAAAAGCACTAGCAAACGGGCAAGGAGGGTGGGGGAATAATCAAAACAGCCATTGCAGAGGCAACAAGCCTTTGTGTGAAGCAAATCAACAAAACGAAGGAAAAAAAAAAACACTGGTTCTCAAAAGAGGTGGAAGGGAAGGTTAAGGAGAAAAGGATAGCAGTCAGGAAATAAGGAAACACAGAAGAAGCAGGACAGAGAACTTTATCAGTTAAAGCAGAAGGAGACAGGGAAGACAGTAAGAATAGCAAAGGCACACACTAAGGAAAAGACAGCCAACTCTGTTAAGAAGGGGATAAAACCTTTTATAAGTACATTAGAGAGAAAAAAAAAGATCAAGGGAAGGATACAGAGACTTAATAAAGGGGAGGGAATGTGGGAAGAGGGTGACAGTGAAAAAAGCAGGGATACTGAACGAATATTTCTGCTCAGTTTTCACAATGGAAGAGGAGGGGGAGGTACCTAAACCAAACAAGAGAGAAACTCTTAATTGGGGGGGTCGATACCAGTCCATTCACAGAAGAAACAATTACTCACCGAAGTAATATTACTTCTTTCAGGGGATTCTTTAGCATTACTGATCGATGCAGTATGCCAGCTGGGTTCAGCTGCCCCGGAGAGAAGTCAATGCAAATGAGGAAGGCATTGGCCAATCAGGATACAGTTAAGAGTAGAGGGCTATCTGCAGTCAGCCTGAAGGACCTCAGAACGCATTTCGGAGCTCACAAAGAGCAAAAACTATGCCCGCTAGGGGCAAAAAAACTGTTAGCAATAACCCTCCATATATTCTAACCCACTATTATTAAAAACATTTTTTTTTTTTTTTTAAATCACATGAATGAATGACGGTCATCAAATTTGGCTAAATCCCCTAACAGAGCCTTTAGACAAGGTTTCCAGGGGAGGAAGGGTGGGAGTGTCAATAATGCTAAAGAATCCCCGGAAGAAGTAATATTACTTCGGTGAGTAATTGTTTCTTTTCACCCCAGGAATTTTTAGCATCTTTTGACAGATGTAGACTTCGAAGCAGTGTAGTTGGGAGGAGGGCACAGAAACCTATTTTAAGAAGAGGCTCTGAAGTACTGTCCTGCCAAATTTGGCATCCTATCAGACTACACATCCCAAAAAATATCTTATTGAATGTGAGAAGCAAATTTCAAATTAAGTGATCTGCACACTTCTAGTAAGGATATAGCCTTGAACACTGCACAGGAGGCAGCTGTTCTCCAGGAAGTAGGTCCTAAGCCCGAGAAGGCTGGAATGTCAGCCCTGCTGTACCAGACCCGAAATACGGGAAAACATTCCAGTGGAAAATACTCTTGGTCACTAGTTTCTCCTTTTCTGTGAAAACGCAGGAAAGGAAGAAAGGGATGATAATGACAGTACCTGAACTGCTAGGACTGCTGACACAGGACTAATTCATGCCCCATCCAAGCAGCTTGAGATAGCATAGACAGAACTTGCCTGACAGCAGTAGAGGCAGAGACAAAGGGGCTGATGAAGGTGGAAATGGTAGACACTTGGGAAAAGGATTTCCTATCTGTCCAGAGGACAGACTGTTCTTAAAGGCACTGAGCGGATAAGGCCTAAAAGAAAAACCTGAAACTCTGAAACCTGTCTGACAGAGGAAAAGACAAGCAGAGAGCTTGTCTTCGATGTTACTCTTTTCAGGACAGAATTGTCACAGGTTCAAAGGGACACCCCATGAACTTGAATATACAGAGGTTTGTGTTCCATGCGAAAAAACTCCAGTCCCTAAAAGGGTCTGGAAGTGAAATGGCCCCTTGTGGAATTCTTTGAAAAGGTCTGAGAAATGACAGATTTCTCTTACCTGACAGAAAAAGAATCCGAGTAACGGCTAGATGTACTCCCCAAAGAGAGGCCTACTGTAGGTAAGAAAATAAAAACCTTTATATTTTTACAGGAAACAAGTCACAAAGATCAAACTAGTTCCGTGTACAAGACAGTAATGGCTGTAAATGAACTAAATAATCCAGTCATGAGAGGAAAGAGGGTTGAAAAACTGTAGGCTCTTGTTCTTGTACCAATGAGAAAAACTGCTTCCACTAGGAAACTGAGGTTTTCGTGGAACTAAAACTATTTTTTTTTTTTTTTTTTTTTATATAGACGTTCCAGGCCTTATTTGGCTACAAGGACTCTAGGAGATCTAGCCTCTCAAGAACCAGGCCTTAAGGAGAAAAGAGTGGGAGCTGAGAAAACACTACTCCAGTGCAAGTAGCTTGTGGAAACTAAAGCAGCCAGAAGGCTGTTTAACTGAAACATTTTTTTTTATCAGAAAGTACCAAGGTTGTCCAGAGCCACCGGGATCGTGGTGGCTGATTCCTTAACTAGAGAGATATTTAGGAAATAAGGAATATATGGGAGAGAGAACACTTCTCTGACTAGTCTTGAGATAAGAATGTCCGTTGGAAGGAACCCTGAGCTGCGGCCTGCAACAGGAAAAAGGAAAAAACTGGTGGTTCAGGCTGGAGGCGAACATTCAGATCTGGAACTGACCTTACCCCCTGAAAGATGTGGGTAGGACTTGTGTGCTTAGGACTCACTTGTGGTGGCCCTGACTAATGCGGCTTAGAGGATTTGCTAAAGGGTCCACTTGCGGTGGCCCTGATTATGCCAAAGTGTTGTCCTTGCCCGACAGATGGATGAGTGACTAAGACACCTCCAAAGAAGCCAGCTAGAGATCAAAACTCATAGCTATTGCAGAGAGATTGGAGGCCTTGTGTCCCAAATGCTCGTTGGTGTGATACAGGACAGGAATATCATCCGGTCCTCTCTGAACGAAATGACCTCTGGACTGAAAAAATGCAGGCCTGATAGGGATGCTCTGAGATTCCAGGAACTGATGAAAGAAGGACTCTCTCAGAAACCAAGCCCTAGTGATGGAACCCCTGAAGGGAAGCGCCCACCAGAAGGAAGCCTCTGTACTGAAGATTTGAAGGGGAGAGGTGTGAAGTTCAGTTTCCTTACACCAGTCCATGTTGTAACAGGGTTCAGGCTTCACGAAAAATTCTCTTATTTGGAATCTGACCTAGAGGTCTAGCCCCTGGGACTCTAGTGACAAAATTATGCACCATATACAGGGAATGAACTTCCCCTGACAAGAGATAACCTTTGCCCCCCAAGAGTTGTAGAGATTTAGATGGTTAGCGAACTTTTTTCTAGTAGGTACAAAAAACCCCAAGACTGTGGGAACTAACATGTCAGACTTAGGGCTTGAAAACCAAAGCCAAGGAGAATTGGCCAAGGATGGCCAAGCCTCTGAGAAGGGAAACCAGAGATTCCCTGTCTTCAGGTGAGAACTGCCAACCTACCCAGATACCTGGAGAATAGCCTGATTTTTACTCCGTATCTGAGAACACTCTGGAGGCAGTCTAAATGGCATAAAAGAAAACTGGCAGCCGCCTGAGAAAAACCCCAGGCCAAGGAACTGAGAACATAGAATGTATCGAGGGAAACAAGAAAACCCCACGCGTTTGCAAAAGAAAGACCTGAGTCAAGAAAGTATCCTGACCCTAGGTTGTGAAAGTTGATAATGATTTGCTGTTCCCTATTTTCCTTTAAAATTCGGGCAATACCGGAAAAAGAGGTCCAACTCCCAAGGAGAAGGGAACCCTTTCATGACTTTGAACCTCACGAGGTTCTAGTGCTCTGGTTTCCACTGCTGACATGCTACTAGAGAAAAACAGAATGCAGCACTTGGAGGTAAACTTTAGTTATCTATTTACTTATTATGTACATAGATATGCATATATATTTATATGTCTATATCTGTATACATCTCTTTTTTTTTTTTTACACCATCCAAAGAAGGGGTAAAAACTTGAACTAAGAAGAAAAGTAAATGAAGAAAAAGGGATTACCAGAAATGAAAACAGCATTCCTGCCTAAACCCCTGGAAAACTTCTCATTTGGAAATTTCCTAATGTGTTGGCGTAGGGGAAAAAGGGTTAAAGGGAGAATAATTCCTACCCGAAGCCCCCATATCCTGAGACTTCTGGGGAAGGAACGCTTATCTTAAACTGAGTACTAGGAGGGTTAAACTCATCCATACGTGCCTGTCAGCTTTAGTTTGCCATAAAGACAAACCAAAATTTGCAGCAAAGCATAACCAAGGGGGACAGAACTTTTCAGACAGGCAAACCTGAGGGGAATGACCTACACCCAGACTCTAGAAGCTGTAACATTATGACTTAAGGCTATGAGAGCATAGTGCTACTATATGCCACTTGAGTATTTCAGCAAACCACCTTGTGAATAGTGCTCCATAGCTGTCGCACTATGGCAAGGAGAACATGGTATATCATTATATAGAGTCTATCTCTGGAGGGAAAGCAGGCAGTGGGACAAGGCTGAGAAGCAGGCCGCTGTTTGCGCTAACTCTCTTTAATCTGAAAGTGTACAGATAAAAACAGCAGAACACTTACCGAGCTGGTATTTCCTCTGAATGCTTCTGTCAACCCCCAAAAAGAAGGAGGGGTTTCTAGAACCTACCTGTAGGCATCTTCAGGGAGTTTTCAACTTCTTTGGAGGACAGCAACTACCAGATCTACGAAGCCGTTGTCCTCCAGCTCTTCATCGGTGTCATACTGGAGGGAAAAGTCCAGGGAGTCCACCAGTTTAATATAAATGCCTCATTATACCATAACCTGAACCAACCTCAGCGTGACCAACTGGAATTAGTGGGCCCCGAGAGGAGTTCATGAAGGAAAATCCTCTCCTAAATTACTATTACTACTACTACTACTAATAATAATAACAATAATATCCTTGTGCGCAAGGATTAACATGGAGAGGAATATTCGGACCCGAAGGAGCCAAGAACACGCCCAGAATTATAAAGTCTGGAATAACTGTCAAGCTCTCAGAAATTCAATTGCAGAGGGCACAATTTTATCAACCCCTGATGACTCCCCAAGTCCTTCAGGAAGGAGGATCAGAGGAGATTAATCTCTTTCTTTGTGCAGGGAAGAGGGCAACCTGCCTATTTTCAATTTAAAGGCTTGGACAGAGAAATACAGGTTACTCACCTGTAACAGGAGTTCTAGGAATGGTGTATGTTGTTCATCCACACTTACTGGCAGGTTCCTTGCCGCTTTAAATCTTGCCGGAAGGTGTTCAAGCTGACTCCTCCCTCCCACCCACCTGGGTGGAAAAACTCTCGGCTCCGCCCCATGATGCAAGATCTAGCCCGCTGGAAGCCAGGTTGCGCATCGAAGCCGCGGAGGTCGGGTGGGTTGAGTGGATGAACAACATATACCATTCCTAGAACTCCTGTTATAGGTGAGTAACCTGTATTTCTAGGGACATGGATATGTTGTTCAATCCGGACTTACTGGCAGACTCCTAGCAGTTCTCCGGTAGGAGGGAGGCGAGGAGCGTACTCCCTACTTGGGAAATAAGGACTGGAGAACCGAGGTCCCAAAACTAGCATCCCGGCGTGACTCAAGGTCGATGTGGTAGTGGGTAATGAAGGTGTGTGCTGACTTCCAGGTAGCAGCCCTGCAGATTTCCTGGATAGGGACATCCCTGGAAGCAGCCACCGATGCAGCAGTATGGCGGGTAGAATGAGCTCTTATCCCTTTGGGAGGCTCCATGCCCACCAACCTATAGCAGAGATCTATGCAGGAGGTGACCCACCTGCCTATTGTCCGCTTGGCTGCAGGTCTGCCAGGTGCGGCTTCAGCGTAGATGACAAACAGCTGGCGAACCTCTCCACAAACTTCAGCCATCCGCTCCTTATAATAAGAGAGCGCTCTTCTAGGGTCCACAGTATGGAGCCTATATTCAGCCTCCGAGGTGTGACTGGGGTAGAACACAGGCAGAGTCAACACCTGGTTAAGGTGAAACTCCGACACCACCTTCGGAAGGAATTTCGGTTGGGGGTGCAGGACAACCTTGTCCCTGTGGAAGACCAGATAAGGAGACTCGATGGAAAGCACCTGGAGCTCTCCCATCCTTCTGGCTGACATGATAGCCACCAAGAAGGCGGTCTTCCATGACAGGTGAGAGATGTCACACCTGTGCATCGGTTCGAATGGCTTGCCCATGAGCTTAGCCAATACCAGCAGTAGATCCATTTAGGTGGAGGTTCTCGCACCGGAGGGGATATGTGATCAAGGCCTTTGCAAAAGCGCCCAACCACCTTCTCCTGCGCCACTGACTGCTTCCTGGCCCGCACCCGGTAAGCAGGGATGGCTGTCAGGTGCACCTTAAGGGTCATCGACCGAAGCCCTAGCTGAGAAAGGGACCACAGGTACTCCAAAATGCTGGCCAAGGAACAGGAGGAAGGGTCCAACCCCTTATCCTGACACCAAATGGAGAATCTCTTCCATATGAAGGCATAGCATTTTCTGGTCGACTCCTTACGGGATGCCTCAACAACATTGAGGACTGCGTCAGAAAGACCCAAGACCTGGAACTCTAGCTGCTCAGGAACCAGGCTGCCAGGTGCAGGGATTGACGGTCCGGGTGAAGTACCTTCCCCCTGTTGACTGAGATCAGGTCCAGGCAGGCTGGAAACCGCCTCGGTAGCCTGGAGCTGAGGCTGAGGAGATCTGGATACCAGAACTGGCGGGGCCAGTCTGGGGCTACCAGAATCACCTGCGCCTTGTCCCTCCTTGCCTTGAGAAGCACCTTGTGGATCAAGGGAAATGGGGGACAGGCGTAGAAGAGGCCCGGGGTCCACGGCCTCGAGAAGGCATCCCACTGCAGTGAGCCCTGCTGAGGGGGGCGGGAATGAAACAGCCTCAGCTTCGCATTCTCCCTGGAGGCAAACAGGTCCACCTGAGGTGTGCCCCAGTGGGAGAATAGATCTTGTACTATCTCCGCAGGAGAGACCACTCGTGAGATGCAGCACCTATCCGGCTTAGAGCATTGGCCAGAGTGTTGGAGGCTCCTGCCACATGGATGGCTAGGAGATCCGCCTCCAGTCTGCTCACGAGAGACCAACTGCAGAGAGCTTCCTTGCACAGAGGCAAGGAGTGCATCTCACCCTGGAGGTTTAGATAGTCCCTGGTCGTGGAGTTGTCCATCTGGACCTAGACCACTTGACCCCGTACAAACGGAGCGAAGGCTGTGAGGGCTAGTCGGACCGCACGAAGCTCCAGCAGGTTGATGTGACATCGGGACTCCTGAGGGGACCAAAGGCCTTGCACTCTGAGCTTCCCCAGGTGGGCACCACAACCCAGAGAGGCGTCGGTCGTTAAGAGTGACCGTCGGCTCTGGGCGGACAAAAGGGACACCCTCCTGCAGATGGGCTGGAATGAGCCACCACTGGAGAGCGTTCGACATCTCCTGGGTCACTATCACTGGCTGGTCCAGAGGACAGGAGCGCTGTGACCATTGGCAGGCCAGCCTCCACTGAAGGGGACGCAGTCCAGTGTGCCAACGGACCACACTGGTGCAGGCCGCCATGAGGCCCAGGAGGCGCAGGAAGTCCTGGGCAGGGTGCAATGGCCCAACCAGAAATGATTGGGCAAAGGAGGAAAGAACCTCGTCCCTGTCCGGCAGGAGCCATGCTCTGGCTCGAAGAGAGTCAAGCTCTGCCCTGATGAACTGAATCACCTGCATTGGCACGAGTTCCGATTTGGCCTTGTTGATGAGGAGGCCAATCTGAGAGCAGACCTGGAGGGCCAGATCCCTGGAACGCTCCACCTCTGGCTTGGAGGAGGCTGCAATCAGCCAGTTGTCCAAGTAAGGGTACACCCAGATCCTTTGGCGCCGCAGGAATGCTGTCACCACTGCCATGCATTTGGTGAAGACCCTGGGAGCTGGAGAGGGGCTGAAGGGCATGGCCCAGAACTCATAAAGGGATCCCTCCGCTCTGAAGTGGAGGAATCGCTGGTGGGACGGACGAATTGGTCCGTGAAAGAACATGTCCTGAAGGTCCGGGGAACAGAACCACATGCCTCGTTCCAAGGATGGGATGATCTGAGCCAGACTGACCATCCTGAAGTTTCGAGACCTTAGGAACTTGTTCAGGTCATGTAGGTCTAGAATGGAGCGCCAGCCCCCCGTTCGTTTTGGGACCAGGAAGTACCTGGACACAAACCCTGGGTCTGATGGAGGATCCGCCACCTCCCTGATCACCTCCTTCTGGAGGAACAGAGCAATGTCGGCTCGACAAGCCGACAGAGAGGCTGTGGATCCCACAGCCCCCCGTGGGGCGTCGGCTCGATAGGGTGGGGACTGCTCGAATTCCAGAGGCAGACCCTTTTCTACCACTTCCAGCACCCAGCGGTCCGTGGTGATATCGGACCAGGCGGAAAGGAAGTGGCGGAGACGTCTCCCCCACGGGGGGAACCCAGGGAGGAGTGACAAGGTTGGGGGGTGACACTGGGCAGGCTTGGAGGAAGGACCGGCCGAGGAGCCTCCTGGACCTTTCCCTCCCAGCTTCCTGTTGGAGGAAGCAGCAGGCCTGGCTTTGGGGTGCCAAGTGCGAGCCTGCTGGCCCTAATGCTGGTGTTGCTGGGCTGGACTGCTGCAGGGGCTGAAGCTGCTGCTGGCGGCCTTTGTCCACCTGGGAAGACGTGACCAAGTCCAAGGTGGCGTTGGACTTCTCGATCCTTTGCAGATGACCTTCCACCCTGGGACCAACAAGTCGGCACCCAAGCAGGGAACGCCTGCCAGCTTGCTGGCATCCGCCAGAAGGTAGGGATCCGCAGCCAAGCTCTGCGGCACATGGCCACTGCGGCCGCTACTGACCGGGCACACGAGTCAGCAATGTCCAGGGAAGTCTGGAGCTGCTGTTTGCCCATCACCCTTCCCTGATCCCACACCTGCTTGACCATTGTCTGAAGGTCAGCCGGGAGATGAGGAATCACCTCATCCAGGCAGCCCAAAAGGGCGTGTGAAAAGTGTGCCATCAGAATGGCCGAGCTGGCCTAATGAATGCCTAGAGAGGAAGCCGCATAGACTTTCCGCCCGGAGTAGTCCAGTTTCTTGGACTCCTTATCGGGTGGCTTGTCCACATCCCGAGCATTCCCAGAATGCTGGAAAACACTATTGGTCACTAGCCCCTCCGCGGAGGGGTGCTCCAAGAAACCGGAGAGTGAACCAGTGGGAACAGCATACTTTCGAGCCATCCTGGCCGAAGGTGCTGGACAAGAAGCTGGCCATTGCCATAGCTCCAGGACCGGGCCAACAATGGCTTCGGCAACCGGGAAGGCCTCCGTGGGGAAATTTCCTCGGTCCAGTATCTCCATGAGGGGATACTTGGCCCATTTTGAAACTGGTTCCAGCTTCATCCCAGTGGACTCTGAGATGAGTCAAAGCATTCCAAGAAACGAGGATGGGCTCTCGTCCACCGACTGACCCCCGGTGGACTCCAGGTCAAGCAGCCTGGAGAACAAAGAGTCGTCGTCGTCAGACTACAAGGAGTCTGCAAACAGCTGCCGAGGGCCTGAGCCACCCTCCACCTGCAAAGGTCGATCGGGAGTGAGGGTGACTGACAACCGATGGGGCAAGCCCTGACCCGACTGAGAATCCTTGGTTGGGGCCCCAGTTTTAGGTTGTGGAGGCGGGGGTTCCACCACAATGGGTGGCGCAGCTGGTTTCAGTCAAACAACCGGTGCCGGCTTCGGCTCCTTGACTACAACAAGTGGTTGTTTCGGCCGTTCCGGTGACAGCCACTTAATGGCCGGGGAAGGCGACGGAGTCGGCTTATTCCCAGTCAAAAGGAGCTGCTGCCACATTAGATCCTCACAGCGCCAACGCAATTTGTGACAAAGCCTATCCTTCGAAGAGAACAAAGACAAGGATGAGCGGCGCCACCGCTTTCCACGGTACCGAGACAGAGACCGCCGATGTTGGCAGGATCGGCTGGACCTGGAAGAGGTCCAAGACCGAGACCTTCGGTGTTTCCGAGGGTGGGTCTGAGAGGGGGCAGGGGAAACCCGCTCCTCCCTTGGTTCAGGGACCTTAACCGGGACCCGCACAGGAAAGTCCTCGGTTTCCACCGGGGGAACCGGTGAAGAAGGGTTGACGGCTTCTCCAGTCGACAGCCCGTCCGACGGGTCGAGAAAAATCTCGACTGCGTCGACAGGTGTCTCGGCCAGCTGACCTGACGGGGACACCGTAAAGCCAGCGACCTTAGCCGCAACCTCGACCTAAGTCAAGTGTCCACTGTCCAGGGAAGGAGACCTCTCCCACGAATGTAGACGGTGGGACTTACCCTTAAGAGTCCTTTTTGGGTCGAGAGGAATGTTCCAAAGGCCCCTCTCCTTTGGTGGAGAGGGACTGACAAAGCTCCTTGAACGAAGCAGTGTAGGAGGAGCCCAAGGAGAGCGGGATAAATGCCGCAACTGAGGAAGATGATGCTGCGCTTCCTCCTCGAGGGCGATCATCTGCTCGAGCTGTTCGGCCGAGCCCGCAGCCGTGGACACCACCCAAAGGGCCTCTTTCGACTTGACCGGAGGATAACGTTTCTCGGGGCGCCCAAGTTGCAGTCTGGCAGCGCGATCCTCTAAGACCGTGGCGGAAAAGGACTTGCACAAGTCGCAGGCCTGCGAATCGTGTTCAAGCCCCAGGCTGTAGATGCACGTGGAGTGTGGATCGGTCCGGGACATCTTCTGCCCACAGGGTCACAGATGAAATCTGGGAGTCGATTTGTCCATCGTAGCAGCGAGGGAAGATAAAGACCGAAGTCTTGTAAATTGTAAAATTAGTTTTGGGTTAACCTAAGAGTTTGGATCCAGGCCTAAAACGCAGAGCGCAAAGGAGGGAACCTGAGCTTCCAAGCGGTAAGGAAGATCTGGCATCATGGGGCGGAGCCGAGAGTTTTACCACCTGGGTGGGTGGGGGGAGCCAGCTTGAAGACCTTCCGGCAAGATTTAAAGCGGCAAGGAACCTGCCAGTAAGTGCAGATTGAACAACATATCCATGTCCCTAGAAACAACTACTACAGAACCAGACTTGTAATAATAGAAGTCCCAAGTGGACTTGTCATTTCTTTTGTGTTAACTTGAGGTACCCTCCTCAGTGCTTTTAGAGGAGGGGGAGGTAGACTGAAAGCCCAGATAGAAATAGTTAGGCCAAAGCTTAAACACATCAAAATCAAGTTTAAGAGTTTTTTTTTTCCCACAAAGATGAAAAAACAGAACCACCTCCACACCTCGTCAACAAAGTCCACTGCACAGCAAACAAGACAGTCTCACCCCAAAAGAGAGGGGATTACCCTTCAAATATCAATCATTTTGAAGAGGAGAGCTCCGGGGCAGTGTTGCCAGTTCAGCGGAGAAAAAGTTCTGAGGTCCCTCAGGCTGACTGCAGGCAGCACTCTAACTGTATCCTGATTGACCAGTGCTTTCCTCATTTGCACGGACTTCTCCTCTCCGGGGCAGCTGAACCCAGCTGGCATACTGCATCTGTCAATAGATGCTAAAGAATTCCTGGGGTGAGAAGAAAGGGTTTTGAAAGAACTCTTGAAACTGAGGGTGGACAAAGTAATGGGGTATGATGGGATTCACCCAAGCATTCTAAAAGAACTAAGGGTAGAACTAGTAACACCACTGACTACTCTCTTTAACAAATCATGGGAGGATGGGGTGGTACCCAAGGACTGGAGGGCAAATGTGATTCCACTTCACAAGTGTGGGAGCAGGGCAGAGGCAGGAAACTACAGACCAGTTAGTTTGACCTCAGTGGTAGGGAAAAAAATGGAATCACTTCTTAAGGAAAGAATTGTTGAGTACCTAGAGGCCAGTGGGGCACAGGACCCAAGGCAGCATGGTTTCACAGCAGGAAGGTCATGTCAGACGAACCTAATAGATTTCCTTGACTGGGTGACCAACGTAGTAGACCAGGAAGGGGCTGTGGATAAGGCCTACCTAGACTTTAGCAAGGCATTTGACACAGTCTCACACAAAAGATTAATATACAAGTTAGCCAGCCTTGGAGTGGGTCCCAAGGTGGTAGCCTGGATAAAAAACTGGCTGGACAACAGGACGCAAAGGGCAATAGTAAACGGAGTCCACAGTGAAGAAAGGAGGGTAACTAGTGGGGTACCGCAGGGTTCGGTACTGGGACTAGTCCTCTTTAAATGTCTTTATAAGTGATATTGGAGAGCAACTGGAAGGAAAGTTATGTCTCTCTCTGCAGATGACACAAAGATCTGCAACAGGGCTGACACACAAGGTGGGGTGGAAAGAATGAAAAGGGACTTGGCAAGGTTGGAGGAATGGTCAAATATGTGGCAGCTCAGATTCAATGCAAAGAAGTGCAAGGTAATGCATCTGGGAAACAAAAACCCTGGGGAAGAGTACACAGGGGTGAGTTAATAACAACAACAAAAATCGAAAGATACCTAGGAGTAATCATATCAGATGACCTAAACGTGGGCAAGCAATATGAGAAGGCAGTAAGGAGGGTGGGGGGATACTGGGATGCACAGGGAGAGGCATCAACAGTAGAAAACAGGAAGTTGTTATCCCTCTGAACAGACAATTGGTGAGACCCCATCTGGAGTACTGCGTACAATTCTGGAGACCCCATCTCCACAAAGACATCGACAGAGTGGAGGCTGTTCAGAGGAGGGCAACCAAAATGGTGTAGGGTATGCACCAGAAGACATACGAGGAGAGACTAAAGCAGCTTAATATGTATACCCTTGAGGAAAGCAGAGAGAGAGAAACATAGAATATGACGGCAGATAAGGACCGCTTGGCCCACCCAGTCTGCCAATTTCCCTACCTAATGGATATGCTGCAGATCCTAGTTAACCAGCAGCCTACTTCTTCCTACCCCCACCCCCTAGAATTGCCTTATGACTGTCCCATGCATGCTTGAATTCCACCACTGTTTTTGACTCCACAACCTCCTCTGGAAGGCCGTTCCATGCATCCACAACCCTCTCTGTGAAAAAATACTTCCTTAAATTACCTCTGAGGCACCCCCCCATCTTCAAATTGTGCCCCCTTGTTCTTGCACACCTCTTTTGAAAGATGCTACCCTCTTGGACTTTGTTGATTCCCTTGAGGTACTTGAATGTTTCTATCATGTCCCCCCTCTCCCTCCTTTCCTCGAGGCTATACATATTTAGCTCCTTAAGTCTCCTTAAGGGAGGACATGATATAAACTTTTAAGTATCTCAAGGGAATTAAAGTACAAGAGGGCAGCATCATTCAGAAGATGAGATGTGCAAGAACAAGGGGGCACAATTTGAAGATACAGGGGTGATGGCTCAGAGGTAATGTTAGAAAGTATTTTTTCACAGAGAGGGTTGTGGATGCATGGAACAGCCTTCCTGAGGAGGTTGTGGAGTCAGGAACAGTGGGAGAATTCAAGAATGCATGGGACAGGCATAAGGCAATTCTAGTGGGGGGTAGGAGGAAGTAAGCTGTTGATTAACTAGAATCTGCAGCTTATCCATCAGGTAGGGAAATGGGCGGACTAGGTGGGCCAAGCGGTCCTTATCTGCTGTCAAATTCTATGTTTCTATGTACGTTTCTATGTACCATATGGGCTAAACAGTTCTGGGTCTTGATGGCCAGAGTGGTAGAGGAATACACCCACTTGCCCAACTGGTCCAACTGATGAGATTCCTTGTCTGGAGGGTGGGTGGGTGCTGAGGTGCTTGGGTTTCTTAGTGTGGTCATGAGCTACATTTGTGACCACTGAGTCTGCCATTGGGTGTTCGCCAAAGAAGTCTCTGCCCACTGGCGCATGGTAAAGGTGACCTGCCTTCTTGGCCAAAGCCAGGGTGGTTGAGGGGTGAGTCCATGCAGCATTGGTCATAGCATCACAAGAGTCGATGAGCAGGGGTACCACCAAAGGGAGGGCCTCAGTTTTCCGGAGGTAAATAGCCAGACGGTGGCGCTCATGGTCAAGCTCCTCGGTCTTCCATCCCATAAGAGATTGTATATGGCGCAACACACTGAGGAAAGAGTGATCGTCAGGGGACGACTCTGGGGTCTCCTTAGGTGCTTCATGATCACCAAAGGAGCCCCACTCCAACGAATCAGAGGAGGAAAAGGAGGAATCATCCCCCGATGGTTCACTGTCTCTGACTGGCGTCGGCGGTGTCTTTGTGCTGATCAGTAGACCCCTTGTGACCCCCAGAAGGCCCAGTAGTAAGGGTGCCACTGGGACTTGCCGATCTGAATCTCGAGGAGGGGGGGTCCCTGGAAGGAGGAGGGGAAGCGGTGAGTCTAGGAACTTCCTTGTCCTTCATAAAGGTCCACCAAGCTGTAAATAAGGCATTATAATCCACCGGTGGAGGTGGAGTATACAGTGGATAAGGGTACTGGGGAAGAGGGTATGTATATGCTGGTGGGGAAGGTGGCATAGGGTACCCCGACGTAGGACCAGCAGGGGATCACTGGGAGGGCCAGCAGGCAGTTGAGGCTCAGGCAGAGGTGACGATGGCTGAGGAGTTGCCAGTGTAGGTGTCGGCAGGGCCAGCTCCAGCTTGGCAGATGACGGCTGGCGTCTGTCTGGAGAAATACCAGACGTAGGCCCCTGAGGCGAGGCCGGCGCCTGCGGGTGGATTCCGCTGAAGCAGGGGCGTCACCTGTGTAGAGGATGAGGTGAGCGCTTGCTCCGTGTGATGCCTGGAAGGGCTAGTGCTGGCCCAGAAGTCGGGGGGGCGCTGGGTAAAGACCCACCACCAGAGGAACCAACCTGGGTTGAGCCACCTGGCTGAGGACCCGTGGCCTGAGCGTAGCTGAGCGACAGGGGATAAGGTGTGCTGCCCTGAAGAGCCGACACCCATGATAGCTATGAGGGCGGGCGGCTGCATCACTGGCATCCTGGAGGAAGTGAGGGTTGCTGAGGAAGGAGGGGCCGACCACCTACGGGAAGAAGACCCCAAGGCGAAAGCCAGTCTATGCGGCGACCGTGAGCAAGAGGCTGACCGTGGACGGTCCTGATGCTTGTGCTTCCTGCTAGACCTCCTCTTCTGGGAAGAAGAAGAGGAAGATGCCCCAGAGGCCGGGGAAGTAGAAGAGCTTTTAGCCTAAAGCTCCTTCTCCACTGCGGATAGCTTCTGCTGAAGAAGATGACTCTGGAGAGTCATCAAGCGGCACCTCAGTGTGGCCTGGTTGAAATCCTGGCAATGCTTGCAGGCCTCGGTGTCGTGGCTGGGACCTAGGCAGATCAGACAGGAAGAGTGTCTGTTCTTGGCGGGAATCTCTTTGCTGCAGGCACACTTCGTCGGCCGGTCAGAAGACGAGGCTGGAGCAAAAGACATAAACCTGAAAGTAAACCCCCCCAAAACTGATGTTAACACTGAAAAGAAATTAAGAAAGAATTAAATCTTAAGTAAATGTGAGAGTAATGGCGGTTGACTAAAGTAGGTGTGCGGGGAGATATGACATGCACGGATCGATGATGGGAAAAGAAATGGAAATTACCTACCTACCGTAATTCTTGATCTTCTTGGACAAGTCTCCACCACTCACTCACACTAATGGGATCTGTGCCAGAGGCACTAGGACCCATCGGGAGCAAACTTTTTTGTTAGAATGTCGACGCCTGAGACGGAGCCGCGAGGAGCGGCACATGAGCCTCAGCTCGTGCGGTAATGAGTATCCTCGGCGTCGACTTTCCAACCGCCTCAGTACCTTTTTTCCCCCCAAGGAGCTGCAGCGTAACTAACCTAGAAGGATAGCCTAACCAAAAACCGGACATAAGATAGTCCGGAAGACCCGTATAACAAGGGTCAACAAAGAAGTCTTCACAGCCTAAAGATTGAGGGAGTGAAGATCAACAACAGAGGTGAGCTCGGGGGATGGAGGATGGGCGTGTGAATGAGTGGTGGAGATCGTCCAAGAAGATCAAGAATTACAGTAGGTATGTAATTCCCACATCTTCCTGGACATAAGTCTCCACCACTCATTCACACTAATGAGAGAGTACCGAGCTAATAACCCCCCGAGAGGGTGGCAGGAGAGACCAACAGCTCACAGTTTTAGGACAGAAGTCCATTAAGGATGGTTCTGCAAAAAGAAAGATGTCGTCTGGCATGGACATCCAGGGCATAGTGTTTGACGAAAGTATGCACTGAGCTCCAGGTAGCTGCATTGCAAATATCTGCAATGGGCACGTTGCGGATTTCCGCTAGTGATGCTGCGACCGCTCTAGTAGAGTGAGCACACACTCTGCCCTCCAGCTTAACCTGTGTCATGGAATAACAGTGGCGAAGGCATGCCACCAGCCATGCTGAGATACATCTGATAGCGACAGCCTGACCCAGCCGGGTCTTGCTGAAGGAAACAGTTGTTGAGCTTTGCGAAAGTCTTTTGTTCTATCTAGATAGAAACAAAGTTCTTTTGACGTCCAAGGAATGAAGAGAATGCTCTCCTTCATTTTGGAAGTTCACAAAGTAAGAAGGAAGGACCAAAGGTTGGTTTAGATGGAATTCTGAAACAACCTTAGGGAGAAACTTAGGATGGGTTCTAAGGACTACTCTGTCTTTATGAAACACAGTATACGGAGGGTCTGAGACCAAGGCATGTATCTCAGAGACCCTGTGGGCTGAGGTAATGGCCACTAGGAAGGCCGTTTTCCAAGTGAGAAATTTTAGCTCACAGGTAGCTAGAGGCTCGAAAGGTTTTCAAGTGAGCATGTCTAGCACAAGATTAATGTCCCAGGCTGTGACTGGACATCTTATAGGAGGTCTGGTATGCAGAATTCCCTTAAGAAACCTCTTAACCACAGGTAACTGAGCCAGTGACAAGGAAAGTACTGGCTCATGATAAGCTGAAATGGCACAAAGGTGAACCTTAACTGTAGAGTACTGCAGACCTGAATTTGAGAGGTATAAAAGGTACTCTAAAACTTTATCTGGTGGGCAGGAAAAAGGATTTAAAGAGGATTTTGCACACCAGAGCGAAAAAAGCTTCCATTTGGCTGTGTAAGTTTTCCTAGTGGCTGGCTTATGCGCTGCCAGAAGAATATCTGAAACCCTGTGAGAGACATTGAACCTGTTCACTTCTATCTCTTCAGGAGCCAAGCGTGAAGGTGAAGCCACCTCAGGTTGGGATGGACCACAGGCCCCTGAGTCAGAAGGTTCATCTGAAGGGGAAGTGGCTTCGACAGAGCTTCCGACATACTGTTGAGTAGTGGAAACCACATCTGTCAAGGCCAGAAGGGAGCAATGAGGATCATTTTGTCCCCCTGGGACTCAAACTGGAGAAGTACCCTCTGAATTAGAGGAAGAGGCGGAAAGGCATATAGAAAGCATTTTGTCCACTGCAGCCTGAACGCATCCTGACAGAAAATGCCAGGCCCTGGATTTCTGGAGCAGAAGAGAGGCAGTTTTGTGTTGAGTGGGAACGCAAAAAGGTCCAGGTCTGGAGTTCCCCACTCTGCGAATACTGACTGAACTATGGTTGAGTTGAGAGACCATTCATAAGAATCTGTCTCTGTTCTGCTGAGACGATCTGCCAGTTCGTTCTGCACTCCTGGCAGGTAGACTGCTTGAATTAGAGCCTTGTGCTGCAAGCACCATTCCCACACTCTCATCGCTTCTCTGCATAAGGGGTAAGAGTGAGCACCACCCTGCTTGTTGATGTAATACATCACTGCTTTGTTGTCCATTTGAAGGAGAATGTTCTTGTGACAGAGTATGTCCTTCAAAGCCCGGACTGCACAAAGGACGGCTCTCATCTCTAAGACATTTATGTGACGCTGGGACTTGACCCGAGTCCACGTACCTTGAGTGTGGAGAGTCTGACAGTGAGCTCCCCACCCCATGAGAGACGCATCTGTGGTAATGGAAATCTGATGATCTAGAGGAGCAAAGGGATACCCTTCTAGAAGACTGTTCTCTTGCGACCACCAGGTGAGTGATCTCTTTAGAGGTCCTGTCACCTTGATGAGAAAGGACTGCTGGTGAGTGGTTGGGGACCACTGAGTATCAAGCATCCATTGAGAAGTTCTCATGTGGAGGCGTGCTAGGGGTACGGTGAACACCGAGGATGCCATGAGACCTAGCATCCGTTGCATTGAGAGAGCTGAAACCGAGCTGCTCTCTCAGATATATCAGGCCATTTGAAGGATATCGCTCCTCCTGTCCTCTGGAAGAAAAGCCTTCGCACAGGAGGTGTCCAGAAGAGTTCCTATGAAAAGGAGCCTCTGGGAGGGCTGCAGCTGCGATTTTTTGAGGTTTAGCAGGACTCCCATGAACGTGAGAAAGTGTGAAGCCGTGGCTACGGCGTCTAGAGTTCCCTGTCTGAAAGGGCTTGCTAGAAGCCAATCGTCCAGATAAGGGAACACCTGTATTCCGATTTATCTGAGATGCGCTGGCAGAACTGCACAACACTTTGTAAAAACTTGTGGCGCCGAGGATAGCCCAAAGGGCAGGACCCTGAACTGATAATGCTGTCCCAAAGCCACGAACCTTAGGAATTTGTGATGCTTTGGGTGAATAGGAATGTGCTGGTAAGCATCCTGCATGTCCAGGGAGGCTAACCAGTCGTGTTGATGAAGCAAAGGTAACAGGGTTCCTAGTGATATCATTTTGAATTTCTCTTTGGAAAGTAATTTGTTTAGTTTTCTGAGGTCAAAAATGGGGCACACGCCCCCGGTTTTCTTTGGAACCAGAAAGTAATGGGAGTAGAACCCTGTGTTCCGTTGATCCAGCGGAACTACTTCCACTGCCCTGTTGTTCAGAATGCCCTGTATCTCAGAGGCGAGAAGATCTGACTGAAGAGCCGACAGCCTGGACTGTTGTCTGGGGGGACGATCCGGAGGGGTTTTTCCAAAGACTGAGTGAATACCCGTCGCGGATTATCTGGAGGACCCATCTGTCTGAGGTTATGGACTTCCATTGATTGTAGAAGTGAGTCAGACGACCTCCCACTGCTGAGGAAGAGCCCACCTCGGGCAGCTGAGGTGGGACTTGGGCCAACAACTCAGAAGGCGGCACTGGGCGCTTTGGGTCCTTGCGCCTTCTGCTGCATTTTCTTTTGAGGCTGTGGGGCTTGGTTTTTATTAAAACTTCCCCTGCCTTTGCCTCGAAAGGACTGACGGTTATGAAACTGGCGTTTATTAACACCCCCTCGAGAGGGAACAGGAGGAAGTCGAGCCAATTTAATGGCTGACCTAGTCTTTTGTGTAGCCTCTAGAGCCTGTTCTACATGAGGGCCGAAGAGATACACACCATCAAAAGGCAATGCCATTACCTGTTGCTGTGCGTCATTTGTGAAACCTGAAGTGCGCCGCCAGGAATGATGGCGGGTACAAATGCCTGCCGCCGCCGCCGCTCGGGAAGCAGTATCGAAAGCATCCATAGCTGCTTTAACCTGCTGGTTGCTGGATTCGATACCTCTGGTTATGGTTTGAAGAAGCTCTGAATTTGTGTCCAATTCTGGTAAAGCTTCTACCATTTGTTTGAGTGAATGCCAAAGGATATACTCATATTGAGAGAAACAGCCTTGGTAGCTGGCAATACGCATACCTAGGGTGGAAGCAGCAAAGACTCTCTTACCTAAAGTGTCTATCTTACAAGATTCTTTGTTAATAGGTCGAGCTGTAGTAGTCTGGGGAAGGATGACCTTATCATTCTCTGACAAGACTACAATAGGATCCGCAAAGGCTTGGGACACCAAAATGGGTTGATCCTTGGGGGCTGAGTATTTCCTATCTATGGACTTAGCCACCGAAGGAATGAGAGCAGGATTATTCCACACCATTTGAGACAGCGTCTCAAAGGAGGGCTGTACAGGAGTCAAATCCATAGGGATCTCCGGAACATGGAGGTATTGGAGTCTTAACAGTTTCCCAGGATCGATATCTGTAGTTTGGACAGAAAGAGTGGAAATCAAGTTTTTCAGCAGAGACCTGAAAGACAGGTCCTCGACCACAGGCTCTGCAGCAGGAATAGATCCTGTTCCTTCCCCATCATCACCCAGCCTAAGGTCTGGTCAGGCTCAATGTCATCTCCTGACAGTCCAGGAGGGACTGCATGGACAGGAAAGGAATGAAAATCAGAGGGAAATGAGGAGGGAAAAGGGTTAAAGGAGGATTCTTGAAGGGTGGATGGCGCCTAACAAGCCTCGGCACGGCAAGTGCATGGCGCGAGCGCATGGCACAGAGAAGCCACATGGCGCCGTAATGCCACCATCGGTGCCGAGGATGGCACTGACAGAGCCACTGCCCGAAGCGTGCCATCGACGCAGAGGCGCTCGAAAACATCCCAAGACTCCGAAAAACAGGATTTGAGGAGAAAGGAGGAAGACGACCAGGAGACAGAGGCATCGGTGTGGCCCCCTGCACCGCAGCCATATGGGGGGGGGGGAAGAGACACCTAAGCGCGGAGTCGACAGCATCGAAGGTGGTGCCGCGCGACTAGGGAGGCCCAACCGCCCTGCATGATCTCCCGAAAAACACGAAGGCCTCTGAGTGACCAGGTCAGGCAGCAGGACCAAACTCCGAGCCCATTGCTCCATAAGGGCAGCCCAGTGATGAAACTGCTCATCTGAAGACCTACCAGAGGGTGGGGTAGGGCTCTGATGTCGAAGACGTTGGCTACCAGAAACAGAAGCTGGTGACTCCGAAGGAGGAGACCGGCAACTAGCTCCAATAACTGACGTCTGCACAGACATATCAGGGCGACCTGGTGATGCCTTCTCTTTTTGACCTGTGGGCGAAGAAGAGCTAGAGTCGAATGGTGGCCGAATGTGACAGTTTACTTTCATGCTTCGAGGGACCGCCCACCCTCGGGCATTGGACTGTCCGTTGTCAGACCCCTTTCCAGAAGGCGGCGGACCGGACCCAGCCCGGCTGACTGAACAGCTTTCATAAGAAGTCTCCCTACCGTCACCTGACCCGCTCATGGTAGACTCCGTCAATGTAGGCTGAGACTTCTTCGTTAAATAAGAATAATAAACTAAGCAATACTTTATTCAAGATATTACTACAAAACAATAAAACTGAAAAACTATGCTGCTAGTTTAAAGTTTGACTCCCGGCAGGCGAGCGATGTCATCACTGAAGTGCACTCGACGGCGGGAAAAAAGGAACTGAGGCGGTTGGAAGGTCGACGCCGAGATACTCATTACCGCATGAGCCGAGGCTCGCGGTGCCACTCCTCGTGGCTCCATCTCAGGCGCTGACCTTCTAACAAAAAGGTTTGCTCCCGATGGGTCCTAGTGCCTCCGGTGCAGATCCCATTAGTGTGAATGAGTGGTGGAGAATTATGTCCAGGAAGATCCGAGATAGGTCTGGGGGACCACTCCTTTTATAGAATTGGCAGACGTCAGCGTGCTGACATCGGTGGGGGCAGTCCCCTGCTGCAGACTGCTAGCTAGAAGTTTTCCAGGGGGTCATGGTGCCTGGCAGCTTCAGTCCTACCAGTGTTGCCTGCTGCAAGAGCCCCCTCGAAGTAAGATCAGCATTTCTTGCCTCAAGCATCTGCTTTATATGGACTGTGACATCTGTTATATGCAGCATATGTTGCACTGCTACCAATGCGTCTGGCTTTTGGCAACTGCATTTTGTCTGCGCTAAACAAACGTCTGCTATAAGGGTGTCTAGCTTAAGTGGGTTCCACTGCAAGTTGCTCTGCACTGGGGGCCCTTTCTTTAATTGGAAATAATCAATATGCGGCTGACCGAATCAAAGGAGGTCGCTCTAGGCGCTTGGAGATACAGATCAAGTCCAAGGAGCCCATTTTTATATTTGGCCAGAATCATAAGAACAGGTAGGTATGCTGTCACTCTCAAGGAGGTTCCTGGGGGCAAACCATATCCTTTTAGTGAGACCAGTTTCCCAGAATGGAACTCAGTGGGCAGAAAAATAAATTTGCCATATCAAAGCGAGCCGCTTCAAGTACAAAGAAGGGCAAGGAGAGTCTGAAGCGAAGAGGGACTTCTATGTCCAGGCTGCGTAATGTGCTAGCAAATGTACAACTGGGATGTGAAGGGAACAGCCCAGTATGTGTGCCCAACAGACTGGCGGCAGCAAAGCTGTAGCACTTCAATCTCCTCACAGTGGGCGAGAAGGCAACTTTTGAATTGTTAAGCGTTGGAGTTTAAGTGGAATCTGTGACGGAGTCTGCTTTAAGACTTACTATTCCAGCTCAAGGTTGTACTGTTATCAGTTTTGTTAATGACCTCCCCTTGGTCTGTGTCTCCTTTCACATTTACATGACACACTGTACGTTTTTGCTTCTAGAGCCTCAGCGCCCCGCTCTCCCCCCTCCCCCCCGAAACACTGCTGTTAAGGGACTTTCATAATTTGCAATGCCACTTCCACTTGAATCAGCCCTCGTCTTATTCCAAAAACAGCCTCTATGATAACAGAAAACAAGTGAAACATAGAAACATAGACTTTGACGGCAGATAAGGATCGCTAGGCCCATCTAGTCTGCCCATTTCCCTACCTACAGGATCGGCCTCAGATCTTAGTTAACCAACAGCCTATTCTTCTACCCCACAAGAATTGCCTTATGTCTGTCCCATCGTTCTTGAATTCTCCTAAGTTTTAGACCCCAAACCTCCTCAGGAAGGCTGTTCCATGCATCCACTACCCTCTCTGTGAAATAATACTTCCTCCACATTGCCCTAGAACGCCCTCCTTCTATCTTTAAATTGTGTCCCTTGTTCTTGCAAGTCTCTTTTCTGAAATGCTACTCTTGGACTTTGTTGATTCCACTGAGTACTTAAAAGTTTCTATCATGTCCCCTCTCCCTTCTTTCCTCAAGGGTATACATATTAGCTCCTTTAGTCTCTCCTCCTCACGGCTTCTCTTGCAGACCCTGCACCATTTTAGTTGCCCTCCTGTGGACTGCCTCTATCCTGTCTATGTCCTTGCGGAGATGGGGTCTCCAGAACTGGACACGAGTATTCAGATGGGGTCTCACCAACTGTCTGTACAGAGGGATAACAACTTCCTGTTTTCTGCTGCTGATGCCTCTCCTATACATCCCAGTATACCCCAGCCCTCCCTACTGCCTTCTCCACATTGCTTGCTAACCTTAAGGTCATCTGATATGATTACCCCAGGTCCCTTTCTTTTTGTTGTTGTTACTACCTCCCACCCATTGTGTATTCTTCCCTGGGTTCTTGTTTCCCAGGTGCATTATTTTGCACTTCTTTGCATTGAATCCTAGCTGCCATACTTTGACCATTCCTCCAACCTTGCCAAGTCCCTTTTCATCCTTTCCACGCCTCCTTGTGTATCAACCCTGTTGCAGATTTTGTGTCATCTGCAAAGGCATACTTTTCCTTCAGTCCTCTGCAATGTCACTGATGAAGACATTAAAAAGGACTGGACCCAATACTGAACCTCATGGTACCCACTAGTAACCCCCCTTTCTTCAGAATGGACTCCATTTACAATTACCTTCTGTGTCCTGTTGTCCAGCCAATGTTTTTTCAGGCTACCACCCTGGGTCCCACTCCCAGGCTGGTTAATTTGACTATTAATCTTTTTGTGGGACTGTGTCAAATGCCTTGCTAAAGTCTAGGTAGGCCATGTCCACAGCCCTCCCTGGTCTACTACTTTGGTCACCCAGTCAAAGAAATCTATTAGATTCGTCCTGACATGACCTTCCCACTGTGAACCCATGCTGCCTTGGGTCCTGTGCTCCACTGACCTCTAGGTACTCGACTATTCTTTCCTTCAGAAGTGACTCCATCACTTTCCTACCACAGAGGTCAGACTGACAGGTCTGTAGTTTCTGCCTCTGTCTTGGACCCACTTTTGTGAAGGGGAATCACATCCGCCTTCCTCCAGTCCTCGGGTACCACACCATCCTCCCATGATTTATTAAAAAGAGTAGCCAGTGGTTTCACTAGTTCCTCCCTTAATTCTTTTAGAATTCTGGGGTGAATTCCATCAGGACCCATTGCTTTGTCCACCTTCAGTTTTAGGAGTTCTTGCAGAACCCTTTCTTCTGTGAAAGGACTGGGATCGACCCCCCTATCAAAAGTGCTTCTGTTAATTGGATTAGGCACTTCCCCCTCCTCTTTTGTGAATACTGAGCAGAAATATTCGTTCAGTATTCCTGCTTTTTCACTGTCCCCCTCTGCCCACCCACATTTCATTCTATTCAGCCTCACTATCCCTCCCTTTGTCTTTCTACGCTCGCTGATGTACCTATAAAAGGTTTTATCCCCCTTCTTAACTGAGTTGGCTATCTTTTCCTCAGTTTGGGCCTTTGCTATTCTGACTTCCCTCCCTGCTTCCTTCTGCCTTAACTGGTACAGCTCTCTATCCTGCTCCTTCTGTGTTTCCTTATACTTCCAGAATGCTATCTTTTTCTTCCAGACTTTCACAGCCACCTCTTTTGAGAACCATAATGGCTTTTTCTTTCGTTTTGATTTGTTCATTTGTTTCACACAAAGGCTTGTTGCCTCTGTGATGGCAGTTTTGATAATTCCCCATTGTTGCTCCACACCTCCTTCTAGCCTGTTTGCTAGTGCTTTTCTGAGGCACTCTCCCATCTTGCCAAAGTCAGCCCTCCTAAAGTCCAGTACCCTCACTTTTGTGTGGCTTGACTCTCTAGCTGAGTAACGTGAACCACACTGTTTGATGGTCACTTGTCCCCAGATGGCAACCCACTTCTAGATCTGAGATCCTCTCACTGCCCCCGTTTGAGAGTACGAGGTCTAAGATTGCTCCCTCACGAGTGGGTTCCAAAACTAGCTGTCTAATGCCTGCCACCTGTAGGGCATCAAGAATGGCCCTGCTCTTGGATGTGGCTGCAGCAAATGTGCTCCAGTTAACATCTGGCATATTCAGGTCTCCCATCAACAGTATCTCCCCTTTCTCTGTCATTCTAAGAATGCCTTCTATCATATCCTTGTCCATTCCTTCCCCCTGACATGGGGGTCTGTACACAACCCCTGTGCGGATTGTGGTGCCCTTTCCAGTCTCCAAGGTGACCCACAGTGCCTCCTCTCCTCCCTGTTACCTCTTTTGTTCAGTTGCTTTTATCCCTTCCTTTACATAGAGAGCTACTCCTCCCCCTCTTCTCCCCTGCCTGTAGGTTATGTACCCTGGTATGTTAACATCCCAGTCATGGTTCTCTGTGTACCATGTTTCTGTGACTGCTACGGTATCCAGGCATCCCTCTTCCATTAAGGCCATCAGCTCAGGGAGCTTGTTGCCCAGACTACGGGCATTGGTACTCATTACCCTCCATTTCCTGATGGCCTTACTCCCTTTTGCCCCATCCCTGTCCTTCTTGCCTTTGTCACTTTCTCCATTAACCCCTGCCCTTCTCCCTATCGACACCTCTCTGTTGGTGTTTGCCGCACTTACTACCGTGATTATTTGTGGGGGGCTAGGATTTTCCTGCTCCTTTCCAGTGCCTCCCCCCTTGGCTAGTTTAAAAGCTTGCCAATGAAGCATTTAAACCTATCACCTAGGATCCTGGTTCCCCTCCCGGACAGATGCAGCCCATCCTGCCAGTATAGGCTTGCATCACTCCAGGTGGACCCCCAGTCCCCAATGAAGCCAAATCCCTGAGCTCCACACCAGTTTTTCAACCACTGATTGAATCCCATGGTGTGGAACACCCTAGCTCTCCTATGCCATGAGATGGGTGCACCTCCCAGATGCCACCGTATGCTACTCTGACTAAGGCCCCTCCCAATTCCACAAATTCTTCCTGCACTTCTCTAATCCCTTTTTAGCCAGGTCATTTGTCCCTAGGTGGACAATGACATCCAGCTCCCTCCCCTGTGCAGCTGCTCTGGCAATCCTGAGGATTCGCTTCCTGTCCCTGCAAGCCATGGCGCCAGGCAGGCACCTTACCTCCCTCTCCCCTTCCTCCCCCAGTTCTATCTTCCTAACAATGGAGTCCCCCACCAGGAGTTGTTTCCTTCCCCTGCAGGGTCCCCTGCCACCCTCCTGTGGGTCTCCTTTGTGGAGGTTCCCAGCATCCTCCTTGGTCTCCACTGTGGGTGCCTCCATAGAGGAACCACACTTTGCCAGAATGGCATAGGAATTGTGGAGAGGTACAATGGGAGGATGCGCCTCTGTTCACCACCCTCACCTCCCTGAGGCCCACTGTGGTCCAACCGCTCCTCTTTCTTGGCAACCTCTGAGGCAACGGCAGTGGCACTGGTGGTCCCTGGATGGAAGAGGAGGTCCCACAAATCCTGGCCAACTCAGCCTGGAGATGAGCAACCTCCTCCCTCAGCCCAGAGAGGTGTCTGCAGATGGGACAACACCGCATCCTCCAGAACATCTCCCGGAAGACTGCTGCTCCACAGCCACTGCACTGCACCACTCCAATCATGTCTTATTTCTGGCCCCTTAACTGTTTGCAATCCTTACTCTTTCCTCTGTTTTTTCTCTCTCTCCTTACTTTCTGCCTGTGTGCCCTTTAAGCTCCTGATTGTCCTGTTCTGAGACAAGAATATCCTATATTTCGCAGTAGACCACTTACTTGCTCAGAGGCAGACCTCCAGCAGCTAGAGGGGGCCGGAGAGCTACTCTTGCCCTTCTAGGATGGTGGGTCCTTAGTGGTTCTGTGATCACTCACTTCCTGCAACTAAACAGGAAGTTCCTGTTGTCAGTCAAATTCTGTACCTATAAAAATAGAACTAGCTTTGGGTGGAGGGGAGGGAAGGAAGCTTTATTAGGCTCCAAAAACATCTTCACAGCACTGGATGATCAGCTGGACTGGAACCCTTGATTTCTTCTCTCACGCTGATGACAGCCATAAAAAGTCTGTTCCCAAAACATGGAGCACAATACTGTAACAAATCCTGCTTCACACAGTCCACAATGAGACTGACCTCAAGAGGATTCTCCCAGTGTCTGACTACAAGGACATAGTGCAGTGCTGCCGCTGAAACGGGCACGGCCAGATTGAACCCTCTTCAAACTCTCTCTGCTGTTTCATCCTCAATTGCTTGCTTCACACACTCACCACTGCTCCCTCTATTCCAACCTTTCCTTCCTGCGCCTTGATGCCTGGCACATTTACCACAATGACTCCTACTCCAAAGTCTGGATCTACATCCTTCCCTGCAACGTCTCCTCCCTCCTCTCCACCGATTCTCACTTATTCTCAGTCCCCCAGTGTAAAATATCTGCTATGCTGTCAACCTCCTCAAAAATAACATACCTTCTGCCTTCCACTCCTTCTGCTCCCTATCGTTTAAAGTTCTCCTGCATGATCGCTCCATTTACACTTGCTCCTGCAACACGCTCCCCACATTTTCCCCTACTCCCATGTAACGCCTCTTTACCTTCCCCCTTTATGCCCAGGCCCCCCCACCTATGCCCAGACTCTCTCTCTCTAGGCTATAACTTGGTACCGTTGTTTACATTTATTTTTATATGCCTGCCTTCCTCATTTATGAATTGTATCACTGTTGCGTTTATAAATATTCACTGTTGTTTGTGTATTTCATCAGTTATTTTTGTAGTTTCACAGTAATGTGTACGTTATCAATGATTTTTTCACCTACGTGTGTATAGTATCACTTTTTTCACTGTTTATGTATTTGTTCACTGTAATGTGTATATTACCACATTTTTTCAATTTGTACATTTTAATATTTTTCACTGTTGTGTATTTTAACATTTTTCACTGTTATTTGTGCATAATTACTTTTTCACTACTTGTGTGCTTAACCAGTTATATATTTTATCACTTATTTTGGCATTTTTACTGATATATTTTTTTTTTTTATGCATTGTTTTGGCTCATTTATGGTTCAGTACTATTTATTTGCTGCTTTTCCCCGCCTGTCTATAATTCTCTCTCCGTGGGTAGGTCACACCTGGAAACAAGCTCCAGCTCAGTGTGCCTTTCCTCTTCCCCCATGGGTGGGTCACACCTGGAAACAAGATCCAGCTCAGTGCACCTTTCCTCTTTCCCCATGGGTGGGCCAACCCTGGAAATGAGCTCCAGCTCATTGCGCCTTTCCTCTTCCCCCATGAGTGGGTCACACCTGGAAACAAGCTCCAGCTCAGTCCACCTTTCCTCTTTCCCCATGAGTGGGTCACACCTGGAAACGAGCTCCAGCACAGTGCACCTTTCCTCTTCTCCCATGGGTGGGTCACACCTGGAAACAAGCTCTAGCTCAGTGCACCTTTCCTCTTCCCCCATGGGTGGGTCACACCTGGAAACTAGCTCCAGCTCAGTGCACCTCTCCTCTTTCCCCATTGGTGGGTCACACCTGGAAATGAGCTCCAGCTCAGTGCGCCTTTCCTCTTCCCCCATGGGTGGGTCACACCTGGAAATAAGCTCCAGCTCAGTGCACCTTTCCTCTTTCCCCATGGGTGGATCACACCTGGAAATAAGCTCCAGCTCAGTGTGCCTTTCCTCCTCCCCCATGGGTGAGTCACACCTGGAAACTAGCTCCAGGTCAGTGCACCCTTCCTCTTTCCTCATGGGTGGGCCACACCTGGAAACGAGCTCAAGCTCAGTGCACCTTTCCTCTTTCCTCATGGGTGGGTCACACCTGGAAACGAGCTCCAGCTCAGTGCACCTTTCCTCTTCTCCCATGGGTGGGTCACACCTGGAAACGAGCTCCAGCTCAATGCTCCTTTCCTCTTTCCCCATGGGTGGGTCACATCTGGAAACAAGCTCCAGCTCAGTGCACCTTTCCTCTTCCCCCATGGGTGGGTCATACCTGCAAATGAGCTCCAGCTCAGTGCACCTTTCCTCTTCCCCCATGGGTGGGTCATACCTGCAAATGAGCTCCAGCTCAATGCATCTTTCCTGGTCATCAAACTACGAATAAATCTTTTTCTGCGTACTTAAATCATATGGAGCTGCACTTTAATATATTGCAGTTTATACGACAGGAGTGTGTCACAAAACACAATGATAACATGGAGTATCTTGACATGTGACATAGCTGACCTCCAGATAACATGCCAGCTACATCACAAACATGTTATCCTAAAAATGTCAGTTTTAATTAGCTGTCTGGGGACTCCTCATCCAGTGGGACAGCAGTTTAACAATACTCCTCATCCAATGGAAGGGCATTTCTTTTTTCTATTATCTTTTTATCCATTTTTGTTCCCCGTTTTTCTGCCCTCACGTCCTTGGCATGAGCGCACACGTGTCCCATACTGCCTGCGCCGCCACTGGACCTCCACCTGGTGAAGTCAGGACATTCCCCCCATGCCAGCTCCCGATGACCCGAGGTCGTTCCCGAACCCGAGTCGCGGGTGTAGCCTGAGGTAAGGAAGAGATGCCTCAGCCCTCTGCGCCACCAGGCCGGCTATGGGAGAGCAGTTTAATAATGCTCTATGACATAAAAATGCAGGTATTTAACATTCTAACTGGGCATTCTGATCAGAGAAGTGAAATCAAAACATAGTTAAAGCAGTAGTGCAATGAAATCGGGCAACAAACTTGACCTTCATTTTTTCAATGTAAAAGACTCCAGGCATCTTTCAGTCTTATTTGGTAGTACAATTTACTAATTCCATTCACATTTGAATATTTTATAAATGTTTTCATTTAGTTGTTTCTCAAGAAAGAAGATGGCTGCCACATTTTGTATAGAAATAGCATCACAGACCTGCCAAGGGCTAGGCTCAAGAAAATATACAAAGACTCGTGGTGCACAGTATAGGAGGTACCGAGACAAGTACATCTGACAGGTATGCCAATACTTTTACTAACTGTAGCTGAAACTAGCTTTTTTGGGGACACATTTTTTGTTGTACTGCTGCTTTAATTCCCTAAAAACACCTAATTTGTAAGGTTTAGATCTGAGTAATGAAAATTACATACCTGCCATAATTCTTGTTAGCTCCTTCATTCATCACTGGTGGGTAGGAGTCGGAGGCTCAAGGACCCCTCGGGAAGCTTATAGCTAAAGCTTTCTCCCTGGAGGAGGCGACATCGGAGACAGCGTCGTCCTCGAGGCCGGCTTACTACATGGTGCTCACGTGTTGGCCAGTGACGGACACTGGCCTGTCCACCACCTCATTTCTGCTCCCCGGAGAGGAAAACAGAGCTAGAGGGAAAAAAAAGGAGGGAGGGTGGGGAAAGGGAGCCCAAGGGATACAAAAAGTAAAGGATATAAATTGAAAGGAATAAGCTGGCCAAAGGAGAAGGGGTAGGGTTCTAAGAGGTCTTGAAAGGGGACCCCCAACCACTAGGCAGGCCAAGGAGGGGGGTAAGAGGGTGGTAGTGGATAAGGAAAGAAAAAGAACAGAGAAAAGGAGGGAGAGAGAGAGAGACACACACACACACACAACTGTGGACCTCAGCAAGGAGGACCCTAAAAAAAAAAAAAAAAAAAGGAGACCTTTGTGGACTAAGAGAGGCAACCTACTTTTTTTTTTGGTTTTTTTAACCAGGGGAGGAACCCCTGGAGGCAAGTACCGGAGGATGCAATACAGGACAAGAGACATTACATGCTCCGAGAATCCTGAGACACATCATACGATGTCTAGCAAGGTAAGCTGATCTGTGCCAGGGGCCCCTCAAGGTTACAGCCCTTGTAGTTCACTTCGGAAACAAAAAGGAGGGGTGAGTTCACCAGAATCTCTCACCCTCTCTTCCTCATACCATATAGGTGGGGAAAGGACCCACCCCAGGGCAATATCCCTCTAGATAGAGGTCCACCTAACTAGGAGAGCCCCTGGACCCTGAGAGGAATGCTGAACCACTTGTATCCATTGCCACTGGAAAGTGGTGGAAGGAGGAGGACTCAAGCCTCTGAGAGGAGTACAAGGGGTTAGTAGTGGGGGGGGGCCAGAGGGACCTTGCCCCCATGGGAAACACAGCCATGGGTTGTCAGGGAAAATAAATGAAGAGGAGGGTCCCCAGAGCCCCTGCGACCAAGGCGGGGACCCCAGAGAGACAGGGAGATTCTCAGGCCCCAGGTGAAAGAAGGCCCAGGGAACAAGGAGCACCAGAAACCAGGAGACTCCTGGCCCTTGCTGCCATCCCCAGGAGTCCCAGCAATGGTCAAGTGGGGCCCCGAGGAGCCCCTGGCAAAAAGAGGAGGGCAAAAAGACCCTGCTTGCCCTCTCCCCAGATGTGGTTCCTTGGTGCTTCCAGAGGAAGATTCAAGGAACCAAGAGGTGCCAGCAAGATTGTACCAGGAATTGACCTCAATTAGGGAGAAGACAAGCAGGGAGAAGGCACTGCCCAGGAGGAGACGGTGGGTGGGAAGCAGTGATGAATGGTGAAGATATCCAGGAAGATCAAGAATTATGGTAGGCATGTAATTTTCATGTCATACCTGGATGAATCTTCACCATTCATCACTGATGGGTGAGTACCAAGCACCACAAAGTGGCATTGGCACTTCCCCGAGGAAGAAATCTCCCTCAGCCTCCTGTAGGGGACATAAAAGAGAAGGGGACTCTCACGGGCCTGGCTAGGCCACTGATTGGTCAGGGTCAGGTTGAGGGTCCTGACACGCAGGAGAAGGAGGATGCCCCAAAAGCTCTCGCCTGGCCTATGTGAGAAGAATCGGGGCCCCCGGAAGGGCGAGGCAATCATTCTACATCAGACCAATGGTGACAACCTGGATAAGCGGAGCCATGCCATCCGTCTAATGCAGATTGCTGTTCCTACTAGCAGTCTGGACCATAAATTCAGTGAGAGTTTTTTTTAATGAAAAAATTCAGAAGATGACCAAACTTACATAAAACAACTGGTGTAGATAACAGGAAAAATGCACAGTGCTCAATACAAATTTAAGTTCCCATACACTTTCTGCGCCTCTGCACTTTGGGGCCACAACCCCTTCCTTAGGAGGCATGACCATCCAAAAACCTTTAGTGTTTAAATACCGGCTTCACGGGTGGTGGAACCAAAGCCTGGAGTCTGGACCCCTTATCCTGCTCTGTGGCTACCTTTGGTCTCTCTCCAAAGGGGGGTCTGTGGTCATCGAACTTTAGGGTGCTTCTGGCAGCCATTTCTGCTTACCGGGCGTGGGCCGGTCAGCTGACATTGGCGCAGGAGACAGTGGTTAGGCGCTTCTTCAAAGGCCTGGATCACATATCTCCTCCGGTGCGTGACCCTCCACCTCCGTGGGATCTGTTGCTGGTTTTGGCAAAGCTCATGGACAAGCCATTCGAACCCATCACAAATGTGAGCTCTCACACTTGTGGAAGACTGCCTCCTTGGTGGCTATCACGTCAGCCAGAAGGACAGGGGAGCTCCAGGCGCTTTCAGTGGACTCCCCTTATCTGGTCTTTCACAGGGACAAAGTTGTCCTGCACCCTCACCCGAAATTCCTTCCAAAGGCGGTATCAGAGTTTCATCTTAACCAGGTGTTAACTTCGCCGGTATACTACCCTAGTTACACCTCGGACGTCGAGTAAAGGCTCCATACTTTGGACCTGAGATGTGCTCTCTCCTATTATGAGGAGAGAACGGTAGAAATTCGTGGAGAGGTTTCGCCAGCTGTTTGTCACTTACACTGAAGCCACTTCTGGCAGACCTGCAGCCAAACAGACCATTGAAAGGTGGATTACATCATGCATAGGTCTGTGCTATGAGTTGGTGGGCAAGGAGCCTCCCAGAGGGATGAGAGCTCATTCTACCTGCCACACTGCTGCATCGGTGGCTGCTTCCAGGGACATCCCTATCCAGGAAATCTGTTGGGCTGCTACCTGGAAGTCAGCAAACACCTTTATTACCCACTACCACATTGACTTTGAGTCACGCCGTAATGCTGGTTTTGGGGCCTCGGTTCTCCAATCTCCATTTCCCAAGTAGGGGTGTGCACCTTGCCTCCCTCCTCCCAGAGAACTGCTTGCAGTATGCCAGACAGTATGGATGAGAAACATATCCACGCTCCTAGAAGAACAGGTTACTCACCTGTAACAATAGTTCTAGGAGTGGTATATGTTGTTCATCCACCCCCACCCACCCGACCTCCCCGGCTTTAGGTGTACAACCTTGCTTCCGGCAGGCTAAGGTCTGGCGTCATGGGGCGGAGCTGAGGTATTTACCACCTGGGTGGGTGGGAGGATCCAGCTTGAAGACTTCCGACCAGATTTAAAGGGGAAAGGGACATGTCAGAGAGTATGGATAAACAACATATCCACGCTCCTAGAAGAAGAATTATATGAAAAGAAGGATGAACTCCACTGTGAAAAATATCTTCATACATTTCTTTACTGAACACGTGTCATGGGGACAACAGTTTCGTGCCCCCCCCCCCTCATCATGTCCCTATTGGGTTTCTGAAACAAAATAAAAAGACTCATTTAGTACCAACATAAACATATTTCATATCAGCTGTTATTACCAAATAAGCACCACTGTTTTCCCACTCTCCAGTTATTCACTTATTATTATTCTATACATCACAACATATTACCAACCATTTACATTAGTAATTAAATCATATATTATTACTAAGTTTTGATTCTGACATCTAGGGCCAGAACATGACTATTGTCCCTTTAAATATGTATTAAACATATAAAAAATGATTGTAAGCATGTTTCCTTTCCTTTGTTTCCCCCCAGTGTTACCCAGTTCATGATATATTTATAAAACAAGCAGTAACTAAATCTGTGAACAGGTATTTAAACCCCATTTTATCTTTTCCAACGTTAACTCAAACTTTAAACTTTTTTTGTACTTCTTATTTATAGATGTTATGCATAGATACAGCATTCAACAACTCCTGTGCAGTACAGTCCTACATGTGAAATCTGTCAGAAAATAGATATTCAGATGAGAGAGACACTGCAACATGCAGTCAAAGATTGGGGGAACAGCCATATACAGTAAAAACATAAGATATTATTTTATCATTTGGCTATTGCTACCAATGCTCTTCATGGAAAGTTCACATACTGAATAGTATTCGATACTGTAAAACGGGCTATAATGCCCTTAAGCAGTACACTCTTTATACAATAAGCTCAGTGATAATCTCCCAATTGGTTCCATCAGCCGCCATATATGGTTTAGAGATATTCCGTTTTTGCCCTCAGCCCACTCAATTAAATGCTATTGTAACAAATCCCTCCTCCTGTTCAGTCTAGGTATAATTAACATACGGCAGTAATGATCAAAATAGTAAAAAGGAAACAAGAAACAGAAATGCCCTGAATGTGTCCGAAATATCAATCATCTGCCTAAAATTAAACAGCCTACATATTGGAATCCATTTAACTTGGCCCCGTCAACTACCTAACATCAAAAAGGAAATTACAGTTCCACTCTAGGTAAACTGGAATTTGTTAATGTTATTAAATATGATCTTAATGTCCATCTTACAGAATAGTTCAGGTATCTCCCAATTCGGAATCTGATAAGGAGTCGCCCTTTCAAGCAGTCCTTTTGATCTCCAACTTTTGCACCAGCTTTGCGGCCTCTTTAGGATCCGTATAAATACACGCCTTCTTGCCTACTAACATGTAGGCGAGCAGGTATCAACAGATTATTTGGGAGCTCCACTGATTGAAGTTGTCTCCTAATGGCATCGAATCATTTCTGCTTCATCCGGGTAGTGTAGGAAAAGGGGAAAAACAGGACTCTGGAGCCCTCCACCTCTAGACTCCGTTTAGCTCATGCTGCCCGAGAGATCTGGTCTCGCACTACCACGGAGGTAGCTACTAACATCACGGTACTGGCACCATCTGGGGAGATATTCGGTCTCTGGATATTGACCCGGAAGGCTCTTACAATCAGTCCTTGCACTTCTATGTCCAGGGTCTCCGACAGCCATCCAATCAAGCAGCTAGGCAAACCTCTCCTTCTAATCCCTCCGGTAATCCTATTATCCTGATGTTAGCAGCCAGAGTCAGATTCTCCAAATGTTCCAGTCTGGATTTAATCAGATTTTGCTCTCTCACACAAGTTGCTGCCATTGCTTGGGCCCATTCCCTGAATCGCTCTGCTGTTTGTGCTGTGTCCACCTACCCCTCCAGCCTTTGTTCGACCTGAACCATTCTGGTGTGGTATGTGTTCATTTTCTGGTCCATAAGCCGCACTGTTCTGGTCAGATTTAGTACTGCAGACTGTAGAGTCTCTAGTGTCGCAGGACCAGGCTCCCCTACTGCCTCGGCAGAAGCAGGCAAGTTCCCAGGCGTGGGTGGTAGTTTGGAGATCCCGCCACAAGGGGCAAAAGAAATTCGCTTTCTGTTCCGTATTTTTTCTGCCCATGTTGACAAATTCAGTATGCCCTGATAGCTCTATACCTCAGGAGACCCAAACTGGCAGATTTCAAAGTCCATGCTCAGTAGAAATATAGAAAACAATATTACAACTGGACGCTGAATCAGGAGCTCTTTGGAAGTGCGTCTCAACAGCTAGGTAGCTAGCCATGCCAACCCTCAAACTTTAAACTTTTTTGATTAACATTCTATGCCATGATCACCCGTATTTCATTAGGGTTACTCGTTTTCATAAGACCCTTGGGCTCTGATTACTTCATCCCTACTGAAAAAATATATAGGTGTAAGCCCTTTCTATAAATTAGCAACCCAAGCTATTTCACTTCCTACGAACTCAATAGTGATACCTACAGTATTTTCCAGAGTTTTAACTGGCTCCCTTCTGTATGTCTTTTCAGCGTTCAACAAATTTCACTTCCACCTGCTCTGGAATCCAATCGAGATAACCATAAGTAACTATTTTTTTAATTATTCTCTTTACTTTGCAGCCAAGCTCAAAGTTTTACTTACTTTTTAAAGATGCTGTGCCACAGGAATGCCATCTCAGATTGAAGGAGTGTCCGGCGTCTAACAAATGCGAGTTTAAATCCCACGGGAGGTGGGGGGAGATACTGATGTCACTAATGACGTCATACAAGCTCCGTGCCCTTGTGCTGCTGAAGACTATTCTACTGATAGTCAAGAGTGTTCCCTGGTGGCTCAGTTAGAAGGATAGTGACACGGAGAACCTGAGCCAGGGACACACTCTACAGCAATTCGCCCCCCACCCTGGGATAGTAATTTCCAAAAAAATGTTTTAACTAGAAACTTGTCATTATGAAATCAATTATATTCATCATTGTTAACACCCACTCTTTAAAGATTTTAGTAAATCTGTATTGTGCAATATTCTCAAATCTACAAAAACAGAAAGTGCATGGATCAGGGGGAAATCAGAGGGATCAGGGATAAAGGGGCAAGCTATGAGGGGTTGAGAATCCATAAATCCTTCCTCTTTTTAAACTAAGACTAAGTATTCAAGACCATATTCAAGGTTGTAAGAATACATGTTCCAGTATTTACAGTGGTTTTCACATTCCCCTAACAGTTCCATGGGAAGGAAAGCACGTGTCTCCGGTCCATAAATCTATAAAGCTGTTCTCAATAAGAAAGGTCCCAATCACAGTCCTCATTTAAACCCACTCTGGGGCCAAACAATTTAAGGTGAAGATCCAATAAACTTCTCGTTTTCTTAATCCAGTGTCTCACTGGGCTTCTCCACTTATTGGCTCCGGGACTTGTTCCATGCCCTAGAAATGAAGTGAGGAGGCTGAATGTCCAACTTCATTAAAATGCCTTATTACAGATGAATTTTCATCCTAAAGTCATATGTCGCTTTTATGTTCACTTATCCGTCTCCTCAACTCTCCCGTAGTCTTCCCCACATACAGTTTGTCACAGGGACATGGGGTACTTCATATTCGTGTATGGATCCTCAAATTTCACTTTCTTATTGGTGTTTCCACATTGAAAGCAGTGGCCACAAGGAACACTGCCTAGTGCCAAAGGACCAAGCAATAGCGGTTTCTTTTTCATGTCAGGAATGTAGTGTTGTGTGTGGACCAAAACGGTCTCTTATAGTTTGGTTCTTACAGGATGTAAAAAGTGGTGTATTAGCAAATCTAGAGTCTCTTGCACCCTTTGTCTGAAGTACATGCCAATTTTTTTAGTATTCAGATGGGAGTATGGGGTAGAAAAAACTATTCTATCCTCTATATCTAATTTAACAGATTCCTTCAGATACCTCTATCTTGAGTGTGTGGCTATTTGTTCCTCTGTGCACTGGACCAGGTTGTAACTAACGTCTATCAATAAATCTGTTAGACATCTCTCCTGCTATTCTCTGATATTTCCCCACTTCACCTCAATTGCGTCTGGCTCTTATGAATTGTGATTTTGGTATGCTGTTCTTCAACTTGGAATCATGATAGCTACCAAAATGTAGTATTATATTTTTAGAGGTCTCTTTCCTGGATAAACTAGTCTCCAATCCTGTTCTCCTTTGTAAATGCACAAGTCCAGGAATGCTACCCTTTCCTTATCTGCAGTCATAGCGAAAGTCAGATTCGTATTTCTACCATTTAAATATGTATGAAAGGCATTCAGCTCTACCTCATTCCCTTGCCAAATCATAAAAATATCATCTATACACCTCCTCCTCCATACAATAATGTTGTTAAAAAATACATTATTCAGTTGTTCTAATATGTGGGTCTGCTCGAATTCCCACTTATATAGATTGGCATAAGAGGGGGCCATCATGCTCCCCATCGCCGTCCCCTTTACCTGTATGTAAAAATTCTCTTCAAACTTAAAGTAGTTTTGTTTCAACACTATTTCTGCGAACCTACCTAGACACTCACTCAGTGGATGTAGGTCATCCCTTCCTTGTAGAGCTTTAAAAAGTGAATTAAGTCCTTCTTCATGGTCAATACTGGTATACAAATCTTTTATGTCAAAACTGACCAAAGGTTTGTCATCCCAGTGCCTAATGTTCTTATTCATGTCCGCAATAATATCTATAACATGGTTGGAATCTCTGATGTATGTGTCCATCTTTCCCACCTCACTGTTAATGTGAAAGTCTATATATTTAGACAGGGGTTCTAAGATTGAATCTATCCCCCGAAACATAGGTTTCCCCGGTGGGTTATTTAAATCTTTGTGGACTTTTGGCAAAATGTAAAATAAAGGTACTCTGGGTATCTGTTTTTGTAACAGAACTTTCCTCTTCCACACACCAGCCCATATCCACTGTCTGATTTAATAAGTCTTTTATATCTTCTTTAGTCTCCCAAGTGGGATCCCTGTCAATTTTCAAACACCTCTCAGTACCTTCTGTCTGAGGCATTCCATTTTTATATGTTATAATCCCAAAGAACTATCCCACCCCTTTATCAGCAGGCTTAATGACCAGGGACCTATCATTTTCTAAATCTTACAAAATGTCCCTTTCCTTTTTGGTCAGATTATTCCATTTTGGGGTTAACTGTTCTTTGTTTCACATCCCTTTAATCCTTTTATCAACTAATTTGATGAAGGTCTCTACTGTGTCTCTACCCCTGGGAGGATTAAAAGTAAATTTAATACCTAAACTTTTTTTCAAAAGTTGTTTTTTATAACTGGATCAGGAGGTCTACCACTGAACCAGTCCGCTAACCTGATTTTTCTGTAACATTTTTATTTATTTTAGTAGAAATCTGAATTGCAAACCTTTGAGTCAGGGACTCATTTACAAAAGCTTCTTGTCAGGAAACCGATAATATATACAATTACAGACAGTTTCATAGAGTACAGATCGACGTAGGGAACACTATACATGTATGTACATAAATACAAGGGATAAAATTCATACGAGAGCAAAAACTCGATAGAGGAAAACACTATACACGTATGTAGATAAATACCAGGAATACAATTCATAAGAGTGAAACTATACAGGTCCTATACACTGATGTAGCTAAACCATCTAGTATACCAGAGACAGCAATTTGGGTTCTGTTATAAATAAAAATAGGTAGTAACTTAAAATAAATGTGGTGACACTTGGGCAGCTACATGTTCTGCCAGGGCATGAGACAGTATGGGTGGGTGGGTGTGTGTGTTGGGGGGGTCACCAGTGAGGTGGGGAAACAAACAGCTATGTGCAGTTACAGCTGCAGGTGGTGATTAGGTGTTGCCTAAGGGCAGATTTGAAGGGCCCTATTCATAGTTGAGATGCAGTATCAGAGAGGAGGGCATTGCTCCAGGTTGGGGTCTGGTATCGGAAGGACCTTTGGGCCAGAGATGTCCTGACACTGGGCCCTTGAAGTGTACACTTGAGTGCGCTCTGGATGGAGATGGCAGGGACGGAGGGGTGAGAATGGAAATTAGGCCTGGAGGTGCAAGGCCAGCAACAATTTTCTTGTTTAGGAGGCAGGTTTGGTAGTGCAACCTTTCCTCAAGGGTGACAAAATCAGCAAGGTCATATAAGGTACATGTGTGGGTGAGTCTGCTGGAGCCCGTAAGTAGGCAGCAGGCTTTGTTCAGGGACATTTTGAATTTACTGAGTGCGGTTTTGTCTGCTGCACCGTACACCAGGATGCCGTATAGTTCAGTAGGGATAGCACAGAGGAGGTGATGGCAAACCTTAGGGCTGCAGGTGGAAGGCAGCTCTTGTGACGGTACAGTAGGCCAACACATGTGTTTATGGCTGTAGCAAGGGTGCATGTGTGGTCATGAAAAGAGAGAGAGAGAGCAGAGTTGAAGGTGATGCCCAGATATTTGTAGGTTTTTACCTGCTCGAGGGGAATGAGGGTGCTAGACAGGACAGTGAGTGGGGTGTCCCTGGATTTGCTATGGGAATGCGAGAATAGGATGTGTTTCATCTTTTTCAGGTTAATTACAAGGCGATGGTCCAGAAACCAGGATTCTGCCCGATTGAAAGAGTTTTGCATGGTACTTTGGAGGTGGGAGGGGGTCTGGTGGGATGCGAAAAGGACTGCGTTGTCCACGTAGAGGAGCATTTTTTCTGAGCAGGAGCTGAGGAGCGTATTTAAGTACAGACGGAAAAGCAGCTGTTCAAGGATCGAGCCTTATGGGACACCTGAGTGGACCTGCTGAGTGCCAGAGAGGGTACTGTTGATTTTCACACACTGTGACTGGGAGGTGAGGTAGTTGGAGAACCAGGACAGAGGGCCGTGTGAAAAACCTAACTGGGAGAGGGTGGCAGACGGTATTGAAGGCTTTCAATAGGTCGATGTAGACAGCACCCATGAGGAGCCCTTTATCCAGGGCTGTCTGTAAACAGTTGGAAAACTCAATGAAGGTGGTAGTGGTGCTATGCCGCCTGCAGAAACCATGCTGTTCTGCACAGAGGAGACTGTGTTTGTCAAGGTATTTGGTCATTTGGTCAGCCACAACTTTTTCTGGGGCTTTTGAGAGGGGGGCAGTATCGAGATCGGTCTGTAGTTCCCGGGGGAGGTACGGTCCCCACCTTTGTATATAGGGATGACCACTGCAGTCTTCCAAGTAAGGGGGAATTGGCCGTGACAGAGTGAGTAATTGAGAAGGCTGGTAAGGGCTGCAAGGACTGCGTCCAGAACTAGGCGAAGGAGTTTTGGATACAGCGCGTCATTACTACAGCCAGTGCCACGGAGGGCTTTAAGTAGGTAGGGTTTGGCCTCAGACGCTTTGAGGGCCCTGAAGTGGAAAGTGGGGTAGTGGGGGGGGCAGGAGCAGGGCCAAAGAAGTTGGTGGGGAGGACTGCACTGAGGTCTGAGAAAGCTTTATTGAGTCTATCGGCGATACACTGTGGGTCTGTGGTGAGCGAGCCATTTACGTCAAGCTGGTCGGGTGGGGGCGTTGTACACTTTCCATTCAGCTCCTTAATATTATCCCAGAGCTTCCGGGCAGACCCCCAGGAGGAGGCAAGCGTGGATCTGTAGTAGTCTGATTTTGCCTTGCGGATGGCCCTGGTGCATTTATTGGGTGCAGCACTACAGGCTTGCCAGATTCGACTGCTCCGTGTCAGAGGTTCTCTCCACTCTGCTGTCGATTAATTATAGCCGGGGTTATCCATGGGGAGTTATGCTCCTTAATAGATGATTTAGTAAGGGGAGCAAAGATGTCACATGCTGCATTAAATGATCGGATAAAGTAACCGAAAGCAGTGTCAACGTCAGGAGCTGGTTTAATCGGGGACCAGTCCCAGCTGGCAAGGTACTCTCTAAGTTGTGTTGGCTTGCCAGGGTGAATGCGCCATCGGAGGACAGTTTTTTGTGCTGTTTTTTTCATTTTATAGGACCAGGAGAGGGTGATAGGAAAGTGGTCACTGAGGGCACTGGGTAGTACAGCGGTGCTGGTGATTCTATGAGGTCTGTTCAAGAGGACAATGTCCAGAGGTGTGACAGTGTCTTTGGTAGGGTGGAACCGGGTGGGAGTAGTTACCAACTGTGTAAGGTCGAGGGCTGCTATAGCATCCTTGGCTTGGAAGGCAGAGCTGGAGAGCCAGTTAATATTGAGATCACCCATCATGATCTGTTCTCGTTTGCTGGGCAGACTGGAGAGGTGCTCTAGAAGTGACTGAAAGGCAGGGAACTGGTGTTGAAGGGGGATATAGACGGCTGCGAATATTGGGGGGGCTCTGGAGGCACCAGTGGAAATTTTGACGGAGATCGCCTCGGCACCATGCTCCAGTTGAGGTGAGGGAAGGGCAAGCCCTTGCCATTTGTCTCTGAGGTATGCAACGCAGCCACCTCCACATTTCCCAACCCTGACTTCCCGAAAGAGTGTGTAACCTGGTATGGTAATAAAGAGATCAGTTTTTTTTTTTTTATGGATAGCCATGTTTCCACTAGTGCTAGGATATCCAGTTGGTGTTGGGCAACCCAGCCCTGTAGGTTGGCAAATTTTTTTTAAGGAGACTGCAAATATTCATCGAGGTCATATGTAGACCAGAGGATGTGGAGGGGCAGTTAGGGCTGTCTGCTACAGGGCCTGAGTTGGGGAGGACGTTGTCTGACAGTAGAAGTAGCAGAGAGACAAGTCTGAAAAGAGTCATGTGCTTTCTGATTTGGTTAGGATGGGTACTGTGCATGGCCCAGCTCTGGAGAAAGATATGAATGGGGAGGAACTGAAGAGCTGGGATGGCCAGATAGAAAGGGGGCCAAGGGAGGAGGGGGTGTGTGGACAGGCGGCTGGTGGGGGTGCAAAGGGAGTGCCTGACATCGTGGGTGGGCTGGGGGAGTGGTAGGGTATGGAGTGTGTGAGGGTGGGTTGGCAGGGGTGAGGGACCTGCTGGGGGGGGGGGGAGAAGAGATATGTCAATGCTAAGAGACAGCAGTATGAGTAGCGCCAACCTGGTAGGCACTCGATATATAGTCATATTGGTCATGGTCTGAGATAAGAGGTCGCAAGTATCTTACTGAAATGTGCCAGCCTCTTTGGTGCAGTGGCAGGGTCACAGATTCAGATCACGCCACTGAATGTTAGGACGTAGGTATCTGCTTTAGGTATGAAGGACCCAGGACTAGGAGTGTTAGGGGAGTGCAGTGGGAAGAGGATTGCAACCTACATGTGACTGTTACCCTCTAGTGGCTTTGCAGTATAATTTGCAAATGGAAAAATAGACAAAACAAGGTGGGGGGGGGGGCTCTGGGCTGGGAAAGAGAGCTATTTAAACCGTAGCAGCAGCAATTAGTTTAAAATAAATGCAGTCACTAGTCTCTTTCTAAGTTAATTTGAGAGACAATGCAGCTTTAACAAAATATAAAACCAGTTTAAGCAGTGTAAGAATACAGTCTAAATAAATGCAGTCACTCGTCTGGATTCTAATTAATAAGAGAGAAGATGCAGCTTTAACAAAATCATCACTGGTGTAGCAAGCACAATCAAAACCAGTTTAAGTAGTGTAAAGATAGAGTGAAACTAGGCAAAAATCCTGTTCTATCCCTTTCGTAAATCCACTTGTAGATAAAAGAGATCCAATCGTCTGGTGGGTGAGAAGGGTAGACCCTTCCTAAATACTTTCTCTTCATCTTCTGACAATATTCTTGAACTTACATTGAAAACTACTGTTGTCTCCCTCTTCCCCTGAAGCTCACCCCTCCTAGGATGTGAAGCCTCCCCTGAATTGGGTGTGGCCTTGCCATCCCGCACTCTTCAGGTCATACCTGCTCAGATACCTGTAACCCCCCTGGTGGGTGGGCTGGCTCATGTCTCTCTAAAAAAGGCCCTTGTGCTTCTTCTGCTGATCTCTCTGCTCTGTATCCTGAAGTCACCATACTATCCCCACTGTCTGAATCAACACGTAATCCTGTTGGTTTTGATAATAATTTTAAACATTTGATAGGTTAGGTTTTAGAAACCATGTATAAACTTTATTTTCATGATAATCATGTCTTTATTAAACTTTAGTTTTTTGCAGTTTAATAAAATCCTCATATTCAGAAAGATCCTTCTTAATTCTTTCCAATGCATTTGTATACTCAGTTAATTGAACCCTGTTCTTATAATCTTCTTTAACACTGTTTATATCCTCAGTCAGTCTATTTCTTATCTTCATGATGGCTTCCATTAGAGAGAGCATGAAATCAGTGGAACACATGTTCCTGATACCAATCCATTTTTCATGTAATTTTGTCGTCATAAACCCTAAACTGGGCTCTATGAGGACCCTTAACCTTCTAGGAATCCTTTTGTTTTTAATATATTCCCCCAAAGAGATAGCGTGCCATTCAAGGCATATGTCTCTTTGTTCCAAATGTTGTATTTTATTAACACTTTTTATTACTAGTGGTTCCTGTCCACGTCTTAGATTAAGTAAGCCCATCACTTGTTCTTGTTCCTCTGCTGAAAATTGATATGACAGAAATACTGATTCTGGTCTCTGTGTAGTCCCTTGAAAGGGTGTGGACCTACTAGTTCCTGCTGTTCCTGACACTGTATCATTAGTGGAATTCACTGTAAGAAGAGTGAGCAGGGGGTCAGGTAGGAGATGGGTCTGGGAGATGGCCTATGGTGCAGGGGAAGGGAGGGCTATGGTGCAGTTGGATAGATATGCATCTTCCTCCAAAGAGGTAATGTAAGGGGCCACTGATAATAGGTTGGTCAGATCATGCTATCCTATGCAAAAAGAAATATATAACAGGTTGCCCTAGTGTATAAGAATTTTTAAGCTATTAGGTCATCCTATAGGCACTATCAATATGGATAATTATATAAAAGGACAGATGAACTCCCAAGGGCGGCTAAAGCAGGAGGACCGGACCGGCCACGGCCTCCCCACACTTATTCCTGGGTGGGCCACATATGTATTCTGGCCCCCCCACACACACACTTTTTTGACACTATGTATATTTTTCCACAATCAGTGTGCATTGGTCCTGCCATCTCTCCGACTCTCCCTGTCTCAACTGGCAACCCTAGGGTTTCATCCTGGGACCACTGCTTTTCTCCTTCTTCATTAATTCACTCCCAGCTGATAGCCTAAACTGTAAATCGTTTTTGTATGTAGATGACCTTGTCATTTACCACAGCGATAAGTCCCTTGCCCAGGTCTCCTCGGTTCTTACCCAGAACTATGGCAGTGCTTTAAGCTGGTTCACAGAAAACCTGTTATTGGTAAATGGAAAACAGACCAAATCTATGCTACTCACATCCAAACCACACCTCACTAAATTTCATAGTTCCAGCTCCTCCCTCCAAATACTATCCTGATGGTCTGACTCTTGAAGATGTTACCTCGTTCAAATATTTGGGGGTGACACTTGATCCATCATTAACCTTCTTGGACCACGTCAACACTGTGGTTCACAGAGTCGATCAAAAACGTGAGGCTGCTTATGTTCTATGCCACCTGCTAACCCCAGAGGCTCGAACAGCAATTGTCCAGGGTAACCTACTTCCTATCTCTGACTACTGCTCCCCATCTACTCTTGAACATTCTCGGCCCTCAGAACCAGGCTCACATCAGCTTACAACAGTGCCTGCCATTTTGTTCCCATGGCACCTTTCTCAACTCACCACTGCAACCTCTACAGTTCCCTTGGTTGGCTACCCCTCCAAGGGTGCTTTGATTTACCCTTGGTTGTAGCGTGGATAGTACCATCAGAAGCGGTGATGTGTCCCCTCTCTTCCCCCTGCTCAAGGTCAGAACTCTACCCATGTGTCTCCGCTCCTCTACTGTCCCTCCCCTACATGTACTGTGAGTGTCCACTGGTATGGGAGGGAAAGCACTATCCGTTGCCGCCCCTCCACTGTGGAACGGGAACCCTGCTCCCCTCCACTCCTCTAACACCCATTCAGCTTTCAAATCCCTCTACAAATCCTGGTTTGTGGAAAGAGCAAATTGCTCCAGCCTATAAGGGGTAGACCCCAACCCCCACCCCCCAAAAAACACCTAACACTCTCTATCCTGCACTAACCTGACTCCGGGAGTTTCTTAGCTGCTCTCCCCTAGCTTGCTTCTGGCTCCTGTTCTCTCCCTCTCTCTTTTCTCTGTCCAGATGTGACTTTCAAAGGTGGGGTGAATCAGGGGGGAATGGTAGGGTTTGTTTGTACCCTCTTATTGTCTCACCTATTGTACCATGATTTCCACCATTTGTTCCTGTATTTATTATTCCCTGTATGCAAAAATGTTCTTGACCTCTGTTTAACCTGCAACATCCCTGTGCCTTGTGATTTACATTGTTGCCTAACTATGCCATCTTTTATGGCCTGGGTCGTGCCTGAAAACAGTCCCTCCGACCAGTGCACCTACCCGGTAATCAACAGACATAAATAAAATAAAAAAAATTTATTAATGTACGCATGGCCTGTATATATTATTCTCAATCAATACATACAGCACAGAAATTTTAATTTCAGTTGTGCAGTACGATCAGCTGCTTATGAACACCAATCATATACAGATATCATGACAGTAATACTGTCCATGCAGTTATCTGCCTACCAGGTTACTATGTAACTTTGAATACAGAATTTGTTTATCGCTTCTCCCACTGTTACTATGGTGATGAGTGCAATCTGCAAGTAATACTGGGGAGCCAATAAATTAATTTTTCATTTAAACCAATAAAATTTCGGCACATAGCAGCCATTAGTTAGAGCAGGAAAGTCCAGTTACGTAAGAACTTACCATAATAGTAGATCTCGAGAGAGGCTCTTGCAGTAGGTAATTACATACAGGACTGACGTCGGCAGGCAGCAGGACCCCACGGAAAAATTTCTAGCTAGCAGTCCCTGGTGAGGGACCACCCCCATGTCAGGTGACCGGCGTCGGGAGAGGTCGGTATAAAGGGGCAGTCCCTGATGCCCGCCTTCCAGTTCTTTCCCGCCACAGACCAAAAGAGGCCGGACGAGAGAGGAGCAGATATTTCCCTCACTGGAAAAGGAGCTGAAAAAGCTTAGGGGGATGGACGGCGGGAAGGTATTACCTACTGCAAGAGCCTCTCTCAAAGATCTACTGTTACGGTAAGTTCTTACGTAACTGTACTATCTTAGTTCGAGCGGGCTCTTCCAGTAGGTAATTACATACAGGACTGAATCCCAAGCAGTCTGAAACAAGGAGAAGCACCAGGAGGAGGAAATCTACTCCAAGAAGCAGTTCTAGCTGTGCAAGCTTTAAGATAAGAGGCCTTGCAGAACAGCCAGCCCGAAGCCTGCTCTACGGCCAGAGGCAATATCCAAACTGTAGTGTTTAGTAAAGGTATGGACGGAAGTCCAGGTGGTGGCAGCACAGATATCTGCCGCTGACACATTCTTGAAACAAGCCGCAGAGGCAGCTACTCCTCTGGTGGAGTGGCCTCTTACTTGACCCGCAGGGGTCTTGTTGTATTGTCATAACAGAAAGTGATGCAATGAGCCAACCATTTAGATAGGCATTGCTTAAACAGCATTGCCATCCGTTTATGAGCAAAGAGACAAACAATTGATCAGTCTTTCTGAGATCCTTCGTCCTGTTGGTATAGTATCTCAGAATCCGGTGAACATCCATAGTATGGAGTAAATACTCCCCCTGATTAGAGTACTGTGTAAAAAAGGCGGGTAACTCTATGGACTGATTTAGGGTAGACTCCGCTACTACCTTAGGGAGAAACTTAGGGTTAGTGCGCAGAGCAACACGTTCCTTGTGAAAAATCAAGTATGTAATTTTACACATCAGGGTCTGGAGCTCGGAAATTCTCCTAGCGGAAGTAATGGCCACCAGGAAGAGAGTCTTCCATGAAAGGAACTTCAAATCTGCGGAAGCTGACGGTTCAAAGGGAGGCAGAGTAAGTTTCTCGAGAATAAAGTTCAAGTCCCAACGGGGAGCAGGAGTACGTATGGGAGGTCTCAGATGGAGGACCCCTCTGAGAAAGGTCTTAGAGACCTCCAGTTGAGCAAATGTCTTGTTTGCAAAGGGGACATGATAGGCCGAGATGGCCGCCATGTGGACTTTCAGAGAAGAATGACTGAGACCCAGGTCGAACAGATGGCGTAGGTACTCCAGCAGAAGCCCCGCTGAGCAGGAAAAGGGTTCTACGTCCTTGTAAGCAGCCCAGATAGTGAACCTTTTCCACTTCATGGCGTAGGTGGATCTAGTGGAGGGTTTTCTAGCCTCCACCAAAATCTCCGCCACTTGAGGAGAAACCCCAAAATGGGATTGAGCTAAGTCTGCAGGAGCCATGCATGCAGCTGAAGAGATTTGAGGCCTGGATGGACCAGGGTCCCCTGATCCTGGGTCAGTAAACCTCGAGAGAGGAAGAGGAGGATCCTCTGAATATTGCTGTAGAAGAGAGAGCCAAACCTGCCTGGGCCAGAAAGGAGCAATCAGAATCATTCGTGCTCCTTCTGAAGCTAGTTTCTGCAAGACTCGTGGGATAAGTGGAATTGGGGGAAAGGCATAGACAAATCTGTCCTTCCAGTCTAGAGACAAAGCGTCTCTCCAGAAAGTGCCTCACTCTGGAACGAGCAAGCAGAAGATGGGAAGCTTTGCGTTTAGAGGGGATGCGAACACGTTGACCTGTGGTGTTCCCCAAAGTCGGAAGATACTGTTTAGGACCCCTTGGTCCAGTTCCCACTCGTGAGCCAGAGCAGATGAGCGACTTAGCTTGTCTGCCAGGGTGTTGTCGACTCCCGGAACATGAATTTCTGTGAGGTGAAGGTTGTGTTTTGTTGCCCAATCCCAAACCCTCATTGCTTCCCTGCAAAGAGGGTAGGACCGAGTCCCCCCCTTGTTTATTGATGTACCAAACCACACACGTTGTCCGTCTGGACAGCTAGGTGGCCGGGAAGGATGTAAGGGTGAAGGGCTTGGAAAGCGTACAACACTGCGCGAAGCTTGAGCACACTGACGTGGAGTGTCTGTTCGAGCTTGGACCAAGAGCCCTGGGTCCGATGGGGACCTAGATGGGCTCCCCAACCTTCACTCGAGGCATCTGTGGTTAAGAGTCTGGGAGGGGGAAGGATGAAAGAAAGGAACTCCCGGAAACAGGTTCCCTCACACCATCCACCACTGCAAGTCTCGGAGCATCGGCGAGGAGACTAGAACTGGGTGATCTAAGTTACAACTAACTGATCCCATTGGGAGTGGAGAATCCACTGAGATACTCTCATGTGGAGTTGAGCGTGAGGAACTGTCATGACAGCAGCAGCCATGAGCCCGAGAAGGTGAAGGACCGACCTTGCACTGACCCGCCTGCGGCCAGACAGATTTATGTAAGTCTGGAGGGTGGATGCCCGGTCCGGTGGTAGGAAGGCCCTGCCAATGGTCGTGTCTAGAATTGCCTTGATGAACTGTAGTCTCTGGGATGGGATCAAGTGAGACTTGGAATGGTTGATGGTAATACCCAAGCATGCAAAAACCTGTTGGGTAAGGGTGAGACAGCGCAGGAGTTCCTCCCTGGACGAGGCCGCCAGGAGCCAATCGTCCAGGTACAGGGAAAGCTGCACCACCCTGCTACACAGGTAGGCCGCCACCACTGCCAGGCATCTGGTAAACACTCAGGGCACGAAGGATAGGCCAAACGGAAGTGCTTTGAATTGGTAGTGGTCCCCCTGGAACGCAAAACGAAGATATTTGCAATGAGATGGGCGAATGGAAATGTGCAGGTAAGCATCCTGCATATCCAGGGCACATAGCCATTGACCCAACCGGAGAAGGGGCAGAAGGCTCTGCAATGAGAGCATTCTGAACCTCTTGTATTCCACAAAAAGGGGAACCGAGATCCAGGATAGGTCTGAGATCTCCTGTCTTCTTTGGGACCAGAAAGAAATGTGAATAATAACCTGTCCCTTGAAGATGAAGGGGGACAGGTTCTATTGCTTGTTTCAGAAGTAGAGCTGAAATCTCCTCCTGGACCAAGAGAAGATGTTCCCGTGAATATGACGACTTTGGGGGGCGCGAGGTGGTTTCTGTAGAAACTCTATCGAGTGTCCTTCTGCGATAAGTTGGAGCACCCAAGAATCTGATGTCATCCTCTCCCATCCCGGAAGGTGGAGGGAAAACCTCTCTCCTACCGGTTCCTCCAGGGAGTCCGGAGGCTGTGGGAGAGGGAAGGAGTCAGGTGGTGTGGGGCAGTGCCACAGCTGAAGCACCCACTGCTTTTTTGGGGCGGGGGGGGCTTAGCAGCTGTGGGGGCCCGTTTTGTGGCCCGTCTTCCCTGGGGTTTTGCCTTGGGCCGATTCCGTCTGAGAAAGGGACAGCGCTGCGGCTGGTGGGGGCGGTACATGGAGTCAACGGACTTCAGTGCCATCCCCTTCTCCTGCAAATAGGTGATGATGTCCTTGACATCGCCACTGAAAAGCACCGACACCCGGAAGGGCGCATCCTGGATAGCGGATTGCACTTCCGGGACCAACCCTGACACACGGAGCCAAGCATGACGATGTAGGCCTACGGTGAAAGCTGAGCTCTGTCCAGCAGTGTCCACTGCATTATAGGTCGCATGAAGCATGTGTCGACTGGCCGAACGTGAACAGCGGACAAGATCAGCCCACTCCTGCTTGACTTGGGAGTCTGGCAGGGAGCCCAGTTTGGCTTCCACCTGAGTAAGAATGGCCTTCTGGTAGTCCCCCATATGGCCGACATAGTTCAGGGCCCTAATCCCCAGCATGGAGGAAGCAAAGATCTTCTTTCCATACTGGTCCAGGAGGCAGGATTCTTTGTCAGATGGTGACGAGCTAAGATGTTTTGGGTTAGTTGACCGTCCGTGAGCGGTGCTAATCACGACCGAGTCGGCACGAGGGTGAGAGTCTAAAAAATCAACACCCTTGGGAGCCTGGTATAGACTGTTCGACTTCTGCGGAAGTGGGGCTAGAGCCGACGGCTGTTTCCAGATGGTGGTGACAAGGTCGGCGTGACGTTCTATCCAGGGTGGCACCAAAGTAGGAGCTGTGACGGGCAGATCCAGATGCTCGGCGAGTTTCAAATGCTGAGGGTCTGGTTCCAAAGAGTGCCACTGACGAACCTCTTGGAGTTTCCTTAGCAACTCTGTAAAAGAAGGATCTTCCGGAGGAGACTTCAGAGGAGTCCTTGGCCTGGGCTTTGACAGAGAGCGTGGCTCGTCGTCCCTTTCGGAGCAACCGACGGAGGAATCCGAGGAGTCCGAGGGTGAAGAGGAAGAGGAAAAAGACTCCCCTTCCCGACCCGGGGGAGGAACGGACCCCTTGGGAAGCACCCGAGGCGTATCCTGCCCCTCTCTGGACCCAGATGGGAGAGCCCTGGAGTCCGAAGGTGGTGAGGGAGTGTGCCGCTGCAGACGTACGGGAACCTGAGATGGCACCATTGTTGGCAGGCGGCTCTCCACCTCCCTGGTGAGTTGAGCCTTGGCCTCAGCCCACCAGGAGGCCAGAGTCTCCTGCAAATCCACCGGCGGCTGTGGGGGTGGTGGAGGAGGAGGAGGAGGGGGTTGCACCCATATGGAGGGTATCCAAAACCCGGCGGCGGGTACCCAGGCGTCGGGTACTGCGGCCCCGGATATTGTGGTCCCGGATACGCCGGCATCGGATAGGACGGAGGGTATCCGGGAGCCGGAGGAGCTGCTGGAGCAGACGGCCCGGCCGGCGGCCTCACCGGGCGGATCCAAGTTGGAGGGCCCAGAGGGCCCGGCGGTGGGGTGACATCCGGAAGCAGGATGTCAGCCGGAGTGTGTAAAACCAGCGTCAGAGGCCCTGGCGTCTGGGGAGCCGACGTCAGATCCGGCGCACCTATAGAAGGACAGTCCGACGGAGGAAGAACCCCAGGGATGGAGGGGAAAACTCCCTGGGGTCAGGCTGGGGGGAATCGGGGTCCCCAAATGGCAGCGAAGGCTGCAGAGAACCAGGAACGACGGACGTGGGCAGATCCATCATCGGTTCTTTCGCCAACCGGACGGACGAACCGACGTGCGGTTTTACAGCATGCTCCCGGTAGGCACTGGAGGAGCCGGTGTCCGACTTATGGGAGCCTTCACAGACCGAGAAGAAGGATCGGCCTGGTCTGGCGGGAGAGGAGCCGTGCGCCACCCCGAAGGGTCGTGTGCCTTACCAGCTTTCTCCGCACGGACGTCGGAGGAGCCGATGTCTGGCTTACTGGAGTCGCCCGCGCCAGTAGGTCGCGTAGCTTCGGCCGAACCGGGGGCAGAGGCCTCCAACTGCCCGAAAGGCCCGAGCACGAGCCAGACAGGCAGGCCGATGCCCCCCCCCCGGAAACCGAGGCGGCCGTCGAGGAGCGGTCCCCCGGAGGATGTTACCCGAGTCCCAGCAACTCCCGATGGAGACGCGGTGGAGGAGCCCTTGTCCCGGTGCCTCTCCTGTCTTTCTTCTTCCGATGGCCTTCGGGAGAAGTGGACACGTGCCTCAGTTTTTTGAGCTCCTTCTCCATCAAACTCATCTTTTTCTTCAAGATGTGGGCTTCCAGGGATTGCTGCCGCCTTTTCCGGTTAGCCGCGTTGAAGCCGAGGCAGTGCTGGCACTTCTTGACTGGGTGATCGGGGCCTAGACAGAACAGGCACAGGGAATGGCTGTCCTTGTGCGGGAGTTGGGCGCCGCACGGATCGCACTTATTTTTGTGCTCGGAGGGTGGGGACAACATGCACCGGCGATGACCTGGCAGCTGTTGAAAAAATATCAGAATAATTCAGTAAAAACCCGGCGAAGGGAGGCTGGCCGAGCAACATACTTTTCATGATGGCTGCGAGCTAACCGGCGGGAAAGAACTGGAAAGGCAGGCATCAGGGACTGCTTGCTATACCGATGTCTCCTGGTGCGGTCACCTGGCGTGGAAGGCCAGTCCCTCGCCAGGGACTGCTAGCTAGAAATTTTTCCGTGGGGTCCTGTCGCCTGCCGACGTCAGTCCTATATGTAATTACCTACTGCAAGAGCCCTCTCGAAGTAAGATCATGGCATACTGGCAGTCAAACTGAGTTGGTTGGCACTTAATAGCCGTGCCAGATCCTAAGTGACTGAGGTAATAAATTCATGGTCAAATACTGCCTTTTTTACACAAAAGTATGATCTGTTCTGCTGCCTATTAATTAAGAGTGGTATGGTTCAGATTTGCGTTTGCTGCCTAATGTTTTTATTTGTGGGTAATCGAAGTTCCAAATCCTGAGTGAATAAGGTAAAATGCCGAATCCTGCCATTTTCCACAACAGTGTGATTTGTACTGCCACTGCTGCCTAGTAATTCAGAGTGGTTCAGATGAGCTTTTATCAGCTAATTTAGTTTTTTTTCTTCGTGGGTAATCGAAGTGCCAGATCCAAGGCTGAGTGACTGAGATAAACTGTCAAATCCAGCCATTTTCCATAACAGTCTGATCTCTACTGCAGATCACACTGTTAAGGAGAACAGGTGGATTTGACAGTTGACCTCAGTCACTTATCTGCTGCCTATTAAATAAGAGTAGTTCTGATTTGTGTTTACTTTCTAATATCATTTTTTTTTGAGTGTGTGTAGCTTCATGTGGCCGTGGGACTCGCTTTTATTATTTTAAGCCCTCACCCCTTCCACACACACTGTTTCGTGCTCAGAGTAGGTTTAGCTGTAACAAGAGCTTGTCAGAGTGGCTTGATGATTTTGTAATGTTTGTGAACTATAACCTATTCGGTCTAGATACTTTGTTGGGGTTACTGCAGCAAACAACTCCATCTGACCCAATGGCAGAGGGCTAAAATGTAGGGATTATCAGCAGTACTGGCAGTCGATTAGCAACTGTGTTTGCTAATAGATACTGTACGTGTCAGTGCTGCTCTGGAGTGAGAGGAGCTGCATTTTTCATAATTAAGGGAAAACAATCTGACAGGATTGCTGGTTTTGAAGCACCCTCTATCCTCCATCTTCCTCTTGAGGAACTCTATGTTCATTGGCACCATCTGATGTAATGTTTCTTCCTGTGTGGCAGCAGCCTGTAAATGATGACTGGGGTGGGCATGGGCAGGGTGACCAGAAGTCTAGGACAGACACTGACAACCCAGTTCTGACATGAGAACTGTCCAGAGTTTTCTGCCATCATTGCATATGTATTTATGATTTACTATTGCCACTGTGATGTCCTTCAAAAAACAAAAATCTGAGATGGAGACAGTGTGCAACTTTTTTAAATGTGGCTGCTATATATGCCCATTAAATGTTAAAAGCTCCTCCTGCTCTCTGGTTGTTGTGTGTGGTATCTGGTAGGAGTTTTGTTTTTAAACACTGATAGTGCTTTGAAGTTTAATGTCACTGTCCATTTTCTTGTCTCTTCACTGCCCTTGCACTCTCCACCATTTCCCCTTCCAGGGTTTTAAATAACTGATTGGCATTTTTTATTTGCGACAATACTAACTGTACACCTTGTGGAGTTCTATGACTGGGTGACGAGTGCCTTGGACCTTGGTAGACCAGTGGACGTCCTCTTTCTAGACTTCAGCAAGGCATTTGACTCTGTTCCTCACATGGGCCTGTTGGATAAGCTGGGAGAAATGGGGGTGGGGAACCAGATGATCAGATGGATGGGCAATTGGCTCCATGACCGGACCCAGAGGGTCGTAGTTGGCGGGATAGTCTCATCCCCAAAGAGGGTCATTAGTGGGGTCCCACAGGATCAGTCTCTTGGTCCCCTCCTGTTCAACGCCTCTCGTCTCTGACATAAGGACAGGAATCAGGGTGAGATGAGTCTCTTTGCAGATGACTCAAAACTGGGGCGGTGGTGGATGGGGAGGAGGAAGGGTGGCCCTACAGGGGACCTGGAGGCTCTGGAAAGATGGTCTAGAAAGTGGAAGCTGAGGTTCAATGCAGGGAAATGCAAGGCACTCCACCTGGGGGCAGAAACCCGGGCCAAGTGTACACCGGGGGTATGCAAGTCTCGATGGCTGAGAGGACCTGGGGTGGTGGTCGATGTCAAAATGAACAACTCTGAGACTTGTAGGAGGGCAGCAGCCAAGGCCAACAGGATGCTGGGATGCATCACTAGGGATCACCTCCAGAAGGAGGAAGTGATGCTCCCTCTGTATAACTGCTTGGTGAGGCCACACCTTGAGTATGCGTGCAGTTTGGAGGCCACACTTAAAGGCCGGACATTAAACTCCTGGAGAGGGTCCAGAGGAGGGCAACCAAAATGATTTGGGGCTTGGGGACAGGACCTCTGAGGAGAGGCTCAAAGAGCTAAATATGTACACACTGGAAGAGAAGGGACCGGGGGACATGATAGAGGTCTTTAAGTACATGAAGAGGGTAAATAGGGAGGAACAGTCAGGGTGCTTGAAGGAAGGAGGAGGGGCCACTAGAGGGCATGGGTGGAAGCTGGAGGGAAGATTCAGGGAGAAAGGAGGAGGTGCTACTTCACTGAGAGGGTGGTGGAGCCATGGAATGCACTGCCTAGGGGGCTGGTGGAGGGGTTCAAGAGGGGCTGGGACAGGTACAGGGGAAGGGTTCTGGAAGCAAAATCCAATGCAGCAAGAATATCCGGAACTGGGAAGGGAGAAGCCAGAGAAGGCGAGGGGGGCAGCAAGGTCAGCACCCAGGGTGGGGGCTGACCAATCGAGCAGACTCGAAAGACCGTTAGGCCTATTCTGCTGGCATTTTAGTATGTTAGTACAGAAAGTATTTATATAGGTTTTCTAGAAGTGTTATGTTTGTTAAACACAGTGAGGCAAGTGCTATGCATTTTCACAATGTTTTAGCACTTTTATGAGCAAAACGCTAATCAATTTTTAGAGTTAAATAAAACCCTGCCCTTCCATTGATCGGCTTATGTTGGTCAAGACCATTGAACACTCACCCCCAATCTGGTCTGTGATCTGGTCTCAGAATTCAGGCATCTTGAAATTAAAAGAGGGGCAGAAGGGAGTACGTGTTAAGAAATGTATTGGCTTTGGGACGTTGAAGCTCGCCAGCTCATCTTTTGTGCACCAACTAAAAATCACAACCTGGCATTGCTGGTCTCACCTGGTACAAGAGTAATATGAGCAGTATCAGTCAACTACTACAGGGGATTATGTCAAGTAGCATTTGTGCATGCTGGGCACAAGAAGGAATGTACTGCACAGCACCATTCAAGGTAATGATCTAATTAGATTATTATTAATTAGAATAAATTATTGATGTGACGTAATTTATTTACATGAAGGAAAGTACAGTTACATAAGAACTTACCATAACAGTAGATCTTCGAGAACAGCTCTTGCAGCAGGTTATACCATTAGGACTGAAGACGGCAGGCATCAGGACCCCACGGAAATTTTCTAGCTAGCAGTCTTCAGCGGGGACCGCCTCCGACATCGGTCCGGCCCCCGACGTCAGGCGTAGTACATAAGGAGGCGGTCCCGACAGAATCCCCAGTTCTCCCGCTGGAGACTTCCGGCCGCTGGATGACATCAGAGAAGGAGACCGAGAACCCGCCATCAGATGGCCAAGACTAAGGACAGACCTTTCCGATCCTAAGGATGGTGTTAGGTTAGAACCTACTTCCTCCAAGGGGGAATGGTGGGCGAGAAGGTACCTGCTGCAAGAGCTGTTCTCGAAGATCTACTGTTACGGTAAGTTCTTACGTAACTGTACTATCTTCTTCGAGATACAGCTCTTGCAGCAGGTTACACCATTAGGACTGATACCCAAGCAATGGCGCCTTTGCAAAACCATCGGAGGAGGCAAGGCGAAAGTGGAGACCAGTCCTGAGCCTAGGACAGAAGTCCCTGGAGAACGGCTAGGCCAAAACCAGCTCTTCGCCTTGAGGCGATGTCCAGGTTATAATGCCTGATAAAAGTGTGCACCGAACTCCAGGTGGCTGCGGCACAGATAGCCAAAGTGGACACGTTCTTCAGTGCCGCAAAGGAAGTAGCCACTCCTCTCGTGGAATGGCCCTTGACCACTCCTGGTAAGGGTTTCTTACGTTTGTCATAACAAAACGAGATACACTGAATGAGCCAGCGTGAAAGGGTCTGCTTGGAAACGGGGGCCCCTTTCATCCTCTCAGCGAAGGATACGAACAGCTGCTCCGCTTTCCGGTCCTGGTCAAATAATATCTGAGACACCTGTGAACATCCAGGGTGTGAAGCAGTGCTTCTCCTCGACTGGTGTACTTAGGAAAGTACACTGGTAAATCAATGTCCTGATTAAGAGTAAGGGCTGAAACCACCTTAGGCAGGAACTTAGGATTTGTCCTCAGGGATACCCTGTCCTGATGAAAAATTAAATAAGGCTCCTTGCACATGAGAGCATGTAATTCGGAGATTCTTCTCGCCAAAGTAACAGCAATTAAAAACAACGTTTTCCACGACAGAAAACGTAGCTTGCAATCCGTGGCTGGTTCAAAGGGTGGCAGTGTAAGCTGCTCCAGGACAAAGTGTAAATCCCAAGGAGGGACGGGATCCTTGATGGGCGGCCTGAGGTGGAGAACCCCCTCAGAAAGGCACGAGTAGCATCCAACTGGGCCACCATGCGGTGGCCTATGGGGGAACATATAAGCTGAGATTGCACAAGGTGCACTTTAATCGAGGAGTAAGCTAGCCCCGATTGAAAAAGAGAAAGCAGGTACTCCAGAACCAGCTTCTCAGGACAGTCTAAGGGCGAGAAACCGCGTGCTTGAGTCCACAGGCAAAACCTGCACCACTTCATGGCATACGTTGCGTGTGTTGCCGGTTTTCTGGCGGCAGAGAGTACATCTGCCACCTCTTGCGAGACCCCGTGTCGCAACATGGCTACGTCTCTAGGAGCCAAGCATGCAGGTTCAATGAATGTAAGCCCGGGTGGACTAGTGAACCCGCCTCCTGAGACAACAGGTGGGAGCTGACTGGCAAGGGAAGCAGAGGTTCCTGGGACAACTGTTCCAGAAGCGGGAACCAAATTTGCCTGGGCCAAAAAGGCGCTATCAAAATAAGTGTCGAGTGCTACCTTCGAAGTTTGAGGACGACTCTCTGGATCAACGGGAAAGGAGGGAAGGCATAGAGGAATCTGCCCGCCAAGGAGAGGGACAACGCGTCTCGCAAGAAAACACCAGGCCCTGGATCTAGAGAGCAAAAATTGGGCAGTTCTGCGTTGGATGGGGATGCGAATAGATCCAATTCTGGAGTGCCCCATCTGTGAAATAGGTCCTCTGCCACCTCCTGTAGAAGTTCCCACTCGTGGATTCTGGCCTAGGAACAACTCAGGCTGCCTGTGACAGTGTTGTCCACCCCGGGAACGTGAACTGCAATGAGGTTTGCGCCGTGTCGTATTACCCATTCCCACACTCTCATGGCCTCCCTGCAAAGGGGGTAGGAGTGTGTGCCTCCTTGCTTGTTGAGGTAATACATCACCGCAGTATTGTCTTTTTGTAACAGGAGAGTACTTGGTGGAATCTCCAACTGGAAGGCTTGCAGGGCATAAAAGGACCACCCTCATCTCCAATATGTTGATATGGAGATGAGATTCCTGAGTCGTCCATGTCCCCTGAGACCTCACGCCTTTCAAGTGCGCTCCCCACCCCAGCCCTGAGGAGTCTATGGAGAGGGTTATCACCGGGGATGGCGCCGAGAAAGGAACCCCCGTAGAGAGGGTTCCCAGTTCTAGCCACCATTGCCAATCCCGAATCACGGCCCTCGTGATTCTGACTGGATGCTGCAGATGGTCTTGCCTTTGGTCCCACTGCACTCTTAACATCCACTGGGTTACCCGCATGTGGAGTCTTGCCATCAGGACTGTTGGAATGGCCACAGCCATGTGTCTGAGCAGGCGAAGGACTAATCTGGCCAGGATGGTCTTCTCCGCTGATAGGTCCCTTATGAGGGATCGTATGCGTTCCGCTCTGTCTTCGGGAAGAAAGTCTTTCCCTTTGACGGTGTCCAGAACTGCCCCTATGAACTGCAGTTTCTGGGATGGTACCAGGAAAGACTTCTCGTAGTTGATTAAGATGCCCAGAGACTGAAAGAGAGCCTGGGTATGCTGAATGGTCAACAGCAATGCCTCCTTGGAGGAGGCCACGAGAAGCCAGTCGTTCAGGTACGGGAACACGTAGTGGCCCTGTCTCCTCAGAGACGCTGCCACGACTGCCATGCACTTGGTGAATACCCTGGGTGCTGATGACAGCCCGAAAGGAAGCGCTCGGAACTGATAGTGGTGACCGAGAAACTCGAAAGCGCAGGAACCTCCTGTGCGCTTGAGCAATAGGGATGTGCAGGTAAGCGTCCTGCATGTCCAAGGACGCCAAGAAAGCATCCTTCTTCAGCATGGGGATTAGTCCCGGGAGGGTCACCATGCGGAAGCGCTTGTAAACGACCGACATATTGAGGTCGCTGAGGTCCAAGATTGGACGGAGGTCCCCTGTTTTCTTTGGAACCAGGAAGAAGTGTGAATAATAACCTGCTCCTCTCTGATTCCCTGGAACATGCTCCAAAGCTTCTTTCTGTAGAAGCGTGAGCACTTCCTGCCTTATGAGCAGAGCATGCGGACCCGAATAATGGGAGAGCAGAGGAGGCCTTGTCTACGAATTCTATATAGTGGCCTTTTTTCGACCAACTGTAGCACCCACCTGTCGGTGGTGATCGACTGCCAGCCTGGCAGGTGGTCTGCGATACGACCCCCGACCTTTGTTTTCCGTTGATCCTGAGGAGGGGCGGGCAGGGCCGGAAGGAGCTGGCTGTGGCAGCAGTGGGTCCTGCAGGTTGGGCCGACTTGGTAGCACATTGGCCTCTACCCGAGGACGTCTTGGCCTGGGCTTTCCGAGAGAAGGAGCCCCTCTGTTGCAGGCCGGAACAAGGTTGTTGCCTCTGGGTCTGGCTGCGAAAGCAACTCTGGTTCCTACGAAAGGAACTAAGTCTAGATCTGTACATGGCATGGACAGATCTAACAGCCTTCCCAGCTTCCTGCAATTTGGTGATGACCTTTTCGGAGGCTTCACCAAACAAAACTTCGCCATGAAAAGGAGCGTCCATAATATTTTTCTGGACGTCCGGGGTAAACCCGGAGACACAGAGCCATGAGTGCCTCCGGAGACAGATGCCTGAGGCTGCCGCTCTGGCCGAAGAGTCTGCAGAGTCGTATGCGGCTTGGAGCACCTGGGTCCCCACATCTGAACCCGTGCGCAGGAGTTGTAGGAGTTCCTCCTTTTGGCCACAGTCTGGCAGTTTCTCTGCCAGATCCTGTCCCTGTTCCCACAGTGCGTTCTGAAACTGAACCACGTGGGTCAGGTAATTCAATGATCTAATAGCGCAAGTCGCGGCCGCGTAAGTGCGCCTGCTTATGCGTCAATTGCTTGACTCCGGGTCCGGTAGCTGCGTGCTCAAATGTTGCGGGTTTCTGAGACTGGTCATGAGAGGCTGTGATGACCAGGGAGTCGGCCAGAGGATGGTTAGCCAGGTACTGGTCCTCCCTTGGGGCCTTGTACAGGCGGTCAGCCTTCTTCAGCACTGCCGGGGTCGTATGTGGACACTTCCACGCTGCCTTGGTGATGTCCACGAAGGTGTCCACCAAGGGTGGCACTACCACAGGCTTGGGGTCTTTGGTAAGGCAGCAAGCGTGGTCTTGGGTCGAGTTCTTCTGCATCCCATTCCATGTTCTCTTGAATGTGTCTCATTATTTCGAGAACAAGGGGTCATCCGGAGGAGACCTAGGGAGGTCGCGTGGGTCCGGAGAGGGGATGCTGATTGGTGAAGAAGACCTGGAGCATTCAGAGATGTCAGATCTGGAATCCTCCGTGGACGGTGAATAGCGGCGTCTTCTGGGTCTCTTGGGGCTGGATGACCCTGAAGAGGATCTTGACGGAGGCCTTCTCTTTCCTGTAGATCTGCCCCTAGGAGGTGCTGCTGGCTCTGGGGGGAAGGTGCTCGGCCTGCTGACCCCTTAGGTGAAGGAGGGGGTGCAGACATCGGTGGTGCCGCGGGTGCGGGAGGAGGGTGCGTGGTGACCACATCCTTTTTGATGGTGTCCCACCAGAAGGTGAAGAGCTCCTTCACTTCCGACAAGTTTAAACCTGATGACGGACTGGGCGCCGGTGGCCTGTCGTCAGGACCGGGCGCCGGCTCCCCGGGGGTCTCTGGTTCTGGAGAGGGCTCCCCTGGGAGATCGACGGGTCCGGAATCGCCCACCTGGTCTTCAGGCTGGGTAGACTCCTCCTCCGACAGCGCCGACCGACTGACGTCGGTAGGCGGTGGTGTGGTCCTCCTGACTGCGGTATCTGACGCCGGTTCCCCCGCCGGCATCCTAGGGGGCGAATGCCTGACCGGCGACAGGTGACGAACTGCCGCTGGTTCCTTGGAGTGCTTATGAACCTTGGCCGACGTCGGGTCCGATGTCTGCTTGAGGGAGGTCAGCTCCTTGGTCTTACATTAGGGTGGCGGTGGCAGGGAGACTGACCGGATGTCGGAGGCCGAGTGCCGGGAAGACTACTTGTGGTGCTCCCCTGACCTGGACGAGGCCTTAGCTGAGGAAGTGGGCCTAGAGGTCTTGGCAGGACGCAGAGTAGAAGAACCACTGGCCGATTTAACCACAACTGGGGGGAGGCTGAGAGTGGTCTCTTGACGGGGAGCGGTCTGACCTGGAGCCGGAGCTGCGGGAGTCCGAGGCCCTGGAGGGGGATCTGGGTCTCACCTTCTCCCGGTGTTTCTCATGGTGCCTGTGAGACTTCCCTGAAGATTCCCCTCTGGAGGAAGTTTCCATGGCCTTAAGCTTTTCTTCAAGGAGGAAAGCCTGGAGGGCCTTCTGTCGGTGGATTCTCGTTTGGCTCTTAAAGCCCTGACAGAAGGAGCAGGCCTGGGTGTCGTGGTCCGGGCCCAGGCACCGAACGCAGGCTGAATGAGGGTCTTTGAAAGGGATCTGCTTCCCACAGGCACACTTTGAAGAATGGCCCTCCATGGAAGTTGGGGAGGACATCAGATGAAAAAACAGCAGAAAAGTAGATTTTTTCCTAAGTTTGGAAAGTTTGGAAGGTATTCCTGGTCGTCGCACACTAGACTTAACCGAGAGGTCGAGGCATGCGAAGTCGACGGCGGGAAAGAACTGGGAATTCTGGCAGGACCGCCTCCTTATGTACTACGCCTGACGTCGGGGGCAGGACCGACGTCAGAGGCGGTCCCCGCTGAAGACTGCTAGCTAGAAAATTTCCGTGGGGTCCTGACACCTGCCGGCTTCAGTCCTAATGGTGTAACCTGCTGCAAGAGCTGTATCTCGAAGAAGATACACTGTTACAGATAAAAAAAATAAAAAAAAAACACTGAAACACAGCAAAACTGCAACATTTTCTGGGGGCCTAGGTGGTCTCCAGACCCCTGGCCACTTCAGTGAAAATTCTTTGGCCCCTTCTCCACATTGAACCTACTTAAACCTCCCCTGTGAACTCCTCTGTGAAAAATATCTTTATACATTTCTTTATTGAACACATCATGAGGACAACAGTTTCGTGGCCCCGCCACTTCATCAGGTCCATACTGTGTTTCTAAAACAAAATAAGTCTCATTTAGAACCAACATAACATATTTCATATCAGCTGTTATTACCAAATGAGCACTACTGTTTTCCCGCGATCCAATTATTCACGTATTCTTATTCTGTACATCACAACGTATTACCAACCATTTACATTAGTAATTAAATCATATATTATTACCAAGTTTTGACCTTCGGCCAGAACATGACTACTGTCCCTTTAAATATACATTTAACATATAAAAGATGATTTTAAGCAGGTTCCCTTTCCTTTGTTTCCCAGTGTTACCCAGTTCATGATATATTTATAAAATAGAGAATAAAGTATGGGTCGGGGTGTGTAATGAGATTTTACACACACCTGAGTTGTGGGATGGTACATAAACCCCAACGGCGAAGCCTGAGGCATTTGTGAAAAGCATCCCACAACGAGGGTGTGTGTTACATTGAGTTTGACACCATGACCCATTTTTTATTTTATATAATCACTGGGTTTCCCTTTTTCGCCTCAGCAATTATATAAAATAAAGAGCTTGCGGTGCAGCCGCAGTTCAGCTTAGTGTTAGTGCGGTGCCAAAATTGGAATCCGTCCGTGTCTTTTAAAAATGGGTTACCTTTGCCTCAGTGTCTTCAACATCTTTGAGAATAAGCCTTAGTAAGTCCACTGATGAGCCTAATAGATCTAATTGCAGAGTTTTTCTGGCGGTGCTGTTTTTGGGAGCATCGAAGTGGTGAACAGTCGGGAACACTCTCGCTGCTTAGTGGGCATGCGCAGAGCTCCTTTATTATGGCAAATTACGCCACAGTTTCCCTATGGGAAAAAGGGGAAGCCAGTTATTATAAAACTTTTAAACAGTTCCATACAAATATTGATCCTGTTTCTTTAAGTCAGTTATGAAATTTCTCACTTAAACACATTTTGTGATTACCTTTGTATTTTTAGTGCTTATTCTTTCTCTTTGCCTCTCAAAAGTCTCCTGCAGTAACTAACTCTGTGAACAGATATTTAAACCCTATTTTATATTTTCCAACGTTAACTCAAACTTTAAACTTTTTTGATCAACATTCTATTCCATGCTCACCCGTATTTCATTAGGGTTTCTCATTTTCATAAGGCCCTTGGGCTCAGATTACTTCACCCCATTGAAAAATTATATAAGTGTGAGCCCTTTCTATAAATTAGCAACCCAAGCTATTTCACTTGTTACGAATCCAATAGTGATACCTGCAGTATTATTTTCCAAAGTTTTAACTGGCTCCCTTCTGTACGTCTTTTCAGCGTTCTCAATGAACTTCACTGCCACCTGCCCTGGCATCCAATCGAAATAACCATGAGTAACTTTTTTTTTTTTTTTTTAATTATTCTCTTTACTTTGCAGCCAAGCTCAAAGTTTTACTTACTTCTGAAAGATGCTGTGCCACAGGAAAAAGCCATCTCAGATTGAGGGAGCATCCGGCGCCCAACAAATGCAGGTTTAAATCCCACGGAAGGTGGGGGGAAGATACCGACATCACTAATGACGTCACACAAGCTCCGTGCCCCTGTGCTGCTGAAGACTATCCTGCTGATAAGTCAGGAGTGTTTCCTGGTGGCTCAGTTGGAAGGATAGGAAACTTTGGAAAATAATACTGCAGGTATCACTATTAAGTTTGTAGCAAGTGAAACAGCCTGGGTTGCTAATTTATAGAAAGGGCTCACACCTATATATTTTTTCAATAGGGATGAAGTAATTGGAGCCCAAGGGCCTTATGAAAATGAGAAACCCTAATGAAATACGGGTGAGCATGATCTAGAATGTTAATCAAAAAGTTTTAAGTTTGAGTTAACGTTGGAAAATATAGAGTTTAAATATCTGTTCATAGAGTCAGTTACTGCAGAAGACTTTGGAGAGGCAAAGAGAAAGAATAAGCTCTAAAGATACAAAGGTAATCACAAAATATGTTTAAGTGAGAAATAATTATCAATATTTGTATGGAACTGTGAAAGTTTTTTTATAAATATATCATCAACTGAGGAACACTGGGAAACAAAGGAAAGGAAACATGCTTAAAATCATTTTTTATATGTTAAATATATATTTAAAGGTACAGCAGTCATGTTCAAGCCCTAGGTGTCCGAATCAAAACTTGGTAATAATATATGATTTACTTACTAATATAAATGGTTGGTAATATGTTGTGATGTACAGGATAAGTGAATTACTGGAGAGTGGAAAAACGACGGTGCTTATTTGGTAACAGCTGATATGAAATATGTCATGTTGGTACTAAATGACTCTCTATTTTGTTTTAGAAACATAGTAGGGACCTGATGAAGTGGTGGGGCCACAAAACTGTTGTCCCCATGACGTGTTCAGGAAAGAAATGTATTAAGATATTTTTCACAGAGGAGTTCATCCTTTCTTTTATATAACTGTTCATATTGATGGTGCCTGTAGGATGACCTAATAGCTTAAAAATTCTTACACACTAGGGCAACCTGATACATACACTCCTTTTTGCATAGTACTACATGGTCTGACCAACCTATTATCAGTGGCCCCTTACATTACCTCTTTGGAGGAAGATACATATCTATCCAACTGCACCACAGCCCTCCCTTCTCCTTCACCATAGGCTGTTTCCCAGCCCCATCTCTCACCTGACCCTCCGCCCATTCTTCTTGCAATGAATTCCATTAATAATTTAGTGCCAGGAACAGCAGGAACTAGTGGGTCCACACCCTTTTAAGGGACTACAAAGGGACCAGAATCAGTATTTCTGTCATATCAATTTTCAGCACAGGAACAAGAACATGTGATGGGCTTACTTAATCAATCTAAGATGTGGACAGAAACCATTAGTGATAAAAAGTACAGTTACTTAAGAACTTACCGTAACAGCAGATGTTCGAGAGGAGCTCTTGCAGCAGGCCATTACCATTACGACTACTGCCGCAGGCCTTAGGACCCACCGGAAAAATTTTAGTTAGCAGTATCCAGCAGTGCTCGCCCCTCGATGTCGGCTCTGCCCTGACGTCGGTCATGCCATAAAATGGAGCGGTCCCCAACTCCACCACAGTTCACACGCTGAGGACCAGCGAACAGGCCCCAGCAAGCGAACCAGGTGAAGCGTGTTCTTGTCATGCTGAAACTCTCCAGGGGGGAAGGAGGGCAGGAAAGCAGCGCCTGCTGCAAGAGCTCCTCTCGAAGATTTACTGTTACGGTAAGTTCTTACATAATTGTACTATCTCACTTCGAGTGGGGGCTCTTGCAGCAGGTATTACCATTAGGACTGAATCCCAAGCAGTCCCGTGCGAAGGAGGTGACAAGCCCTGGGAGGAGGAAGATGGATGCCAACTAAGATGGCATTGCCTAGATAGGCAGGGAGACAGTAGGTCAGGGCAACAGTCCCTGAAGGGCTGCCCAACTGAATACGGCACGGTGCCTGGAAGCTATGTCCAGGCCGTAATGCCTGACAAAGGTATGTACTGAACTCCAAGTAGCTGCTGCACAAATGTCCCTAATAGAGACATATTTCAGAGAAACAAGAGGTAGAAACTCCTCTGGCGGAATGACCTCTGACCACTCCAGGAAGAGGTTTGTTATACTTGTTGTAGCAGAAGACTATGTAGTGGACTAGCCACCTAGAAACAGTTTGCTTAGACACCAGTTTGCCCAGGTGTTGAGGCACAAAGGCCACAAACAGTTGCTTTGCCGGCCCGCCGGCACAGTGGTTGAATTTCCGCTTGCGACGCCAGCGACCCGGGTTCGGGAACGGACTCGGGTAGCTGGAGGGCCAGCCGGGGAGAGGAGGATCGAGCGCCCAATGGCTGCCTCCTCCTCTGGGAGGGAGGGATGCCTGTCCCGCAGCCTCGACCGCCACCTGGGTGGCCACGGTGGTGGTGTAGTGGGACCGCATAGGGGAGGACGGGCCGAAACCGGAAGTGAGCGCACGAAAAGGCCGCCTTCCAGGTTTCCCAGAGGCTCACGCCCCATGGGGGGGGGAGACAGAAAACGGAAAAGACGCCTGGCGTGGAGGACGTAGATGGGTCCCGACTGCCCCAGATAACCCATAACCGGGCTACCAATGGTCGTCGCAGATGGACCACCTGACAAAGACTAATGGACTGGAGAGGGTGTAAAGTGGGGTACCCCCCTCCTCCCTGCCCGGGGGGGGCAGGCCGAGGCAGCATGGAGGTAAGTCCAAGCGGCACCATGGTAGTTACCCGAGGAGGGATTAGGGGAGCTCAGTCTAGGGTTACCCAGAAGAAGTCCCACCACGCCAAGAGAGTAGGGGGATAAAAACAAAAACAAACAAAAAAAAAAAAAACAGTTGCTTTGATTTGCGGTGTGCCGCTGTACGCATCAGGTAGTACCTCAGTGCCCTGTGGACGTCCAAAGAGTGTAAGAGAGCTTCTCCCCTGTTGGAAGGGGTGACTAGAAGGTCAACAGACTGGTTGAGGGTCAATTCAGAAACCACTATGGGCAGAAACTTAGGATTTGTCCTGAGGGAAACCTTTTCCCTATGAAAAATCAAATATGGCTCCTTGCACATCAGGGCCTGAAGCTTGGAAACCCTTCGAGCTGAAGTAACAGCAACTAAAAAAAAAGAGACACCTTCCAGGAGAGATAATGCAGCTCACACTCTGCTGCGGGTTCAAAGGGAGGGAGAGTAAGCTTCTCTAACACAAAAAGGAGATCCCAAGGGGGAATAGGATCCCTAATGGGAGGCTTTATATGAAGAATGCCCCGTAGACAGGTGTGGTCCACGTCCAACTGGACTAGGGTTCTGCCGTCTACCGTTGCACGGTAGGCAGATATGGCTGACATATGTACCTTAATGGAAGAGTAGCTCAAGCTTTGATGTACTAAGGAGAGGAGGTACTGTAAAGCGGAGTTCGCTGGACAGGTAAGGGGATCCAGATGATGGGACAAAGTCCAAAGACAGAAACGCTTCCACTTCATAGCGTAAGTGGACCGAGTAGACGGCTTTCTCGTCAAAACAAGAATGTCTGCCACTTTTTGGGAGATCCCATACCTCGCCTTAACTATGTCTGCAGGAGCCATGCATGAAGGTGCAGGGACTTGAGAGCTGGGTGTACCAGTCTGCCCTGATCCTGGGACAGCAATTGTGAACATATTGGCAGGGGGATTGGAGGTTCCGACGACTGATGCTGAAGTAGGGGGAACCAAATCTGCTGTGGCCATATCGGGGCAACTAGGATCATCAAAACCCCCTCGGCATGTATCTTCAACAGAACCCTCTGAATTAAGAGGGAAGGTGTAAAGGAACCTCCCTATCCAACAAAGGAAGAACGCGTCTGGCCAGAAAACACCAGACGCGTGTTCTCATGAGCAGAAACTTTGCAGTTTGGCATTGCGTGGGGATGCAAAGACGTCCAACTCTGGAAGACCCCAAGTGTTGAACAGCTGGTTCGCTACTGACTGGAGTAGCTCCCCCTCGTGTACCTTGGACTGGGCTGTCTGCCAAGGCATTTTGGATGCCTGGAACATGCACTGTGGTCAGAAAGATGTGATGTTCCAGTGCCCAGTACCAGACTCTCATCGCCTACCTGCACAGGGGGTAAGAGTGAGTTCACCCATGCTTGTTGATGCAGAAGACAACAGCTGTGTTGTCCGATTGAACGTGGACAGAGCCTGGTGCTAGGTCCTCTTGAAAGGCCCGCAAGGCACTGAGGACTGCCCGCATTTCCAATACACTGATATGGAGATTTCGCTCCTCTAGGGACCAAATGCCCGGAGTCTGGCTGTCCCCTAGGTGAGCCCTCCAGCCTACGTCGGAGGCATCTGTCGTCAAGGTCCGACTTAGGGGCTCCTGCCGAAACAAGACCCCTTCTTCCAAATTGGGGGGGGCGGGGAGTATCCAACCACCAAAGAAAGGTCCTTCTGACTGGCTCGGAGATCCTGACCAAATCGTCTAGACCATCGGAGCTTTGGTCGCACTGCACCCTCAGCATCTACTGTGGGACCCTCATGTGGAGGTGAGCCAAGGGAGTTACAGGGATAGCCGCCGCCATGTGCCCCAGAAGTTTGAGGAAGGTCCTTGTTTGGACCTGGGGGCTATTAGGACCGTTCGGGTCGCTTCTCATAGGTGACTCCCCCCTTGTCGTTTGGGAGGAAGGCCATGTCCTGGACAGTGTTCAGGATCGCACCTATAAAGGCGAGTCTTTGGCTGGGCTCTAGGGATGACTTGGGAAGATTCAGGGTGATCCTCAACTCTCAAAATTAGCTTATACGTGTCTCCGAGAGTATGAAGAAGGCACGTTCTTGACGAGGTTGCCAGAAGCCAGTCATCCAGGTAGGGGAAAACAATGTCCCTTGCGCTTTAGAGCCACAGCTACCACTGCTAGGCATTTGATGAAGACTCGAGGAGTGGAGGAGAGGCCGAATGACAGAACCCGGAACTGGTCTGTCTCCCCAGAAGTGGAACCTCAAGTACTTCCAGTGAGGAGGAAAGACCCGGATATGCATGTAAGCGTCTTGCATGTCCAGGGAGCAGAGCCAGTCCCCTTGGTGTAGCAGAGGAATTAGACCTGGAAGAGTCACCATCCAGAACCTTTTGCATTCTATATAGTTGTTTAGGCAGCTGAGGTCCAGGATGGAACGAAGACCCTGAGTTTTCTTTGGCACCAGGAAGAAGTGAGAGTAATACCCTTTTCCCTGCTGCTGCTGCAGGGGGACTGGCTCTATTGCCCTTTTTTGCAAGAGGGCCTGAATCTCTCCTTCTATGAGAGTTACGTGAGAAGGAGGATATCTTGAGGACCTTGGTGGTGTTTCTGGGGGGATCTGAGTGAACTCCAGTACATGTCCCCTCCTTATAATATCTAGAACCCAGAGGTCTAAAGTGATTTTGCTCCACCCCTCCAAGTAGAGGGAGAAATTACCCCCTACTACCTCCTCCCCCGCGCCTCCTCCTCCGGAGGGGGTCAACAAGGAGTTCTGGGAAGAACCGGGGGTCGCCAGAGAGGCTTGGGAGGACTTAGGGCCTCAAAAGGGAGCGCCTCCAGGCTGCTGTGTTGTGGCCTTCCTTTTAAAGCCTCCTCTCTGAGCTGACTGATTGCCACGCACAGGTTGATTTGAGGTCTTCCAAAATGGCAGTTTGGGGAATCTTTTCTGGTCCCCTTATACATTTGACGGACGAACCAAATTGATTTCCCAGATTCCTGGAGATAAGACCTTCGGTCTCCAACCCGATCAGTAAGGAACCATGGAAAGGGAGGTCCTTGATTCTGTTCTGCAGATCCTGGGAGAATCCTGAGCCTCGCAACCAGGTGTGGCGCCTCAGGCAGACACCCGACGCTGCCGTCTTTGATGCCATATCCATAGTGTCATATAAGGCATAAAGAACATGTGTACCTATGTCCGAGCCCAACTTCAGAATATCCAACAGCTCCATTTTCTTCGCAGAGTCTGGCAAGGAGTTAGCTATCTCTGGCCCTTTCTCCCATAAACCATTCTGGTACTGGACCATATGCGTAAGGAAGTTCAGGGACCTTATGGAACAGGTGGATGCAAAGTACACCCTTCTTGCCCACCTGGTCCAAGTAAAGGGACTCTTGATCAAGAGGCTAAGAACTTAGATGCTTGGGCTGTTGAGATTTGTCATGAGCAGCCACTAGGACCATTGAGTCGGCCTCAGGGTGTTCTGCCAAAAAAGGCTCATCCCTCAGTGCTCTATATAGCCTGTCCCAATTTTTTGGGAACTGCCAGGACTGTGGCAGGATGTTTCCAAGTGATCCTTGTGAGGTCTTGGAATGTATCCACCAAAGGAGGCACTACTAATGGCTTAGGCTCCTTTTGCCTCAGGTACCTAGCCAGTATCCGGCGTTCCGGATCCAGGTCCTCCGTCTCCCATTCGTTAGAGGCCTGTATGTGCCGCATGACGTCCGTAAAGGCAGGATCGTCAGGTGGTGAACGAGGAGTTTCTTTATTGTCAGGAGAACCTCCAACCCCTCAGTGGGACTAGTCTGAAAAGGAAGATGAAGACTGGCTCCTACTAGGGTGGGAAAAACCCGAACCATGCCTGGAAGGACTTCCCTCCTTGAAGCGCTGGCCACCATCCAACCATCAGCCTGGGGACTGACGATGGAGCAGAGAGCAGCGCCTGTCTCGAGAGGGGTGACAGCTGAAAGAGCGTCCGCGCGTGGTAGGAGACTTATGGCGGCTGAGAGACTTGCTCCTGGGCCGGACCGGTGATGGCTAGAAGACCGTGAGCAGTGCCGTCAGTGGTCTTCAGACCTAGACCAGGATCTGACTACTGGGGGTGAGCGGGACCTGGAAACTTTACGCTGCTCATCCGGAGGTTCAGTAGAGGGCTTTAGGGGCTGAGCCCTGGTGTCTTGAATGTTTGGCTGGTCGGGGACAGGTGTCTGATCCAGCTTTGGGGGAGCCATGTCCTTCTTGACCTGGCTCCACCAGTAAGAAAAAGGCTCAGTGATTTCTTTATTGAACACAGAGGCCGCAGTCCCCTTCAGAGGAATCGGTGAAGCCGGAAGGGCCTTAGGAGAAGACTCTGAGGAAGAGTCCTCTGGAGTGGAAGAGCATGGGCCCGGTGACAGTACCGTGACTAGTGTGGGTTCTTTCCAAGGATGGTCGGCCTTGGTATCTACGTCCAGCACCGCGGCCAGTGTCTTGGCCGTGGTCGGCTCAGGCATAGCCGACTTTAAGGGGCTGGACCCCTAAGGGGTCTTAGCCAGAGGGTTGTGATCCTTGAACAGCGACTTTCCAGAAGCCCCAGGCAAGGTAGTGACAGAGGCCTTCTTCAGCGGGGCCGAGGCATGTATCAAAGAACAGGCCTTAGAAGCATCCACCAAGGCCACAGAGACACACAGCGGCGCGGCCTTCGCCTTGGCTGGAGCAGCAACGGAAGCGGCCCCCGCTGAGGCCAATGTCTGTCTTGGCGGGAGCAGGAGACTTCGCCTTTTCCCCATGCTTGGAGTGGTGCAAATGGATGGAACCGCCCGAGCCAGAAGACAAAGCCTTCGGTGGTGGTGGTGGTGGTGGTGGGGGGGAGACGTGACCTGGACCACTGGTGGGACGGGCTACAGTCCTTCTCACGGGACTTGTGGTGCGATTTGTCCCAATGCTTGGCCTTTTCCCTGGGAGAGCTCTGCATGACGTTCCCCTGTTTTTCTAAAAGGTGGGCTTTCAGGGCCTTCAGGTGCCGGATCCTAGTTCTGCCGGTGAAGCCTTTGCAGATCTCACAGATTTGAAGGCTGTGGTCTTGGCCGAGGCATAAGATGCAGGCTTTGTGGCCATCCTTCGATGGGATCTGGCGGCCACAGGCACACTTGGTCTTCTTTGGGCTGGAGGATGAGACAGATAACTAAGAAGACATGCAATGGAAACCACTCGAATCAGGAGGAGAAATACAAGGAGAACGACAGAGAAAACTACACATTTCTATAAACTTTGCTGTAACTGCTGAAAAACACGTGCTAAAACTTCCCATTGAGAGCGGGTCTGTGGTGGGAAAAGAACAGAGGTAGAGCTGGGGACAGCCCCCTTTTATAGCATGACCGACGGGGGCAGGCCCTGCTGGGTACTGCTAGCTAAGATTTTTCCGGTGGGTTCTAAGCCTGCTGCAAGAGCTCCCACTCGAAGTAATAAGTGTTATTAATAAAATACAACATTTGGAACAAAGAGACACATACGCCTTGAATGGCATACCATCTCTTTGGGGGGAATATATTAAAAATAAAAGGATCCCTAGAGTGTTACGGGTCCGCACAGAACCCAATTTAAGGTTTATGATGACAGAATTACATGAAAAATGGACTGGTATCAGGAACAAGTGTTCCACTAATTTACTTCTCCACAGGATGATCCAGGCCTAGGCAGAAGAGGCACAGGGAATGGCTGTCCTTATGCGGCACCTGGGAGCCGCACGATTCGCACTTGTGTTTATGCGATTCGGAAGGCGTCGGGGACGACATACACAGCTTATAGAGAAATAGTATAGATATGCGAAAAAAACGGTTGAAAAGTTCGAAAACTGTACTGACTGACTAGTGCTGAACTCTACCATGAGGAACTTTCACAAGTCGATGGCGGCAAAGAACTGGAAGGCGGGCGTGGGGGAACCACCCCTTTACACTGACGTCGCAGAGACGGCAAGCTAGAAATTTTTCCGTGGGGTCTTGACGCCTGGCAGGTCAGTCCTATATGTGAATACCTACTGCAAGAGCCCTCTCGAAGTAAGATCAAGTGTTCCACTGATTTCATGCTCTCTCTACTAGAAGCCATCATGAAGGAAAGAAATAGACCGACTGAGGACATGAACAGTGTTAAAGAAGATTATAAGCACAGGGTTCAATTAACTGAGTATACAAATGCATTGGAAAGAATTAAGAAGGATCTTTCCGAATATGAGGATTTTATTAAACAGCAAAAACTAAAGAAATTTAACAGAGACATAATTGATTATCGTGAAAATAAAGTTTATACATAGTTTCTAAAACCTAACATATCAAATGTTTCAAATTATTATCAAAACCAACAGGATAACGATGTTGATTCAACACTATCTCCCACCCTCTGCTACTAGATGCCCTCCATCATATTGGTTTCTTAGCTGGCCCCTCGCCTGGTGCTCAAGCTACCCAAAAGCTCGCTCCCAGTGTGTCAAAATCAACAGGACTCTCTCAGAAACCCGTCCCATCCGCTTTGGGGTATCCCGGGCTCTATCCTGGGCCCTCTACTGTTTAGCCTTTATCTAAACATCCTGCCCAGTGCCTGCTCCGGCAACATCCTCATGTACGCCGATGATGCCATCATCTTTGCCTCCCACCGAAATCCCACTTCCCTCCAGGACACTCTCCAATGTTCCTTCCAGGAGGCCGAAACCTGGTTTATGGAGCGCAGACTCATCATTAATCCCCCCAAAAAACACAAGGAAATGCTCTTCGCTCACCCCCAAAACAAAGCTTGCAACAGCCCACTCAGCATCCTCCCCAGCACCCAACAAAGGCTTGAACAAGTCTACCCCTACAAATACCTTGGAGTCACTTCTGACTCAGCCCTCACCTTTCACGCCCACATTAATGCCCTTGCATCCGCACCAGCACCCACATTTGGCATCCTCTACCGCCACAAGGACTGCCTCCCCCCGATGCCCTCCAACCAGTTGTTACATCCTCGGTACCATCCCTTGTGGATTATGGCCTACCAGTTTATGGTGCTGCTGACACTACTGCACTCAGCAAGATTCACCTCACCCTAAACAAGGCCTGCAGACTAATGACTGGTGCCCCCAGGCTCACCCACATGTCTACTCTACGACATGGCCAATCTCCTTACCCTCGATGAATGACTCCGCTACCAAACCTGCCTTCTAACTAAGAAGATTCTGCTTGGGCTCGCCCCACCTGGGGTACTTACCTCCACCCAACTTACCCTGTCCACTGTCCCAACCCGAACTGCCGACAAAACTACCCACGGGTCCCGAGAACCAGGACCATTATGGCACAAAGGTCCTTCTGCTACAGAGACCCATCTTGATTTAACTCTCTCCCGGCATCCATCTCCACTGCTCCCAAAATTGCCACCTTTAAAACTGCCCTTCGGAACCTGTCTCTAACATGCTGCAGCCTCTAACTTTAACAGGCCTCAGTCATTGCGTCTGTCTGTAACAGGCCTCAGCTACTATCACCTTCAGACATAGCCCTACGGGCTGAACTCCAATCTCACCCCCAACCCCCTGGCCTCCCTCCCCTGCTTGTAACAGCATTTACTCAGTGTGCAATCTAGCAATGTTCTAATCAGCTAATTGTATGGATATTAGTGTCTTTTATATGTCTCACTGTTCTACTGTATACTGTAATTATGTAGCACTGTTTGTCCTCTCTGTGACGACGTACCTTTGTAAATGAGCCCCTGGCTCAAACGTGGTAAACCGATTGTATAATTAATAAATAAATGATTCAGACAGTGGGGCTAGTATGGTGAATTCAAGATACAGAGCAGAGAAATCAGCACAAGAAGGACAGGGGCCTTTTTTAGAGAGAGAGACACGAGCCAGCCCACCCACCAGGAACAGGGCCCTGCAGAAGAGATAGGGGGTTACAGGTATCAGAGCAGGTATGACATGAAGAGTGCAGGATGGCAAGGCCAAAACCAATTTAGGGGAGGCTTCACATCCAAGAGGGGGACGATGGTGGAGGGGAAGCGGGCCGGGGGTGAGCTTCAGGGGGAAGGGGTGAGCTTCAGGGGGAAGGGGAGAGGAAGACAATGGTATTTTTCAATTTAAGCTCAAGAATACTGTCAGAAAATGAAGAGAAAGTACTTAGGAAGGGACTACCCTTCTCACCCACCAGACCACTGGATCTCTTTTATCTACAAGTGAATTTACGAAAAGGGATAGAACAGGATTTTGTCTGGTTTTACTCTATCTTTACACTGTTTAAACTGGTTTTGATCGTGCTTGCTACACCAGTGATGATTCTGTTAAAGCTGCATCTTCTCTCTTATTAATTAGAATCCAGATGAGTGACTGCATTTAGACTGTATTCTTACACTGATTAAACTAGTTTTGTATTTTGTTACACAGACATGAATCAGCCCACCCACCGGGAACAGGGCTCTGCAGAAGAGACAGGGGGTTACAGGTATCAGATATGTTAATGCTCTCCTAATTTGATGGTTTCACAGAAAATCTCTCAGACATTTTTTGACCAGCTAGCAGAACCCTGGGTGAATGTGGATTCCATTCAAGCAAGAATGACATCATTTTCCTCTAGTTCCTGGCAGCTCAGTACCTGGAACTAGAGGAAAATGTCATTCTTGCTTGAATGGAATCAGCACTCACCCACGGTTCTGGTAGCTGGTCAAAAAATGTCTGTGAGATTTTCTGTGAAACCATCAAATAGGAGATCATTAAAATAGTATCAAAGCATGACAAATGGCAATTTCTTCATTTTACATGTAATAAATAAGGTCTGGTTGTCCTTATGTTAAGGAAAAGGAATACAGTTTGTAATATGTTTATAATATAGTCGCAGTTGATCTTTAAGTTTGAAGAGAATTTTTACATACTTGTAAAGGGGACAGCGATGGAGAGCATGATGGCCCCCTCTTACGCCAATCTATATAAGTGGGAATTCAAGCAGACCCACATATTAGAACTGAATAATGTATTTTTTAACAACATTATTGTATGGAGGAGGAGGTATATAGATTATATTTTTATGATTTGGCAAGGGAATGAGGTAGAGCTGAATGCTATTCATACATATTTAAATGGTAGAGATAGGAATCTGACTTTCACTATGACTGCATATAAGGAAAGGGTAGCATTCCTGGACTTTACAAAGGAGAAAAAGGACTGGAGACTAGTTTATACAGGAAAGAGACCTCTAAAAATACAATACTACATTATAATAGCCATCATGACCCCAAGTTGAAGAACAGCATACCAAAATCACAATTCATAAGAGCCAGCTGCAATTGCAGTGAACTGGGGAAATATCAGAGAATAGCAGGAGAGATGTCTAACAGATTTATTGATAGAAGATAGTTACAACCTGGTCCAGGGCACAGAGGAACAAACAGCCACACACTCAAGGGAGAGGTATCTGAAGGAATCTGTTAAATCAGATATAGGGGATAGAATAGTTTTTTTGACCCCACATTCCCATCTGAATGGGAAGATTAAAGGGATTATACTAAAAAAATTTAGCATGCACTTCAGACAGAGGGTGCAAGAGACACTAGATTTGCTGATACACCACTTTTTACAACCCGTAAGAACCAAACTATAAGAGACCGTTTTGGTCCACACACAACACTACATTCCTGACATGAAAAAGAAACTGCTATTGCTTGGTCCTTTGGCACTAGGCAGTTTTCCTTGTGGCCACTGCTTTCAATGTGGAAACACCAATAAGAAAGTGAAATTTGAGAATCCATACACAAATAAGAAGTACCCCATGTCCCTGTGACAAACTGTATGTTGGGAAGACTACAAGAGAACTGAGGAGACAGATAAGTGAACATAAAAGTGACATATGACTTAAGGATGAAAATCCATATACGAATAAGAAGTACCCCAGGCGACAACATACTGATTGCAAGAGTGACCATGTCATGTACTTGCTTTGCTGTCCCTGTGACAAATTCTATGTGGGGAAGACTACGAAAGAACTGAGAAGACGGATAAGCGAACATAAAAGCGACATACGATTTAAGGATGAAAATTCATCTGTAACAAGGCATTTTAATGAAGCTGGACATTCACCCACCTCACTCCTTTTCTGGGGCTTGGAACAAGTACTGGAGCCAGTAAGTGGAGAAGCCCAGTGGGACACTGGATTAAGAAAACGAGAAGTTTATTGGATCGTCACCTTAAATTGTTTGGCCACAGAGTGGGTTTAAACGAGGACTGTGATTGAGACCTTTCTTATTGAGAACAGCTTTATAGATTTATGGACCGGAGACATGTGCTTTCCTTCCCATGGAACTGTTAGGGGAATGTGAAAGTCACTGTGAATACTGGCATTGTAAATACTGAAAGATGTATGCTTACAAGCTTGAATATAGTCTGAATACTGACAATCTTAGTTTAAAAAGAGGAAGGATTTATGAATTCTCACCCCCTCATAGCTTGCCCCTTTACCCCGACCTCTCTGATTCCCCCGATCCATGCACTATTTTTGTAGATTTGAGAATATTGCACAATATAGATTTACTAAAATCCTTAAAGAGTGGGTAGTAACAATGATGAATATAATTGATTTCATAATGACAAGTTTCTACTTAAAAGATTTTTTTGGGAATTACTATCCCAGGGTGGCTGGCTCAGGTTCTCATGTCACTATCCTTTCAACTGAGTCACCAGGGAACACTCCTGACTATCAGCAGGATAGTCTTCAGCAGCACAGGGGCACAGAGCTTGTGTGACGTCATTAGTGACGTCGGTATCCCCCCTACCTCCCGCAGAATTTAAACCCGTGTTTGTTAGGCGCCGGATGCTCCCTCAATCTGAGATGGCGTTCCTGTGGTGCAGCATCTTTCAAAAGTAAGTAGAATTTTGAGCTTGGCTGCAAAGTAAAGAGAATAATTAAAAAAAATAATTACTTATGCTTATTTTGATTGGATTCCAGGGTCAGGTGGTAGTGACGTTCATTAAGCACTCTGAAAATACATACAGAAGGGAGCCAGTTAAAACCTTGGAAAATAATACTGCAAGCATCACTAATGAGTTCGTAGGAAGTGAAATAGCTTGGGTTGTTAATTTATAGAAAGGGCTCACACCTATATATTTTTTCAGTAGGGATGAAGTAATCAGGACCCAACAGAATGTCAATCAAAAAAATTTAAAGTTTGAATTAAAGTTGGAAAATGTAAAATAGGGTTTAAATATCTATTCACAGAGTTAGTTACTGCAGGAGACTTGAGAGGCAAAGGGAAAGAATAAGCACTAAAGATAGAAAGGTAATCACAAAATGTGTTTAACTGAGACATAGTTTCATCACTGACTTAAAGAAAGAGGATCAATACTTACATGGAACTGTGTTTATAAGTTTTTTATAAATATTATATCATGAACTAGGGAACACTATGGGAAAGGAAAGGAACCCTGCTTAAAATAATTTTTTATATGTCAAATATATATTTAAAGGGACAGTAGTCATGTTCTGGCCCTAGGTGTCCGAATCAAAACTTGGTAATATAAATGGTTGGTAATACGTTGTGATGTACAGAAGAAGAATAAGTGAATAACTGGAGAGTGAGAAAACAGTGGTGCTTATTTGGTAATAACAGCTGATATGAAATATGTTATGTTAATACTAAATGATACTTTTTATTTTGTTTTAGAAACACAGTAAGGACCTGATGAAGTGGCGGGGCCATGAAACTGTTGTCCCCATGACATGTTCAATAAAGAAATGAATGAAGATATTTTTTACAGAGGAGTTCATCCTTCGTTTTATGTAAGTGCTGTTCCTACAAGCCTGTAGGATACCACACTGGCATCATAAGATGCCCTCGACTGGTGTCATGTGAACTCCAAGCCATAGGCAGAAATGGCGATGGCCTGCCTGGTTGCCTCGCTATTAGGCATAGCTGCCAGGATCTGACCCAGCAAAGCCCACAGGTGTTTTGCATAGGCTACCTGGTGTGCCTTCTACCCTAGCGATCAAACTCTGCAGAGTCAGACTCTGGAGGGTGGTCTCCTGAAGGGCGAAGACACCCCAGGGGGTATCCAACCACTGTAGTCCAGATGTAGGATGGGGTATAGCTCCTGGAGACCTGGGGAGAGCGCAGTACCTGTGCTGACAGTCCTGAGGGGCCGGAACAGAAGTAGCAGGAAACTGCCAGACACTGTGCGACTCCTCCATGAAGGGATCACGATGGATTCCGCACTGTACTCACCAAGGAAGGACAGTGTCACAAGTGCAGGATTGCGTTCCAGGGATGGGGGAAGATGGGAGTTCCTCCAACATCATCATCAGGAACCACTGATAATCAGTGAAATCAGCATCAGCAGAGATGTGTGTGGAAGTGTCTTCTTCCTATGAGCAGGAATCCGACAATGTGGATGGACTCTGTACAGGGGGTGGTGGTGCCAGGGTAGTAGGTGAAAAGACCATCTCATCTACGGCCCTGAAGTACTCGGGGAATGCACCTGCTGTTGCCCTGTACTGTTCCCATGTAAGGGGACCCAAGGGACCAGGGAATCCTGGAAGGAGGGCAGGAGGAGGAGGCAGAGAGGAAGGAGGAGGAGAAAAGTGGTCTTGAGAACCCATAGGCCCTCTGCCAGGGCTGTGGGCGCAAGCAGGGGACACCTCCCAGGACAGGGAACTGCGCTGCCCAGCCACCCACTGTTGCTCAATGTGCTCAGAGCGAACAGGGTGGTGCCCTTGGGAGAAGACCCCTAATGAGGAGACCGGAGCTGTACGGGCCCTGAAGGGCAGCCCCTGTCCCCACCAACAGCAGGGCTCCGACCTCTAGCTGGAGACGGAGAGCCCCCATCAGCACTCCAACTCCACCCCGGGGAGGTCAAGGCCACTGGGACAGACCAGGCCTCCTGATGGGGCCCCCATCAGACCCAAGCCAGAGGTCCGAGACCTGTCCCTCAAAAGTGGCCCCACCTTAGCCATAGCTTTCAGAGAGGTAAGAAGGGTGAAGCCGGCACCAAGGTTTGACTCAAATTCCTCCTCCGTCTCCGCATCTGCGTTAACAGAAGCGGCGCCGAAGACAGCACTGGAACAGACATGGCACTGGAGGATGCACCGCTGCAAACGGCATCAACCTTGGTGCCGTCACCAGCAGCGGCACTGACTTCAGCGCCACCACCAGCCATGGCACCAACAGCGGTGTCATCGCCAGAGACATCAACTGTGGCACCGTCCCCAGAAAAATATCGACTGCAGCACCTTCCCCAGAGACACCAACTGCAGCACTGTCCCCTAAGTCGGCACCGACTGCATCACGGATGGCACTAGCCCGAGAAGAATGCAAAGGAGAGGGCCCTGGACTGGGTCCGTAAAGTTCCCAAAGTTCTGGAGGACTGGGTTGCCAATCAGGATCATGCCGGTCATCCTACGATTCAGAAGAGGAGACCACGGAGATCCCAAGAGAGGAGACCCTGGATACAACTGTCCCAGTACCGAAGACTGTGCTGGGTGGGGACTCAGTGGCAACTGTGGTGTCGCTTCATTCCCCGACACCAGGGGTGGTGTCGGGAGCCGAAGTCGCACTGGTCGCAGCCACAGAGGGAGCCGCTGATGGAGGCCCCATGTATAGCTGAGGCCGCGACACCTGGGAGGCCCGGTTTCCCGAAGAGGAACTAGGCAGCGAGGGGTGCTCAACAGATTGTCCAACCGACCCTTTGCTCAAGTGTTTGGTCCCGGCAAGACCTGTGACAGCGGAGGCCTGTTCCCCCCCCCCCCCGTGTGTATAGCGGCAGGGGCAGGCCTGGGGGAAGAGCCCAGAGACCTTACCTTGGCGACCCTTGTACGACGCCGACCACCCAAAGTTGTGGGGGGTCTCTCCCAAACCTTACCACACGATTCACTACAGTGCGGAAATCCATGGAAAAAACAGGCATCTCACGAATCCATGTCATCGCGTGGTCCCAGGCAGGTAAAACACTGGTCATGTGGGTCCATTACAGACGTGAGACCACTACAGGGGCACCCCTCGCCTTGGAGGAATATTTTTGTCCTGAACCAGACATGATCAGCCGCAAAAATAAAAATGAAGTAAAAGACTCGATGCTGCAACTTTTGAAAATAAAAAAGAAACAATAGTGCAAAAAAAAAAAAAAGCAGATGGGTAAACAGCAGCGAGTAACTGGATCTGACGAACAGAACTTCGGAACTTTCTGGAAGTGTAGGCCTTGCTGAGTTACTCCCACGGAATCGTCCTGCTGCCTCGACTGTGGGAAAAACAGAACTGAGGTGGTGGAGGGGGTCGGTGTCAGTTACTTGCCAATCCGCGAGTGCCACGTAGTAAGTCAGCCTCGAGGGCGGCGCTGTCCCCATCGGCCCCGCATCCTCCGGAGAGAAAGCTTTAGCTATAATCTTCCCGAGGCATCCTAGCGCCACTGGCTTGTACCCACCAGTGATGAATGGTGAAGACTGATCCAGGTAAGATCATGTGGTATACAATGGATGCACAATGACCTGGCTCACAGTATGCCACTCGACAGACCTACCTAATGGCTTATTCTGCTGGCTTCTTCGTATGTTTGTATGTATTTCATCTTGATGAGGAAGGGGCCAGGACCATGACTCGTGAGTGATACTAACTGTGAGATATGGCCCTGCCCCTTACTCATTAAGGTAAATAGCAGATTCTACGTCATGCCACTGCATAGCCCATATATCCATTATTAAACCCTTATTAAGATAGTGTACAATTTAATGACGCCATTAACAACCCTCGACTATCTATTAAAGTATTACTGCAAGTTTTGTTTGCTTTGTTCAGTTACTGAAGCAATAGGGTATCATAGGGTGTGTGTTATGCTGGTATAATATTGTTCCTTAGGTGCATTCAACCAGCCAAGAAATGCTGTGACCCAGCATAACACAAGTCCTCAAGTACATTATTGCAATTATGAAAGGAATCTGATAGGATCTGAACAAAAAAAAAGTTGTATGCACGTTTTTCTTTAGTTCCATACTGTGATGTGCTGAGATAATATCACTGCTGGAATTGCCTTTAGACCAACCAACTTTGGGAATGTTTCCAGTCCATTGTATAATTGTCACTTCTGTACCGTAAACTGGACACATCTTCCATCCCTATTAAAAATGAACTTGTGAAACTGCACTGGCTTGTAGATTATGTCAACAACAATAATAAAGGCAATTGCTATGCAAACTGTAACTTAACATCATGCACAAGATTTAGATTTATAATCATTAAACAGAAAGCTCTGTAATTATCTCACCCAGACAAGGTACCATACAGAAAGATGGAAAAGAAATTAAGACTGGCTTTGATAACGTTAGAAGCAGCATCACTAATTTATGTCTCAGCTAAAGTGGCTTTATTAACAGTATGATTAGCTAAGCATGTAAAACATGTTAAATGAGACATGCGTGTTGTACTGCACAACAGCAAACAGAAAAGCAAAACAAATGCAAAAGAAGCTACTTCCCTTGGTATAATGAAAAAGTAGTCTGGTGTAAGAGGTATGATTTGTCTGTGTTCCTTGCTGTTTGATAAACATTTTGGAGTCAGATTCCTTTGTAATATGACCTCACCATGGCTTGCAAGTCATAATATTTGTAGGTACAGTTTCACAACAGAAACGTGGTAGGTGATCATGAATCCCCAAAATATGATCACCCCCAACCGTGAAAAGGAAATCCACTGGACCCCCCCCCAATCCAATTTTGAATTTGACTAAAATCAGGCCATCTTGTTTTTAAATAATTCAAGAATGTGTCTCTCTTCCTCTATTACCCTCAAATCTTGTTCATTCCTTGTTGCCCCCATCCTAACTTCAGCATCGTTGTCACTGGTGCATCTTTCCGCTGCTCTGCCCTCACCACCTACAACAGCCTTCCTGCCTCTGCCCAGGTTACGGACTTCATAGCTATTTTTTTCAAATCTCATGTTACTTAAAACCTCCCTCTTTTTTTATGTCATCTGGCAAATGACCCCAAATCCCTCTCCGTCAATTCAACCCTCACTTTGATTTACAGTTAACTGTGTGCTGTACATATCAGTCTACATATTAGTTTTTGCAATAAATTATACACCAGCTACTACTGAACCGAAGCGTTCTGTTGATATTTTCTCAATTTATAACAATCACTACATAAAATAAAGGTGCATATTCTTTTGCACTGTTGGATGTAAAATACCACAGAAGAGCCACATCACAGAGGTACTTGGATAGGTCTCATATGGGTAACTATAATAAAAATTAAATAAATTTAATGCTATTAATTTTAAAGTGTTCTTAATTACAGAGAAAACTTTGTAGTTTATATTTCAAATACTTTTTGTAATCTTCTCTTGGTTAATTACCAAAGACAACTGCATGAGGCCAGATTGCGATCCTGTAAACATTCACTGACTCCTGCGAATTCTCTACGTCTGAAGTCAAAAGTCTTTGCCCTTGAGATTGTAATCATGTATGAGGCAAAAACTGCAATAGGAAAAGCGTGGGATTATGATGGCTGGTGCAGACAAACAGTGGGCGAAGTAGTCCAAGGGGCAAACATCCTATTTTTATGCAAATATTCTTCATTAGAAAAAAAAGCAAAAAAAAGCAGCATGTGGAACTGCAGACAATCTGTGAAATATCATCAGAAGGACTGAATTGTTCAAAGCTTTCTCTATGGAGTAAAGGCTCTAAGTAACAAGCCAATGCAATTGTCTGCTAAAATTTCACAATAAATGTACTTCGGCAGCACAATCTGCAAGTGCTCATAGTGTGTTTCAGCACTAGCTATGGGGACAGTAAGCTGTCTGGGAGTGTGTCCAACGTGGCAAAATACTGCCCAAGCTGGCACCACAGCCCAACACTAAATACTGATGTCCCATACAAGACCCTGGTAAAACATACCTCCAAACAAAAAGGCGGCATCTTTTTGTCAGAAAATGTTATTTCCCATATCCAATACCAGGGAAAAGGCTGAAATATAGGTAGGTCCACTGTCAGATTAGCAGAAAGGCTGAAACCAGATTGGTTTCACAACACCACACACAAACTTTGCCCACAAAAAATCAGCAGAATCATAGGAGGCCATTTCCTGTGTTGATGTTGGCTTACAGGAAAAAGTTATTAAAAGAAGCAATACGGAGATACAGCTGCACTTAATGTTTACACGTGCTGATCTGGTTAGCAGTCCAAGCCAGAACACAAGTTGCACATACAGCTTTTCATTTTAAACTACTTTTTACAGTACATTCAATTGCTAGTATCAAAAAAAAAGAGGGGGACACCGAGTCAGTGTGTGGGCTTCAACTACAAAATAAGGGCCAAATCCTGTAGTATGCAAGCGTAGAAAGCTAGAATCATCATTTCGACCACAGCAGTCTTCTACGTCAGCAATAAGCGTAGAAAGGACACCGACTATGCTTACTTTCTGTTATTGATCTCTGAAGAAGCTGAAGTAAAAATGCTGATGCCAACTATACTGTGGGTATGCATTTCAGATAACCCTGTACCCTTTTGTTTTATTTTTAAAGACAACTAGGGATTCCATCACTATTCTAAAGAGCCTGGAACCATCGGTACTGAAAATGCTGAGAAATTTACTTTCAAAGTGCATTTATTCAATCTAAGCCATGCATTTTATGTGCTCAGAAAAAAGGAGAAGAACGGACACATTGCGCGCTGAGTGTAAGGTGCAAATATGAAGGACGTTTAACATACTGCAATGCTACATACAAAAGTGCATCTCACAGCAACACAGAAATCAGCCGTGGAATAAGTTAATACATTTTTTCATGTTTGCACCTTACACCCGATGCGCACTGTATTTGTTTTTCCACTGCCTGTCTAACTGCCATGTACACTGCTGCTGGGATGGGTGCAATCTGTGAGAGCGCAAATTTTTTCCTTTTGTGTTAAGAAAAAGGATGTATGTGAAAGCAATCTGCAGACAGAGCTGCAAGAGACTACTCACTTAAGTCCACCTGCACGGTTACTGCATGCAATCAAATCTGTATGTACAACACTAAGAGTATGAACCTAGTCTCTCTTTGAAGACACACTATATAGGAACAATCACGGAACCTAAACACTAGGTCATGCAGAGCGACAGGAAGAGACTGCCCAGAAGAGGACAGAGAAAAAGCTGCAATCCTGAACAGGTGCTTCTGCTCAGTAAGAGAATCTTCAAGGGACTTGCAGCTCTGAAGGTGGATAAGGCTATGGGATGGATGGGATACAGCCATGGGTACCAAAGGAACTCCAAACTCGCGGAGGTGCTAGCTGCCCCACTGATGGCCTTATTCAACAGTTCACTGGAAACTGGCATGGTTCCAGAGGGCTGGAGGAAGACAGATGTGGTCTCTTTACATAAGAGCAGCTGCAGGAAGGAGGCCAGTAACTAGGCTTGTCAGTCTCACTTCAGTGGTGGGGAGATTAATGGAAACCCTGCTTAAGTAAAGGCTGATAGAGTATATTGAATCTAACTGGCTGCAAGACCATAGGCAGCATGGATTTATGGGGATGGGGCAGGGATCGACAAATCCCATAGCCCGACGTCCCGGGCTACAATTTTTTGCCATGGGACAACCAATTTCACAGTACTTGGTTGTCCCACGGGCAACCAAATCATTATTGCATTTTTTTTTTTTCTTAATTCATTCGGTTCACCCAACACCACCACTAGATGTCCCCACCCAGATCTCTCGCTCGGCTGTGGGAGGAGGGGGCAGCGGAGCTCCCATCATGTAATCAAGCGTTAGTTCCTCGCTATCGCTGATGTAGTAGCAGGAGCGCCGCTGGCTGGAGTAGAAGTCGGAGGGAGTAACTGCTCACTCTGCTGCAATGGGGACCTCCTGCTACCCGCCCATGATCATCACCGCACCACTGCTGATGTGCTGCCCACTGGGCTGCCGGAGTATGCCCTCATTGCTTTGGGACAGTCCTGCGGGCGTGGGAATGATAGATGGGGTGGGGCTGGCCGGGTTCGCACAGTACTGCACCGCACACCAACGCGCCATTTTTGAGACAAGTGTAGAAGGCAGAGTAACTTCAGTGTTTCTGCATGGGCTATTTCTTCAAATGGTATTGGGGGTCTGGCTACTCAAGAGCACATGTGTGGGAGAAGAATATTATCTGTCAGTCGCGAGGCATATGTCACGATCGCTGACGATGAACCAAGTGAAAGGGGGATAAATGTGAGAAACAAAATAAAACAATTTGAATTAGGTCAGTCAGTGAGTGACTAAGAAGGACCCTGACCTAAGCCTCAGCAATGTAATCACCAGCAGGCAACCAGGAAGAAAGTAAAAGTGGTTGCCAACTTCAAGCCAGTGCTTTGGGCAATAAATAAAAAAAAACACACACACACAAAAGGGAATATTTGTGCAAGCAGTTCAGCAGAAAAGTGTGGGGCAATTGGAGCTAGGCAGTTTGGGGTAACACAGGAGGAAGAGAGGAAACAGCACGGGTGTGAGACTGGACTTGTGTGTAGGAAAGGGAATCTTGGGTGGCTGGGAAAGAGGACTGAGTAGTGCTTCAGAGAAAGAAGGACTGGTTAAAGAAAAGAAAAAAAATTGTGTGCAATTTTACTACACTACAAACTAAAGTGTATTACTTTAAAAAAAATCTATCCTACCCTATCCTAGCTGACTGGCACCCAGAGTGGTCAGGTGAACAGTAAAGTGCACTGTAGGGTTGGGCTCTCTGTATTGTGGGTGCTGTTGTAAAAATCACAGCAAACAAGTGTGGGACAGGTTCAAGGAGGATTAACTGTCAGGACTTGCAGTGGGTGGGGCACTTTGGCACGCAGTTGTAGGGGTAAACATATTCACCCACATCCATGCTGCCGGCATGTACTCTACCTGACTGATAGACACCAGGTGGTTGTTAACTGTACCAACAAGTATCTGCCATCTATTTCCAGTAACCCGCCTCCATCCCAGTTTTCAAGTACCACCACCCAATGAAAGGCACACACCACAGTGACTGGTAAAATCAATTTTATTAGCATTGAGAAAATATATAATTTTACCTGTTTTCTGTTCTACATCTGCATACTATTAACAATACAACCCCCACACCATGTACTTTGTTTCTACACAAGTTTTTAAAAAATTTACGTCGAAATGTACTGGACTACCACTTGAAACTCGGGGACTACTATTTTTGGCAAGGCTAATTGTCCTGGACTAGCATGCCATTTTGAAATCTGTCGATCCCTGGGATGGGGGTCATGCCAGATGAAAAGTACAGTTGTGTAAGAACTTACCGTAACAGCAGATCTTCGAGAGTATCTCTTGCAGCAGGCCACAGGATGATTTCCCAGCAGTCTCTTCCAGGGGCTTCCCTTCCTGTCACCTGATGTGCTCTTGCATATATATATATATATATATATATATATATATATATATATATATATATATATATATATATATATATATATATATATATATATATATATAGGAGTCCCCTGATACTCCTCAGTTCTATTTTCCATCTTAGCAACCGATATAAAAACAGAATAATAGGTCTCTGATAGGAACAGAGGAGAGGAACAAAAAGGCAGCAGCTCAAGGTATCCACATGAGGATGGACCAAGGTACCCTTCTGTAGCAGGAGCAAGCAGGACGGTGGGCGAGCAGCATGGCCTGCTGCAAGAGATACTTTCGAAGAGCTACTGTTACGGGAAGTTCTTATGCAACTGTATTATCTTCTTCGAGCCAACCTCTTGCAGCGGGCCACAACACATGGGAAGAATCCCAAGCAGTTATGATGCTCATGGGAGGAGGTAGTGAACCACAGCATATTAGGACAGGAGGCCATTGAGGATGACCTGCTTCTCAGAAGAAATGTCTAGACTGTAATGTTTTGTGACTGTATATACAGTAGACCAGGTGGCAGCCTCGCAAATGTCTAAAGCAGAGACGCCTTGAAAACACGCTGTGGAGGTAGCCATGCCTCTAGTGGAGTGGGGTTTCATGGATCCTATGAGAGGTTTATCATATTTGCTACATATGAACATAATGCAGTTGGACAACCATGTGGACAAGCACTGCTTAGAAACCTGATCGCCCAGTCATCCTGTGGCAAAAGAAAAAACAGGTTACTCACCTGAAACAGTAGTTCTAGAGTGGTATATGTTGTTCATTCACACTTGTTGGCATGTCCCTTTCCCTTTAAATCTTGCAGGATGGTCTAAAAGCTGGCTCCTCCCACCCACCAAGGTAGAATAAGCCTTGGCTGCGCCCCATGATGCCAGATCTTGCCCGCTGGAAGAAGAGGTTGTGCGTCGAAGCTGTGGAGGTTGGGTGGGTTCGTGTGGATGAAAGTACAGTTACGCAAGAACTTACCGTAACAGTAGATCTTCGAGAACAGCTCTAGCAGCAGGTTACATCATTAGGACTAAAGCTGACAGGAGCCAGGACCCCACAGAAATTTTCTAGCTAGCAGTCTTCAGCGGGAACCGACCCCGACGTCAGGCGCTGTACATAAGGAGGCGGTCCCCCCCCATAATCCTCAGTTCTCCCGCCAGAGACTCCCGGTCACTGGATGACATCAGAAAGGGAGACAGAGGATCGGCCATCAGATGGCAAAACAAGGCAATAGTAAATGTCCCATCTTATGAGATGGATGCTTGACTACGACCTGCCTCCAGCGGGGATGGTGGGAGGGAAAGTACCTGCTGCAAGAGCTGTTCTCGAAGATCTACTGTTACGGTAAGTTCTTACGTAACTGTACTATCTTACTTTGAGAAACAGCTCTTGCAGCAGGTTACACCATTAGGACTGATTTCCAAGCAGTAATGGAAATCATGCACCATCGGGAGGAGGAAAGGTAGAGACCTCGAGATACCTCGAGCCTAGGACAGAAGTCCTTGAAGGACAGCTAGACTGAACCCTGCTCTTCGCCTCGATGCAATGTCCAGGCTGTAATGCCTGATAAAGGTATGCACAGAGCTCTAAGTAGCTGCAGCGCAAATAGCTGAGGTGGAAACGTTCTTCAACGCCGCAAAGGAAGTAGCCACCCCCTCTAGTGGAATGAACCTTAACCACGCCCGGTAAGGGTTTATTGCGCTTCTGGTAACAGAATGTAATGCACTGGATAAGCCATCTAGACAGCGACTGCTTCGAGACAGGAGCTCCCTTCATCCTATGGGCAAAGGAGAAGAAAAGTTGGTCCGACTTTTGGTGTTTGGTTCTGGTCAGGTAGTATCTGAGGCACCTATGCACATCAAGAGTGTGCAGAAGGGCTTCTCCTCGATTAGAGTATTTAGGAAAATACACTGGTAGATCGATGTCCTGATTAAGGGTGACAGCCGAGACCACCGTAGGCAGAAATTTTGGGCTAGTCCTTAGGGATACCCTGTCCTGGTGGAAAACCAAATAAGGCTCTTTGCACATAAGTGTGTGCATTTCAGAAATTCTTCTGGCAGAAGTAACTGCAACTAAAAACAACGTTTTCCAAGAGAGAAAACGTAGCTCGCAATCCGCGGCTGGTTCAAAAGGTGGCGTGGGCTGCTCAGAACCCGAAGGTAAGTCCCATGGAGGACTGGATCCTTAACTGGAGGCCTAAGGTGGAGGACGCCCCTCAAAAAGGCACATGTCGTGTCCAGTTGGGCCACAGTGCATTGGCCTACGGGGGCATGGTAGGCTGAAATGGCACAAAGGTGCACTTTAATCGAGGAGTAAGCCAGTCTGGAGTGGAAAAGGGATAGCAGGTAGTCCAGTACCAGCTTCTCAGGACAGTCCAAAGCGGAAAGCAGCGCGCTTGAGCCCACAAGCAGAACTTGCGCCATTCCATGGCGTAGGTTGTGTGGGTAGCCGGTTTTCTAGTGGCACAAAGCACATCTGCCACTTCTTGCGAGACCCCGTATCGCACCATGAATATGTCTCTAGCAGCCAAGCGTGCAGGTTCAGGGAACGTAAGTCGATGGACTAAGGAACCCGCCTCCTGAGACAGTAAGTGGGAGCTGATTGGCAAAGGCACTGGAGGTTCCTGGGATAGCTGATGCAAGAGAGAGAACCAGATCTGTCTGGGCCAGAAGGGTGCGATCAGAATGAGCGTCGCTTGCTCCCTGCGAAGTTTTAAAAGAACTCTCTGGATCAACGGGAAAGGAGGAAAGGCATAGAGGAATCTGCCAGCCCAAGAGAGGGACAATGCGTCTCGCCAGAAAACACCAGGTCCTGGATCTAGCGAGCAAAAACTGGGCAGTTTTGCGTTATATGGGGACGCAAAGAAGTCTAACTCTGGAGTACCCCATCTGAGAAACAGATCTGTCACTTCCTGGAGTAGTTCCCATTCGTGGACTCTGGCCTGAGTGCGGCTCAGGCTGTCTGTGATGATGTTGTCCACTCCTGGAACATGAACTGCAATAAGATTTGCGAAGTGTTGCAAGACCCAATCCCACACTCTCATGGCCTCCCTGCAAAGCAGGTAGGAGTGGGTGCCTCCTTGTTTGTTGAGGTAATACATCACATCAGAATTGTCTGTCTGTAACAGAAGTGTACCCGGTGGAATCTCTGACTGGAAGGCCTGCAGAGCGTAAAGAACAGCCCTCATTTCTAGTATGTTTATGTGGAGATGAGACTCCTGGGCTGTCCACAGGCCCTGAGATCGAACACCATCGAGGTGTGCTCCCCCACCCGAGCCCTGAGGCGTCTGTGGAGAGTGTCAGTTGGGGACGGCACTGTGAAGGGGACTCCCGCCAAGAGGTTCCCTGGATGTAGCCACCCGGTCTTCGTGATTCGGATTGGATGCTGCAGATGGTCTTTCCCTTGGTCCCATTGTACCTGTAACATCCACTGGGTTACCCGTATGTGGAGACGGGCTAGCGGGACTGTTGCAATGGCTGCAGCCATGTGTCCGAGCAGGCAAAAGACCAGTCTGGCTGGGATGGTCTTCTTTGCCGATAACTCCCTGATGAGGGATCTGATGTGTTCCGCTCTGTCCGTGGGAAGGAAAGCTTTCCCTCTGACGGTGTCCAGAACTGCTCCAATGAACTGCAGCGTCTGGGACGGAACCAGACGTGACTTCTCGTAACTGATGAGAATGCCCAGAGTCTCGAACAGAGACTGGGTGCAGTGAATGGCGGACATCAAGGCCTCCAGGGAAGGCGCAATGAGAAGCTAATCGTCCAGGTATGGGAACACGTAGTGGACCTGTCTCCTCAGAGACGCGGCTATGACCGCCATGCACTTCGTGAATACCCGAGGTGCCGATGACAGCTCAAAGGGAAGAGCTCGGAACTGATAATGGCGGCCCTGAAACTCGAAGCGCAGGAACCTCCTGTGCGCCTGAGTGATAGGAATATGCAGATAGGCGTCCTGAATGTCCAGGGACGCAAGAAATGTGCCCTGCTTCAGCATGGGAATCAGGCCCGGGAGGGTCACCATGCAGAAGCGCTTGTAAGCGACCGAAAGATTGAGATCGCTGAGGTCCAGTATTGGACGGAGGTCCCCTGTTTTCTTTGGAACCAGGAAGAAGTGAAAATAGTACCCTAGTCCTCTCTGGTTCCCTGGTACATGCTCTAAGGCTTCCTTTTCCAGAAGTGCGAGCACTTCCTGCTGTATGAGCAGGGCATGCTGACCCGAATAACGGGAAAGCAGGGGAGGTCTTGTAGGTGGGCTGTCTACGAACTCTATGTAATGGCCATTTTTGACCAACTGTAGAACCCACCTGTCGGTGGTGATCGACTGCCACCCTGAAAGGTGGCATGCGATGCGACCTCCGACTTTCTTTGCCTGTTGATCCTGAGGGAGGCGGGGGCGGGGAGTCATGCTGTGGCAGCATTTGTCCCTGCGGGCTGAGCCGATTTTGAGTATCGTTGGCCTCTGCCTGGGGAAGACTTGGCCTGGGCCTTGCGTGAGAAAGTGCCCCTCTGTTGCTGGCCGGAATGTTGCTGTTGCCTTTGTAGCCAGCCACGAAAACGGCTCTGGTTCCTACAAAAGGAACTAGGCCTAGATCTGTACATGGCTTGTACAGATCGGACTGCCTTCCCTGCGTCTTGGAGTTTGGTGATAACCTTCTCGGAGGCTTCACCAAACAGCACCTTGCCGTTATATGGGACGTCTAGAATGTTTTTCTGAACGTCCAGGGTAAATCCGGAGACACGGAGCCAAGAGTGTTTCCGGAGACGAATGCCTGAGGCTGCAGCTCTGGCCGAAGAGTCCGCAAAATCATATGTGGCTCTGAGCACTTGGGTCCCCACATCTGACCCAGTGAGGAGGAGGTTTAAGAACTCTGCTTTCTGGTCGCCATCGGGAAGCTTTTCAACCAGGTCCTGGCCCTGTTCCCACAGGGCGTTCTGGAACTGAATCATATAGGTAAGATAGTTCAGTGACCTGATGGCGCAAGTAGCAGCTGCGTACATGTGCCTCCCCAGGGCATCCAATTGCTTGGATTCCTGGTCCGGTGGCTGAGTGCTCATATGCTGCGGTCTCTGAAACTGGTCATGTGAAGCAGTGATGACCAGGGAATGAGCCAGAGGGTGGTTCGCCAAATGGTCGTCCTAGGGCCCTGTATGAAGCGGTCAGCCTTCTCGGCACTGCGGGAGTGGAATGCAGACGTTTCCACGCAGCCTTGGTGACGTCCGCGAAGGTATCCACCAAGGGTGGCACTACCACAGGCTTTCGGGTCTTTTTGCCGAAGGTAGCGGGCAAGGCGTTGTCGCTTGGGGCAAGCTCCTCAGCATCCCACCCCACGTTGTCCTGGATGTGCCTCATGATCTCGGCAAAGGAGGGATCATCCGGAGGAGACCTGGGGAGGTCGTGTGGGTCAGGAGAGGGAATGCAGGAGGAGAAGGCTGATCTGGAATACTCTGAAGTATCCGACCTAGAATCCTCCCCGACCCAGTGTACCGCATCGCCTGGGTCTTTTGGGGCTGGGTGACCTTGAGGGGATCTGGGGAGGCCTTCTCCTATCGGTAGATCTACCCCTAGGAGGTGGAGTTTGCTCCTTGGGGGATGGAGGTCGTCCTACTGGCCCCTTAGGTGGAGGAGGGGGCGTAGGCGGTGAACGAGTAAGAGGAAGAGGAGTAGTAGGAGGAGGACGTGTGGGGACCACATCCTTATTCATGGTGTCCCACCAAAAGGTAAAGAGCTCCTTTACCTCTGCAAGGTTCATACCCGGTGACGGACCTGGCGCTGGTGGCCTGTCGCTGGGGTCAGGCGTCTGGTCCCCAGGGGTCTCCCGCTCTGGGGAGGGTTCCCATGGGAGCCCGGCATCCTCGATGTCGCCCGCCTGGTCCTCGGGCTGTGTGGCATCCTCTTCTGTAGAATCCCTACGACCAGCGTCTGCCGGCGACGGGGGTGCGATCTTCTGCTCTGGGGTAGCCGACGTCTTCAGACCTGGCGAACGGCTGGCTGGCGACAGGTGTCTAGCCAGTGTCGTCAGCTCCTGTGAGCGCCGAGCCAATTTAGGGTGCTTGGCCGACGTCGGGTGGTGGCCCATCGGGTCCGACGTCCGTTTGAGGGACGTCAGGTCCTTAGTTTTCCTGGGCACCGGATCAGGACCTCGGGGTGGTTGGGAGACAGACCTGGAGTCGGTGTCCTGGCAACGGGAGGAAGAAGATTTGTGGCGCTCACCTGACTTCGAAGAAGCCTTGGAGGGTGTGGAAGAAGCTGAGGGCCTCGAAGTCTTCAGAGGCTGGAGCGATGAAGAACCGCTGGAGGACATGACCTGGACCGGGGGAAGTTGTGACTGAGCCCTGAAGGGACAGCGGTCCGATCTAGAGCTGGAGGTTTGGGAGTCCGAGGCCCGTGTAGGAGACCTGGACCTTGCCTTTTCCCGGTGCTTGTCCTGGTGTTTGTGGGATTTGCTTGAAGATTCTCCCTGGGAGGAAGGTTCCTGGTCCATGCTTTTCAGCTTTTCTTCTTTTTTTTAAACTTTGTTTGTTTTCAGGTTTTTTACTTTTCATTTCAACTTACAACCTACATATGTGCATAGGAATTAATTATTGCTTTCTTCAGGTTGTTACAATCCATTCAGTGGAATATTTCCATCATTTCTGATCTTTTAGTCTATACATGCTCTCGCGTATAAAATTATTTCATACATAATTATATCTCATTCCTAGTTATGTCTAAGCCAGTCTTCCTGTCTTGTCTTTTTCCTTTTCAGGGTATAAAATCTTGTCTCATTGGGGTGATATATAATATCCATCTCCTCCATACTATCTCAAATTGAGCATATCTCTTATTGTCAATGCTGTCAGCCTTTCCATATGATATATATCTATCACTACAGTTTGCCATTGTCTTAATTGGAGTGGGTTTTGAGATAACCATTATTTTGTTATGGTTTTTTTAATAGCTATTATCAATATGAATAGGAGTTTCTTTGTCCTGATATCCCTACTTCCCTCTGGAAAGTCCAATAAGAAGTATAATGGTACATTCAATATTATAGAGGGCAAAATTATACTCTTAATTGCCTCTTGTACTTTCTTTAGAAAAGGTTGTATTATTGGACACCTCCAGAATATGTGGCCATGTGTTGCCTGATTTTCGCCAGATTTCCTCCAGCATGCCACTTCCTTCCCCTTATTAAAGTGCATTTGGATTGCTGGTGTTCTGAAAAACCTGACTGCATTTTTCCGCGTAAATTCTCTCCAACATGGTGAAGATGTACATTTATGTATATGTGATAAATTATTTCTCCATGTATCTCCTGTTATTATGACATTCAAATCTTTTTCCCATGCTCTCCTAATGGAATAAACTGAATCCCCCTCCATTTCTCTTATTGCCACATATAAGTAGGATATTATGTGAGTTAGCACTGTCTTGCCTTCTAGGGTTTTCTGTATTATCTCTATAATCTTGGGTGTAGGATATAATGTCCAAAATTCTTTCCTGATACTTTTTATATAGTTCCTAATCTGGAAGAATCGGAATCCATCTCTCTCTGTGTTATCTCATATGTACTTTCCAAATCTGAGAAGCTCATTACATTTCCTTCTTTCAGGAACTGGTATACTATATGTAATCCTTTCCTTTCCCATCTCCTATACCCCAGGTCCATTTTTGCTGGTAAGAAATTCTGTGTGTGTGTGTGTCAATGAATAGAACATGGGCCTCCATTCTGACATATTCTTGGTGTTCAACATGTCTCCAAACTTGTACCGTTGACATTATATAGGGATTATCCACATCCGCCCCTTCTTTATCTCCCTTATCTACCAGTAGAGCCCCACGTGGTCGTCTTATGTCTTCTTCTGCTAATTCTATTTCCTTTCCACTTCGCCTCATATTTAGGGTGCAGCCAGTATATCACCGTGCGAATCTGGGATGCTATGTAATAATATTTAAAATCTGGCAAGGAAAGACCCCCTTCATCTTTTGAGAGTTGTAGTATTGATTGTCTTATTCTTGGTCTCTGGTTCCCCATATGTATTGTGTTATTTTCTTATTTAATTTTTTATAAAAAATCTCTGGAATTACAATTGGGATGGTTTGTGCCAAATACTGAAATCGTGGCAACAACACCATTCTGACTGCTTCTATTTTCTGTATGAATGGTATAGGTATCAATATCCATTTATCTATATCTCTCTGCATTTGTACTAGAAGTTTTTTATAGTTAAGGTCGTATAATTTTGTATACTCTGGACTCAGCCATATATCCAGGTATTTAAGTGTAGGAGTGTTCCATTTAAACTTATGAGATTCCACCTGACCTGATGGTTTATAATTTACTCCCAGTACCTCTGTCTTAGTTACATTAATTTTATAGCCTGCTAATTCTCCAAAATCTGTTAATGTTGACCAGAGTGGTCCCAGGGATCTCTCTGGATTTGTTAGGTATATCAGGAGGTCATCTGCATAAAGAGCCAATTTATGTTGTCCTCCTCCTAACTGTATCCCATTATCTCTATGCTGCCTTATAGCTTGTGCTAAGGGCTCCAGGTATGATCGCAAAACAAAAAGGGTCGATAGGGGGCATCCCAGTCTGGTTCCTCTTTAAGGTTTATTGGTGATGATATTGAGACATTTATTTTAATATATGCGTGAGGTTGTTGCATATAAGGAGTCTACTATCTCTAAATTCTATTGGAAATTCACTTTCCTCCATTGCAGATCTCAGAAAAGGCCATACCACCCTGTGAAAGTCTTCTGCATCTAAACTTGGGCAGGAAGGGTGTTCAGACAGGGAGGCATAGTGCAACACATGCAGTGTTCTCTTGATGTTGTCTTGTGTTTGTCTACTTGTCGCAAACCCTGTCTGATCTTGATCTATCAGGTGAGGCAATAACCCCTCTATCCTTTTAGCCATAATACATGTAAATAATTTATAATCTATGTTCAGTACTGAGACCGGTCTGTATGAGCTACAGTTTGTGCTATCCTTTCCCGGTTTCAGTAGGCTGGTGATGGTGGCATATCTCCATGTATCTGGGCAGCCCTTATTTTGTTGTATTTCTCTAAATGTCTCCATGAGGACAGCCATCAACTTCCCTCAAAAGCACTTATAGAACTCCCCTGTATATCCATCTGGGCCAGGACTTTTATGGGTGTTGAGGCTTGTGATAGCTTTATTTAATTCTTTCTCTGTAATTGGGGATATTAGTCCCTGTTGTTGTTCCTCCGTAAGGTTAGGTAGTTTTAATCCTCTCCAAGAATGTCTCTGTCTTATTAATGTCTGTATCCTTTTCTGGGTGTATAAATTCTGGTAGTATTCTTAAAAAGCCTTCTCAATCAACTGTGGTGGTCTCTATTTGTTCCTCTGGATCTCTAATCTGTGTGTTGTTGGTTTGCGTAATCTTCTGCACGGAGTCTATGGGCCAGCAGCCTAGTGGCTCTCGGTCCCCCTTAGTAATATTTTTGTTTTAAGAACTATAGAGCTTGCTCTGTTTTAGCATCTAATATATGTTGTAATTTACCTTTAATTTCTTGTATTATACTTTCACAACTCATTTCTCCTGCTGCATGTCTCTCTTGTGTCTCCCTTAGCTGTTTTTCTAAAATTTGTTGTTTTTTATAATACGAGGTGTATTTAATTATATCTCCTCTCAGTACCACTTTTTTTGTGTTCCATAATATTACCTTTTTTAAGTCTGGGGATTCATTTTCTTTGATAATTTGGGGGATCCTCTGTTCTATAATTTCTTTTGATTCAGGAAGAAATTGTTAAACCTCCACAAAGTTGTTCTTTTTTCACTTGACCATTCTAGTTTGAGAGTTAACATTGAATGATCTGAAATGGGGGTAGGAATAATCTTGCATTCCTGTACCACGTACAAGGATTCCCTGGACATATAGTAATAATCTATTCTTGTATATGTTTTATGTGGAGCAGAGTAATGAGTGTATGTTCTTATATTAGGGTGTTTATATCGCCATACATCTACCCACTGTACATCTTGGAAAAATCTGATGGCCATCCTCTGTGGAGCCTTTCTCTTGGCAGGTTGTTTTGTAGATGTGTCTAAAGATCATATATCATATGGTCTCCCCTAAAGTTAGGGTTCCTTTTGTTTCTCTGTTGTTCTCTGACATAACTTCCTCCACCTCTTTTGTTTCTGTTCCTGGTAGGTATATATATATATTGATGCTACTGTAATCATGCGTCCTGCTAAGGTTACCTACCACTGTGCCAGTCATCCTCTCTTAACCATACAGATATCTGTCTGCTGAAATGAGTATTATGTGGAATTAATACTGCTGGCCCTCTTCGCTTCCTCCTCTATATGATGAGGCTACTACTGTTTTAAACTCAAACTTCGCTAGCTTGTTATGTTCATCTTTGCTTAAATGTGTTTCTGCAATAGTAGGATAGTTCGCTCTCTTTTCATTTGGGCTAATATCTGTATCTCTTTACAGGATTGTTGATTCCATTAACATTAAGAGCACCACATTTACTTGTTTCTGACTAGTCATTTTCTAGTATAATACATTCTTGCTTTTCTACTTTGCATTCCGTATATTCCATTCCCCTTGCTTTGCCTTCCTTGTTCTTTCTATAAGCTTCTCATGCTAATGTTCATTTGACTCCTATGCACCATCATATATCTAACAACATCCACAACACACATAACAATACTAAACATTTCAACTCTGTAACTATTTACATAATCGCTTCCAAGGTTGGAGGAAGTATAATTACTTCCTCTATTATACCTAAAGGGAGTTCCCTGTCGGGAGATCCCCTTAGTGGGAGGTTCGTAGGAGTTCATGTGAATTCCTCCTCCCCGATCCCTTTCTCTTCGAGACCTTGTTTTATTTTGTGAACCCTCTTTCCATCTTCTCTCCCCATTCCTTTCTGTATCTCCTAGGAATTCTCCTTGCCCTACTTCCTCTAGTGCCAATTCCTTCCCTTTCCCTTATACTTTACCCCTCTCGATGCTGGATTACCCTTCTCTCATTCCTTAATTCCCTCCTTAATCCCTATTCTGCCTTTCTGCTCCGTTTACTTCCATACCCCTTCTTGGTGTTCCATTTCTTTACCCTTCTCCCTATTGTGTGTTTCTTGGTCCCTTTTCACATTTACGCTCCTCCCCCATCCATTATTCAAACCTCCCTTACCTTTTCCTCCCATCGCTTTTTACTTCTCATGGCTTAGTTCTTTTCCTCCTTGCTTAGGACTGCTCTCTATATCCGTAGCCTCCCTGTATTTCCATATTACCCCCTATTTTATCCCTCAGATGTCTTTTGTTGTTTCCATAACCCAAGTTATTTCTTAAAATATTAATATAGTGCTATCTTTCTTCATGGGCTCCCCCTTTATCCATTCAGTACAGTTATTCCTCCCCGCTCCCCATTCCCTTTATTTCCTCCCTTTCGCTTATTTCTACTTATTTGATCAGTCTGTCAAAGTTCAATCGGGCCTCATTCCTCGTGTTAATTGGTCCAGGTAATCGAACTGTAGTATGGTCTCTATCTACAATCCACGGTTTCAAGTTCTTACTTCCTTGTAGCGCAGTGCTTTCGCCCTCTTAATGCCGTCCCGATTATTGTTTCACTTCTAGGTATCTCCGCTGCATTTGCCTCTCCTCGTCCGTTGTCCTGCTTGACTTTCATGTGTCTGTGTGACTACAGTACCGCTCTGATATGTCTTTTCGCCTTGTCTGTTCCTCGCCATCTTCTTCCACTGTGCCTTTTCCGGTTTTTGGTGTTGCGCTTCCTCTCTCCCTACTGTGCAACCAGCCTCTTTGCTGTAGTTTCTCAAAGCTGTTTCTGGGTTCTCATACATTACCGTGCCAGTGTCCTGCACAATTTTAATCTCTGATGGGAATGGTGTCTGAATTTTACCCCCTGCTCCCTTAATATTTTCAGAATTGGTGAATATGCAGCTCTTTTCTTAGCTATTTCCACTGGATAGTTGTGATCAAACAATAATCTGGCAGTATTGTATTTCACCAATCTTTTTTGCCATGCAGTACGGAGTATATGCTCCTTGTCCCTATAACTTGATAGTTTCAACACTACTGAACACGGTCGTGCCCGAGGATATGTTGGTTTGTTTGTTAGCGATCTGTGGGCTCTCTATTTTAAATTCAAAAGCAGTGCAACTCTCTTAGCAGCCCTTTAGTAAGTCAGACATGTAACCTCCATGCGGCCCCCTCTGCATCCTCGGGAGGCCATGATTCGGATGTTATCCTATGATCTGTCCCAAGTCCATAACTTTTTTTGCATCCTACTACAAGATAGTCTGCTACTGTATGCACTTCTACTTATCTCCTCTTCTGCTTCGTTATTGCTGTTCTGCTCTTTTCCCCTTCTTCCATCTCCCGTTTCAAACTAGTGTCTGGAATTCGATTAGTTTCTGCCTGAAGGCCTCAGTTGTGCTGGAATTGTTTCAATCGTGATCTCAGAGGTGTTCCTTTTCTGATCTGTATCTAGATCATATGCCATGCTGCTAGTCGGAGAGGCCCCTGCCGGTATCTCGCCTGATGGCAATTCCTCCATCCTTTTTTGTTCCTTTTTTCCGTGGGTTCTGCCTGATTTATGTCCCTGGACATTATTTTGTTATTTTAGTAATTTTTAGTCTTTATCTGCTGATCTGAGGGTTTTTATTTGCTGGGTAGATCAGAGCTCTATTCTAAAGCTGCCATCAGTTTGATGACGTCACCGGAAGTCCCTCAGCTTTTCTTCTAAAAGAAATGCTTGAAGTGCCTTCTGACGGCAGATCCTGGTGCGGCTGTTAAAACCCTGGCAAAAGGAGCAGGCCTTGGTGTCGTGGTACGGGTCTAGGCATGACGAGGATGAATGGGGATCCTGAAGGATCTGTTTGCAGGTGTACTCAATGGTGACCCTGTGTGTCCCGATCCCCTGTCCGCCTGGCCCCTGCGTGAATATGCCTGTTGGGGTGGTAGAATGAATAGCAAATGCAGTAGGCTTTCCCATAGGAATGTGACCCATTGTCGACGGGTCCGCTGGGGAATAAGTAGTAGAAAGTTTACATGAAGTCACTGTTGATGGGAGGTAAGTCCCCGTCGACGGGACATCGATAGAAGCAACAAAGGGACCATCACAAACTGCTGTGAGGGTGCTGGAAAGCGCTGTCGACGCGAGGGCAAAAGTCCCCGTCAATGAGGAGGCAGTGTGTGAATGCACAGTCGACGGTGGGGCACCTGTGATGGTGGCCGTCGACGAGTGTTTAGGCACAGAGGTTGACGAGGGTTACCTCTTTTTTGTGCCGTTTGTGAGAATCAGTGGATGGGGAGCTCTTGGGACACGACCCCTGATTCTCCAGCAGAGAGAATTTCTGCTCCACAAAATATGATTCAATCTCCTGCAGCCATCGACGGGTTGTCTGGTTAAAATCTTGGCAATGTATGCATGAGGTGGTGTCGTGTGTGGGTCCCAGACACCTTACACAAGTGGTGTGGTTGTCGAAATGGTAGATTTTTCTACTGCAACGACAGGAATGAAATAGCGTTGTCTTGCTTGTAGATTCTTTTGACATTCGTCACTGTAGAAAGTGAAATGGAAGAATTCTGCTTCTAAGCTCAAATTCTCGTCGATGACTGCTACTCTGTGCACTACTTGCTGCATGCGAGTGGAGGACGTAGGGAAAATGAACTGAGGATACCAGGGACCGCCCAAACTTATACAGGAAATAGGAATATGATGTCATGTGTGGGCGGCCCCTGGAAAAGACTGCTAGAAGAGCTGCCATGTGCCACAGCAACCTCTGGCGATGACCCAAGTGTATTACCTGCTGCAAGAGATCACACTGTGGAAGATCTACTGTTACAGGTGAGTAACCTGTTTTTCTAGGATCGTGGATATATTCCTCTATCCACACTTGTTGGTAGACTCCTAGCAGTTCCCGGGGAGGAGGGAGGGAGGCAAGGTGCGCACTCCCTACTTAGGGAACAGAGATTGGACAACTGAGGCCCCAAAACCAGTATCCCAGCATGACTCTAGATTGATGTGGTAGTGGGTAATGAAGGTGTTTGCTGACTTCCAGGTAGCAGCCCTGCAGATATCCTGGATAGGGATGTCCCTAGAAGCAGACACCGATGCAGTATGGTGGGTAGAATGAGCTTTTATCCCAACGGGAAGCTCCTTGACCGCCAACCAGTAGCAGAAATCAATGCAGGATGTTATCCATCTGCCAATTGTCCGCTTTGCTGCAGGTCTGCCGGGTGCGGCTTCAGCGTAGGTGACAAACAGCTGGAGAACCTCTCCCCGAACTTCAGCTGTTCGCTCCTTATAATAAGAGAGTGTTCATCTCAGGTCCAAAGTATGGAGCCTGTACTCTGCCTCCGAGGTGTAACTGGGGTAGTACCTCGGCAGAGTCAACATCTGGTTGATGTGAATCTCCGACACCACCTTTGGAAGGAATTTCAGGTGGGGGCACAGGACAACCTTGTCCCTGTGGAAGATCAGAAAAGGAGATTTGACATACAGCGTCTGTAGCTCCCCAGTTCTTCTGGCTGATGTGACAGCCACCAAGAAGGCGGTCTTCCACGATAGATGTGACATCTCACACCTGTGCATCAGTTTGAATGGCTTGCCCATGAGCTATGCCAAAACCAGCAGTAGATCCCACGGAGGTAGTGGTTCATGCACTGAGGGAAATGTGTAGAGGTCTTTAAAGAAACGCCAGACCACCTTTACCTGTGCCGCTCTGCTGACCGCCTGCGTCTGGGTAAGCAGAGATGGCTGCCAGGTGCACCTTAAGGGTCGTAGACCGAAGACCTCCTTTGGAAAGAGACCACAGGTAGTCGAGGATGCTGGCCACTGGACAGAACGAAGGGTCCAGGCCCTTGCCCTGACATCAAATGGAGAATCTCTTCCATTTGAAGGCATGGCACCTCCTGGTCGACTCCTTCTTAGATGCCTCAATTACACCAAGTACATCGTTGGAGAGACACAAAGCCTGGAACTGTAGCCGCTCAGGAACCAAGCTGTCAGGTGCAGGGACTAAAGGTCCGGATGCAGTACCTTCCCCTGATTGATGGAAAGCAGGTCCGGCTGTGCTGGAAGACGCCTTGGGAACCTAATGCTGAGGCAATCTGGATACCAGAACTGGCTGGGCCAATCTGGGACTACCAGAATCACCTTCGCCTTGTTCCTCCTGACCTTGAGGAGCACCTTGTGGACCAAGGGAAGTGGAGGGATGGCACAGAAGAGGCCTGGGGTCCACGGCCTTGAGAAGGCATCCCCCTGCAGCGAGCCCTGCTGAGTGGGGTTGGCATGCAACACCCTCAGCTTTGTGTTCTCCCTTGAGGCGAACAGGTTCACCTGAGGGTTGCCCCACTGGGAGAACAGCCTGTGAACTACCTCTAGATAGAGAGACCACTCGCAGGATGCCTCACCCACATGGCTGAGGGCATCTGCCAACTGATTCGAGGCTCCTGCCACATGAATGGCTAGGAGATCTGCCTCCAGTCAGCTCACAAGGGTCCTGATGTGGAGCGCTTCCCTCCATAGAGGCCAGGAGTGCGTGCCGCCCGGTTTGTTGAGGTAGTACATGGTTGTGTTGTCCATCTGGACTTGGACCACTTGACCCCGAGGGAATGGAGCGACTGCAGCCAGTGCCAGCCGAACTGCTCAGAGTTCCAGCAGGTTGATGTGGCATTGGGATTCCTCGGGGGTCAAGAGCCCATGGACTCCGATTCCCCATGTGAGCACCCCAGCCAGTGAGAGAGGCATAGGTCGTGAGGACGCCTGTCTGCTCAGGGCAAACAAATGGGATCCCTCCCTGCACATGTTTCAGGACGGTCCACCACTGAAGGGTGTCCAACATCTTCTGGGTCACCGTGACCAAGTGGTCGAAATGACTGTGTTGCTGAGACCACTGGCTGGCCAGCTCTCATTAAAGGGGGCGGCATATGCCACCGGGCCCATCAGACCACAGTGGTGCAGGCCACCATGTAACCCAGAAGTCGCAGGAAGTCCTGGGCAGGGAGCAATTGACCAAAGAGAAAAGACTGGGTAAAGGAGGAGAGAACCTCCACCCTGTCTGCTGGGAGACTGGCTCTGGCTTGGCAAGAATCGAGCTCTGCCATGATGAAGCAAATCACCTGCGAGGGCACGAGTTCTGACTTGGCCTCGCTGACCAGGAGGCCAAGGCTGAGGCAGGTGTGGAGGGCCAGATCCTGGCCTCTCCACCTCCAGTCTAGAGGGACCCAATATTAGACAATCATCAAGATAGGGGTACACTTTGACCCATCAACGCTGAAGATGGTCCGCCAACACTGCTATGCATTTGATGAAGACCCTGGGGAATGATGACAGGCTGAACGGCATGGCTTGGAACTCATAAAGGGTTCCCTCCACCCTGAAGCGGAGGAACCTTCGGAGGGATGGACAGATCGGGATGTGGAAGAACATGCCCTGTAGATCCAGTGAGCAGGACAACACGTTCTGCTCGAGGGATGGTATGCTCCGGGACAGAGTTATCATCCAAAAGGTGCGCGGCCTGAGAAACTAATTCAGGTCGTGCAGATCTAGAATGGGGCGCCTGCCCCCCACCCACTTCCGGACCTGGAAAAGAACCATGAGTTGACAGGGGGATCCATGACTCTGACCACGACCTCCTTACGAGGAGTTGGGCAATGTTTTTCTCTGAGAACAGACTGAGTATGGGCGGGTACCTTTCCCTCCTGTGGGGCGCGGGCTCAGCTTGGAGGGTACTGCTCGAATTCCAGAGGCAGACCCTGGCCAACAACTTCCAAGACTCACCTGTCTGCTGTAAGAGCGGACCAGGCGGAAAGTAAGTGGCAGAGCTGGCCCCCCACGGGAGGACCCAGAGTGGTCATGGGCATGGGGGTGGCTGCCCCCATCCCATCACTGTGCAGGCTTGGAGGATGAAGGGCTGGCAGCGGGGCTGCCAGGACCTCTCCCTCCGGGCTTACGGTTTACCAAAGCCCCAGACTTGGGCCAAGGGCACCAAGATTGAGCCTGCTGCTGCTGCCCAGTTTGATACTGGGGCTGCTTGGCCGCAGGGGCACAAGGATCAAAAGGCTTTTTCTTCTGTTTCTTAGGAACCCCTGGGTTCTTTCTGGTGAAAGTAACGGAGTCTCAAGGAGCCACGGACTTCTATACGCTGACGTGATAGTCAACCCTGGACCAAAACAAGTCGGTGCACAGGGAAGGGAAAGTCCAGCAGTTTGTGCTGGGTGTCTGCCGTAAAGGTAGAGACCCTCAGCCAGGCCCTGCGATGTATGGTGACTGCAGCCGCCACTGAACGGGCACAAGAATCCCTGATGTCCAAGGCCATCTGGAGTTGCTGTTTAGCAACAGCCCGGCCCTGGTTACGGACCTGCTTGACTGTGGTCTGAAGGTCCGTGGGGAGATGAGGAAACACCTCATCCAGAAAGCCCACAAGGGCGTGGGAGAAGTGTGCCATAATGACAGCTGAGCTAGACTGTCGGAGACCAAGCGAGGAGGCAGCATAGACCTTTCTAGCTGCATGGCCCAACTTTTTGGACTCTGTCTGGAGGTCTATCTGTATCTCCCGAGTTGCCCGAGCACCGGAACACAGACGGTCACCAATCCCTCAACCGACGGATGTTGTACAAACCCCAAGGGGAGCAGGTGGGAAATGCATACTTGCGGGCCACACGAGAGGAAGGAAACAGCTTCTGATAGGGGACTCAATTATTAGAGGGGTAGACCTGGGGAAGGGAGAGGAGAGGGAAGTAAGGTGCCTGCCTGGTGCCATGGCTTGGAGGGACAAGAAGCGAATCCTCAGGATTGCAGAAGCAGCATCAGAGGAGAAGGAACTAGATATCATTGTCCACCTTGGGACAAATGACCTAGCTAGGCATGGGATCAGTGCAGTGCAGGATGAAACTGTGGAGTTGGAGAGGGACCTCAGACAGGCAGCAAGCAAGGTTACCTTCTCAGAGGTGCTGCCAGTCCATCGCAGGGGTGAGGTTAGGGTACTACACAGCATGCAGTTTAATGAATGGTTGCAAAACTGGTGCAGAGCACAGGGCTTTGGCTTCATTGGGGACTGGGGGTACACCTGGAGAGATGAAAGTCTATACTGGCACGATGATCTGCATCTGTCCACTAAGGGAACCACAAGATCCTATGACAGGTTTGAATGCTTCCCTTGGTAAGCTTTTAAACTGGCCATGGGGGAGATGCCACCAAGAGGCAGGAAAATTGTTTCCCACAAAACATGCCAGGGTAGTAAGGTAAACACTGAGTACAGTGCTCAACAGAGGACAGGACAGGGGTAAATGGAAAATAGACAAGGGCAAAAAGAGCAGGCATCTGGGGGATAAAGCCAACATTAAATGGACGGCAATGAGTACCAATGCCCGTAGTCTGGGAAACAAGCTTCCTGAGCTAGTAGCCTTGATGGAAGATGAACAACTGGATATTGTGGCAGTCACGGAAACATGGTACACGGAGAACCATGACACGGATGTCAACATACTGGGGTACACAGTCTACAGAAGGGGCAGGGAGGGGAAAAGAGGAGGTGGAGTAGCTCTACATAAGGGAAGGGATCAAAGCTACAGAACTAAAAAGTAAAGGGGGAGGACAAGAGGCACTCTGTGTCACCCTGGAGACAGGGAATGGCATCTCAATCCGCACAGGGATTGTATACAGACCCCTGTCTCAAGGGGAGGAAATGGACAAGAAAATGACAGAGGACATTCTCAAAATGGCTGAAAAAGGGGAGATACTGCTGATGGGGACCTGAATATGCCAGATGTTAACTGGATGACATGTACTGCAGCCACATCCAAGAGCAGGGTCATTCTCGATGCCCTGCAGGGGCAGGCCTTAGACAGCTAGTGTTGGAACCCACTCGGGGGAGCAATATTAGACCTGGTACTTCAAATGGAGAGAGGATCACAAATTTAGAAGTCAGTAGATGTCTGGGAACAAGCGACCACTGCACAGTGTGCTTCACAGTAAGCACAACCATGGAGACAAGCCATACAAAAACAAGCATACTGGACTTTAGAAGGGCTGACTTTGGCAAAATGGGTGAATATCTGAGGAATAAACTAGCAAATGGCCAAAAAGGAGGGGTGGAAGAACAATGGAGAAAAATCAAAACTGCCATCATAGAGGCAACAAGCCTTTGTGTGAAACAGATAAAGAAAGCAAAGAGGAGTGAAAAACCACTATGGTTCTCAAAAGAGGTGGCAGGGAAGGTTAAGGAGAAAAAGGCTGCATTCGAAAAGTATAAGGAATCACAGAAGGAGCATGACAGGGAACTGTATCACCGAAACAGAAAAGAAGTAGGGAAGGCAGTCAGAATAGCAAAAGCCCAAACCGAGGAAAAATAGCCAATCTAGTTGAGAAGGGGGATAAAACCTTTTATAGGTACATTAGGGAGCACAGAAAGGTTAAGGGAGCAATAGTGAAGATCAATAAGGGAGAGGGGAAGTGGGCAGAGGGAGACAGTGAAAAGGCAGAGATACTGAATGAATACTTTTGCTCAGTATTCACAAAAGAAGATAAGGAATTACCTAAACCAGACAACAGAAGCACTCTGGGTAGGGGGGTTGACACCAGTCCATTTACAGAAGAAAGGGTCCTGAAAGAACTCCTAAAACTCAAGGTGGACAAAGCAATGGGGCCTGACGGGATTCACCCCAGAATCCTAAAAATAAACTAAGGGAGGACCTAGTGACACCACTGACCACACTTTTTAACAAATCTTGGGAGGATGGGGTGGTACCTGAGGACTGGAGGAGGGCAGATGTGATTCCCCTTCACAAAAGTGGGAGCAAGGCAGAAGCAGGAAACTACAGACCTGTAAGTTTGACCTCAGTGATAGGGAAATGATGGAATCACTTCTGAAAGAAAGAATTGTTGAGTACCTAGAGGCCAGTGGGGCACAGGACCCAAAGCAGTATGGATTTGCAGCAGGAAAGTCATGTTAGACTTAATCTAATAGATTTCTTTGACTGGGTGACCAAAGTAATAGACCAGGGAGGGCTGTGGATATGGCCTACCTAGACTTTAGCAAGGCATTTGACACAGTCCCAAGACAAAAAGATTAATAATCAAGTTAGCCAGCCTGGGAGTGGGTCCCAGGGTGGTAGCCTGGGTAGCAAACTGGCTGCAAAACAGGACACAGAAGGTAATAGTGAATGGAACACATTCCAAAGAAAGGGTGGGTCACTAGTGGAGTACCTCAGGGCTCAGTACTGGGTCCAGTCCTCTTTAACATCTTTATAGGTGACATTGCAGAGGGTCTGGAGGGAAAGGTATGCCTCTCTGCAGATGACACAAAGATCAGTAACAGAGCTGACACACAAGGGGGGGTAGAAAGGATGAGAAGGGACTTGGCAAGGTTGGAGGAATGGTCAGACATATGTCAACTTAGATTCAATGCAAAGAAGTGCAAAGTAATGCACCTGGGAAACAAAAACCCAGGAGAAGAGAACACAATAGCAGGGGAGGTACTAACAACAACAACAATAGAAAGGGACCTGGGGGTAGTCATATCAGATGATCTAAAGTTTGGTAAGCAATGTGAGAAGTCAGTAAGGAGAGCCAGGGAGATACTGGGATGCATAGGAAGGGGCATCACAAGTAGAAAAAAGGGAAGTGGTTATCCCTCTGTATAGACAGTTGGTGAGACCCCATCTGGAGTACTGTGTGCAGTTTTGGAGACCTCATCTACGCAAGGACATAGACAGGATGGAAGCAGTCCAGAGGAGGGCAACTAAAACAGTGCAGGGTCTGCATCAGAAACCATATGAAGAGAGACAGAGAGAGCTTAATATGTATACCCTCAATGAAAGGAGGGACGGGGGACATGATAGAAACGTTCAAGTACCTGAAGGAAATCAACAAAGTCTAGGATGGTAGCATCTTTCAGAAAAAGAGATGTGTAAGAACAAGGGGGCACAATTTAAAGATAGAGGGGGGACGGCTCAGGGGTAATGTGAGGAAATTTTTTTTTCACGGAGAGAGTGGTGGATGCATGGAACCGCTTTCCTAGGGAGGTTGCTGGGTCTAAAACTGTGGGGAAATTCAAACATGCATGGGACAGACATAAGGCAATTGTAGTGGGGGGTGGCAGGAAGTAGGCTGTTGTTTAACTAGAATCTGCAGCTTATCCAGTAGGTAGGGAAATGGGCAGACTGGGTGGGCCAAGTGGTCCTTATCTGCCATCAAAGTCTATGTTTCTATGTTTCTAAGGCACAGGGCAGGAGGTTGGATGCTGCCAAAGCTCCAAGGCCGGATCAACTATGGCCTCGGCCACTGGGAAGGCCTCAGATGGAGAATCCCCTTTTCTGAGTATATCAGTCAGGGGGTATTCGACCCGTTTTTCTGACAGGCTCCAAAGGCATCTCCGCTGATTTGGAGACGAGACGGAGGATGCCTAGGAAGGATGTGGGACCTTCCTTCATTGACAGACTCATGGACTGGTCATCACACAGATGTGGATGCAGGTCCGAATCCTCAGACCCTGAGTCTGGGTAAAGCGACTGACCACAAGAGTCACTCTCAACCCGCTGTGGGCGGTCGAGAGTAAGGGTGACTGACAGCCTGTGCGGGAGACCCTGAATGGGGAGAGACTTCTTGGCAGGAGCCCCTGACGGAGGCTGCTTAGGTGGCGGCTCCACCAAGATAGGTGGAGAGGCCAGCTTTGGCCGAGCTGGGAGGGTCTTCACCGGCTCCGTCGGAGGAAGACCGGTGTCAGCCTGGAGGGCGACAGCCAAGTGATGGACAGAGTGGAAGCCATGGTCAACACTGAACTGGACAGCATGAGCTGTTGCCACATGAGATCCTCGTGGCAATGATGCAGCTTGCGTTGAAGCCTCTCCTCATCCGAGGACGCAGGACAATGGCAGTGTCGCCGCTTCTTGAAGCGCCGCTTCTGAGACTTGCTCGGCCTATCGGTCGAGGGGGTCTGAGATCTAGAAGACTACCGTCAGGGGGACCGATGGAGCTTCTCAGAAGGGGCTGGGGAGAACCACGGCTCCTTCAGATCGGGGACAGTTACCACGGGTGGAGCACCAGCTGGCTGGGTCTCCTCCTCCTCCTTGGTCAGTAGGACCGGAGTCCTAAATAAGAAATTGTCGGCCTCATCAGTCGACAACGGGTCAATGGGGTCGATTACTATTTCGACCTGGTCGTCATCCTGCGTCTGGGCCGTCTGGCCTGACAGGGGTACCGTGAAGCCAGCAACAGAGGTGGCAATTTTGACTGAAGTCAAGATAGGAGACTCCTGGGACCAAAATGTCTCTGTCCCAAGAGCGTCGACATTGTGAAGACTCTTCTCTCGATCTTTTGTCCTTCCTACGGGCATGGGGAGGTGTGCAAACCTGACGGGCCCTCTTCTTTCGTAGGGAGAGACCGGCACATCTCCTTGAAGGATCCGGAGAAGGAAGTGCCCCGTTTGAGCAGAACAAAAAACAATACTGAAGAAGACTGATCAGTGGCACAAGTCGCTTCCTCCTTGAAGGCTTTCATCTGCTCCAGTTGGTCAGCAGATCCCGCAGCTGCGGAGACCACACAACGGGCATCTTTAGATTTGACCAGCGGGTGCAGTTTTTCCGGTCGTCTGAGCTGCAAGCATGCGAGGCGATCATCCAAAACTTGCGGATGACAGGGACAACAAAAATCGTAGGCCTGGGGGTCATGTGCATGGCCCAGGCAGTAGGCACACATGGAATGCAGGTCAGTACAGGACATTTTCTGCCCACAAGGACACCGGCGAAACCCGGGTGAGGACTTATCCTCCATAGTGGTTGCAATCACAAGTTTACATGGAGAAACTTGAACAAGTTTTATTTTTGTTAAACTAGCCGAAGTATTAAGCACCAGAGCCTACTCAATGCAGAGCGGTAAGGAGGGAACCTGAATCTTCCAAGCAGAAAGGAAGATCTTGCATTATGGGGCATAGCCTAGGTTTATATCACCCAGGGGGGTGGGAGAAGCCAGCTTTTTAGACCATACGGCAAGATTTAAAGGGAAAGGGACATGCCAACAAGTGTGGATAGAACAACATATCCACGATCATAGAACAAAGAGTTGCTCAGTTTTATGCAACTTTTCAATGAGGAGAAGATAAAGTCTCAATGCTCTTTTCACATCGAGATTATGAAGCAGGACTTCCCCTGGATTCTCAGGCTCCGCAAAATATGCTGGCAACTGAATTGACTGATAAAGAGTAAGCTCAGAAACAACTTTAGGTAGAAAGTAGGGGTCAGTACGCAAGGACACCTGATCCATATGAAACTGTAAATAAGGTAGCTTGCACATAAGCGCCTGTAACTCAGAGATACGTCTACCTGACGTAATCGCCACCAAAAAAGTAGTTTTCCATGACAAAAATTGGAGCTTGTATGCATCAGCAGGCTCAAAAGGACCTTCATTCAATTTTTCAAGTACAAAATTCAAATCTCACAATGGGACAAGGTCCCGAACAGGGGGATGCAAATGTAGGATACCTTTCAGGAAGGTTTTCATGAGCGGTAACTGGGACAATGGTTTGTTGTCCACAGGTAAATGGAAAGCAGAAACAGCAGACAGATGTACTTTAATTGATGAATATTTTAGGCCAACCTCTGACAGAGAGAAATGGAAATTATGTACCTACCGTAATTCTTGATCTTGGGCGAAGTCTCCACCACTCATTCACATTAATGGGATCTACGCCGGAGGCGCTAGGACCCAGCGGGAGCAAACTTTTTGCAGGAGGGCCGGCGCCAGAGATGAAGCCGCGAGGAGCAGCGCCGCAAACCTCTGCTCGTGTGATAATGACCATCTCGGCATCGACCCTCCAACCGCCTCAGTACCTTTTTTTCCGAGGAGGTGCAGCATAACTAACCTAGAAGGATGGCCTAACCAAAAAAAAAAAACTGACATAAGATAGTCCGGAAGACCCATATAAAAAGGGTCAAGAAAGAAGTCTTCACAGCCTAAAGATTGAGGGAGTGAAGACCAACACCAGAGGTGAGCTCAGGGGATGGTGGGTGGGCGTGTGAATGAGTGGTGGAGACTTCGTCCAAGAAGATCAAGAATTACGGTAGGTACGTAATTTCCATATCTTCCTGGACATAAAGTCTCCACCACTCATTCACACTAATAGGAGAGTACCAAGCTAAAAATCCCCCGAGAGGGCGGCAGGAGAAACGAGAGCTCACAAATTTAGGACAGAAGTCCATTAAGGATGGTTCTGCCAAATGAAGCATGTCATCTGGCATGGATATCCAGGGCATAGTGCTTGACGAAAGTATGCACTGAGCTCCAGGTAGCCGTATTGCAAATATCTGCAATGGGCACGTTGCGGATTTCCACCAGGGATGCCGCGACTGCTCTAGTAGAGTGAGCGTACACTCGTACTTTCCAGCTTAACCTGCGCCATGAAATAACAGTGGCAAAGGCATGCCACCAGCCATGTTAAAATACATCTGATAGTGACAGGTTGACCCAGCTGGGTCTCGCTGAAGGAAACAAACAGTTGTTGAGCTTTGAGAAAATCTTCTGTTCTATTTAAGTATAAATGCAAAGCTCTTTTGACGTCCAAGGAATGAAGAGAAAGCTCCCCTTCATACTGGAAGTTCACAAAATAAGTAGGAAGGACCAAAGGTTGGTTTATAAGGAATTCTGAAACAACCTTAGGGAGACTTAGGATGGGTCCTAAGAACTACTTTGCCTTTATAAAACACAATATACAGAGGGTCTGTGACCAAGGAATGTATCTCAGAGACCCTGCGGGCCGAGGTAATGGCCACCAGGAAGGCAGTTTTCCAAGTGAGAAATTTCAACTCACAGGTAGCTAGAGGCTTGAAAGGTTTTCAAGTGAGCATGTCTAGCACAAGATTAATGTGCCAGGCTGCTACAAGAGGTCTGGTACGCAGAATACCCTTAAGAAACCTCTTAACCACAGGTAACTGAGTCAGTGACAACGAAAGTATTGGCTCATGATAAGCTGAAACTGCACAAAGGTGAACCTTGACTGTACAGTATTGCAGACCTGAATTTGAGAGGTCTAAAAGCTACTCTAGAACTTTATTTGGTGGACAGGAAAAAGGATTCAAATAGGATTTTGCACACCAGAGCGAAAAATGCTTCCATTTGGCTGTGTAAGTTTTCCTAGTTGCTGGCTTGCGCGCCGCCAGGAGAATATCTGAAACTCTGCGAGAGATATTGAACCTGTTCCTTCTATCTCTTCAGGAGCCAAGCGTGAAGGTGAAGTGATCTCAGACTGGGATGGACCACAGGCCCCTGAGTCAGGAGGTTCATCTGAAGGGGAAGCGCTTTCGGAGGGGTTACCGATATACTGCTGAGTAACAGAAACCATATTCGTCAAGGCCAGAAGGGAGCAATGAGGATCATTTTGTCCCCCTGGGACTCGAACTTGAGAAGTACCCTCTGAATTAGATGAAGAGGCGGAAAGGCGTATAGAAAGCGTTTTGTCCTCTGCAGCCTGAACGCATCCTGACAGAAAATGCCAGGCCCTGGATTTCTGGAGCAGAGGAGAGGCAATTTTGTGTTGAGTGGGGATGCATAAAGGTCCAGGTCTGGAGTTCCCCACTCTGTGAATAGTGACTGAACTACGTTTGAGTCGAGAGGCCATTTGTGAGGATCTGTCTCTGTTCTGATGAGACGGTCTGCCAATTTGTTCTACGCCCGGCAGGTAGACCGCTTGAATTAGAGCCTGGTGTTCCAAGCACCATTCCCACACTATCATCGCTTCCCTGCATAAGGGGTAAGAGTGAACACCGCCCTGCTTGTTGATGTAATAAATCACTGCTTTGTTGTCCATTTGAAGGAGAATGTTTTTGTGACAGAGAATGTCCTTCAAAGCCCGGACTGCATAAAGGACGGCCCCCATTTCTAGGACATTATGTGAAGCTGGGACTCCTCCTGAGTCCATGTACCTTGAGTGTGGAGAGTCTGACAGTGAGCTCCCCACCCCATGAGGGACACGTCCGTGGTAATAGAAATCTGATGTTCGAGAGGAGCAAAGGGATACCCTTTCAGAAGGTTGTCCTCTTGCGACCACCAGGTGAGTGACTTCTTCAGAGGTTCTGTCACTTTGATGAGAAAGGACTGAGGGTGAGTGGTAGAAGACCACTGAGTACTGAACATCCATTGAGAGGTTCTCATATGCAGGCTTGCTAGGGGTACAGTGAACACCGAGGATGCCATTAGACCTAGCATCTGCTGCACTGAGATAGCTCTTACTGAGCTATTCTCTCTGATGTATCGGGCCATCTGCAGAATATTGGTCCTCCTGTCCTCTGGTAGAAAAGCTTTGGCACAAGAGGTGCTGCGATTTCTTGAAGTTTAGTAGAACTCCCACTGATGTGAGAAAGTCTGAGGCTGTGGCAACGGCTTAGATGGTTCCCTGCCTGGAAGGGCTTGCTAGAAGCCAGTCGCTCAGGTATGGGAACACTTATATTCAGATTTTTCTGATATGCGCTGCGAGTATTGCACAACACTTTGTAAAAACTTGAGGCACCAAGGACAGCCCAAAAGGCAGGACTCTGAACTGATAATGCTGGCCCAAAGCCACGAACCTCAAGTATTTGTGATGCCTTGGGTGAAAAGGGATATGCTGGTAAGCATCCGCCATGTCCAGGGAGGCTAACCAGTTGTGCTGATGAAGCAAAGGTAACAGGGTTCCTAGCGATATTCTGAATTTCTCTTTGGGAAGAAATCGGTTTAATTTTCTGAGGTCCAAAATGGGGCGCATGCCCCCAGTTTTCTTTGGAACCAGAAAGTAATGGGAGTAGAACCCTGTGTTCTGTTGATCCAGCGAGACTACTTCCACCGCCCTGTTGTTCAGAAGGCCTTGTATCTTGGAGGTGAGAAGTTCTGACTGAAGTACTGATAGCCAGGGCTGTCGTTTGGGAGGACAATCCGGAGAGGTCTCTAAAAGATTAAGGGAATACCCCTCGCGGATTATAAGGAGGACCCATTCGTCCGATGTTATGGACTTCCACCGATTGTTGAATTGAGTCAGATGACCTCCCACCACTGAGGAAGAGTCTCCCTCGGGCAGCTGAGGTGGGACTTGGGCCAACAACTCAGAAGGCAGCACTGGGCGCTTTTGGTCCTTACGCCTTCTGTTGCGTTGTCTTTTGAGGCTGAGGGGCTTGGTTTTTATTGAACCCCCCCCCCCGCCTTTGCCTCGAAAGGACTGATGGTTATGAAACTGGTGTTTGTTAACTCCCCCTCGAGGGGGGGAGGAGGTCGAGCCAATTTAATGGCTGACCTAGTCTTTTGTGTGGCCTCTAGAGCCTATTCTACTTTAGGGCTAAAGAGATACACACCATCGAAGGGCAATGCCATGACCTGTTGCTGGGCATCATTCGTGAAACCTGAAATGCGCAGCCAGGAATGGCGGCGGGTACAAATGCCCACTGCCGCCGCTCGTGAGGCTGTATCGAAGGCGTCCACAGCTGCTTTAACCTGCTGGTTGTTGGACTCGATACCCCTGGTTATGGCTTGAAGAAGCTCTGAATTAGCGTCCAAGTCTGGTAGAGCTTCAACCATTTGTTTGAGCGAATGCCAAAGAATATACTCATATTGACAGAAACAGCCCTGGTAGCTGGCGATACGCATACCCAGGGTGGATGCAGCAAAGACTCTCTTACCTAAAGTATCTATCTTACGAGATTCTTTGTTTATAAGTCGACCTGTAGTAGTCTGAGGAAGGACGACCTTATCATTCTCTGCCAAGACTACAATAGGATCCGCAAAGGCTTGGGAGGACAAAATAGGTCGATCCTTGGGAGCAGCATACTTCCTATCTATGGACTTAGCCACAGAAGGAATGAAAGCAGGATTATTCCATACCATTTGAAACAGCCTCTCAAAGGAGGGTTGTACCAGGGGAGTTAAATCCATAGGGATGTCTGGAACATGAAGGTACTGGAGTCTTAAAAACTTCCCAGGATCGATGTCCACAGTCTGGAGAAAAAGAGTGGAATTCAAATTTCTCAACAGAGACTTAAAAGACAGGTCCTCGACCACAGGCTCTGTAACAGGATTAGGTCCTGCTGCTTCCACATCATCACCCAGTCTAAGATCTGGGTCAGACTCAATATCATCTCCTGACGGTCCAGGAGGGACTGTATGGACAGGAAAGGAATGAAAATCAGCAGGAAAAGAGGAAGGGAAAGAATTCGGAGAGGACAAGCCCTGAAGATTGGCTGACGAAAATCCCGCCCCGTGCGAAGAAGAACATGGCAATCAAGGGCCGTGATGACGCCAATAAGCAGACGGCGCCGAAGAATACGGCACCAAAAAAACCGCACGGCGCTGAAAGGGCACATGGCGCCAAGAAATTCAATGGCACCGAAAGACCATAAGGCACCGAAGGAGGCGCCGACAGGCACACCGGCACCGAGGATGGTGCAGACAGGTGCACCGGAGTTGAAATCGGCACCGAGCGACCCACCGACGGTGCTGACACCAACCCAGGGCCCCGAAAATCGATTTGAAGGGAGAGACGAAAGAATACCAGGAGATAAGAGCATCTGCGGCCCCTGCACCTCAGTCATGTGAGGGGGGAGAACACCTGAGCACGGGGTAGACGGCACCAAAGAGGGTGCTGCGCGACCTGGAAGGCCCAATCACCCTGCCCAATCTCCTTAAGAACCCGAAGGCTCCGGAGTGACCGGGCCAGGCAGCTGGACCAACCTCCGAGCCCACTGCTCCATAAGAGCGGCCCACTGATGAAATTGCTCATCGGAAGCCCTACCAGAAGGTGGGGAAGGGCTCCAACGTTGAAGAGATCGGTGACCAGGAACAGAAACCGGCGACTGCTTATGAAGAGATCGGCAACTGACCCCAATGACCGACCGTCGGCGCACAGACATATCAGAAGGTGACCTTGAGTGATGCCTTCTCTTTCTTTACCTACGGGTTGAGGAAGAGCTCGAGGCTGAACAGTGCCAAGAATGCGACCGTTTTCTTTTATGCTTCCCTTCCCCTCGGGCATTGGACTGTCTGGTGTCAGACCCCACTTCAGGAGAAGGCGGCAGACCGGACCCAGCCCGGCTGACTGAACAGCTTTCATACGAAGTCTCCCTACCGTTACCTGACACGCTCATGGTCAACTCCCTCAACATAGGCTGAGACTTCTTTCTTTAATAAGAATAATTATCATAAGCGGTACTTTATTCGAAAAATACTACAAAATAAAAAAATGAAAACTATGCTGCTAGTTTGACTCCCGGTGGGCGAGCGACATAGTCACTGAAGTGCACTTGATGGCGGAAAAAAAGGAATTGAGGCGGTTGGAGGGTAGATGCCAGAGAGCCATTACCGCCAGAGCAGAGGGGCTCGCGCGCTGCTCCTGGCTCCATCTCTCGCAACGCCCTGCTAAGAAGTTTGTTCTACGTCCGAAGTGCTTTACGGCGAGATCCCATTAGTGTGAATGAGTGGTGGAGACTTTATGTCCAGGAAGATGAGGTAGTCCAGTATTCTCTGTGGGGAACAGTCATAGGGGTCTGGTTCCCGGGAAGAGGCCCAAATGTAGAAATGCTTCCACTTCATAGAGTAGGAGTAAGAAGGACCTAGTAGAGAGCTTCTGTGCTGCCTGCAGAATCTCTGCTACCCCTGGGGACACCTGATAACGAGAGAGGACTACATTTTCAAGAGCCAGGCATGCAGACACAGGGAGCGAAGGGCTGGGTGTAGCAGGGAGTCGTCGTTCTGTGAGAAAAGGGCTGGACAAAGAGGCAGAGAAAGAGGATCCCAATCTGAGATTTGCAACAGCAAGGGGAACCAAATCTGCCTCGGCCAGTAAGGGGCTATGAGAATCATTGACACCCCGTCTTTAACCAGTTTTAGGAGTACTCTCTGTATGAGAGGAAAGAGTGGGAAAGCGTAAAGAAATTTTCCTGCCCAGGAACGAGATAAGACGTCCAGCCATAAAGTTCCAGGACCCTGCTCAAGAGAGCAACAGAGAGGCAGTTTTGCGGAGAAGCCAACAGGTCTAACTCCATGCAACGCCACAACAGGAAGACATCTACCAAGATGTCAGGGTGGAGCTCCCATTCGTGAGCCTGAGCATGCGTTCTGCTCAGGGCATCCACAAGGGTATTTGAAACCCCTGGAATGTAGCCCGCCAGAAGGTAAATGCCTCTCGGGATCGCCCAATGCCACACCCTCATGGATTCTTGGCAGAGAAGGTATGAATGGGTACCTCGTTTGTTCAAGTAGTGAATAACTGTCGAACTGTCTGATTGCATTTGAAGCCAGCCCTGAGGAAGTAACGTCTCAAACGCTTGTAATGCGTACAGAACAGCCCTCAGTTCCAGGATGTTGATGTGAAGACAAGTTTCCATCACTGTCCAAGAGCCCTGGGAATGAATCCCTTGAAGATGAGCACCCCAGCCCATCAAGGAGGCGTCCGTTGCTAAAATGAGGTCCGGGACACTGGGATGGAATGACATGCCTTTCAGTTGATTGTCCCTGGATTTCCATCACTGCAGTGTGCAAAGTGCTGGGGAGGACAGAAGGACTGGGGCATCGGTCGTTCCATTTTTGATTCAACTAGACCCTGAGGTTCCACTTGAAGAATCCTCATATTAAGTCTGGCATTAGGGACAATGGAAATGGTAGTTGCCAAATGTCCCAGGAACCGAAGGTAGTTCTTTGCAGAGACATACTAACAAGGTTCCAAATGGAGAATGAGGGTCAGGATAGTATTTGTCCTGGATTCGGGGAGAAATCCCCTGCCTTGAGAGGTGTCTAGTACCGCTCTGATATACTGGAGAGTCTGTGAAGGGATCATCACAGACTTTGGGTGGTTAACCATGATGCCCACCATGGAGAACATCTCCAGGGTGCGGGTCAGGATGTATTCCAGCAAAGGGTGTGTAGACGCCTTTAGGAGCCAGTCATCTAGGTATGGAAAGACGTACAGACCCTCCTGGCGAAGGGCTCCTGCCATGCTGCAAGACACTTCGAGAAAACCCTTGGGGCTGAAGAAAGGCCGAAAGGGAGAGACCGAAATTGAAAAATTATGGTCTTGAAACTGGAATCTTAAGAACCGCCTGTGGGCAGGGTGGATCAGGATATGAAGGTAGGTGTCCTTCATTTCCAGGCAACAGAGCCAATCTCCTGTGTTTAGCAGGGGAGGAAGGGTGGGTAATGTCACCATCCAGAATTTCTGGTATCTTATATAGGGGTTGAGGCCTCTGAGGTCCAGAATGGGACACAAGTCCCCCGTCCATTTAGGAACCACAAAAAAATGGGAGTAAAATCTCAAGCCCCTTTGATGGGCAGGAACTGGTTCTATGGCATGTTTGTGTAACAAAGCATTTACGTCTGCTTGTTGTGCTATAGCATGGTCCGGAGGGTAGTGTGAGACCTGAGGAGAAAGACTTATCAAGTCTAATGTATGACCGTACTGGATCAATTGAAGGATCCACCGGTCAGATGTGATCCTTTGCCAACCCGAGGTGCAGGGAGAACCTGCCCCCGATGGCCAAGGATGGGGTCTCCGCTTCCACGGACGGAGATATGCCTTCAGGCCCGGAAGGCTGACCCTGCTGAGGGACAGCATGGACATATCGGGACTTCTTTGGGGCAGGTCTGGGATCCTGTAGGGCTAACAGAGCCAAAGGTACCCTTATAAAGAAGGCTTCACCTGTGGGCGTTATAAGGTCCTAACAGACTGAAGGGTACGACCAGAGTCTTGAGGTCTTTCAGAATGTCTTGGGTCTGTGGTCCTAAAAGTTTGTCTCCTTTAAAGGTAGCATTCAGGATGGATTGTTGGACATCTTGAGAAAATCTGGAAACCCTCAGCCATGCATGGCGTCTGAGGCAAGCACCCGACGAGAAGGCCCTGGCCGAAGTATCAACAGCATCATAGGTGGCCCTAAGCAGGTGGCGACAGACAGCCCCAGCAGTAGAAAGCTTGGTATCAAGGTCCTCCTGGGGCTAGCAAGGTGGAAGGGACTGGACTGACGCTTGAGCAGCCTTAAGGATCTCCTCCTGATATTTGAGGAGATGGCCCATATAATTCAAAATACGAAGGGACAAAGTGGTCGAAGCATAGACCCTCTTCCCCATGATATCCAATTTCTTGGATTCTTTATCTGGGGGATGAGCACTCATGTGTTGTGGTCTGGTAGATCCATCATGAGTCACATTCTCAACCACAGAGTCTGCCTGTGGAGGTGTACAAAGGTAAGGGTGGTCCACAGGGGCCCTATAAAGTCTCTCCACCTTGCGGGGAAGAGAGGGGACATGGAAAGGTCATTGCCAGGCAAGTAACATGGCCTCCTCAAAAGCATCCACCAGGGGAGGGACGACCAGTGAGGAGCTATCAGGAAGGCCTAGGTACCTGGCCAACTTGCTTCTCTAGGCATCCTGTTCCGTAGTCTGGAAACCAAAGTTTTTCTGCAGATATACTGTATTATCCGAAAAAGATGGGTCCACATCAGGAGGAGAGCAGGGCAGCATTTCTGGGGGGGTCTCCAGGCATGGAAGAAGTCTCAGAGGAAGTGACTTGTGAGCCATAATCCTGATCTATTTCCTCATCCCCCTCATCCTCCAGATCCCATTCTGGTAGGGATGGGTCTTCAGACTTGGGGCGGAACCCAAGGGAGGAAGGAGAGGAATTCCCCATCCGGAAGGCCGAAGAAGGCCTGGAGAAGACTGAGGCAGGGACCACGGCCTCACCCGAAGGAGAAGGGGAGGGTCTAGTAAGGCCCATAATGGATTGAACTACAGCCTGAACGTCCACCATGGCCAGGTGACCCTCTGAAGAGGGAGGGGACATGGACTGGATGGGTAACACAGAGGAGATAGCTGAGGCTAGGTGGTATGGTGGGGTGAATGTAAAACCCCAAAATAGAGGATGGGGAGCACTTAAAAAAGACGTCCTCCAAGTTGGTTGAGGTGGTGCCATGATCGACAATGGGGAGACCGTAGACAAGGGAGGCAGACCGGGAAGTCCAGTCAATGGGAGGACCGTCGACGAGAACGGAACAGAAGCCACATGGTGCACCATCGATGAGGAACAGCCAGAATGGGCTGTCGATGGGAATATCATTGACGGAGCAGCCGAGGAGTGGCCAGTGTCTCCCGTCGATGGGAGGACCAAGGAACGCTCCATCAATGTAAAGACCATCGGAGCAGATGCAGCCATTGTCGATGGACAATGGCTGACAATGGAAGTTGGCGGTGGCAGCTGCAGCACAACAGCCGTCGACGATGTAGAGGGGCCCACTACTGTCGACGGTGGATGATCAATGGGAGCCCTCCTACTTACCTTTGAGGAGCTCCTGGCCTTCGACAACGAAGATGGCGGTGCGGAGAAACATGTTTGGTTTTGGAAGAATGTTTCCTCCCAGCCCCATGCTCCACTAATGATGAGGGTTCACCCCTCCAAGACCCCAAGGAAGAGGTCAAAGACTCATCTGCAGAGGAGCGCGCTGCTGCTGCTCCAAAAGGGCTACCTTCTGCTCCATGAGGTACTCCCTTAGCTGCTGGAGCCTTCTGCACTTTGTGGCCTTGTTGAACCGTCCACAGAGGACACACTCCCTGGTGGTGTGCTCTGGACCCAGGCACCGAACTTCCATGTCGTGGAGGTCCTCCGATGCGATTCTCTGGACGCAGGAACACTTCTGAAACAAGGTTCCAAAGACATCAGTGGACGAACTTCTTAGTTGACTTGTAGCATTCATCGTAGACGGACTGGAGAAAGCTGGTACTCTGAAGGAGAACTTGACGTGAACTCAGTCGCGGTTGGAAAAGAACTGAGGAGTATCAGAGGCCACCCTTTATATATGTACAAGAGCACATCAGGTGACAGGAAGGGGCGGTCCCTGGTGGTGTGCTCTGGACCCAGGCACCGAACTTCCATGTCGTGGAGGTCCTCCGATGCGATTCTCTGGACGCAGGAACACTTCTGAAACAAGGTTCCAAAGACATCAGTGGACGAACTTCTTAGTTGACTTGTAGCATTCATCGTAGACGGACTGGAGAAAGCTGGTACTCTGAAGGAGAACTTGACGTGAACTCAGTCGCGGTTGGAAAAGAACTGAGGAGTATCAGGGGCCACCCTTTATATATGTACAAGAGCACATCAGGTGACAGGAATGGGCGGTCCCTGGAAGAGACTGCTGGGAAATCATCCAGAGGAAATGACGCCTGTGGCTGGATATCCCAAGTGTTTTGGCCTGCTGCAAGAGACTGACTTGAAGATGATCTCAGATGTCTTTGGCTTGATGACCCAGGAAATAGATTGGGGAGGGTAGTGCATGTGACATATCTGGGCTTTAGCAAGGCCTCTGACACTGTGCCGCACAGGAGACTGATTACGAAACTAAGCAGCCTAGGGGTGGGATCCAAACTGGGGAATGGGACGGAAACTGGTTAAGGTATAGGTGTCTGGGGGTGGTAGTTAACAGCACCCATTTGAATGATAGAAGAGGGACTAGCAGGATGCTGCAGGGCTCAGTACTGGGAATGGTCCTCTTCAATGTCTTCAAAAGTAACACTGCAGAAGACCTGGAAGGAAAGGCATACCTTACTGCAGATGATTCCAAAGTGGACACTCAGGAGGGGGTGGAGAGAATGCGCAAGGATCTTGGTAAACTTGAGGTATGGTCAAGAGCATGGCAGTTGGGGTTCAATGCCAAAAAGTGCAAAATCAAGCACCTAGGGCATAGGAACCCGGGAGCTGAGTACAGGATGGGTGTACTGACAGTTACTAAGCAATAAAGGGACCTTGGGGTTATCATAACTGATAACCTCAAAATGGAAGGGCAGCGAGACACAGCAGTGGGTAGGGCTAGTGAGATACTGGAGTGCTTAGAAAGGGGCTTCTCCAGCAGAAGGAGGGAGGCGGTACCGTCACTTTATCAGTCACTGGTGAGACCCCATTTAGAGTACTGTGTCCAGTTCTGAAGGCCGCACCACAGAAATGTGGAGGCAGTCCACAGGAGGGCAACTAAAATGGTGCAGGGGCTGCACCAAACACCCTAGGAGGAAAAACTAAGGTATCTCAAAATATACATCCTGGAAGAGAGAACAACGAGAAGGGACATGCTAGAAACCTACAAGTACCTCACAGGGGTGAACAGGGTGCACGAGGGGAGCCTCTTTTAAATGCAAAAGAGCACCAGGACCAGAAGGCACTGGATTAAGTTTTTTGGGGGGGGGGGGTTTAAGAGGGATGTGAGGAAGTACTAGTCATGGAAAGGATGGTACATGCCTGGAACAGACTGCCAGAAGTAGTGGTGGAAGTGAAAACTGTAGTGGCCTCAATCATCCATGGGTCAGACACAGAAGAATATTAGTAAATAGGCAGGGAGAAGGAAGGGTTGCCAGAGACCAGTTAGGGTCTGTGGAGACAGATTAGGCAGGGACCATCTGGGCAGAGTGGGTGGGCCAAGTGGTCTTCTCTGATGACAAATTCTGTTTCTATGTCATTTAATGCACTGTCTGGAATAAGAAATCAGGATTTTGGTCTTAGAAGAAAATGCAAATGTTTGTAGTTATGGTGCCCTTGTGACTGGCCCTGTACATGCATGCAAATTACTACACTTTGGAGTCAGTGATACCGGGGTTCAGCAACTGAACTGTGAGAAAATGTCACTGAACTGAGAACTGAATCTAGGTTGTGTTCTGCCAGCTATGACAGTAGGACAACTGCCTAGCCAGAGTTTCCTTGCAGGGTTTTTTTTCTTTGTTGGACTGCAAATCCTGCAGATGGGGACAATTAGATCATAAGGAATTGGTGCAGTGGAGACTGCAGTTACCTGTTATGGTTACTGCAGACAGCTGTGACTATGAGGCACTATAACCATCTCACCCTGATAGCTGGGAGAATGGAAGAGATACAGAAGCTGACTTGGTTTCAGCATAAGGCATGTTCATCTATGATGCATCGCTAGTGTGTGTGTAGCAAGACTATGGGTAAAGCATTTTGTTTCAACATCACTTCATTTTTTTGTCCAGAATATTCGAGATATCAGATTTTTCACATGGGCTGTACAGACAGACTGCACTATACAGGTATCCCTCAGCAGGTTACAGGAGATTGGGTAGTTGGGGTATTCACAAATTAGATTTTTTTTTTTTGGTGGGGGGGAGAGAGTGGTTAAATTGGAAATGTTTACGTGGTAGAACTCTCTTATAGCAGTCAATGGAGAAAGATGACAGAGGTGGTGGAACTGTCATACAGTTTTTTTCCCTCCGAATCACTATCTCCCCCATCCCTCCCCCGGGGTCTGCCCAACAGCACATTCCGCCCCACCACTGACCTCCTCACAGACTTACTGGTTAGCCACCACTTGCACAGAACCCACGAGCCGTGTCACCTGCTCCAGACATCGGGCGGGGAGGGCACGGTGCCAACTACAGCAGACACGCATCTTTTTCCTCCAGCTTTCTCCCCCCCTTACACTGGAGTGCCAGGATGTGTGCACCAGTATGCCATTTACAGCCCTACCCCTTGCTTGCATGCACTCCCAATGTGCTGTCACCCGGCATCTGCCAGGTAGGTGGTCCCTGCAGCAGGAACCGGTGTCCCTCTCCATGAGAAAGGACAGCTGCCACTGGGTGCATGATCCTCCCTCGCCCTGCCAGCCCACTGAGTGACACTCGTCCGTTCCCAAACCTGGGTAGCTGGTGTGAGAGGCAGAAGAGCAAATGCTCCTCCACCAGGCCAGCACTAGTCAGACAGTTTTTTAAGAGGTGGTGGAACAGAGTTCTTGTGGGTCGCTGTCCAGTATAACTGTTTTTTTTTTGGGGGGGATGCTGCAAGTCTGAAGACAAACAGGGCTATGGTATTCAGGATGAGTGGTCTTTTCTTTAGCATCCTAGCTGATAAAAAGGCCGGCAGAAAGGGAAGAGCGTAATGCCTGTCTGATGTAGCAGGCACAGACATGGTATCTATGTGTGCTATATTGCACTTCATGTCACTCTAGCTTCTAAAGTCAAACCTTGCTTTTTTCACTACTGCTTTCCTCAAATCCCTACCTACTTGAAAAACACAAGCAGAACCAACCCATCTAAGGACCAGTTTCCAAACAGACTCCCCCTCCCAAACGAAACATGACCCAGTGTTAACCAGACCTCTTACAGCATCAGTTAGTGCATATGTTGTTCCACAAAAATAAACCTGCCAACACGCGTAATCTTTCCAAGGTTGAACTACAAAACAAACTGTACATGCAGGTCCTCATTCTGGCTTGGACACTCTCATGCTATTCAAAATCCCATTCATGGAGACAATGAGATCAGAAACAAACAGGAGATGGAGGGAAAGGGAGGGTATGAGGGAAGTACAGGTGTGATGAATCATGAGTATTTGTAAACAACAATGACACTTTTGTTTTTCTTGAATATACCTGCCCAGGATATGCTCCTGTGCAACTTTTCTTGACAACTGGACTGGGACATGGAACAGAAAGAGGCAACTGCAAATGGAAATCAAGTGAGAGCTGCTATGTCAAATAAAGGAAGAAACGACTGAACAAATAAACATAAAATAAACAAAATTCAGTTTAACTGAGAGTTTTAAGAGGAAAGGAGAAGACAGGAAAACTTTAACAGAACAAAACACATACAGTTTCTAAGCCCTGGGTTTCTTCCAAAAAGACGCTCACTAATGTTAGGAATGTCAGGCTAGTACCGAATCAAAATGTCAATATCCTGTTAGAAACAGGAACTGGGAACTTAATTTTCATTTTTATTCTCTAAATGCTCAAACACAAGCTACAGAATATTTAATGTACATTGGATGGATTCCAGAAAGAACGTCAACAGTATTGGATGCTGCATCAGAAGAATATGGCTTGCAGTTAAATGTATCTGCTGTCAGCTTCTTCAAAGTCGAAATTTGTTTTAGAAATCAGATTTTCTTATTATTACAAATAAACAATCCTCATAAATCACTAAATGCCATCTATGATATAATTGTAGCAACTATGTAAAGTGATATTTCTTAGCTTTAAAGCCAGAGAGCATGTGAGACTTTAATGTAGGGTGGCTTTGGAGTCTGAGGTACCAACTAATGGTGTTACTTAGTGTTTACTTTGTATTACGTTGAGCAGTTACATCAGCATCACTTCTGTTTATATTCAGCTGGGCAAGTCTCTAAAGTGGTTACTAATTCACAGACTTACTCATTTGCTTACATATGATAAGAAAGTAGCCACCAGCTTCTCTCCTCCCAACTACTCCCCAGCCTTCAGAATACAATTCTGAAGATGTGTGGGAAGAAGTTACTCACCACCCCAGCTGTTGGGTCTTCAAGAATATCTTCTCCACAGAGTCCCACTCTTTGGATTCTGTGTTGGAAGCAATACGACCTAGCAGAAGCAAACTTTTTCAGTCAGGGTGCCAGTGTGAGCGCATGTGTCAAATCGCTTGCCACATCCTATAACCCCTGCCAACATCCTAAGTGCCTCAGGTCTAACAGCCAAGAATCAAGACATGGAAGACAAGCAGATGCTTGTAATAAACAAATGAAAAAGGATACAGACCGTGAAAAGGAGCAGCTGAATATAAATGATTACTGACCTAACAGAAGGGAAGGAAAAGGTTCCCTCTCTAAGAGGTGTCCTCTGACAGTGACAGCACGTAGCAGACAAAATTTAAGCATCTTGAGCCAGGAATTCCATTTGAAATGCCAGACAAGCGAGTTAGTCCCGGAAAGAAAACATGTGGGTCACAGACTCTGGCAGCTGCTCTCGGAGTGCTACCAGGCACGTGTTCCACACCAGGTACTGGACAACATCTCAGGCATGTGGAAGGATAAGCTACGTGTGCCCAGATACCAGGACATCTCCAGTGGGGGAAAAGTCTCCCTGCAGATAAAAGATGTAGACTTGAGGTTGAAGAGTTGTAACATCAGTCCTTGTGTTTCTTTCCCAGTAAACAATATGGAAGAGAAATACAATAAAAGACTCTACTGTACAGTCTGTGCACTTTGGTGAAATTAAAGTGATACACACACTCACCTATCATTAGCAATGAAGCTAATCCACCTTACTACAGATAAAGGGAGAACCCCCTGAAAAATGAAGGTTGGTAAGCCACAAGTGTTAATGGAAGTCCAACACTCCTATAAAGTAAAAAGAAGCTTAAGGTTAACAGATGGGAAAAAGTACAGTTACGTGAGAACTTACCGTAACAGTAGATCTTCGAGAGAGGCTCTTGCAGTAGGTAATTACAGATAGGACTGACCTGGCAGGTGTCAGGACCCCAAGGAAAAATTTATAGCTAGCAGTCTCTGCCGGGGTCCGCTCCCACGTCAGGTGACCGACATCAGTATAAGGGGGCAATCCCCATGCCTGCCTTCCAGTTCTTTTCCGCCAAAGGCCAAAAAAGGCAAGATGAGAGAGAAGTGGATATTTTCCTTCCCAGAAAAGGAGCTGAAAAGCTAAGTGGGATGGGGGAGTGGGAAGGCATTACCTACTGCAAGAACCTCTCTGAGATCTGCAATGTCAGTGAGTTGTATAACATGCCTATCTTACTTCGAGAGGGCTCGAGCAGTAGGTAATTACATATAGGACTGAATCCCAAGCAGTTTGGAATAAAGGAAAAGCACTTGGAAGTAGGAAAACTATCCAACCAATGGAACCTCCGACTGAACGGGTCTTAAGAAAGAAGACCTTGGAGTACAGCCAACCCAAAGCCTGCTCGACGGCGAGAGGCAATTTCCAAACTGTAGTGTTTCGTAAAGGTATGGACAGAAGTCCAAGTCGCGGCTGTGCAGATGTCTGCCGCTGACACATTCTTGAAACCAGCCGTAGAGGCGGCTACTCCTCTGGTGGAGTGACCTCTGACTTGACTCGGCAGGGTCTTGTGGTACTTGTCGTAACAGAAGGTGATACAATGAGCCAACCATTTAGAAAGGCATTGCCTGGAAACTGCATTGCCCTCTCTTTTGTGAGCAAGAGAGACAAAAAACTGATCAGATTTCCTGAGATCCTTAGTCCTAGTGGTATAGTATTTCAGTATTCTGTGAACATAGGTTCATAGGTATATTACGTGATCGAAGGACATGCCCATTTTGATCACGCCACCTAAGCTAGGTGGACTTCACATTTTAAGTCATCCATGTATGAGTCAAGCTTTAATTTAAATTGAGTCAAGTTATCAGTATGCACAACCTCATGTGTGAGGGAGTTCCATATCGGGATTATCCTCTGTGTAAAAAAGTTATTTCTCTTTGATATTCTATTTGTAATGGCCTTTAATTTCAAATTATGTGATCTAGTAAGACAAGCTGACGGATGCCAATTCAGATAAATGGCTTCAAACAAAAATTCATCCTTCATGGCTCTAAACAGCAAACAAAGGTCTCCTCTCAAGGAACAATATTCCATAGTATAAAGATTTAACTTTTTAAATCTTTCATTATAAGATAATGAGCACATGCCAGTGATGTGCTTAGTAAATCTTCTTTGAATTCTTTCCCTAGATCGTCTGTCGCGAATTAGAGTGGAAGCACTAAATGAGGAACAATAATCAAAATGTGATCTCACAATGCTGGTATATAATCGAAGTAATACAGTTGGCTCCCTACTTTTTATATTTTTCAGTATACAATTAGTCAAGCAGGTACACTTTTTAACTGTATTATTTAAATGTACGTAGAATTTTAAATTATTCGAAATAACCCCCAGATCCTTTTCAGAACTGGTTTTACTTAATAGCTGATTATTAATAAAATAATTGACACATATTTTTCCTAAAATGCATAATTTTGCATTTAGCATAATTAAACTTTAGTTTACGTGTAGTAGCCCAGTCTGAAATTAAATTCAGATTATCCTGTAATTTTGAAACAGAGGTCATATTACTAACAATTCCTCCCAACTTAGCATCATCTGCATACTTTGTTAGCCAAATTCCATCCCTAGAGCTCATACTAGCCATTAAGATGTTAAATAAAACTGGACTCAGGACTGAGCCCTGAGGTACACCATTTGTAACCTCAGTCCATGTAGATGTATACCCTCACAGGGTAACCTGCTGTCTTCTGTCAGTTAACCATTGCAAAATCCAATCAACAATATGTTTATTAAAATCCATATTTAGTAAACATTCGATTAAGACTTTGTGTTATACAGAGTCAAAAGCTTTTTCAAAATCCAGATACGTGACATCTACTGGAAGACCCTGATCCAAAGCTTCACTAACAGGCTCAAATAAATTTAGTAAGTTAGTATGACATGATCTACCCAATTGAAAACCATACTGTGAAATGATTGAGAGCCCTTTATCCAAAATATGTGCACTAATCTTGTGGGATATTAATTTTTCCATTATTTTACACACAGAAGAAGTCAGGCTTATAGGCCTATATTGTTTCAGTTCTTGCTTGGAACCACTGTTATGAATTGGAATAACTAAGGCATCTTTCCATTCTTTGATGACAATACCTTTAGCTATGGATTCATTAAAAAGGAATGTCAATATGCCAGTTAATTCATAAGAAACATTTTTTTTTAAATATAGAGGGGATATTATCAGGTCCAAGAGATGTAGATGATTTAAATGAATTAATAGTTGAGTAAGTATCTTCAACAGTAAAAGTAACCACAGGATCTAAGGGAGTGCAGTTATCAGTTAATGGTATATCTCTGTTTTTGAATATACTAGCAAAGTATGGATTGAAACTGTTTGCCATTAGCTGCTCATCACTTATTATTTCACCATCCAAAGTATGCAAGAGGTACTCCCCTTGATTGGAGCGTTGCGTAAAGAAAGCGGGTAGCTCAATGGATTGGTTCAGCATAGATTCTGCTACCACCTTAGGGAGAAACTTGGGGTTGGTGCGCAGAGCCACACATTCCTTGTGAAAAATCAAATAAGGGATTTTGTACATCAGGGCCTGAAGCTAGGAAATTCGTCAAAGCTGAAGTAATGGCCACTAGGAAGAAAGTCTTCGGAGAGAGGAAATTCAAGTCTGCTGAGGCTGCCAGTTCAAAAGGAGGCAGAGTAAGCTTCTTGAGAACAAAGTTCAGATCCCAAGGAGGAGCAGGAATGCGGACAGGGGGTCTCAAATGGAGAACCCCTCTGAGGAAAGTCTTAAGAGACTTCCAACTGAGCGAAAGTCCTGTTTCCAAAAGGGACATGGTAGGCCGAAACTGCTGCCATGTGGACCTTCAAACAGGAATGGCTGAGACCCAGGTCAAAGAGATGACGCATGTAGTCCAGGACACTTTCAGCTGGGCAAGAGAAAGGCTCAAAGTCCTTTGATGAGGCCCAAATCGAAAAACGTTTCCACTTCATGGCATAGGTGGACCTAGTGGAAGGCTTTCTGGCCTCCACCAGAATATCTGCTACAAGCGATGAAACCCTGAACCGGGCTTGAGCTACGTCTGTAGGAGCCACGCGTGCAACTGAAGGGATTTGAGACCTGGATGAACAAGGGTCCCCTGATCCTGGGTCAGCAAGTGCTGTGACAGAGGAGGAGGAAGCGGAGATTCCTCTGAAAATTGTTGCAGAAGAGGGAACCAGACTTGCCTGGGCCAGAATGGACCAATGAGGATCATCCGGCTCCTTCTGTCTTGAGTTTGTGCAAGCCCCTCGGAATTAAGGGAACTGGAGGGAAGGCATAGACGAATCTGTCCTTCCAGTCAAGAGACAGAGCGACCCGTTGGAAAATGCCTTGCCCTGGAGCAAGCGAGCAGAAGGTGGGAAGTTTTGCATTTTGAGGAGACGCGAACAAGTCTACCTGAGGGGTTCCCCAGAGCAGGAAGATGTTGTCTACTACCTCCTGATCCAGTTTCCATTCTTGGGCTTTGGCTGAAGACCGACTGAGGTGGTCTGCCAGTGTGTTTTCTGCTCCCGGAACATGAACTGCCGTCAGGTGAAGGTTGTGCTGAACAGTCCAACTCCAAACTCTCACTGCTTCCCTGCACAGAGGGTAGGAATGAGTTCCTCCCTGCATGTTGAAGTACCAGACTACACACACATCCATCTGAATTGTTAGGTGACTGGGAAGAATGGAGGAGTACAGAGCCTGGAGACCATACAGGACGGCTCTGAGTTCAAGCATATTTATGTGTAGAGTCTACTCGAGTCTGGACCAGGTGCCCTGAGTCTTGTGACACCCTAGATGGGCTCCCCAGCCCTCTCCTGAGGCATCTGTTGTCAATGTCTGGGGGGGGGGGTTGATATTGAAGTGAACTCCCCGGCAAAGGTTCTCTTGCACCATCCACAATTGCAAGTCCCTGACCATGGGATTGGAGACTAGAACTTCCTGGTCTAGGTCGTCCATTGTTTGGTTCCATTGAGACCAAAGCATCCACTGAGAGATCCTCATATGGAGCCGAGCGCGAGGGACTGTCGGGAAAGCAGCCACCATAAGCCCGAGAAGGCAAAGGACTGACCTGGCACTGACCCTTCTGCAACTGAACCACACGTGCTCGAGACTGGAAGGCGTCCATCATGTCCGGAGGCAAAAAGGCCTTGCCGATGGTCATGTCCAGGATCGCCCCAATAAATTGGAGTCTTTGGCAAGGGACCAGATGGGACTTGGCCTGGTTGATGGTGATGCCTATGCTGGTGAAAACCTGCAGGGTAAAGGAAAGAGAGCGTAGAAGTTCCTCCCTGGATAGGGCTACCAGAAGCCAGTCGTTCAGGTACAGGAATATCTGCACTCCCTGGGTATGCAGGTGGGCCGTTACCACAGACAGGCACTTCATAAACACTCAGGGAGCTGAGGAAAGACCAAATGGGAGGGCCGTGAAGTGCTAGTGGTCCCCCTGAAAAGAAAACTGAAGGAATTTGCAGTGGGAAGGGTGGATGGGGATGTGCAGGCAGGCATCTTGCATATCCAAAGTGCACAGCCACTGTCCCTGCCGAAGAAGTGGCAGAAGGCTCTGCAATGAGAGCATTCTGAAGCATTTGTACTCCATGAACATGTTCACAGAACTGAGGTCTAAAATAGGCCTCACATCTCTTGTCTTCTTTGGAACCAAGAAGAAATGGGAATAGTAACCTGTCCCCAAAGGTGGGTGAGGACTGGTTCTATTGCCACCTTCGCAAGAAGGGAGGAAATTTCTTCCAGGACCAGAGGAAGATGTTCCCGGGGAGTAAGACAACATGGTGGGGGGGGTCTTCGGGGCAGTTTCTGAAGAAATTCAACTGATAGCAGCAGGACACTCAAATCGGAGCACCCAAACATCTGGTGTAATCCTCTCCCAATCCGGTAGATGGAAAGAGAACCTCCCTCCTACTGGTTCCTCTGGAGTGTCCAGAGGCCGTGGGAGAGGGAAGGAGTCAGAAGGTGTGGGGCAGCATAGCGGCCGAGGATCCCGCAGCTTTTTTGGGTGGGAGAGTCTTGGTTGCTTGAGGGGCCAGACGCTTGCTGGCCCGCTTGCCCTGTGGTTTTGTTACTGGTCGAGAACATCGACGAAAATGGCAACGCTGTCCCTGAGGGGGCCTATACAGTGTCTCCACGGACTTGAGTGCAGTACCCTTCTCCTGCAGGTCGGTGAGGATGCCCTTGACATCACCGCCAAACAGCACCGAACCCCTGAAGGGCGCACCCTTAATGGCTGATTGTACTTCAGGGACCAATCCTGATACTCTGAGCCAGGCATGACGCCAAAGACTTATGGCGAAAGCCAAACTCCTTCCAGCTGTGTCCACTGCATCGTAGGTGGCACAAAGCATGTGCTGACTGGCCGAACGAGCAGAGCGAACAAGGTCAGCCACTTCCTCTTTGGTCTGGGACACAGGAAGGGAGTTCAATTTTGATTCCACCTGACTCAGAATCGTCTTCTGGTAGTCCCCCATGTGTGCAATATATAATTCAGGGCCCCTAATACTCAAGGTAGAAGAAGCGTACACCTTCTTCCCATACTGGTAAAGAAGCCGGGACTCTGTCAGGTGGAGACGAGCTGAAATGTTTGGGGTTGGCAGAATGGCCGTGAGCGGCACTAATCACGACCAAGTCTGCCCTGAGGTGTACAATTAAAGAATCTTCTCCCTCAGGAGCCTGGTATAGCCGATCTGCCTTCCGCGGAAGGGGGGGCTAACACGGATGGTTGCTTCCAAACAGTGGAAACAAGGTCTGCGTGAGGCTCAATCCCGGGTAGAATCAATGTCAGAGCGGTCTCGGGCAGATCCAAGTGGGCAGCAAGCTTCTTACGCTGTGGATTTGGCTCCAGAGACTGCCACTGATGAACTTCCTGGTTCTTTCTCAGTAACTCCAAAAAAGAAGGATCCTCCGGAGGAGACTTCGGAGGAGTCCTTGGCCTGGGACAATCTGGAGTACGAGGCTCGTCATCAGGATCAGAGCACCCTCTTGAGTCCGAGTCAGAGGTCTCCGACGAAGAGGAGGAAGACTCTTCCCGACACAGGGGAGGAACAGTCCCTTTGGGAAGCCCTCTGGGAAGCGTATCCTCCCCACCCCTGGTGCCCGATGGTTCACGTCTGGTGCTGGGTAAGGGGGAGGGAGTCTCCCATCTCCGGCGAAGGGGATCCTGTGCAGGGTCCGGCGCCGGAAGATGGCTCTCTACCTCTCTGGTGAGCTGAGCCTTGGCCTCAGCCCACCAGGCAGCCAGAGTCATCTCCAAGTCCACCGGTGGCAGTGGTGAGGACGGTGGAGAAGGGAGATATGGATACTGAGGGTATCCTTAAGGTGAGTATCCATAACCCGATGGCGGAAAGTCCGGCGTTGGGTATTGAGGTGCCGGGTACTGCGGCACTGGATTAAGCAGTGTCGGATACCCGGGTGCTAGAGACTCTGACAGAGCAGAAGGCCCTGGAAAAGGCCCAGCAGGCAGGCCAGGTAAAGGTGGCCCCACGGACGTCGGGCCCGACACTGGAGCGGCATCTGGCAAAGGGACGTTGGCTGGCGTCAGAGCCGGCATTAGAGGATCTGGCATCAGGGTGTCCAGCCGTGTAGGAGGGAGCTCTGACGGCAGCGTACCCAGCTCCTCCGTGTCGACCGGGGATGAAGGGTTCAACAGAGAAGATGCAGGAACCTTGGAAAGCAACGGCACATGTTTCCGTGAGCCTGGGACATTGGACTGATCCAAGGGGTCCAACGTAGGCTCTTTTGCTGGGTGGTCGTTGGAGGGGCTGATGTCCGGCTTATCAGCAGGATCCGGGTGGGCATCAGAGGAGCAGACGTCTGACTTATCGGAACTCTGGCACAATGTGGGTCGCGCTGGGTATGCGACCTTGACGAGCATGCGAGGGACCGTGTGCCCTCCTGAAGGAGCCAGCGTCTTATCAATCCTGTCCGGGCGGACGTCGGTGGTACTGGCATCCAACTTAGCGGACCCGCTCGACCCAGAGGGCTGAGTGGCAGCAGCCTTCCCAGGAGTGAAAGCCTCCTTTGTCCCAGGAGGCACCCGAGGGGTCAGAGCGTGAGCCCGACGGGACGGGTGACACCATCTTGGGCGCCACCAAGACCGTCGTTGATGCGCAGTCCCCCGGAGGGAACGTTACCTTAAGAACCGCAACTCAGGCCGAAGTCGTGGAGGCAGTGTAGGAAGAGTCCCGGCCCCAGTGCTTGTCCTTTTTTCTTATGGCCTTCGTGGGAGGTGGAAGCCTGCCTTAACTTCTTCAACTCCTTCTCCATGGAAGCCATATTTTTCTTGAAAATATGGGCCTCCAGGGACTGCTGCCTCCATTTTTGGGTGGCTGAACTGAACTGTTGGCAGTGCTGGCACTTCTCCACAGGGTGGTCCAGGCCTAAGCAGAAGAGGCACAGGGAGTGTCCGTCCTTATGCAGCAGCTGGGAACCGCACAAGTTGCACTTATTTTTATGTGATTCAGAAGGTGTCGGGGATGACATACACGGATGTTTGAAGCAAAAAAAAAAAAATCGAGAAAAAACGGTTGAAAAGTTTGGTAAAACTGACCAACGGAAGACTGACGAGTGATGGAACTCTACCGCAAGGAACTTTCCCAAGTCGACGGCGGAAAAGAACTGGAAGGCGGGCGTGGGGGACCGCCCCTTTATACGGACATCACATGATGTCGGTCACCTGATTATGGGGGCGGTTCCCCGTCAGAGACTGCTAGCTAGAAATTTTTCCGTGGGGTCCTGACGCCTGCAGCATCCGTCCTATATGTAATTACCTACTGCAAGAGCCCTCTTGAAGTAAGATCTCCTGATGTTCAGCAACAAAGACATGTTGTGCCCACTGGCACGTGACCTCGGGAGACAGCTCAGTATCTTCCCTTGGAGAAAAGAAAGGCCTGATCTAGCCTCGACTTGGGAGTTTACACAAACACTAGCTGATCCTGTAAGACAGAACTCAGTATTTTCCCCTAGAGAAAGGAGAGGCCTAGTTTATCCCCAACTTGGAGTTTACACAAACATTAGCTGGTCCTGCAGGACAGAGGTTGACTTAGCACAGGCTGAAAGACAACCTGCAGGTTGAAACACTGGACAAGTCACATGACTGTATCCATCAGATGGTGATATTCATTGCAATACAAGTGAGCTGCCATGCCGAGAATGCAGTCCAAGGATAGACCAACCCTCCACCTCTCCCCTCTTTCCCCTCAAACGTCATCTCAAACCTCTTGCTGCCCCCCTCCTGTCCTGCCCTGGCCATGCTTAAATATGCCATGCTATTCTTGTGTACTTACCACAGCACCCAAAGCCAGTAACCTTCCAGCCCCCCGAGCCAGTAACCCTCCAGCCCCCCAAGCCAGTAATCTGGCTCTACAGCAGAAGGGGCAGGGAGTAGGAAAGTGCTGTTCTATGGAGAAGATATTTATAAAGATCTATGTTACAGTTAGTAAGTTCTCTAAAAATCCATCTTCTCCATAGAGCCCCACTCCTTGATTTAGACTAGCAAGTCCCTATTAGTGAGGCAGAAGTGGGTTCAAACTTGAGATCCAGAAGCCTCAGCCCTCAGTATGTGTATGGGGGCATGCACCTTGGTTGACCTCACCTGAATGCTGGTTGGGGAAGGCAGTGGCTCCTGTGGGTCAGGAGCTGGTGGGGTCTCTGATAACTGCTGTCTCACCTATAAGGAGAGCAGGAAACTCCCCCAGTCTCAGGAATTCAGAATCTTGCGATGGGCATGTGGCACTAGCAAGAATAGGTGCAGCCATGACATCCACCTCAGACAGATAGCCCGAAGCTGTGGAGCAGGAAGCTGCCTGCGACTAGTTAGGGTCATCCTGTTTCCATCCCCTTAACGGCTATGTCCATGGCTGCCATATTGTGTTATCCAGAAACATACAAGAGGCGGCTGCCAGATAACTAAGGAATGGAGCCAAAAAGCAAAAAAGGTACTCAATGGCACAGATGAATAGGCTCAGCTTCCCAGTCTCCGTCTGATTAGAAATCCAAAGCAGCAGGGGCGCTGTGCAGCCCGAGCTGAGTGGCAGCAACTTTCAACAGCCCTCCAACTTAGGAACAACATCGCCTAAAATCACCCTTTTGGAGCAAAGATCCATAAAAAGGAAAAATTACTTACCACAGTAATCTTGTTTCATCCAGGGAATACTCCAACATTCATAACTCTTATGCAGTATGCCTTTAACCCAGATCTGCCCGGAGATGGAATGTTATGCTAATGATGAAATCACTGGCATATGCCACGTTTTCAAATGCTGCCACCTGTCAACTGCCTACATTCTAACCCTTAGATTTCTTGGATGCCTGACAAGACAGGGCCCAAGAAGAATTTAATAATTAATACTAGAACAATAATAATAATAATAATAAAACAGCTAAAAAACCTCCAAAAGGAAGGAAATAATTTACCAAAACACCCCCCAATGTCAGAATCACCTAAAGAGGGAAAAACCAGTGAGAACACAGTTCCAAATACAAAAGCCAGAGTGTGACACGCATATCCCTGGTAATACAGCATGGAGTGCAGAGACCACTGGTTCTAGCAGGTGAGGCTGGGTGGGAGAGTTATGAATATTGGATTACCCCTGGAAGAAACAAGATTACTACGGCAAGTAATTTTTTCTTCTCACACAAGGAATACTCCAATATTCGTAACTCCTATGCAGAATAAGAAGCAGTACCTTTGGAGGTGGGCACAGAACCTAATTTGGGAATAGACTCTGCAGGACAGCTGTGCCAAACCCAGCATCACATCTAGCCTCTGCGTCCAGGCTATAATGCTTAGCAAAGGTGTGCACTCTTCTCCAGGTAGCTGCTTTGCAGATATCCACCAAAGGGACATCTCTGAAAGCTGCTATAACAGCAGCTGTACCCCTTGTGGGATGGGCTCTCAGCCCTGCTGGTGCTTCCTTCCCAGCTTTTGAATAGCAAAACTGAATACACAAAACTATCCAGTGAGAAATGGACCTCTTAGATGCTAGATTTCCTTTTCCCACATCCCCATAAATCAGGAAAGTACTGTTACGTAAGAACTTACCATAACAGTAGATCTTTGAGAACAGCTCTTGCAGCAGGTTACACCATTAGGACTGAAGCTGGCAGGCACCAGGACCCCACGGAAATTTTCTAGCTAGCAGTATTCAGCGGGGACCGCCCCTGACATCGGTCCCGCCCCCAACGTCAGGCACAGTACATAAGGGGGCGGTCCCCCAGAAACCCCAGTTCTCTCGCTGGAAACTCCCGGCCGCTGGATGACATCAGAAGAGGAGACCGAGGATGCACCATCAAATGGCAATCAGAGTGGTGTAGAGAACACCTGATCCTAGGAAAAGGATATCGGAATAAAAAATCTACCTCCAACGGGGATGGTGGGAGGGAAAGTACCTGCTGCAAGAGCTGTTCTCGAAGATCTGTTACGGTAAGTTCTTACATAACTGTACTATCTTACTTTGAGAAACAGCTCTTGCAGCAGGTTACACCATTAGGACTGATTCCCAAGCAATACTGGAAATCCCACACCATTGGGAGGAGGGAAGGTAGAAATCCTTAGTAAAACCTAAGCCTAGGACAGAAGTCCTTGAAGGACTGCTAGATCAAAACCTGCTCTTCGCCTCGATGCAACATCCAGGCTATAATGCCTGATGAAGGTGTGCACAGTGCTTCAAGTCGCTGTTGCACACATGGCTGAGGTGGACACGTTCTTTAAGGCTGCAAAGGAGGTAGCCAACCCCCTTGTGGAATGACCCTTAACCACTCCCGGTAAGAGTTTGTTGCGCTTCTGGTAACAGAACGTGATACAATGTGTGAGCCACCTGGACAGCGACTGTTTGGAAACGGGAGCTCCCATCATCCTGTGGGTGAAAGACAAAAAGCTGATCAGATTTTCGATGGTGTTTGGTTCTGGTCAGGTAGTATCGAAGACACCTATGCACGTCTAAAGTGTGCAACAGGGCCTCTCCTCGATTTGAATATTTAGGGAAGTACACTGGCAGATCGATGTCCTGATTAAGAGTGAGAGCTGAGACCACCTTAGGCAGAAACTTCGGATTGGTCCGTAAGGATACCCTGTCCTGGTGGAAAACCAAATAAGGTTCTTTGCACATCAGTGCGTGAAGCTCCGAAATTCTTCTGGCCAAAGTAACAGCAACTAAAAAAAACGCCTTCCATGTAAGGAGACGTAGCTCGTAATCCGCAGCTGATTCAAAAGGTGGCAGCATAAGCTGCTCCAGGACAAAGGGCAAATCCCAAGGCGGAATAGGATCTTTGATCTGAGGTCTAAGGTGGAGGACACCTCACAGGAAGGCTTGTGCCGTGTCCAACTGAGATATAGGGCGTTGTCCTATAGGAGTGTGATAGGCTGAGATGGCACAAAGGTGTACTTTTATTGAGGAGTAGGCCAAGCCTGTCTGAAAGAGAGAGACAGGAAGTATTCCAAGACCGACCTTTCTGGACAATCCAGTGGCGAAAACCCCCGAGCTTGAGCCCAGAGGCAAAATCTGTGCCATTTCATGGCGTAAGTAGCATGAGTGGCCATTTTTCTAGCAGCCGCTAGAACGTCCGTTACCTCTTGCGAGACCCCGTATCGCATAATGGCTATGTCTCTAGGAGCCAAGCGTGCAGGTTCAGTGAACGAAGGTCCGGATGGACCAAGAAGCCTATCTCCTGAGACAGCAAGTGAGAGTTGATTGGCAGAGGTACCGGAGGTTCCCAGGACAGCTGATGTAGTAGAGGGAACCAGATCTGCCTGGGCCAAAACGGCGCGATAAGTATCAGCGTTGCTTGCTCTCTGCAAAGTTTCAAAAGGACCATCTGGATCAACGGAAGGGGGGGGGAGGCATAGAGGTATCTGCCCGCCCAGGAGAGGGACAACGCGTCTCGCCAGAAAACACCAGGCCCTGGATCTAGCGAGCAAAAATTGGATAGTTTTGCGTTGGATGGGGAAGCGAAAAGGTCTACCTCTGGTGTATCCCATCTGCGAAACAGATCCTCTACTACCTCCTGGAGTAGTTCCCACTCGTGGACTCTGGCCTGAGAGCAGCTCAGGCTGTGTGCGATGACGTTGTCCACTCCTGGTACATGAACAGAAATGAGGTTTGCACCGTGTTGTAAAACCCAGTCTCACACCCTCATGGCCTCCCTGCAAAGCGGGTAGGAATGGGTGCCTCCTTGTTTGTTGAGGTAATACACCACCGTGGAATTGTCTGTTTGTAACAGGAAAGTATCCAGTGGGATCTCCAACTGTAAAGCCTACAGGGCGTAAAGAACTGCTCTCATTTCCAGGATATTTATGTGGAGATGAGTCTCTCTTGGGCTGTCCGAAGGCCCTGAGACCGGACACCATCAAGGTGTGCTCCCCATCCGAGCCCTGAGGCATCTGTGGAGAGTGTCACAATCGGAGACGGTCCAGTGAAGGGGACCCCCACTGAGAGGTTCTTCGAATCTAGCCACCATTGCCAATCCCGGATTACGGCCTTCGTGATCCGAATTGGGAGCTGCAGATGGTCTTGCTTTTGATCCCACTGGACCCGTAACATCCACTGGGTCATCCGCATGTGGAGACGGACTAGCGGCACTATTGCAATGGCTGCAGCCATGTGTCCGAGCAGGCAAAGTACCAGTCTGGCTGGGACGGTCTTCCTTGCCAAGATGTCCCTGATGAGGGATCTGATGTGTTCCACTCGGTCCTGGGGTAGAAAAGCTTTCCCCTGGACGGTGTCCAGAACTGCGCCTATGAACTGCAGAGTCTGTGACGGAACCAGGCGTGACTTCTCTTGATTGATAATGATGCCCAACGTCTCGAACAGAGACTGAGTAGAATGAATGGCGGACATCAGGGCTTCCCGAGAGGGTGCCATGAGAAGCCAGTAGTCCAGGTAGGGGAACACATAGTGGCCTTGTCTCCTCAGAGTTGCCGCTACTACCGCCATGTACTTCGTAAATACCAGAGGTGCCGATGACAGTTCGAAAGGGAGGGCTCGGAACTGATAATGGTGACCCTGAAACTCGAAGCGCAGAAACTTCCTGTGCGCTTGAGCTATAGGTATATGCAGGTAATCATCCTGCATGTCCAAGGACGCTAGAAAGGTGCCCTGCTTGAGCATGGGTATCAGACCTGGGAGGGTCCCCATGCTGAAGCGTTTGTACAGGACTGCAGCGTTGAGATCCATTATAGGACGGAGGTCTCCTGTCTTTTTGGGAACCAGAAAGAAGTGAGAATAATAACCTGCACCACTCTGGTTCCACGGTACGTGCTCTATAGCTTCTTTTCAGAGAAGCGCAAGCACCGCCTGCTGTATGAGCAGGGTGTGCTGACCCGAATAACGGGAAAGCAGGGGAGGTCTTGACGGTGGGTGGTTGAGAAATTCTATGAAGTGGCCTTTCTTGACCAAGTGGAGAACCCACCGGTCAGTGGTAATTGACTGCCACCCTGAAAAGTGGCGAGCGATGTGACCCCCGACCTTTTGTGCCCATTGATCAAGAGGAGGGACATGGGCCAGGAAGGAGTCATGCTGCGGCAGCATTGGTCCCTGCAGGCTGGGCCGGTTTGGTATAATGCTGGCCTCTGCCTGGGGATGACTTGGCCTGGGCTTTACGTTGAAAAGTGCCCCTTTGTTGCTGGCTGGAACATGGCTGCTGCCATTGTTGCCAGCTGTGAAAACGGCTCTGGTTCCTATGAAAGGAACCAGGCCTTGATCTGTACATGGCCTGTACAGACCTGGCTGCCTTCCCAGCGTCCTGGAGCTTGGTGATAACCTTCTCCTAGGGCTCACCAAAAAGTACTTCGCCATTGTAAGGGACGTCAAGAATGTTCTTCTGTACGTCCGGGGTAAAGCCAGAGACATGGAGCCAAGAGTGTATCCGGAGACAGGTGCCTGAAGCTGCGGCTCTGGCAGACAAGTCTGCAGAATCGTATGCGGCTCGTAGCACTTGGGTTCCCACATCAGACCCTGTGCGGAGAAGGTTTAGGAGCTCCGCCTTCTGATCGCCATCCAGTAATTTGTCGACAAGGTCCTGGCCCTGTTCCCACAGGGCATTCTGAAACTGTACCATGTGAGCTAGGTAGTTCAGGGACCTGATGGAGCATGTAGCAGCCGCATACGTGCGTCTCCCCAGGGCATCCAGCTGTTTGGATTCCTGGTCCGGTGGCTGTGTGCTCATGTGCTGTGGTCTTTGGGACCAGTCATGTGAGGCCATAATGACCAGGGAGTCAGCCAGAGGTTGTTGAGCCAAGTACTGGTCCTCTTTCGGGACCTTGTACAGGCGGTCAGCTTTCTTCGGCACAGCGGGGGTGGAGTGCGGACGCTTCCACACAGCCTTCGTGACGTCTGCGAAGGTGTCCACCAAGGGTGGCACTACCACAGGCTTTGGATCCTTCTGCCGAAGGTAACGGGCAAGGCGCTGTCTCGGGATCGCGGTCTTCAGCATCCCATCCCATGTTGTCCTGGATGTGCCTCATGATCTCAGAGAAGGAGATCATCCAGAGGAGACCAGAGTAGGTCCTATGGGTCAGGTGATGGGATGCTGAGTGGAGAAGGAGATCTGGAAAATTCCGAGGTATCTGATCTGGAGTCCTCCCCTGATGGAGTGTACTGACGACGTCTGGGTCATTTGGGACTGGGAGACCCTGATGGAGATCTTGAAGGAGGGCCTTCTCCAGTCCTTCGATCTTACCCTAGGAGGTGGAGTCTGCTCCTTAGGGGTTGGCGGTCGTCCTGCTGGCCCCTTTGGAGGAGGGGGCGTAGGAGGTGAGGAGGAAGAGGTTTTACAGGGACCACGTCTTTTCGGATGGTGTCCCACCAGAAAGTAAAGAGATTCTTTACCTCTTGAATGTTCATGTCCAATGGGCCTGTCGCTGGGGTGGGCGACGGTTCCCTTGGAAGACCGGTATCCCTGTATCGCCCACCTGATCTTCAGGCAATGTCGTGTCCTCCTCCTCCGTGGAGTCCCTGTGACTGGTCTTCAGCTCTGGAGAGCGTGACGCCGACGATTTCTGGTCCGGCAAACACCCAGCCGGCGTCTGGTACTTGGCCGATGTCCTCGGTTCCGTATGCCTGGCTGACTTCAGGTACTTGGCCGACGTCTGGTCTGTCATCTGCTTTAGGGATGTCAGGTCTTTCGTCTTCCTGGGTGGTGGATCCAGACTCCTGGGAGGCTGGGAGACCAATCTGGAGTCGGGATCCTGATGTCTGGCAGAGGAGGAAGACTTGTGGCGTTCCAAAGACTTGGAAGAGGTCCGAGATGGAGTGGAGGAAGCTGAGGGACTAGAAGTCTTGATGGACTGAAGAGTCGAAGAACCGCCTGTAGCCTTGACTTTGACCAGAGGGGGCTGAGAACGAGCCCTGGAGGGAGATCGGTCAGATCGGGTGGAGCCTGAGCTAGCGCGAGTCCGAGGCCCGGTTCGGGGGTCTGGACCTTGCTTTCTCCCGGTGTTTCTCTCAGTGTTTATGGGCCTTGGAAGAAGAATCACCCCTGGAGGAAGGTTCTTTGTCCATCCTGCTAAGTTTCTCTTCTAAAAGATACGACTGAAGTGCCTTCTGACGGAGGATCCTGGTGCGGCTGTTGAACCCTTGACAGAAGGAGCAGGCCTTGGTGTCGTGGTCCGGGCCTAAGTACCGCACGCAGGATGAATGAGAATCCCCGGAAAGGATCTGTTTTCCACAGGCACACTTGGAAAGGTGTCCCTCAAAAGAAGGAGTTAGAGAGGATATCAGTTTTGTAAAAACTACTTGAAGAACTTCTAAGTTGTAGTACGCTAGGTAGAGACCGAGAGGCTGATGCTGGCGAGTCGACGGCAGAAAAAGAACTGGGGATTCTGGGGGACCACCCCCTTATGTACTGTGCCTGATGTCGGGGGGCGGTCCCCGCTGAATACTGCTAGCTAGAACATTTCCGTGGGGTCCTGGCGCCTGCCGGCTTCAGTCCTAATGGTGTAACCTGCTGCAAGAGCTGTTTCTCGAAGTAAGATCAGTTGTTTCCTGTCCTGTCTATGGGCCTTGGTGACTCATGTAGCAGCTAAGAGCTCTTCTGACATCAAGACTGTGCAGTCTACGCTGCCCAGAGCTTGAATGCCCAATAAAGACAGGTAAAGTAATGGACTGGTTCAAATGAAAGTCTGAAACCACCTTTGGAAGAAATTATCTGTTTGTTCGCAGGATGACCTTGTCCTTGTGGAATGAAATGTAGTCCTGCTCAATGCAGAGAGCCTGGAGCTCACTGATCCTTCTAGCAGAAGTGATTGCCACTAGGAAAACCGTTTTCCATGTGACATATTTTAAAGGAGCTGAAGACATGGGTTCGAAAAGGGGACCCATGAGCTTGGCGATAGACATTTAGATCCCGGGCTGGCACCAGTTTCCTGTGAGGGGTTGCAGGTGAGCCAGACCTTTAAAGAACCTTCTGAAGACAGAATCTGATGCCATAGAAGCATTCTTCCCAGCTGAAGTGTAAGCAAACACTGAAGCCAAGTGCCTCCGTAGGGAACTACTGTCCCATCTCCATCCCCCCCCCCAAAGGCCCTGAAAATAATTGTATCTGACCAACTTACTGAGCATCTCACAAAGTACAACATACTTTGCCAGGAACAACACGGCTTCTGCCAGGGCCACAGCACCACTTTGGCGTTGTTGGAATTCACATCTTCCCCTTCACTCTGCCCTTGACAAAGGCTGCCTAGCTGAGGCAGCCTTTGTTGACCTGTCGAAAGCATCAGACACTCTCAACCATACCCTCCTCCTCTCTACTCTTACTAACACAGGCCTCTCCCCTGATGCCATGCAGTGGTTTGCACACTATCTGTCCGGAAGAACCCAGCAAGTCAAGACAGGCGATGCTCTCTCCTCCTCTCTCCCAGCCAAGTCTGGGGTCCCGCAGGGTTCCATCCTCGGGCCCCCTTCTTTTCAGCCTTTTTCTTAACATCCTTCCACTGGAATGCCCTGGTCAGTTGATACTATATGCTGATGATGCAGTCTTGTTCACCTCTCACTCCGACCCCCATTTGCTACAACTCTCCCTACAAAACTTGTCGGAAGCTGAGGCCTGGTTCGCTGAACACCGTTTAATCCTAAATTGCAAAAAAAAAAAACTAAAGTTATGCTGTTCGCCAATCACCAGAACAGACATAAGGACCACAGCCTCTGTATACTCAACTCCCAGCTGCACCCCTTGACCAGGTATCCTCGTTCAAGTACCTCTGCATCACCCTTGATCCAGCACTAAACTTCCATGGACACATACACCACCTCTGCACTGCTGTCAACACCAGAACTGGCTTACTATACTGAGTCAAACACTGCCTCACCCCTGATGCTCTTTGTCTTGCTGTCTCCTCCTCTATCCTAGCCTTTATAGACTACAGTATACTAGTTTATGGTGCCGCTGACAGCACGTCCCTCCACAGAGTTCAAGTAGCCCTCAATAAGGCCTGCTACCTTGTCCTCGGTTATGACAGCCTCAGGCACACCTGCACCCGCTACCGGCTGTCCAACTGGCTTAACTTCGACAGGAGGCTCTAATACCCTACCTGTCTCCTGTCTAAAAAGATCTCTGCTGGGCTGTCCTCCCCTGGTCTCTCTGCTCTACTTCAACCGGCTCATCTAGTAAAAGCCACCCGCAGCTCCACCAAGTCCCCTTTCCTTGTGCCCCATTTCAGAACCTCCCTTAGCCAGAGAACCTTTTCCTACAGAGCCCCTCTATGGATAGAAACATAGAAACATAAGACTTTGATGGCAGATAAGGACTGCTTGGCCCATCTAGTCTGCCCATTTCCCTACCTACAGGATAGGCCGTAGATCCTAGTTAACCAACAGCCTATTTCTTCCTACCCCCCACAAGAATTGCCTTATGTCTGTCCCATGCATTCTTGAATTCTCCTACAGTTTTAGACCCATTAACCTCTCAGGAAGGCTGTTCCATGCATCCACTACCTCTCTCTGTGAAATAATACTTTCTCACATTGCCCCTGAACGCCTCCTATCTTTAAATTGTGTCCCTTGTTCTTGTAAGTCTCTTTTTCTGAAAGATGCTACCCTCTTGGACTTTGTTGATTCCACTGAGGTACTTAAAAGTTTCTATCATGTCCCCTCTCCTTCTTTCCTCAAGGGTATACATATTAAGCTCCTTTAGTCTCTCCTCATACGGCTTCTTTGCAGACCCTGCACCATTTTAGTTGCCTCCTCTGGACTACCTCTATCCTGTCTATGTCCTTGCGGAGATGGGGTCTCCAGAACTGGACACAGTACTCAGATGGGGTCTCACCAACTGTCTGTACAGAGGGATAACAACTTCCTGTTTTCTGCTGCTGATGCCTCTCCTATACATCCCAGTATACCCCAGCCCTCCCTACTGCCTTCTCACATTGCTTGCTAACCTTAATGTCATCTGAATGATTACCCCCAGGTCCCTTTCTTTTTGTTGTTGTTACTACCTCCCCACCCATTGTGTATTCTTCCCCTGGGTTCTTGTTTCCCAGGTGCATTATTTTGCACTTCTTTGCATTGAATCCTAGCTGCCATACTTCTGACCATTCCTCCAACCTTGCCAAGTCCCTTTTCATCCTTTCCACGCCTCCTTGTGTATCAACCCTGTTGCAGATCTTTGTGACATCTGCAAAAAGGCATACTTTTCCTTCCAGTCCCTCTGCATGTCACTGATGAAGACATTAAAAAGGACTGGACCCAATACTGAACCATGTGGTACCCCACTAGTAACCTCTCTTTCTTCAGAGTGGACTCCATTTACAATTACCTTCTGTTTCCTGTTGTGCAGCCAATGTTTTACCCAGGCTACCACCCTGGGACCCACTCCCAGGCTGGTTAATTTGACTATTAATCTTTTGTGTGGGACTGTGTTAAATGCCTTGCTAAAGTCTAGGTAGGCTATGTCCACAGCCCCTCCCTGGTCTACTACTTTGGTCACCCAGTCAAAAAAATCTATTAGATTCGTCTGACATGACCTTCCTGCTGTGAATCCATGCTGCCTTGGGTCCTGTGCTCCACTGGCCTCTAGGTACTCAACTATTCTTTCCTTCAGAAGTGACTCCATCACTAAACATCCATAAACGCCACCCCTTGCTCCATAACCTCTGAACGTAAGCTCGGTCGATTTAAAACCCTCCTCAAGGACCACCTTCTGACCGCTAATAACTGAGACTGCCCTTAGTCCTCTCCTCCTCCTCCTCCTCCTCGTGACAAGGGATCTCCTCCTGCACCTCCCCCCTGCCCCTGCCCTGCTGCATTAAGTTTGCCGCCACTATCCTCCCTGGATGGTAGTAGCTGGACATTGTTTATATTTATACTTGGAGCTTTGTTACGCAACTACAATTTTATTTCCCCATTTGTGCTGTTCCCCTGATACTCTACTGTATTCTCAGTGCATGTTATCATCATTTGTTGTGCACTTGTCTTACAACGTGGAGCCTTTCTAAATGAGTCCCTGGCTCAAAAGGTTTGTAATTCCAAAATGTTCAATAAAAAAAAAAAAAAAACTTTTAAAGTAGTGGGCTGCAGGCCCAGTGAATGCAAATGAGTAAGGTACGCCAGCATAGCTGGAACCCCCCTGCCTGAGCTGGCACCATATTCCCGGTGGAGCACCAGATACAAAACCTTTTCCATTTAGAGGCGTAGGTTTTCTTGGTAGAAGGTTTCCTGTACCCCCTTACAATATCCAGAATACTTTCAGAGAGATGCAGGCCTGCATACTCTAGGTCCTCAAGGGCCATGCTTCGAGTCTGAGTGACCTGAGGTTCGGGTACAGGAGTCTCCCCTGACTGGATGGTTGTGCCTCCGAGGAAGGTGTACTGGTTGGGTCACAGACATGGAGAGCAGCAGACAGTACCATGGCTGTCTGGCCCAATCTGGGGCTATCAAGATCATTGAGGCTGGCTGGGACCTGAACTTGAATAGCACCCTGTACACCAGAGGAAATGGAGGGAATGCATACAGGTACTTCCCTGACCAGTCCAGAATCAAAGCATCCAGGGGTACCGTTCCCCGAGCTGGGGGTCCGCAACAATACTGTGGCAGGTAGTGACATTCGTGGGATGTAAAGAGCACCTCTTGAAAATCACTTCCACCATCTGTCTGTTCAAGGTCCATTCGTGATGGGCCTGGTTTATTCGACTCAGGGCATCTGCTAGGATACTGTCCTTGCCTGGCAGGTGAATGGCCTGAAGAGAAACTCCCCTGAGAGTAGGCCAGAGTCCAAATTCTCAGCTTCTGTGCAGAGAGGATCTGACCTTGTTCATCCCTGCTTGTTTATGTAGTACATGGTGGTGGTATTGTCTGTTCTGACCTGCACCACCTTTCCCCGAACTAGTGGTGTGAAGGCTTGGAGTACCAGGAGCACCGGCCTGAGCTTCAGCAGGGTTATATGCTGGAGAAATTCTGCACTGGACCAAGTGCCATGAGTAGTGTAATCCCCTAGGTGGGCACCCCATCCTAGTAGTGATTCATCTGTTGTGAGAATCACTGATGGAGGCTCCTTTTGAAAGAGAACCACTTCTCGGAGGTTGGCTTCTTTCCACCACTGAAGGGCCAGGAGTAACATTTCTGTTACTGGGACCAACTTTGAGAGAGAATCCTTTCTTTGACACCAATGAGCTCTTAGGTGGAACTGGATGTCTCTCATCTGGAACTTGGAACCTAGAACTATGCCAATGGCAGCTGCCATGTGGCCCAGTAACTGTAGAAACTGTCTGACAGCTTTTGGTTTGTTTAAGCTGAAGGAGCCTGCGATCTGCAGAATACTTTTTACCCTGTCCTGAAGTATGTAAGCCCTGCCCTCCTGGGTATTTACTACTGCAGTTTATAGGAGCAGAATTTGCGCAGGGAGGATGACGGACTTTTTGAGATTTACCAGGAATCCCAGGGACTCCTAGAGTCCTTGGATTAGCTGCAGATGTTCCTCTACCTGTTGAGGGGATTTTCCCACTACCAATCAGTTGTCCCGACAGGGGGACACCGTGACACCTTGCCTTTGCAGGTGTGCCACAACCACTGCCTGCCTGGTGTGAACACTCCTGGAGTTGAAGTGAGATCGAAAGGCAGGGTTGAAAACTGGTAATGACCTGAAGGGAGTCTGAACCCGAAGTACTTTCTGAGAGACTCCCTTATGGGGATGTGGAAATTAGCACCTTTTAGGTCCAGGGATGCCAACTAATCTCCTTTTGGAGAGCTGGCAGGATCAGAGACAAGGTCACCATTTTGAACCTTGGCTTTAACAAGTGCCTATTTAGAACCCTTAGGTCTAGGATAGGTCGCCACTCCCCATTCTTCTTTGTTGTGAGGAAGTATCTTGAGTATAACCCCTTTTGCTGTGGAGGCACAGGTTCCACTGCTTTTGCCAACAAAAGGTTTTGAACTTCCTTTTCCAACAGCTTTCTTTCTGCATTGAAGCTGGTTTGAGAGGGAAAGGATCTGAAGCTTAGGGACAAACCCTGACTCACTACTTTCAGGATCCACTTGTCTGTGATGATCAGTTTCCAAGCCTGGAAACAGTGAGTCAATCTGCCCCCTACTGGAAGTGGGGAGGTGGCCTGGGAGGATAAGTCAGGGGTCCTGCTTTGTCTGGGACTGAGAGTGGGAACCATGCCTGGAACCCCTTCTACCCCTGCCCCTGAAGTACCCTTGGTGAGGGTACTGTTGCACTTGGGGTACAGCCATGGCCTGATAAAAAGGCCTGGAATTAAATTGTCTGCCCCCGTCTCCCCTTCTATAAGGTCTAGTGGAAGGGGAAGCCTTTTCCTTGGCTGAGTTACTTCTATAAGTGGCCTTGTACTCATCCACTTTCTTCATATAGGTTTCTGTGTGAGTTCCAAAGAGAGAATTACCCTCAACTGGGAAATCTAGAGCCTTATTCTGACCGTCTTGCGTAAGGTTTGTGGCTCTTAACCAGGTAAACCTTCTCTGGGCAACTGTATTGGCCATCCACCTGGCAGCAGTGTCACTGGTGTCTGCTGCCATTTGAAATTGATATTTGGCAGCTTCTAAGCCAAATCAAGCAGTCTCAGCAAGGTCTGCTGAAAGACTGAAAGGAGTCTTATCTGCCATAGCCATGACAGATTGCCAGAGGGATTTTTGGTACTGGGCCACATAAGCTTGGAAATTAGCTTGTCTTATGGCCAAAGAAGCTGATAAGTAGCCCTTTTTGGCCATACTGTATTTTTCTAGAATCTTCTCTGGTGGATGAGAAGCAAGAGGTACTTTTGCCTTGTCACAGGCTACAGCTTGTACCACCCCCTGGTGGTCAGGGTGGGAGAATAAAAATTCAGCCCCTTCCTGTCTAGCTGGTACTTCTTGTCCAACCTTTTATCCAAAGGAGGGACAGACCCAGGTGTCTGGAGCAGCTTTATCAAATCCGTTTTAAAAAACGTATTTATGGGAAGCAGTAGCTTTTTGGTGGGTGTTAACCCCATCATTTCCAAGTACTCTGCCTGCTCCTCATCTTTTATCACCTTAGTGGTACAGATATCCAGAGCATCCACAATTTTTCGAACAAAGGAAAAAATGGGATGAATAGTCCTCAGATGACCTGGGAGGTGAGCCAAACTGTTGCTCAGGAGAGACTTCAGGCTCTATAGGCTCCCCCTCGTTCTCCTCTCCATATTCCCCATAATCTTCCCTGGCCTCATGCAGGGAGGACCGGGTTGACTCAGCAGGGATCTGAACTGTAGACTGCTGTCCAGCAGGCATCAGAAGTCCCCAGAGGCTAATCAGCAGGGGGTTCTGTGTGCTTCCTCTTCTTTGTCTTTTTCACAGGAACCAGAGAGCTAGCTGGTTCAGCAGCCTTTTTGTGATGGCCTCTGCGCCTGTATCAGGGGTAGAAAGAACAGGTTACTCACCTGTAACAGTAGTTCTAGGAGTGGTATATGTTGTTCATCCACATTCTCTGGCATGTCCCTTTCCCCTTTAAATCTGGCTGGAAGTCTTCAAGCTGGCTCATCCCAACCGGGTGGTAAATACCTCGGCTCCGCCCCATGATGTCAGATCTTAGCCCACTGGAAGCAAGGCTGTGCGCCTAGAGCCGAGGAGGTCGGGTGGGTGCGTGTGGATTAACAACATATACCACTCCTAGAACTACTGTTACAGGTGAGTAACCTGTTCTTCTAGGAGCGCGGATATGTTGTTCATCCACACTCTATGGCAGACTCCCAGTAGTTCTCTGGGAGGAGGGAGGCAAGGAACACACCCCCTACTTGGGAAATACAGATTGGAGAACCAAGGCCCCAAAACCAGTATCCTGGCGTGACTCAAGGTCGATGTGGTAGTGGGTAATAAAGGTGTTTGCCGACTTCCAGGTAGCAGCCCAACAGATTTCCTGGATAGGGAGGTCCCTGGAAGCAGCCACCGATGCAGCAGTACGGTGGGTAGAATGAGCTCTTATCCCTCTGGGAGGCTCCTTGCCCGCCAACTCAGCATAGACCTTTGCATGATGTAATCCATCTTGCAATGGTCCGTTTGGCTGCAGATCTGCCAGAAGCGGCTTCAGCACAGGGGACAAACAGCTGGCGAACCTCTCCACGAATTTCTGTCGTTCTCTCTCTATAATAGGAGACAGCATATCTCAGGTCCAAAATATGGAGCCTGTACTCGGCGTCCGAGGTGTAATTAGGGTAGTCTACCAGCAGAGTTAACAGCAGGTTAAGATGAAACTCTGACACCACCTTTGGAAGGAATTTCAGGTGGGGGCACAGGACAACTTTGTCCCTGTGGAAGACCAGATAAGGGGAGTCCACCGAAAGCGCCTGGAGCTCTCCTGTCCTTCTGGCTAACATGATAGCCACCAGGAAGGCCGTCTTCCATGACAAGTGTGAAAGCTCACACTTGTGCACAGGTTCGAATGGCTCGACCATGAACTTTGCCAAAACCAGCAAGAGATCCCATGGAGGTGGAGGTTCACGCACCAGAGGGGATATATGAGCCAGGCTTTTGAAGAAGCGCCCAACCACTGTCTCCTGCGCCAATATCAATGGACCAGCCTGTGCCCGGTAAGCAGAAATGGGTGCCAGGTGCACCCTAAGGGTCGATGACCGTAGACCCCCTTTTGCGAGAGACAAAAGGTAGTCGAGAATGTTAGACTCAGAGCAGGATAAGGGGTCCAGACTCTTACCCTGACACCAAATGGAAAATCTCTTCTATTTGAAGGCATAACATTTCCTGGTCGATTCCTTACAAGATGCCTCCACCACGGTGTAGATATCCTCAGAAAGACCCAGAGCCTGGAACTTTAGACACTCAGGTATGAGGCTGTGACATGCAGAGATTGAAAGTCCGGATGGAATAACTTCCCCTGGTTCAGAGATATCAGGTCCGGGCGGGTACAGAGCCGCTCCGGGGGCCTGCAGCTGAGGCTGAGGAGATCTGGGTACCAGAACTGGCGAGGCCAGTCTAGGGCTACCAGAATTACCTTCGCCTTGTCCCTCCTCACCTTGAATAACACCTTGTGGATCAAGGGAATTGGAGGGAAGGCACAGAGGAGGCCTGGGGTCCACGGCCTCGAGAAAGCATCCCCCTGCAGTGAGCCCCGCTGAGGGTGGCGGGCATGAAACAGCCTCAGCTTGGTGTCTTCACTGGAGGCAAACAGGTCCACCAATGGTTTGCTCCAGCAGGAGAACAAGTTGTGAGCTACCTCTGGATGGAGAGACCACTCGTGGGATGTCTGGCCTATACGACTGAGAGCATACGTCAGCTGGTTCGAGACTCCTGCCACATGAATGGCTAGGAGATCCGCCTCAACCGGCTGACGAGGGTCCAGATGCGGAGTGCCTCCTTGCAAAGCAGATGGGAGTGCATGCCGCCCTGTTTGTTGAGGTAGTACACAGTCGTGGGTATTGTCTGTCTGGACTTGAACCACTTGACCCCGGAGCTGAGGAGCGAAAGCTGACAGTGCCAGTCTGACTGCTCTGAGCTCCAACAGGTTGATGTGGCATCGGGACTCCTCGGGGGTTCAGAACCCGTGGGTTCTTCTGTCCCCCATGTGGGCTCCCCAGCCCATGAGTAAGAACGACCATCGACTCAGGGTGGACAAACGGGATCCCTTCCTGCAACTGGTCTGGGGTGGTCCACCACTGGAGAGCGTCCCACATCTTCTGGGTCACAGTGATCAGTTGGTCGAAATGACCGTGGCGCTAAGTCCACTGAGTGGCCAGCTCCCATTGGAGGGGGCGCATGTGCCATCTTGCCCAATGGACCACTGAGGTGCACGCTGCCATGTAACCCAGAAGGCTCTAGAAGTCCCAGGCAGGGTGCAAGTGCCCAACCAGAAATGACTGGGCAAAGGAGGAAAGAACCTCTGCCCTGTCCGCTGGGAGCCGAGCTCTGGCTTGACGAGAATCGAGCTCTGCCCCAATGAAGCCCATCACCTGAGAGGGCATGAGCTTCGACTTGGCCTCGTTGATCAGAAGGCCTAGTTGGGAACAGGTTCGAACAGCCAGATCCATGGATCTCTCCACCTCCTGGAGGGAGGAACCTGCCAAGAGCCAGCCGTCGAGATAAGGGTAAATTCGAACTCCTTGACGCCAGAGATGGGCTGCCACCACTGCAATGCACTTGGTGAAGACCCTCGGGGCCGATGACAGGCCGAATGGCATGGTTCGGAACTCTTACATGGTCCCCTTGACCCTGAAGTGGAGGAACCGCTGATGGGACGGACTGATTGGGACGTGGAAGAACGTATCCTGCAGATCCAGTGAACAGATCCACATGTTTTGCTCCAGGGATGGTATGTTCTGGTTCAGAGTTACCATCCGGAAAGTGCGAGACCCAAGATATTGATTCAGGTCGTGGAGATCTAGGATGGGGCACCAACCCCCCCCGTCTGCTTGGGCACCAGGAAGTACATGGACAAGAAGCCTGGGAATGTAGGAGGATCCAGCACTGGAGCTACCGCCTGCTTGCGGAGGAGCTGAGCAATGTCGTCTCGAAGAGCTGAATGAGTGCAAGCTGAGATCCTTTCCTCCCAAGTGGCACAGGCTCGGCTGGGAGGGTACTGCTTGAATTCCAGAGGCAGTCCCTGGCTGACCACTTCTAGAACCCACCTGTCCGAGGTGATATCGGACCAGGAGGAAAGGAAGTGGCAGAACCGGCCCCCCATGGGAGGACCCAGAGCTGGAGTGATGGGTGTAGGGGTGGAAACCCTCAACCTGTCACTGCGCAAGCTAAGAGGAGGAGGCTCCTGGACCAGCACCTCTGCCTCCTTTACGAGGCTGTTAAGGACCCTGTTCAGGCCTGGGGTGCTAAGCTTGAGCCTGCTGTTGCTGCTGGCCTCCTTGATAGGAGGGCTACCTGATCACGGACCTGCTTCACTGTGGTCTGCATGTCTGCCGGGAGATGAGGGAGGACTTCATTCAATGACCCTAGGAGGGCATGAGAGAAGTGTGCCCTGATAACAGCCGAGCTGGCCTGAGGAAGGCCTAAGGAGGAGGCCGCATAGACCTTACGGGCAGAATGGTCCATATTCTTGGACTCCTTGTCTGGGGGTCGGTCAGTGTCGGCTAAGCTACCAGTACGTCTGAACACAGAAGCAGTCACTAGGCTTTCGGCCGAAGGATGTTCTGTGAACCCTGCCAGGGACCTCATGGGCACCGTATACTTGCGGGCCATGCGGGCAGACGGAGCTGGGCAGGAAGCTGCCAAAACTCAAGGGCCGGGCCAACGATGGCTCCGGCCACTGGAAAGGCCTCCGTTGGGGTATGCCCCCTTTTGAGGATATCCGTAAAGGGGTACTCTGCCTTTTTCTGGATGGGCTCCAGGGGCATTCCGGTGGATTCGGAGTTCAGGCAGAGAATGCCCTGAAAGGAGGAAGGGCCTTCATCCAATCCTGCCACGGATGACTCATCATCCCCCGGATGAGAGTGTAATCCAGTGTCGTCTGAGTCCGAAGAGTTGGGATACAATGGTCTCCCACCTAGGTCTCCCTCGATACGCTGAGGGCGATCAGGGATGACCGTGATCGACAGACGTCGGGGAAGCCAGGTGTCTGGTCGGTCCTCTTTCGAGGGAGCCCCTTCCCGAGGCTGCTTAGGCGGTGGCTCCATCAAAATCGGTGGAGAGACCGGAATACACCGATCCGGGATACGGGCCAGACCCACGGGTGGTGGAACCGAGGCCTTCGGTTCGAGAGGGGTCGGCGTCAGCCTAGGAGGCGGGAGTCAAGTGATGGCCAGGGTGGCCAGCAGAGCCGGCTTCTGCCCGTTCAGACGGAAAAATTACTCACCTTAGTAATGTTGTTTCTTCTAATGGAGTCTTGCTGTATTCTGACTATTGCAGTGATCTCCAACCTTTGAATTGCCCCGGAGAACAAAGAGTTAACTTTCCATGCAAGGCATGGAACGCTGAGCTCGAGCTCGGTTGAAACCTCTGTTTGCTGTTGTTTGAACCCCAACGCCCAGATCTTTCCGAGCTATACTCGCTGGGGCGTTCTGTGTGGAAACTGTAAACTCACACTAGCCAACTGGCAACAAATTTAGTAAAAGGTTTTTGGTTTCAAAGCAAAGACTCAAGTCAGAAACCCAAAAACAAAACAACACAAACCCAAAATAAAGGAGGGTGAGAAAAGGGGACACCTCTAGGTGCCAACACTGCTCCTGCCCACCCACATCCCAAAAACCAGGTTCTGTGAGGGGAGGCGGGGGTCAGAATACAGCAAGACTCCATTAGAAGAAACAACATTACTAAGGTGAGTAATTTTTCTTCAAACAACATGAAATCTTGCTGTATTCTATTAATACCACCAAGCAGTGCCTCCATGGAGGAGGACAGATCCTACTTAGGAATAGGCTCTGAAGTACTGCTGTGACCACCGAGCATCACTCCTAGCCTGGATATCCAGAGAGTAATGCTTGGTAAAAGTATGGACTGTTTTCCAGGTGGCTGCTTGACAGATCTCTAAGATAGGAATATCCCTGGCAGCAGCCAGGGAAGCAGCTGTACCTCTAGTAGAGTGAGCCCTCAGGCCCGAGGGTGGTGTCCTACCCAATTTTTCATAGCAGAATTGTATACAAGAGACAATCCACCTGGCAATAGATCTTTTAGTGGCAGGTTTTCCCTTACTGACCTCACCATAAGCGAGGAACAATTGGAGGGAGTCAAACCTGTGACCCTTGGTGCGCTCTATGTAGTAGCTAAGGGCCCTTTTCATGTCCAGACTGTGCAGCCTCCTCTCTCCAGAGGAGGAATGGTCAGTGAAGAAAATAGGAAGAGACATAGACTGGTTAAGGTGGAAATCTAAGACCACCTTAGGCAAAAACTTCCTATTAGTTCTTAGGACCACCTTATCTCTATGAAATGAGATAAAATCAGGCTCCACTGACAGGGCCTGCAATTCACCGATACGTCTGGCAGAGGTAATGGCTACCAAAAACACAGTTTTCCAAGTCAAGTACTAAAGTTCTACAGAGGACAAAGGCTCAAAAGGGGGTTGCATAAGCTGAGCAATGCAAACATTTAGGTCCCAAGCAGGAGCAGGGTCCCTGAAGGGAGGATTGGTGTGCAACAATCCCTTGAAGAATTTGCAAAATACAAGATGAGCTGAAAGAGAAGAGGGCTTACCTACTGACAAAAAAGCAGAAACGGCTGCTAAATGTACTTTGAGTGTAGCTGGTCTGAGTCCCAAGCTATTGAGATGAACCATATAGTCCAGGACTGTAGGCAACCCAGCAGATTCTGGAGAAATATGCTTACCAGAGCACCAAATAGTGAACCTTTTCCATTTGGAGAGTTGTAAGCCTTTCTGGTGGAAGGCTTTCGAGAAGCCTTTAGAATATCCAAAACACCTTGAGAGAGATGCAGATCAGCAAACTCTAACTCTTCAAGAGCCAGGCCTTGAGATTGAGAGATTTGAGATTCGGATACCAAACCCTCCCCTGAGAGGACGTCAACAGGTTGTAATTCCTGGGAAGAGACAGGGGGAGGTGGACTGCCAAGGACAGCAACAGTGGGTACCAGGGCTGTCTGGCCTAGTCTGGAGCAATCAGAATCACTTTGCAGGGTTGAGACCTGATTTTGACTAATACCTTGAACAGGAGCGGGAAGGGGGGAAGCATACAGAAACTTCCCTTCTCAATTGAGAACTAGAGCATCCAGGGGGACTAAGCCCAATACTGGGGGTCTGCAGCAAAAAGGGAAGTTGGTGATTGTCTGGGGCTGCAAAAGATCTATCTGTGGAGTGCCCCATCTGGAAAATCACCTTCAAAATTAGGGGATCTAGGGACCATCGTGATGGCCCTGAGATATCCTGCTGAGAGCATCTGCCAGGACATTGTCCTTCCTGGGAGGTGCACTGCTATCAGAGAAGTTTGCGGGAATAGGCCAGAGACCACAACTTCATTGCTTCTGTGCACAAGGCCGAGGACCGAGTGCCCCTTGCTTGTTGATGTACCACATTGTGGTGGCATTGTCTGTTCTGATCTGGACTACTTTGTTCTGAACAGACTTGGAAAAAACTTGCAGTGCCAGAAACACTGCTCTGAGTTCCAAGAGACTGATGTGAAGCAGAGGTTCTTGAGGTGACCACAGCCCTTGGGTGGTCAGATCCCCCAAGTGAGCTCCCCAGCCCAAGAGGGAGGCATCTGTGGTAAGGATTAGAGAATGAGATTGAGTGACAAAAGGAACTCCTTGCCTTAGATTGTCCAGATCCTGCCACCACTGCAAAGCCTGGATCAGGGTTTGAGTCACTGGGACTAGTTTGGTCAAGGAATCCTTTCTCTGGGACCAGAAGGTTCTGAAGTGGAAATGAATGTACCTCATCTGAAACCCTGCCCCCTGGACCACTGCTGTAGAGGCTGCCATGTGGCCCAGGAGCTGCAAGAAGTGTCTTGCTGGTCGAGACACCTGAAGGGTGAAAGAAGAGGCCAGTTTTACTAATGTCCTTGCCCTGTCCAGGGGAAGGAAGGCCTTTGCTCTTATTATATGGAGCTCCGCCCCATAAAGATGAGGAGCTGCACTGGTTCTAGAACTGACTTTGGAAGATTTAGGAGGAATCCTAAGGAAGTGAGCAGTTGCTGAGTTATCTGAAGATGTGACTTGACTTGGTCTGGAGACTGACCCACTATGAACCAGTCGTCCAGGTATGGAAAGATGGAGATATTTTTTCTCCTTAGGAAAGCAACCACTACTGCCAGGCACTTTGTGAACACCCTTGGAGCTGATGTTAGGCCAAAGGGCATTGCTCTGAATTGATAGTGGCCTGAGGGCAACTCGAACCTGGGGTACTTTCTGTGGGAGTACCTGATGGGAATGTGAAAATAGACATCCTTGAGGTCCAGGGAGGCTAGCCAGTCCCCTGGCCTTAGAGAGGGCAGAATTATTCCCAGATTCACCATTTTGAATTTTGGCTTTAAAAGGTGCTTGTTTAAATATCTCAGATCCAGGATGGGCCGCCATTCTCCTGTCTTTTTGGGGGTTAGGAAGTACCTAGAGTACAATTATTTTCCCCTGTGTAGGGCTGGAACCCTTTCTATGTCTCTGAGAGCCAAGAGGGAAGAGACCTCTGCCTCTAGGGCAAGGGCCTCTGAAGGATTTGCAGGTGGAAAGGATCTGGCTCTCATCTTGGGAAATTTTTTGAAGCTGAGAACCAGTCCCTGGCTTACTACTTCCAGGACCCACTTGTCTGATGTTAAAGACTTCCAGTCCTGGACAAAGCCAGCCAGCTTGCCCCCTACAGGTAGTGGAGAATCGGCCTGGGCAGACCTATCAGGGTGTCTGCTTGGCAGGGGCTTCAAGCTGAGGGGTGGAAGCAGGCCTGCTCATACCCCGTCTGCCTCTCCCGCTAAAGAACCCCCTCTGAGCAAAGGAAGAGGAGGAGGCCTGGGCTTGGTAAAAAGGCCTATGAAAGGGCCTGCCCCTGCCCCTGGAATGCTGCCTCTGAGGAGTGGCTTGCCTTTCTCTGGCCTGAGCACTCCTGTAGGTGGTCCTGTACTCGTCCATTTTTTTCATGTAGTTCTCTGTCTGCTCCCCAAACAGAGAGTTACCAATAACAGGAAAATCCATGGCCTTAGCCTGGGTATCCTGTGACAGGCTAGTACATCTGAGCCAAGCCATCCTCCAAAGGGCCACAGATGTCGCCATGACTCTAGATGAAACATCATTGGAGTCCACAGCAGCATGAAATTGCACCTTGGATGCATCAATCCCATCCGCAGCCACCCGCTCCAGCTCCTTAGCAAGCTGGTCAGGGGCCTGTTCACCTACAGCCATCACAGTGTCCCACCTGGACTTCTGGTATCTAGCTGTGTAGGCCATATAATTAGCCTGCCTGAGTCCCAAAGATGCTGCCATGTACTGTTTCTTTGCCATGGCATCAGTCCTCCTGGAGTCCTTATCTGGGGGGTGTGAAGCCAAGGGTATATTTGCCTTATCACAGGCAGCAGCCTGCACTACCCCAACATGGCTGCATTGCTGGGAAAGGAACTCCATGTCCAAGCCTGGAAGAGTATACCTCTTGTCCATTCTTCTGTCCACAGTAGCTATGGAATTAGGAGTTTTTAAAATTTTAAATGTCTGTTTCCCAAAAGACTTATGGAGGGGAATAGACAATCTCCTGGACTCTGGGATGTCCATCATCTCAACGAAATCAGGCTCCTCCTGATCCTCTACTGCTTCTTCCATAGGAAGCTGGAGGGTTTCAGCCACTTTTTTTGTAAAACAAAGTGGGAAGGGGACTCAGAAAGCCTAGGAGAAGAAACACCTGAAGGTCTGTCTGGGGAGATGTCCGGGTCAATGGGCACATCCAGACTTTCATAATCACCATCACTATCTTCATACTCTTCCTCCTCCTCCTCCAGTTCATAAAATTCTTCTAAAGTATAATCAGGAACCGGGGGAACCAACCGAACCGAGCCCCTGACCGATGGTGCTGGTTCGGTCGGAACCGAAGTTAGAGATTGAACTATCCTTATCGCTTTGGCTATCTCATCAGCGGTCAGAGAAAGAACTTGTGGATCCGAACCGGCTGACTTATCCCTTCTTTTTCTTTTAACCGGAACCGACTCCTCAGAATCGGTTCTCCTTTTGCCCGAAGAAGTTTTGACCTGGTCAGAGGGCACTCCTTCTGGTCCGGTCGGAACCGAACCAGGCTGGCCATCTGGGTCAGCAGACTTCTCGGCCTCCCTTTCCCTCAGTCTTCCTACTCTCTTTATCCAGGGTAGCTTTGGGAAAACTTTTACAAATTTGGCAGTCTGAATCGAGGTGGTCAAACACCAGACAATAAACACAGCTGGTGTGGGGATCAGCCTTAGCAAAGGCTTCCCCACACACACTACAGTGTTGAAACCCAGTGGGCCCGTTTTTTTTCTTGCGTTTCTCAGACATAGTCAATCCTAGCCAAAACTTACCCTTTTTTCAGCAATCCACCAGGCAAGACACTTTATCGTTCCTGACTGTATACGGGTCTTGGAAAACGTGAATAAAAATTTTTTTTTTTTTTTTTAGAACCGATACGGACCGGTCACCACGCTCTAATAAGAACAGAAAAACTTTTTTTCAAACCTAATCGGTTCAAACCGAACCGATCCAATGTTTACAAGTTCCACACAGAAAACTAATATAGAAAACCTATCTAGTACTCACGGTACCACAGACAGAGACTTAACCGACAGGTTAGATTGCAGAAATTTGGTTGAACCTGAGAGAAAAACGACACTTTAACCGACTTTTTTGAACCAAGCGAAGGAGAAATCTCCAGAGCGACTGTTCAGTGAGGCGGAGTAAATAATCTGGCGGTTGGGGTTCAAACAACAGCAGACAGAGGCTTCAACCGAGCTCGAGCTCAGCGTTCCATGCCTTGCATGGAAAGTTAACTCTTTGTTCTCCGGGGCAGTTCAAAGGTTGGAGATCACTGCAATAGTCAGAATACAGCAAGACTTCATGTTGTTTGAATCAGCTGTTGCCACATCAGATCCTCATAGTGTCGACGGAGTTTCCGTCGAAGCCTCTCCTCGTTCGAGGAGGATGAGGATGAGGATGAGGATCTGTGGCGGCACCTCTTTTTAAAGTGTCTGTGGACCTTTTTCAGCTGTTCGACTTAAGGGGTCCTGGTCCTTGATGAGACAGACGGGGTCGGTGAAAACTGAGGTTCCAGCACAGTTTCCATGATCGGGACACCCGAGGGCAGTGTCTCCTCATCAGGAAAGGAAAGGACAGGAGTCCTTTCTAAAGATTCATCGACCGGAGTCTGCGATAAAGGCTCAATCTGGTCGAGAGTAATCGCGGCCGGTTCAGCCGTTTCCTCTGTCTCGGTCCCTTGGCCAGACGGAAGGTCCAGGAAGCGATCTCGACCGAAGTCAAGACCGCGTGTTCTTGGGACTCGGACCTATCCCGGTCCCAGGAGTGTCTCCTTTTGGAAGACGACTTGGGGCCCTTATCCCTCTTCTGAGGGCGGGAGGAGTACGGGCCCAAGGGTGCCTCACCCCTGGTGGGGAGAGACTGGCACAAATCCCTGAATGAGCCCATAAAAGCAGAGCCAAGGTTGCTGGAATGAAAAAGCTTTGACTGGCCGAAGCTTGAGCCGCTTCCTTCTTGAAAGCCTTCATCTGCTCCAGCTGCTTGGTGGATCCCGCGACCACAGAAACCACGCACCTAGCCTCTTTCAATTTCACTGGCGGCTTTCTAAGCTCCGGTCTCTCCGATTTTAGGCACACCTTGCGGTCATCCAGAACGTTGGGATGGAAGGCCAGGCAAAAGGTACAAGACGTGGTGTCATGTCAGACACCTAGGCAATAGACACAGGAGAGGTGGGGATTGGTGCACCACATCTTCTGGCCACAGGTACACCAGCGAAATCTGGGGGACGATTTGTCCTCCATGTCCAATGCGCTGTAATCGGAGTTGTTAACTCTGATGAGTTTTAGAGTAATCTGAGGTAAAAACTGACATTGCGAATCCAGGGCCTACGAATTGCTAAAGTAGCATGAGGGAACCTGAATCTTCCAGCGGCAAGGAAGATCTGGCGTCATGGGGCGCAGCCGAGATTTTTACCACTCGGGTGGGTGGGAGGAGCCAGCTTGAAGACTTCTGGCCAGATTTAAAGGGGAAAGGGACATGCCAGAGAGTGTGGATGAACAACATATCCACGCTCCTAGAACTGTGGTTTCACCCACAACTACTGAAGGCGTCAGCTGTTCAGAGCCTGAGGGGGCCCTTAGGTGGAGGCAATTTATTTTTAAGCCTTTCCAATCGTTTTTCATGCATTTTCTCTGGAAAGGTCTTACAGATTTAACAATCAGTTTTCAAATGACCCTAGCCAAGGCAGACAACACAAGAAGTGTGTTATCTGCCTTGGCAAAAACCTCTCCACACTCTGTACAATTTTTGAAAATGGGTTCACTGGTCCTTTTCTTAGGTTTTTCAGACATTTTGCAAAGAGAAACCTAAAAACCGCAACCGTGAATAAATTAAATTTTTTTAAAAATAAAACTATCGGTTGCGTTCGGTTCAGGAACCGATCGGAGCCAGGAACTAAAGGAAAGGAACCAGGATTATCAGTTCAGTAAATACAGGTTACTCACCTGTAACAGGAGTTCTAGGAATGGTATACTGTATGTTGTTCATCCACACTTACCGGTAGGTTCCTTGCCGCTTTAAATCTTGCGGAAGGTTTTCAAGCTGGCTATCACCGCGGACCGCTGGGTGTTGGAAGTGGTAGGGAAAGGTCTGCCTCTGGAATTCGAACAGGCTCCACCCTATCGGGCTGTCGCCCCACGGGGGGCCTATGGGATCTGCAGCCTCTCTGTCGGCTCGTTGAGCCGACATTGCTCTGCTCCTCCAGAAGGAAGTGATCAGGGAGACAGCGGATCCTCCACCAGACCCAGGGTTTGTGTCCAGGTATTTCCTGGTCCCGAAACGGACGGGGGGGGGGAGCTGGCGCCCCATTCTAGACCTACACAACCTAAACAAGTTCCTAAGGTCTCGAACCATCAGGATAGTCACTCTGGCACAGATCATTCCATCCTTGGAACGAGGCGTGTGGTTCTATTCTCTGGACCTCCAGGACGCTTTCTTTCACGTCCCACCAGCAATTCCTTCGTTTCAGAGCGGAGGGGTCCCTCTATGAGTTCCGGGCCATGCCCTTTGGCCTTTCTCCAGCTCCCAGGGTCTTCACCAAATGCATGGCAGTGGTGACGGCATTCCTGCGGCGCCAAAGGGTCTGGGTGTACCCTTACCTGGACGACTGGTTGATTGCAGCCCCCTTCAGGCTGGAGGTGGAGCGGTCCAAGGATCTGGCCCTCCAGGTCTGCTCTCAGATTGGTCTCCTCATCAACAAGGCCAAATCAGAACTCGTGCCAATGCAGATGATTCAATTCATCGGGGCAGAGCTCGACTCTCTTCGAGCCAGAGCATGGCTCCCGGCGAACAGGGCCGAGGTTCTCTCCTCCTTTGCCCAATCATTTCTGCCCGGGCAACTGCGCCCTGCCCGGGACTTCCTGCGCATCCTGGCAGCCTGCACCAGTGTGGTCCATTAGGCCCGCTGGCACATGCGTCCCCTTCAATGGGGGCTGGCCCACCAATGGTCACAGTGCTCCGGTCCTCTGGACCAGCCAGTGACCCAGAAGATGTGGAATGCTCTCCAGTGGTGGATCATTCCAGCTCATCTGTAGGAGGGCATCCCAATTGTCCACCCCGAGCCGATGGTCATTCTAATGACCGATGCCTCTCTGATGGGTTGGGGTGCCCATCTGGGGGAGCACGGAGCGTATGGTCTCTGGTCCCCTCAGGAGTCTCGATGCCACATAAACCTGCTGGAGCTTCGGGTGGTCCGACTAGCCCTCACCGCCTTCACTCTGTTTGTATGGGGTCAAGTGGTCCAGGTCCAGATGGACAATACCACGACCATGTACTACCTAAACCGCCAGGGCGGGACGCACTCCTTGCCCCTTTGCAAGAAAGCTCTCCACACTTGGTCCCTCGTGAGCAGACTGGAGATGGATCTCCTAGCCATCCATGTGGCGGGAGCCTCCAACACTCTGGGCCGATGCCCTAAGCCGGATAGGTGCCGTATCTCACGAGTGGTCTCTCCTGCTGGAGGTAGTACATGATCTATTCTCCCACTGGGGCACTCCTCAGGTGGACCTGTTTGCCTCCAGGGAGAATGCGAAGCTGAGGCTGTTTCATGCTCGCCCCCCTCAGCAGGGTTCGCTGCAGGTGGATGCCTTCTTGAGGCCGTGGACCCTGGACCTCTTCTACGCCTTTCCCCCATTTCCCTTGATCCACAAGGTGCTTCTCAAGGCGAGGAGGGACAAGGCACAGGTGATTCTGGTAGCCCAAGACTGGCCCACCAGTTCTGGTATCAGATCTCACCAGCCTCCTAGCTCAGGCTCGGCGGCTTCAGCGCCCAGACCTAATCTCAGTCAACCAGGGAAGGTACTCCACGGACCTTCAATCCCTGCACCTGACGGCCTGGTTCCTGAGCGGCTAGAGTTCCAGGCCTTGGGTCTTTCTGACGAGGTCCTCAACATTGTTGAGGCATCCTGTAAGGAGTTGACCAGAAAATGCTATGCCTTCATATGGAAGAGATTCTCCATTTGGTGTCAGGATAAGTAGTTGGACCCTTCCTCCTGCTCCTTGGCCAGCATTCTGGACTACCTATGTTCCCTTTCTCAGCAAGGGCTTAGGTTGACGACCCTTAAGGTGCACCTGGCAGCCATCTCTGCTTACCAGGCACGAGCCGGAAAGCAGTCGGTGGTGCAGGAGAAGGTGGTCGGGCGCTTTTTTTAAAGGCCTTGATCACATATCCCCTCCGATGAGAGAGCCTCCACCTCCGTGGGATCTACTGCTGGTATTGGCTAAGCTCATGGGCAAGCCATTCAAACGGATGCACCGGTGCAATATCTCCCACCTGTCGTGGAAGACCATCTTCTTGGTGGCTATTACGTCAGCCAGAAGGATGGGAGAGCTCCTGGTGCTTTCCATCAAGTCTCCTTATTTGGTCTTCCACAGGGACAAGGTTGTCCTGCGCCCTCACCCGAAATTTCTTCCGAAGGTGGTGTCGGAGTTTCACCTTAACCAGGTGTTGACTCTGCCGGTGTTCTACCCCAATCACACTTCGGAGGCCGAATACAGGCTTCATACTCTGGACCCTAGAAGAGTGCTCTCTTATTATAAGGAGCGGACGGCTGAAGTTCGGGGAGAGGTTCGCCAGCTGTTTGTCACCTACGTTGAAGCCGCACCTGGCAGACCTGCAGCCAAATGGACGACAGGCAGGTGGGTCACCTCCTGCATAGATCTCTGCTATAGGATGGAGGGCATGGAGCCTCCCAGAGGGATAAGAGCTCATTCTACCTGCCATACCGCTGCTTTGGCGGCTGCTTCCAGGGATGTCCCTATCCAGGAAATCTGTCGGGCTGCTACCTGGAAGTCAGCACACACCTTCATTACCCACTACCACATAGACCTTGAGTCACGCCGGGATGCTGGTTTTGGGACCTTGGTTCTCCAGTCCTTATTCCCTAAGTAGGGGGTGTGCGCCTTGCCTCCCTCCTCCCAGAGAACTGCTAGGAGTCTACCAGTAAGTGTGGATAGAACAACATATCCATGTCCCAAGAACCAATATTAGCAGTTAAAGAAAAACTACTTTAAATAGACAATTTACTTACAAGAGTTTCAGCAGGGAAACTCCGCTAAGGACTTAAAAATCCTTGGTTCCCCTCCAGTTATCCTGAACCAGGAGAAACCAAGAAAAATAAGCAAATAAAGCCAACGGTTAACTACAAACAAGAGATAAGGGCAGCAAATGAAAATAAAATACTTATATGTTATTTTATAAGTTTCACAGCGAGATGATGAGGAGAGGATCTCCAAGCGTCTAGTCTTGACAGGCGGAGAAAGAAATCTGAAGGTTAGAATGTAGGCAATTGATAGGTGGCAGCATTTAAAAAAGTGGCACGTGCCAATGATTCCATCATTAGCATAATGTTCCATCTCCGGACAGATCTGGCTTAAAGGCATACTGCATAAGAGTTAGGAATATTGGAGTATTCCTGGGATGAGAAAGTGCGGTTACATAAGAACTTATTGTAACAGTAGATCTTTGAGGAATGTCTCTTAAAGTAGGTTATTACTCTTGGGAAGTTCCAGCAGAGATTGCTGTCGCACAGCAGCTTCTTCAGCAGTCTTTCACCAGGGACCGCCCACACATGGCATCACTTCCTTGCTCCCTATACAAGTGTGGGTCCCTGATATCCTCTGTTCCCCGCCAGTTTCAGCTCGAAAAGCGAGGACTGAAGGAAACCGAGGTACCAGTGAGTCCCAACCCCAAGTCCTTACATCAGGATTTTCCCTGTTAGAGAAGGCAGGGGGACGGAGGGCCGGATTGTACTGACTGCAAAAGATATTCCTCAAAGATCTACTGTTACAGTAAGTTCTTACATAACCACACTATCTTCTATGGAATGGTCTCTTGCAGTAGGTTATTACCCTTGGGAGAGTTCCCAGCAGTTATGTCCATGTGGGAGGAGAGTTATGACAGGATGCCCTGTAGGACGGCATGGCCGAAGGCCGTTCTGCGTCTTGAGGCAACATCCAGATTGTAATGCCTGGTAAAGGTATGGATGGTATACCAGGTGGCAGCATTGCAAATATCAGTAACGGAGGCACCCCTGAAACAAGCCACTGTGACCGCTACGGCCCTAGCAGAATGGGCTTGGACATGACCCGGTGAGGGCTTATTGTATTTTTTGTAACAAAAATGAATGCAATGGGCTAGCCAGCAAGAGAGCGTACGTTTTGCAACCGGAAGACCCTGACAACCTGGGGCAAAGGTAACAAACAGTTGTGAGGTTTTGCTAAGGGACTTCGTCCAATCAGTATAGTAACAAAGGATGCGATGGACATCCATTGTATACAGAAGATGTTCTCCTGGATTGCAATACTCAGGGTAAAAAAAACGGTAACTCCAAGGACTGATTCAAGGTTTGCTCTGAAACCACTTTGGGCAGAAAGGAAGGGTTACTGCAAAGCACAGCCCAATCCTAATGAAAAATAAGATAAGGTTCTCTGCACATGAGGGCATGAAGCTCAGGAATTCTTCGAGCAGAAGTGATGGCCACCAGGAATAGTGTTTTCCAGGAGAGGAAATGAAGGTCACAAGTGGCAGCTGGTTCAAAGGGGTCCACTGTTAGTTTTTCAATCTTGAAATTCAGATCCCATGGAGGAATGGGACACTTTTTAGGAGCCTTCAGATGTAAAATGCTTTTCAAGAACATCTTAGCCAGATGGTGTTGTTACAAAAGCCAACCATCCAATGGTTCGTGGAAGGCAGAGATGGTGGCCAGGTGGACTTTAATAGAAGAACAGCTGAGGCCCTCCAAGAACAAGGAGGCCAAGACCTTTGTAAGAGGGCAAGAGTAAGGGTCCAGGAAATGGGAAGTGGGCCAAATGGAAAAACGTTTCCATTTAAAATTGTAAGTATCCCTGGTAGCCTGCTTCTGGGTGGCAAGCAGAACATCCACTACCTGATAAGAGACTTGTAGTCTATTTATGAAGACGTTTTCAGAAGCCAAGCATGAAAACAGAGGGTCTTCAGATTGGGATGCAGGAGGGAGCCCTGGCACTGCATCAAGAGGTCCAGCCTGAATGGCAACGGAACAGGTTCCGCTATCGACAGTTGCTGCAGAAGTGGGAACCATGCTTGTCGAGGCCACATGGAAGCTATGAGAAGCACTGTAACCGGCTCCATCTGTAGTTTCATTAAAGTTCGGAGCTGGAGAGGGAGTGGGGGTGGGGGGGAGGCATATAAGAAGAGTCCTGTCCACGGTTTGGACAGGGCATCTGTAAAGCTTCCCCTTGTGTTCGGGATAATGGAGAAGTATTTGGGGAGCTTGTGGTTTTCTGAGGATGCGACAAATCTATTTGTGGGGTGCCCCAGAGATGAAACAGATCCTGCAGGACTGAGTCGAGTAGCGTCCATTCGTGAGCCGAGGACTGGCGATTCAGAAGGTCCACTAACTGATTGTGACGGCCTGGAAGATAAGCAGCCATGAGTGTCGGTTGCTTCATGCCACACCTTGACTGCTTCCATGCACAGGGAGCGAGAGCGTGTTCCTCCTTGTTTGCTAAGGCAACAGACCACCGTCATGTTGTATGACTGAATCAGTAGATGACCTGGGGTCAAATGCGGACTGAAGCTGTGCAGTGCCAGAAGGACCTTGCACAGTACCAGAAGGTTGATACGACGACGGGAGTGACCTAAAGGCCACGTACCCTGAGTCTGATATGGACCGAGATGAGCACCCCAACCTTCTAGAGAGGCATCTGTTGTCAGAACTTGGTGAGAAGGGGATGCGCGAAAGGGCATGCCCTGATTGAGATTGGAGCGGAGCATCCAACATGTAAGAGCCTATTTGAGGGCTGGAGTCACCTTGATAGGGTCTTCGAATTACCCTGTTTTTTTGCCACCACTGCTCTTGTGGAACCTATTAGATAGGATGCATCAGAAGACATGCAAATTCCACAGTTTGGATGGTTGCGGCCATGTGCCCGAGCAGACACAACATAAGTCGGGCAGTGACCATCTTTCGTGACTGGATTTGTATGGCCAAGTGATTAGAGTTTCCTGATGAGCAGGAGGTAGATAGGCTTTGGCGACCGTTGTGTCCAGTATAGCCCCTATATACTGGAGTGACTGGGTCAGATGAGGGTTGGACTTGGGCCAGTTCACTGTAATCCTGAGATTGTGGAACTGAAGGGTCTCAGAGGGAGGATAGCAGATGTTCCCTGGTGTCTGCTTTTATTAGCCAATCATCCAAATAGGGGAAGATGGAGACCCTTTTTTCTCAAGGTCCCTGAAACCACGGCTAAGCATTTGGTGAAAACCCGTGGGGCTGATGAAAGGCCAAAGGATAGAGCCCGAAATTGGTAATTTTGGCCCAAGAGGTGGAAGTGTAGGTATTGCTGATGGGCTGGATGAATGGATATATGCAGATATACATCCTTCATATCCAATGCGCACATCCAATCTCCTTGGCGCAGGCGAGGCAAGATGGACGTTAAGGTAACCATCCGAAAATGTTTGTACTGGATGTACTGATTTAGTTTTCTCAAATCTAGTATTGGTCTGAGGTTTCGTTTTCTTGGGTACCAGAAAGAACTGGGAATAAAAACCCTGTTGTTGTGACAATGGCACAGGAACAATAGCCTGCTTGGTTAGCAGGGCAGCAAGTTCCTCCTGGAGTATAGGAAGGTGTGCCTGAGGATACTGAACCTGCAGCGGAGGAAGTGGAAGTGGTATTGAAATTAGTTGCAGTGTATGTCCAGTTTGAATAATCTGGAGTACCCATGCATCTGCCGTTATTTGCTGCCAAGCCTCCAAATGAAGGACCAAATGACCCCCTACTGCCGTCGAGGCCTTGACGAGTAGGCGACGGGAAAGCCCTAGGAAGCCACTGAGAACTGGAGTTGTCGGCCCCTCCAGAGGGACAGGCATGGGAGGGACGAGTGGCAGCTGAATTGCCTCATGTTTTGACCACATTCCCAAAAAGCACCTTGGTTAGAGGACTTGTAATGGTTACCTCTTCTATTTTAGTGTGAGAATTGGTTCCGTGGCATATGGTACAAGCTGTGAACCATTCGGAGGGTACGTCCCTAAGCCTGGAGGTCAACCAAAATGATTTGGGTACCAGGACCAAATAATTTGTCACCACAGAAAGGGGCATTAACTACTTTATGCTGGACATCTGGTGCCAAACCAGATACCCGAAGCCAGGCATGGTGGCGCAGGGCAATGCCTGAGGCAGAGAGCCGCATGGAAGTATCAACCACATTGTAGCCCAACATAAGAAGGTGGTGAGAAATAGACGTCATGGTTGACATGATTTGTAGTAATTGCTCCTTGTCCTGGGAAGGAGGTAATTTGTTAAGGTGGTCTATGGCCGAGGTACTTTTCACCATGTGGCCCATATAGTTTAGGATCCTTATATTCATGGTGCCAGGGGCGAAGATCTTCTTGCCCAAGTAATCAAGTCGTCTGGATTCTTCATCGGAAGGTAAAGAACTCTTATGTTTAGGCTTTTTAGTGTGGTTGTGAGCGGCCACAGTGACCACTGAGTCGGCTGTAGGCACTGTGGACAAATATTAATGGTCCAAGGGGGCTTAGTATAGTCGGTCAGCCTTACGAGGGATGGCCATTACGGCCGAAGGCTGCGGCCACGCATCAGAAATGGCGTTCTGATAAGCAGGTATTAATGGAGGAATGACTAGGACAGGCTCCTTTGGTAGCTCGAGGTATTCAGCCATGTCCCTTCGCTGTTTATCTTGTTCAGTAGTGGAGAACCCCATGACTTTCTGAATCTGTATCACTATATCATTGAAAGAGAGATCATCCGGAGTGGAGGCAGCCCGAGGGGCTGGCAGATCTTCATCGAATGAGGAGACCACGGAGTATGGAGAGTCCGGGTCTAGAAATTCTATATTTGGAAATTCCTCTTCATGAATGTCCTCCGGGAGGTTCCCCACCAGGTTGGGTTCTTCCGACAGGTAATCCTCTAAAAGAGGAAGTGGGGGGAGACCAACCGTGAGCCTCCTGGTTGGTATGGGGCCGCTTGTGTGGAGGACAGGCAGAACGCTGGGAAAGATTAGCTGGCATCTGAGTAGGAGACTGGCTATATCCCATGGATTGCAGTACCGTGTGTACAATGTGTTCAATATTGGGTACCTGCAACGGCGGGATATCCACCTGTCGAGGTTGGAAGTTTGTAATAATAGGTGTCAGAGAGGGTATAGGGTGGTGGGTGTCAGGACGAGCCCTGGAAAAATAGAGCTCTGCGTCTCTCTGTAAGTCAGCCGCACTCCTATAGGAAGGCACCCGAGAAGGTGGAGGAGTGTTAAGCATGGCAAACGACATTGGTCTGCCCTTAGGAACTCCTGTCATTGACAAAGAGGCAGGAGAAGAATGCAGACTGTATGGGACAAAAGACATCAATGGGAAAGGGGCTCCCATCAATGGAGCATCCATTTGCTTGGCTGCAGGTCCCATAGTGGTCCTCGACGAAGAAAAGGAAGCCTTCATCGACGGAGGGACAACAGAACGCACTGTCCTGAGTGCCTAGGTAAGTTCCACTGATGGAGGACATCCTGTCTGAAAAAGAAGGCACAAAATATAGCTCCATCGACAGAAGTGCTCCCGTTAACGAGGAATGCTCAGTCGATGGTGCACATGTTGCAGAAGTCACCATCGACGTGCGTCGTCGTAGGGAGTGAGAAGAGGGTTTCTCCTTCTACCTTTTATGTTTAGATTGAGACCCAGTAGTAGATGAGCCCTTGGAACGAGCCCCCTGGGTCTGCTCAAACAGGGAAACCTGTTGTTCCATCAGTAAACTTTTGATTTCTTGCAACCGTCGTCGATGAGTTGCCTGGTTAAATTCTTTACAGAAAGTACAAGAGGTGGTGTCACGTGTGGGTCCCAGACACCCAACACAGTATAAATGATTATCAAGCTTGAAAATCTTCCTGCCACAAGAGCAGGAATGAAATAAGGCTTGCTTGTTTGTAGATCCTTTCTTAGACATTCATTTTGTTCAAGTCTCGTCAATGACTGCTTCACAGAAAATTGAGCTAGCTGCTGTGCGAGCTGAAGCAGGTGGGAAAATGAACAGAGGATACCAGGGACCGCCCATGCTTGTATGGGGTGCAAGGAAGTGATGTCATGTGTGGGCAGTCCCTGGTAAAAGACTGCTGAAGAAGCTGCCATGTGACAGCACCCTCTGCTGGAGCCTCCCAAGAGTAATGACCTACTGCAAGAGACCATTCCGTAGAAGATCTAGAGTTACTACTGGACAGAGGAGCCTTAAAAACATAACATGGGCAATCCTCGAAAAGACAGAGGTGTTGGTTCGGGAAACAAACCATTCAGGACTTCTCAACCCTCAAGGTCCGGCCTCGAATTGCAGGCCGCATCTCATCAAGAGTCAGAAGAGAGCATGTCTTCTATTGGGCTAAAACTACAAAGGTTGATTACATCGGTCTCAGACCTGAACACTAAAATGGACTCTTTCAGTATGAGGGTGTCCGTGGTCGAGAAGACCGTTTAAGGAATACAAACGGATATAAATGATGTCAAAAGGAAAGCGGAGTCAGCCTCGGCTGCAACCTCGCTACTTGTTAAGGAAAATAACCATCTGCGGGCCCGACTTGAGACGTTGGAAAACCAGGCCTGATCATCTCATATATAGTTCCTTGGACTGCCCAAGGGGATCGAGGGAGACCATCCCCTCATGTTTTTGCAGGACTGGCTGGAGACAAAATTAGTGCCTGCGGGACAATCTATCCAATCTGGATTATAAAAAAGCTTACCGGATAACTCCTTGAGGCTACTGGGAGGGCTCAGATACCCTATGAACTCTGCTGTTTGTTACAGATAGAATAGGAACCCGGGGTAAGATTTTGTGGTTCGCCAGACAAGCTGAACCTACTACCCAGGATAAGCACGTTGTATACCTGTTCCCTGATATCCGCTATGCTACTCGGATGCATTGGAAAAAATAAGATGGTGACAGGAAATGGCTGAGTTAAGTGTCCATCATCCACGCAGTGGTTTATCCTACTAGACTGAGGATTGTCCATAAGGGAAAGTCTGAATATTTTCTGATCCCACCGAGGAGGGTAAATGGGCCTACCATTTAATTTCTAGCAGCCAGAGCCAATGCCAAGATCCTGGGGCAGAAGACAGTGATCTTGAGGAACATGAGGATGGTTGAATTGTTAGAAGTACTGTTTCAGAACTTCTCCTTGTTCTTTACTACAGAAACTCAGAAGTAACGTTAAGATTTGCCTTTTTGGACAATATTTAATTTAAACTTGGGATCAATCTCTAATATTATTTCCTGTAGTTGGAAAGGAAGGAACAGTACTGCTTTAAATTAGTTGGGGCTACAAAACGCTCCTCTTGGCTTTAAAGTTTATATTGTTGATTTGTTCCAAACTTTGTTTTCTAACTAATAGGGGTCAACTTCTTTTAGTTTTGCTAACTACTTAATTAAAAAAATAAATAAATAAATAATGAATAAGTAGCCCCTAAGTTTAAAGTTTTTCATGAGGGCGTATTGCTGTTGATTAAACAGAGTGGGATTCTGCTGCCTTAACTGATCTCTATAGGGAAACCCAATTACTGTTAGATATATAGTATGACGCCACTGGCTCCAATTTGGGGTGTGTAATGTTGGATTTGTAAAAGTACAGTTACATAAGAACTTACCATAACAGTAGATCTTCGTGAGAGGCTCCTGCAGTAGGTAATTACATATAGGACTGAAGCCGGCAGGGGCAGCAGTCTCTGCCGGGGGACCGCCCCACGTCAGGTGACCGACATCAGTATAAAGGGGTGGTCCCCCATGCCCGCTTTCCAGTTCTTTCCTGCCAAGGGCCAAAAAAGGCAGGACGAGAGAGAAGCGGATATTTCCCCACCAGGAAAAGGAGCTGAAAAAGCTAAGGGGGATGGAGGGCAGGAAGGTATTACCTACTGCAAGAGCCTCTCTCGAAGATCTACTGTTACAGTAAGTTCTTATGTAACTGTACCATCTTACTTCAAGAGGGCTCTTGCTGTAGGTAATTACATATAGGACTGAGTCCCAAGCAGACTGGAACAAAGAAGGGCACTCTGGAGGAGGAAAACTACCAACCAATAAACCTCTGGCTATAAGGGTCTTAAGAAAGAAGACCTTGCAGAACAGCCAACCCGGAGCCTGCTCTACGGTGAGAGGCAATGTCCAAACTGTAGTGTTTCATAAAGGTGTGGACAGAAGCCCAAGTTGCAACTGCGCAGATATCTGCCGCTGACACATTCTTGAAACAAGCTGCAGAGGTGGCTACTCCTCTGGTGGAGAGACCTCTGACCTGATCCGGCAGGGTCTTGTTGTACTTGTAACAGAAAGTGATACAATGAGCCAACCATTTTGACAGGCATTGCTTAGAAACAGCATTGCCTTCTCTTCTGTGAGCAAATGAGACAAAAAGCTGATCAAACTTCCTGAGATCCTTAGTCCGAGTGGTGTAGTATCTCAGTATTCTGTGAACATCCAAAGTATGTAAGAGATACTCCCCTTGATTGAAGTGTTGGGTAAAGAAAGCAGGTAGCTCAGTGGATTGATTCAGCATAGATTCTGCCACCACCTTAGGGAGAAACTTAGGATTAGTGTGCAGAGCCACCCGTTCCTTGTGAAAAACCAAATATGGGACTTCCAGTTCCGCCTCCCGAAAGATGGCAGCTTAGAGACAGAACCTGCGTTCTCCCCGAGTTGAAAAACTTCTCTCCAGCTAAAATTTTCAGTGTTTTTGACAAGCCTTCATTTTAGAGAAACTGCGGAGAGGGTAGAGTATTAAGGGGACTGAGCTAAGCAGTGAAAGACAGCGGGATGGAGGGGATGGCGGACGGATCCGAATCAGAGGCCTCAATTGCCTCAGACAACTGCAACTCCATGGATTTCAAACGGGGCACAGCCAAGTCTCTGCGGAAGCAACCAAGAGCTAAAGTGAAAAAAGCAAAGCTAGATTTAATCTATCAGGAGATTCTCACTTTTCGAGCAGAAATTAAAGAGATGTATAGTGAGTTACGTAGAGATGTAATACAATTGGAACAGAGAATGGATGACCAGGAGAGAATGGAGACTGCCACCGAAAACAGAGTAGATGAATTGGAGCAAATGGTACAACAGCTTGAAGAGGTGCAAGAATAAATAATTGATCGTCAAGAGGATTTTGAAAACAGAGCATGCCGCAAGAACATTAGAATCTATTGCTTGCCAGAGGATTCAGAGGGAGCCAACATCAAGGACTTTATTGAGGCTTTACTGCACACAGCTTTGGAACTACTGAAAGATTTCAACTTACAATTATAGAGAATGCATCGTGCATTGGCACCAAAACCATCCTCTGATAACCTTCCTCCAAGGTCAGTAATTCTTCGATTCAACAGTTATGCAACAAAAGAACATATTTTGCTTACAGCATGGCAGCGCCAAAAGGTCTACTGTGGCCCAACACGTATATATCTTGATCATGACTATACACCAAAAACAACACGGTTGCGACGTGCCCATCTCCCTCCCGCTTCTGATTCTTAAAGCAGCAAGGCATAAATTCACTACCCCATACCCAGCTCGACTAATTGTTCATTTGCCTTCTGGAAAGAGAATTCTTCACAGCTCAATAGGAAAAGGAGGAACTTACTAAAATTGGCTTACACTTCCCAGATTGTCGGTCAGGAATCACAAGTTTGGAAAAATGTTCAATAGGCTGGCAGACTAACCGAACAGAAGAAAGGGGGAACAAGAGGACTTTGGAGCAGTTAAAAATGCTCGGGCAGTCTACCGGAGAGAGGCAAACAGTGACAATACTTGAACTCACCTTCTCAGAGAACTTGAGAAATCTAGTTAGTTGAATGGGATGAGTTTGGGGGAAACTGGTGTTTAGCATCAACAAAGGGTTGAAATCTAGTGCTGTATCGTTTTGTACTTGGGCCTGAAGCGTGCGCTCTACTTTGATAAGCCGCCCCGAGCCTAGGTCGGACCTTTGCAGTTTGAAGAGTCACCCCCCCCACCCAATAAGTGCTGAATAAGTAGCAGCTCTCATACTTCTATAACCTTATTGCCTTACTGCTATTAGATTAATTTGGTAAAAATAATATACATGCTGCTTAGCTTTTCCTTTTAAAAATAAAAATTCAGAATGCTTTGGGAACGGGAAGAAACAGATTCTGAGCTTTATGCTGCTTTTGGGGGGCATCCCTCTAATTTTTACTCCTCTCCTTAGTTGATTTTACCTTACTTAAAGGGGACCAGTTTACTGATTCCTCAAAGGCCCCTGATAAAGTTCTTAAGGGATTCCCTTCACTATTAGGGAGAGTTCAGATACTCCAGGAGCTGGTCTTACTGGGGAACTGGAGATGTTGGTTTCTCTCCCCATATTTCGAAGTCCTTAGACTACAACGGTATAGCTCATCTGTAAAAGAAATGTGGTTATATAAATATGTTTATTCTTGTCTACTACTATATACATCTGGGAAGTCATTTACCCAGACATTTGGTCATGACATTTATACTGGATATTAAGGTACCAATTTATTGATTTGTTTGCTGCAATAAGCTTTGTTTTATGGGACAGCTGGAAAATTTCACTTAAGTTACAAAGGATTAGATGGACAACAGGGCAACAAATATATAGCAGGACAATTTTTAGGGGGACAATTACCAAGTGGTCAAGGAGTTTAGCCAAACATTCTGTTAGGAGGAAGGTGATATTTTGGAAGGAAGAAAGGGAAACGGCCAGGAATACTTTACAAATCAAATACCAAATATGGCGACAGAGGAGACAGATACTGTCACTGAATATTAATGGTATTAACCATCCTATAAGAAAGGCCAGGTTACAACAATATTTGCGGAAGCAGAAGTTTATTTATGAGACACACCTATCACAGGGTGAACATGACAAGCTTGCTGCAGGTGGCAGATGTACGGTCTTCTCCTCCTCCAGTAAATCTGGAAAGAGGCGTGGGGTGGCAATTCTGATTCCTGCTACTACTACATTCACTAAGGGGGAGGTATATTCAGATAATAATGGACATTTTACAATAGTAGAAGGGTGAATGTTTGAGACCGAAGTGACATTGGTGAGTGCATATCTGCCATCGGGGGCATCTCCCACATTGCTAAGGCAGTTTCTAAACAAGCTGCTTGAGATGCAAAAGGGAGTAATGTTGATGGGGGGGGATTTTAATCTAATAATGTCCTCACAGAAAGAATCTTCCTCCCCTAAACAGCACAGATTTACCCCCACTCAAAAACTTTTTAAAAACGCAGATCCCCAAGATGGGTCTCACAGATATTTGCCGACACTTATACCCTTCTCTGGAAGGACATACCTTTGTTTCCCCTAAATATCATACATCAGCTAGAACAGATAATTTTTTTTTTACCTCTGCAGAGTATTTAGACAGAGTCCAGAATATCTCACTGGAGGCTCGTCCCCTCTTGCATCATATACCCCTTTTAATTAAAATGGGATTAAGTAAATCCCGCAAAATAACTCTTTGGAGATTGAACCTCTCCCTTTTGAGGGACTTGGTTTTTAAAGCTAAAATAGCAAACCGTATCACACAAACCCTCGAGGAGAATGCAGACCCATCTGTCTCGGCTGCGCTCCTTTGGGATCCCCTGAAGGCAGTGATAAGGGGAGAAATTATTTCTTACTCCTCCAGGCAACATAAGCAACGAGAATCCAGATATAAACTCCTACAAACTAAGGTACAGGAACTACAGCAGAAAAGAGACAGAGGAGAGCAAGTTTCTTTAAAAGAGCTTAGACAGATTCAATCGGAGTTACAATCCATTTTAGATTATAAAACACAATGTCTCTTTTGTATCTTAAAAAATGTTATTATGAAGGAGGCACAAAGGGGACTAGAAACTTGGCCAGACGTACCAGAGGGTTTAAGCAATCTTCAACTATAACTAGGATCCGTGACCCCCAAATAGGAGACATTCTTAACCAAGCTCCTACAGTTATGAAGGCATTCCAGCAGTATTACATGGCATTATACTCTGAACCCACACCTCCATCCCCAGAAGCCATTAAAACTTTTTGTCTCCCCTTGATTTCCCTCTGTTAACTACGACTCAGAGGGCTTCTATTCTGAGCCCTATCTTCTCTATGGAGATTCAGAAGGCTATCAAACTTTCTAAAACTTTAAAAAGCCCAGGGCCAGACGGCTTTGGAGCCGAATGGTACAAAACATTCCTCCCAAAATTGCTCCAGCCTATGTGGCAGACTTTCCTGGAAGTGCAGGGGGAGGGCCCCCCAGTCTCATGGTCCTTTGCAGCTATATCAGCTATCCTGAAACCAGGAAAAGAATCACTTCATTTAGATTCTTATAGACCCATATTGGCTTTAAATAATGACTATAAGCTGTATATGGCGACCTGGGCTTGTCGGCTGGAAGCAATTTTACCTAGCCTGATACATTCTGATCAGGCAGGATTCCTTCGTAAGCGCCAGACTGCAGATAATGTACAAAGAACAATCCTCTTAATGGATTTTATGTCTCAATCAGCTACTCCATCAGCATTGGTAAGCTTAGACGCTTATAAAGCTTTTGATAGGGTTCTGTGGGGGGGTCCTAACATCCTTTGGCTTTCCTGGGGAGTTTGTTAAATGGCGGAGCAGTTTTATCTTAAACCAAAGGCATATATAAAACTTAATGGCAGTATCACACCTCCTATTTTGTTACAACAAGGCACCAGGCAGGGATGCCCTTTATCCCCACTGTTATTTGTTATCTATATCGAGCCCCTGGCCATGATGCTTAGAAACTCAATGGATTTCGGGGCATTCAAACAGGTAACCAATCTTGGAAATTAGCTCTATATACTGATGTTATTTTATTATCAGTGGCAGATCCAAAATCATCCATTCCAGCTATCCGGGAGGTACTTGAACAATTTGTTCAATTCTCGGGCTACAAAATAAATTCCTCTAAAACAGAGGTTCTCCCCTTCCATTTCTGCCCTTCACAAGTATTAAAAGCCAGGTTGCCCTTACGTTGGAATAACACTAAGGTGAAGTATCTTGGAATAAATTTACCAAGTCAGTTAATGCACTTCACGTTGATAAACTATGAGCCCCTCACACAAAATATAGAGTCGGACCTGCACCAGTGGTCCCAGCTCCATTTATCGTTATATTCTACAGCTGAGCTTATTATGATGAACATCCTCCCCTGACTGTTGTAGCTTTCCAGACCATACCAGCTGTGCTAGATCGAATGTGCTTCCCATCTTGGAATAAATCACTGGCGAGATTTGTGTGGGCTGGAAAAAAGCCTCGAACTAAGTGGTCTACACTGATGCTTCCAAAAAACAAAGGAGGCTTAAATTTACCTGACCTTCAGAAATACGCTTATGCCACAGTTATAGCTAGAGTTTTTAACTGGAATAATCCAGGGTATGATATACCCTGGAAGACTCTGGAGTTCACCGTAAATGAGGGCTTTGATGTCCTACATTCTATTTATCTTCCAGTCAGGAAGGAGCCTAGATATCTTTATAGCACAATTTCTAATTTAGAAATCTGCGTAGACTCATTCACTCAGGGGAGCTTGGGCAGATGGGCTATTATTTTAATTGATTAAACTTAAGAATCCAGTCCCCCACCTTAGAACAAGAGCAAACTATGGCCCAATGGAGACAAAAAGGTATACTATTTACTGTATGTTCCATAATAGACTCTAAGGGGGTCATCCCATTTATTAAACTACAAGAGATGTACAATATTCCACAACAGGACTTTTCATTGTACGCACACCTACAGGAAAATATAGAACAGAGGGGACAAGCCTATAGTAGGCTCCCTGACCCCCCCCCCACCCCATTGCTAACTTTAGGTATGACAACCAGGAGAGGAAAGCTCTGGCCCCATTTCATAGGATTAATATACAAGGGTATACAAGAGTTCTCTAAAAATTTGACACAAGGAATTCTGGCAGCCTGGAATAGGAACTTCCAGTCCCAGTAACAGAGGAAAACTGGGAAAAGTATGCTTAATTTTCAATGGGAACTCTTGGAGCTCCTTATTGGCGGGAGTTCGCATGGAAGACTAGAAATAGAATTTTCCATACCCCAGCAAAACTGGCTAAGTTCTCATTGGGAACACCAAGCTACTGCTGGAGGGAATGTGGAGAGAGGCTAACAGATCAGTTCCATCTTTTTTGGGCATGTCTGCAATTAATGGGATTCTGGAGAGATATCTCTGCAGCATTGGTAGACTTGGTGGATATAGAAGCTGTTTTGACTCCTGAACTAGTGCTGATTTCAGTTCCACCAGAAGATCTCTCTTTATCTAGAGGGTCATTGCTAGCCATGTATATACTAGCAGCTAAGAAAGCAATTACTAGAAACTGGGGAAAAAAAGATACCCCCGACTGTCCAGATTTGGTGGGGAATAATGGGAGAAGTTTACATTTTAGAGAGATTAATAGCCAGATGTGTAGATAAATGGTCTATATTTGAGCTTAAATGGAGGAGGTGGATTCTGTATCTCTCATCCTTAGATCCCACTTTTGTACGCTAAGAATATATTCAATTTATATTATGGTCTTGCAGATTATACTCCGTCTTGTACATGAATTGCCCTGTAACTTATTTATCCGGTTCTGAAGTCTATAGAAAATGTAATTTAAAGCACTTAACTGATGTAACTTTATACAGTCTTAACTTATGCAATGTAAACTCTGTTCTTTGCTTTTGAAATGAAAAAATATAATAAATATATAGTATATACAGAAAAAAACAAATACATGATTTTACACATCAAGGCCTGAAGCTCGGAAGTCCGTCGAGCTGAAGTAATGGCCACTAGGAAGAGAGTCTTCCATGAGAGGAACTTCAAAAGTCTGCTGAGGCTGCCGGCTCAAAGGAAGGCAGGGTAAGCTTTTCGAGAACAAAGTTCAAATCACAAGGAGGGGCAGGAACACGAATAGGGGATCTTCAATGAAGAACCCCTCGAAGGAAAGTCTTAGAGACCTCCAACTGTGTGAAAGTTCTGTCACCAAAAGGGACATGGTAGGCAGAGATAGCTGCCATATGAACCTTCAAAGAGGAATGGCTGAGACCCGGGTCAAAGAGATGACGCATGTAGTCCAGGATTCTCCTGACAGGGAAAGAGAACGGCTCGAAGTCCTTGGAAGAGGCACAAATCGAGAACCACTTCCATTTCATGGCGTAGGTGGATCTAGTGGAAGGCTTTCAGGCCTCCACCAGAATATCTGCCATGAGCGGAGAAACTAGGGTTGCCACCTGTCAGGTTTTTTACCTGGTGATTAGGTTTTCAGGGTCCCTATCAGGTAATCCGGTCTTGCTCTGTGCTGGTCAGGTTTTTGAGCCATTTTGAGTGCTCACATACTTTTGAAACACATTTTGTCCAATCATTCATTGTTTCAGCTACATGACCAGGTTACAAACAAGTTCTCTTGTCAGTATAGCCTTTTGTTTGTGAAAGCAGTCACGCTGGGAGGTGTAAAGTATAGCCATTAACATCATTAGCACTTACTTAATCTAATCTTTTCCACTGCATCTTAAAGTGGCATAGCAGCAAAGCTGCCCCCACCTTTTGTAACATTAACAGAGCCAGCTGTCCTCCACTTTCATTTGCTGGTAAACATTTTCATCTCTAACAGAAGTTAGGCATTTTTAAATGTTTTAAATTATTTTTTTTCCCTCAAGAAAAAAAAGTATGGTCACTTCTTTGGCTTTGAAATAGTACTATGGACAAGAACAGGAAATGGAGGCAGAAAGTATGTATACTGTTGTATACCATTTACAGTACAGTATTTCCCTTGTCTCTCCCCCCCCCCGATCATATATGTAAATGAGATTTCTTTTATCTCTTTATGTTTGTCTGGTTAACCTATGTCAATAAATAAACAGTTAGGAAGAACCTAGGAAAGTAACTTTAACAGGCACAGTACAGTATCTTAACATTTATATTTCACTGCTGCTTTAAGTGTTGTCTTTTATTGGAGGAACAGTGCATGATGAGTCATGAAAAGGGGTGGGGCTAGAGGCAGAGCTTAGGATCCGGTTTTTGCCTCATCCAAAGGTGGCAACCCTAGGAGAAACGCCAAATCAGGCCTGGGCTATGTCTGCAGGAGCCATGCATGCAACTGAAGGGATTTGAGACCTGGATGAATCAGAGTCCCCTTAACCTGGGTCAGCATATGCGGTGGAAGAGGAAGCAGAAGTTCCTCTGAAAACTGTTGCAGAAGAGAGAACCAAACTTGCCTGGGACAGAATGGAGTGATGAGGATCATCCAAGCTCCTTCTGAGCCAAGTCTGTGTAAAACACTCTGAATCAAGGGAATTGGAGGGAAGGCATAGACGAATCTGCCCTTCCAGTCAAGAGATAGAGTGTCCCACCAAAAAATGCCTTGTCCTGGAGCGAGCGAGCAGAAGGCGGGAAGCTCTGCATTTTGAGGGGATGCGAACAGGTCTACCTGAGGGGTTCCCCAGTGCAGGAAGAGGTCATTTACCATCCCTTGATCCAGTTCCCATTCATGGGCTTTTGCTGAGGACCAACTGAGGTGGTCCGCCAGCGTGTTTTCGACTCCCGGAACATGAACTGCCATCAGGTGAAGGCTGTGCTGAACAGCCCAGCTCCAAACTCTCATTGCTTCCCTGCACAGAGGGTAGGAATGCGTTCCTCCCTGCTTGTTGATGTACAAGACTACACACATGTTGTCCGTCTGGACAGTCAGATGACTGGGAAGAACGCAGGAGTTCAGAGCCTGGAGAGCATACAGAACGGCCCTGAGATCGAGCACATTTACATGAAGAGTCTGCTCGACTCTGGACCAGGAACCCTGAGTTCTGTGAGACCCTAGATGGGCTCCCCAGCCCTCTCCCGAGGCATCTGTTGTCAATGTTTGGGAGGGGGTTTCGAAACAAAAGGGAACCCCCCGGCAAAGGTTATCTCACACCTTCCACCACTGCAAGTCCCGGACCATGGGACTGGAAACCAGAACTTCCTGGTCGAGGTCATCTAATGTCTGGTACCACTGAGAGATCCTCATATAAAGCAGAGCATGTGGGACTGTCGTAATAGCAGCTACCATAAGCCTGAGCAGGCGAAGGACTGACCGGTCACTGACCAGTCTGCGAATGGATAGCAGGCTTGCATGAGCCTGGAGGGTATCTACCCTGTCCAGGGTCAGAAAGGCCATGCCGAGGGTCGTGTCCAGGATCGCCCCTATGAACTAGATCCTTTGGTAAGAGACCAGATGGGACTTGGCCTGGTTGATGTTGATACCCAGGCTGGAAAAAACCTGCAGGGTAAGGGGAAAGCGTGCAGAAGATCCTCCCTGGACGGGGCCGCCAGGAGCCAGTCATCCAGGTACAGGAATACCTGCATTCCCTGGGTAAGCAGGTGAGCTGCTACCACAGAAAGGCATTTGGTGAACACTCGGGGCACAGAGGAAAGACCAAATGTGTGGGTCTTGAACTGGTAGTGGTCCCACTGGAACGAAAACCGGAGGAATTTGTGGTGGGAAGGCATATGGGGATATGCAGGTAAGCATCCTGCATATCTAAAGCGCACAGCCACTGTCCCTGCCAAAGTAGTGGCAAAAGGCTCTGTACGGAGAGCATTCTGAACCATCTGTACTCCACGAACATGTTCAGGGAGCGGAGGTCTAAAATAGGCCTCACGTCTCCCAATTTCTTTGGAGCCAAGAAGAAATGAGAATAGTAGCCTGTGCCCCAAAGATGAGCCAGGACAGGCTCCATTGCCACCTTCAAGAGAAGGGAGGAAATTTCTTCCCGAACCAGAAGATAATGTTCCAAGGAGTAAGTCAACTTGAGGGGTGGTTTTCTGGGTGGTTTCTTAAGAAACTCGATTGAGTGTCCGGCTGCTATCAGTTGGAGCACCCAAGCATCTAATGTGATCCTCTCCCAACCCTGTAGATGGAAGGAGAACCTCCCTCCTACCGGTTCCACTGGTGGGACCAGAGGCTGTGGGAGAGGAAAGGAGTCAGGAGGTGTGGGGCAGCTTCGCGGCTGAAGCTCTCAACGCTTTTTTTGGGCCGGGGGGCGGCTTGGCAGCCGGAGGGGCACGACGTTTGTTGGCCTGTTTGCCCTGCGGTTTCGCTTTAGGCAGAGAACATCTGCGAAAAGGGTGACGCTGTCCCTGAGGAGGCCTGTACATAGAGTCAACAAACTTAAGTGCAGTGCCCTTCTCTTGCAGGTCAGTGATGATGTCCTTGACATCCCCACCGAACAGCACCGAACCCCTGAAGGACGCATCCTGAACAGCAGATTATACTTCAGGGACCAAACCTGACACCCGAAGCCAGGCATGATGCCGAAGAGCTACGGTAAAAGCCTAGCTCCGATCTGCTGCGTCCACTGCATCGTATGTGGCACGAAGCATGTGCCGACTGAGCAGACCGGACAAGGTCAGCCACTTCCTGCTTGGTCTGCGATTCAGCAAGGGAGTCCAACTTGGATTCCACCTGACTCATGATAGTCTTCTGGTAATCCCCCATATGTGCAACATAGTTCAGGGCGCTAATTCCCAGTGTGGAAGAAGCGTACACCTTCTTCCCATACTGATCCAGAAGACGGGATTCCTTGTCAGGTGGAGACGAGTGGCGCTAATCACAACTGAATCAGCCTTCGGGTGTGTGTTCAAAGAATCCACACCCTAAGGAGCCTGGTATAGCCTATCCGCCTTCCTCGGAAGGGGGGGGGGCGCTAACACGGATGGTTGTTTCCAAATAGTGGAAACAAGATCTGCGTGAGGCTCAATCCAGGGTGGAATCAATATCAGAGCAGTTCTGGGCAGATCCAAGCTGGCAGCGAGCTTCCTCCGCTGTGGGTCTGTCTCAAGAGTTTGCCACTGGTGGACCTCCTGGATCTTTTTCAGCAGCTCTAGAAAAGAAGGATCTTCCGGAGGAGACTTCGGAGGAGTCCTTGGCCTGGGACGGTCTGCAGTGCATGGCTCGTTGTCAGGATTGGAGCACCCCCCCTGAGTCTGAGTTCTCCAAAGAGGAAGATGAAGACTCCTCCCGGATGGGGGAGGAATGGACCCCTTGGATCCCAGGGATCCCTCCTCCCCGGCCCTGGCACCTGAAGGCCCACCTCAGGTGTCAGGCAGGGGGAGGGAGTCTCCAGTGCAGGGGATCCGATACTGGGTCCGGCAGACAGCTCTCCACCTCCCTGGTGAGCTCAACCTTGACCTCAGCCCACCAGGCAGTCAGAGTCTCCTTCAAGTCCACTGGCGGCTGGGGGGGGGGTGGAGGAGGAGGATATGGATACTGCGGGTATCCGTGAAGAGAGTATCCATAACCCAATGGCAGGAAGCCCGGCACTGGGTACTGTGGCGTCTGGTAGGCCGGAGTCGGGTACTGTGACGCCGGATAGGACGGAGTCGGATACCCGGAAATCAGGGGCTCTGTTGGGGCAAAAGGCCCTGGAAGAGGCCCAGCGGGCAGGCCAGGAATAGGTGGCCCCGCGGTCCGGCATTGGGATGGCGTCCGGTAAAGGGATGTCAGCCGGCGTCAGGTAGGCTGATGTCGGAGTCGGCGTCTGGGGATCCGGCCCGAGAGATGAAGGCCTGACGGCAGCGTACCGATGTCCTCTGTGTCGCCCCGGGAAGGAGGTCTAAAATCCCTGGGATCCAGCAAGGGAGACGCTGGAGCCTCGGTTCACAGTGGTGACCGCTGCGGCAAGTCGGGAATGGTGGACTGATCCATGGGGTCCGGCATTGGCTCTTCCGCTGTGCATTCGTCGGAGGGTCCGACATCTGCCTTACTGGCGGGATCCGGGCGGGCGTCGGAGAAGCCAGGTCCGACTTATCGGAACCAGCGCCTGACGAAGGCCGTGTGGGGCGCGGCCTTGGTAGGCGGCAGGGTATGCAAGCTCAAGGCCGCCGCTGGTAACTTATGGCCCTGTCCGGCAGACACCGACGCCCCGCCTATCGACCCATTTGACCAGGATGGCCACAAACAGCAGCCTTCCGGGCGGTCGCCTCCATTTTCCCCAGAGGCTCCGGCGTGGGCCAACAGGAGGATGCTGCCGCCTTGACACAAAGGAGATGGCCATTTAGGGTCAGTCCCGGAGGTGTTACCTGTTCTGGCGACTCCAGTCGGAGTCGCAGTAGCCATGGAAGTGGAGTCCCAGTCCTGGTGCTTCTTCTTTTTACAGTGCCCCTCAGATGAAGTGGAGGCCTGCCTTAGCTTCTTCAGCTCCTTCTCCATGGAGGCCATGTTCTTCTTCAAAATATAGGCCTCCAGAGACCGCTGCCTCCATTTGCGGGTGGCAGCGCTAAATTGCTGGCAGTGCTGACACTTCGCCATGGGATGATCCGGGCCTAGGCAGAAGAGGCACAAGGAATTACCGTCATTAAGCAGGAGCTGGGCGCCGCACGAGTCGCACTTGTTTTTATGCGAATCGGAGGGTGTTGGGGACAACATACATGGCGTTTTGACAAGAAAATGTCGAACTAACGTGAAAAAATTCGGTTTACAAGACCGACACTAGACTGATGAGCAGGAACTTAACCGCGAGGTGCTATGACAAGCAGACGGCAGGAAATAACTGGAAGGCGGGCATGGGGGACAACCCCTTCATGCTGATGTTGCATGATGTCAGTCACCTGACGTGGGGCGGTTCCCCGCCAGAGACTGATGGCTAGAAATTTTTCTGCGGGGTCCTGGCGACTGCCGGCTTCAGTCCTATATGTAATTACCTACTGCAAGAGCCCTCTTGAAGTAAGATCTACTGATTTTAGACTAAAGAAATTAGTCATACTGCTCATGGGCTTATTGTTACAGCTAATTATTTTGATCTATTTGTTAGCATTAATTTTAGCTATCCCCTTCTATGTGGTATCATATTTGGGATGCATCTATCCTAGGATTAATGAGAGGGTTTAGCTTCTCTTTATGGTGTTAAATGATACATGTGGCTTGTCCTAGATATGGAAATGTTACCTGTGTGATAACATGTGAAAATGATAAAAATAAAGTATTAAAAAAATAAAAGAAAATAAATCCAAAGCAGCACTGTGCAAGGATAAACAACTTTATTTCACAAGCTAGCAGCAGAGATTCACCACGCCCCTCCCTCTGAAAAGCCCTAGAGGAGAAGCAGAATAGTCTTCCTAGGCCACCTAGGTGCATACTGTGCGATTCTGAGCAAGTTGCTTAACTTCCTTGTGCTCTCAGGTCCCACCTGGAAACAAAGCTTGGGCTTAGTGTGCTACTCCTGGTTAAACAATGTTCCCTTCCTTTCTTTTGAATCTGAAGCTCTAAGCGGAGGGCTTCAGACTATGTGTTCCATGAGGGAGCCTCTGGCCGGATAACAATGTAACCATATCTGAAAGGCCCTACTGCAGTGCCCAAGCCAAATCTGGCAACGACACTTGTGTAGACACCAGTAGAGGACCAGACACTGTGACTGGAGTAGAGACAGAATCCAGAATACCTCATGGCACTGACAGATGGTAGCAACAGAGACGAGCACAGATGCCAACACTGACTCCAGCGCCAGCACTGCAAAAGGAACTGACACCAAGGAAGGTACTCACACTAGACGTCAAAGTCGCCACTTACGATGCTAATTCCAACCTCGGGGTGGTACTGTGCAAAAGGCTACCAACACCATGGTGGTGCAACTTTGGCCGCCCAAAAGGAGCCAAGGGTCCTCCAGACATCACCACCAGAGACGTACAGAGTCTGTCATGCTCCCAGCATGGTGGGGGAACTGAGAGCTCTGTGCCTTGTCTGAGTCCAACGAGCACAGAGAGGACCTGGGAGAACATTCGAGACCTACAATTCAGACCTCCCAGCCCATCTTCAGATAACAGTTCTCCAGCATCCAGCAGTCAAAGAAGAAGCAGGTGTCACTGTTTTTTTGTTACATTTAAATCTAAGGCAGGCTACACAGCAACTGTGTTGGTCCGGGCTCAAATACTTTTTATGCAAGGGCACCACACTGCCAGGAAGCAGGCTGCACAGGACATGACTTCTTGCAACTCGGACACAAAATCAAAGAAAATAAGAGAAAAACAAACTGACAACACTGGCTGAAGTGTGTCCACAGTGTACACTCGATGGTGGGAAAAACAGCACTTAAGACACAAAGGACGTTGGCAATGGTTACAGGATGTGGTGCTTGGTGCAGAGTATACACTGGTACCCTGTCTGCAAGTTTGCTTCTGTGGGGTTTAAGCGCCTCCGGCCCTAAGACCAAAGAGTGGGGGGCCCTGTGGAGAAGCCGGATTCTTAGAAGATCTTACTTGACCAAGAGGTTCCTCACTTTTTACTGAAGCACACACAGAAAAGCACAGAATTCTAGGGTTACTGAGAGACGTGACACTGGCAGCTACGTTTTTGTACTACAGGTCCACAAATACAGATGGCAGAAGTAAGGATGGCAAGGCCTACCATTACTGCCGTAACCTTTCACTAGAGTTTCCATGCACTGAAAGTCTGTCACAGAACAGTTCCTGCCTGGACACGCACCTGTATTAGAGCGCTGGAGGAGAGATGCTTTAGGCATTCCACGGGCCAGGCTTGGACATGGCTCAGAGAGGGATTTATGGAATTCTGTTTCTCTGCGTTCCTTTAATTTTTCTATAGCCATCAACACATTGGAAAGCTCCTGCAAAGGCATGCTACCAACCTCAGAGGAAAAAGGGCTTGGCGGGTTTTCCAGACACATCAGCCAACTGGTGTTCCCTAGAGAGGAAATCAAGGTGAAATACCTTAACTAAACTGACTAAATAAACCCGCAGATCACTTACCTTTCTTTCACTAAACAGAAAAAAGACAGAAAAATTTCAGACTGAAAACATGAATAAAGACTCAGAAGAACATGATGGCATAACACCTCATCTATGACATACGAGGGATTTTATTTCTGACCACTGGCATCTGTAAAAATACTGGGTTAACAAGCACAACTTTTGTAATACATATATCTGATGACCCCTGAGTACAGCCTTTTTCAGGGTCTAGAGAAACAGAGCCAAATTTGACTTTTAATGCACCGTTCTAGGCATGCCCATTAACAGCATGGACAGGGACACTGGTTTACCGGGATTAAAAAAGGGCAAATTCTGTTTTGCACATTGTAAAAAATACTAAGTCAAAATCCGATTTTACCAGTGTTTGGTTTTGTGTACATTATTTAATAATTTTTAACTCTGCTAACATGCATTTTAGCAATTCTGACCTCCACTATTGTACATCTATTCATCCTTGTACCAATTTAAAGTTACTTTAGGTACAAGATATGATGGCAGCAGCACTACAGCCCCCATCCCTAAAGTGTGGTGGAAACAGCACTATGGTCCCCATCTCTCAGGTGTGACAGAAGCAGCAGCAGCAGCACTGCGGCCCTCATCCCTTATGTGTGATGGCAGCAGTAATACATTCCCCATCCCTCAGGTGTGATGGCAGTATCAGCACTATGGCCGCCATCCCTCGGGTGGGATGGCAGCAGTACTACCTTCCCCATCCACCAGTGGTGATGGAAGAAGCACTAGGGCCCCTGCCCCTCAGGTGTGATGGCAGCAGCAACAATGCAGTCCGCATCCCTCAGGGGTGATGTCAGTAGTGACAGCACTATGATCCCCTTCCTTCAACACCCACACCCCACATGCACAAGTTACAAATTACTGGGTCTCTGCTTGTTAGAACTCAGATGTGAATTAATCTGAAACACCACCACTAAGGTGGAACACCTTTGTTTTTTTCTATTTATCATTTAACTGCCTGAACTGGGTTTCTGCCTGTGATGCTGCTGACCCGGGTTCAGGAACGGACTCTGGTGTTGGAGGGCCGGCCAGGGGGAGAAGGCTTGAGCATCCAACAACCATTCACCTTCTCGAGGGTGGGTTTGCAGCTCGGTATTTGCTGGCTCCTGGTGGAGGCCAGAAGCATGGCAACATGTCGGCCCTCACCGTGGGAGGGAGCCTGACAGACATCGGCTTGTGCCTTCATGTCATGTGGCACATCATGCTCTCAAGAAAACGGGAAAACACCCACCTGGCCAACTGGATGGCTGCTGGTCCCTCCATGCGCCTGAAGCCCTGGACACGCAAGTACATGCCGACCCCTGCTGTGCCCAGGAAACACAGGAAGCCCTTCAGGGCAATTCTCCTCTCCTGGTAGCCTCCCACAGGGATAAGGGCCGACCTAATGAAGGATTACGTTGGGTTACCCGGTAACACGGCAATAAGGGGCAGTGGATGGCAGTCAGGACTCGGCAGCAGTGGTAGGGGGCCTTTGCAGGCCTGAAGGAGTGGATGGCCAGGGGGTCGGAAGAGCAAAAAACAAACTGCCGCCTGAATTTGCTCGTATGAAATAAAGTGTCTTCACCTAAAAATCCACAAGTTATTAGTGGAGCACCTTCTAATGGAAAATCATGCATCTCCCTAACATGTGGACACCTTTTTCTTTTTACTTGGTCTCCATGAAAAGGGTGTCTCTCAGTTCTCATGTCTGAGCTCAGATGTGAATTGTGCACCACTCTGCCCACCAGCATTATACAGCCCTTGGGGTCTTACCTTCTGTGTGCCCTTGAGTATGCTTTCTGGCTTGGGTTTGTTTGCAGCAACCCACTCACTCCTAATGGCATCATACAGTGGCAGGCAAGGGAGTAGCTACTGATACTCCAAGTAAGCCACGGTGTACCAAGTTTAGTAGCAGGGGGTAGCAAAAAAGCTGGCCAGCATTGCTGCGCCCTGTCTAGTCCATCACATTTAAATTCCTTTGTTTGGCTTCGCAGGCTTTTTCTTTTCTCTTTCAGCTTTGTTTTGGGGGAGTGGGGTGGCAGAGTGGACCGCAGATGCTGAAGCTGAAAGTCTCAATTAGGTCCGCCTGCATAGTGATTGGCTGTGGCATCTGGTAGAGTGTGGCAAGTCTTTGGCAGTGAGCTTAAATGCCCCAGCAAATTTAGAAGCCATACAATTAGTTCAATTGTACTGAGAGCGAGAGAAGAAGAAGAAATGAGGAGCAGCAGACGGAAGAACAGACTCAGAGCCAGCTAAAAGAACGAAGACTTCATGTGGAGTGGCAAGTGGAGCAAATCTGCCTACCTGCAGGGGGGAGAAAGAAAAGAAATTTCTGCCATGGTCATGGACTCGTGGTGCAGTCAGTGATGTTTACCAGTGGACAGAAAGCACCACACTAACGGCGCAGACAGACAGCAGGTCTAGTGTGGGACTCATCTGATTGGGGCCAGGAACCTTGGACTCTAGTCATGGGGGGGAAGCAGACATGAGCAACAGTGGGGGAGGGGGTAGCAGTGTGGCAGGTTGGTGTAGAAATCTGAAATGCCTGGCTATACCCCAGGTGCAGGTAGAGCGTCAACAGCAACTGGGCCATACAGCAAATTCAATGTCATACAGATGCTAAGGCCCTCAACTCATTTAGGGGAAACAAGAAGCAAACAGCAGCAGCCCTACTCTGCCCATGGGCATCACACAGTATCTGGCACCTCACCTGCTGTGCTCCTCTGAGTGTGCAGTCTGGCTTGGGTGCTGTTGCAGCACCCCACCCTCCCTCACTGGTATAAGGCTCTGGGAGGTAGGGTAACAATAGCACCTAGTCATGAAGCAATTCGGAGGTACTCAGAACCTAACCCCCCCCCCCCATTCAGGGGCACACAACTAACAGCAGCAGCATGGAGAACTGCCAGCTTTTGGATGGTCCTGCCGATTATGAACTTGAATAAGGTAGCTGGTAACAGTGATCCTGTGCTTACAACCTAGATGCTCACATGCAAAGAATACAATAAAAACCTGACTAATAGCTAAAAACTAGCTTATAAAACACATAAAATGTATCTGAACATTTATATTTACCTAAACAAATCATTGCAGCCCAAGTAAATATCAGGTAAATTACAAGGTACCCCCAACTACTGTATGATGCAGTACACACCTATATGTATGTGTGTGTGTGTGTGTGTGTGTGTGTGTATATATATATATATATACACACTATACCTATATATATATATATATATATATATATATATATATATACATATATATATATATATATATATATATATATATATATATATATATATATATATATATTCTTTATAAACCAGGTAAGGCCCACTAGGTAGAAGTGCCTGTTTTCAGGAGTGGCCCAGGAGCACTGGGGAGGTTACATGATTTGCTCGGAGTCACACAGTATGCAAGTGGAGGTTGTGGGAATCAAACCAAAGTCTGCTGGATGTACCCAGTTTATTCACTGTTACTCTAGGCTATACTGCCAACCACAATATCCACCAAATATAATGTTTTAATATGTGATTTCAATAATAGTGTACAGTACCTACAGTGGAAATTATGAACATTAAAAACTTTATATTTTACTAAAACTGATTTATTTGCTACGCCATCTGCTTATTTTTTCTTGCACCAAAGTGGGTGAATAGTTGATACAGCACTGTAAACAGCTGTTGATCAGGCTTCATTATTCTACATACAGAAAATGAAAATTACGTACCTACCGTAATTCTTGATCTTCTCTTGTATCTTCACCATTCATTACTGTTGGGGTGATAGCCGGAGGCACACACCCGCCACGGAGCTTTTTTTTTTTTTGAGGAGTCGGCGCCGATGGCACCGCTCCCTGGAGCGACGCTCTGCGTAGAGTGCGAGGGGCGGCCATTAGGCGCCACAGACTCCTCCTCCATCCCAGTTCTGTTAGCCGGAGAGGCGAAAAAAGGGTTAGAAGAAAAAGTGAGGCAAGAGAGCCGAGGGATAGAAAAAGGAAAGGATATAAACTGAAAAATGAATGAGCCGATTGAGGATAGAAGGGAGAGGAAGAACTGCCTACCATAAGGGACTGAAGGGCCTCACTTCTGGGGCGGCTCTAAGGGAGGAACAGATAGAAAAGAAGAAAGAAGAAGGGCAAAAAGAGAGAAGAATAGCAGGGGAGGCTGGGGTTGGGGTGGAGAGACTGCCGTTGGCAATTAGCTAAGGGTTATAAGCTCGGAACCATAAACAAGGGAGCAAGGATCCCATTTTGGAATTCAAGGAGGTCAACTGAACTTCGCGCGCAGAATGGACACCAAATGCAGGTTCCCTAACCTCCTGCCTACCCAATTTTTCCACACTCCAGCCAGGAGCTCTTTAATTATTAAGAAGAAAAAAACTCTGTTCCAAACGAGAGCTGCCAGCTAAGAGGGAAGACGCCCACTAGCACCTTGTTAAGTAAGAACACAGTATCATGTGAAAGTGTGAGGAGGGGGGTCTCGCAGGGGGCACCCCTATACCAAATAGAGAGAGCGGGAACTCAATCGGACTCCCTAGAGGCAAGGCAGGGAACACTCTTTAAGGAAATTGGAGTGCCGGAATGCACTACACCTGTGGAGGCTGACATAACAGGATTAGGACCTGCCAGAAGGGGTCTGGAAAAGAGAAGTCGAGCCACATAAGGGACTGTTTCTTTAAACTGTGAATTGAGAAAAAATGGCTGGGGAGAGCCAAGAGATGCCCATTAAGGGCAGTCAAAAAGAGTTCCCTCAGGACAGATAAATGTAGCTCGTTCCTCCTATTCTCAGAGGGAAAGATCCGACCAGAAGAACAGAAAGAGAGCATGAAAACTTTTTTTTTTTTTGCCTTATAGGCCAAGGGAGAAGAGGAGGACGAGCAGGGAGGGGGAGACGCTGAAGTAGGAGGCCCTTGAGGGGAAGGTGGGAGGGATTCAGTAATGAATGGTGAAGATACAAGAGAAGATCAAGAGTTATTGTAGGTACGTAATTTTCATATCTTCCCTTGTCAATCTTCACCATTCATTACTGTTGGGTGAATACCAAGCCCCTTCCCCCTAGAAGCGGGGAGGAGAGAAAACCCCTGAGGGAACAGATCCCTCAGCCTCCTACTGGTGACAAGTAGAGAGTGGGAGACCCTAACCAATAGACAAGAGTCTAAGGTGGGTGAAGGGGAGAAGGTGCCCCCAAGGGGCTGTGGGAAGGGGGTTGCCCCTGAAGACGTCCCCTCGCCCTACGGGAAAATAGGCGGGTCCCCGGAAGGCAAAGCCAGTCACCCAACGCCAGACCATGGGTGACAGTCGGGAGAGATGAAGCCATTCCGTCCGCCTGATGCAGATCGCTGTCCCTACTAGCCTGGATGCCACCTTGCTGGCATCATAGGATGCCCTCGCTTGGTGCCTTGCAAGCTCCAGACCCTGTGCAGAGAGGGCAATGGCTTGTCTAGACTGCTCTGAGTCAGGTAGCAAAGCTAAGACCTGAGCCAGCATCGACCACAGATGCCTGCTGTAACCAGTGTGGTGAGCCTGATGGGAGGAAATGCACAGCAATGCACGACCAGAACAGAAAACTCTTCGTCCCCACCAGTCGAACTCAGCAGAATCCGAGTCCGGAGGCCTGACATGCACTGGGTGACGAAGCCCAGAAGGAGTATCTAGGAACGTCAAACCAAAAGGTGGGTGAGGTAGAGAACCTAGAGACTCGTGGGGGGGCACAATACCGTCTCCTGGGGCTGGAGAAGGAGTGGCTGGAGACTGCCAGGTGCTGATAGATGCTTCCTGGAAGGAATCGGCCAGGAAGGCACTGCAATGCGGGGCTGAATTCACTGAGGAAAGCATCGTCTGCAGCTTGGTATTGTGTCTCTATGAACGAGGGAAACAAGCCCGAGACCATCCCCGAAAGGAAACAATGATAGTCAGTGAAGTCAGCATCAGAGGAAAGGTGGACAGGAAGTTCCTCTTCCTCAGTTGAGGAAGATGAGGAGGAAGTGGAGCTCGAATGCCCAGAAGACTCCTGCGGTGGGGGGGGGGGAGAGACAGGCAAAAGACCTGTTCATCCATGGCCGTAACATAGGACGGGAAGGCCGCCGCAGGAGCTCTGAACGTCTCCCAAGTTAATGGCCCAGTGGGCCCCACATGGCCTGGAAGAGAGGGAGGTGGTTGCAGAGGGATAGGCGAAGGGCACCTAAAAGCACGTGCCTGGCCTCTGCCAGAGCGCTGGGATCCAGGTAGCGATGCCGCCAAAACTGGGGACCCTGTGATCATGCCAGGTTGCAAAGAAGAGAGGAAAGGAGACAACTCCGGAAAGAGCCCTGAAGGGGAATCTCCCCTGTGGCGTGCCTGGGATTGCATGAGTCCAGAAGGGCAACCCTCAGAACTGCCACTAGAAGGTGCTTTAGAGACCTTCAGAGAGGTGAGGATCAGCGCTGACTCCCGCACCCCGCAGGGCGGTGGGGGCTCGTCGCTGCTCTCAACCCCTACCCCTCAATCCTTCGGACTCCGAAGCAGCCCTCTTCCTCGAAACCAGCGGTGGAGGTCCCTGCTGAGCAAGGCCCCAAAGGGCACCTACTGAAGCAGGGTCCTCCTCCCTCTGCTGAAGGACCTGAGCAGCACCGGAAACGGCGGCTGCCTGGGACCTACCAGAAGAGGGAATCCCTTCTTGAACCTCCGAAGGGTCCACCACAGATGACCCCAGGCCACCCCTAGCCGTGGAACCATCCGGGCTAACCAGCTCCGGGGAGTCCAGGAGAGGAATACTGGACAGTCTAGCCCTGCGGCCTACAGGAAGTTCAGAGCCAGAGAACTCTAGCTGCTGGTCTGTGTCCTCAACAGAGTCTTCTCCCTCCAAGGAGGGGTCAACAAGGGAAGACTGCAAACCAACCGCAGCAGGAACCTGCCCCGAGGTGGTACCAGGCCTGGTACCGCCGTAGGCCGCGATGAGCAACACGTCCGCCAAGTCATCGTCCCCCTGGCGGCGTCCGGTTCCTGGGCCGCACCGCAACGGTGCCGCCCAGTATCCGGCACCCACAACTGCGCTGAGATCCGGCGCGGCACCACGAACAGCACCGTGCGAGTCCCCGGCACCATGAACGGCACCAAGGCCCAGAGCGGCACCGCCTGAATCACCAGCACCGGGAATGGCGCCAAGGTCCAGCACGGTACCGCCAACGGCGCCACCTGAGTCCCCGGCACCGCAAACGGTGCCGAGGTCCAGAGCTGCACAGACGATGCCTGAACCCACGGCGCCGCGACCCAGAGTGACACCGCCGACGGCGCCGCCACAGCCCCCAGCACCGCGAACGGTGCCGAGGCCCAGAATGGCGCCGCCTACAGCCCCAACCGAGTTGCTGACGCCATGAGAAGCGGAAGACTCCACGGTGAGGAAAGATGGTAATGAGGGCCCACCAGCGCCGGGCCCTGCAGCCAGGGACCGTGATACCGGGGGAGCCTGCACCTCCGAGGAGGTGACTGCCGGGACGGCGCCAACAGCGCAACCCCGGGTGAGATCACGCCGTTCCTCCGGCACCGAAGAAGCAACCTCCTCCTCCTCGGCAAGGCTGGAAGTGGAGGAGGTTTCCTCCTCGCTGGGCCGTATAGACCCAGGAGGGGAACCGGAGGAAAGGTCAAGAGATCTGGCCTGGGAAGCCCTAGGGCGACGTCGTCCTCTGAAAGTTGGCGGAGCTCGCCCGACTCGCAACGCGCAGACTTCTAAAACACGGTGGTCCATGGAGAAGCAGGTGTCGCAATGGTCCATATCATGTTAGGGTCCCATGCACCGGAGACAAACATCACGACGGTCCGTGACAGAAAACTGCCGGCCACAAGGGCACCAACGCATAGGGGCACGGCCCGCCTTAGACTTGCTCTTTGCCCTCGAACCAGACATGATGCTAAATAATTAAGCAAAACACAGAAAAGGCTCCGCGTCATCAAAAGGAAAAATAATAATGGAAAGGTCTTACCGGTCGACGACGTAGAGAAATACCAGGACGAAGGAGCGTCGAAATAAACTTCGAAAGCGGCCTATGACACAGTAAACTACCAAACTCGCGCAGCAGGTGCAGTCTTGACGGTGGGAGAAACGGAACTGGGATGGAGGAGGAGTCTGCAGCACCTAACGGCCGCCCCTCACGCTCTACGCAGAGCGTCACTCCAGGGGGCGGCGCCGACTCCTCAAAAAGAAAAATCACCCCAACAGTAATGAATGGTGAAGACTGACAAGGGAAGATCAGATAACATTTGTTTATTCTGGATTTATTTAATATTGATTTTTTGTGGCTCACTAAATAGAATCTATTTATTTACCACTGTATGAGGCAGATTTTTTAAATTTTGGAAGAGAGGCAACACATCTCCATTTATGATTCAGTTTAGGAACATAAACTTTTCTTCACATTTAAAACATAGCCAAGTGGCAGTGTATTCATGTAGCAGTTTATGCTGACTAATATACGCTACAGAAAACAGTAAAGGATTTATGGCGAAGCACTCAGGGTCTTCAATAGAACTCCCATAATTTCCTTGCAATTTTTGCAAAAAAATCTCTGCAATTTCAGGTTACTTTTTCTGTAACATTATAGTGGCCCTGCCCATGTGTGCTGATACTTTTATTGTGGGGGATAATCTCTGAAGCACTCCACACTCATGACATCATGGGTTGTGTACATCTGATAGGTTGCTTGATGCACATGTAAATTTTGAAGCAAGTCTGTCCCCCTTCTCCCGGAAGTCAGCTTACCTCAGGTCAGTTCTAGATGTGCATCTGACCGAGGTTGCAGCACACTACACCTCCAACAATGTTAATTTGAATCTACAGGCTAAGGTATGCCTCATAATACTTATATATATAAGCTACTGTATATACCAACAGACTATAACAAGCAAGGAAAGAAAACTAATGCATGATATGTAGCTCCTGCATCTATTAACATCAGTTTACAATGCTGTTACAGAACAGTACAAGGTTACAGTGAAAGGTGACTGTCTACCTCACCTTTCACTGTAAGCTTGTACTGTTCTGTATCACCACTGTAAACAGACATGGCAAATAATTATTTCTATGGACCAACATGGAGCCTTCCAAAATTTTTTATTATTTTTTTTTTTTTAAATGTCCCTCAGATCCGTAGAAGCGACCATCCAGCTATCCCTTATTCTGCCCTTCTCTTCTGGGCTGAAATCTCGCGTAGCAAGTGAGCTGCTCTCTGATTGGCTCCCAACGCTCGCGAGACTCTCACTGCCATCTTCCTGAAGATCAAAACAGTGAGATCTCACCTTCGCAGAGATCTCACAATAAATAGCGCCAGGCCTCATCTAACACAGCTCTACAATGCTCCACTAAATAAAATATAGAAGACAAGCCCTACTAAGAGCAAGCACCCTCCCCTCTAACAAATCGCGATCACCAGTGCCCCACAGACTGCAGATTAACGTGGCACATTCCCATTTAAAAGGACACTGCTGCATATTTATAAGGGCAATAATACACATTACTGCAAACATAGCCACAGCTACTTAAAGAAACAGCAATACATACTGACTAAATGTAATACAGATACATATACCTCACTGTATAAAAATATTTAGCAGACGATAAGTACACACATTTGATCTGTGCCATATTCTCCACAGATCAATATGGCAAAGAATAAAGCCTGCAGACATTGTAATGTACCTCTACCTCCACAACTGGGTCATCTCTGCACTACATGTGCGGAGGACAAACCTTCCCCTATCAACACTGAGGACCCAGGGGAAGGACCCAGTGGACTACAAAATAACACCAATAAAGGCAAACATAACACAGAGCACAATCCCAATAACAATTCTATAATGCTGCAGAACAACCAACTGATGTTGGCGCAGCAGGAAGTCTTAGCTGCCATGCTAACCAGGCTCAACGAACTCTCAGTGCTCCAATCGCCCAATCCCCCACCTACAAAAAAAAAAAAAGAGGGCCACCGGAGGGCACAACAGACCCACCGGCATCCTACCTAACGAGGTACAAATGGACTTAAACGACAGAGAACAGGTATCTGAAGAAGAGGGAGAACCGGACTCAGAACCCCAAAACCTCACTGCAAAATGGTGCTTCCCTGACCAAATTCCAGCACTAGTCAGAAATATCATGACTACAGTGGGGCTCGAGACACCAACCCCAGCTCCCACATCTAAACTGATTCCTTCTCTACAACCGCAATCAAAGCAAGCGGATGTCTTCCCAGTATGCGAAGCCATACAGGAGGTAGTACTAAAGGAATGGGGCTCCACAGAACCAGCCCGCATACCAGAGCGCAGGTCATGGGACAGAATGTACCCACTGCAAGCAGACAAATTAGCCTTATGGTGCACACCAACAACAGACCCACAGATAGCCTCTCTCAACAAGAAGACCGTGCTGCCTACAGAATCCACGTCAGGGCTTAAAGACCCTATTGACAGAAAACTAGAAGACATATTTAAGAAAAATGCGGAGCTGGCAGGACTTGGAACAAGGGCCACCTCTACAGCTATCTATGCCACAAGGGCACAATTAACATGGCTGCAAAAGGTCATAAAAACCTTACTGCCTTAATCTACAGAGACAGAGCTACTAGAGAACGCCATACCATCAACTAAACACCTAGCTGACATGGCAGTTGATTCCCTCAAAATTAATTCCAGATCAGCCGTTCTAACCAATAGAGCACGGAGAGTTCTGTGGATGAAACTATGGGATGCAGACCGGGAGTCCAAAGCGACACTCCAAAAACTCCCGTTTAAAGGAAACTTACTTTTGGCGAAGGTCTGGAAAAATACCTCAAGGGGAAAGAGGAGGGAAAAGCACTACCCAAGGATAGTACAGGACACGCCTATCTACCTACCAGGCATAGATTTCGTCCCCAGTTGTAATTTCGGGACAAAATGAGATGCAACACATCCTACAGAGGTTCAAGCTACAGGCAGCATTATACGCCCTCATACCAATATAACAAATTTAGAGGCAGGGAATCTACCCCTAAAGGCCAAGGCAGCCAATATATACGAAGGCATCATTCCAGACCATGACTATCGCTACTACACGCGATCCGAAACCCCTCCAGTAGGCACAAGACTGCTACTATTCACCCAAGCATGGCAAAACTCCACCACAGACAAGTGGGCCCTAGAAATAGTAAGGGAAGGGTACTAACATACTAATAGCCAGCAGAATAGGCCAAATGGTCCTTCTTGTCTGATCGAAAGCCAGCAACCTAGTGGTTGCTCGCCTTACCACCCCCCAGCCCTCAAGAGGGTCTTCTTTAGTTTCAGCTTCCCCTTGTACCTGTCCCACCCCTTCTTGAACCCCTCCACTGTGCCTTCCTCCACCAGTCTCCCTGGAAACGCATAGAATTCAACAGCATACCAAGGCACACTCACATGGTGAAATCTCCCATATCACCACTCAAGATAACATCTCAACAAGTGAACAGGGTAATACAAAACTTTCTCCAGAACAAGGTGATAGCACCTGTATAGACTCAGGAACATGGTCAGGGAATATACTCCATATTCTTCATGGTTCCAAAAAGACAGGGGATTTATGACCAGTGCTAGACATAAAATACCTGAACAAATCAGTAAGATATACCCCATTCATAATGGAGACAATCAGATCAACACAGAGTAATCAGACCAGGAGACTTTCTCACCTCCATAGATCTGAAAGATGCATATTTACACATACCATCATACCGAGTCACTTCAAGTTCCCCCGATTCCACATACAGGGAGGCCATTATCAATAGCAGGTACTACCATTTGGCCTGGCCTCAGCACCCAGAGTATTCACAAAGGTCTTGACAGTACTGGCCGAAAAACTGAGGTAGCAAGGCATACATGTAATACCATATCTAGACGATTCGTTGATTCGAACAAGATGACACCAACAAGCAGTAAGAGACACAAAAATGGTCATACAATGCCTGCAGAATCATGGATGGGTAATAAACCACGCCAAAAGCTGCCTGGTACCCACTCAATCTATAGAGCATCTAAGCACAATCATAGATATAGAAGCAGGCCTAGTCTTCCCCTCACACAGCAGGGTAACGTCTATCATCCAACTCACAACTCAGTTACAAAAATCAAAAGAGCCTAGGCTACTTCTCATATCGCAAGTATTGGGAATAATGTCATCTACTATAGACAGGATACTGTGGGCAAGGTGACACATGAGACCACTCATGGCATTTCTAATAAAACAAGGCCCTACTTACGATATCGACCCATCACGAAAAGTGACATTACCAACCAGGGTAAAGCCTATCCTGGTGGACAAACAAACAAACAAACTGACAGAAGGTATACCCCTAGACACTCAACCAGAGGCAATCATAGAGACAGATGCCAGCATGCTACGATGGGGAGCCGCCATGAGAACCCAGACAGCACAGGGTAAATGGTCAGTAGTGGAGAAGAAAATGTCAATAAATGTACTAGAGATGAGAGCGGTCTTTCTAGCACTACTTCACTTCGTGAAGCAAATAAACAAACATGTCAGAATAAAATCAGACAACCAAGTAACTATCATACGTAAACAAACAGGGTGGAACAAAGAGCAGGGCAATGATGGCAGAAACAGCAAAGCTCATACCATGGGCACAAAAGAATCTAAAATCAATCACAGCAATACATCTGGCAGGAACTCTGAATACCACAGCAGACTGGCTGAGCAGTCAACAAATACATCCAGGGGAATGGAAACTACATCCCCACATATTCAACCAGATAAACAAAAAATGGGGACCAGTAGAACAGGACCTTATGGCATCGCGACACAACAACCAATGACAGAAGTTCTGGTCTCGATTCAAGGACAACAAAGCACTGGGAGTGGATGTCCTAACAGCAAATTGGACCTTCCACATAGCGTACATCTTTCCACCACTACTGCTGATTACTCAAGTACTGTGGAAGATACGCACATCCAGAGCCATAGTGATACTAGTAGCTCCACACTGGCCACACAGAGCATGGTTCGAGACTATGGTATCCACGACACTAGATGGCCCTTGGACAATAACATGCAGACCGTAACTACTATCACAAGGACCAAGCCTCCATCCCAATCCACAACAGCTGCAACTCATAGCTTGACTCCTGAAAGGGAGAGACTGCTAAAAACAGGTTATCACCCAGTGGTCATCAAGACAATGGCGATGTCTCGACAACTGTCCACAAATACAACGTATCAGAGACATTGGAATATATTCGCAAAATGGTGTAGCCACCACAACATCGAGGCCCACAACTGCACCATACCTCAAATACTACTATTCCTACAAGAGGGCCTACATCTGGGCCTATCCCCAGCCTCTCTAAAAGTACAGGTGGCAGCAATCGGATTAGTACAGGGCTCAACTCCAGGATCACACCAGGACATAGTACGCTTTCTAAAGGCAGCGACTAACATTAAACCTGCCACCAAGGACATAATAGCTCCCTGGGACCTGACCCTGGTACTGAGGGCAATGATGTGCCCACCATTCGAGCCAATAGAAACAGTTCCACTAAAATGGATGCAGCTCAAAACAGTACTTCTGATGGCCATCGCATCAGCAAGAAGGGTGGGAGAACTACAGGCACTATCGTCCAAATCACCATGCCTGACATTCTACGACGACAGAATCTCCCTCAGAACAATACCCGCCTTCAGACCAAAGATTGAATCCAATTTCCATCTCAACCAATCAACCAAACAACAGAAATACCGGCAGAACTCCCTCCAGAGGACATACGGGAGGAAATACAGGTTACTCACCTGTAACAGGAGTTCTAGGAATGGTATATGTTGTTCATCCACACTCATTGGCAGGTATCCTTGCCGCTTTAAATCTTGCTGGAAGGTCTTCAAGCTTGCTCCTCCCACCCACCCGGGTGGTATAACTCTCGGCTCCGCCCCATGACGCCAGATCTGGCCCGCTGGAAGCTCAGGTTGTGCGTCGAAGCCGGGGAGGTCGGGTGGGTCGTGAGGATGAACAACATATACCATTCCTAGAACTCCTGTTACAGGTGAGTAACCTGTATTTCTAGGACATGGATATGTTGTTCATCCACACTCATTGGCAGACTCCTAGCAGTTCTCCGGAGGAGGAGGCAAGACGCACACACCCCATATACTTACTTGGGAAAGAGAGACTGGAGAACCGAGGCCCCAAAACCAGCATCCGGCGTGACTCAAGGTCGATGTGGTAGTGGGTAATGAAGGTGTTTGCTGACTTCCAGGTAGCAGCCCTGCAGATTTCCTGGATAGGGACGCCCCTGAAGCAGCCACCGTTGCAGCAGTATGGCGGGTAGAATGAGCTCTTATCCCTCTGGGAGGCTCCATGCCCGCCAACTTATAGCAGAGAGATCTATGCAGGAAGTTACCCACCTGCTTATCGTCCGGCTTGGCTGCAGATCTGCCAGATCATGGCTTCAGCGTGAGTGACAAACAGCTGGCGAACCTCTCCCGAATTTCAGCCGTCGCTCCTTATAATAAGGGCGCCCTTCTAGGGTCCAGAGTATGGAGCCTATATTCGACCTCCGAGGTGTGATTGGGGTAGAACACCGGCAGAGTCAACACCTGGTTAAGGTGAAACTCCGACACCACCTTCGGAAGGAATTTCGGGTGGGGGCGCAGGACAACCTTGTCCCTGTGGAAGACCAGGAAGGAGACTCGATGGAAGCGCCTGGAGCTCTCCCATCCTTCTGGCTGACGGATAGCCACCAAGAAGGCGGTCTTCCACGATAGGTGAGAGAGAGCACACCCAGCATAGGTTCGAATGGCTTGCCCATGAGCTTTGCCAGTACCAGCAGTAGATCCCACGGAGGTGGGGGTTCCCGCACTGGAGGGGAAATGTGATCAAGGCCTTTGAAAAAGCGCCAGACCACCTTCTCCTGCGCCACCGACTGCTTCCCGGCCCGCGCCGGAAGCAGAGATGGCTGCCAGGTGCACCCTCAAGGTCGCCGACCTAAGCCCTTGACTAGAAAGGGACCATAAATAGTCCAAGATGCTTGCCAAGGAACAGGAGGAAGGGTCCAAGCCTTGCCTGACACCAAATGGAAAACCTTTTCCATTTGAAGGCATAGCATTTTCTGGTCGACTCCTTACGGGCGCCTCAACTACATTGAGGACCTCGTCGGAAAGACCCAAGGCCTGGAACTCTAGCCGCTCAGGAACCAGGCCGTCAGGTGCAGGGATTGAAGGTCCGGATGGAACACCTTCCCCTGATTGACTTAGAGCAGGTCCGGGCGAGCTGGAAGCTGCCGCGGAGTCCTGGAGCTGAGACTGAGGAGATCTGGGTACCAGAACTGGCGAGGCCAGTCTGGGGCTATCAGAATCACCTGCGCCTTGTCCCTCCTCGCTTGAGAAGCACCTTGTGGATCAAGGGAAATGGGAAAAGGCGTAAAGAGGCCCGGGTCCATTGCCTCGGAAGGCATCCCCTGCAGCGAGCCCTGCTGAGGCGGGCATGGAACAGACTCAGCCAGCGTTCTCCATGGAGGCAAACAGGTCCACCTGAGGTGTGCCCCAAAGGGAGAACAGATGCTGTACTACCTCCGGCAGGAGAGACCACTCGTGGGATGCAGCCCCTATCCGGCTCAGGGCATCGGCCAGGGTGTTGGAGGCTCCTGCCACGTGAATGGCTAGGAGATCCGCCTCCAGGCTGCGCACGAGTGACCAAATGCGGAGAGCTTCCTTGCATAGAAGCATGGAGCGCGTCCCGCCCTGGGCGGTTTAGATAGTACATGGTCGTGGTATTGTCCGCCTGGACCGGACCACTTGACCCCGGAGGAACGGAGCAAAGGCGGTGAGAGCTAGGCGGACCGCCGGAGCTCCAGCAGGTTGATGTGGCATCGGGACTCTGCTGGGACCAGGAGGCCATGAGCCCGGTGTTCCCCAGATGGGCACCCCAACCCATCAGAGAGGCATCGGTCGATAGAGAGACCGCCGGCTCGGGCGACGAACGGATGCCCTCCTGCAAATGATCTGGAGCGTCCACCACTGGAGGCGTTCCACATCCCCTGTGTCGCCGACACAAGCTGGTCCAAGGGATGCGCGTTGTGACCACTGGCTGGCCAGTCCCCACTGAAGGGACGCATGTTCCAGCGGCCCCAACGGACCACGCTGGTGCAGGCCGCCATTGAGACCAGGAGGCGCAGAAGTCCCGGGCAGGAAATTGCCCAACCAGAAATGGTCGGGCAAAGGAGGAAGAACCTCGGCCCTGTCCGCGGGGCAGCTCTGGCTCGAAGAAGTCGAGCTGCGCCCGATGAATAGAATCACCTGCTTGCTCGAGTTCCGACTTGGCTCGTTGATAAGGAGGCCCAGTTGAGCAGACCTGGAGGCCAGATCTCTGGACCACTCCGCCTCCTTCCTGGAGGAGCTGCTATCAGCCAATCGTCCAGGTAAGGGTACACCGGACCCTCGGCGCCCGCGAGAATGCTGTCACCACTGCCATGCATTTGGTGAAGACCCTGGGAGCTGGAGACAAGCCGAAGGGCATGGCTTGGAACTCGAAGAGGGATCCTTCCGCTCGGAAGCGAAGGAATCTCTGGTGAGACGGACGGATAGGGACGTGAAAAAACGTGTCCTGCAAGTCCAGAGAGCAGAACCACACGCCGCGTTCCAAGGATGGTATTATCTGAGCCAGAGTGACCATCCTGAAGGTTCGAGACCTTAGGAACTTGTTTAGGTCGTGTAGGTCGAGAATGGGGCGCCAGCCCCCCGTCCGCTTCGGAACCAGGAAGTACCTGGACACAAACCCTGGGTCTGAAGGAGGGTCCACCACCTCTCTTACCACCTCCTTCTGGAGGAGGAGGCGATGTCGGCTCGACGAGCCGCCAGTGAGCTGGGGATCCGAAGCCCCCGAGGGGCAGCTCTGAAGGTGGTGCCTGCTCGAATCCAGAGGCAGGCCTCTTCCCACCACCTTCCAAGACCCACCTGTCCGTGGTAACAGCGGACCAGGCGGAACGGAAGTGCCGGAGCCGCTCCCTCACGGGGACCCAGGGGGTAAGGTGGACGGGGATGGGGCGACACCCCTCAGCCCGTCACTGGGCAGGCTTGGAGGAGGGACCGGCCGAGGGACCTCCTGGGCCCTCCTCCCTGCCTCCTGTTAGAGGAAGCCGGCGGCTTGGGTTTGGGATGCCAAGGCCGAGCCTGCTGGCCCTGACGTTGCTGGGCCGGGCGCGCCGGGGGCACAGAAGGACGAAAGGGCTTAGGCTGTGGTTTGCGGCCTTTGTCCTTCTGAGCGGAAGAGACCGAGTCCAAGGTGGCATTGGACTTCTCGATCCTCTGCAGGTGACCTTCCACCCCAGGGCCGAAGAGGTCAGTCCCCAAAAAGGGAACATCCGCCAACTTGTGCTGGGTATCCGAAGTAAAGGTGGATATCCTCAACAAGCCTACCGACGATAGCCACTCGCGGCCGCCACCGATCTGGCACATGAGTCCCTATATCCAAAGCAGTCTGGAGCTGCTGTTTGGCCACTGCCCTGCCCTGGTCCCGCACCTGCTTAACCGTAGTCTGCAGATCGGCGGGAAGATGAGGATGACCTCATCCAGGAGCCCAACAGGGCATGAGAAAATGTGCCATGAGGGACGACAACTGGCCTGGCGAAGGCCGAGAAGAGGACTTGAGTAGACTTTTCGCCCGACATAGTCCAATTTCTTGGACTCCTTGTCAGGAGGTTTGTCCACATCCTGGCGTTGCCCGGCTGGCAAGAGCTGTCGGTAACCAACCCCTCAGCAGAGGGTGTTCCAAAACCGGACAAGGAACGGTAGGGACCGCATACTTCCTGGCCATCCTGGCCGGCGCAGGGCAGGAAGCAGGGCTGCCAAAGCTCCAGTGCGGACCCACTATGGCCTCGGCCACGGAAGAGCCTCCGTCGGAGAATCCTCGGTCCAGAATTCTCCGTGAGGGGATACCTGGCCCGTTTGGAAGCGGTTCGAGCTCCATCCGGTAGACTCGAGATGAGCCGAAGCAGTCCTAGGAAGGACGACGGGCTATAGGTCCATTGACTGACCTCCTGAAGACTCCAAGTCCAGTCGCTTGGAAAAAGGAGGAATCATCTTCGGACTCGGAAGAGTCCTCGAAGAGCTGCCTCTGGCCTGAGCCACCCTTCACCTGCCGAGGTCGGTCGGGAGTGAGGGTAACTGACAGCCGATGGGGTAGACCCTTAGCCGACCGAGAATCCTTGGTCGGAGCCCCAATTGGTGGCTGTGAGGCGGAGGTTCCACCGAATCGGTGGAGCAGCTGGTTTTGGCGAACAACCGCCTGGGTATGAAGCTCTCGGATAAGTCGAGGGGTTGTGTCGGCCGTTCCGGTGACAGCCACTTAATGGCCGGGGAAGGCGAGGGTCGGCTTATTCCCGGCCAGGAGGAGCTGTTGCAACATAAGGTCCTCGTACCGTCGACGTAATTTACGCCGAAGCCTCCCCTCATCCGAGGAGGAGGACGAGGACGAGCGGCGACGCCGCTTACCGCGGTGCCGAGACCGAGACCGCCTATGACGGTGGGATCGGCTGGACCGCGAAGAGGTCCGAGACCGAGACCGAGAGTCCCGGAATTTCCGAGGTCGGTGCGGGGAGGTGTCGGCCGGAACCGGCACTCCCTTCGGCTCGGATGGTCCATCCGAGGGCTCCGGAACCGGAGGCACAGGCGAGCCCACGGGATCCTCAACTCCTCCCGGGGGAACCGGGGAGAGGGGAATCTCGGCTGCTAAAGGCGACAGCCCGTCCAATGGGTCGAGAAAAATCTCGACTTCATCGGTGGGAGTCTCGGTCAACTGACCTGACGGGACACCGTGAGGCCAGTGGTCGGCCGAGCGGTCGAACCGAAGTCACGCTCGACGGCCCGGGAGAGGGGACCTTTCCGCCCCAAGAGCGCCGACGGAGGGACTTACCCCTGTCCCTCTTTTTGGACCGAGAATAAGGTCCAGCAGACGCAGGCCCTTCTCCTTTAGTGGAGAGGGACAGACAAAGCTCCTTAAAAGAAGCCGTGTAGGAAGAACCCAGAGAGAGCGGGATAAATGCCGCGGCCGAGGAAGATACGGCCCGCGCCGCCTCCTCTTCGAGGGCGACCATCCGCTCGAGCTGATCCGCCGAGCCCGCCGCCGCGGACACCGCCAACCGGGCCTCCTTGGACTTCACCCGAGGGAAACGCTCGGACGCGCCCAGTTGCAATCGGGCAGCACGGTTTCGAGGACGAGGTCAGAAAGATGAGCACAGGTCGCAAGCCTGCGGGTCGTGCTCAAGGCCTAAGCAGTAGACACACGTGGAGTGTGGATCCGTCCGAGACATCTTCTGCCCGCATGGGCATCTCCGAAATCCGGGAGTCGATTTGTCCATCGCAGCCGCGAGGGATAGAAGACTGAAGTCTTTTTGCAAAATTTATTTTTAAATCCGCAAACGGAGAAATAGGAACCAGTCACAAACGCAAAGCGTTAAGGAGGGAACCTGAGCTTCCAAGCGGTAAGGAAGATCTGGCGTCATGGGGCGGAGCCGAGAGTTATACCACCCGAGTGGGTGGGAGGAGCAAGCTTGAAGACCTTCCGGCAAGATTTAAAGCGGCAAGGATACCTGCCAATGAGTGTGGATGAACAACATATCCATGTCCCTAGAACCACAATTACAACTAGTAGGGATGAGACGATTAATATCCACATACCTAGAACAAACTAAGGACATATGACTCATGGAAGACTCTTCATTACCCGCCAGGCAAAAAGGAAAGGACAGCCAGCATCAAAGGCGTCCATAGCCTCTTACCTTAAAACAGCATTTAGAGAGGCTTACAAAGCAAGCAACACAACCGCACCTAGAGACATAAAAGCCCATTCTACATGAGCCATAGCCACTTCATGGGCAGAAAAGAACATGGCTACAGTGGAGGAAATATGCGCAGCCACCACATGGTCCTCAATCCATGCCTTTACAAAGCACTACCGGATGGATGTGTCACAAGACAACAGAACAAACTTTGCAAGGGCAGTACTGGCCACAGCCAAAACAAACAGTGCTAGAGAACACGTTTCACCCACCCGGACAGAGAGACACTGCTTATTAATGACCCATGATGTCATGTATGTGGAGTGCCTCAGAGATCATCTCCCACAATGGTAGTTTACTCACCTGGTAAAGGTGACTGTGAGGGTTTAGATCTCTAAGGCACACCACAGCCCACCCAAAAAGACATGGCAACAAACCAAAGACACACTGTGTTTTAGAAACTACTACTATTATTCAACACGGTTGTACCTCATCGATGTTAGGGTGTCACGTCCTTAGGGCAACACCTCATTTTTAGTTGAACCTACTATTAAGTTGACTTATACCAAATGAATCAGTCTATGATTGAAATCACATTAGAGGACATCCTTTTACAAAAAAAAACTGTTTAAACATAGATAATAACAGCTTACAGTTACAAATACAGCTTTGGAATACATCGAATTGACCTGAGGTAAGCTGACTCCCAGGAAAAGGGGGACGGACTTGCTTCAAAATTTACATGTGCATCAAGCAACCTATCAGGTGTACACAACCCATGATGTCATGAATGTGGAGTGCCTCAGAGATCTATACCCCCACAATCACCTTCACCAGGTGAGTAAACTATCATTTTTTTTGTATCATCCAGTGTAATATAAATAATAAAAGACATTTAGGCACATACTAAATGAAAGCTGTGCTTTCAGGAAGGAAAGCAGTCCTCAGCTGATGGAGAGGTTGTTGGGAAGCATGAGTGGTTAAAGAGAAGCATGGCTGCTTTCCTTACTGATTCAATAAGCAACAAAGCAGAAAGAATGAGCAGCAGAGCACCATTCATTTTAAGATGCTGAAACTGGGCCAGCCCACAGGCGCTGTGGCAGCGCTCTACTGCTTGCAATGCCAGTGACCAGGGGTCAGAAGTGAACTTGGGTTGCTGGAGGGCTGGCTGTTGGAATAGGATCGAGAGCCCAAGGGGCTGCTCTCCTCCTGCAAAGAGGGTAGACTGTGGGTCCTGCTGCTTTACCGCCACCTGGGTGACCACGGGTGGTGGTGCAACGGGGCTGCAGAGCAATCGGGAGGGGAGGACGTTGGCCAAGATGTGGAGCAGTGGCATGTTTCTACGTGTCCTACCTCCTTGAATCCCCTCAAGTGCAGGTGCCCTTAGGGACAGAGACCAGAAAACCAGCAACAAACACCCTGCATTGGCCACTGGTGGAAGGGACCTGGCTCCCCAGACTTCATAACCAGGCTTTATGGGGGACTAACTGGGCTGCCTGACACACACTAAGGGACTGTGGAGGGGGTGACCTAGGGTCCCCTCCCTCCCTGCCTGGGGGTAAAACCGATGTAGGATGGGAGGAGGCCCACAGGAGCTACTGAGCATTACCTGGGGCGAAGCTAGAGGATACACACCTAGGGATCCCTGAAAAGTAGAGACTGATGTTGTGTGAGAAAGGGGCATAAAAAGAGAAAATAAAAAAGATGCTGAAATCTTAGGGATTCTGTGCAGTGACATGCAATTTCCGTGAGGTACCAGTACAAGAATTCAAAATCCACAAACCAAGCAGGATTCTGTGATTTTTACCGGTAAAAACGGAAAACCAGGGAGTTACATGATGCAGCCTTCCGAGTAGCAGCTCCAGCAGAGCGCTCCCACTAACTCCATCTAAATTTTAATAGTTTTAAACTCTTCACCCACTTCCTTTGTTGGTTAGATTCTTTGTAAAAACTTAGAGTTCGAAAGTTGGGCATGGAGGTAGAAATGCGAGCGGCACTGCCAAAACACACACCGCCAACGCCTGAGAAGGCCAGCAAGAAAACAAAACCACAGGACTTAGCCAGTGCTCGCAATATTACGACACCGGCAGAGCAAAATCTCCTAACTGTGGACAGATTTCTGCCAGAGTTTCAACCTTTCCATGAGGAGCTACGAACGCTCACCTTGGAATTCAAGTCCATGGCGACAGCTATGGAAGACCTAACCACGAGGACTGGGGATAGTGAGACACGTAACAGATCTCTGGAGAAGAGAGCCGACCAGATAGATCCCAAACTAGTGGCAGCTAAGCACAGGATGGCCCCGACTCGAAGATAAGGTGGAAGATTTGGAGGGACGGAGTCGGAGAAACAACGCTGTGATCATAGGGCTCCCTGAAAAACAGGAAGGCTCAAACCCCATTTTGCTTACCCAAAAGCTACTACTCAAGCTGGCAGGCCCGATGCTATTTGGGCCCAACTATGCCATCGAACGATCACATCGTTCCCTACGCCCCATGCCCCCCCGCAGGAGCGCCACCTCGACTACTAATTTTCTGCTTCTTAAATTACCAGGAACACCAAGACTTCTTCAATAAAATGAAGGAGCTACAAGAAATCAAGTGGGAGGAGACCAAGTTACAAGAAGCCCAGGACCTACCTGTTTCAGTGCGGCAGAGGAGGGCCTCATTCCACCCTGTTGTAACCAAGCTTATAGCAGCGGGCATCATATTCCGAATGGGATACCCAGCGAGGTTTCACGTGCTTATAGCTGGTAAATGGGCCAGTTTTGGTAACCTGAAATCAGCTGAATCAGCACTAATGGAAGCGCTACCCGATCTATTTAAAAACTGCTGAAAGAAAGAAGCCAGTTACATTGGGATTTTATTTATTTCGTTTTTGTTGACCGGGTATACATGCACTAGGCAGATTCTGCCTATTTTTGGGCACGACCCAGGGAAGGGGGATACAGATGAATGCCAACTGACCTTGAACCAGATTAAGCTGTTGGTGGTATTTTTAGTGAATGAGGGAAATTTGGTCAGGGCACTGGGGAAATTCCCCTACTCGGCCAGAAGTGGGAACCCATGTGGAATTTTCCAAGATGGCGGACATGGTGGACCCAGGAGGAAGGATGGCTGCTGTGGAGATAGCTTCCTCCTCTACCCCTAAATCTCTAGAAGATAATCTGGTTGAAGAAGAATGAACAGTGGAGATGGATTTACCTGAAGAATGTTTCGATTCTGACTTGGAATAAACCCAGCAAGATAAAAGAGCAACAAACTAAAGTGACTGGTGAGACAGGTTCTGCTGTTATTTCTGACAAAGAATTGCTGATAAAAGAGTTGTCATTAAAAGAAGCTGAATATAAAAAAAGAGGGAAGCCTTGCAGGCTGAATTATTAACAATGCAGTCCGTCCCACTGACAGTTCAAGAGAATGAGTCACACTTGTCAGAACAATTGCAAAATGATGCAGCAGCATCAAAGGCAACTGCCAGCTGCTCTACTGAAAGATCACCAGAAAAGACAGCACTGGCTGGCAGCTTGTTGAGTCAAAAGCCAGAGGAACCCCTGAAAACAAATGCAACTACTGCAGTTAAAACTAAATGTCTGGGTGCTGCTCACACACCGAAAGTTAAGAAGCAAGCCTCCAAGAAAACTAGTAGTAAAACAGAAGGAAATACAGGTTACTCACCTGTAACAGGAGTTCTAGGAGTAGTATATGTTGTTCAACACTTACTGGTAGGTTCCTTGCCGCTTTAAATCTTGCTGGAAGGTCTTCAAGCTGGCTCCTCCCACCCACTCGGGTGGTAAAACTCTTGGCTCCGCCCCATGATGCCAGATCTAGCCCGCTGGAAGCCAGATTGTGCGTCGAAGCCGGGTGGGTTGTGTGGATGAACAACATATACCACTCCTAGAACTCCTGTTACAGGTGAGTAACCTGTATTTCTAGGGACGTGGATATGTTGTTCAATCCATACTTACTGGTAGACTCCTAGCAGTTCTCCGGGAGGAGGGAGGCAAGGCGCACACCCCCTACTTAGGAAACAAGGACTGGAGAACCGAGGTCCCAAAACTAGCATCCCGGCGTGACTCAAGGTCGATGTGGTAATGGGTAATGAAGGCGTGTGCTGACTTCCAGGTAGCAGTCCTGCAGATTTCCTGGATAGGGACGTCCCTGGAAGCAGCCACCGAAGCAGTGGTATGGCGGGTGGAATGAGCTCTCATCCCTTTGGGAGGCTCCATGCCTACCAACCTATAGCAGAGATCTATGCAGGAGTGACCCACCTGCCTACCGTCCGCTTGGCTGCAGGTCTGCCAGGTGCGGCTTCAGCGTAGGTGACAAACAGCTGGTGAACCTCTCCCGAACTTCAGCCGTCCGCTCCTTATAATAAGAGAGTGCTCTTCTAGGGTTCAGAGTATGGAGCCTATATTCGGCCTCCGAGGTGTGATTGGGGTAGAACACTGGCAGAGTCGACATCTGGTTAAGGTGAAACTCCGACACCACCTTTGGAAGGAATTTTGGGTGGGGGCGCAGGACAACCTTGTCCCTGTGAAAGACCAGATAAGGAGACTTGATGGAAAGCACCTGGAGCTCTCCCATCCTTCTGGCTGATGTAATAGCCACCAAGAAGGTGGTCTTCCACGACAGGTGAGAGATGTCACACCTGTGCATCGGTTTGAATGGCTTGCCCATGAGCTTAGCCAGCACCAGCAGTAGATTCCACGGAGGGTGGAGGTTCTCGCACCGGAGGGGATATGTGATTAAGGCTTTTGAAAAAGTGCCCGACCACCTTCTCCTGCACCACAGACTGCTTCCCGGCCCGCGCCCGGTAAGCAGAGATGGCTGCCAGGTGCACCTTAAGGGTCGTCGACCTAAGCCCTTGCTGAGAAAGGGACCACAGGTAGTCCAGGATGCTTGCCAAGGAAGAGGAGGAAGGGTCCAACCCCTTGCCCTGACACCAAATGGAGAATCTCTTCCATTTGAAGGCATAGCATTTCCTGGTCGACTCCCTTACGGGATGCCTCAACAACGTTGAGGACCTCGTCGGAAAGACCCAAGGTCTGGAACTCTAGCCGCTCAGGAACCAGGCCGTCAGGTGCAGGGATTGAAGGTCCGGGTGGAGAACCTTCCCCTGGTTGAATGAGATCAGGTCCAGGCGGGCTGGGAGCCGCCTCGGGAGCCTGGAGCTGAGGCTGAGGAGATCTGGATACCAGAACTGGCAGGGCCAGTCTGGGGCTACCAGAATCACCTGTGCCTTGTCCCTCCTCACCTTGAGAAGCACCTTGTGGATCAAGGGAAATGGGGGAAAGGCGTAGAAGAGGCCCGGGGTCCACGGCCTCGAGAAGGCATCCCCCTGCAGCGAGCCCTGCTGAGGGTGGCGGGCATGAAACAGCCTCAGTTTCACATTCTCCTTGGAGGCAAACAGGTCCACCTGAGGCGTGCCGCAGTGGGAGAACAGATCTTGTACTACCTCTGGTAGGAGAGACCACTCGTGAGACGCAGCCCCTATCCGGCTTAGGGCATCGGCCAGAATGTTGGAGGCTCCTGCCATATGGATGGCTAGGAGATCCGCCTTCAGGCTGCACACGAGGGACCAAGTGCGGAGAGCTTCCCCTGCACAGAGGCATGGAGCGCGTCCCGCCCTGGTGGTTTAGGTAGTACATAGTCGTGATATTGTCTGTCTGGACCTGGACCACTTGATCCCATACAAATGGAGTGAAGGCGGTGAGGGCTAGACGGACCACTCAAAGCTCCAGCAGGTCGATGTGGCATCGGGACTCTCCCGAGGGGACCAGAGGCCATGCGCTCCGTGCTTCCCCAGATGGGCACCCCAACCTATCAGAGAGGCATTGGTCAATAGACCGTTGGCTCGGGGCAGACAAACAGGATGCCCTCCTGCAGATAAGCTGGAACGACCCACCACTGGAGATCGTTCCACATCTCCTGGGTCACTGCCACTGGCTGGTCCAAAGGACCGGAGCGCTGTGACCATTGGCTGGCCAGTCCCCACTGTAGGGGACGCATGTGCCAACGGGCCCAACGGACCATGCTGGTACAGGCCGCCATGAGGCCCACGAGGCGCAGGAAGTCCCGGGAAGGGCGCAATTGCCCAACCTGAAATGACTGGGCAAAGGAGGAAAGAACCTCGGCCCTGTCCGCCGGGAGCCGTGCTCTGGCTCGTAGAGAGTCGAGCTCTGCCCCGATGAATTGGATCACCTGCTTTGGCACGAGTTCCGACTTGGCCTCGTTGATGAGGAGGCCAACCTGAGAGCAAACCTGGAGGGCCAGATCCCTGGACCGCTCCACCTCCGGTCTGGAGGAGGCCGCAATCAGCCAGTCCAGGTAAGGGTACACCCGGACCCTTCGGCGCCGCAGGAATGCTGTCACCACTGCCATGCATTTGGTGAAGACCCTGGGAGCTGGAGAGAGGCCGAAGGGCATGGCCCGGAACTCGTAAAGGGACCCCTCTGCTCTGAAGCGGAGGACTCGCTGGTGGGACGGACGGATTGGGATGTGAAAGAACGCGTCCTGGAGGTCCAGAGAACAGAGACACATGCCTCGTTCCAAGGACAGAATGATCTGAGCCAGAGTGACCATCCTGAAGGTTCGAGACCTTAGGAACCAGTTCAGGTTGTGCAGGTCTAGAATGGGGCGCCAGCCCCCCCTGTCCGTTTCGGGACCAGGAAATACCTGGACACAAACTCTGGGTCTGGTGGAGGATCTGCCACCTCTCCGATCACCTCCTTCTGGAGGAGCAGGGCAATGTCGGCTCGACGGGCCGACAGAGAGGCTGCGGACCCTGTACCCCCCCGTGGGGCGACGGCTCGGAAGGGCGGGGCCTGCTCGAACTCCAGAGGCAGACCCTTTCCTACCACTTCCAACACCCAGCGGTCCGTGGTGGTAGCAGACCAGGCAGAAAGAAAGTGGTGGAGCCGTCCCCCCACAGGGGGAACCCAGGGGGGAAGAGACGAGGCTGGGGGCGACACCCCTCAACCTGTCACTGGGCAGGCTTGGAGGAGGGACTGGCCAAGGGGCCTCCCGGGCCTTTTCCTCCCGGCTTCCTGCTGGAGGATGCTGCAGGCTTGGCTTTGGGGTGCCAAGTGTGAGCCTGCTGGCCCTGATGCTGGTGTTGCTGGGCTGGACGTGCTGTAGGGGCAGAAGGGCGAAAGGGCTTACGCTGCTACTGGCGGCCTTTGTCCTTCTGGGCAGACGTGACTGAGTCCAAGGTGGCATTGGACTTCTTGATCCTCTGGAGATGGCCTTCCATCCCGGGACTAAACAAGTCGGTACCCAGGAAGGGGACGTCTGCCAACTTGTGCTGGGTATCTGCCGTGAAGGTGGAGATCCGCAGCCAAGCTCTCCGGTGCATGGCCACTGCGGCCGCTACTGACCGGGCACAAGAGTCTCCAATATTCAGAGCAGTTTGGAGCTGCTGCTTCGCCACCGCCCTTCCCTGATCCCGCACCTGCTTGACCGTAGTCTGGAGGTCAGCCGGGAGATGAGGGATCACCTTATCAAGGGAGTCCATAAGGGCGTGGGAGAAGTGCGCCATCAACGGCTGAACTGGCCTGACGGAGGCCTAGGGAGGATGCAGCATACACCTTACGCCCGGCATAGTCCAGCTTTTTGGACTCTTTGTCGGGAGGCTTGTCCACGTCCCTGGTGTTCCCGGAATGCCCGAAAACACTATTGGTAACAAGCCCCTCTGCATAGGGGTGCTCCGAAAAACCGGACAGTGGCCCAGTGGGGACTGCATACTTCCTGGCCATCCTGGCCGAAGGAGCAGGACAAGAAGCCGGCTGCTGCCATAACTCCAAGGCTGGGCCAACAATGGCTTCAGCCACCGGAAAGGCCTCCGTGGGAGAATCCCCTCGGTCCAGTATATCCGTGAGGAGATACTTGGCCTGCTTGGATACAGGTTCGAGCTGCATCCCAGTAGACTCTGAGATGAGCCGAAGCAGACCCATGAACGAGGATGGGTTCTCGTCCACCGACTGTCCCCCATAGGACTCCAGTTCAAGGGGCCTGGAGAACAGGGAAGAGTCATCATCAGACTCCGAGGAGTCTGCGAATAGCTGCCTAGGGCCTGAGCCACCCTCCACCTGCTGAGGACGGTCGGGAGCGAGGGTGACCGACAACCGATGGGGCAACCCCTGACCCGACCGAGAATCCTTGGTCGGAGCCCCAGATTTAGGTTGTGGAGGCGGGGGTTCCACCACAATAGGTGGGGCAGCTGGTTCTGCCGAACAACCAGCACCGGTTTAGGCTCCTCGACAACCACGAGGGGTTGTTTCAGCCATTCAGGTGACAGCCACTTAATGGCGGGGAAGGCGACGGGGGTCGGCTTGATCCTGGTCAGAAGGAGCTGCTGCCACATTAAGTCCTCGTATCGTCAACGCAACTTGCGCCGAAGCCTTTCCTCCGAGGAGGAAGAAGACTAGGACGAGCGGCGCCGCCACTTTCCTCAGTGCCGAGACTGCCGGTGTCAGTGGGATCGGCTGGACCGAGCGGAAGTCTGAGACCGAGACTGTTGGTGTTTCCGAGGGTGGGTCTGGGAAGGAGCGGGGGAAACCTGTTCCTCCCTCGGCTCGGGAACCTTAACTGGGGTCTCAGGCACAGGAGGCGCAGGCAAGTCCTCGGTTTCCACCGGGGGAACCGGTGAAGAAGGGTTGTCTGCTTCTCCAGTCAACAGCCCGTCCGACGGGTCGAGAGAAATCTTGACCGCGTCGACGGGTGTCTCGGCCGACTGACCTGACGGGGACACCGTGAAGCCAGCAGCCTTAGCCGCAACCTCGACCGAAGTAGAGTGTCGACTGTCCGGGGAAGGGGACCTCTCCCGCTCCCACGAACGCCTCCTTTGACTTCACCGGTGGAATACGTCTCAGGGCGCCCAAGTTGGTGTCTGGCAGCATGGTCTTCGAGGACATTGGCAGAGAAGGACTTGCACAAATCACAGGCCTGCGGATCGTGGTCAAGCCCGAGGCAATAAATGCACGTGAAGTGCGGATCGGTCCGAGACATCTTCTGCCCGCACGGGTGCCGCCGAAAACTGGGAGTCGACTTATCCATCGCAGCCGCGAAGGAAGAAACAGACCAAAGTCTTGTAAACTTTAAAATTAGTTTCGGGTTAACAGAAGAGTTTGGATCCAGTCTAAACGCAGAGCGCTAAGGAGGGAACCTGAGCTTCCAAGTGGTAAGGAAGATCTGGCGTCATGGGGCGGAGCTGAGAGTTTTACCACCCGGGTGGGTGGGAGGAGCCAGCTTGAAGACCTTCCAGCAAGATTTAAAGCAGCAAGGAACCTGCCAGTAAGTGTGGATTGAACAACATATCCACGTCCCTAGAAAAACTGTTTCGCCCACTTCAGGAGAAGCTAATACATCTGAAAGCACAGTCACTACAACAGGCACCACAGGAACAAGTGCTGCAGCTTCTAAAGCCTGGTCCCCTACAAGAGCTTTGGAAGGAGCAGGCTGGATTCAAACACAAGAAAATCAATGGATCCCCGACCCTGAGGATAAAGATGTGCAAACATAGCAGAATGATTCAAATACACAGAATGTAGCTACCAACGTAAATGCATTACAAAATAATGACCATACAAGACTAAATATAGAGAGTACTCCCACTACATCTAAGGGCCCCAACATAAGTGCACTTGCTAATAATGTACAGCATCAGGCCTCAACTAATGGGGCTGAAAACATAGGCCAATTTTCTGATACACAAAGGATGGGCCCCCCAGAAAATGTTCTCACTGATCCGACCAGGAGGGACTGGTTGAACCCAATGTTTCATCTTGCTGATCTTTTCCAGAATAAGAGTGGGCCAGCCCCACGCAAAAATGCTGAGAGACTGATATATAAAGGGGGTCTGGAGAACCCTCCAGATAGACTGCATATAGCGAAAAACTTATTAAAAGCATCAGTGAGATTTTTTTCTTCTTCAGAGGTTTTTGCCTTAATTCATTTAGGAAATAGGAACCATGATAAGTTTTAAAACAGTTTCAAGTTTAGATAAATTTTGGACGCATGAGGACATCGCCACCTGGTGTGATGATACAAAAATAGCATAGAAAAACCTGTTTCTAACTAAAGCAAAAATAATAGCAAATAGGGAGTTGTCTTAACTTATTTAAGTCTCAGAGGGCAATTACAAAAATGAATATCCCTAATGGAGACAGAGAAAAGAGATTATGGTGTTTAAATGTAAAGAAGCAGATGTTTGCTATACAATATGATAGGGCTAAATCTCTAGAGCAGGAGAGGAGGTTTGGCACTAGTGTTAAAAAAAAAAAAAAAAAAGTCTATAGATCCATTTAAAGAGTGCAAAAATAGGGCAGATCATACAATTATTACTAAATTACTATCTGAAGGTGGAGATATGAAATCAACCCCGGAGGAAATTTTAGAAGTAGCGGAAAAACATCTAGAGCAAGTATTTTGCAGCCCAGTGTTAAATAGCTCTGAAGAATTCTTGGACCTGAATTTACCCTAACTTCAGATGGAAGAGAAGGAAACTTTAGCCTCCCCCATCTCGGTGGAAGAAATTAAAATAGCCATATGGTCACATAAAATGACTCGGCACCAGGCACGGATGGCATCACTGCAGAATTATATAATTATATAAAACATTTATAGAAGAGATGGCACCAGCACTTGAGATAGTATTTAATGGCATACTTAATAGAGAAGGTTTGTCTAAAACTATGAACCAAGCCATTCTTATTTTGTCGTATAAAAAAGGGGTTAGGGAAGATATAAAGAACTGGAGGCCATTGAGTCTACAGATTTGAAAATATTAAGCAAAATTCTATTAAATAGGCTTTTGTTAGTTAGTAATAAATTAATTGAAGGGAGTCAAACATGTGCCATCCCAGGAAGATATTAGCATAATAACTGAATTTTACTTAGGGAGATTTTTTATAAAGCATCAACAATTGAAATATACGGTTTTATAATAAGCATAGATCAAGAGAAAGCCTTCGATCAAATTTCACATGCCTGTTTATTTCGGGTACTTCGATCCTTTGGCCTTCCAGAAAAGTTTAAGTGGCTCAAGATGATGTATGATAATGCTGTCCTCTCACAAAATATTAATGGGTGGATGGGGAAGAGATGGGCATTAAAAGAAGGGTTAGACAAGGCTGCCCCCTTAGTCCACTCTTATATGCCTTTTGTATTAATGGATTAATTAGGAATATGAACAGCCATAATGCTATATACGGGATACATCTTAGTGAACAGGACCCCCCAAACAAAGATTTATATGCAGATGATTTAATGTTGTGAATATCCCCACCCACTAAGGCAGATACTATAGAAAGTGTGCCATAGCTTTGCTCAGTGTTCAGGATCCAAGATTAACTATAATAAAAGTAAAGGCATTGCCTTAGGAGACACCCTAATACCTGCAGAAAGAACATTTGCTGAGATTGGTATATCAAAAGATCCAATGACTATATCAGGGATAAGGTTTGGTGGAGATGACTGGGTTAGACAAAACTGGGAAATTGGACTTCAGAAGGCAAATAGACTGATAGCCTTCTGGAAAGGCCAACAGATCGCAAAAAAGAAAAGGGTGGTCTTGATTAAAACTATTATTGCCAATTTTTTTATTCCTATGTTATGTCATCCCCCCACCTATGGTATTGTATACCTCTATTTTCAGGCCCTATGGGGCAACAGGTTGAATCCCATTAAAAGGGAAATTACTTATAGATCACTACAAGAAGGGGGCTTAGGTATGCTGAATCCTATAGCTTTTTTCAGTAGTATTTTTTTAGTATATAATATAGGGGGAGCATTAAAGCCAGGGCAGAAAATGTGGAAGTCGCAAGTCCTAAGCTGGGTAAATCCTAGTTTGGATGCATGGGCACATAGACAGAATAACTCACTATGGAGAATCCCAGGCATACTGAATTATGGTTTAGAGCAGACTAAAAATGCCATAAAATGGGGAATTACTAGTCTACAACTTCAAACACAAGATAGGAAAATAGTATATTCCCATATTATTTTGGTAGAAAGGAAAGAGGAGGTCTGTATTCCAGGATGTACACAGAATGCAATTAATAAAAATATTAAGATGTTGTCTTCTAAAAGGCTGCCAGATTATCTATGTGATACAGTGTGGTTAGGTTTATATGGAAAGCTGTATGTTAGAAACAATAAACATAAGCAGATACTGAACAGATACTATATAAGGGACACATGCACAGTGGTGCTGGAGACTCAAGAACACTTATTTGCTGAATGCCCCCATGTGCGCCCATTTTGGACCTCTTCAGCAAAGGAATGGGGTGAACTTCAGTTTAATACTATAAAGTACCCGATGATAATGCATGGTGAAAATAATAGAGGCTGGGGTAAATATTACCCAGAAACACTATACATAATACTAGCAATAATGAACAGGTTACTCACCTGTAACAGTAGTTCTAGGAGTGGTATATGTAGTTTATTCACACTGTTTGGCATGTCCCCTTCCACTTTAAATCTTGCAGGAAGTCTTCAAGCTGGCTCCTCCCACCCACCCGGGTGGTATACACCTCAGCTCCATCCCATGACGACAGATCTTAGCCCACTGAAAGCAAGGTTGTGCGCCCTAAGCCAGGGAGGTCGGGTGGGTGCGTGTGGATGAACATATACCACTCCTACAAAGTACAGTTACGTAAGAACTTACCGTAACAGTAGATCTTCAAGAGAGGCTCTTGCAGTAGGTAATTGCATATAGGACTGAAGCCGGCAGGCGTCAGGACCCCACGGAAAAATTTCTACCTAGCAGTCTCTGGCAGGGGACCGCCCCCATGTCAGGTGACCGACATCAGTATAAAGGGGCATCCCCCCACACCCGCCTTCCAGTTCTTTCCCGTCAAAGGCCAAAAGGCAAGACGAGAGAGAAGCAGATATTTCCCATCTTGGCAAAGGAGCTGAAAAAGTTAAGGGGGATGGAGGGCGGGAAGGTATTACCTACTGCAAGAGCCTACCTACTGCAAGAGCCTCTCTCAAAGATCTAGTATTACGGTAAGTTCTTACGTAACTGTACTATCTTACTTTAGAGTGCTCTAGCAGTAGGTAATTACATATACGACTGAGTCTCAAGCTGTCTGGAAAAAAGAGAAGCTCACAGGAGAAGGAAACTACTCATACACAGATCCTCTGGCTGTGAAGGTCTTAGGAAAGAAGACTTTGCAGATCAGCCAACCCGAAGCCAGCTCTGTGGCGAGAGGCAATGTCCAAACTGTAATGTTTCGTAAAGGTATGGACAGAAGTCCAAGTTGCGGCTGCATAAATGTCAGCCGCTGACTCATTCTTGAAACAAGCTGCAGAGGCAGCAACACCCCTAGTGGAGTGACCTCTGACTAGACCTGGCAAGGTCTTGTGATACTTGTCATAACAGAAAGTGATACAATGAGCCAACCATTTCAAAAGGCATTGCTTGGAAACAGCATTGCCCTCTCTTTTGAGAGCAAGAGACAAACAGTTAATCAGTCTTTCTGAGATCCTTTGTCCTGTTTGTGTAGTATCTCAGAATCCGGTGAACATCCAAAGTATGTAAGAGGTACTCCCCTTGAATGGAATGTTGCGTAAAAAATGCAGGCAGTTCCATGAATTGATTCAGCGTAGATTCCGCTACCACCTTAGGGAGAAACTTAGAGTTGGTACGTAGAGCCACACATCCTTGTGGAAAACCAAGTACGGGATTTTGCACATTAAGGTCTGAAGCTCGGAAATTCATCGAGCAGAAGTAATAGCCACCAGGTAGAGTCTCTTCCAGGAAAGGAACTTTCGGTCTGCTGATGCTGGTTACTCAAAAGGCTTCTCGAGAATAAAATTCAAGTACCAAGGAGGGGCAGGTGCACGAATAGGGGGTCTCAAATGAAGAACCCCTCTTAGGAAGGTCTTAGCGACTTCCAGCTGCTCGAAAGATCTGTTCCCAAAAGGAACATGGTAAGTGGAAAGAGCCACCATGTGAACCTTCAAAGAGGAATGACTGAGACCCAGGTCAAAGAGGTGACGCATGTAATCCAGGAGCCTCCCGACAGGGCAGGAGAATGGCTCGAAATCTCTGGAAGAGGCCCAAATAGAGAACCTTTTCCATTTCATGGTATAGGTGGAACGAGTGGAAGGCTTTCTGGCCTCCACTAGAATCTCAGCCACCTGCGGCGAAACCCCGAACCGGGTTTGAACTATGTCTGCAGGAGCCACGCATGCAGCTGAAGGGATCTGAGTCCTGGATGGACCAGGGTCCCCTGATCCTGGGTCAACAAGAGCTGCGACAGAGGAAGTGGAGGTTCCTCTGAATACTGTTGCAGAAGAGAGAACCAAACTTGCCTGGGCCAGAACAGTGTGATGAGGATCATATGAGCTCCTTCTGAACTGAGTTTGTGTAACACCCTCGGAATCGATGGAATCAGGGGGAAGGCACAGAAGAATCTGCCCTTCCAGTTTAGAGACACAGCGTCTCTCCCAGAAACGTCACACCCTGGAGCAAGCGAGCAGAAGATGGGAAGTTTTGCGTTGAGAGGAGAGGCAAACAGGTCTACTTGAGGGGTTCCCCTGCGTAGGAAGACATCGTTTACTACCCCCGATCCAGTTCCCATTCATGAGCTTGGGCGGATGACCAGCTTAGGTGGTCTGGCCAACGTGTTCTCGACCCCCGGAACATGAACCGCCGTGAGGTGAAGGTTGTGAAGGACTGCCCAATCCCAAACCCGCATTGCTTCCCTGCAAAGAGGGTAGGAATGAGTTCCTCCCTGTTTGTTCATGTACCACACTACGCACATGTTGTCGGTCTGGACAGCTAGATGACCAGGAAACAGATACAGATGCAGAGCTTGTAGAGCATACAGCACGGCCCTTAGCTCGAGCACGTTTATGTGGAGAGTCTGCTCAAGTCTGGACTAGGAGCCCTGGGTCCGTTGAGATCTCAAGTGGGCTCCCCAACACTCGCCCGAGGCATCTGTTTGGGAGGGGGGAGAAAGACGTAAGGGAACTCCCCGGCAAATGTTCTCCTGAACCATCCACCATTCCAAGTCCCAAACCATCGGAGAGGAGACCAGGCTCTCCCAATCTAGGTCATCCACCAACTGATCCCACTGAGACCGAAGCGTCCACTGAGAGATTCTCATGTGGAACCGAGCACGAGGCACCGTTGGAATGGCAGACATGAGCCCGAGGAGGCAAAGGACTGACCTGGCAGTGACCCACCTGTGGCTGGACAATAGGTTGGCCTGAGCCTGAAGGGTGGCCTCCCTGTCCAAAGGCAGGAAGGCCATACCAGAGGTCATATCCAGAATCACCTCGATAAACTGGAGTCTTTGGGATGGGATCAAATGGGACTTGGCCTGGTTGATGGTAATACCCAAGCTGGTGAAAACCTGCAGGGTAAGGGAAAAGGAGCGCAGGAGGTCCTCCCTGGACAGGGATGCCAGGAGCCAGTCGTCTAGGTACGGGAAAACCTGAACCCCCTGGGTACGCAGGTGGGCCGCTACCACAGAAAGGCATTTGGTAAATACATGGAGAGCCGAGAAGAGACCAAATGGGAGGGCCATGAACTGGTAGTGGTCTCCCTGAAAAGAAAACGAAAGGTATTTGCAGTGGGACGGGCGGATAGGGATATGCAGGTAGGCATCCTGCATGTCCAGAGCGCACAGCCTGGCCGGCGCTACTCAATGTGGGTGGTGCGCCCCAGTCCCTCAACTGCCACTGTTGGGCTTCAACTCAAGCCCCTGCGAACATGGGACCATTGGAAGCGGGTCCAGCCCTCAGGGACTCGTGCCTGAGCGGCGCTACTCAACGTGGGCGGTGCGCCCCAGTCGTCTCTCCAACCGCCGCTGTTAGGCTTCACGCTCAAGCCCCTGCCGAACACGGGAGCACTGGAAGCAGATCCAGCCCTCAGGTATGGCCACTGAATTCATGTTTGGAGCTGTCCCGGCTGGTTGATTCCGATTGGTGTGGCGCTTGTGCAGGTGGACACTGATTGGCCCGCCTGTTCCACTGGTCTTCAACGACTGGCGTGCCTTCGGCCGTAGACTTCAGCTGGGTTTTTTCCCCCACTATCTCCCACTAATTGCTGAACATTTTTCAAATTGTCTGTATCTATTTCATATGCCTAAGCTAATAATATATGTTTCCGAAGTACTGTGTAGTAATATTATGCAGAGTTAGACAGAGTATGTGTCTAGGGCTCACTGCTATTACCCGTTCACTAGTGCAGCCTGTCAGATCTTTTGTAATACTGTGTATTGTTTTGAAACTGCCCCTTTATCTCATGCTCTCCCCTTTGTTTGGCTCTCTGTCTGAACTCTTTCCTGTTTCCTTGAAATCCTTCAGCTAAAACCTAAGTACTGTGTGCTTTTTCTTTATCTAAAACCTAAAAAATTCCTTCATCTTAAACCTAAGTACTGTCTGCTTTCCCCGCATTTCACTTCTCCTGGCAAACCCTGTATTTCTCCCATAGCATAAACCCTCTCCCCCTCAGTTACTCGCCTTTGTGTTTCTCTCCACTTCTAGCCCCTCAACGATTATCTGTGTCCCACCCCACCTCTGTCTATCAAATTGTCTCCTTTTGTCTTTAGTTTAAGCACCCCACCCCCCCACTGATGGTCTGCTGCCAGCCGCCCGCCTTCCGATTCCCTGTTTGCCACTATATCTAACCCTGTGCCTCTCCTTTTCCCCCAGGGACTCGTGTCTGAGTGGCGCTACTCAATGCGGGCAATGCGCCCCAGCCGTCTCTGCAACCACCACTGTTAGGCGTCACACTCAAGCCCCTGCCGAACACAGGACCACTGGAAGCGGGTCCAGCCTCAGGTACGGCAACTGAATTCATGTTTGGAGCCGTCCCAGTTGGTTGATTCCGATTGGTGTGGTACTCGTGCAGACGGACACCGACTGGCTGGCCTGCTCCAGTAGTCTTCAACGATTGGTGCGCCTTTGGCCATACACTTCAGCTGGGTTTTTTTCCCCACCATCTCCCACTAACTGCTGAACGTTATTTTCTCCCACCCCCATTCCCCCTCCCAGGCCTCCTTTAAATACAGTCTCGCTCCTCCCTCCTTGTGCTCTGACTGTCCTATTGGTTTACTCGTACCTTGTATACCTCCAATCACAAGTACAAATTACAGGGCCTTCTAGCTACTACCTATCCTAGCTGCCCAGTATCTCTCACTCTGTCACTGCTCCCCAGCAAACCGCCACCTTCTGTTTCTATTTTAACCTCTTCAGGAACTATGGCTTAAGTTTTCTTCTGCTTGGTATTATCAATAAATAGTATAACACTATGGAATGAAGTGCCAGGCCATAGGCCGGCCCCGGAATTTCCCTTCCCAACATATACTGCCACACACTGCACCCATCCCTCTTATTACACTCTCCCCTCTGGCCCCTTCCCAATCTTACTCCCTTCGCCTATGACTATCCGGGCACTCTCAGTCACTTCATTATACTTTCGTGTCAGCCTTTTTCCCCTAGCACCAAACGTACACACCTGGCAATGCCCAAGGGGCGGTCACAAACAAAAAAAAGTGATTACATCCATACTGAGCTCCTTAAGGAAATTGCTACTTCTACTCCTACTCTGCTCAAGTAATGTGGAGTTTACTCCTGGCCCCCCGTTACAACTTTCCTCTCCGGCAGAATTCGCAGCTGCCCCCAGGCTTACAATGATACTGGTCAATATACTAAGCTTGACCAAAAAAAATCTATCAGCTCCAAGCATGGGCTGCTCATACAGAGCCAGATATTATTACAGCGACTTGGCTCAAAAAGGCCACTACTGATCAACAAATTACCCTACCAGGCTACAAACTATGTAGGGCAGATAGGGAATCCAGGGGGGCGGTGTTGTTGTCTATTCAAAAATCAAATTCACAGTTAGTGATATCTCCTGTAAATCTAAACAGAAGGAATATGAGATTGTATCCCTGAAACTTCACCTTCCCTCCATGGAATACATCACTATTGTAGGTGGCTACAGGCCCCCAGCTGGTGGAACTGATATCCTCAATGTACTTAAATCTCTAATCATGGCAGCCAATTCTGAGACAATAATACTTGGGAGATTGCAATATGAACTGGCTTTCCCCGAAATCACACAGTCTGAATCTCTCTGTGATGAGTGTGGCCTAGTACACCTTGTTAGCGAACCAACAAGGAATAATACATTGAACCCCGGCAACAGTTCACTCCTAGATGTCATATTAACCACTCATCAGCATAAAATCCTATGCTCCGCAGTGTTCTGCAATGATATGAGCGATCATGGGGTTGTTGTATGCATAAGATCGCATGCCAAGAATCAACACCAGCATAAGTTCATAACTAAACGGTCCTTTTGTAAATTTCAGGCAGGAAATTACCTGTCTGACTTAGGCAAGGTTAGATGGCAAGATCTCCATCTTGCCAAATCAGTTGATGAGGCTGTCTCGGTTCTCAACAACAACCTTGTCGCACTGGCAAATAAGCATGCCCCCTTTATCAAGGTCAAGGTTCACCGCACCATGCACCCCTGGTTTACCCCAAGTCTCAAGGGCGCACTCAATAATGGGGACAAGTCCTGGGCTCAGGTCAGGCGTACCAAGAGCAGCTAGAAATGCGTGTGTAAAAAGCATCCGCGCTGTCTAAGCAAACTACTATGTTTCCACACTAGAACAGGCCAAAGGGGATTCAAACAAAATTTGGAGGGCACTTAAATCTGTTGAAGGCTGGCCAAGCGCCCCCTCCATTCCAGCCAATTTCCTTACCAATGGCAGGATTATCGAAGGGAATTCTCAAATCTTAGAACTCAATTCCCATTTTGTCACAGCTGGCCTAGCCTCTGACTCCTCGCTTTATGCAGGCCAAAGGATTAATCAAGCCAGCTATAGCCTTACTCCCCACACCTCGACTTGCCCTTTCCAGCTGCATTCACTTAACTACAAGGAAGTGGAAGACTCGCTACTTAACCTTGATACCAAGAAAAGTGTTGGGGATGATGGTCTTGAACCTCTTTTCCTAAAACTTGGTTATGCCCATCTCATGGCCTCATTCTACATATTCTCAATCTCTCCATCTCCTCTGCCACAGTTCCATCCCATTGGAAACCCACCCACATCCTTCCCTTATTCAAATCAGGAGACCCATACGACCTAAATAATTACAGGCCTATCTCAATTTTGCCTATTCTCTCTAAAGTTTTTGGAAAACTGATCTACAATCAATTAAACTTCATATCGAAACCTTCTCACTTTTGAACTCAGCTCAATCTGGCTTCCGCCCTAAGCACAGCGCGATCACAGCACTGGCTAAAGTTACCAATGACTGGCTCTCTGCTATGGATACCAAAAGGGGTCACTGGTGCAATCTTCCTAGATCTAAGTAAAGCTTTCGACACCATTGACCACAACTTACTAATCACCAGCCTTACTAAACTAGATGCCACTCCCTCCACCGCCCAGTGGTTCACCAGCTACCTTGAAGGAAGGACTCAGAAAGTTAAAGCAGATGGTTTATACTCTGCTTCCTTGCCAATTGCCAGGGGAGTCCCACAAGGCTCCATCCTAGGTCCTATCCTCTTCTCCTTGTACATCAACGATCTTGACTCTCATATTACCAAATCTAACCTACATTTCTTTGCAGATGACACTGTACACTTCTGGCTGTACGTTGTCAGAAGTAAAGGATGCACTGCAAATGAAAATTACGTACCTACCGTAATTCTTGATCTTCTTGGACGAGTCTCCACCACTCATTCACACTATTGGGATCTGCGCCGGAGGCACTAGGACCCATCGGGAGCAACTTTTGCTGGAGGGTCGACACCAGAGATGGCGCCATGAATACTAGCTCATGGCAATGACTATCTCGGCCGACTCCTCCCGCTTCTCAGCACCTTTTTACCAAGGAGGTGCAGCTAACTAACGAAGAGTAACTTAACCTTTAAGACCGACATAAGATAGTCCGGGCGACCGTAAGAAGGGTCAACAAAGAAGTCTTCCACGGCCTAAAGATTTGAGGGAGGAAGACCAACACAGCGGTGAGCTCGGGGGCGGAGGGTGGGCGTGGAATGAGTGGTGGAGACTCGTCCAAGAAGATCAAGATTACGGAGATACGAATTTTCATATCTTCCTACATGAGTCTCCACCACCATTCACACTATTGGGAGAGTACCGAGCTAATAATCCCCGAGAGGGCGGCAGGAAGACCAAGAGCTCACGTTTCAGGACAGAAGTCCATTAAGGATAGTTCTGTGAAGGTGGAATGTCGCCTGGCATGAACATCCAGTGCATAATGCTTAACGAAGGTATGCACCGAGCTCCAGGTGGGCATTGCAAATGTCTGCAATCGGCACATGCAATTTCCGCTAGGATGCCGCGACCGCTCTGGTACAGTGAGCGTAAACCCTACCTTCCAATTTAACCTGTGCCATGGAATAGCAATGTCGAAGACATGCCACTAGCTACGATGAGATGCATCTGATAGCGACAGGTTGACCCAGCCGGGTCTCGCTGAAGGAAACAAACAGTTGTTGGGCTTTGCGAAAATCCTTGGTTCTATCTAGATAGAAACGCAAGGCTCTCTTAACATCCAAGGAATGAAGAGATCGTTCCCCTTCATTTTGGAAGTCCGCAAAGTAAGAGGGAAGGACCAAAGGTTGGTTTAGATGGAATTCCGACACAACCTTGGGAAGAAATTTAGGATGAGTGCGAAGAACTACTTTGTCCTTATGGAACACAGTATACGGAGGGTCCATAACCAGGGCATGTATCTCAGAGACCCTGCGGGCTGAGGTAATGGCCACTAGGAAGGCCGTCTTCCAGGTGAGAAATTTTAGCTCACAGGTAGCCAGAGGTTCAAAAGGTTTCCGAGTGAGTATGTCTAGCACAAGGTTAATGTCCCAGGCTGCAACCGGACGTCTTATAGGGGGTCTGGTATGGAGAATTCCTTTAAGAAATCTCTTAACCATAGGTAATTGAGCCAGAGACAAAGAAGAAACCAGCTCATGATACGCTGAAATGGCACTAAGGTGAACTTTGACTGTAGTGTACTGAAGACCTGAATTTGAGAGGTCCAAAAGGTACTCCAAAACCTTGTCTGGTGGACAGGAAAAGGGATTCCAAGAGGACTTTGCACACCAGAGCGAAAAACGCTTCCACTTAGACGTGTAAGTTTTCCGAGTAGCTGGCTTCCGAGCAGCCAGAAGAATGTCTGAAACTCTTCGAGAGACATTGAACCGGTTCACTTCTACCTCTTCAGAAGCAAAGCGTGAAGGTGAAGCGATCTCAGGTTGGGACGGACCACCGGACCCTGAGTCAACAGGTTCATCCGCAGGGGGAGTGGTCTCGGAAGGGCTGCCAACATATTGTTGAGTAGTGGAAACCACAGTTGTCGAGGCCAAGAGGGAGCAATGAGAATCATCTTGGTCCCCTGGGACTCGAATTTGAGAAGTACTCTCTGAATCAGAGGAAGAGGCGTAAAGGCGTAAAGAAAGCATTTTGTCCACCGCAGCCTGAACGCATCCTGACAGAAAATGCCAGGCCCTGGATTTCTGGAGCAGAAGAGAGGCAGTTTTGCGTTGAGTGGGGATGCAAAAAGGTCCAGGTCTGGAGTTCCCCACTCTTCAATAGTGATTGAACTATGGTTGAGTCGAGACCACTCGTGAGGGTCTGCCTCTGTTCTGTTGAGACGGTCTGCCAAGTCGCTTTGTACACCTGGCAGGTAGACCGCTTGAATTAGAGATTTGTGTTCCAAGCACCATTCCCACACCTCATCGCTTCCCTGCATAAGGGGTAAGAGTGAGCGCCTTGCTTGTTGATGTAATACATCACAGCTTTGTTGTCCGCTTGAAGGAGAATGTTCTTGTGACAGAGGATGTCCTTCAAAGCCTGGACCGCATAAAGGACGGCTCTCATCTCTAGGACATTTATGTGAAGCTGGGCCTCGAGTTGAGTCCATACACCTTGAGTGTGAGAGAGCTATAATGAGCTCCCATCCCATTAGCGATGCGTCTGTGGTGATGGAGATTTGACGATCCAGAGGAGCAAAGGGAAATCCTTCCAAGAGATTGCTCTCTTGAGACCACCAGGTGAGAGACCTCTGTAAGGGTTCTGTCACCTTGATGGGATAAGACTGTGGGTGAGTGGTTGGGGACCACTGAGCATCCATTGGGTGGTTCTCATGTGTAGCCGAGCTAGGGGTACAGTGAACACTAAGGATGCCATGAGGCCTAACATACGTTGCATTGAGAGAGCTGTAACTGATCTGTTCTCCCCAATGTAACGGGCCATCTGAAGGATATCGAGCCTTCTGTCCTCTGGAAGGAAAGCCTTCGGGCAAGAGGTGTCCAGTAGAGTCCCTATGAAAAGGAGTCTCTGGGAGGGCTGCAACTGTGACTTCTTTAGATTCAGCAGAACTCCCATGGACGTAAGAAGGCGAGAGGCCATCTGAACGGCTTCCAGGGTCCCCTGTCTGGAAGGGCTTGCTAGGAGCCAGTCGTCCAGGTAGGGAAACACTCAGATTCCGAGCTTCCTGAGATGCGCTCCGAGAACTGCACAACACTTTGTAAAGACTTGCGGCGCCGAGGACAGCCCAAAGGGCAGGACTCTGAACTGATAGTGTTGACCCAGAGCCACAAACCTCAGGAATTTGTGATGCCTCGGGTGAATAGGAATGTGCTGGTAAGCCGTCCTGCATGTCCAGGAGGCTAGCCAGTTGTGTTGATGAACAAGGTAACAGGGTTCCTAGAGAAATCATTTTGAATTCTCCCTGGGAGAAATTTTGCTTAGCTTTGAGGTCTAGAATGGGGCGATACCCCTAGACTTCTTTGGAACCAGAAAGTTGTGGAGAGAACCTTGTGTTTCGCTGATGCAGAGGCACCAGTTCTACTGCCCTGTTGTTCAAAAGGCCCTGGATCTCGGGCGGCGAACGCCTAACTGAAGGATTGACAGCCTGGGTTGTCGCTTGGGAGGATCGATCTGGAGGGGTCTCCAGAAAATTGAGAGAATGCCCCTCATGACTATCCAAAGGACCCATTTGTCTGAGGTTATGGACTTCCACTGGTTGTAGAAGTGCATCAGACGACCTCCCACCGAGAGGAAAAGTCCACCTCGGGCAGTGGAGATGGAACTTGGGCGGCAATTCATAAGGTAGCACTGGGCGCTTTGGGCCTTGCGCTCTGTTGCGTCTTCTTTGAGGTTGGGCAGGTTGGTTCTTAGGAACTTCCGCCCCTACCGAAGGACTGACTATTGCGAAACTGACGCTACTCGACATGCCCCTGAGGGGTAGGAGGGGCCGAGCCAGCTTAATGGCCGACCTAGTCTTCTGAGTAGCCTCTAGAGCTTGCTCTACCTGAGGACCAAAAGATACGAGCCGTCAAAGGGCAACGCCATCACCTGCTGCTGTGCATCATTCGTGAAGCCCGAAGTACGCAGCCAGGAGTGACGGCGAGTACAACTACCAGCGGCTGCTGAACGAGCAGTGTCGAAAACATCCATGGCTGCTTTGACCTGTTGGTTATTAGATTCAATACCTCTGGTAATGGTCAGAAGAAGCTCTGGCTTAGAGTCCGAGTCCGGAAGAGCTTCAACCATTTGCTTGATAGAGTGCCACAGGATATACTCATACTGAGAAAAATAGCCCTGGTAACTGGCACACGATACTTAGAGTGGACGAAGCAAAGACTCTCTACCTAATGTATCAATCTTACGAGACTCTTTGTTAATAGGTCGAGCTGTAGTAGCTTGAGGAAGAACGACTTTATCATTCTCTGCCAGGACTACAATAGGATCCGCAAGCCTTGAGATGCCAAATGGGACGATCCTTGGGGCTGAATATTTCCATCAATGGATTTAGCCACCAAGGGGTAAGAGCAGGATTATTCCATACCATTTGAGACAGCGCCCTCAAGGAAGGTTGAATCGGAGGAGTCAAACCGAGGGATCTCCGAAGCATGAAGATATTGGAGTCTTAACCGCTTCCCAGGATCGATGTCTGTAGTCTGGAGAGAAAGAGTGGAGCTCAGGTTCTTCAACAGAGACTTAAAGGACAGGTCCTCGACCACAGGCTCTGTAGCAGTGAAAGATCCTGCTTGCCCACTTCATCACCCAACCGAAGGTCTGGGTCAGGCTCAACGTCATCTCCTGATAGTCCAGGGAGGACTGTTTGGACAGGAAAGGAGTGAAATACAGGAGAGGAAGGAAGAATTGAGAGGAAAGAGGAGTCCTCGAGAGCTCCCGGCGCCAAGGAGGCAAACGGGACCGAAAACCGCGTCAAAGAACAGCGTGGCGCCGAGAAGCCGTCCGGCACCGCGGACGGCGCCGAGAAGGCACTCGGCATCGCAGAAGGCGCCAAGCCCCGCGACGCCGAAATCGGCACCGACAAGCCGCTGAAAGCATCCCAGGACCCTGAGAAACATGGTTAGAAGGGAAAATAGCAGGAGATAAGGGCATCGGTGTGACCCCCTGCGCCGCAGCCATGTGAGGTGGGGAAACACCTAAGCGCGGAGTCGTCAGCACCGAGGAAGGTGCCGCGCGACCAGGAAAGTCCAACCGCCTTACCTGGTCGCCCGACAAGCCCGAAGGCCCGCGGGCAACCGAGCCAGGTAGCAGAACCAACCTCCGAGCCCATTGCTCCATAAGAGCGGCCCACTGATGAAACTGCTCATCTGAAGACCTACCTATAGGCGGGGTAGGACTCCAATGCCAAAGACGGCGGCTACCGGAAGCAGAAGTTGGCGACTCCGAAGGAGGAGACCAGCAACTAGCCACGATAACAGAGCGCCGACGCGCAGACATATCAGAGGGCGACCTCGAGTGATGCCTTCTCTTTTTAGACCTGTGGGCCGAAGAAGAGCTCGAGGCTGAACGGTGCCGAGAATGCGACTGTTTGTTTTTATGCCTCCGGGGGGACCGCCCATCCCCCCGGGCATTGGACTGACCGTTGTCGGACCCCCGTTCGGGAGAAGGAGGCGGACCGGACCCAGCCCGACTGAACAGCTTTCATACGAAGTCTCCCTACCGTCACCTGACCTGCTCATGGTCGACTCCGACAAGTAGGCTGAGACTTCTTTATTGTATATTAAAATAGAATAAACTTAAGCGATACTATATCGAGATAATACTACAAAAAAAATAAACTGAAAACTATGCTGCTAGTTTGACTCCCGACAGGTGAGCGACGTCGTTACTGAAGGGCACTCGACGGCGGGAAAAAAGGAACTGAAAGGCGGTTGGAGGGTGGCGCTTGAATAGTCATTGCCGCAGCGCGAGTACTTTCAAGGCACCGTGCCTCGCGGTGCCATCTCTGGTGTCGACCCTCCAGCAAAAAGTTTGCTCCCGATGAGTCCTAGTGCCTCCGGCGCAGATCCCAATAGTGTGAATGAGTGGGTGGAGACTTATGTCCAGGAAGATACTGACTTTGCTCAGCTGGAAACTAACCTTAATAATGCTAAGCTTCTTCTTAATGCTAAGAAAAGTAAGACTATGACTTTTTCTCTTAGTATCTCATCTACTGGCACCACCCTCTCCCCCCCCCCCCGGGGTCTACCGAAGGACTTTATTACTACCTCACTAGGCAAACCCTTGGAAGTTGTCCCCAAATTTAAATATCTTGGCATTTGGCTAGATAAACTCTCTTTCAATGATCACCTCGAGGACCTCTCCAGAAGGCTAAAAGCTAGGTTAGGTTTCTTTTTCAGAAACAAGTCCCTCTTTCTGACTGAAACTAGAATTAGGCTCGTGCAGGCCACATTTCTTCCCTTACTTAATTATGGGGACCTAATTTACAGCTCCTCTGCAATTTCAAACCTAAATAAGTTGAACGTACTTTATCACCACGCCCCTGCGGTTCATCACCAAGTCCCCCTACCGAACCCACCACTGTGACCTTTACGCAGCTGTTGGCTGGACATCACTTACCACTAGACGTCTGCTTCATGCTGGTATTTGGACCCTCAAGTTACTCCTGAATGAACTGCCGAGCTACCTCACATCTCTCATCACGATTTCCCACTGTGGATATTCTCTCAGGAAATCTGACTATCTTCCTTGACGTGCCTAGGACTCGCACCACCTTTGGTAAATGTGCTATTTCATATGCTCTTCCAACAATTTGGAACTGACTCCAATCCACCCTGAAACTATCCAGTGTGGTCTTGGTTAATTTCTTCAAAGAGTTAACTGCTTCAAATTAAAAGATATTTGTAGCTGCTTTTAAGCCTCTTCCCTGCCCTTATTTCCTTATGAACATCCACCTTGAATCAGCGCTCGACAGCGCATGAAACCATTCAGTTATTCTCAAAACCTTCTCCTGTCCTTGCCTTCTTTATCTGTATCCTCTTCCCCCTACTCTCATTAGCCCTCACCCTCCTCTTACCACTCATTAGCTACCCCTCCATTTTATTCTACTACATTCTCCTGTTATTTTTACCCCCTTCCTCTTACTCAACTACTATCTCCTGTCTCGGTTCAGTCCCCACATTTTCTACCTACCTCTATCTTATGCTAATTATCCCCACCCTGCACTGTCGTAATTGAGCACCTGGTAATATATGAACCTTACTATACCTCATTTTGTTACGATGTACTTATATGAATTGAAGCATTTTAATCTTATGTGTATACTGTTTCATTTTTGCTGTTTATAGGTTGCCTTTTTTATGCTAAGTCTCCTGACTGTGTACATTATTTAGGGCCTTCTTGTGAATGAGCTTGCTCAACTGAGTTTTCCTGCAATAAACTTGAACTTGAACAACCACTGTCCCGCTGAAGGAGGGGCAGAAGGCCCTGCAGAGAGAGCATTCTGAACCTCTTGTACTCCACGAACAAGCTCAGGGAGCTGAGGTCTAGGACTGGTCTCACATCGCCTGATTTCTTCGGAACCAGGAAGAAATGAGAATATTAACCCGTCCCCTGAAGATGGGGGTGGATGGGTTCTATCGCCGCCTTCAGATGAAGGGAGGAGATTTCTTCCTGAACCGGAAGGTGTTCCGGGGAGTAAGATGACCTTGGAGGGGGTTTTCTGAAGAAACTCTATTGAGTGTCCTTCTGCTATCAGCTGGAGCATGCAAATGTCGGAAGCGATCCTCTCCCAACTTGGCAGATGCAGGGCGAACCTCCCTCCTACCGGTTCCTCTGGGAAGCAGAGAGGCTGTGGGAGAGGAAAGGAGTCAGGTGAGAGGCAGCGCGTGGCTGGAGCTCGAACTGCCCGTTTGGGCGGGGAACTTCGCAGCCGGAGGGGCCCCTATGTTTCTTGGCCCACTTTCCTTGGGGTTTCACCTTGGGCCGTGCACATCTGCAAAAGGAACGGGGCTGAGGGGCTCTGTACATGGAATTGACTTCCATGAGAGCAGTGCTCTTGTCGCGTAGGCCGGTGATGGTATCCTTGACATCACCACCTAACAGCACCGAACCCCTGAAGGGCAAGTCCTGGATAACGGACTGCACTTCTGGGACCAAACCTAACACTCTGAGCAAAGCATGATGCCGTAAACTTACGGCGAACGCCAAGCTCCATCCAGCAGCATGCACTGCATCGTAAGTAGCACGTAGCATGTGCCTACTGGGCGAATGGACCAGGTCTGCCGCTTCCTGTTTGGTCTGTGACTCAGGAAGGGAGTCCAATTTAGCTTCCACCTCGCTAAGGATGACCTTCTGGTAATCCTCCATGTGAGCGACGTAGTTCATGGCCCTGATACCCAGAGTGGAAGAAGCGTAAACCTTCTTCCCATACTGGTCCAGAAGGCGGGATTCCTTATCAGGTGGAGACAAGCTCAAATGCTTTGGGTTGGTTGTATGGCCGTGGGTGGCGCTGATCACGACAGAGTCAGCCTTGGGGTGTGAAGCAAGAAAATCAACACCCTCCGGAGCCTGATACAGCCTGTCCACCTTCCTCGGAAGGGGGGCTATGGCCGACGGTTATTTCCAGATGGTGGAAACAAGGTCCGCGTGAGGCTCGATCCAGGGAGGAACCACGGTAGGAGCCATCTCGGGCAGATCTAGATGTGCAGCCAGCTTCTGCCGCTGTGGATCTGGCTCCAAAGATTTCCACTGATGAAACGACTGGATCTTTCGTAGCAACTCCATGAAGGGAGGAGACTTTGGAGGAGTCCTAGGCCGGGGCTTGTCTGGAGTTCGTGGCTCGTCATCGAAGTCAGAATGTCCATCGGAGTCATCTGAGGAAGCTGGAGGAGACAAAGACCCCTTCCCGCTCGGGGGAGGAACGGACCCCTTGGGAAGCTCTCGGGGTAACGTGCCACCCCCTGTCTTGGAACCAGAGGGGACACCGCTGGTAACAGGACGGGAGGAGGGGGTGTCTCGCCCTCAATGACGGGGCTCCAGAACAGGTTCCAGCATCGGAAGGTGGCTCTCTACTTTTTTAGTGAGTTGAGCCTTGGTCTCAGCCCACCAAGAAGCCAGAGTCTCCCTCAGGTCCACCGGCAGCTGGGGGGGGGTGGTGGTGGTGGAGGAGGAGATACAGATACTGAGGATATCCGTATGGCTATCCGCATTCTCCTCGACGGCAGAAGCCCGGGCCGGATACTGGCGGACCAGATAAGACAGCGATACCTGGGCACCAGGGGCTCGACGGGACAGAAGGTTCGTAAACGCTCCCGCAGGTGGGCCGGAATAGGAGGCCTGGTGGGTGGACGGCATCCAGGAGAAGAATGTCGCCCAGCATCAGAAGACCGGGCTCAGTGCATAGCTGACATCAGGTCATCCGCCTCAGAGGGAGAGACCTGACATGAGCGTGCCTGCATCCTCCGGATTGCCCGGGGAAGGAGGATTAAAATCCCTGGGGTCTAGTTGAGGAGCCTTGGAGGGCAGCGGCGAATGCTGCGGGGAGCCAGGGACGGCGGACTGGATGTCAGGGTCCAGCGTCAGCTCCAACACCATGCAACAGTCAAAGGAGCCGATGGTCGCCTTACTGGCGGGGTCTGGGCGGACGTCGGAGGAACCATTATCTGACTTAGCGGAACTGGCGCCTGAGGAAGGCCATGAAGGAGAGGCGCCCCGAAGGGTCGAGCGACTTAGCGGTCTTCTCCGGGCGGGCAAGAGGGCTGACGTCCGGCTTGCGAAGCCACTCGCGCAGAAGACCGCACGGCAGCGGCCTTGCCGGGTGGGATGCTTCCTCTGACTCCAGAGGTTCTCAAGGGTCTGAAGCGGAGCTTGACGGAGGGTCGGCAGTCTGGAAGTCTCCAAGATGGCCGGCCGTGGAGCGGGTCATCCGGAGGGGACGCTACCTTGAGCACAGAGACTCCAGCCGAAGTTGTGGTGGCCGAGGAAGAGGAGACCCAGTGCTTCTCCATGTCCTTTTTATGGTGACCCTCGGGCGAAGTTGAGGCTGGACAAAGCTTCTTCAGCTCCTTTTCCATGGAGGTAATTTTCTTCTTAAGTGTATGGGCCTCAAGGGACTGCTGCCTCCGTCTGCAGGTGGCGGCACTGAATTTCAGGCAATGCTGGCACTTCTCCACGAGGTGATCTGGGCCCAGACAGAAGAGGCACTGGGAGTGTCCGTTCTTGTGCAGGAGTTGGGCGCCGCACGAGCTGCACTTATTTTTGTGCTCGGAGGGAGCAGGGGACGACATACACTGCACAAATCCTGATGAAAATTTGAGAGAAAGCTAAGAAAAAACGGTGGTAAAACTACCGACGACCAACTGATGAAGCAGTGGAACTTAACCGCAAGGCGCTTTCACAAGCTAATGGCAGGAGAGAACTGGAAGGCAGGCGTGGGGGACCGCCCCTTTATACTAACATCGCATGACATCGGTCACCTGACACTGGGGCGGCCCCCGCCACAGACTGCTAGCTAGAAATTTTTCTGTGGGGTCCTGACGCCTGCCAGCTTCAGTCCTATATGTAATAGTGCATGGGATAGACATAAAGGAATTCTAGAGGTCAGGGGTAAGGGGAAACAGACTTCTAGGAAAACAAACTGAACTTACAAGCTCAAATGGGCAGACTGGGTGGGCCATAGGCCCTTATCTGCCGACACTGTCTATGTATCTATGTAATTACCTACAGCAAGAGCCCTCTTCAAGTAAGATAGTACAGTTATGCAAGAACTTACCGTAACTGTAGATCTTCGAGAGAGGCTCTTGCAGTAGGTAATTACATATAGGACTGATGCAGGGCGCAGGACCTCCGGAAAATTCTAGGTAGCAGTCCCTGGTGAGGGACTGCCCCCACATCAGGTGACCGGTGTCAGGAGACGTCGGTATAAAGGGGCGGTCCCTCATGCCCACCTTCCAGTTCTTTCCCGCCAAGAGCCAACAAAGGCCGGGCGAGATAGAAGCGGATATTTTCTTAAATAGAAAAGGAGCTAAAAAAGCTTAGGGGGATGGATGGCTGGAAGGTATTACCTACTGCAAGAGCCTCTCTCGAAGATCTACTGTTACGGTAAGTTCTTATGTAACTGTACTATCTTACTTCGAGAGGGCTCTTGCAGTAGGTAATTACATATAGGACCGAGTCCCAAGCAGTCTGGAACAAGGAGAAGCACACGGGAGGAGGAAAGCTACTCAGAGTAGATCCCCTAGCTGTGAAGGCCTTAAGAAAGGAGGCCTTGCAGAACAGCCAGCCCGAAGCCTGCTCTATGGCGAGAGGCAATATCCAAACTGTAATGTTTCATAAAGGTATGGACGGAGGTCCAGGTGGCGGCAGCACAGATGTCTGCCGCCGACAAATTCTTGAAGCAAGCCGCTGAGGCAGCGACTCCTCTGGTGGAGTGGCTTCTGACTTGACCCGGAAGGGTCTTGTTGTACTTGTCATAACAGAAAGTGATGTAATGAGCCAACCATCTGAATAGACATTGCTTAGAAACAGCACTGCCTTCCCTTTTCGGAGCAAAAGAGACAGAGTTGATCTGTCTTTCTGAGATCCTTCGTCTGGTTAGTGTAGTATCTCAGAATCCGGTGAATGTCCAGAGTATGTAACACATACTCCCCTTGAGTGTAGCACTGCGTAAAAAAGGCGGGTAACTCTATGGACTGGTTCAGAGTAGACTCCGCTACCACCTTGGGGAGAAACCTAGAATTGGTACGCAGACCGACACATTCATTGTGGAAAATTAAGCATGGAATTTTACACATTAGGGCCTGGAGCTCGGAAATCCTCCGAGCAGAGGTAATGGCCACAAGAAAAAGTGTCTTCCAGGAGGGGAACTTCAAGTCTGCGGAAGCTGCTGGTTCAAAGGGAGGCAGAGTTAGTTTCTCAAGAAAAAAATTCATATCCCAAGGAGGGGCCGGAACTCGGATAGGAGGGCTCAGGTGGAGAACCCCTCTGAGGAAAGTCTTGGAAACCTCCAGCTGAGCAAATGTTCTGTCTGCAAAGGGAACATGATAGGCCGAAATGGCCGCCATGTGGACCTTCAGAGAGGAATGACTAAGACCCAGATCGAAGAGATGGCGCAGGTACTCCAGCAGATGACCAACAGGGCAGTAGAAAGGCTCAACGTCTTTTAAAGCCGCCCAGATTGTGAATCTTTTCCACTTCATGGCATAGGTAGACCTGGTGGAGGGTTTCCTAGCCTCAACCAGAATCTCCGCCACCTGAGGAGAAACTCCAAAGCGGGCCTGGGCTATGTCTGCAGGAGCCATGCATGAAGCTGAAGGGACTTGAGACCTGGATGAACCAGGGTCCCCTGCTCCTGGGTCAACAAATCTTGTGACAGAGGAAGAGGAAGCGGCGGTTCCTCTGAGAATTGTTGTAGAAGAGAGAACCAAACTTGCCTGGGCCAAAAAGGAATGATCAGAATCATTCATGCTCCTTCTGACCCTAGTTTCTGCAGAACCCTTGGGAGCAAAGGAATTGGGGGAAGGTATAGACGCAACCCTGTCCTTCCAATCTAGAGACAGAGCGTCTCTAGAAGAAAATGCCTCGCTTTGAAAGCAGCAGAAGACTGGAAGTTTTATGCTTTGAGGGAAGCTTAACAGGTCTACCTGTGGTGCTCCCCCAGCGTGAGGAAGATGTCGTCTAGGACCCCTTGATCCAGTTCCCACTCGTGGGCACGGGCAGACCAGCGACTCAGCTTGTCTGCCAAGGTGTTGTCGACTCCCGGAACATGAATTGCTGTGAGGGGAAGGTCGTGCTGTACTGCCCAGTCCCACACCCTCCTTGCTTCCCTGCAAAGAGGGTAGGATCGAGTCCCTCCCTGTTTGTTGATGTACCATACCACACACACGTTGTCCATCTGGACGGCTAGGTGGCCTGGAAGGAGATACAGGTGGAGGGCTTGGAGGGCATACAGGACTGCCCGAAGCTCTAGCACATTGATGTGAAGGGATTGTTCGTGCTTGGACCAAGAGTCCTGGGTCCGATAAGGACCGAGATAGGCTCCCCAGCCTTCGCCCGAGGCATCTGTAGTCAGAGTATTTGGGGGAGAATGACGAATGAAACCCCTCGAAACAGGTTCTCTCTGACCATCCACCACTGCAAGTCTTGAACCATGGGAGAGGAGACCAGAACTAGCTGATCGAAGTCGTCCGCCAATTGATCGATCCCACTTGGAACGATGCGTCCACTGGGAAACCCTCATGTGGAGCCCCGCGCGAGGAACTGTCGGGAAGCAGCTGCCATGAGCCCGAGAAGGCGAAGAACCGACCTTGCAGTGACACACCTGTGACCGGACAACAGGCTTACCTGAGTCTGAATAGTGGCCGCCCTGTCTGACGGCAGGAAGGCCCTGCCTAGGGTCATGTCCAGTATCGCTCCGATAAACTGGAGTCTCTGGAATGGGATCAAATGAGACTTGGAATGGTTGATGGTAATACCCAGGCAGGCAAAGACCTGTTGGGGTAAGGGAAAGGCAGCGCAGGTGTTCCCACCTGGACGAGGCCGCCAGTCGTCCAGGTATGGGAAAACCTGCACTCCTCGGGTACGCAGGTAGGCCAGGCATTTGGTAAATACTTGGGGAGCTGAGGAGAGGACAAATGGAAGTGCCTTGAACTGGTAGTGGTCCCAGTGGAAAGCAAAACGGAGATATTTGCGGTGGGATGGGCGAATGAAGATATGCAGGTAGGCATCCTACATATCCAGAGCGCACATCCACTGGCCGAAGCGGAGGAGGGGCAGAAGGCTCAGCAGTGAGAGCATTCTGAACCTCTTGTATTCCACGAATAGGTTCAGGGAACTGAGATCTAGAATAGGTCTTACATCTCCTGTCTTCTTCGGGACCAGGAAGAAATGGGAATAGTAACCTGTTCCCTGAAGGGAAGGGGGAACAGGTTCTATTGCCTCTTTCAGCAACAGAGCTGGAATCTCCTCCTGGACCAGAAGACTATGCTCCCGAGAATACGACTACCTTTGGGGAGGGTGACGAGGTGGTTTCTGAAGAAACTCTATTGAGTGTCCTTCTGCGACTAGTTGGAGTATCCATGAATCTGTTATCCTCTCCCAGCTCAGAAGGTGGAGGGAGAACCTACCTCCTACCAGTTCCTCCGGGAATTCCGAAGGCTGTGGGAGGGGGAAGGAGTCAGGTGGTGTGGGGCAGCGCCGCAGCTGAAGTACCCGCTGCTTTTTTGGGCGGAGGGAGCCCGGCGTCTAGTGGCCCGCTTCCCAGAGGTTTCCGCCGGCCAATTCCGCCTGTGAAAGGACGGAGCTCCGTTGATGGGGATGGTACACAGAGTCAACAGACTTTAGTGCCGCCCTTCTCCTGCAGATTGGTGATGATGTCCTTGACATCACCTCTAAAAGCACCAACCCGGAAGGGCGCTTCCTGGATAGCGGACTGCACTTCCGGGACCAACCCTGACATGCGAGCCAAGCATGACGTCGTAAGCCTATGGCAAAAGCTCAGCTCCGTCGCGCAGTGTCCACTGGCCGAACGTGCAGAGCGGACAAGGTCAGACAGTTCCTGCTTGACCTGAGAGTCCGGCAGGGAGTCTAACTTGGTTTCCACCTCGGAAAGAATTGCCTTCTGGTAGTCCCCCATGTGACCGACATAGTTCAGGGCCCTGATGCCCAGCATGGAAGAAGCGAAAATCTTCTTTCCATACTGGTCCAAAAGGCGAGATTCTTTATCAGGTGGCGACGAGCCAAGGTGTTTTGGATTAGCTGACCGGCCATGAGCGGCGCTAATCACGACCGAGTCAGCTCGAGGGTGGGAATCTAAAAAGTCGACACCCTCTGGAGCCTGGTATAGCCTATTCGACTTCCGAGGAAGAGGGGCTAACACCTACGGTTGTTTCCAAATAGCGGTAACAAGGTGGGCATGAGGCTCAATCCAGGGTGGCACCAGGGTGGGAGCTGTGACGGGCAGATCCAGATGCTCAGCGAGTTTCAGCTGCTGTGGGTCTGGCTCCAAGGACTGCCACTTATGTACTGCCTGGATTTGACGTAGCAGCTCTGTGAAAGAAGGATCCTTCGGAGGAGACTTCCTTCGGAGTCCTTGGCCTGAGCTTTGATGGAGATCGAGGCTGGTGGTCCTTCTTGGAGCCGCCGGTGGCATCCGAGGAGGAAGAAGAAACTGAAGAAGAAGATGACTCCCTTTCCCGTCTAGGGGGAGGAACGGACCCCTTGGGAAGCCCTCGGGGAAGCGTGTCCTGCCCCTCTCTGGACCCAGAGGGTTTATACCTGGTGTCTGGAGGAGGAGAGGGACTGTGTCGCCTTGGATGTACGGGAACCTGAACCGGCACCATCGTCGGAAGACGACTCTCCATCTCTCTGGTGAGTTGAGCCTTGGCCTCAGCCCACCAGGAGGCTAGAGTCTCCTGCAAGTCCACCGGCGGCTGGGAGGCTGGTGGAGGAGGAGGGGGATAAGGGTATGGGTTATACCCATAAGGCAAGTATCCATAACCCGGCGTCGGGTATTGTGGCGTCAGGTAGGCCAGCGCCAGGTACTGCGGCATCGGATACTGCGTTCCTGGGTACGACTGTGTCAGATATGACGGGGTCGAGAACCCAGGAGCCGGGGGAGTTGCCGGAGCACACGGCCCCACCTGAGGCCCCGCAGGCGGAAGTGGAGCAGAAAGCCCGGGGGGGGTGGAGGGCCCGGCGTCAGGGCAGCATCCGGAGGCGGGATGTCACCCTGAGTCAGCACCACTGGCATCGGGGCCGGCGTCGGAACTGGCATCTGGGGAACAGACATCAGATCAGCAGGAGGTTGATCCGACGGAGGTGGAACCAAGACCTCAGCCTCTCCCAGGGACGGAGGGAAAAAGTCCCTGGGGTCAGGCTGAGGAGACTCAGGGTCCCCGGACGGCAGCGAAGGCTGCGGGGAGCCGGGAACAACGGACGTGGGAGGGTCCGGTGTCAGCTCATCCATTGTGCGGACGTCGGGCGGACCGATGTGCGTCTTATCAGCGGGATCCGGGTTGACATGGGAGGGTCTGGTGTCCGACTTAACAGATCCTTCGCCAGGGGCAGGCCGCAAAGGAGGAGCGGTCTGGCCTGGCGGAAGAGGGGTCAGGCGGCTTACCGCCCCTCTCTGAGCGAACGTCGGAGGAGCCGACGTCCAGCTTATTGGAGCCACGACGCTGGTAGGCTGGAAACCACGGCTTGACCGGGATGGAGGCTCTAAACTCGAGGCGCTCAAGGGCCCAAGCATGAGCCAGACTGGTGGGTCGACGCCTTCCCAAACCTCGAAGGTGGCCGATGAGTAGCGGCTCCCCGGGGACATTACCTTCAACACGGCAACCCCAAGGGAGTCGCGGTGAGAGAGGAGCCCTTGTCCCGGTGCTTTTCTTTGTCCTTCCTCTTGCAATGGCCTTCAGGGGAAGTTGACGCCTGCCGTAGTTTTCCGAGTTCCTTTTCCAGGGAGCTCATCATCTTTTGGAGAATGTGGGCTTCCAAGGACTGCTGCCGCCTTCTCCGGGTAGCTGCTTTGAAACTCAGGCAGTGCTGGCACTTCTCAACTTGATGGTCGGGGCCTAGACAAAAAAGGCATAGAGAATGGCCGTCCTTGTGCGGGAGTTGGGCACCGCACGAGTCGCACTTATTCTTGTGCTCGGAGGGTGTAGGGGACGACGTACACTGACGGATGACTGACTACTATAGTAGAAAAGACGAAAAGCTTCGGTAAATAAATCACCTAAAGGGCCTGACGAGCAGGAACTTTTCCACAGGGCGCTGGGCATAAGCTAACAGCGGAAAGAACTGGAAGGCGGCATGAGGGACCGCTTTATACCGACGCCTCCTGACGCCGTCACCTGATGTAGGGCAGTCCTCGCCAGGGACTGCTGGCTAGAAATTTTTCCGTGGTCCTGCTGCCCGCGCGGCCAGTCCTATATGTAATTACCTACTGCAAGAGCCTCTCAAAGTAAGATCTACTGTTACAGGTGAGTAACCGTCTGCCTAGAAGCATGGATATGTTGTTCATCCACACTGTTTGGCAGACTCCAAGCAGTTCTCAGGGAGGAGGGAGGCAAGGTGCACACCCCCTACTTAGGGAACAGAGACTGGAGAACCGAGGCCCCAAAACTAGCATCCCGGCGTGACTCAAGACTGATGTGGTAGTGGGTGATAAAGGTGTTTGCTGACTTTCAGGTAGCAGCCCGACAGATTTCCTGGATAGGGATGTCCCTGGAAGCAGCCACCGAAGCAGCAGTATGGTGGGTAGAATGAGCTCTCATCCTTCTGGGAGGCTCCTTATCCGTCAACTCATAACACAGACCTATGCATGATGTAATCCACCTTGCTATGGTCCGTTTGGCTGCAGGTCTGCCAGAAGTGGCTTGAGCATAGGTGACAAACAGCTGGCGAACCTCTCCACGAATTTCCGCCGTCCTTTCCTTTTAGTAAGAGAGAGCATGTCTCAGGTCCAGAGTATGGAGCCTGTTATTCGGCGTCTGAGGTGTAATTAGGGTAGTATACCAGCAGAGTCAACACCTGGTTAAGGTGAAACTCTGATTATCACCTTCGGAAGGAATTTCGGGTGGGGGCGCAGGACAACTTTGTCCCTGTGAAAGACCAGATAAGGGAAGTCCATGGAAAGCACCTGGAGCTCCCCTGTCTTTCTGCCTGACATGATAGCCACCAAGAAGGTAGTCTTCCATGACAAGTGTGACAGCTTGCACTTGAGCACTGGTTCAAATGGCTTGCTCATGAGTTTTGCCAATACCAGCAGTAGATCCCAAGGAGGTGGAGGTTCACGCACAAGAGGGGATATGTGATCCAGGCCTTCAAAAGAAGCGCCCGACCACTGTCTCCTGCGACAATGTCGGCTGACCGTCCCACACCCAGTAAGCAGAAATGGCTGCCAGGTGCACCCTAAGGGTTGATGACCGTAGACCCCCTTTGGAGAGAGTCCAAAGGTAGTCGAAAATGTTAGCCACGGGAAAGGATAAGTGGTCCAGACTCTTGCCCTGACACCAAATGAAAACCTTTTCCATTTGAAGGCGTAACATTTCCTGGTTGATTCCTTCCTAGGTGCCTCCACCACGGTGTAGACATCTTCGGAAAGACCCAAAGCCTGGAACTCTAGCCGATCAGGTACCAGGCTGTGAGATGCAGGGACTGAAGGTTCGAATAGAAGACCTTCCCCTGGTAAAGAGATAACATGTCCAGGCGTGTACAGATCCGCGCCGGGGGGCTGCAGCCGAGGCTGAGGAGATCTGGGTACCAGAACTGGCCTGGCCAGCCTGGGGCTACCAGAATCACCTTCGCCTTGTCCCTCCTCACCTTGAGTAACACCCTGTGGATCAGGGGGAATGGAGGGAAGGCGTAGAGGAGGCCTGGGGTCCATGGCCTCGAGAAGGCATCCCTCTGCAGCGAGCACTGCTAAGGCGGGCCGGTATGACACAGCCTCAGCTTGTTTTCCCTGGAGGCAAACAGGTCCATCATCAGTTTGCCGCAATGGGAGAACACGCTATAAGCTACCTCTGGATGGAGAGACCACTCATGGGATGTCTGGCCTATGTGGCTGAGAGTATCCGTCAGCTGGTTCAAGGCTCCTGCCACATGGATGGCTAGGAGATCCGCCTACAACCGGCTTACGAGGGTCCAGATGCGTAGCGCCTCCTTGCACAGCAGACGGGAGTGCGTGCCACCCTACTTGTTGAGGTAGTACATGGTCGTGGTATTGTCTGTCTGGACTTGAACCACTTGACCCCAGAGCTGAGGAGCGAAGACTGACAGTGCCAGTCTGACTGCTCTGAGCTCCAACAGGTTGATGTGGCATCAGGACTCCTCAGGGCTCCAGAACCCGTGGGCCCTGTTGTCCCCCATGTGGGCTCCCCAGCCCATGAGAGAGGCATCGGTTGTAAGAACGACCGTCGGCTCGGGGAAGACAAACGGGATCCCTTCCTGCAACCGGTCTGGGGCAGTCCACCATTGGAGAGCGTTCCACATCTTCTGGGTTACAATGATCAGTTGGTCGAAGTGACCATATCGCTGAGTCCACTGGGCGGCCAGCTCCCATTGAAGGGGGCGCATGTCCCACCGGGCCCAATGGACCACCGAGGTGCACGTCATCATGTAACCCAGAAGGTGCAGAAAGTCCCGGGCATGGTGCAAATGCCCAACCAGAAATGATCGGGCAAAGGAGGAGAGAACCTCCGCCTTGTCCGCCAGAAGCCAAGCTCTGGCTTGACAAGAGTCTAGCTCTGCCCCGATGAACCCATCATCTGAGAAGGCATGAGTTCCGACTTAGCCTTGTTGATAAGGACGCCGGGCACCAGGAAGTACCTGGAAACAAAGCCTGGGTCTGTCGGCGGATCCGGCTCCGGAGCTACTGCCTCCTTGCGAAACAGCTGAGCCACGTCATCTCGAAGAGCCGACTGGATGCATGTGGAGATCAGTTTCTCCCGAAGGGTGCGGGCTCGGTTGGGAGGGTACTGCTGGAATTCTAGAGGCAGTCCCTGACCGTCCACTTCAAGAACCCACCTGTCCGAGGTGACAGCGGACCAGGCGGAAAGGAAGTGGCAGAGCCGACCCCCCACGGGAGAACCCAGAGCTGGCGTGATGGGTGTAGGGGTGGCCACCCCAACCCATCACTGAGCAGGCTTAGTGGAGCAGGAAGAGGTTCCAGGACCTGAGCCTCAGCCTCCTTTACCGGGCTGATGAGGACCCTGCTTGAGCCGCGGGCGCCAAGCTTGAGCTTGCTGCTGCTGTTGATGCTGATGTTGCTGTTCTCCTTAAAAGGAGGGCTGCCTGACCGCAGGAGAAGAGTGCCGAAATGGTTTCTTCTTTCTATTTTGCTGGTTCTTGCCCAAAGAACCCTTGGCAGAAGTAGCATCCAAGGTGGCATTGGACTGCTCTATATGCTGAAGGTGACCGGCCACTCCTGGAACGAACAAGTCAGTGCCCAGGAAGGGCTTGTCAGCAAGCTTATGCTGAGTATCCGCTGGAAAGGAGGAGAGCCTCAGCCAAGCCCTGTGCCAAGAGGCCACTGCGGCTGCCAGCGAGCGGGCACAAAAATTCCCGATATCCAAGGCTGTCTGGAGCTGCTGTTTGGCAACAGCATGGCCCTGGTCACGGACCTGCTTGACTGTGGTCTTTATGTCCGGTGGGAGATGAGGGAGGACCTTGTCTAGTGACCCAAGAAGGGCATGAGAGAAGTGTACCATAAAGACAGCGGAGCTGGCCTGACGAAGGCCCAAAGAAGAGGCCGCATAGACCTTACAGGCAGTGTGGTCCATATTCTTGGATTCCTTGTCCGGGGGTCAGTCAGTGTCAGCCGAACTACCAGTACGCCTTAACACAGAAGCAGCCACCAGGCTCTTGGCCGAAGGGTGCTCTGTGAACCCCGCAAGGGACCCCATGGGCACTGCGTTCTTGTGGGCCATGCAGGTAGATGGTGCTGGGCAGGAGGCAGGATGCTTCCAAAGTTCAAGAGCCAGGCCAACAATGGCCTCGGCCACTGAAAAGGCCTCCGTCGGGGTACCCCCTCTCTTAAGAATGTCTGTGAGAGGGTACTCTGCCTTTTTCTGGGTAGGCTCCAGGGGCATTCCGGTGGAATCTGAGAGAAGGCGGAGAATGTTCTTGAAAGAGGAAGGGCCTTCCTCAATCCCTGTGCCGACCGACAACTCATCATCCCCAGGATGTGAGTGCAAGCCGGAGACATCAGAGTCCAAAGAGTCGTGATACAGCGGTCTACCACCTAAGTCACCCTAGACATGCCAAGGGTGGTCGGGGTGACAGTTATCAACAGACGTCGGGGAAGCCCGGTGTCCTGTCGGTCCTCTTTCGAGGGCGCCCCTCCCTCAGGCTGTTTAGGCAGTGGTTCCACCCGAATCAATGGAGAGACCGGAGTAGGCCTAACTGGGAGATGGGCCGGTACCACAGGGGGAGGAACCGAGGGCCTCGGTTCCAGAGGGGTCGGCTTTGGCCTAGCAGGCGAGAGCCAAGTGATGGCTGAGGTAGGCGGCAGAGCTGGCTTCTGCCCGGTCAAGATCAACTGCTGCCACATAAGGTCTTCATAGTGCTGAAGGAGTTTCTGCCAGAGCCTCTCCTTGTCCGAGGAGGATGAGGACCTGTGGCGTCGTCTCTCTTTTTGAGCGCTTATGGCTCTTCCTCGGTCGATCGTCCGAGGGGGTCCTGGACCGAGACTAAGATTGGGGAGGCCGACTCGATCGATTGGGAGGCACCGGAATCGTTGAGACCCTGGGGTCCGGGACTGGTTCTTTCCAATGAGTCGTCTGGCACAGTCGGCGACAAGGGATCGATGGGGTTGAGGATAATTTAGACCTCGTCGGCCACTTCCTTGGCCAGACAGAAGGTCTGAAAAGCCTGCGGCCGAGGCTGCGATCCTCGACCGAGGTCGAGACCGCGTGTTCTGGGACTCAGACCCTCCTCGTCCCAACAGCGCTCCATCGGGACATAGACACCAGGTCCTCTTCTCTTCCGAGGGCGGAGGAGTGTGAGCCGAGGGGTGCCTCCACCCTGGGTGGGAGAGACTGGCACATCTCCTGAAGGAGCCCGTAGTTGTAGCCTAGGTTCAGCAGGACAAAGAAGCTTTGATTGGCTGAAGCATGAGCTGCTTCCTCCCTCGAATGCCTTCTCATCTGTTCCAGCTGTTCGGTAGACATAGCCATGAGTCTATAGCCTAGCCTCCTTCGGATTTCACCAGCGGGTTTCTTCTTTCCGGTCTCCCAGCTTCAGGCATGCCTTGAGGTCGTCCAGGATGTTGGGATGGAAGGCCAAGCAAAAACCGCACAATGAGGTGTCATGTCCTACACCTAAGCAGTAAACGCACGCGAGGTGGGGATCGGTGTGCGAAATCTTCTGGCAGCAAGGGCACAGGTGAAATCCTGGGGAAGATTTTTCCTCCATAGTCGATGCGACGAAAGCGCAATCGCTAACTCGAACGAGTTTGATTTTCAGTAAAACCGACAATTTGAAAGCCAGGGCCTACGAAATGCTGCGAGCACGAGGGAGCTGCATCTTCTAGTGGTAAGGAAGATCTGGCGTCATGGGGCGGAGCCGAGGTATATACAACCCGGGTGGGTGGGAGAAGCCAGCTTGAAGACTTCGGGCAAGATTTAAAGTGGAAGGGGACATGCCAAACAGTGTGGATGAACAACATCCACGCTCCTAGAACAGATATTACATATGGCAATCCAGATGTGTTTGGGTAACATAGCAAAGGTTGATTAGTTATAGAGAAATGTTCAAAAACATTCAGATATCAATTCAGAAAGTATGGAATGCAGATTGTAAAATATTCAGCAGTGGTAAAATTAAATGTCTATTGATAAATTGTGAACAATGGACTAAACTACCATGAAGAATGTATAATTGTATAGTATCTTGTGTCTGATGCATTGTAAATAATTGTTTTATTTGTGATTTTTTTTTATTTGATTTGACTTACTTCATTTGTTTGTAGTCCTTCTTAATAAAAATTCCCATACTGTTCAGTAGGTGGAGAGACTGTCCATCTTGGTAGGGATCCAAGATGTCTGACCAGGAGGATCCCAGGAAGGAAGTGAGTGAGAATGAAGCTCCTATTTTGATTCTTGAAGAAACAATTGTGGAAATGGCGACAGCAGAAGTCAGTACAGAAATACCAAGTCAACAGAGTATGTCTGTACTGGTAACAGATGTTCCTTTAAATTAGAAGGAATTACCTGAAACAAGCGAGAATCCAACTCCTGAAGGGAGTTTGGCAGAAGACACCAGGAGGAAGGAGTGCTGTGTGACTGGACTTCTCTACTGGGACTAAAGAAGTAGAACTCTTGTACTTGGACCTTTAATTTAGGGTAAAAAAAACAAACTAACAAACAACTTTTATAGGCACAGGATTTGACTGACAACAGGAACTTCCTGTTTGGGAGCAGGAAGTGAGTGATCACAGAGCCACCAAAGACCCACCATCCTAGAAGGGCAAGAGTAGCTCTCTGGCCCCCTCTAGCTGCTGGAGGCCTGCCACCGAGCAAGTAAGGGGTCTACTGAGAAATACAGGATAGTCTTCTCACAGAACAGGACTATCAGGAGCTTAAAGGACACAGAGGCAGAAAGTAAGTAGAGAGAGAAGAGAAAGAAAAAAAAAACAGAGGAAGGAGTAAGAATTCCAAACAACAGTTAAGGGGCCAGAAATAAGACATGATGGGAGTGGTGCAGGGCAGTGGCTGTGGAGCAGCAGTCTTCCGGTAGACATTCTGGAGGATGCGTTGTCCCATCTGCAGGCACCCCTCTGGGCTGAGGGGGGAGGTTGCTCATCTCCAGGCTGAGTTGTCCAGGATTTGTGGGACCTCCTCCTCCATCCAGGGACCACTAGTGCCACTGCTGGTGCCTCAGAGGTTGCCAAAAAAGAGGAGCGGTTGGACCACAGTGGGCTCAGGGAGGGTGAGGGTGGTGGAACAGAGGAGCATCCCTCCAGCTGTACCTCTCCACAATCCCTATGCCATTCTGGCAAAGTGTGGTTCCTCTATGGAGGCACCTGCAGTGGAGACCAAGGAGGATGCTGGGAACCTCCACAAAGGAGACCCACAGGAGGGGGGCATGGGACATCACAGGGGAAGGAAACAACTCCTGGTGGGGGACTCCATTGTTAGGAAGGTAGAACTGGGGGAGGAAGGGGAGAGGGAGGTAAGGTGCCTGCTTGGCGCCATGGCTTAGAGGGACAGGGAGCGAATCCTCAGGATTGCCAGAGCAGATGCACAGGGGAGGGAGCTGGATGTCATTGTCCACCTAGGGACAAATGACGTGGCTAAGAAAGGGATTAGAGCAGTGCAGGAAGAGTTTGTGGAATTGGGGAGGGGCCTTAGACAAGTAGCATGCACGGTAACTTTCTCGGAGGTGATGCCCATCTATGGCGTAGGAGAGGCTAGGGTGTTCTGCACCATGTGATTCAATCAGTGGTTGAAAAACTGGTGCAGAGCTCAGGAATCTGGCTTCACTGGGGACTGGGGGTCCACCTGGAGTGATGCAAGCCTATACTGGCATGATGGGCTGCATCTGTCCAGGAGGGGAACCAGGATCCTAGGTGATAGGTTTAAATGCTTCATTGGCAAGCATTTAAACTAGCCAAGGGGAGGAGGCACTGGAAAGGAGCAGGGAAATCCTAGCCCCCCCCCCAAAATCACGGTAGTAAGTACGGTAAACACCAACACAGAGGTGGCAATAGGGAGAAGGGCAGGGAAGGAAAGTGACAAAGGCAAGAAGGACAGGGATAGGGCAAAAAGGAGTAAGGCCATCAGGAAATGGAGAGTAATGAGTACCAATGCCCGTAGTCTGGGCAACAAGCTCCCTGAGCTGGTGGCCTTGATGGAAGAGGGATGCCTGGATATCGTAGCAGTCACAGAAACATGGTACACAGAGAACCATGACTGGGATGTTAACATACCAGGGTACATAACCTACAGGAGAGACAGGCAGGAAAGAAGAGGGGGAGTAGCTCTCTATGTAAAGGAAGGGATAAAAGCAACTGAACAAAAGAGTAAACAGGAGGAGAGGAGGCACTGTGGGTCACCTGGAGACTGGAAAGGGCACTCACAATCTGCACAGGGGTTGTGTACAGACCCCATGCCAAGGGAGGAATGGACAAGGATATGATAGAAGGCATTCTTAGGATGGCAGAGAAAGGGAGATACTGTTGATGGGAGACCTGAATATACCAGATGTTAACTGGAGCACATTTGCTGCAGCCACATCCAAGAGCAGGGCCATTCTCGATGCCCTACAGGTGGCAGGCCTCAGACAGCTAGTTTCAGAACCTACTCGTGAGGGAGCAATCTTAGACCTCGTACTCTCAAATGGGGGCAGTGAGAGGATCTCAGATCTAGAAGTGGGTTGCCATCTGGGAACAAGTGACCATCAAACAGTGTGGTTCACGTTAAACTCAGCTACAGAGTCAGCCACAAAAGTGAGGGTACTGGACTTCAGGAGGGCTGACTTGGCAAGATGGGAGTGCCTCACAAAACACTAGCAAACAGGCTAGAAGGAGGGTGGAGCAACAATGGGAATCATCAAGTGCCATCACAGAGGCAACAAGCCTTTGTGTGAAGCAAAAAACAAAAGAAAAAGCCACTATGGTTCTCAAAAGAGGTGGCTGGGAAAGTCAGGGAGAAAAAGATAGCATTCAGGAAGTATAAGGAAACACAGAAGGAGCAGAACAGAGAGCTGTACCAGATAAGGCAGAAGGAAGCAGGGAGGGAGGTCAGAAGAGCAAAGGCCCAAACTGAGGAAAAGATAGCCAACTCTGTTAAGAAGGGGGATAAAACCTTTTATAGGAATATCAGAGAGCGTAGAAAGACAAAGGGAGGGATAGTGAGGCTGAATAGAATGAATGGTGGGTGGGCAGAGGGGGACAGTGAAAAAGCAGGGATACTGAACGAATATTTCTGCTCAGTATTCACAAAAGAGGAGGGGGAAGTGCCTAATCCAATTAACAGAAGCACTCTTGATAGGGGGGTCGATCCCAGCCCTTTCACAGAAGAAAGGGTTCTGCAAGAACTCCTAAAACTGAAGGTGGACAAAGCAATGGGGCCTGATGGAATTCACCCCAGAATTCTAAAGAATTAATGGGGGAACTAGTGAAACCACTGACTACTCTTTTAATAAATCATGGAGGATGGGGTGGTACCCGAGGACTGCAGGAAGGCGGATGTGATTCTCTTCACAAAGTGGGACCAAGACAGAGGCAGGAACCACAGACCTGTCAGTTTGACCTCTGTGGTAGGGAAAGTGATGGAGTCACTTGAAGGAAAGAATTGTTGAGTACCTTGAGGCCAGTGGGGCACAGGACCCAAGGCAGCATGGGTTCACAGCAGAAAGGTCATGTCAGATGAATCTAATAGATTTCTTTGACTGGGTGACCAAAGTAGTAGACCAGGGAGGGGCTGTGGACATGGTCTACCTAGACTTTAGCAAGGCATTTGACACAGTCCCACACAAAAGATTAATAGTCAAACTAACCAGCCTGGCAGTGGGTCCCAGGGTGGTAGCCTGGGTAAAACATTGGCTGGACAACAGGACACAGAAGGCAACTGTAAATGGAGTCCACTCTGAAGAAAGAGGGGTTACTAGTGGGGTACCACAGGGTTCAGTACAGGGTCCAGTCCTTTTTAATGTCTTTATAAGTGACATTGTAAAGGGACTGGAAGGAAAAGTATGCCCCTTTGCAGATGACACAAAGATCTGCAACAGGGTTGATACACAAGGAGGCGGAAAGGATGAGAAGGGACTTGGCAAGGTTGGAGAAATGGTCAGAAGTATGGCATCTAGGATTCAATGCAAAGAAATGCAAAATAATGCACCTGGGAAGCAAGAACCCAGGGGAAGATTACACAATTGGGTGGGGAGGTAGTAACAACAACAAAAAAGGAAAGGGACTTGGGGGTAATCATATCAGATGACCTTAAGGTTAGCAAGCAATGTGAGAAGGCAGTAGGGAGGGCTGGGGGGATACTGGGATGCATAGGGAGAGGCATCACCAGCAGAAAACAGGAAGTTGTTATCCCTCTGTACAGACAGTTGGTGAGACCCCATCTGGAGTACTGCGTCCAGTTCTGGAGACCCCATCTCCGAAAGGACATAGACAGGACAGAGGCAGTCCACAGGAGGACAACTAAAATGGTGCAGGATCTGCAAGAGAAGCTGTACGAGGAGGGGGGACATGATAGAACTTTTAAGTACCTCAGTGAAATCAACAAAGTCCAAGAGGGTAGCATCTTTCAGAAAAAGAGACGTGCAAGAACAAGGGGACACAATTTAAAGATGGGGGGGGCGGTTCTGGGGCAATGTGAGAAAGTATTTTTTTTACAGAGAGGGTAGTGGATGCATGGAACAGCTTTCCTGAGGAGGTTGTGGGGTCTAAAACTGTGGGAGAATTCAAGAGTGCATGGGGCAGTTCTTGTGGGGGGGTAGGAAGAAATAGGCTGTTGGTTAACTAGGATCTGTGGCTTATCCTGTAGGTAGGGAAATGGGCAGACTAGGTGGGCCATTCAGTCCTTATCTGCCATCAAAGTCTATGTTTCTATGTGGAGGCAGAGAAATACAGGTTACTCACCTGTAACAGGAGTTCTAGGAATGGTATATGTTGTTCATCCACACTTATTGGCAGGTTCCTTGCCGCTTTAAATCTTGCCGGAAGGTCTTCAAGCTGGCTCCTCCCACCCATCCGGGTGGTAAAACGCTCGGCTCCGCCCCATGACGCCAGATCTAGCCTGCTGAAAGCCAGGTTGTGCGTCAAGCCGGGAGGTCAGGGTCAGGTGGATGAACAACATATACCATTCCTAGAACTCCTGTTACAGGTGAGTAACCTGTATTTAGGGACATGGATATGTTGTTCATCCACACTTATTGGCAGACTCCTAGCAGTTCTCTGGGAGGAGGGAGGCAAGGCGCACACCCCCTAATTAGGTATAAAGACTGGAGAACCGAGGCCCCGACCAACATTCCGGCGTGACCAGAGGTCGATGTGGAAGGGGAAATCGGTATATGCCTGCTTCCAGGTAGGAGCCCTGCGGATATCTTGGACAGGAGTATCCACGGAAGCAGCCACCGATGCAGCGGAAGGGCGGGTTAAAATGAGCATTTATCCCTCTGGGAGGCTCCATGCCCGCCCACCTATAGCGGAGACCTATGCAGGAGGTGACCCACCCGCTCGTCGTCCGCTTGGCTGCAAGTCTGCCAGGTGCGGCTTCAGTGTAGATGACAAACAGCTGGCGAACCTCTCCCGAACTTCAGCCCTACGCTCCCTGGGTAGGCGAGTGTTAAATAGGGTCCCAATGGATCCTATATACGGCCCTAAGGCGTGTGAACCCCGGCAGAGACAATACCCGGTTAGGGAAAAAGGACTCCACCACCGCCTACGGAAGGAACTTCGGGTGGGGCGCAGGACAACCTTGTCCCTGTGGAAGACCAGATAGGGAGATTCAAAGGAGCGCCTGGAACTCTCCCCTCCTTCTGGATGGCATGGTAGCCCCAAGAAGGTGTTCTTCCACAACAGGTGGGGAACTCACACCTGTGCAAAGGTTCAAACGGCTTGCCCGTGAGCTAAGCCCATACCAGCGAAGATCCCACAGAAATGGGGATACTCTCCCCAAGGGGAGGTGTGATCGAGGCCTAGGAAGCTCCATACCTCCTTTTCTGTGCCACCGACTGCCTTTCCGCCCGTGCCCGGAAGACAGGGGTGACCAACAGAAGCACCTAGAGGGTCATCGACCGAAGCCCTTGTCCAATAAGAATGGACCGCAGATGGTCCGGAATGCTCACCAAGGAACAGGAGAGGGGACCAGGCCCTATCCCAACACCAAATGGAGAATTCTTCCATTTGAAGGCGAGCATGTTTGGTCGACTCCTGGCAGGACGCCTCGGAAACATCGAAGACCTGCCGGAGGACCCAAGGCCTGGCTCCTAGCCGCACAGGGACCAGGCCATCAGGTGCAGGGATTGAAGGCCCGGATGGAATACCTTCCCCTGAAATCAGAGATCAGGACCGGGCAGGCTGGAAGCTGCCTCGGGAGCCTGGGGATGAGACTGAGGAGAGTTGGATATCAGAGCTGGCAAACCAGTCTGGGGCTACCAGCATCGCCTGCGCCTAGTCCCTCCTCGCCTTGCCCATGGGTCAAGGGAAATGGGGAAGATGTAGAAGAGGCCCGGGGTCGATGGCCTCAAAGGCATCCCCTACAGCGAACCTTGCTGAGGGGGCGGGCATGAGACAGTCTCGGCCTCGTATTCTCCCTGGAGGGGAAAAAAGACCGCCCGAGGCGCGACCGGGAGGGAGAAGATCCTGTGCTACCTCCGGCAGGGAAGACCACTCATGCCTTTGACCGGCTTAGGGCATCAGCCAGGGTGCTGGAGGTTCCTGCCATCGAAATGGCTAGGAAACTGCCTCCCGGCTGTGCGAAAGACCCAATGCGGAGAACCTCCTTACGCCGAGGCAAGGGGCTGGTCCGAACCTGGCGGGATAGGTAGCACATGGTCGTGGTGTTGTCCGCCTGGACTTAAACCACTAGACCCCGCACAGACGGAGCGAGCAATGCAAGCTAAGCGGACCGCCTGGAGCTCCAGCAGGCAGGAAAGACATCAGGACTCCCGAGAGGACCAGAGGCGGAGCACTCTGTATTCCCCTTGATGGGCACCCCCACCCATCTGGGATGCATCGGCCGGAGAAGACCGTCGACTGGGCGGATTTGAACAGGAAGTTCTCCTGCAAAGAGCTGGAACGGTCCGAAGGAGAGCGTTCCCTAACCCCTGGGCTGTTGTCACGGACTGGTCCGAAGAACGCAGCACTGTGACCGCTGGCTGGCCAGCCCCCACTAGGGGGATGCATGAACCGACGGGTCCAAACAGACCACGTTGGAGCAGGCCGCCGCAGGGCCCAGGGGGTGCAGGAGGTCCCGGTCAGGGTGCAACTGCCCAGTTAGACCTGACTAGGTAAGGGAGGAAGAACCTCAGCCCTGTCCGCCAGGAGCCAAGCTCGGACTCAAACGTCGAGCCTCGTCCCTAAGAAGGATCACCCGCTAAAACACGAGTTCCAACGGTCTCCAGTAAAAGGAGACCAGTCTGAGAGCAACCTAGAGGGCCAGAACTCTGGACTGTCCCTCTTCCGCCTGGAAGGGTTGCAGTCAGGCCGCCATTCGGGTGGGGTTACGTCCGGACCTCTCAGTGCCGCAGGAACACTGCTGAGCAGAGACCAAAGGGCCTGGCCTGGAACTCGTAACGAGATCCCCCGCTAAGAAATGGAGGAGTCTCCCAAGAAACGGACAGAATGAAGTGTAGGTACGTTCTGGAGGACCAGGAAAGAGTCACACGCCTCGTTCTGAGGATGGGATATCTAAGACAGAGAGACCATCCCGACGTGTGGCTAAAGAATGGGCCACAAGCCCCCGTCCGTTTGGGACCAGGATATCTGGACAGGAACCCAGGGTCTGAAGGAGGATCCGCAACCTTCCTGCTCACCTCTATTTAGAGGGCCTGGCAAGTCGGCTCAGCAGGCCGACAATGAGGTTGTGGACCCCAAGGCCCCCGTGGGACAACGGCTCGAAAGGGTGGTGCCTACTCGCAATCCTGAGGCAGGACCTTCCCTTAGCACCTCAGACACCCCGAGGTCCAGAAGCGGACCAGGTGGGGGAGGGGCGGAGCCGTCTTCCCACGGGGGAACCTGGGTAGGGGTGACGGGCCCGGGGACAGCGCCCCTCAGCCAGTCACTGAGCAGGCTTGGAGGAGGGATTGGCCGAGGGAGCTCCTGGGCCCTTACCTCCCTGCTTCCTTTTATAGGAAGATGCTGGCTTGGGGACAGGACACCCAGCGCAAGCCTGCTGGCCCTCATGCTGGAGTTGATGGGCCAGTCGAGCCGCAGGGGCCGAGGGGCAAAGGGGCTTACGCAAAGGCGGCCAGTGGCCCTTGTCTCTCCGGGCGGGGGTAACAGAGTCTGGAGTGGCATCGACTGGTCCCCGGGAGGTGTCCTCCACCCAGGGCCGAAAAGGTCAGTCCCAAGAAGGGGATATACGCCAACTTGTCGCTGGCTCCAAGGAAAGAGGATAACCTCAGCCACGCCCTGTGGCGAGTGGCACCGCGGCCGCCACCGACCTGGCACAGGAATCACCTAAGTCCAGAGCAGTCCGTTGCTGTTTCGACCGCTTCTACCTCCTGGTCCCGCACCCGCCGGACCGTGGTCCGCAGGTCTGCCGGGAGATGAGGGAGCACCTCGTCCAGGGAGCCCAAAAGGGCGTGGGAGAAATGTGCCATCAGTGCGGCCAAGCTGGCCTGTCGGAGGCCTAGGGAGGACGCAGCGTAAACCTTACGCCCGATGTAGTCCAACCTTTTGGACTCTTTGTCGGGGAGCCTATCCACATCCCGAGTGTTCCCAGAACACTGGAAAACATTATCGGTAACTAGCCCCTCAGCCGAGGGGTGCTCCGAGAAACCGGGCAAAGAACCGACAGGGACAGAGTACTTACTGGCCATCCTGGCCGAGGGCGCAGGACAGGAAGTAGGCCACTGCCAAAGCTCCAAGGCCGGGCCGACAATGGCCTTGGCCACCGGGAAGGCCTCCGAGGGTGAACCCCCTCGGTCTAGAATCTCCGTCAGGGGATAAGAGGCCCGTTTGGACACAGGTTCAAGCTGCATCCCGGTGAATTCCGAGATGAGCTAAAGCAGACCCATAAAGGACAATGGGCTGTCGTCCACAGAGCATTCCGGAGAGGACCCCCGAGTCCTCCCGACTGGGGAACATGGAGGGGTCGAAGTCAGACTCTGAAGGGTCTGCAAAGAGCTGCCTCAGGCCTGAGTCACTCTTCGTCCACCGAGGGCGGGTGGGAGTGAGGGGAACAGGCAACCTGCGGGACAGGTCATGACCCGACCGAGGTTCCACCGAAGACAGTGGGGCAGCAAGATTTGGACGAACAACCGGCCCTGGAGTGGGCACCTCGACTGCAGCGAGCGGTTGTGTCGGCCGATCGGACGGCAGCTGCTTGCTGGATGGGGAATGAATTGGAGTCGATTGATTCCCGGACAACAACTGCTGCCACATGAACTCCTCATAACGTCGGCACCATCTGCACCGAAGTCACTCCTCATCCGAGGAGGGAGACGAGGAAGATCGGTAATGCCACTCAACTCGGTGCCCTGACCGAGATCGCCGAAATCGGCGGGAGCGGCTTGACCGAGAAGAGGACCGAGACTGAGACCCCAACTTGGGAAAACCGAGGTGGGTCTGGGAAGGAGCGGGGCGCCCGCCTTCCCTCAGTTCGACAAAGGACCGAGGCCTGACGCCCGAAGGAACAGACAGAACCTGCCTCCGCCGGGAACCGGTGGAAGGATGGCGGCTCCAGCAGAGGACAGCCCAGATGACGGGTCGAGACTCGACAACGCCGACGGGAGTCCTGGATGGCTGACCTGACGGGACACCAGAAGCCAGCGGCCTGAGCCGCACTTGACTGGTCGAAGTCGCCGATGTGAGGAGGAACCTCCCACCAGCCGACGATGGGACTTAGCTCACCTTTGACCTGGGCAGAGAGGCAGGTCCCGAGGGTCCCTCTCCTTCTCGAGGAAAGGGACTGGCAAAGCTCCTTGAACGAAGCTGGAAAGAGGAGAACCTCGGCGAGGATAAGCGCCGCGACCGAGGAGGAGGGGACCTTAGATTGGACACCACCCTCCGTGGATGAAAGAATGTCGAGCTGCTCAGCCGAGACAGCCGACAAGGACGCTGCCCGACGAAGTTCCAAGAATTTTTCTCCGCGCTGAAAAGGTTCAGGTCGCCCGAGCCCAAAACAGGCCGTACGACCCTCCAGGGTGGTGGTCGAAAGGGCACAGCAAAAATCGCAAACTTGCGGATCATGGTCCAAGTCGAGGCAGTAAATGCACGTGGAGTGCGGGTCTTTCCTGGAGGAATTAACCGGGCGCCTCCGGGAGCCGGAAAATGAATTATCCATCGCCACCACAAGGGAGAAGGTCGAAGTAATAGAAAACTTCTAGCTAAATTCGGAGAGACCGAAAAAATCAAGAACCAGTCGAAAACGCAGAGCGCTAAGGAAGGAACCTGAGCTTCCAAATGGTAAGGAAGATCTGGCTTCATGGGGCGGAGCCGAGAGTTTTACCACCCGGGTGGGTGGGAGGAGCCAGCTTGAAGACCTTCCGGCAAGATTTAAAGCGGCAAGGAACCTGCCAATAAGTGTGGATGAACAACATATCCATGTCCCTAGAATGCTGTTTCTGAGGACACTATGCATGACTCAGATTCAGAAGGAGAGAAGCACTGGGAGAGACAGGAATGCAGTCTTTTATCCCAAAGAGCGCAGCTGGAGAAAACAACTGCTAGACCTGCAATCTGACAGGCGAGAGAAACCTGTCAAACAGGCCCAGATGTGAAGATGTGACGCATCATCTTCAAAGGCTAGACCGATCAGCTGGGTGGCCGAAGTGGAGGGAGCAGAGAAAGAGGAGAGCACTACAATCAGTGGTATGCCACAGAGAATATCAAAGCAATCCGAAAAAGCATCAGGAAGGGCAGAAAAGGGTTCAGAGCAACCGGGCCTAAGACACGAGGACGGCACATTCCAAAATCTCAAGCAAGATTGGTCAGTTGACAAAGCGCTACAGGTGGCTGGCTGAGAAAGAAGCAAAAGCACAGATCAGTGGGTATCTGGGGCCACTCCCATACAGACTAGGAGTCTGAATATTCTTTTTTTTTTGGGCTCCGCTTTGACCCCAGAGAACTCCTTCGGGCATCCACCACCTCATCTCTACTTCCGGGCCTGAAACTCTCCAGCTCCTGGCATCAGCCCGGCTATCCCTTCAGCTCTGACCCCTCCCGAGGTGGGGGCACTCCATCTGTGAATTCGGGCCAGGAGCCAGATAAGTCTGGCCAGTGGAGTGTGGTTGAGGGGTGGTGCCGTCACCTATCTCCAGGACCGGAGTTTTCTTGGTTGCGTCCATCCCCTCGCCTCCTCCCACCCTCCCCGGCAGAGCACGAACGTGCAATGGTGCCAGGCACGCCTGCCGAAGCTTTGCATCCCCTCTAGCATGCCCTGCACACTGCAGTGCCTCAGGTTGCCACCAGGTGCTGCTGCGATGCCAGGCAGGTGCCTGGATCCCCCCCCCCCGAGAGAGGAGAGAAGTCCTCCAGCTGCTCGATCCTCTCTCCCCCCTACCGACCCCCAGCAACCCAGGCTCGTCCCCGAACCCGGGTCACCAGCGTGGTGCAAGGTGTGGCATCTAGCGCCTTAACCCTCAGCGCCACTGGGGCGGCTCGGTGAATATTCTTAATGTACCTGACACGGTAGATCGAAATGTTAATAAAGAAAGTGACTGATTTACCAGAAGAACTGCAATTAAGTCAGAATCCGACTTACTTTTAAACCCACGGTACAAGGGCCTGTAGAATTGCTGGCTAAAAAGGGGGTGGAGAAGCAATCTAAGGCCTGTCAGGGTCCAAGTCTACGACCATTAAACTTTCACAATAAGGCAGCACCCAAGTCATTTTCCTCACTATTTAAGATGCTCATCTATCCTGCCAAGAGGCATAACGCGGTGAGACTCTCATATGTGGGGGGGAATGCCTGAGCCCCCGGATAGAGTTTTTGTGGCAAGAACGCTGCTCAAGGACTCAATTACATTTTTTGCAAATGAAATTTACGCCTTGATACACATCTCTGGAGAAACAACGTATGATTTGAGTTTCAAAACATCGCTGAGGTTAGAAAGATTCTGGATCAACTACAATACCCTGAAGAAATCTGCACTGTGGTCACCATCTGTTGCCATCCCTTTGACACGAGCAGCCCAAAAAACTATTAAAGTACTGTTCAGAAATCAGGGTGTATGTGTGAACGACCTCACCTGGCTTAAGTAAAAATGCACTGTTATGGAAGATATGAAAATTACGTACCTACCGTAATTCTTGATCTTCTTGGACGAGTCTCCACCACTCATTCACACTATTGGGATCTGCGCCGGAGGCACCAGGACCCATCGGGAGCAAACTTTTTGCTGGAGGGTCAGCACCAGAGATGGCACCGCAAGGAACGGGCGCCATGAGCCCTAGCTCAGGCGGTAACGACTATCTTCGGCCGACCCTCCAACCGTTTTTAGCAATTTTTACCAAGGAGGTGCAGCGAACTAACCTAGAAGGGTAGCTCTAATCCAAAAAACCGGACATGAGATAGTCCGATGTACCCGTAAGAAGGGTCAACAAAGAAGTCTTCATGACCCAAAGATTTGAGGAGTGAAGACGAACAAGAAAGGTGAGCTCGGGGGATGGAGGGTGGGCATGTGAATGAGTGGTGGAGACTCGTCCAAGAAGATCAAGAATTACGGTAGGTACGTAATTTTCCTATCTTCCTGGACATAAGTCTCCACCACTCATTCACACTATTGGGAAAGTACCGAGCTAATAATCTCCCTTGAGGGCAGCAGGAAAGACCAAGAGCTCAAGTTTCTAGGACAGAAGTCCATTGAGGATGGCTCTGCCAAAGGAAGAATGTCATCTGGCATGGACATCTAGTGCATAATGTTTAATGAAAGCATGCACTGAGCTCCAGGTGGACGCACTGCAGATGTCTGCAATGGGCACATTGCGGATTTCCGCTATGGATGCCGCGATCATTTGGCAGAGTAAGCGTAAACTGTACCCTCCAACTTAACCTGCGCCATGGAATAGCAGTGACTAAGGCACGCCACTAGCCATGATGAGATACATCTGATAGCGACAGGTTGACCCAGCTGGGTCTAAATGAAGGAAACGAACAGTTGCTGAGCTTTGCGAAAATCCTTGGTTCTCTCTAGATAGAAACGCAAGACCCTCTTAACATCCAAAGAACAAAGAGAACGTTCCCCTTCATTTTGGAAGTCCGCAAAATAAAAGGGAAGGACCAAAGGTTGGTTTAGATGAAATTCTGACACAACCTTAGGAAGAAATTTAGATGAGTACAAAGAACTACTTTGTCCTTATGGAACACAGTATACTGGAGGGTCTGTGACCAGGGCATGTATCTCAGAGACCCCATGGCTGAGGTAATGGCCACTAGGAAGGCAGTCTCCAAGTGAGAAATTTTAGCTCACAGGTAGCCAGAGGTTCGATAGGTTTCGGAGTGAGCATGTTCTAGCACAAGATTAATGTCCCAGGCTGCGACTGGACGTCTTGTAGGAGGTCTGGTATGCAGAATCCCCTTAAGAAATCTCTTAACCATAGGTAACTGAGCCAGAGTTAAGGAAATAACGGGCTCATTTTACGCTGAAATGGCACTAAGATGAACTTTGACTGTAGAGTACTGCAGACCCACTTTGAGAGGTCCAAAAGGTACTCCAAAACCTTATCTGGTGGACAGGAAAAGGATTCAAAGAGGACTTTGTACACCAGAGCTTAAAACGCCCACTGGCTGTGTAAGTTTCAGTGGCTGGCTTCCGAGCAGCCAGAAGAATATCTGAAACTCTTCGAGACACATTGAACCAGTATTTCGACCTCTTCAGGAGCCAAGCATGAAGGTGAAGTGATCTCAGGTTGGGATGGACCACCGGTCCCTGAGTCAAAAGGTTCATCTGCAGGGGGAGTGGTCTTGGAGGAACTGCCAACATATTGTTGAGCAGTGGAAACCACAGCTGCCGAGGCCAAAAGGGAGCAATGAGAATCATTTTGTCCCCCTGGGATTCAAACTTGAGGAGTACCCTCTGAATTAGAGGAAGAGGCGGAAAGAAAGCATTTTGTTCACCGCAGCCTGAACGCATCCTGACAGAAAATGCCAGGCCCTGGATTTCTGGAGCAGAAGAGAGGCAGTTTTGCGTTGAGTGGGGAATGCAAAAGGTCCAGGTCTGGAGTTCCCCACTCTTCGAATAGTGACTGAACTATGGTTGAGTCGAGAGACCACTCGTGAGGGTCTGTCTCTGTTCTGCTGAGACGGTCTGCCAGTTCGTTCTGAACACCTGGCAGGTAGACTGCTTGAATTAGAGCCTCGTGCTCCAAGCACCATTCCCATACCCTCATTGCTTCCCTGCATAAGGGGTAAGAATGAGCACCGCCCTGCTTGTTGATGTAATACATCACTGCTTTGTTGTCCGTTTGAAGGAGAATGTTCTTGTGACACAGAATGTCCTTCAAAGTTCGGACCGCATAAAGGACGGCTCTCATTTCTAGGACGTTTATGTGGAGCTGGGACTCTACTTGAGTCCACGCACCTGGAGTGTGGAGAGCCTGACAGTGAGCTCCCCACCCCAGTAGGGATGCGTCCGTGGTAATGGAGATCTGATGGTCCAGAGGAGCAAAGGGATACCCCTCCAGGAGATTGCTCTCCTGAGACCACCAGGTGAGTGACCTCTTAAAGGTTCTGTCACCTTGATGAGATAGGACTGCGGTGAGTGGTTGGGGACCACTGAGTACTGAGCATCCACTGGGTGGTTCTCATGTGCAGACGGTTAGGGTACAGTGAACACTGAGGATGCCATGAGGCCTGCATCCGCTGCATCGAGAGAGCTGTGACTGAGCTGTTTTCCGATGTGACGGGCCATCTGAAGGATATCGCTCTCCTGTCTTCTGGAAGAAAAGCCTTCAGACAGGAGGTGTCCAGAAGAGTCCCTATAAAAAGGAGCCTCTGGGAGGCTGCAGCTGCTTTCTTGAGGTTGAGCAGAACCCCATGCATGTACGGAAGCGCTGAGGCCGCTCCACGGGCGCCCAGAGTCCCTTGCCTGGAAGGGCTTGTTAGAAGCCAATCGTCCAGATAAGGAAACACCTGAATTCGACTTTTCTGAGGTGCGCTACAGAATTGCACAACATTTGTAAAAACTCAGAGCGCCGAGGATAGCCCAAATGGCAGGACTCTGAACTGATAGTGCTGTCCCAGAGCCACAAACCTCAGGAATTTGTGATGCCTCGGGTGAACAGGAATGTGCTGGTAAGCATCCTGCATATCAAGGAGGCTAACCAGTCGTGTTGGTGGAGCAGAGGTAACAGGGTTCCTAGAGAAATCATTTTGAATTTCTCCTTGGGAAGAAATTTGTTTAGCTTTCTGAGATCTACAATGGGCTATTCCCCGGACTTCTTGGAACCAGAAAGTACCGGGAGTAGAACCCCGTGTTTCGTTAGCAGTGGCACCACTTACTGCCCTGTTGTTCGAAGGCCCCAATCTCGGGCGGCGAGAAGGTCTGACTGAAGGGTTGACAGCCTGGGCTGCCGCTTTGGGATGCATCCGGAGGGCCTCCACAAGATTGAGTGAATACCCTCGCAATTATCCGAAGGACCCATTTGTCTGAGGTTATGGACTTCACTGGTTGTAGAAGTGCATCAGATGACCTCAAACCGGAGAGGAAAAGTCCACCGGCAGCTGAGAGGGAACTTGGGCCAGCACTATAAGGTAGCTGGACGCTTTGGGCCCTTGCGCTTGTTGCGCCTTCTTTGAGGTTGGGCAGGTTGGTTCTATGGAAACTTCCTCTGCCCCTGCTCCTCAAAGGACTGGTGATTATGAAACTGTCGCTACTGGCATGCCCTCGAGAGGGGCAGGAGGGGTTGAGCCAACTTAATGGCTGACCTAGTCTTTTGTGTAGCTTCTAGAGCTTGCTCTACCTGAGGACCAAAAAGATATGCACCGCCAGCGGGCAATGCTATCACCTGCTGCCGCGCGTCATTCGTAGCCCGGCGCGCAGCCAGGAATGACGCTGGTGCAAATACCAGCAGCCGCTGAACGGGAAGCAGTGTCAAAAGCATCCATGGCTGCTTAACCTGCTGGTTATTAGATTCAATACCTCTGTAATGGTTTGAAGAAGCTCTGGCTTTGAACCGACTCCAGTAGGGCTTCAACCATCTGTTTAATAGAATGCCACAGGATATACTATACTGAGAGAAAATAGCCTTGGTAACTGGCAACACGTGATACTTAGGTAGAAGCAGCAAAACTCATCAAGGTGTCTATCTTACGAGATTCTTTGTTAATAGGTCGAGCTGTAGTAGCTTGAGGAAGAACGACTTTATCATTCTCTGCCAGGACTACAATAGGATCCGCAAAGGCTTGAGATGCCAAATGGGATGATCCTTGGGGCTGAATATTTCCTATCAATGGATTTAGCCACCAAGGGGTAAGAGCAGGATTATTCCATACCATTTGAGACAGCGTCTCGAAGGAAGGCTGAATCGGAGGAGTCAAATCCGTAGGGATCTCCGAGGCATGAAGATATTGGAGTCTCAACAATTTCCCAGGATCGAGGTCTGTAGTCTGGAGAGAAACTGTGGAACTCAAGATTATTCAACAGAGACTTAAAGGATAGGTCCTCAACCACAAGCTCTGTAGAAGTAATAGATCCTGCTTTGTCCACTTCATCACCCAACCGAAGGTCTGGGTCAGGCTCAACGTCATTTCCTGACAGTCCAGGAGGGACTGTATGGACAGGAAAGGAATGAAATTCAGAAGAGGAGGAAGAAGGAAACAAGTGAAGAGAGGAGTCCCCGAGAGCCGCCGGCGCCGAGGAGGCGCACGGCACCGAGAACGATGCCGCAAGGCCACGCGGTGCCGAGAAGCCGCACGGCATTGAGGACGGTGCCGAGGACGGCACCAAGAAGCTGCACGGTGCCGAGGACGGTGCAGAGAAGCCGCACAGCGCCGAGCGTAGCATCGACGCCGAGGACGGCGCCGAGAGGCCACACAATGCCGAGGGCGCCGAAAACACTCCCAGACTCCGAAAAACAGGTTTTGAAGGAAGAAGAGCAGAAGATAAGGGCATCGGTGTGGCCCCCTGCGCCGCAGCCATGTGAGGGGGGGAACACCTAAGCGCGGAGTCAACGGCACCGAAGAAGGTGCCGCGCGACCAGGAAGGTCCAACCGCCCTACCCGGTCGCCCAGAGAGCCCGAAGGCCCACGAGCGACTGAGCCAGGTAGCCGAACCAACCTCCGAGCCCATTGCTCCACAAGAGCGCCACTGATGAAACTGTTCATCGAAGACCTACCGCGGCGCAGGTAGGTTTGATGTCGGGGCCGGCCGGCTACCAGAAGCAGAGAGGTTGGCGACTCAAGGAGGAGACCGCAACTAGCCCCGATAACCGAGCATCTATGCGCAGGCATATCAGAGGGCGACCTCGAGTGATGCCTTCTCTTTTTAGACCTGTGGGCCGAAGAAGTGCTCGAGGCCGAACGGTGCCGAGAGTGCGACCATTTATTTTTATGCTTCCGGGGGAACCACCCATCCCCCCGGGCATTGGACTGACCATTGTCAGACCTTTCCTCTGGAGAAGGTGGCGGACCGGACCCAGCCCGACTGACTGAACAGCTTTCATATGAAGTCTCCCTACCGTCACCTGATGTGCTCTTGGTCAACTCCGCAAGGTAGGCTGAGACTTTTATTGTATTTTATTTTAAAAATAAGAATAAATTTAAGCGATACTGTATCGAGATAATATTACAAAATAATAAAAACTGAAAACTATGCTGCTAGTTTGAAGTTTGACTCGACAGGCGAGCACGTGTCCACTGAAGTGCACCTCGACAAGGAAAAAGGAACTGAGGCGGGTTGGAGGGTTGGACGCCGAGATAATCGTTACCGCATGAGCTAGGGCTCTCGGCGCCATCTCTGGCGCCGAACCTCCAGCAAAAAGTTTGCTCCCGATGGGTCCTAGTGCCTCCGGCGCAGAGCCCAATAGTGTGAATGAGCGGTGGAGACTTATGTCCAGGAAGATCCAGAGGCTATTCTGGACACTGAGAACATTTGGACGGGTGGATGGAAGGTATTGCTAAAGTCAACAGACACTGGAGTTGCTCATTTACCTAACTCTTTTTTTCTGGGGAGGAACAGAGGGATTTTGTTCTATCTGGGTCAACCTAAAATGTGCTATAAGTGTGGGTCAGTGGAGCACCTGAGTAGCATATGTGACAAGCAAAGGTGTACAGTTTGTGGAGAACCAGGGCATGTGGGCGCACAGTGTTTAAATGAGTGTAAGTGCAATCTGTGCAATGAAATGGGGCATACCTTTCAGAACTATAAGTTGGCAGCGCACATTATTGGGGAGAAAGCTGATGGGGATGAGCAAAGATCACTGATTACCCTAATGCAAAAGAATAGACTGGGGAAGCAAGGGCTCTTTGTGGAGAAGCAGCCAGAGCCTGCTAGTTCATGCTTGTATACAAAGCCCACAGCCCCCAACACATGTTCCGAGTATGGTGATACACAGGGACATTAGGGAAGTTCTAGTAAAGAAGAAGGTTTCTCAAAGTCAGTGAATGAAAATCAGCCTGAAGAGGGACAGGGGAAACTGTAAAAGAAATATTATCTGGTGAGAAAATGTGTGCTAATGTTATGCCCCCACCCTCCTCCAACCCCTCCCCAACCCCTGAAGGACAGGAGCAGGAGAACAGCCACAAGTTTGAGACACCAAAAAAAGTATTTTCCACAAGATCTGCATCAAAACAGATAGCAGTGAGTGTAGAAAATAAATATGAAATCCTGCAATCAGGTGGCTTCCTCCATTTCTGAGGGCACAACGGACACTGAGAAACAGGGGAGACTGATAGGTCCGGTGAAAAGGAAGGCCAAAATGAAAACCAAGCATAAAGAAATTGGCAGAAGGAAGGGGAAGCATAAGTGAAACTCTCTTGTATGAACCATTTTCAGGGCACTCTGTAAATGTGAACATCATTAAAAGAGCAGGAAAGAGGAAAATGGCATTTTCTTACTTGGCATGCTTATGATTTGGTATATTTTTCTTACAAGATACCCGTCTTCACACGATTAAAGAAACAGAAGGGGTGGCAAGAGAGTGGTATCGGTTTATCTTTTTGGTCACTAGGTCAGGAGCAGTGTACTGGGTTAGGAATTATTTTTAAAATGCCAGAAGTAAGGGTGTTAAAACTATATTATGCATCACCAGGGAGAATTTTAATTATAGATGTGATTGTGCAAAATGTACAGTACAGACTCATAAACCACTACGCCCCACAAGCTAAAGCTGTGAGGTGTGATTTGTTTAAACAAAACACAGTCATATTTATATACGGCTCAACACACAATACTGGCTGGTGATTTTAATTGCCCTCTAAAAGCTAAATCTTCAAAACAATATTGTGATTCGAATATACTGTCTGAAATCATTACACCTACTTTTCATAAAGGACACCTTGCCTCTAGGATCGATTATGTTTTTGTATCGGAAAATATTTCAATAATGTCTGCGGAAGTAATTACTACTACATTTTCTGATCACAACATAGTTAAAATTAAAATAGGATCTTCCTTGGTGGTCAGAAAGGGGCCTGGATTTTGGAAATGGAACATCTCCCTGGTGGCAGATCTACACATCCTAAGCACTATAAAAGCTTTTATTCAAGCGGAAATCTGTTTTTATTATGTTTGATTCTGCTATTAGATGGTGGGAGGACACTAAAGATATGCAGAAACTGCGCAAACAGCTAAGTAGAAATAGGTGCAAAAAACAATACCTGGTATACTTGCAAAATAGAAAGCGATTGCAAAGCTTATTATCCACGTCCTGTGAGACTGGGCAAAATCTCATGATACAAATTAATAATGTAAAACAGCAAATAAGATCATATCATGATGGGAAGGTGAAGGCGATATATCATCAACAACAGTTTGGAGTAATGGGTAAGACTGAGGTAGTTATGTCCCTTTGAAAACTGAATTAGGAAAGCAAAAGCCAAAGAAATGTCACTACTCGAAGATAACTTGGGTAATGAGCGCAGAACACAGATAGGTTTGACAAAATGGGTAACCAAGTACACTTCTAATATGTATGCCCCCTTAGAAACCTGTAAGGAAGATTTGAATAAATTCTTGGAAGGATTAGAGACTAGAGTGATTGAAGCATCAATCGGAGCAAAACTAATAGCACCCACTGAAGAGTGGGAGATACAGGAAACAATCTCAACGCTGACAAATAATAAAACTCCCAAGTCCTGATGGCCTGCCAAATGAGCTGTTAAAATTTATGGGGAGGTGCTCGGATGATCTTATTCCTGAAATAAAAGAAACGTTTAACCAAATGCTACTAGCAGAAGAGATACTGCTGTATATGAATATGGGAGTTCTAACATGTTTATAAAAAGGGTGATAGAAGGGACTAAAACAATTAACCAAAATGTTAGCAAAAAGGCTGATGTCTGTGGCAGAGAGGGTAATCTCTCTTGCAGTCTCATGCAATTCCTGGCTGGTATATACAGAATTACATCTTGCTAATAAGAGAGTTAGTAGAACTTGGGAAACTGGGGAGGTGGATGGGTACTTGATTTCACTAGACCAGAAAAAGGCCTTTGACCAGGTGTGTCACTCTTTTTTGTGGGAAGTCTTGAAGCACTACCAGATTCCAGAAACTATGATAGGATGGATTAACGCCATCTATAATACTGCTACAGTGGTGCCAATGATAAATGGATAGAAAGGGACCATGATAAAACTACAAAGGGGAGTAAGGCAGGACTGTCCATTAAGCCCTGTCTTATATGATTTTTTCATTGACCCATTATTGAGGAAAATAAATAACAATGGAACAACTGCACCCGTTCTGGTCAAAGGGCAGCAACTTCCATTTAAAGTCATAGCTTTCGTGGATGACATGAATATTATGGTAGGTGACAAAGGGGGAGTGGCAGGGGTACTGGAAACCTGTCGGGACTTTGGGAGGTGCTCGGGAGCTGAGCTGAATCTAAACAAATGTGTTGGGCAGAGAATTAATTATCTCTTAAAAGAGAGTGCCATGGTGGCGCAAATTAAAATATTGTCGGAACCTCTAAATATCTTGGGGCTAACTTTTGGGATGGAAATTTGGATGAAATAAACGGAGCAGAAGCTTGAAATAGGTAAACAGAGTTGCTCAGTGGAACAGATGGAGGTTTAGTTAACAGAAAAGGGTTTATTTGATTAAAACATACTTAATTCCTATTTTTCTGTATATTAGTTATATCCCCCCTCCAAAATATAGAGACAACTCTTAGTATTTTTTTTCCAAGCCTGCTGGAGTAGCAGACTTAACCAAACAAAAAGAAACGTACTGTATATGCCCACAAGGCAAGGAGGCCTCAATATGCCAAATCCAATAGTTTTCTTTAATACATTTTTTTATATACTATAATTTTAAACCCATACTATTACAACAAGAGAGTTGGTGGGAGGTGATGTTGCAGGATAAATGTAGGTTATGGATTAGGCAGTGGGGGAGACAAAATCCAACGGTTCTTAAAAATCTTTATTAATACCAGAATATGTAAGTTGTACTTTCCTAAGGTTAAAAACAGTGGAAAATCTCAACTTTGCAGATCACTATTGTACCTAGGAAACAGTTATATCACATTTTAGTCTCCTCTCTCCGTGCGGAGACGGAAGTCTTTGAAAAATGTCCAGTATCATCAAGAGAAAACTTAAAGAAACTACTTAATAATAGAGTCACGGATCATGTAGTATCTACATTGGCTGGCATGCCATGAACGAATCAATGTTAAAGCTAATCAGAAGCATAAAAAGTCACTAGAAAGAATCTGTAGCAGATTGCAATGCACTCAGCAAGAAGAAACCATACAACACCTGTTTTTTAATTGCGCTTTCATTAATGGGTTTTGGCACTTTCTGTCACAACAATGGAATGAGAGGATGTTTAGTACAGTTACGTATGAGAATCTTATGTATGGGGTGTTTGATAAGAACTGGGCAAGATGGAACATCAGAACACTGCATGTATTAATGGTGATAAGTGGAATATCTGGATTATGAGTTGTGGATATACATTACACCACAAAGGATGTTCACATGTGGAATTAAATAAAATTATGCAGGACTTACAGATGTATAAAAATGAGAAAACAAAATTGGGGCAAGATGAGTTATTAGAATTATGGAAGGGTTTACCATGGATTACTGACAGTGATGTTCCAGTTACTTAAGGAGTTCATGAGGAAGGAGGATTTGTTTTGAAATAAGAATGTATTTTAAGGGGGTGGTTTTGAATTACTAATGGAAGGTTTAATGAATTCTGACCCTGATGTTTAATTATGTTTTTCATAGATGGGTTTTGCTGTATTTATTTGGGAAAATGGGACAAGGGTATGAATATTAAATGGCTAACCGTATTTTATTTTTTTCCCTTTTTGTTTAAGTGTGATGTAACACTGTTTGATTAGTTTTTATTTTCTGTTTAATAAAATTTTCCCCTACTCTTTTCGAGAAGTGCCACGGGATCTTTAACATCCACCAGAACAGGCAGATGGGACCTCGATTTAACGTCTCATCCGAAAGACGGCACCTCAGGAGTGCAGCACCCCCCTCATGCTGCACTACAGTGTCAGTATTGGGATATTAACCCAAGTGCCTGGTGTGGGGACAGAACCCACAGCCTTCTGATCTCCCGGCCTCAGAGGCTGTGTGCTGCCTGCTGCTATGAGGCAGCAGTTTGGCTTGCAAGGGTTAGGGCTCATGATTATTGCCCAACTGAAGAGACACTTTGTTAATAAGCAATTCGAGCATGGTTATCAAGTCTCCCCCCCCCCTTTTTTTTTGCATTGTTTTGCCTTTTGGGACCTATAGAATCATGCACTCTAACCGACCGCAATTTGCACTGGAGAGATGGACATGGATCACTTCAAGCAGTGGTAAATACAGGTTACTCACCTGTAACAGGAGTTCTAGGAATGGTATATGTTGTTCATCCACACTTATTGGCAGGTATCCTTGCCGCTTTAAATCTTGCCGGAAGGTCTTCAAGCTGGCTCCTCCCACCCACCCGGGTGGTATAACTCTCGGCTCTGCCCCATGACGCCAGATCTGGCCCTCTGGAAGCTCAGGTTGTGCGTCGAAGCCGGGGAGGTCGGGTGGTCGGTGGATGAACAACATATACCATTCCTAGAACTCCTGTTACAGGTGAGTAACCTGTATTTCTAGGACATGGATATGTTGTTCATCCACACTTATTGGCAGACTCCTAGCAGTTCTCCGGGAGGAGGGAGGCAAGACGACACACCCCCATATTCTCTACTTGGGAAAGAGAGAGACTGAGAACCGAGGCCCCAAACCAGCATCCCGGGCGTGACTCAAGGTCGATGTGGTAATGGGTAATGAAGGTGTTTGCTGACTTCAGGTAGCAGCCCTGCAGATTTCCTGGATAGGGAGCGTCCCTGGAAGCAGCCACCGATGCAGCAGTATGGCGGGTGGAATGAGCTCTTATCCTCTGGGAGGCTCCATGCCTGGCCAACTTATAGCAGAGATCTATGCAGGAGGTGACCCACCTGCTTATCGCCGCTTGCTGCAGGTCTGCCAGATGGCTTCAGCTGCAGGGTGACAAACAGCTGGCGCAATCCTCCTCAATTTCAGTCAAGGCCTTTGTACATGCAGCCTTCTAGGGTCCAAAGTATGGGAGTCTATATTCGCCTCCAGGTGTGATTGGGGTAGAACACCGCAGAGTCAACACCTGGTTAAGCAGGTGAAACTCCGACACCACCTTCGGAAGGAATTTCGGTGGGAGCGAGGGACAACCCTTGTCCCTGTGGAAGACCAGGTAAGGAGACTCGATGGAAGCGCCTGGAGCTCTCCCATCCTTCTGGCTGACGGATAGCCACCAAGAAGGCGGTCTTCCACGACAGGTGAGAGAGAGCACACCTGTGCATAGGTTCAATGGCTTGCCCATGAGCTTTGCCAGTACCAGCAGTAGATCCCACGGAGGTGGAGGTTCTCGACCGGAGGGAAATGTGATCAAGGCCTTTGAAAAGCGCCAGACCACCTTTCTCTCTCAGCGTTAACGATTGCCCGCTACCGTAAGCAGAGATGGCTGCCAGGTGCACCCTTAGGTCGTCGACCTAAGCCCTTGATTAGAAAGGGACCATAAATAGTCCAAGATGCTTGCAAGGAACAGGAGGAAGGGTCCAAGCCCTTGCCCTGACACCAAATGGAAAACCTTTTCCATTTGAAGGCATAGCATTTTCTGGTCGACTCCTTACGGGACGCCTCAACTACATTGAGGACCTCGTCGGAAAGACCCAAGGCCTGGAACTCTAGCCGCTCAGGAACCAGGCCGTCAGGTGCAGGGATTGAAGGTCCGGATGGAACACCTTCCCCTGATTGACTGAGAGCAGGTCCGGGCGAGCTGGAAGCTGCCGCAGAGTCCTGGAGCTGAGACTGAGGAGATCTGGGTACCAGAACTGGCGAGGCCAGTCTGGGGCTATCAGAATCACCTGCGCCTTGTCCCTCCTCGCCTTGAGAAGCACCTTGTGGATCAAGGGAAATGGGGGAAAGGCGTAGAAGAGGCCCGGGTCCACTGCCTCGAGAAGGCATCCCCTGCACGAGCCCTGCTGAGGGGGCGGCATGGAACAGTCTCAGCTTCGCGCCTCCCTGAGGCAAACAGGTCCACCCGAGGTGTGCCCCAAAGGAGAACAGATGCTGTACTACCTCGCAGGAGAGACCACGTGGGATGCAGCCCCTATCCGCCTCAGGGCATCGGCCAGGGTGTTGGAGGCTCCTGCCACATGAATGGCTAGGAGATCCGCCTCCAGGCTGCGCATCGAGTGACCAAATGCGGAGAGCTTCTTTGCATAGAAGCATGGAGCTGTCCCGCCCTGGCGGTTTAGATAGTACATGGTCGTGTGTTGTCCGCCTGACCGGACCACTTGACCCCGGAGGAGCGGAGCAAAGGCGGTGAGAGCTAGGCGGACCGCTCGGAGCTCCAGCAGGTTGATGTGGCATTGGAACTCCCGCGGGGACCAGAGGCCGTGCGCACGGTGTTCCCCCAGATGGGCACCCCAACCCATCAGAGAGGCATCGGTCGATAGAGAGACCGTCGGCTCGGGGCGGACGAACGGGATGCCTCCTGCAAATGACCTGGAATGATCCACCACTGGAGAGCGCCCACATCCCCTGTGTCACCGGCTAGCGCTGGTCCAAAGATCGCAGCGTTGTGACCACTGGCTGGCCAGTCCCCACTGAAGGGGACGATGTTCCAGCGGCCCAACGGACCACGCGTTGCAGGCCGCCATGAGACCCAGGAGGCGCAGGAAGTCCCGGCAGGGCGCAATTGCCCAACCAGAAATGATTGGGCAAAGGAGGAAGAACCTCGCCCTGTCCGCCGAGCCCCTGGTTCAAGAGAGTCGAGGCGCCCGATGAACAGAATCATCTGCTTCGCTCGAGTTCCGACTTGCCTCGTTGATAAGGAGGCCCAGTTGAGAGCAGACCTGGAGGGCCAGATCTCTGACCACTCCACCTCCTGCCTGGAGGAGCTGCTATCAGCCAGTCGCCCAGGTAAGGGTACACCCGACCCCTCGGGCGCCGAGGAATGCTGTCACCACTGCCATGCATTTGGTGAAGACCCTGGGAGCTGGAGACAAACCGAAGGGCATGGCTTGGAACTCGAAAAGGGATCCCTCCGCTCGGAAGCGAAGGAATCTCTGGTGAGACGGACGGATAGGGACGTGAAAAAATGAGTCCTGCAAATCCAGAGAGCAGAACCACACGCGCTGCTCCAAGGATGGTATTATCTGAGCCAGAGTGACCATCCTGAAGGTTCGAGACCTTAGGAACTTGTTTAGGTCGTGTAGGTCGAGAATGGGCGCCAGCCCCCGTCGCTTCGGAACCAGGAAGTACCTGGACACAAACCCTGGGTCTGAAGGAGGTCCTCCACCTCTTATCACCTCCTTCTGGAGGAGGGAGGGCTGTCGGCTCGGACAGCCGCCAGAGAGGCTGGGACTCGCTTCCCGAGGGCGACGGCTCTGAAGGGCGGTGCCTCGTCAATTCTAGAGGCAGGCCTCTTCCCATCACTCTCCAAAACCCACCTGTCCGTGGTAACAGGACCAGGCGGAACGGAAGTGCCGGAGCCATCTTCAGGGGACCCAGGGTAAGGTGACGGGATGGGGCGACACCCTCAGCCCGCCACTGGGCAGGCTTGGAGGATGGACCGCCGAGGGAACTCCTGGGCCTTTCCTCCTGCATCCTGTTAGAGGAAGCCGCAGCTTGGGTTTGGGATGCCAAGGTCGAGCCTGCTGGCCCTGACGCTGCTGGGCCGGGCTGGGGCGCGGAAGGACGAAGGGCTTAGGGCTGTGGTTGTTTACCTTGTCCTTCTGAGCGGAAGAGACCGAGTCCAAGGTAGCACTGGACCTCTCGATCCTCTGCAGGTGACCTTCCACCCCAGGGTCAAGAGGTCAGTCCCCAAAAGGGAACATCCGCCAACTTGTGCTGGGTATCCGGGTAAAGGTGGATATCCTCAGCCAAGCCCACCGACAAGACAGCCACTGCGGCCGCCACCGACCTGGCACATGAGTCCTCAATATCCAAAGCAGTCTGAGCTGCTGTTTGGCCACTGCCCTGCCCTGGTCCCGCACCTGCTTGACCGTAGTCTGCTGATCTCAGGGAGATGAGGAATGACCTCATCCAGGAGCCCAACAGGGCATGAGAAAAATGTGCCATGAGGATCGGCCGAACTGGCCCTGACGAGGCCGAGAGAGACGAGCATGACTTTTCGCCTCGACATAATCCACCCCTTGGATTCTTGTTGGGAGGTTTGTCCACATCCCTGGCGCCAGCCGGCGCTGCCGAAAACGCTGTCGGTAACCAACCCCCAGCAGAGGGTGCTCAAAAACAGGACAGGGAACCGTAGGGACCGATATTTCTGGCCATCCTGGCCGAAGGCGCAGACAGGAAGCAGGGCGCTGTCAAGCTCCAGGGCCGACCCACTATGGCCTCGGCCACCGAAAGGCCTCCGCCGGAGAATCCACTCGTCCAGAATCTCCGTGAGGGATACCTGGCCTGTTTGGAAACGGGTTCAAGCTTCATCCCGGTGGATTCCGAGATGAGCCGAAGCAGTCCTAGGAAGGACGACGGGCTATCGTCCATAGACTGTCCTCCTGAGGACTCCAAGTCCAGTCGCTTGGAGAAAAAGGAGGAATTATCCTCGGACTCTGAGGAGTCCTCGAAGAGCTGCCTCTGGCCTGAGCCACCTTCAACCTGCCGAGGTCGGTCGGGAGTGAGAGTAACCGACAGCCGACGGGTAGACCTTAGCCACCGAGAATCCCTGGTCGGAGCCCCAAACAGTGGCTGTGGAGGCGGAGGTTCTACCGAATCGGTGGAGCAGCTGGTTTTGGCCAACAACCGCCTGGGTACAGGCCCCGGTAAGTCGAGGGGCTGCTGGCCGCCCGTGACAGCCACTTAATGGCCGGGGAAGGCGACTGCATCTGGCTTACTCCTGGTCAGAAGCTGTTGCCACATGAGGTCCTCGTACCGTCGACGTAACTTACGCCGAAGCCTCCCTTCGTCCGAGGAGGAGGACGAGGACGAGCGGCGACGCCGCTACCGCGTGCCGAGATCGAGACCGCCCCATGACGGGCGGATCGGGCTGGACCGCTGAAGAGGTCCGAGACCGAGAGCCCGCTCTTCCGAGGTCGGGTGCGTGAAGTGTCGGCAGGAACCGCACTCTTCAGCTCGGAGGGTTCATCCGAGGGCTCGGAACCGGAGGCACAGGCAAGCCCACGGATCCTCAACTCCTCCGGGGAACCGGGGAGAGAATCTCGGCTTCTATGGGCTACAGCCCGCCTAACGGGTCGAGAAAAATCTTGACTTCGCCGACAGGAGTCTCAGTCAACTGACCTGACGGGGCACCGTGAGACCAGTGGTCGGCCGAGCGGTCACCGAAGTCGACGGCCCACGACTTGGGAGAGGGACCTTCCCGCCCCCAAGAGCGCCGACAGAGGGATTTACCTTGTCCTTCTTTTGGACCGAGAAAAGGTCCAGCAGACGCTGGCCCTTCCCCAGTGGAGAGGGACAGACATAGCTCCTTAAATGAAGCGTGAAGAACCCAGAGAGAGCGGGATAAATGCCGCGGCCGAGGAAGATACGGTCCGCGCCGCCTCCTCTTCGAGGGCGATCATCTGCTCGAGCTGATCCGTCGAGCCCGCCGCCGCGGACACCGCCGACCGGGCCTCCTTAGACTTCACCGGAGAGAAACGCTTCTCGGGACGGCCCAGTTGCAATCGGGCAGCATGGTCTTCGAGGACGTAGGCCGAGAAGGAAGAGCACAGGTCGCAGTCCTGCGGGTCGTGCTCAAGGCCTAAACAGTAGACACATGTGGAGTGTGGATCCGCCCGAGACATCTTCTGATTCGCAGGGGCATCTCCAAAACCGGAGTCGATTTGTCCATCGCAGCCGCGAGGGATCAAGACCAAGTCTTTTAGCAAAACTTTCAAATTCGCAAACGGAAGAAATAGGAACCAGTCGCAAACGCAGAGCGTTAAGGAGGGAACCTGAGCTTCCAAGCTGTAAGGAAGATCTGGCATCATGGGGCGGAGCCGAGAGTTATACCACCCGGGTGGGTGGGAGGAGCCAGCTTGAAGACCTTCCGGCAAGATTTAAAGCGGCAAGGATACCTGCCAATAAGTGTGGATGAACAACATATCCATGTCCCTAGAAAGTACAGTTACGTAAGAACTTACCGTAACAGTAGATCTTTTACTGTAACAGTAGATCTTCGAGAACAGCTCTTGCAGCAGGTTACACCATTAGGACTGAAGCCGGCAGAAGTCAGGACCCCATGGAAATTTTCTAGCTAGCAGTTTTCAGCGGGAACCGCCTCCGACGTCGGTCCCGCCCCCGACGTCAGGCATAGTACATAAGGAGGCGGTCCCCCCATAATCCTCAGTTCTCCCGCCAGAGACTCCCGGCCGCTGGATGACATCAGAAGAGGAGACCGAGGATCTGACACCAGATGGCCAAGACTATAGAATAGGAACGTCCCATCCCGTAAGATGGGTGTTTGACTATGACCTACCTCCAAAAGAAGGGGGATGGTGGGCGGGAAGGTACCTGGCGTAAGAGCTGTTCTCAAGATCTACTGTTACGGTAAGTTCTTACATAACAGTACTATCTTACTTCGAGATACAGCTCTTGCAGCAGGTTACACCATTAGGACTGATTTCCAAGCAATAGTGGCAATCATGCGCCACTGGGAGGAGGAAAGGCAGAGATCTCGATATTACTCGAGCCTAGGACAGAAGTCCCTGAAGGACGGCTAGACCGAACCCTGCTCTTTCGCCTCGATGCAATGTCCAGACTGTAATGCCTGATAAAGGTATGCACAGAGCTCCAAGTAGCTGCAGCGCAAATAGCTGAGGTGGAGACGTTCTTTAACGCCGCAAAAGAAGTAGCCACCCCTCTTGTGGAATGATCCTCGACCGCGCCCAGTGACGGTTTATTGCGCTTGTCATAACAGAAAGTGATGCACTGGATGAGCCACCTTGAGAGTGACTGTTTGGAGACAGGAGCTCCTTTCATCCTGTGAGCAAAGGAGACGAAAAGTTGGTCCGCCTTTCGAAACTGTTTGGTTCTGGTCAGATAGTATCTGAGGCACCGATGCACGTCAAGGGTGTGCAGAAGGGCTTCTCCTTGATTAGAGTACCTTGGGAAATACACTGGTAAATCAATATCCTGGTTAAGGGTGAGGGCTGAAACCACCTTAGGCAAAAACTTTGGGTTTGTCCTTAGGGATACCCTGTCCTGATGGAAAACCAGATAAGGCTCTTTGCACATAAGAGCATGCAATTCTGAGATCCTTCTCGCCGAAGTAACAGCAACTAAAAATAATGTTTTCCAAGACAGAAAACGTAGCTCGCAATCCATGGCTGGTTCAAAAGGTGGCAGCGTAAGCTGCTCCAGGACGAAGGGTAAGTCCCAAGGAGGAATTGATGGGCGGCCTAAGGTGGAGGACTCCCCTTAAAAAGGCACAAGTAGCGTACAGCTGGGCCACCGTCCGATGGCCTACTGGGGCATGGTAAGCAGAAATTGCACAAAGGTGCACTTTAATCGAGGAGTAAGCCAGTCCGAGGGAAAAGGAAGAGCAGGTAGTCCAGAACCAGCTTGGGACAGTCTAATGGGCGAAAACCAAGGCTTTGAGCCCACAACAGAATCACGCCATTTCATGGCGACTGCTATGGGTTGCCGGTTTTCTGGCGGCAGAGAGTACGTCTGCCACTTCTTGCGAGACCCCGTATCGCATCATGGCTATGTCTCTAGAAGCCAAGCATGCAGGTTCAATGAACGTAAGTCTGGGTGAACCAATGAACCCGCCTCCTGAGACAATAGATGGGAGCTGATTGGCAAAGGAACTGGAGGTTCCCAGGATAGCTGGTGCAGAACAGGGAACCAAATTTGTCTGGGCCAGAAAGGCGCAATCAAAATGAGCATTGCTTGCTCCCTACGAAGTTTTAAGAGAACTCTCTGGATCAACGGGAAAGGAGGGAAGGCATAGAGGAATCTGCCCGCCCAGGAGAGGGACAACGCGCCTCACCAGAAAACACCAGGCCCTGGATCTAGCGAGCAAAAATTGTGCAGTTCTGCATTGGATTGGAACGCGAAAAGGTCCAACTCTGGAGTGCCCCATCTGTGAAATAGATCCTCTGCCACCTCCTGTAGAAGTTCCCACTCGTGGACTCTGGCCTGAGAGTGGCTCAGACTGTCTGCGACGGTGTTGTCCACTCCGGACGGTACTGCAATTAGGTTTTGCGCCTGTGTCAGCAATATCCACTCCACACTCTCATGGCCTCCTGCAAAGCGGTAGAGTGAGTGCCCTTGTTTGTTGAGGTAATACATCACCGCGGTATTGTCTATTTGTAACAGGAGTGTACCCGGTGGAATCTCCGACTGGAAGGCTTGCAGAGCGTAAAGGACTGCCCTCATTTCCAAAATGTTGATGTGGAGATGAGACTCCTGGGCTGTCCAAAGGCCCTGAGACCGAACACCGTCCAGGTGTACTCCCCACCCGATCCATGAGGCGTCTGTGGAGAGTGTCACAGTCGGAGACGGCGCTATGAATGGAATACCCGTGGAGAGGTTTCCCGGATTTAGCCACCATTGCCAATCACGGCATTCGTGATTCGGATTGGCTGCTGCAGATGGTCTTGCCTTTGGTCCCATTGCACCCTTAGCATCCACTGGGTTACCCGCATGTGGAGACGTCCCAGCGGGACTGTTGCAATGGCCGCAGCCATGTGTCCGAGCAGGTGAAGGACCGATCTGGCCGGCACAGTCTTCTTCACCGACAGGTCCCTGATGAGGGATCTGATGTGTTCCGCTCTGTCCGAAGGAAGAAAAGCTTTCCCTCTGATGGTATCCAGAACTGCTCCTATAAACTGCAGTTTCTGGGACGGCACCAGGAGTGACTTCTCGGAGTTGATGAGAATACCCAGTGATTGAAAAAGGGACTGGGTGCACTGAATGGCCGTCATCAGTGCCTCCCTGGAGGGCGCCATGAGAAGCCAGTCGTCCAGGTATGGGAACACGTAGTGGCCTTGTCTCCTCAGAGACGCCGCTATGACCGCCACGCACTTCGTAAATACGCAAGGTGCCGATGACAGCCCGAAGGGAAGAGCTCGGAACTGATAATGGCGGCTCTGAAACTCGAAGCGCAGGAACCTCCGGTGCGCTTGAGCAATCGGAATATGCAGGTAGGTGTCCTGCATATCCAAGGATGCCAGAAAGGCATCTTGCTTCAGCATGGGAATTAGGCCCGGAAGGGTAACCATTCGGAAGCGTTTGTAAACGACCGACAGGTTGAGATCGCTGAGGTCCAGTATTGGACGGAGGTCCCCTGTTTTCTTTAGAACCAGGAAGAAGTGAGAATAGTACCCTAGTCCTCTCTGGTTCTCTGGAACGTGCTCTAAGGCTTCTTTTTCCAGAAGAGTGAGCACCTCCTGCTGTATGAGCAGGGCGTGCTGACCAATATCGGAAAACAGGGAGGTCTTGTGGGTGGACTGCCTACAAATTCTATATAGTGGCCTTTTTGACCAGTTGCAGAACTCCACCTGTCGTGGTGGTGATCGACTGCCACTCTGGCAAGTGGCGTGGGCGAGCGCACTCCGACTTTCTTTTCCCGTTGATCCTGAGGAGGGCCGGGAAGGAGTCATGCTGTGGCAGCGTTTGATCCGGCAAGCTGTGCTGACTTTGCGAATCGTTGACCTCTGCCTGGGGATGACTTGGCCTGGGCTTTGCGGGTGAAAGTGCCCCTCTGCTGTTGGCCGGAACGTGGCTGTTGCTTTTGTAGCCGGCCACGGACGCGGCTTTGGTTCCTACGAAAGGAACTGGGCCGAGACCTGTACATGGCCTATACAGATCGGACTGCCTTCCCTGCGTCCTGAAGTTTGGTGATTAATCTTTTGGAGGCTTCACCAAATAGGACCTCGCTGTTATAAGGGACGTCTAAGATGTTCTTCTGGACGTCCGGGGTAAAACCGGAGACAAGGTGCCAAGAGTGTCTCCGGAGACACACGCCTGAGGCTGCAGCTCTGGCTGAAGAGTCCACAGAATCATATGCGGCTCTGAGCACCTGGGTCCCCACATCCGAACCCGTGTGGAGGAGGTTCAAGAGCTCCTCCTTTGGTCGCCATCGGGCATCTTCTCGACCAGGTCCTGTCCCTGTTCCCACAGTGCTCTGGAATTGAACCATGTGGGTGAGGTAATTCAGTGACCTGATGGCGCAAGTCGCAGCTGTGACATCGTAGGCCTACCCAGGACATCCAATTGCTTGGATTCCTGGTCCGGTGGCTGTGTGCTCAAATGCTGAGGTCTCTCAGACCGGTCATGCGAGGCAGTGACGACCAGGGAGTCAGCCAGAGGATGGTTCGCCAGATACTGGTCCTCCCTAGGGGCCTTGTATAGGCGGTCAGCCTTCTCGCACTGCTGGAGTGGAATGCGGATGTTTCCAGGCAGCCTTGGTGACGTCCGCAAAGATATCCACCAAGGGCGGCACTACCACAGGCTTCGGGTCTTTCTGCCGAAGGTAGCGGGCAACGTGTTGTCTCTCGGGGTCGAGCTCTTCAGCATCCCACCCCATATTCTCCTGGATGTGCCTCATGATCTCTGCGAAAGAGGGATCATCCGGAGGAGACCTGGGTAGGTCATGTGGGTCTGGAGAGGGAATGCTGATGGGAGGAGGAGATCTGGAGCGCCCAGAAGTCTCAGATCTAGAATCCTCCCCAGACGGAGTGTACCGGTGTCGTCTGGGTCTCTTGGGACTGGGTGACCCTGAGGTGGATCTGGAGGGAGGTTGTCTCCTTTCTGAGGATCTGCCCAGAGGAGGTGGAGTTTGCTCCTTGGGGGTTGGCGACCGTCCTACGGGCCCCTTGGGCGGAGGCGGTGAAGGAGTAGGAGGAGGCGGAGTCGGAGTAGAAGGAGGACGTGTGGCGACCACATCTTTTCTGATGGTGTCCCACCACAAGGTAAAGAGCTCCTTTACTGCTGCCAAGTTCATGCCCGGCGCCGGTGGCCTGTCACCGGGGTCGGGCGTCAGGTCCCGGGGGTGTCCCGCTCCGGGGAAGGTTCCCGTGGGAGCCCGGTGTCTCCGGTGTCACCCGCCTGGTCCTCGGGCTGTGTGGTATCCTCCTCCTCCGAGTCCTTCCGACCGGCATCAGCTGGCGCAGTCCTCTTCTCTGGGGTAGCCGACGCCGGTCCTCGGCCGACGCCTGGGAGGCGTAATGCCGGGCCGGGCAATGGTAAGCTTGTGTCGCCGCCCTGAGCGCCGGGTGATGCTTGGCCGCTGGTGGGCCGACGTCCGTTTGAGGGACGTCAGGTCCATGGTCTTGCAAGGAACCGGATCCGACCCACACGGAAACTGGGAAACCGACCTTGCGTCGGAGTCCCGCCAGCGGGAAGAAGATTTATGGTGCTCCCCGGACTTCGACGAGGCCTTAGATGGAGTGGAAGATGCCGACGGCCTGGAAGTCTTCAGGGGCTGCAAAGAGAAGGAACCGCTGAAGGATCTGACCTGAACCAGGGGAGGTTGCGATTGAGCCCTGGAGGGAGAGCGGTCCGATCACGAGCCGGAGCTTTGGGAGTCCGAGGCCCTCGCAGGGGACCTAGGCCTTTCCTTTTCCCAGTGTTTATCCCAGTGCTTGTGGGTTTTACCAGACGACTCCCCCCTGGAGGAAGGTTCTTTGTCCATGGTTTTCAGTTTCTCCTCTAAAAGAAATGCTTGAAGGGCCTTTTGGCGCGACTGTTGAAGCCCTGGCAGAAGAAGCAGGACTTAGTGTCGTGTTCCGGGCCTAGGCAGCGCATGCAGGTCGAATGTGGATCCTTGAAGGGGATCTGTTTGCCGCAGGCACACTTCGATTGGTGACCCTCCAGAGAAGTAGTTGGAGAGGACATCAGTTGAATCCAAAGTCGTGAAGGAAGACAAAATCGTTGTAGCTCTAAAGGTCGTCGCATGCTAGAAAAAAGACCGAAAGGCCGATACTTGAGATGTCGACGGCGGGAAAAGAACTGAGGATTATGGGGGGACCGCCTCCTTATGTACTACGTCTGACGTCAGGGGTGGGACCGACGTCGGAGGCGGTCCCCGCTGAAGACTGCTAGCTAGAAAATTTCTGTGGGGTCCCGACGCCTGCCGCTTCAGTCCTAATGGTGTAACCTGCTGCAAGAGCTGTATCTCAGGCAAGATCTTCATTATTAAGTACCTGAAGTAAGAACAGTGAGTGCTGTTACGGTTTTATCCACATCGGGGCGGGCACAAAAATAAGGATCACAGACAAGTTTCAAATTTGCTGGGATCAGTCAAGGTAGCATCTGTAGCGGACACTATATTCATTCTGAACTGCAGGAACACCAAACAGTACAGCCCCGGTCAACGGCATGTGTCAGTTATGGCACCTGGTCTCCTGCGGAAGATCCATGGAACTTTACAAAATGTTGTTTTGACCATCATTCCAGCAGGGGACTTAGAGAGTCATTGGGAGTTTCTGGCAGTTCTGCCTAGTTTGCAGTTCAAAACAGTTATAGTCTGTATATGTATTTATTTGCCTTCTGGCTGAGCAGGGAGATGGAGAAGAGACAATCCTGGGGCTCTTTTTCTTGTTTTTTTAGGGGCCAGTCAGCTCGGATTCGAGCATGTCCTACACTATAATTTCTGTTTAGAGATTTTATTTTAATTGCAAGACTGCCTGACTTTAGCCCAACCTTAGCAATGTGAATGAATTACATGTTTGTTGATGCTACCTTAACGAATAATCACCTTTAAGTTAAATTGGTGAGGGGCATAGGGGTGTGAAGAGTTAAGATTTTGGCAGTGCAGGGGAGGTCCCCTAGCTGAAGATAAATACTTAGGTGTAAGATGCATCAACCGAAGAGTCTCCCCCATACTGCTACCACTAATTTTATCTTTGGAGGAGGGAGGGAGAGGGTTGGGCTCTAGGTGGAAGGCATGTGTATCATGGACCGAAGGAATTATGACTTGGAGGGTGAGGGGCCTAGATCTTACAAAGTTAATTTGATACAAATGCTTAAATTTTGTTTACTTCAGGATCCAGAGAGAGAAGGGATTCTAACACATCTGGAGTATATACACTACTGTTAATGTTATTGTACTCATTATGTTTGTTGGAGATCTTATGGGGGATGGAAGATTACTGGTTGTGGGAATATGGGGATCTTCCGGGGAGGAGAGGGAAGAATGGCATCAAGTAAATTATTCTGAAACTCTTCATTTAGATCAAAAGGGTCAATGCCCTACTCACAGTGCATGCCTAGACAGAAGAGATGGCTAAATATATAAAGATTTTCACATGGAATGTACGAGGGGCTCGTAAAAACTTGAAAAGTTATCAAATTCTTAAGCATCTCCAGCACCTTAAAGGGGAGATATTATTTTTACAAGAAACGCAATTATTAGAAACTGAGGATAACCTATTCCGCAGACAGTATATATATTGGGCAAGTGTTCACTGCAGGGAACAGTACACAAAGCAGAGGGGTAGCTATTTTGATTTCCCGTAAGGTACTGTTCACTTGTGAACAATGTATTCGGGACCCTACTGGCCATCACTTGTTTCTGAAAGGTTTGTTAGACTGGACAGAGGTAATCTTGGGCTGCATTTATGGTGCTAATGCAGACACCCCCTCCTCCTTCATGGAATTATTCTCAGTGCTGGCTCCCTCCCTTCCTCACACTACCTATCCTCTTTGGGGGGGGGCTGGAAAGTACAGTTACGTAAGAACTTACCGTAACAGTAGATCTTCGAGAACAGCTCTTGCAGCAGGTAACACCATTAGAACTGAAGCCGGCAGGCGTCAGGACCCCACGGAAAAATTCTAGCTAGCTATCTTCAGCGGGGACCGCCCCCGACGCCGGTCCCGCCTCCGACGTCAAGCGTGGTACATAAGGGGGCGGTCCCGCCAGAATCCCCAGTTCTCCCGCCGGAGACTCCCGGCCGCAGGATGACATCAGAAGGGGAGACCGAGGATCCACCGTCAGAAGACAATAAGGGAGAAAATCCCGATACAAGCAGGAGCACAGCCCTGTCTCCTCTAAGGGGGAAGGTGGGCGGGAAGGTACCTGCTGCAAGAGCTGTTCTCGAAGATCTACTGTTACGGTAAGTTCTTACGTAACTGTACTATCTTACTTCGAGATACAGCTCTTGCAGCAGGTAACACCATTAGGACTGATTCCCAAGCAGTAACGCTGCCATAAGATCCGGGAGGAGGCAAAAAGGCAAGAAATAACATTCCAAGCCCTGACTTAGGACAGGAGACCCTGCAGCACCGCTAGGCCGAAACCGGCTCTTCGCCGAGAGGCGATATCCAGACTATAATGCCTGATAAAGGATGCACAGAACTCCAAGTAGGCAGCGCAATAGCCTGTAAAATGGAGACGCTCTAAGTGCTGCAAAGGAAGTGGCCATACCCCTGGTAGAATGACCCCTCGATAGAACCCGGAGGGGCTTTTGCTTAATCTCGAATAGCATTTAAATACACTGGACAAGCCAGCGGGACAAGGTCTGTTTGGATACTGGTTGGCCCTTCATTCTCTGAGAGAAGGAGACAAAAAGCTGGTCAGAACCCCGAGAGGGTTTAGTTCTGTTGAGGTAATACCTCAGGCTGCTGTGAACATCCAGGGTGTGGAGCAAAGCCTCTCCTCTATTAGAGTAACTCGGGAAATAGACCGGAAGGTCAATATCCTGGTTTAAAGTGAGTGTCGAAACCACCTTAGGCAAAAATTTAGGGTTCGTCCTCAGGGATACTCTGTCCCGGTGGAAAACTAAATAAGGCTCTTTGCACATGAGAGCGTGAAGCTCAGAAATCCTTCTAGCTGAAGTAACAGCAACCAAAAATAACGTCTTCCACGACAGAAAACGTAGCTCGCAATCCGCGGCAGGCTCAAAGGTGGGGAGCGTGAGTTGTTCCAGGACAAAGAGCAGATCCCATGGAGGCACTGGGTGCCTGATGGGAGGCCTAAGGTGTAACACTCCTCTGAGAAATTCCCGAGAGGCGTCTAATTGCGCAACAGTACGATGCCCCACCGGAAGGTGGTAGGCAGGAAATAGCGCAAAGGTGCACCTTGATAGAGGAGTAGGCTAGCCTGAATGAAAGAGAGAAAGGAGATAGTCTAAAATTACTCCCACAGGGCAACCTAAGGGAAGATCACGAGCCCGTGACCATAAACAAAAGCAGGCGCCACTTCATGGCATCGTCGCATGTGTTGTCGGCTTTCTGGCTGCAGAGAACATCTGCAACCTCTTGCGAGACCCGTGGCGCTAAGATGGCTATGTCTCTAGGAGCCAAGCATGCAGGTTCAGAAGCATAAATCCGGATGGAGCAATGAACCTTTCTCCTGAGACAGAAGGTGGGAGCTGAGCGGCAACAGGAGCGGGGGTTCCCGAGATAGCTGTGCTAGCAAGGGGAACCATATCTGTCTGGGCCAGAACGGGGCCACCAGAATCATTTGTGCATGCTCCCTGCGCAGCTTGAGAAGAACTCTTTGGATCAACGGGAAGGGAGGGAAAGCATAGAGGAATCTGTTCACCCAGGAGAGGGACAACGCGTCTCGCCAGAAAACACCAGGCCCTGGAACTAGAGAGCAAAAATTGGGCAGTTTTGCGTTGGATGGGGATGCGAACAAGTCCAGCTCTGGAGTTCCCCATCAAAGGAACAGATCCTCTACCGCCTCCTAAAGAAGTTCCCACTCGTGGACTCTGGCCTGGGAGCAACTCAGGCCGTCTGCGATCATGTTGTCCACCCCGGGAACGTGTACAGCGATCAGGTTTGCGCCGTGTCCGATTACCCAATCCCACACTCTCATGGCCTCCCTGCAAAGGGGGTTAGAGTATGCGCCTCCTTGTTTGTTGAGGTAATACATCACCGCCGTGTTGTCTGTCTGAAGCAGGAGAGTGCACGGTGGAATTATCGACTGAAGAGCCTGTAGTGCATAGAGGACCGCCCTCATCTCTAGGACATTGATATGGAGATGAGCCTCCAACGGGGTCCATGCACCCTGAGACTTCACCCCATCTAAGTGTGCCCCCCACCTGAGACCTGAAGCGTCCGTGGTGAGGGTTACCTCCGGGGGCCGTCGCTGCAAGCAGGGCGCCCGCGGAAAGCGACCCGGGGGCTAGCCACCACTGCCAGTCGCGGATCACAGATTTCGTGATCCTGACTGGATGCTGCAAATGGTCTTGCCTTTGGTCCCATTGCACCTTGAGCATCCACTGGGTTATCCGCATGTGGAGTCGTGCGAGAGGGACCGTAGGAATGGCCGCAGCCATGTGTCCGAGCAGACGAAGGACCGACCTGGCTGGTACGGTCTTGTTCGATGACAAGTCCCTTATGAGGGACCTGATGCGTTCCGCCCTGTCGGCCGGAAGAAAAGCTCTTCCCTGGACCGTGTCCAGTACTCGCCTATAAACTGCAGCTTCTGCGCCGGTACCAAGAGAGACTTCTCGTAATTTATGAGAATGCTGTGACGGAACAAGTCCTGAGTGTCCTGGATCGCGGGCAAAGGCCTCTCTGGGCGGCCATGAGAAAGATGCGTCTAGTGCAGGGAACACATAGTGGCCCTGTCTCCTTAGAGATGCTGCCACGACTGCCATGCACTTGGTAAAGACCCTTGAGTGCGGATGACAGCCCGAACGGAAGAGCCCGGAACTGAAAATGGTGGCCGAGGAACTCGAAGCGCAGGAACCTCTGATGCGCCTGAGCTATGGGGATATGCAGGTACGCGTCCTGCATGTCTAGGGACGCTAGAAAGGCGTCTTGTTTCAGCATGGGAATAAGACCCGGAAGAGTCACCATGCGGAATCTCTTGTATGCGACCGACATATTGAGGTCGCTTAGGTCCAGAATCGGACGGAGGTCCCCTGTTTTCTTGGGAACCAGGAAGAAGTGAGAATAATATCCCTGTCCTCTCTGGTTCCCCGGAACGTGCTCTATCGCCCCCTTTTCTAGGAGCACGAGCACCTCTTGCCAAATTAAATTTCTGTGCTGACCCGGATACCGGGAGAGCAGAGGAGGCCTCGAGGGTGGCTTTTCTACGAACTCTATAAAGTGGCCGATACTGACCAACTGCAGAACCCACCTGTCGGTGGTGATAGCCTGCCATCCCGGCAGGAAGTTCGTAATGCGACCCCCGACCATAATTTCCCATTGATCCTGAGGGGCCGGGGCTGGAAAGGAGTCATGCTGTGGCGGCAGATGGGCCCGTTGGCTGGGTCGGCCTAGGGGTGCGCTGACCTCGGCTAGCGGTCTGTTTACCCTGGGTTCTGTGGAAACCAGAGCCCCTCTGGTGTGTAGCAGGCGGGCTGTTGCCTCTGTGTCCGCCACAGCAGCTTTGGTTCCTGGAAGAGAACCAAGCCTAAAGTCGTCAGCCTGGACCGACCTCACCGCCTTCCGCCTCTTGGGTTTGGTAATCTTCTCCGAAGGATTACCAAATAAAACATCTCCCTCGAGGCGTCCATAATGTTCTTCTGGGCGTCGGGGTGAAACGGAGACCACGATCCAGGAGTGTCTCCGGAGGCAACCCGGAAGCTGCTGCTCGGGCCGATGAGTCGCGAGATAATGCTGCGGCTCGAAGCACTTAGGTCCCGTCTGAACCCGTGCGGAGGAGCTGGAGCATCTCCTCCTGCTCACCTTCAGGTAGTTTCTCAGCTACCTCCAGACCCTGTTCCCACAAGTGTTCTGAAACTGAACCATGGAGTCAAGTAATAAGGATCTGATGGCGCGAGTAGGCGGAAGCATCGTGCGCCTGCCCAGAAGTCAATTGCTTGGATTCTGGATCAGTGGCAGTGTGCTCAAATGCTGCGGCCTCTGTGACCCGGTCATGTGAGGGCTGTTATGACCAGAGAATAGGCCTGAGGTTGTTGCGTCAGATACTGGTCCTCCTTAGGAGCCTTGTATAGACGGTCAGCTTTCTTCGGCACCGCCGGGAGCGAATGTGGACGCTTCCATGCGGCCTTGGTGACGTCCACAAAAGTGTCCACCAAGAGTGGCACCACCACAGGCTTGGGGTCCTTTTGCCGAAGATACTTGGCAAAGTGTAACCTTTCGGGGTCTAACTCTTCCGCATCCCACCCCATGTTCTCCTGGATATGGCGCATGATATCCATGAACGAGGGCTCATCCAGAGGAGACCGTGGCATCTCACGTGGGTCCGGAGAAGGGATGGAAATTGGAGATGGGGATCTAGAGGTGGAGTAAACTGATCCCGTGTCCTCCGTCGACGGCGAACGTCAGTGTCCCCTGGATCTCTTGGGGCTGGGTGATCCAGAAGAAGATCTTGACGGAGGTCTCCTCTTTTCTCATCGACCCCTGGGAGGAGATCTTGACTCCCTGGGGAGGGTTGAACGGCCAACCGACCCCGCAGGCATAGGGGCGGCCGGAGGAGGAGGAGGAGGAAGAGCAGTGGGCACCACATCCCTCTTGATGGTGTCCCACCAGTGCGTGAAGAGATCCTTCACTTCCGCTAAAGACAATCCCGGCGGCCCAGGCGCCGGAGGTGTCGTCGAGTCAGCGGCAGCTCCACAGGGACCTCAGGCGGCGGCGGGGAACCCTAGGAGACTACTGCGAGTTGAGAGTCGCCCGTCTGGTCCTCGGGCTGCGTCAGATCTTCCTCCGTCCAGCGACTCCTGCCCGATAGCGGTCAGAGGCTGGGAGTCCTCTTCTCCAGGCGTGGCGGACGTCGGTCCCCACCCGGCGACCGGTGGGGAAAAACAGCCGACAACGGTCTCACGGCCGGCGAGCTCGAGGAGGGATGATGGGCCCGGTTGGCGCGGGTCGAGCCAGTCGTCGGGTCTACCGACCTCTTCAGAGGTAAGTTCCAAAGTTTTGGGGGGTGGAGCGGGAGAGGACGGACGTCGGGTGCCGGCGGGCGGGAACCGACTTATGGTGGTGGTGGTGGCGCTCCCGGACTCGCCGAGGCCTAGGGGCAGAGGGCAGCCAGCGGCCTGGCGGAGGGGCCTGAGAAGGCGGAAGGAACGCAGCGGGGAGAGAAGAGGCCCTGGATGGAGACCGGTCAGACTTGACCGAGCTACGGGACTCGGAGGCCTCGTTGGAGACCTGGAAGGTCCTTCTCCTTCTCTTCTTTTCAGCATGTTTGTGGGATTTGAAGATTCCCCTTAGAGGACATGGCTCTCAACTTTTCTTCTAGCAGGAGCGCCTGAAGAGCCTTCTGGCGCCGGATCATATGCGGCTATTAAACCCCTGGCAGAGGAACAGGCCCGGTATCGCAAGCCTGGGCCCAGGCACCGGACGCAGGCCGTGTGGGGTCCTTAAAGGATCTGCTTCCGCAAGCACACTTCGATGTATGCCCGGAGGTCGGAGAGGACATCAGCGAAAAATTCTTCGGAGTAGGAGGAAATTCCCATAGGAAAGCTCTGCAACCACGCGTCGGGCGCTAGACTAAGACCGGAGGGTCGAGGCATGCAAGTCGACGGCGGGAAAGAACTGGGGAGACTAGCGGGACCGCCCCCTTATGTACCACGCTTGACGTCGGAGGCAGGACCGGCGTCCGGGGTGGTCCCCGCTGAAGATAGCTAGCTAGAATTTTTCCGTGGGGTCCTGACGCCTGCCGGCTTCAGTTCTAATGGTGTTACCTGCTGCAAGAGCTGTATCTCGAAGTAAGATCCTGCTGTTCACCCCAGATTTAGACAAATCACACAGAAAGCAGCAGGGTCTTTCCCCTGCTCAGCGAGCCCTAAGAGAGTTGACCGACTACCTCAGAGTGTGTGTGTGTGTGTGTGTGTGTGAGACCCATGGCGGACACCGAACCCCAGCTCTAGGGAATACACATTACAATCTATGATGCATGGGACATCATCCAGAATAGATTACTTTCTGGTGAGCCACACATTATTCACAGGCATATCAAGCTGTGGTATGGAACCGGGAGTGATCTCAGATCACTCTGCAGTCTGGAGTCAAATCTCTTTTTCCCCTAATCAACAAAAAGAATCCATCTGTAAAATTAATAACCAAATGCTAAAGGAGGAGTGGGTGGTTAATCAGATTTCTAAATCATGAGATTATTATACTACAGCTAATCTGAATTCCATGGGTGAAGCCAACATGGAATGGGGAGTACTTAAATGCTTCATTTGGGGGGGGGCAGGGACTAATTCGTTTAGCGACTAGCAGGAAACGTGCCCGGAAGCAGAAGGCAGCAGACCTCCTATCCGAGATACATAAGTTGGAGGCACAACTCTCTCCTAACATTAGCGAGAAAGATGGATACAAACTTTTAGGGCTCTGGGATCAATATAATGAAATGTTGCACGAGAAAGCCGAAATTGCCATACTGAGAACCCACGTAACGTATATAAGATCAAGGGGAAAAAGCCGTCTGACTCCTGGCACTGAGACTTAAGAAACAAGGATCATTAAAGCCATCTGATCATCCTCTAATGGGACCTTTAAACTCGCTCCGAAAGATATTGCTATCGAAATCGAACAATATTACCATGGGCTGTACAGCCCAATGGCAGAACTCCCAGACACAGATAAGGTGGACGACTATCTCGCTGCCATTCCGCTGCCCACTTTAAGTGATAGCCAAAAAGAAAGTTTGGTAACCCCCTTTGATGTAGCAGATATACAGAAGGCTATTAGAGCTTTACCTCTGGATAAAGCTCCAGGCCCAGATGGGTTCTCTTCCAATTTTTACAAGTTCTTTGCTGACAAGTTAGCTCCCTGGTTACATAAACTGTTTTCAAGCATGTTAACAGCAGAGCCCATTGATAAAACGTTATTAGAAGCCCTAATAGTAGTACTACATAAACCTGGCAAGGAGAAGGCCAAAGTTACCAGTTACAGGCCAATCTCGTCATTGAATTAGGACATCAAAATATTGGCCAAATTACTGGCAAACAGGCTTAATAAGGTGCTCCCCTCCCTAACAGTCCATGACCAGGTAGGTTTCCTGGCAGAGAGAACCTCATCAGACCATCTCCGTAAGCTGGCTCACATCTTCTCCACATCCAGGGATTCAGACCAACTAGCTATTCTGATGTCCCTGGACGCGGAGAAAGCCTTTGACTGGGTCGACTGGCAATTCCTATTTCGTACCATGCACAGATTTGGATTTCCACCTCAAGTCATATAATAGATTCGTCCCCTATATGGAAGCCTGAGTGCCTGAATCTATATTGTAATGGGGTCTTTTCCTCCACCTTTCCACTATATTAGGGTACCAGGCAAGGCTGCCCCCTGTCGCCGCTGTTTAACATTTACCTAGAGCCTTTACTTATTAAACTTAAGGAAAGTCCCGAAGTACAGGGTATAAGAATAGGGTTCCAAGAACTGAAGCTATCAGCATATGCGGATGATATACTTCTACACCCCACTCAGCCACAAACCTCAATACAGGCCACACTAGAAATTATTAAGGAATACAGCTTACTATAGAACTACAAAATTAACCTGGGCAAGACCTAGTTTTTCCCCCTAAACTCCAAAATACCTAAAAGTGAAATGAGAGAAGTCGGTTTGCAATGGAACTCTCACAGCCTTAAATATTTTAGGCATCAACCTGGCTAGGAAAGACTCTAAAATGTGGCAACTTAACTTAGATGCAATTATCCAAGTGGTCCAGCAAGATTTGGCCCGCTGGAGAGCCCTCCCTCTATTCCTCAAAGGTCATATTAGCTTGGTGAAAATGAATATATCATTGAGAATTTTTTTACCGCTGAACCTGTTAAATTTGTGGCTGCCCCTTAAATGGTTCTAGAAAGTTCATTCCATAATCACCGATTTTTTATGGTTGGGTAAACACCCAAGAAGGGCCTATCACAAAATGGCCGACCTCAAGGATAGAGGGGGACTTAGGTTGCCACATTTTGGGCTGTATTATTGGGCCAGTAAGGCAAGTAAATACATGCGCTGGTTAGCAACACCTGAAGTGTCGAGAGCACCCCCGTACGTGCCTATATGGCTCAAGACAAAGAAAGGGCTAATTAGTTCGAAGGGAGTGTCACTAACAGCCCTATTACATGTTAATCTAAAGGACCTCCCCCCTGCACTATAGAAATCCCTAATTTCAGTATCGGTAAGAATCCATACCTAGCTCTGCTCCTTTTTGAAATACAAACATAGGAAGGACCTGAATCAACCAATTATGGGGAATCCCAATTTTAAAATAGGTGACAAGATAATTCAGTCACACTGGATTCTACAATTAGCAGAGACTAGGGTTTGAGAACATTTCAAGGAAGGTACTTGTATCACGTCTGGTGACATTTTAAGGCTATACAAGGTAGAGCGAGAACCCAGGTCTTCAAAGTTCACCAAATCTGACATCTCCTGGTTTCTAACACAGATCTATCCCCTGAGGATGATGGTTCTGGGTTGTTTTTTTTTTTTTTTTTTTTTAAACACTCCCATCACTTCCCTCGCCATCCTGCCCCATGTGGTGTCCAAAATATACACTGGTCTATTTGATTGGGCCTTTCCCTCCCTGGATGGGGCCTCCAAGTATTGGGCCTCACAGTTCACTCAACTGGATTTCGATTGGGGCAGGATTTGGAAGGGGATTCACATCTATGTCACACAAGACCGGCTGAGGATAATGCAATTTCAATTTCTCAGTAACATGTATCTGACACTGGTAAAACTTCACAAAACTGGCAAAGCCCCATCCCCACAATGTATAAGATGCCAACAGGCAGAAGGCACCCTCTTCCATATATTTTGGGATTGCCCCAAAGTTCAATCGCTTTGGTCTACCATATGACAAAGGGCTGAACCTCTCCTGGGTATTAAACAGCTTTTCTGTACCAGAAATATGCTTGGTAGGCGACTGTTCAGGAGTGGCTGTACAGCAACGAAGATATCATATGGCTATTATTGCCTTATTACTTACAAAACTAGTGCTGCGTCATTGTCTAGACTCAAGTAATATTTCTTATACAGAACGGCTACAAGAATTGTTATTCAATTTGCGAATGGAACATACGATTGCCAGCCTGTACGGTCGTCAGCCCAGTTGTAAGAATAAATGGGAGCAAATGCACACCTCTATATGTTACAGACTAAACCTAAGACAGGATTATGTTGACCTCTATTCCCTTTTTCTGTTGATATAATCCTGATGAGAAAAGGTGGGAAGGGAGGGGAGGATTAAAGGGAGGGGGGATTTGCATTTGTCTAGTTTGTTTGTGACCCTGTTTGTATTGGTACTGTTGATCTTTGGTGACTGTAACTTGAAAATCAATCAAGTTGACAAATGAAAAAAAAAAAACAGGATCCATGAGCATGGAATACAAAACATCAGAAGTACATCATAGACAAACAGATCAAACTGATGCTGTCATTAGCAGACATCCACGATAGATCGTGCAAAATAGACATGACAGAAACACAGAAAATGATGACAGAAAAAGATCCATGGTCCATTCAGTGTGCCCAAGTTCCCTAATAAGCCCTGGGACCTACTCCCCCTATAGTATCCTATGATGTGCTCAGGAAGGCCACCAACCATAAGGGACCTTTCAGCAGTATTCTATGTCAGCTGCAGGCAGGCTGACAAAAGAACCCTTGCAGCAGTATTGTACATCAGCTGCAGGCAGACTGACATAAGGACCCTGCAGCAGAATTCTGTATCAGCTGCAGACTGACATAAGGATCTTTCTAGCAGTATTCTACATCAGCTGCAGGCAGGCTGACATAAGGACTCTATAGCAGCATTCTACATCAGCTGCAGGCAGACTGACAAAGACCCTGCAGCAGTATTCTACATCAACAGCAGGAAGACTGACATAAGGACCCTGCAGCAGTATTCTACATCATCTGCAGACAGACCAACATACGGACCTTTCTAGCAGTGTTCTACATAAGCTGCAGGCAGGCTGACATAAGGACCCTGCAGCAATATTCCACATCAGCTACAGGTGGGCTGACATAAGGACTCTGCAGCAGCATTCTACATCAGCTGCAGGCAGACTGACATAATGACTCCTCTAGCAGTTTTCTACATCATCTGCAGGCAGACTGGCATAAGGCCCTTTCTAGCAGTATTCTACATCAGCTGTAGGCAGGCTGACATGAGGACCCTGTATCAGTATTCTATATGAGCTGCAGGTAGGCTGAAATAAGAACCCTGCAGCAGTATTCTGCATCAGCTTATGCAGGCTGACATAAGGACCCTGCAGCAGTATTCTACATCAGCTGCAAGCAGACTGACATAAGGACCTTTCTAACAGTTTTCTACATCAGCTGCAGCCTGCAGGCAGACTGACACAAGGACCCTGTAGCAGTATTCTACATCAGCTGCAGGCAGACTGACATTAGGACCCTACAGCAGTTCACCACAATGATCTACACGCAGACTGACATGAGGATCCTTCTAGCAGTTTTCTACATCATCTGCAGGCAGACTGGCATAAGGACCTTTCTAGCAGTAATCTACATCAGCTTTAGAGTGCAGCAACATTTGTCTGCAACACTCAACTGTGTGAGAGTAGCTGTATCTGCAGTACCTACATTGCTACTGAAGCGAATTCATTTTTAACATATTGTGATAATCTGTACTATTGCTGTGGTGAAGCCTTGAACCAGGAAGCAGTATACTTGGACTGTAGTTTCTACGCCTTTTTGGAGAAACTACAGGTTCCCTTATAAATCGAACAAACGGTGCTGAGTATTTTGCTGGGAGAGAGTTTTAATTATTACAGCATTTTGCACTGGCTTTGTGCATTTTTTTTTAAGGAGACTGCTGGTAGCAAATCTGGCCTGATGAGCGAGACCCGAGTCTCTTATTTCCGGGTCACGGGATATAACTCTGACACCTCTGTAAGCGGTACAAGCATGAGCGGGTGAGCGTGCATGCAACGCATGCAGAGACACGTGTGTCTAAGTGCGTGTCAAGTGTGTCTGGCATGACTGGCGGGACAGACGCGCATAAGGTAGTAGAAACCAGCTGTAAGTAGTGGCTGCATTAATAAATAAAGCTTAGAATACAAGTTGGTCAGTAGGATTTAGTGTAAGATGAAAGCACACAAAAACAGTAGTAACTAAAGGAAAACACTCTCAGGAAACCACGTTACATACAGTAGCCTATTTGTTAGGCAATGTAGTATTGTAGTACGAAGCCAGCTAGAGTAAGGAGTGAGTTTCTCGTAAGAGGGGTTATTTGTTGAATCTAAGAAATATTTGTCATTGTTATAAGAGTGTATAGTACAAAGTATTATCAGTACAGGACATTGGGAAGGTGTACCCACCCATCCAAACTGCTGTATCCCTGAGGCTGTGTGGTGAAACGGTGCAACTGTGGTGAACTGCAGCACAATTTACAGTAGCAATAAACCTGGAGAAACAGTTAATTTTATAGGACTTGTGTGAAGAATGTTTGCTGCTGTTTTAACAGCGGTATTTACATTGCTATTACCTTATCAGTATTGGTTTTAGTTGTAGTACTGACATGGATATTAATGAAGGAATTGTTACCCTGACCACTGGTGAAGTTGCAATGACATGTATACTGTGCAACAACTTCTGTCTCGAATCTAGCAAGGGGATCGAGGGACTGAAATGTACACAGTGTATGGAAAATGAGGTACTACGAGCTAGACTCAGAAATGGAAATTACGTACCTATCGTAATTCTTGATCTTCTTGGATGAAGTCTCCACCATTCACTCACACTAATGGGAGTTCACCAGAGGCACTAGGACCCAGCGGGAGCAAACTTTTTCAAGAGGGCCGGCGCCTGAGATGGAGCCACGAGGAAGCAGCACCGCAAGCCCCGGCTCGTGCGGTAACGACTACCTCGGCGTCGACCCTCTAACCGCCTCAGTACCTCCCCCCCCCACGAGGAGGTGCAGCGTAATTAACCTAGAAGGACTAACCCAAAAACCAGACACAAGGTAGTCCGAATGACCCGTGTAAGAAGGGTCAACGATAAAGTCTTCACGGCCCAGCCACTTAAGGAGTGAAGACCATAAACAGAGAAGTGAGCTCGGGGTGATGGTGGGTGGGTGTGTGAATGAGTGGTTTAGACTTCGTCCAAGAAGATCAAGAATTACGGTAGGTACGTAATTTCCATATCTTCCTGGACATAAAGTCTCCACCACTCATTCACACTAATGGGAGAGTACGGAGCTAAATAATCCCCCGAGACGGGCGGCAGGAGATAAAGAGCTCACATGCTTAGGACAGAAGTCCGATAAGAATGGTCCTGCCAAACGACAGATGTCATCTGGCATGGACATCCAAGGTGTAGTGCTTAGCGAAAGTATGCACGGAGCTCCAGGTAGCCGCATTGCAATTATCTGCAATGGACTTACTTGGTATTACTTAGTATGAAAGAACAGAAGGCCAGAGCCCATCGAGACTGTTCCCCACACTATGTGGGACATTATTTATCTATTATCCCTCAGCCAAACATCTAATTTGTTTTTAAAGATAGTGGCACTAGTTGCCTCTACCAATTCTTGTGGAAAGGTGTTCCACACAATGGATGCTCTAATTAGAAAAAAGTTTCCCCTTTTGCTGGTTTTATAAGTTTTTACTTCAAGCTGTTTATTATGCAGTCTCGGAACATGTCTCCTTTTGGAGAGTGTTAGACCACATTTTTCCATTAGATCTGGTGAATTTATTAAATTAAAAACCATAAGCATATCACCTCTTAATCTTCTAGTTTGAAGAGAAAGACCAGTAGCTTTTAATCTGTTCTGATAATCCAAGTTTGTTAATCTTGGAATCATTCTAGTTACTCTCCTTTGAACCTGTTCAAGAATTGCTATGTCTTTTTTGGTTTGGATTCCAGAAAGGGGAGCCATAGTCTAGATATGGTCTAATGTATGCCCTATACAATGGAATAAGGCATTGTTCAGTGCGATTAACAAAAGTGCGTTTTATTTGCCCCAAAAGTCTGTTGGTCATGCAAGCAGTTCTAACACAGTGATCATTTGATGCAAGTTTATTATTAACATAATCTTTTTCACAATTTTATGAGTGAAGTGGTAGTCTGTTTATATGATATATCGTTTTTGGATTATTTACACTGAAATGCACTACTAAACATTTGCCCAAAGTGTTCATTTTTCCAAATCCTTCTTTAATGCAGAAATATTTTCTTGATTATTAACCTTGCCCCCCAATTTAGTATCGTCTGCAAATTTAACTATGAAGTTATTTGGCCCTGTTTGTAAATCACTGATAAAGAGGTTAAACAATGTTGGTCCCAAGACCGACCCCTGTGGTATACCACTTGTCACACTACCCGAATCAGACAAGATATCATTAATTCTGACTCTCCGAGAACGATTTGTCAACCAGTTTAAAGTCCAGTTGACAATATCAGGTGACAAACCTAGATTGTGCATTTTAGTAATGAGTTTTTCATGTGAGACTTTATCGAAAGCTCTACTAAAGTCCAAAAGAATTACATCAGTAGGGATACCCACATCTGCTAGAGTACTTATATTATTGTAAAAAGATATCAGATTGGTGGTGCAGGAATACTTGGGAGTAAACCCATGCTGATTTGAATCATAAATTCCTAATTTTTTACAATCTTTATCTATTAGAGACTTCATTTCTCGTTCCATTAATTTACCAGCCACTGAGGTCAGGCTAATTGGAAGATAATTCTGCACAGAGCCTCTATTGCCTTTTTTAAATATGGGAGTAACTATTGCTGAATGCCAATCATTTGGTACAATGCTTTCTTGTAAGGATTTATTGAAAATAATTGACAAAGGTATAGAAATATTTATAGAGGTGTCGATCAGAAACCATGGATGAATACCGTCTGGGCCCGGACTAGTTTTTTTTTTTTTTAGTTTTTTGATAAGCCTGTATAATGTCAGTTGGATAGAACCTATGATAATCTATGTGGTGAACTTTAAATGTACTAATAGGTGATGTTTTGGAGAAGATGGAACAAAAGTACTTATTAAAGAGATTCGAGGTTTCTACATCAGATAGAGAAGAGCCATTGGTTATAATGGGACCAATGGTCCTTGATACACCTTTTTTACTATTTATATAAGAGAAAATAGATTTGTGACAGTCTTTTGTGTGAGCTACTTTAAATTCTAGCTTATTTTTTGGCAATTTAATAGAATTTTTTAAGTTTTTCACATATAGTCTGTATTTATGTAATAGAGCAGTTTTAAATGGAACAGAACTATTCTTCAGTTTCCTAAAAAAGTTTAATTTTTATTTTAATCTGATTTTTAATTGTCTTGTTGAACCAAGGGGGAATTTTTCCTTTATTATTAAATTTCCTCTTAGATGGAATAAAGGTATTTTCCAAATAATGTACAATGTTTTTAAAAAAGTCCCAAGCTTGTTGTGTTGTACAATTAAGATTAGATTCCCAGTTTATGTTTTGTACGTATTCATTGATTTTAGAAAAATTTGCTTTGTTATAATTTTTTGTATAGTATAACTTCCTTTGTGTAGTTTTAAACTGTTGAATTTCAAAAGAATAGATGAATGATCACTGGTCCCAAGTGGATCCCAAATTTGTAAACTGCTAATTTGTTGCTCTATGTTAGTAAACAATAGATCCAAAATATTAGGACCTCAAGTGGGTTCAGTAACAAGTTGTTGTAATCCAGTACTAACTACCACATCAATTAGACCTTTCTCAGCATAGGACTGTCCTGAGAATGAGTCCCAGTTAATATGAGGGAGGTTAAAGTTATCAAATATTACAGTATCTTGAGATTCTGAAAAATGTGTAATTTCTTTAAACATATCAGTTGTGTAATTTGAATTTGCAGATGGAGGTAGATAGATTATACCAATAGTTATATAGGACTGCTCCTTCAATAAGATTTTAACCCATATACTTCCAAAGGAAAGGGAGAACACACTTCAAAGGAAGGAATATCATTTCGTATGTACATACAAACTCCACAGCCTTGTTTATCTAATCTGTTTTATGATATAACTTATAACCTGAATTTCTCTGGACCAAATTGAGGATGTCCACCAACTTTCAGTTACTCCCACCACACCTATATTTAAAGTTTTACATTTGGCTTCGAGTTCTGCTAATTTGAGTTGGTTTAAAGATCTTGCATTCAAAGCTAGGAATTCACATATAGTTGTAATAATATTTTGGTAAGTATTCAGAGAATTGGGAATAGACCCATTCTCCCCCACTGTTTTTAGTTTAAACAATGATTTATGATTTTAGTGATACTTTTCCCCATAAGTGTACTACTCCTATGACTGAGATGTAAACTGTCCCAGCAAAACAAGGAAGAACAATCTGAAAATGATTCCCAGTGGGTAATACAGGGTATATCCTGCTTAAAACACCACTTTCTTAGCCATTCATTTAGGGCTTTGATTTTCTACGTCATGGTAGATGTTCTCGGGACAGGTAGAATTTCAGATATACATACACAGCATCCCCTATCAAGTAACAGGTTACATAACGACACATAGTCCTGTTGTAACTGATTAAATGGGGTCTTGTTTATATCATTAACACCGGCATGTATGATAACCAGTGGATTTTCCCCCGCATTGTGTAAAATTTTAGGCATCATGGCGGTAATGTCAGATACCCTGGCCCCACGGAAGCTAGAACAAGTGCAGTTGCTCTTGTCACTATTGCATACCGCCCTGTCAATGTGCTTAATGATTGACTCTCCCAGGACTAACACTTGTTTTGAGACAGTAGGGGTACAAGAATCAGAAACAGGTGATTGTTTAACACACTCTGGAGCGATTAACTTAATAGGTATTGATTTGGTAGCTTGAGACTTACTAGGACAAGTATTCATGAGCATTAACTCCTGATTGAAAAGTGTTTTTAAACCATTATTATCAACAGAGGGTGATGCACAGGATAAATCATGTAGCACTTCATTATTTGATACAGTCAATTGCTCAAACCTATTGCGAGTTTCAATAGGGGCACTACTGTGTATTTGACCACCCCTCCTTTTTTTTTTTTAAGAGGCTTTGTGACAATGGTCCAGTCATCATTATCATGAGAAGAGGGCGGATAATCATCCACCTTATAGGAGGGCACAGAGGCAACGGGTATACTAGTACTAGTCGTTACAATTGTCTCCTCATCAGGAGTCATAGAAATGCTACCTAAATGTGAAAGAAATTGTTCATTAGAATGAAGTTGTTCATCCATAAGATCAATGTAACTTTCTAATTCCCTAATATCAGTAGAAACTAGTTTAATATTAAGCAGAAACGCTATCTCTGCTTCAAGAGTAGTAATCAGATGGCAATTAGCACATACATACTCGCTCCCATACTTTCCCTCACTATACATCAAACATTGCATACAGTTACTAAGTTCTTTTTCCATTATTAAAGGTGTATAATTACTAAGTAGAGGATATGCTAAAATTATCTTATCCAAGTTTGTCTAATGCCAGCAGTTTCAGCGTGCCCAGCGGACACGTGTAAATGCAAATGTAGCTTTTTTTTAGTTAGCTGCTTTCTGATCTACAAGCAAGGCAAGCAACAGGAAGTTGTAATTTGAGTCACCTGCTTTTATAGTGTCTAGGCCACACCCCCAATTTAGCTCTCTCTCCTCCTACTGGTTTAGCAAAGTAAGTTGATACAGTACCCTTCACAGCACAGAACACACTGACTTTCTTTTCTTTCTTTTTTTTAACCCTAAATAAGACCCCTTGTACTTCTAATAAAGTATCTGTCTTGCTTAATTTCAACAGACACTGACTTCTGCTGAGATATAAGTGTTAAATTAATAAGAAAATGTAGCTTCTTTTAGTTAGCTGCTTTCTGCTCTACAAGCAAGGCTAGCAACAGACACGTTACAGAGTTCCACCAGAGATGCTGCGACTGCTCTGGTAGAGTGAGCGTATACTCTGCCTTCCAGCTTGACCTGTGCCATGGAATAGCAGTGGCGAAGGCATGCCACCAGCAACACTGAACTGCATCTGATAGCGACAGGTTGACCCAGCCGGGTCTCGCTGAAGGAAACAAACAGTTGTTGAGCCTTGAGAATTTCTTTTGTTCTATCTAGATTGAACCACAGTGCTCTCAACATCCAGTGAATGAAGTGTATGCTCCCATTCATTTGGGAAGTTTGCAAAGTAGGTAGGAAGGACTAAAGGTTGGTTTAGATGGAATTCTGAGACAACCTTAGGGAGAAACTTAGGATGAGTCCTAAGAACTACTTTGTCCTTGTGAAATACAGTGTCTGAGTGGGGGGTCTGTGACCAGTGCATGTATTTCAGATACTCTACGGGCCTAAGTGATGGCCACCAGGAAGGCTGTTTTCCAAGTGAGGAACTTCAGGTCGCAAGTAGCTAGAGGCTCGAAAGGTTTACGAATAAGCATGTCTAGTACAAGGGTAATGTCCCAGGCTGCAACTGGACATCTGATAGGAGGTCTAGTATGCAGACTACCCCTAAGAAACCTCTTAAATACAGGCAACTGAGCCAGTGACACAGAAAGTACCAGCTCGTGATATGCCGAAATGGCAAAAAGATGACCTCTGACTGTGGAGTACTGCAGACCTGTATTTGAGAGGTCTAAAAGATACTCAGACTTTATTTGGTGAGCAGGAAAAAGAGTTCCAAGAGGATTTTGCACACCAGATAAACGCTTCCATTTGGCTGTGTAGGTTTTTCTAGTGGCCGGCTTACACGCAGCCAAAAGAATACCTGAAATTCTACGAGAAACACTGAACCTATTCACCTCTATCTCTTCAGGAGCCAAGCGTGAAGGTGAAGCGACCTCAGGTTGGGATGGACCACGGGACCCTGAGTCAGAAGGTTCGTCTGAAGGGGAAGCATCTTCAGGGGGGTTTCTGATAGACTGTTGAGTAGCAGAAACCATACCTGCCGAGGCCAGGAGGGGGCAATGAGAATCATTCTGCCCCCCCCCCCAGAGACTCCAATTTGAGAAGTACCCTCTGAATTAGGTGAAGAGGAGGAAAGGCGTATAGAAAGCATCTTGTCCATCGCAGCCTGAACACATCCTGACAGAAAACACCAGGTCCTGGATTTCTGGGGCAGAAGAGAGGCAGTTTTGCATTGAGTGGGGACGCACAAAGGTCCAGGTCTGGAGTTCCTCACTCTCTGAAGAGTGACTGAACGACGGTTACGTTGAGAGACCACTCATGAGGATCCGTCTCTGTTCTGCTGAGATGGTCTGCCAGTTCATTTTGTACTCTTTGGAGGTAAACCACCTGAATCAGAGCCTTGTGTTTCAGGCACCACTCCCACACTCTCATTGCTTCCCTGCATAATGGGTAAGAGTGTGCACCACCCCATTTGTTGATGTAGCACATCACTGCTTTGTTGTCCGTTTGAAGGAGAATGTTCTTGTGACAGAGTATGTCCTTCAAGGCTCGAACTGCATAGCGGATGGCTCTAATTTCCAAGACATTTATGTGAAATTGGGACTCGTCCTGAGTCCATGTACCCTGGGTGTGGAGATCCTAGCAGTGGACTCCCCAACCCATCAGGGATGTGTCCATGGTAATGGAGATCTGATGATCCAGAGGGGCAAATGGATATCCTTCCAGAAGACTGTCCTCCTGCGACCACCATGCGTGTGACCTCTTCAAAGGTTGCGTCACCTTGATGAGAAAGGACTGAGGGTGAGTGGCTGGGGACCACTGAGAGGTTCTCATGTGGAGACAAGCTAGGGGTACAGTGAACACCGAGGATGCCATGAGGCCCAGCATCCGTTGCATTGAGATAGCTTGAACCGAGCTGCGTTCTCTGATGCATCGAGCCATCTGTAAAATATTGCTCCTTCTGTCCTCTGGAAGAAAAGCCTTCACACAGGAGGTGTCAAGAAGAGTTCCTATGAAGAGGAGCTTCTGGGAGGGCTGCAACTGCGACTTGCTGAGATTCAGCAGGACTCCCATCGACATGAGGAAGTCTGAGGCTATAGCCACGGCCTCCAGAGTCTCTTGCCTGGAGGGGGCTTGCTAGGAGCCAGTCATCCAGACATGGGAACACTTGTATTCCGATTTTCCTGAGGTGCGCCACAAGAACATTTTGTTAAAACTTGAGGTGCTGAGGATAGCTCAAAGGGCAGGATTCTGAACTGATAGTGTTGACCCAATGCCACAAACCTTTAGGTATTTGTGGTGCTTTGGGTGTATGAGAATGTGTTAGCAGGCATCTTGCATGTCCAGGGTGGCTAGCCAACCATGTCAATGAAGCAAAGTTAGCTCCTTGTGAAGGAACTTGTTTAACTTTCTGAGATCCAGAATGGGGTGCTTGCCTCCGGTTTTCTTCAGGACCAGAAAGTAATGGAAGTAGAAACCTTTGTTTCGTTGATCCGGGCGGAACTATTTCTATTGCCCTGTTGTTCAGAAGGCCTTGTACCTCGGAGCAAGAAGGTCTGACTGTACTGCCGACAGCCAGGGCTGTTTGGGAGGATGATCCGGAGGGGTTTCCTTAAGATTGAGAGTGTACTCCTTGCGGATTATCTGGAAGACCAATTTGTCTGATGTTACAGATTTCCACTGATTGCAGAACTGAGTCAGACATCCTCCCACCGCTGAGGAGGAGTGTCCCTTGGACAGCTGAGGTTGGACCTGGGCCAGAAACTCAGAAGGTGGCACTGGGCGCTTTGGGCCCTTGTGCCTTCTGCTGCGCTTTCTTTTGTGGCCGAGGGTTGTTTTTTTTGTTAAAACCTCCTCTGCCCCGAAAGGACTGATGGTTGTGAAACTGATGCTTGTTCGCACCCCCTCTGGAAGGGCAGGTGCAGGTCTAGCCATCTTAATGGCAGACCTAGTCTTCTGCATGGCCTCCAGAGCTTGCTCCACCTGAGGCCCGAACAGATACATACCGTCAAAAGGTAAAGTCATGACCTGCTGCTGGGTGTCATTCGTGAAGTCCAAAGTACGTAGCCAAGAGTGGCTGTGGGTGCAGATGCCAGCTGCCGCTGCCCAGGAGGCAGTATCACAGGCATCCACTGCAGCTTTAACCTGTTTGTTATTGGATTCGATACCCTAGTTATGGTCTGGAATAGCTCTGAGTTAACTTCCGATTCGGGCAGAGCTTCTACCATTTCTTTGAGGGAATGCCAAAGTGCATACTCATATTGAGAAAAATAGCCCCGGTAACTGGCAATGCGCATACCCAGGGTTGAGGCAGCAAAGTCTCTCTTACCTAAGGTGTCTATATTGCAAGATTCTTTGTTCATTGGTCGGGCTGTAGATCCTTGAGGAAGGACAGCCTCATCATTCTCTTCCAAGACCACAAGGGCATCAGCAAAGGCTTGTGAGGCCAAAATGGGGTGATCCTTGGAAGGGGCATACTTCCTATCTAAGGACTTGGCCACGGAAGGAATGAGAGACAGATTCTTCCACACCATCTGAGAGAGGGTCTCGAAAGAGGGCTGTACTGGAGGGGTTAAATCCAAAGGGATCTCCGGGACATGAAGATATTGGAGTCGCAAAAGCCTCCCAGGATCGTTTTCTGTGGTTTGGAGAGAAAGAGCAGAATTTAAATTTTTGAGCAGAGACTTAAAGGAAAGGTCGTCAACCACAGGCTCTGCAGAAGGATTGATCCCTGCTCCCAGGGCAGGGTCATCAACATCATCACCCAGGCGAAGATCTGGGTCAAGCTCAAAATCATCTCCTGACAGTCTTTGGGGGTGGGACTGTATAGACAGGAAAGGAGGAAAATCAGGAGGAACAACAGAAAAGAAAGAATCGGAGTCGAGAAGCCCTTAAGACCAGCCGGCGCGCACCAGTCCCCTGTGCCATAGAGCAAAAAGGCACCGAGAACAGGGAGGAAGGCGCTAGTCAAGCGGGCGCCACACACGCCCGACAGAGCCTGCGGCACCACGATGGCACCAACAGACTCCTGGCACTGCGCACGGTGCAGACCGGCCAATGGTGCCACGCTGGTGCCAACAGAGCCTCCGGCACTGCATATGGCACCGACAGAGCCCCAGTGCTGCGGACGCCACAGAGCTCGCGCGGTGCCGTGAGATGGCACCAAGAGAGCCCGCAGCACCACGGATGGCACCGAGTCTCTCCCAGGGGTCTGAAAACTGTGATTTGAGGTAGAAGAGGGAAAAATGGCAGGAGACAGAGGCATCGGTGTGGACCCCTGTGCTGCAGCCATGTGAGGGGGATAAACACCCAAGCGCGGAGTCGACGGCACCGGAAAAGGTGCCGCACGACTGGGAAGGCCCAACCACCCTACCAGTCCCTCCAAAACCGAATGGCCCGAAGGCCCTGGCCTGACCGGCCCGGGCAACTGGACCAACCTCCGAGTCCACTGCTCCATAAGAGCAGCCCACTGGTGAAACTGTTCACTGGAAGCTCCCCCAATAGGCGAGGAGGGGCTCCAGTGTCGAGGTTGGCGGCTACCAGAGGCAGAAACCGGCGACTCCGACAGAGGTGGAGACTGGCGGCAGGCTCTAATAACCGACAGTCTATGCGCAGACACACCAGACGGTGACCGAGTGATGCCGTTTCTTCTTCGAACTATGTGTCGAAGAAGAACTCTAGGCCGAACGGTGCCGAGAATGGGACCGTTTCCTTTTATTTATTTATTTATTTAACCGAGTTTAGGATTACAACCTTTGAGTCAGGGACTCATTTGCAAAGGCTCTGCGTCACAAAAACAAACACTTAATATATATAGACACAGAATGGCAGCTAAAGGTTACAGTTTTTTTAGTTATACAATATTGCAGACTCAAGATCATCTATATTTGAATGCATTGAATGTTTTAGCAAAAGCTGTATTTTGCAGCTTTCAAGAGAACAATAAGTTTGCTGATAGAGGGAGGGAGGAACAGGTTTGATATTTACAGCAAAGTAGAGAATTAGACAGATACCTTGCGAATGCAGCCAAAGGAGGCATTGTTAATAGGTAATAGGTAGCCCTATCTGTAGGAGCTCAGTGGCAGGGTGGTCCCGTAAGACAGATGACCCAGCATTAGCTGGTACACTGGCAGCGCCGTGAAGTGAGAATGTGCTCTTTGAGGGCTGACTTGAAAAGTCCTAATTTGGAGATAGAGGAGTCGTCAGAGAGGAGTTCACTGTACCAGGCTGGGGCCCTGTGTGGAAATGACCTTTGGGCTAAGGAGGTTCTAACCCTCAGGATGGACCACACCTGTCAGTTGGCAATGCGGGTGTTCACTGAGGCATGGGAAGATAGGAGAGAGGCAGAAACCCCCAAGGAGGTAAGCCCCAGGTGTATTTTCTTTGTGAGGAGACGTGTTTGGTAAAATAGCCTTTCATCCAGGGTAAAGATGCTTTCGGGAGGACCGCCCATCCCCCTGAGCACTGGACCGTCCGTTGTCAGACCCCTCCCCCCCCAGGGAGGACGGCAGACAGGACCCAGCCTGGCTGACTGAACAGCTTTCATACAAAGTCTCCCTACAGTCACCTGACCCGCTCATGGTTGACTCAGTCAATGGAGGACTGAAGACTTCTGTTGTACAATTAAAATGTATAATTGGTACTGATTTCGAAATAATTCTACAAAACAATAAATTGAACTATTGCTGCTAGTGAAGTTTAACTCCCAGCGGGCGAGCGACATCGTCACTGAAGCGCACTGAACAGTGGGGAAAAAAGGAACTGAGGCGGTTGGAGGGTCGACGCCAAGGTAGTCATTACCAACCAAGCCAGGGCTCATGGTGCCGCTTCCTCGTGGCTCCATCTGAGGCGCCGACCCTCTTGTGAAAGTTTGCTCCTGCTGGGTCCTAGCACCTCCGGCGAACTCCCATTAGTGTGAATGAGCGGCGGAGACTTTATGTCCAGGAAGATCTTGGAAGCATTATTTCACAGTTAATGGCAACCAATAAGGATTTAAAAAATCAACTATTTAAGGTATCCCACAGTACTGTAACCATCTCGGGTACATACAATAAACCCCAGGAAGAGTCACTCAAAAGAAGTAGGGAGGATGATACAGAGGATTCAGATGAGTGGAGCCTGGCCTTGACTAAAAATAAAAATAAAAAAGGGCGTAGGGCTACAGAATTTAGCATTCCCCTATATAACTCATTTGAAGCACTGGGTAATGACATACAATTACCTCCTAGACATAAAGCAATTCTTGTTGGGGGCAGGAAGAAATAGGCTGTTGGTTAACTAGGATCTGCAGCTTATCCTGTAGGTAGGGAATAGGGCAGACTAGGTGGGCCAAGCGGTCCTTATCTGCCGTCAAAGTCTATATTTCTGTGTTTCCTGTAAATGAACCAGAAAGTATCCTCGTTCCTGTTGTACCCAAATCTTCCCAGTCAATAATATTTAACTAAAGATAGTGTTGCTCCCCGGAAAACCATATTATTACTGCTTTAGTACACAGTAGCCAATCTGGAGAATTTATCTACTCTCCCATCTCATTAACATTTCTCGTTAATGACTGCAACTAGAGCCCTTTAAGTAATAACAAGGCAAACAGTCCAACTAATGATCCTTTAGTCGTTGATCCAGAATGCAGGGTACATGAACTGGAACAAGTAATTGAAAATATGGACATCTCTACCTTAAATGCCCCCACCCCCGGCAGGTAATCGTCCTGGGGGATTCCATTATTAAATATACAGATGGACTGATCTGTAAACCAGATAAAGTAAACAGGACATGCTCCAGCTTCAGAGGAGCATGGATCTGAAATATTAAAAGGAAGATACCAAATATATTAGAAGATGCAGGTAATAAACCATTAGTGATTGTTCATGCTGGCACAAACAATGTAAATAAATTTACCACACAGGACATAAAGGAAAGTTATATATCTTTGGTTAATACCTTAAAACAAAGGGTTTGTGACATCTGCCTATCTGAAATCTTACCGGTTCCAAGAGCATCATTTATTTATTTTATTTATGTCTGTTTACTGGGTAAGTGCACTGATCCAGAGGACAGTTTTCGGTCACGACCCGGGCCACAGTGTGGCAGGCAATACAGAGAATACAGCAGCACATACAGGTAGATACAATTCATGCAGTAAATTCACACCTCAGGCATGAGGTGGTGTGGAAAAAAAATAAAGTAATAGTACAACGGACATAGGGTACGCAACGGCCAGACACACGCAGTGTGAAATAGGGCCGTATGCAGCAATAGGAAAAATGAGATACAGGAGTTACAAGGTGCAGAAGGACATATATGGCTATAGGAGTATGATATGAGACCAGTTAGTAAGGGCCAACAGTAGAGCTGTGTGGGTTTATCTAGTCAGAAACTCACAACAGGTTTAGGTGGGTTTAGAGAGACAGATGAGTGGAGAGATAGGCGGAGGGCTGGAGACAATGGGATGGAGACATGAGCATTAGAGTGCTAAAGTACTGATTACCGGACACAGCGGCAGTCCGCACTATCCAGGAACCAGTGTTTCATTGCCTGTTTGAAAGCCAGGAGTGAAGGGGATTATCGGGTGGATTGTGGGAGTTTGTTCCATAGGGAAGGTGCGGAGACAGAGAAAGCTCTGCTTCCCATAGCCATGGAGACGAGGGGAGCCTCCGGGGGTGAAGGATGCCCGAGTGTTCTAGGAGCTACTCTGTCTGTCAGAAGAAGAGAGCAGGGGGATAGGTGTCGGTACGTTAGTGCATTATCCACTACGCAGCCCATGGCATAGTCAAAGCGATCTTGTATAGGGAGCCAGCTCAGGGATTGGTAAAGAGTGCAGTGGTGGGTCCAGTGGGGAGCCTGAAGGACGAAACGACAGATAAGAGTTATAGGTAGTGTTTAGTTTTGACTTTTAAGTGGGGGATACGAGGGAGTAGATGGGGGAGCAGTAGTCAAGTAGAGGCAGAAGGTTGCCCTGGGCGATGGCAAGGCGTGCTTCAGTCGATAGGAAGTATTTAAGTTTTTAGGCAGCACCAAGTTTCTGGTGGATTCTCTGCACAGTGTTGTTGATATGCTCGTTGAAAGAGAGCGAGAGGAGTCAAGAGTGACACCCAAGTATTTAAAAGATGGGACATTTTCAAGAGGGGGACCTGCTGGGGTGCTTACTAGGAGGAAGGAGTTGGATTTGGCGGCTTTGGTGAGGAAAGGTTTTGAACCAAAAAGCATGGACTTGGTCTTCTTTTCATTGACTAGAAGCCTGTTGGTAGTAACCATTTATGAGCAGAGCCATAGTTGTGTGTAAGGATGAAGGAGATGGGCTCAACGGATTTGTCGCTATGGTAGAGAACCAGATCATCAGCATAAAGGAACACTTGGCAGCTGAGGCTTTCCCTTGGGAGTGCATTAATGAATATGGAGAAGAGTAGGGGTCCAAGTACAGAACCTTGGGGGACTCCAGTTCGAATGGGGAGGGCAGCAGAGGAGGCTTTGTTGATGATGATGAACTGAGACTGATGGATAGATAGCTGTGGAACCAGGCTGCTGTTTTTCTGGAACAGCCAAAGTCAGGCAAGGTAGAATGGAGGAAGTGGTGGTCAACAAGGTCAAAAGCCTTTGATAGGTCTATGAAGACAGCTCCTGTGGCTTTGCCTTGGTCCATATTTCGCAGCATGTGATCAGAGAAAAGGGCCAAAGCAGAGGAGGTACTGTGGTGCATGCGGAAACCATGCTTTGGGGTGGGGGGGGGACACAAGAGGTTATACTTTTCAAGATGCTCTGAGAACTGGAGGTGCACAACTTTTCAAGCAGTTTGCTCAGGTAAGGGAGTAGGGAGATGGGCCTATAATTATCAGGGGTTTGAGGGTCACCACTTTTGAAGACAGGAACTACATTTGCATGTTTCCAAGAGTCGGGAACCATGGAAGATGTAAGGGCGAGGTTGAAGAGGAAGGTGAGGGGTTTAATCAATGCGGGGCCGATGAGTTTAAGGAAAGCAGGGTATAGCCCATCACTGCCAGGACTGCCTTTGGCAGGGAGAGACTTTAGGAGCTTAACAGTGTCTCTATGCTCGATGAATTTGAAGTGGAACTGAGGGGGCAGGGTAGCGGCAGAGGAGGAAGGGAGTGGGAGGTGGGTTGTTCAGGGCAGGGGATACCTGAGGTGGCAGCATGCTTAGATAGGGGGATAAATCTGTGAACTTTGTGTTGATGTTTGCAATCTTAGTGGGGGTCTGAAATAGGATCAGAGGGGGATGACTCCTGGACTTCGGGTTAAGGATAGACCCAATGGAGGCCCAGACATTGCGCGGCTTGCCAAAGTTTTCTTTCTGTTGATTAATGTAGAATTTACACTTGAGTGAATTAGCAGTCTGTTTGCAGGTATTGCATAGCTGTCTGTAGGCATTCCAGAAGTGGGTAGATAAACACAATTAAGCACATAAATGAATGGTTAAGGAAGTGGCCTCTTAAAAACAAAACAACATGCATCATACACTGGGAAAACTTTCACAACAATGGTCTGTTTAGTTGGGATGGTTTACATCTTAGTAAGAAGGGAAGTCACGTATTAGGAAAGCACTTAACAGCAATAATCGATCAACATTTAAACTGATCAGTCGGGGGCAAACAGGGCACGTACTGTACTAGCTAAACCTTATGTACCCAAATATAGACGTACATTCTTAATGGGTAATGCCAAAAGCCTAAACATCACCAAAATAAGTGAATTAGCAGGGTTATTGGAACAGAAAAGTGTTGACGTGGCAGCCATCATGGAAACATGGTGGGATGATGCTTCCTCCTGGTTTAATGCCATTCCAGGTTATAGACTGTACTATAAAAACAGAAAAGATAGGAAAGGAGGAGGTGTTTGCATTTTTGCAAAGGACACTCTTACAACAAGTGCAATCCCAATACTGGAGGGAACTGACTCCAGTATAGAGGGCTAATGTATTCAAATTGAAAGCACAAATAAAAAAGGAATCAAAATAGCCAATTTTTATAGGCCTCCGTCTGCTGACCTGGCGTACGACCAGCAACTTACTGATATAACTGTAAACTGGTCAAAACATCTGAGGTAGTCATTTTGGGTGACTAACTTGCCAGGCATTGACTGGGACAATTTAACCTCCTCTACCCAATCTGAACACTATTATTTGGAATCCTTTATCTCATTAGGGATTGAGCAACTGATTTATGAACCAACTAGGGACAAGAACATCCTGGACCTTATACTCACTGACAAAACAGATACAATTGATAATATTGAAATAGAAGGTTCCCTGGGAAATAGTGATCATAATACAATACTTTTTTCAGTTGACATGCTCCCGGTTATGAACAAACATACTGGTTGGGATATTCAAACTGCGCCAGGCAGTGGTGCAAGCCTGGACGCAGCGTAACTGTGATGCGCAGGGCCAGATCCAGGTGATATTCAATGGGGATGCACCATGGCACAGCACCACTGAATATGGCAGGGTCAGCGCACATACAGCGCATGGCACAGTGGCACTGTGCCAGCACAAGCCACAGACAGGGAGCATGGGGATGCGCTAGGTGCATCACCCGCCATATTCAGCAGTAGGCATGCAAATGAGGCCATAATATATGTGCCAGCACAAGCCACAGATAAGGAGCATGGGGATGCCCTAGGCGCATCACCCGTGAAATTCAACAGTGGGCATGCAAATGAGGCCACAATATATTTGCATACCTTGCGCAGGGTAGCCCGGTGACTTGCGCCTGGTGCCCTGCACAGCATGATGTGTGCTGTGGGGATCCTGGGGCATCCTCCGCCCCGTAGTCACGATTGTGTGGTATATATGTAAAACAAAATCCCTGGTAGTCTAGTGCCCCCCCCCAGTCCCCGATAATTATTATACATGACCATCCCTGGTGGTATAGTGGTTCCCCCTCCAGAGTCCCTGATATATGTAAATAAGACCATCCCTGGTGGTCTAGTGGAACCCCCATGCCGCTGCAGCGTCGGTAAATATCGATTACAACATTCCCTGGTAGTCTAGTGGCCCCTCCCTCCCAAGTCCCGAACGCAGTAAATCGACACACCTACATCCCTGGTGATCCAGTGGCACCCCCACCCACACAGGACCCCTTGTCACCCTGCTGCCCACCCCACCATCGGTGGCTGCATCCTGCCGCTTGAATGACAGATACAGATGAGCTATAAGCCCATTGGTCCCCTGTGTGGACCAGGCTTGAGACAGACATGCTAATTAACAGTCCCAAATATGTGAATGAATCATTCACATATTTGAGAACTATCTAGTACAATATACCCTACAAACCGTGAATACCTGAGGGACAACAAACTTTAACTATACTGTACCTATCGTCGGCAGGGCGGAATGCAACCGCCACCGATAACAAAGAATACCACTGGTCACAAGGAATTATGTATAACAATTATCGGGAATCAATGACTTTGGGGCGAACTGAACTACCAGGAGTTCTTTTATACATATACTGCGCGATCGCTACAGGCGGGGTTTCGGGTTCAGTGTGTGCTTATGGACGATGTTCAGGGTGGGCAGGTGGCCACCAAGGCTGGGCTCCTGTGTTGTGTCCTGCAATACTGCAGCCTGCCTTTGGGTGGTCCGGAGTTGTTCCTACTCTGCAAGGGCTCAACTTTGAGCCCCCCCATGTAACACACTGCAGGGTTGCACCAGCATATGCGCCGCACATCTCAGGCTGAATACTGGGATGTGCCACATATGCATGGGCACGCCTCCTGCATCTGCACTGCATACCATTACACTGCACCCCAGCACATCGGGAGTTGCGCTACGCCTGGCAGCCTTTTCAATATCCCGCCGGAGCGCAAAGCTGGGTTGCGCCGGAGCAACCCCTTTGAATATCTGGGCCACTATGTACAGGCTGGATTATTATAAAGAGGACTATAATAAAATTAGAGACTCATTGAGAAGTATTGATTGGGAGGAATTACTTTCTGACCTAAATACAACTGAATGCTGGTTAGTGTTTAAAAATACAATATATGCCTTGGACCAATCATTTATTCCTCCCATAAAAACAAGAAATAGGCCGGCCCGGTGGCGCTGAGGGTTGAGCGCTAGGCCTACACGCCTCGCTGGCGCCGGGCTAGGGCAGACTCGGCAGCCAGGGGTCGGTGGGGAGGGAGGATCGGCGTCCCAGCGGATGCTCTCCTCCCTCAGGGGTGGAGTGACCAAGAGCGCTCTGCGTTGCATCCCTTCCATAGCCGGTGGAAGCAGCGACAGTAGGAAGGGATGGGCGGCTTCACTCGCCCGGGCGGGGAGGGACGTCGCGGCGCATGAGGGCTGGCGTGCGTCAGCACGTAGCCACTCGGGACATACGTCCCAAGCGCACGGCGTCCCAGGGGCGTGGGCGTAAGGGGAGAAAACCGGAAAAACACCTCCGGCTGCCCTAGATGAAGTCCGCCCTAAGTCTACCCGGACCACCTACAAGGACAGACCCCAATGTGCCAGGGAGAGGAGGAAGGGCACTCTAGGGGCAGATCCCTAAGGTGGGTGTCGGGGGACATGAGCGGATGGAAGGAGGGGGCACCGGGGGTAGGGAAGGAGGATAAAAAGATGAAAATAAAAAAAAAAAAAAAAACAAGAAATAGCAATGGAAAAATTCCAATTTGGTTGACGCCAAAGATTATGGCACAAATAGTTAAGAAAGAACGGGCCTTCAGAAAATTTAAGCACTTTAAGTCCAATGACAATTTAATAGAATATAAATCTGAATTGAAAATAACTAAAGCACTCATAAAAAAGGAAAGAAAGAACATCGAAAACAAATTAGCAAAATCCAAGGATAACAGCAAAGCAGTTTATGCTTATATTAATTCCAATCAGAGAAAAGATACCGCAGTTACTTCCATAAGTAACAATGGAGAGGAAATAAAAGGCAAAACTAAAATAGATAGCACACTTAACTACTCTGGATCAGTGTTTACAAAAAAAGACAATACTATTTTAGACCTACAGGGTGGTACTTATAATTAAACAACAGTGAATGAGATTAGCGACGCTGTCTTATCCCTCAAAAATAATTCAGCACCGGGACCTGATAAATCTAAATTCATATTTCCTTACACAAACAATAAATGAACTATTAATTCCCTTGCATATTATCTTCATTAAATCTTATCTGGAGAGCGCAGTCCCCGAGGACTGGCGAACAGCTATTGTCATCCCAGTCCCTTAAAAAGGAAATGAAAAACTGGCTGAAAATTATAGACCATTTAGCCCATCAACTGTAAGTAAAATAATGGAAAACATTCTGAAATATAAGATAGAGCAGGAATTAGGAGAGAAAGGGATTAAGGATGACACACAACATAGATTCTGCAAGGGTAGATCTTGCACTACAAACCTGATATTTTAAGAGGATATTAGTAATAGTATTGACAATAACTGCCCCATTGATATCATCTACCTTGACTTTAAGAAAGCATTTGATAAGGTCTCCCATAAAATTTTACTTGATAAGTTGATATATATGAACCTAAACACTTATACAATCAAATGTGTAGAGAGATGGCTGAATGAGAGAGACCAGAGGGTTAAAATAGACAATGCAGTATCACATTCCATACATGTTGCTAGTGGGGTACCCCAGGGGTCTGTGCTGCTCTTGGTTCTTTTCAGACTTCATTCAAGACTTACATCATGGGGTCAACTGCAGGATAAATAAATTTGCTGATGGTACAAAGATCTCATCTGAAGTAGATACAGCAGAAAAATTTGGAAAATTTAAACTACACCTTAAGAAAATTGAACAATGGGCCCTTAAAAATAACATGTTCTTTAATACAGATAAGTGCTCAGTATTGCACTTTGGTAATAAAAATCCTACCGGGGTATATACCTTAAATGACACCATTATTAAATCAGCAAATTCTGAAACAGATTTAGGAATCATCATTAACAAAACTTTAGCTGGAATAATCAATGCAGGAAGTTGCACAAGTGGGTAATCAGATTTTGACAGCTATTAAAAGATAATTCGTCACCAGAACGAGCATTGTATTCATCGCCTCTATACAGCTTAGATCAAGCCCCATACCGATTATGCAGCCTCTTTCTGGGCCCCCTTATTTGCAAAAGGATAAAAATCTGATTGAGGGAATGCAGAGGAGAATTACCAAGATTATTCCCGGAGTTAAAAGTATGCCCTATGAGGAGAGATTAACTACTCTGGGTCTGTACGATCTTCAATTACGAAGAAATTGGGGGGACCTGCTACTACTATTTAATATCTTAAAAGATAAAAGGTTACTGGATCAATGCAATATAAAATTCGATGTTAAACCACCAAATCTAAGAAGCAACAAGAAGCAAATTTATACCCCAAGAGCCCTTACAAATAAAAGGAAACATTATTTCACCATCAGAGCAATCAAATTATGGAATGCATTACTGCAACAGATAGTTGCTACAACCACATTTGATACATTTAAGGCCAAACTTGACAAACTGCTCCTAGGCAATAATTAAAATAAATAAATAAATCCCCCACTAGTGTGGGAACAGTGGTCCCGACAGGCCTAGTGCCTCTTTCCACTCTTGTAACACTAAGTAAACCGAGCTACTGGCAGTGTAACATAAGGACCCTGCAGCAGTATTGTACATCAGCTGCAGTCAGACTGACATGAGGACCTTGCAGCAGTATTCTACATCAGATGCAGGCAAACTGACAGAAGGACCTTTCTAACAGTATTCTGCATCAGCTGCAGACAGACTGACAAAAGGAGCCTTCTAGCAGTATTCTACATCAGCTGTAGACAGGCTGACATAAGGACCCTGCAGCAGTTTTCTACATCAGCTGCAGGCAGGCTGACATAAGGACCCTGCAGCAGTATTCGACATCAGCTGCAGATGGGCTGACATGAGGACTCTGCAGCAGTATTCTACATCAGCTGCAGATGGGCTGACATGAGGACTCTGCAGCAGTATTCTACATCAGCTGCAGACAGGCTGACAAAGACCCTGCAGCAATGTTCAACATCAGCTGCAAGCAGGCTGACATAAGGACCCTGCAGCAGCAGCATTCTACATCAGCTGCAAGCAGGCTGACATAAGGACCCTGCAGCAGCATTCTACATCAGCTGCAGGTGGGCTGACATAAGGACTCTGCAGCAGTATTCTACATCAGCTGCAGACAGGCTGACATAAGGACCCTGCAGCAGCATTCTACATCAGCTGCAGGTGGGCTGACATAAGGACTCTGCAGCAGTTTTCTACATCAGCTGCAGGCAGGCTGACATAAGGACCCCGCAGCAGTATTCGACATCAGCTGCAGATGGGCTGACATGAGGACTCTGCAGCAGTATTCTACATCAGCTGCAGATGGGCTGACATGAGGACTCTGCAGCAGCATTCTACATCAGCTGCAAGCAGGCTGACATAAGGACCCTGCAGCGGCATTCTACATCAGCTGCAAGCAGGCTGACATAAGGACCCTGCAGCAGTATTCTACATCAGCTGCAGGTGGGCTGACATAAGGACTCTGCAGCAGTATTCTACATCAGCTGCAGGCGGGCTGACATGAGGCCCCTAGAGCAGTGTTCTACATCAGCAGCAGGTAGGCTGACTTGAGGACCAGCAGCAGTGTTCTGTATTAGCAGCAGGTGGGCTGACAGCAGGACTGGCAGCAGTGTTCTGTATCAGCAGCAGGTGGGCTGACATGAGGACCGGCAGCAGTATTCTACATCAGCCGCAGGTGAGCTGACATAAGGACCCTGCAGCAGTGCTCTGTATCAGCAGCTGGTGGGCTAACAAGAGGACCGGCAGCAGTATTCTGTATCAGCAGCTGGTGGGCTAACAAGAGGACCGGCAGCAGTATTCTGTATCAGTAGTTAGCCGCAGACTTTCAAAGTTTAAATGAATGTAGCAAAAATGTATATTTTTTATTTAAACTTTTGTTTTCCAGTTAAGTATATGAGCCAAGGTCTTTTTTCATATATAACCCAGGGCATAGCCAAAGATTTTTATTTATTTAGTTTTGTTTACCGGGTAGGTGCGCTAGCCATAGCAATGACTATTTTCAGGTACGACCCAGGAGAATACAAAACAAACTTCTGGAAAAACCACAGTAACAGTACATTCTAGAAATAGTCAAAGTGATGGGTACATACAAGCAGGTAGCATACATTGGTAATATAGTATCACAGATAAGTGTAAGCAGTACGGACAATTTAACAAAAAAGTAAGGCTTATCCTAACATTAGGAGGAGAATAAATTACAAAAGGAAAAATGCAGTGTCACTTGAGGAGACAATGATTAGGTAGATCAGAGAGGAAGGAATGAAGAAAGTAATCTTTCGATGCCCAGAGCAGGTCTGAGAGAAAGAAGAAAGTAAGGGAGGTAAGAAGCAGCAGGTTGGAGTGGAGGGGCAAATTTAGGGGGGTGAAGGGAATGAGATTAGGAAGTGCAAATACAGCCGGGTAAGGGAGTAACCCTGTCGGATTGAGAGAAAGTGCTGAGGAATGTGGTCAGGATTAAACTGGAGGCGAGGGGAGTCAGAAAGAACCTTGCGTCTATGGAGGTTTGAAACAGGAGCAGATACTGGAAGATATGAGCTGGTGGCATAGTGCTTTCTTAAAGCATGAGTGTGAAGAGGCTTGACGAATGGTAAGAGGGAGGGAGTTCCAGTACTGGGGGGCCTGACAGGCAAACGCACTAGAGCCCATTGTGGTAGCACGTTTAGGGATACAGACAGGAGCACTGTCAGCAGAGCGAAGGTCACAGCAGGAGGCCTGACTTTGGAAGAGTACCGCTAGGGGCAGGGCTCGAAATAATCGGCTGTCCGCCTGTCTCGGACAGCCTGTTTTTAATTGGGACAGCCATTTCTTTCACTGTGCCGGTCCCAGGGACAGGCAGATAATTTCCTGCATTAATCAAGCTCTGATGGGCACTAGGACCCAGGAAGCAAGTTGTGAGTCAGGTTGGGTAGAGAGTGAGATGAACATCATGCACATCGCGACGTCACGTGGACTCAGAAGTTCGTCTCTGGCCCGATCTTGTGATGCATTGGATGGCAGAATCGCGGTATGTTGGCTGGCGCCGGTGGGCTCGATGGTCGGTCTTCCTATCTGCCAAGGTAGGGAAACGCAACTAGAAGGGGATGGCAGGGGTATCTGTGCATGTGCTGCTAACTTCTCTCTCACCCATGCTGCCGCGATCCTCATTTCATTTTGAGGCATCTGAGGAGCAACAGTGTGAGATGAGCATTGTTGACGTTCAGTTAAAAAAAAACTAAAACAGCCCTTTTCAGGGCTCTTCAGTGTAACGTTCCAGCCAAAAGCAGTAGTTAATCATTGAGAGTATATTCTCTCTACTGACTTTGACTTCTGCCATAACTTAGTATGTGATCAATAGAGTGGTACTGAAGGGCAGTCAGTAAAAAGAAAAAAAAGGTATTTTAGTGCAGGATTTTTTTTTCTCTGTGTAGTGCCTTGGACTGCAACACTCTGCAAGACTTACAGAAATAAAGCCCTTTTCAGGTCTCTGGTTGGGCTAAAAAACTAAGCACAAGTCAGAAGGAAAAAGCAGGCAGGAGTGCATGTTCCAGCAAGTAGGGGGAAGGGACTGGAGAGAGCCTGTGCGAGGTTGTACTTGTACATGAGGAGAGGATTTAATTGCTATTGCAACTGCTTGTAGGGCTCTGGGAGAGGGACAAAAATGAAATAAATGAAGTAGTAAAAGAAGAAAAAGGAGGGCAGGGCAGGAGAGACTATAGCCAGAGTGCGCTGCTGAAAACAGCCCTTTTCAGGGCTTTGGGAGAAGGACAAAAAATAAAATGCAGTAAAAGATGAGGAAGTGGGGGAAAAAAAAGTAGACAGGGCAGCAGTGTCCCATCAAGAGAGGGGATGGGGAGAGACTACAGCCTGAGAGTGCTGCTGAAAATGGCCCTTTTCAGAGCTCTGGGAGAGGGACAAAAATAAAATATATGAAATAGTAACAGAAAAAAAGGGCAGAGCAGCAGTGCCCCAGCAAGAGGGGGGCAGGAGAGACTACAGCCTGTGTGCTGTGGAAAACAGCCCTTTTCAGGGCTCTGGGGGACAAAAAACTGTGGACAAGTGAAACTTTTGTGGGACAGGCAAACTTTACATCCTACCTGTCCCATGGACAGGCATCTCAAAAAAAATATTTCTAGCCCTGGCTAGGGGTTTAGGTATCTGGGTCCTAATTATATTGTCAATGAGGGAGCCGAAAGAATAAAGCTTTGATGCTTGAGGAGGAAGCCAACCAAGGTCAGAATAGAGGAGGCAGTGGTGTTTCAGCCAATGAGAGGAGGATGCATAGCGACATATATTATTATAGGTAACATCCCACTTGTGAAGACTTGACTTGTTTGCAGAAATATAGGTAGCTGCCCCATAGTTAAGTGATGGCAGTAGTATTCCACAGGCTAGAGCAAGCCTGGCAGATAGGGTGAGGGCATAGTTGGTTCGATAGGCAGCTCCAAGTTTAGAGTTCACAGATTTGCAGGTCCTCTGAATATGAAGATCATAGTTTAGTAATGGACCCAGTGTGACCCCCAGGTACTTAAGAGAGTTAACAACTTCTACTGAGGTGCCACTGATCGTGGAGACTTTAAACTTGTGCTGGGAGTGTTTAAGATTAAAATTGGATCGAAGAGCATAGCTTGGGTCTTTGTTTCATTTAGGACAAGTTTCTGTCTAACCAGCCATTGCTGGAGTAGTTGGAAATCATGGGAGAGCTTCTCGTTTATATCTTTGATGCATTTGGCGCTAGCGTACAGCACTATGTCATCTGCATACAACAGGGAGCTGGTGTTCATAAGGTTTGAGGTGATGTTTGTTTATAAAGATAGAAAAAAGCAGAGGGCCAAGTATGGACCCCTGGGGTACTCCGATGTTAATCGTGGTCTTGTCAGAGTGTGGAGTTGTACTTCGCAACTTGTGTTCAGTCAGTCAGGTAGCTTCTGAACCAAAACATAACGTTGGGTGAGAAACCTAATAACTGAAGTGTGTCAATGAGGATAGAGTGGTCAACTAGGTCAAAAGCCTTGGTCATATCAATGAAGACAGCCCCTTAACAATGTTACAAAAAATTGACAAATACATAACATGATACAAAATATAAATACAAACTTTTAGACATAAAAAATTAATCATAACAAGTACAACACATTTGTTCCCCGATAAAATTGTTTTAAACCAGTTACTAGACATTTCACATAACACTTTTGGGAGACTGAAAATGAAGGCTCTTGTGCTGGTTATGCCACAGAATTCCCACATTTATCACCTTTCCTTTTTAGCAGCTCAAAAAAGAAGCAGGTTAATAGTAAAACATACCTGAAGGCCTACGAATAACGATTTCTGCCCAACCCTGTGTCAGCAGAGGGGTGTAATCAGCTAAATTTGTCTTTTCCTTCTGGAGTGGAAGCGATGCCCCAGGAGGATTGGTATGTGTTCTAAACATTGCGGCACCTTCCAGTCCCTGGCCCATCGGACCGCAGAACTCACTCTCGGAGGGAGAGATCAATGGGCTCAAACTATCAGCAGCACCAGCACGAAGGGCATGGCCACCTGCCAAAGGGAACAAAAAACGGAACTGTGAAACTGGCAACAGCAATTCACAAATTATTTTCTGTTCAGCATTCCATCCACTGGGATAGATTTACAACATGGATGATAACATTTTCACAAGGTCTCAGAGCAGCAGAAGACAGAAATTAAAATGACATACTCGCTGTAATTTTTGATCTTCTAGGAATATCTTCACCATTGATTCATACTAATGGGTTCAGAGGCACTAAGACCCTGTAGGAGCCAGAACTTTTCAGGAGGGCTAGCACCGAGTCAGGCTGCATGCATGCATGGCACCACGAGATTAGCTCGCGTTGCACGGCTTCAGCACCGGCCTTCAACCGCCTTAGTATCTTTTTTACCAAGGAGCTGCAGCGTAACCTAACTAATGCCAATACACTTAACCTAGGGGCATAAGATAGCCCTTATGACCCATGTAAGAAGGGTCAACAATAAAGAAAGCAGTGTCTTCACAACCCAAACCCATAACAAGGGGTGAAGACCAACGAACAGAGAGTGAGCCCGGGGGATGGTGGGTGGGTGTGTGAATCAATGGTGAAGATATTCCTAGAAGATCAAGGATTATAGTCAGTATGTAATTTTAGTATCTTCCAGGAGTTGGTCTTCACCATTGATTCACACCAACTGGTTACAGTACCAAGCTGAGACAGAAGTCCCCTGGGCAGGGTGGTAGGAGCCAGAGCTCACTCTGTGCAGAAGTCCATTAAGGATTGTCCTGCCAAAGAAGGCATGCTGCCTGGTATGGACAGCCAAGCCATAGTGCTTGATAAAAGTGTCCACTGTGCTCCAAGCAGCAGCTCTGCAAATATCAGCAGTAGATACAGAGTGAATCTGTGCCAAGGACACAGCAACTGCTCTGGTAGAGTGGGCATGAGCCTGGTCCTCCAGTTTAACCTGCGCCATAAAGAAGCAGTGATGAAGGTAATTTACAATCCATGCAGAAATGCATTAGATTGCAACAGACTGACCCAACCGACTAGGGTGGAAGGAAATGAAAAGCTGTTTAGTGTGTCACAAGTCCTTAGTTCTATCAAGGTAGAACATGAGGGCTCTTAATGTCCAGAGAGTGGAGGGTGTGCTCCCCTTCATTCTGGAAGCTGAAAAAAAGTCTGTAGGCCGATTTAAGTGAAACTCCGACACCACCTTAGGCAAAAACTTGGGATGTGTGCAAAGAACCACCTTGTCTCTACAGAAGACAGTAAACAAAGAATCTGGGACCAATGCATGTATCTATCTCAAAGACTCTGTGTGCAGAGGTGATGGCCACTAGAAATGCAGTTTTCCAAATTAGGAATTTCAGGTCACACATAGCCAAGGGTTCAAAAGGCTTATGAGTGAGACTGTCCAATATAAGGCTGAGATCCCAGGCAGCTATGGGTTTCCTGACTGGGGGCCTTGTGTTCAAAATGCCTTTCAAGAACCTCTTAAAGGTAGCTGAGCTAGAGAGAGAGGTTCAGTACGGACTTGTGGTACATTGAAACAGCGCACAAATGGACCTGAACTGTAGAGTAATGTAAGTCTGCATCAGAGAAGTCCAACAAGTACTCCAAAACCCTTTCTGACAGGCATCGGAATGGGTCTATATGGGATTTGGAGCACCACACAGAAAATTTTTTCCATTTGGCTGTGTTAGTTTTCCTGGTGGAGGGCTTACAAGCAGCCAGAAGAAATCTCAGAGACACTTTATACCTGCCCATTTCTGTCTCTTTAGCGGCCAGGTGTGGAGATGAAGAGAGTGCAGATTGGGGTGAATCAGGGACCCCTGCATCAGAAGGTCTGTCCGAGGAGGGAGGGCTCTCAGAGGACTGACAATCTGCTGAGCTGGCAAAACCATCTCTACTGAAGCCAGCACGGGGTGACCAGAATAATTTTGCCCCTGTGTGCCTCCTGCAGGAGCAATACCCTCTGAACTAGAGGAATAGGAGGAACTGCATACAGAAAGCAATTTGTCCACGGCAGCCTGAATACATCCCGACAGAAAATGCCATGTTCTGGATTTCTGGAGCAGAATTAAAGCAGTTTGGCATTGAGTGGGGACACAATAAGATCCACAGCTGGGGTTCCCCACTCGTTGAACACAGACTGCACAATGTCTGGCACCGACGACCATTCATGAGGAGCTACTTTTGTTCAGCCGAGTTAATCTGCTAGATTGTTCTGAGCCCCAGGCAGATAAAACATCTGGATCAGAACATCCTGTCCCAGACACTATTCCCATACTCTCATCCCCTCTCTGCAGAGAGGGTGAGAGTGTGCTCCTCCCTTTGTTGATGTAGTACATGATAGACTTGTCCATCTGGAGGAGGACTATCTTGTGGCTGATGAAGTCTACCATGGCACAGAGGGCGAATAGGACTGCTTTCATCTACAACACACTGATGTGGAGGTGAGATTCTGTAGGGCTCCAAACTCCCTGATGGTGGTGGCCCTGACAATGGGCTCCCCATTTCAGCAGAGACACGTCCGTGGTAAGCGTTACCGAAGGTTCTGGTTAAGAAAAGGGAAGGCCTTGGAGGAAACTGTCCTCCTGTGTTCACCATGCAACTGACTGAAGCAGATGCTTTGTTACCCGATAGGAAAAGACTGAGGATGTGCTGCCAGAGATGACTGTGTGCTCAGCATCCACTGGATTGTCCTAATGTGTAGCCAAGCCAGAGACACTAGAGAGGGCCTGAGCAGACTTGTGCTCCGTGATGAATTGAGCCATCTGAAAGATGGCTTTCTGTCTGTCCTCTGGAAGAAAGGCCCCCACCTTGGTGATATCCAGGAGGGCTCTTATGAAGAGGAGCTGCTGAGAGGGCTGAAGTCATGACTTCTTTAGATTTAACAGGACTCCCATGGAGGTCAGAAAATGAGAGGTTGTGGTCACTGCTTGTTCCATCTCCTGCTAGGATGGACTGGCTAACAATCAGTCATCTAGATAGGGAAAAACTTGGAGTCAAGAGTTTTTAAAGATGGACCGAGAGAACAGCAAAGCACTCTGTAAACACTCAAGCGCCAATGATAGCCCAAACGGCAGGACACGGAATTGGTAATGCTGCCCCAGAACCATGAAGTGGAGAAACCTGTGGTAGCTGGGGTGGACCAGAATATGCTGCTAGGCATCCTGCATGTCTGGGGAAGCCAACCAGTCCTGCGGCTTGAGTAGCAGTAGCAGGGTCCCTAGCGAGATCACTCTGAAATTCTTACACTGCGTAAACTTGTTCAGTTTCTGGAGGTCGAGAATGGGGCCCACCCATGCCCCCCTTACTTTTTCGGAACGAGAAAATAATGTGAGCAGAAGCCTATTTTGTACTCTGCCTCTGGCATTACTTCCACTGCCCTGTTGCTCAAGAGTTCCTCAATCTTCTTTGCAAGAAACTTTGAAGTGCGAGTTGAAAGCAGGGGTTGTTTTCTGGATGGATAATCCAGAGAGAGTTCTGAAAAATTCAGCAAGTATCCCTCCTGGATGATCATGAGAACCCACTTGTCCGTAGTGATGGATTCTTAGTGACAGTAAAACTGAGTCAGATGCCCCCACACTGGACAGGAGAGGTCTGCCTTGAGCAGCTGAAGCAAAAGTGGGTCTGGAATTTCAGAGAGTGTCACTGGGTGCTTTTCGAGCCTGTGCCTTCCACTGCGCTTTTTTCTGCAGCTGGGGAGGCTGGGACTTGACTTGAGCTCCCTTGCTTTTGCCTCAAAAGGACTGCTCACTGTGATAAAAACTTCACCCCTTTCCCCTCTGGGGATGGGATAGGGCAGGCGGCTGAGAAGTCTTCATGTCCGTTCTGGTCTTCTGTGAAGCCTCAAGAAACTGTTCTACCTGTTGACTAAACAGAAAAGAACCATCAACGGAAACATTCATAACCTGCTGCTAGACGTCGTTGGAGAAGCCAGACATCTGAAAACAGGAGCGTCTTCTAATGAAGATTCCCGCAGCAACAGAATTCAAGGCAGTGTCAAAGGTATCCACAGCTGCCTTCAACTGATGACTGTTCAACTCAATGCCATGAGACAGCAGTTTGAAGTACTGTATCTTATGCTTAGTCTCCCGATTCAGGTTAAGGACCCCACAGAGACTTGAGAAGTCCAAAGGACATGCTCATACTTGAAGAAATGCCCCGGTAGCTGGCTATCCTCATGCTAAGGGTAGCAGAAGCAAATGCCCTTTTTCACATCGAGTCTATCTTGCACAACTCCTTATTGATGCAATGTGCAATGACCTGACGGAGAATGGTCTCGTCATCTTCAGCCAAAATGATAATCCTGCCAGCGATAAACTGGGAAGCAAGGGTAAGTCTTGTCCTTTGGGGTACTATACTTACAGTCTATCTGCTACAGACTGAGGGGATAAACACAAGCCTAGCCCATACTGCATCTTTGAGTGTCTCTAATGCGGGGGAATAGGAGGTATGAGACTGACTGGCATGGTGGAAACACTCCACTCCAGACAAACACATTTCCCCTTGGTCAATGACAGAAGGCTCAAAAGCAAGAGTTATGTGCATTTTGCAAAGGAGAGCCTGAAAAGAAAGATTCTTCTGGGGAACAAGAGAAGGGCCTAAGGTTGAATTATCCAGGCTGTAAAAAGGGTCATCGCCACCCTCAGAAATAATGAGCGTGGGGTCAGACTCGTCCCCCTTCAGATCCTCTCTGGAAACAGAAGCTAGGAGAGGAGTGGACAGGAGACACCAGCAGAGAAGCCAGCATCGGCAAAAGGGGGGTCTGGCGCCAGAGGTGGTGTCACCAAAGAGACTGAGCCTGTTGCCAGACATGGCACCAGGCACAGTGCTGCCTGTGTCACAGAAGGTCCAGCGGGCACAGCAGTGACCAGCAAAGGTATCTGGGCCAGTCCCAATATGGTGACACTGCAAGGGGATACGGCCAGTGGAACAGGTCACCAGCAAGGACCTGGAGGCCACAGAAAGAGCCAAATGCTCTACCTGGCTGGAATGTCCCGACTGCAGGTCCAATGCCCCCAGCCCTGAAGGGCTTGGGGCCGGCACCGAAAGAAGGGGCAAATGAGCCAGATGCCATACTCATTGTTCCATAAGAGCTGCCCAGTGATGAAACTGCCCACCGGTGTCCCCACAGGTAGACAAGGAGGGACTCTGGGCCAGAGACCTTGAGCTCCCATGAACAGAAACAGCTGGTGACACTGACGGTGCCAGGGTAGGCCTCCTGCTCCCAGACACCAAGAACCTCGCGGCAGACCTACCAGCGGGTGACCACGAATGGTATCATTTCTCCCCCTTCCAGGAGGAAGAACTCGAGGTTTAACAGTGCCCAGTCCCTGACTGCAATAGAGAACAGGCCTGCTTCTTTTTGTGTTTACGGGAGAGCTCTCCTCCCTCGTGAACTCAGGACCGCTCGTCATCAGAACCCTCCCCTGCTGGGGGAAGTAGACAGAACATGGCCCTGCTGCTGGAGCAGCATGCCTGAGGAGGCTCCCTACCATCAATGTTGCCGTCCATGGCATTCGACTATTGTTCAGTAGAGCTGAGAGGAATTGTCAGGAAAAATTAAATAAAAATCACTAAACTGATACAAAAATAACAAATGGTAGCTTTAAACACTAAAACTGAGACAAACTGAATGCTGCTATCATACAGACATGACATTCTGATTTCCAGTGGGCAAGCGACATTGTCACTTAAGCATACCTGACTGAGGGAAAAAAGGAACTGAGGTGGTTAAGGGCTGGTGCCAAGATAAGTCATGCCATGCACGCTAGTCTTGCAGTGACGTGTATGCACGCAGCCTACTTCAGCGTGGCCCTACTGAAAAGTTCTGGCTCCTGCATGGTCCTAGTGCCCGTGGCTCAGAACCCACTGGTGTTAATCAATAGTTAAGATTGATTCCTGGAAGTTCATCTACATTTCATATGTAAGACTAAACAGCACATACTGTACACAGATGCATAAAATCATTAGCAGAGATATGTATCACATCGGTAGATTTCACAGACATATGTGTATCAATACACCACCAGCGAAGATGAAAATGATAATTATCAGACATCAAGCAGGCGGACTCAAAATATTCAAATTATCTTAAGTGATGGGGCAGAACCCTAATTCGTGAGTGGCAGAGCCTTGCACACATTTTAAAAGTCACTGATGCCTTACCCTGCGGTGTTTCTACATTTTTAAGAAAAAAATACTGTGTTCATTGTTTGTGTAGTTAATTTTTTCCACTATTTTTCTATAACTAGATTATTGCATAACTTATGTTTTCATAACTGGATTACTGTGAGTCTGAAACCTATGTGGTCAATAGTGTAGGGTGTTATGGCTTTCAGAGATACTCTTGGTGAACTCAAGAGTGATTTTGAACACATTTTTACACATGTAAGAATAGCAGAGCAAAGCTGTTCTGTTACTGTAAGAAAGCGAGTTAAATCACTCATTTTGCCAAAAGCGTCTCCAGATGCTGCACTAAAAAACATAAGAGATCCACAGAGTCAGTTTAAAAAAAAAATCACTTACTAGACATGCTGGTACATGATCTGGAAACAGCCGCTGAATGGTGTCCCAATTCATACAGTTAATCGCGTTAACATTGCCGCTTCGTTTTAGAGTTGTAGTTAAGCAATAAGGCATGACGGGGTGTGTTATGGTGGAATAACAGCCCGCCTTGGATGGGCTTCCATCACCCAATAAAGGCCTTTAGTCCACCATAACACATCCCCTAGAGTGCCTTACTGCGATTATGAAATGGGTCCTTTTTAGTAAATTACTTGCAGCTGGGCTGTTGTGCTGGGATAACGGCCCCTGCTGAAAGCACCTCTTGGGCAATCAGAAGCCAGCTTTCTTTCTACCCATTTCATATTTTATATATTATACCATTTTTTGGCCAGGAGAGATGCACTAAGCCAAGGATTCTTTCCAGGTGTGTCCTGAGAGTACAGGGAAGTTAGGTAACTTGCTCATGGTCACTCAGTATGCCAAGTGGTGGCTGTGGGATTCAAACCCAGGTCTCCAGGTTTGCAGCTCAGTGCTCTTAACCACTACACTATACTGCCTCCGTGTAACTTGATCGGTTGTCACAGAAGACAGCAGCAGACTCGGAGCAATGATGAGCGGAAAATTTTATGTTATTGTTCATCACTGGTATTCATGATGCCGAAACTGGTTGGCAAAACCAAGGGATGCGTAGTGCTAAAGACACTCAGACACACTTCACAATGCAACAGCATCTCTCATCCTAAGCAACGGTGCTTCTTGATTGGCTAATCTCTCTAATGATCTCTGCCATAGGGTGTATGGTTGATTCTTCAAGTGTGTTTTTTTTTTTTGTTACAGAAAATTTCCAAGCTTTTTTAAATGCCATTGCTCATTACCTAATGCTGGTGAAAGAAAACTGTCCTCTTCGGAGGGAAGGGATCGAAAACTGAACAGCTGGCCAGTCGGTCCCTTCCACTTCCCGGTCTCTGAGCAGCCCTGTCCCTATGCTCAAAAGTTTTGCGACATCTAACTAGGGAGAGCGTGGGAGCAGGCCCCACTGAAGTCCACGGGGCCAAATTTGAAAGAGTTTATGTCTGTTTAAGCAACTCTTGATATAAATCAAAGCCACCATAGGGCCCCTATTGGTTAAGCCAATGCTCTAGATAAGATTTTTGCAAGCGAGTACTGTACTCCTTTATTTTGGTAGCAAGGTGAGTAAAACCGTATTCAGATGAGTACAAATGACGAGGACATGGAGTGATGAGTGCATTTTTAAAACCAATGTCATTTTTTATTTCCAGATAAAATTAAAAACACACCAGAAGTATCAAATTTAATGTCTTGTTTTCATTTATTGTGTATTATAGTAGTACCTGTGGTGGCATGTTTTGGTCTGCTGTGGGCTACACCACCAGAATGGGGGGAGAAGAGATGTCAGGGGCTCTATGCTGCTAATCACATGCCCTGCCGTACCAAATCTAGCAGCCTCCTTATGTATGCCAGTAAGGCACAATAGGGTTCAGAGTAGTTATGTGATAAACTTATGCACAGATGAATGTCAAGTGCCTTTATCACCCAAGTGTGGTCCTCACATACCTACCTGTACCCTGATGCGTCTTACTGCCTACTATGTATGCTGCATGCATGCATACTGAAGCTGCTGGACTAGGCACGGTGGAGAATCTGGACAGCAGCAGACAGCAGTATGGAGCATGCCCCCCCCCCATGGCATGGCCACAGCCACCCCACAGCCTACCCACACATGCCACCTGATGAGTCATGTTTGCAAAAAGTTAGCCTAGTTAGACTGCACAAACAGCTGCTCTCTCAACTCAAAACAGAAAACCATAATTTTGTTTTCTGCCTCAACTTCAGTAAACAAACCTCTTCTAGTGACCAAACGAAATTTGTTTTATACCACACATTAAACTACTCAAAATGAGTTCACCTGATGTTCCCAATTACATCCACGATCCATCGATTAACAACACATACTTTGTACTATTTTTTTTTTTTTTTTTTTTTTTTTTAACTCTGGCAAAAACAATCCATTTTTAGTAAATATAAAGTGTGTGAATCTGACCCTCTCTTCCCTTCAAACATAAGCGAAAAGGTCTTCTCGCAGTAACAAATATGAAAATTATGAAGCTACCGTAATTCTTTATCTTCCTGGATATCTTCAACATTCATTACTGATGGGTTCCTAGCCAGAGGCGCTGGGACCCCGCGGCAGCTTACAGCTCTAAAAATTTTGACGCGGGGAGTTCATATTGGGGGTGGTGCTGTCTTCGAGTGTGAGTTGGAATGTGGAGCTCACAGACGGGCCAGTAACAGACACCGATTCCCCAGCCTCCTCGTTTCTGCTTGCCGAGAAGAAAAAAGCAGGTGATATAGAAACTAAGGGAGGAGAGAGGGGCAGGAGGCCCAAGGGACAGCAAAAGGAAAGGCTGTAAACTAAAAATAAAAGCTGGAGAGAGAAGAACTCTATAAAATATAAAACATATATAAATATATATTATTATATATAAAATACTCACACCTGTTACCTTTATTCTGAATCAGGCAGGCAAGATCTGGAAAATAGAATTCATTACCAGGTATGTCTCCTAGCCAAAAAAGCTGTCCTAGGCCTAATGCTACCTGGTGCGTGTTCTATGCTCTGCCCAGCAGAAACAGTAAGGCTACCTAGAGCATCAAATAATCCATTTAAGATCCCTTTCTATTGTACCTCGCAAGGCCAGAGATAGTACAGTTACGTAAGAACTTACCGTAACAGTAGATCTTCAAGAACAGCTCTTGCAGCAGGTAACACTATTAGGACTGAAGTCGGCAGGCATCAGGACCCCACGGAAATCTTCTAGCTAGCAGTCTTCAGCGGGGACCGCCTCCAACGTCAGTCCCACCCCCGACGTCAGACGTAGTACATAAGGAGGCGGTCCCACCAGATTCCCCAGTTCTCCCGCCGGAGACTCCCGGCCGCAGGATGACATCAGAAGGGGAGACCGAGGATCTGCCATCAGAAGAAAAGAGCTAAAGCTCCTGCTGAGGCCTGGTAGGCTGTACCTCCTCCAAGGGGGGGAATGGTGGGCGAGAAGGTACCTGCTGCAAGAGCTGTTCTCGAAGATCTACTGTTACGGTAAGTTCTTACGTAACTGTACTATCTTACTTCGAGATACAGCTCTTGCAGCAGGTAACACTATTAGGACTGATTCCCAAGCAATAGTGCCTGAAAGCATTCTGGGAGGAGGAAATTAGGAGAGATCTTGAACAAGTCCCGACTCTAGGACAGGAGACCCTGTAGAACGGCTAGGCCGAAACCGGCTCTCCGCCGTGATGTAATATCCAGGCTATAGTGCCTAATAAATGTGTGCACTGAGCTCCAAGTAGCTGCAGCACAAATGGCCGAGGTGGAGACGTTGCGCAGTGCTGCAAAGGAGGTAGCCACCCCCCTTGTCGAGTGGCCCCGGACTGTACCCGGGAGGGGCTTATGTCTGTTGTTGTAGTAAAATGAAATACACTGGACAAGCCAGCGAGAAAGGGTCTGCTTTGAGACTGGTTGGCCCAGCATCCTCTCAGCGAAGGAAACGAATAGTTGCTCCGACTTGCGAAGCTGTTTAGTTCTATTCAGGTAGAACCTTAAGGAGCGGTGAACATCCAGGGTGTGAAGCAACGCCTCTCCTCTATTAGAGTACTTGGGGGAAATACACAGGTAAATCGATGTCCTGGTTGAGAGTGAGGGCAGAGACCACCTTAGGCAGGAATTTAGGATTTGTCCTCAGAGACACTCTGTCCTGGTGAAAAATTAAATAAGGCTCCTTGCACATGAGAGCGTGAAGCTCGGAAACTCTCCTTGCTGACATGACAGCAACTAAAAATAACGTTTTCCACGACAGAAAACGCAGCTCGCAATCCGCGGCAGGTTCAAAGGGGGGAAGCGTGAGTTGTTCCAGGACAAAGAGTAGGTCCCAAGGAGGAACGGGATCCTTGATGGGTGGCCTAAGGTGTAACACCCCTCTCAGGAAGTCTTGAGAGGCATCAAGCTGTGCCACTGTGCGCTGTCCCACCGGGAAGTGGTATGCAGAGATCGCGCAGAGGTGCACTTTAATGGAGGAGTAGGCGAGACCCGAATGGAATACGGAAAGAAGGTATTCCAGCACCCCTTTCACCGGGCATTCTAAAGGGGAAAGGCAGCGTGCCTGCGACCATAAGCAAAAACGGCGCCACTTCATGGTGTACGTCACATGCGTTGCCGGCTTTCTGGCCAAGGAAAGGACTTCCGCCACCTCTTGCAAGACCCCGTATCGCATAATGGCTATGTCTCTAGGAGCCATGCATGCAGGTTCAGTGAGCATAAGTCCGGGTGGACTAGTGAACCCTCCTCCTGAGACAATAGGTGGGAGCTGAAAGGCAACGGAACTGGAGGTTCCCGGGACAATTGCGTCAGCATGGGGAACCAGATCTGCCTGGGCCAGAAAGGCACTACCAGGATCATTGTTGCGTGCTCCCTGCGCAGTTTGAGAACAACTCTGGATCAACGAGAAGGAGGGAAAGCGAGAGGAATCTGTCCGCCCAGGAGAGGGATAACGTCCTCGCCAGAAAACACCAGGCCCTGGATCTAGCGAGCAAAATTGGGCAGTTTTTATGCTGGATGGGAAGCGAATAAGTCCAACTCTGGAGTGCCCCATCGAAGAAACAGATCCTCTGCTACTCCTCCTGAAGAAGTTCTACTGTGGAGTCTGGCCTGGGAGCGACTCAGGCCATCTGCGAATGTGTTGTCCACTCTGGGAACGTGAACTGCAATCAGGCTCGCGCCGTGTCGGATTACCCAATCCCACACCCTCATAGCCTCCCTGCATAGGGGTTAAGAGTGTGCGCCTCCTTGTTTGTTGAGGTAATACATCACCGCCGTGTTGTCTGTCTGAAGCAGAAGGGTACTCAATGGTATTTCTGACTGAAAGGCCTGCAGGGCGTAAAGGACCGCCCTCATCTCCAGCACGTTGATGTGGAGGTGAGCTTCCTGAGGGGTCCATGTTCCCTGGGACCTCACCCCGTTCAGGTGCGCTCCCCATCCCAGCCCTAAAGCATCTGTGGAGAGGATTGCCTTCGGGGACGGCGCGGTAAACGGGACACCCGCAGAAAGTGTCCCTGGGTCTAGCCACCATTGCCAGTCTCGAATCACAGCGTTCGTGATTCTGACCGGATGCTGCATGTGGTCTTGCCTCTGGTCCCACTGCACCTTGAGCATCCACTGAGTTATCCACATGTGGAGCCTTGCCAAAGGGACGGTTGGAATGGCCGCAGCCATGTGTCCGAGCAAGCGAAGGACTAACCTGGCGGGGACGGTCTTTTTCGCCGAAAGATTCCTGATGAGGGATCTGATGTGTTCCGCTCTTTCGTCGGGAAGAAAGGCTTTCCCTTGGACGGTGTCCAGAACTGCACCTATGAACTGCAGCTTCTGGGACGGTACTAGGAGAGACTTCTCGTAGTTGATAAGAATGCCCAAAGACTGGAACAGGTCCTGGGTGCTCTGAATAGCCATCAACAGTGCCTCTTTGGAGGCGGCCATGAGAAGCCAGTCGTCCAGGTACGGGAAGACGTAGTGGCCCTGTCTCCTTAGAGACACTGTCACGACTGCCATACACTTGGTAAAGACCCTGGTGGCTGAAGACAGTTCAAACGGAAGGGCCTGGAACTGAAAGTGGTGGCCGAGAAACACGAGGCACAGGAACCTCCTGTGCGCTTGAGCTACTGGGATGTGCAGGCAGGCGTCCTGCATGTCCAGGGACGCTAAGAAGGCGTCCTTTTTCAGCATGGGAATGAGTCCTTGGAAGGTCACCATGCGAAAATGCTTGTAGGCGACCGACATGTTGAGGTCGCTGAGGTCCAGGATTGGACAGAGGTCCCCTGTTTTCTTCGGAACCAGAAAGAAGTGGGAATAGTACCAGGATCCTATCTGGCTCTCTGGGACATACTCCACCGCTCCCTTTTGCAGGAGCGCAGGAACCTTCTTGCCTGATGAGTGATCTGTGCTGACCCGAGTAACGGGAGAGCAGAGGAGGCCTTGTGGGTGGCTTGTCCCACGAATTCTATAAAGTGGCCTCTTTCGACCAACTGAAGGACCCACCTGTCGGTGGTTATGGACTGCCACCCTGGCAGGTAGTCCGCAATGCGGCCCCCGACCTTGGTGTCCCGTTGATCCTGAGGGGCGGGGGCCAGGAAGGAGTCATGCTGTGGCGGCTGATGGTCCAGCGGGCTGGGCCGACTTAGCTGGTCGTTGACTTTGGCCCGCTGACGACTTCCCCTGGGCTCTGCGGGAGAAGGAGCCCCTCTGTTGAGGACCGGTGCAGGACTGCTGTCTCTGCATCCGGCCTCGAAAACAGCTTTGGTTCCTACGAAAGGAACTAAGCTTGGGTCTGTACATGGCCTGGAGAGACCGTAGGGGTGACCCTGAAGAAGATCTGGACGGAGGTCTCCTTTTTCTGTTCTACCCCTAGGAGGATCCGTAGGCTCCTGGTGGGGAGGGGTACTCGGCCCGCATCCGTGGGGTGAAGTAGGGGCGAGAATGCAGAGTCGCAGGAGGAGGAGAAAGGAGGAGGTGGTGGGAACCACATCTTTATGGTGTCCCACCAGTAAGTAAACAGCTCCCGACCTCGGACATGCTGAGGCCCGGCGACAGACTGAGCGCCGATGGCGATGCGTTGGGTTCCGGCGTCAGCTCCCCAGGTGTCTCAGGTTCCGGCGAGGGTTCCCTGGGGAGTGCGACAGGACCGGGTTCACCGTCTGGTCCTCGGGCTGGGTCAGCTCCTCCTCCATGATCGCCTCTTGACCGGCGTCGGTGGGAGGCGAAGGGGCCTCTTCTCAGTGAGCACGCGGGCGTTGGTCCCCGGCCGGCGTCCGTGGAGATGAAAACAACGGCGGGCATCTGGCAGTCGTCGGTTCTCGGACCGATGATGTTTGGCCGGCGTCGGTGGGCGGCGTCGGTCCGCGATCTCTTAAGTGAAGTCAGTTCTTTGGTCTTCCGCTGGGGGAGGAGGAGGAAGAAACTGACCTGGCGTCAGGTTCCAAATGGCGGGAACGGACTTGTGATGGTGATGATGGTCCCCGACCTCGACAGGGCCTAGTGGCCAGGGCGAAAAGTTCTGGAGGTCTTGGCCTGAGGAAGAGAGGAACCGAAGAGGTCTTCACCGCTGCAGGGGGAGGCTGAGAGCGGGCCCGGGAAGGGGAGCGGTCGGATCGGGAGCCGGAACTACGGGAGTCAGAGGCCCTAGAATGGGACCTGGATCTCACTCTCTCCCTATGCTTCTCGAGGTGTCTCCGGGCCTTGTTGGAAGATTCCCCCTTGGAGGCTGCGTCCATGGCTTTAATCTTTTCCTCGAGCAGGAATGCCTGAAGGGCCTTCTGGCGACGGATCCGGGTCCGGCTGTTGAACCCCTGGCAGAAGGAGCAGGCCCGGGTGTCATGGTCTGAGCCTAGGCACCGGACGCAGGCCGAATGCGGGTCTTTGAATGGGATTTGTTTCCCACAGGCACACTTCGACAGATGGCCTTCAACGGAAGTTGGAGAGGACATCAGACAGAAGCTGAGCAGAAAAAACAAACTTTTTCCCGAAGGAAGAACTTAACCAGGCGTCGCGCATTAGAAACGAACCGAAGGGTTGAGACATGCAAGTCGACGGCGGGAAAGAACTGGGGAATCTGGCGGGACCGCCTCCTTATGTACTACGTCTGACGTCGGGGGAGGGACCGACGTCGGAGGCGGTCCCCGCTGAAGACTGCTAGCTAGAAGATTTCCGTGGGGTCCTGACGCCTGCCGGCTTCAGTCCTAACAGTGTTACCTGCTGCAAGAGCTGTATCTCGAAGTACGATCCTTTGGCTACCATGCCCCACTCTGGTTTAACTCCCTACAAACTAATCTACTTGGCAAACCAAAAATTGGTCCTTTTAAATCCGAAGTCCACACTCACTTCACAATGCATATGAAGTGCACATGCTTCCCATGACCAGTTCTCTTTGCCACTGGCTCTCTGTCCTCCTGAATACAGCACTTCCATCAACCCCCAACTTGCTACTTATTCCCAACTACCTGCTGAACACCCCTTACCCCTGCCTCTCCCCCACCTAACTACAAAGTAGAATTCCGTTTGCACCATCCCCCCTTCCACCTAATCCCAAACCTTCCCTCCTCTCCACTTCCCCTACCTACAACTCGACAAAGAAAACCAGTCGATCTGGTTTTCTGCTCCATATTCACTTGCTCTTATTTCTTACTGAATGTAATGTCCTGCTTTAAATATCCTCCTTTGCTTATCTTTTATAATATTTATATATATTTTTTTTTTCATGGCAAAAACTCCATTTAATGCATCGGTTAGGGTTGTTCCACGGCGACAAAAGCAAGGAAATGTGGTGTTAGGGTTGAAAACCCTAACTGAGCATTCCCACCACCACCACCAACACACACACACACACACACACACACACACACACACACACACACACACACCGCAAGTAGGGGAAGGACCAAGGCAACACAAGCAATCATACACAACCAGCAGGAAGTGTATATCTGTGTTACCGTAGCAAATAGGTAAGAAATCTAACTTCAGCTGGCAGTAGTAAAAACAGGTGTACCTCACTTTGTTTTCGAGATATGAGTGACGAAAAGGCGTCAAGGGCGTCGCAATGTTAGTCTAAGGCAAATTGCTTAATTTTGGAACAGTGTAAGTTTGTCATGCTTAAGTATTTTAGCACCAAAGCAGGAAAAGGCAAATCTGTGGGATTAGGGCTTGCCACCCTGCAAATTTCAGCCCAAAGGACCCAACCATTTGCTGGCACGATGATGGCAAAGATGTGCAGTCATCAGGAGCATACTGTCGCAAAATACTGCCGCAAACATGACAGTGCAGTAAACGGAAGAGACGAAAGTGTAGCATTTGCAGAAGCATATAAAATAGTGTCACAAAATACTGTCGCCAACAGAAGACACAGGAGTGTCGCATTTGCAAAACCATGGAAAATAGAGTCACAAAATACTGTCGCAAAGACGGAAGTGTTGCAAATGCATATCACAACACTGACATTAGTGAAAGTGATTTTCAAAAGTATATCAGGGAATAAGCAAAATCCTGTTTTGGATCTTGTGAACCCCAAAATACCAGGTGTTGTGTGTGTTATGTGTTGGTGGCAGTGTGTGGCCGAAGATGCCCAGCTGTGCATAGTATGTCCGGGATCAGAGTTAGCAGTGACAACCCCATGCCAGAGCCGGACAGGAGCATGGGTGTGTGATTTTGTGGTTTAGATAACAGTATGTTAGTTCTGTGACCTGCTGCTGGTTGTGTTGCCTTGGTCCTTCCCCTACTTGTTGTGTGTGTGTGGTGGTGGTAGGTGGGGTGGGGGAATGCTCAGTTAGGGTTTTCTACCCTAACACCGAATTTCCTCGCTTTTGTCGCTGTGAAACTACCTAACTGATGCATTAAATGGATTTTTGCCATGAATTTCCCTTCTTTTGAGAATGTGCACTATAAATAGTGAATGGAAAATAGTAATGGTAATGCAAGCATGGCATTAACGCTTGCGTAGTGGCGCCAAAGCGATAACGCGAGCGGTAAAGAGAAATGCAAGCGTAAGCGTTAATGAAAACAGAAATGGTAATACAAAGCCTTCGCGGGAACAGAAGCATAGCGATAGCGAAAACAGTAGCGCAGAACGGTAACAAAAATGCAAACGGTAAAGGCAACGGCGACGCAGAAGGAAACAGTAACGCAATTGACAATGGAAACGCTACCAAAAACGCAAATGGTACGGCCAACGAAAACGGTGACGAATACGCAAACAGTAATGGTAACACAATTGGAAATGCAAACAGTTATGGTAACAGCAACAATGACGCCAAAGGAAAGAGTAACAGAAACAAACGCAAACAGAAGCATGTACGCAAACTCTTATGGTAATGCGCACGGTCATGGTAACACAATTGGAAACACAAATGCTTACTGTAATAACAACGATGACGCCAAAGGAAAGAGAAATGCAAATGGAAGCGTGTACGCAAACCAAATGGTAATGCACACGGTGACGCAAAAGGAAACACAAACAAAACCAGTAATGGAAGTGCAAATGGTAACAGTGACGCAAACGCAAAGGGTAATGCACACAGTGCCGTAAAAGGAAACACTAAAGCTAACGGAAACCGAAACGCTGACTGTAACAGTAATGCAAAAGCACACACTTTTTTCTCTTGAAAGGTGCATTCAGAAGCACAGTGAATAAAGAATGTATGCATAATAATGGCCCTCGGACCAGAAAATGAACACTTGGAATACTAAACTGGTTATATCTCAGGAACCGTACGACGTAGAACAGAAATTAAACTCTCATATTATTTATGACTTTCCTGGCTAGTTTTGCACTTAGCATTTTTCCGACGAGACGTCTGTATCTTGAAGCGTTTTCGAGATACGGGCACTGAAAGGCGTGGCGGACACCGTAATGTTAGTCTGTGGGAAAAAACTTCGGGGTGCCGTAACGGTGCAGGCCTCTAATGCTGGGGCTCAATAATAAACTCCTAGGGGTATTACTTGGGAACATCCTGCGGAGGTACACTAGTTCCTCAGCCTGTTTCTATCATGCTGTCATTACTACCTCCATCTGGATAATCAGCCTCTCCATCACACTTGCTGGGGATGTTGAGACCAATCCTGGACCCACAGTCGCTAATGCCACCTGCCAGTACCCATCCAATTGATGGCCCCGTCCCCGGTTTCACCTTTGCCCACCTTAATATTATGAACCTTACTGCTAATCTCCCTGAGCTCAAGGCATGGCTTACTTCAAATAATCCAGACATCCTTGCCCTGTCTAAAACCCTCTATTGCTGACCCCCTGTGCTCACTGCCAGGATACAACACGCTTCGGGTTGATCGTTCTAACGCCAAAAAGGTGGTGGTGGGGGGGGGCTTGGCACTGTTCTTCAAGTCTCATCTCAATGCATCTCTCATATAAAGTCACCCTCTGACTAATTGTGAGGTGCTTCATGCAACCCTATTACTCGGGGGAGAAAAAAAATCCACATCTTCTGCATTTACATCCCTACTAGAAATGCCAGGCTGGGACTGGAAGAATTTATTGAGCTTGTGCCTTCTGTGTCAGGGAAAAATTAAGTAATATGCCTGGGTGATTTTAATCAGGACTGGGTCGGGCCTTGCTCCTCTATCTTATCCACCCTTACCAGCAACGCAAACCTCACTCAACTTATCAGTAACCCTACCAGAACCTCCTGTCAGGGATCCACTACAGCACTCACAGATTGGATCCTGACTACTAGGAAGGAGAACTACCCCTCAGCAGGTGTTCCACCTGACGCAATAAGTGATCACTGCCCCGTCTACTGTATCTGTGATATCACATCCCCTTCCTACCCGTCTAAGGTCTTATCTTTCTCTAACATCTCAAAACTTAACCCTGCTGCATTTCTGCATGATCTAAACATGGTGGACTGGTCCCCCCTCTGCACAACTCATGATATAAACATAGCGGCTGAATACTTCAACAATACCCTACTCTCCCTCAGAACCTTCATATTCTGGTAACTACATGTAGAGTTAAAGGTAAAGTTACCAAATGACTTAAGCGCCCCCTCCTTCAACTGCTTAAACGTAGATATCATCTCTGGTCAGTATGGAAGTCCTCGTCCATTCAATCTGACTTTGAGGCCTACAGGTCCTTACGCAACCCCTGTAAAAGGGAGATTCGCTCAGCCAAGAGCATTTACTACCGGAACCTTCTCAGTTCTTCTGCCAATAACCCCAAAAGGTACTGGTCACAAATAAAGGAAATCCTCGGGAGCAACAAGCCTATGAATCCAAATGAAATGCCGATTACTGATATCCACTGCAATAAACCCCTTACCATAGCAAATGCCTTTAACTCCCTGTTTTCAATGCTCCCTATCCCCTTCCCTCCTTCCACCATTACCTCCACGGCACCTACATCTTCATCAGATAATGCTGCTCCGGCCCTTGTGCTGTCTCCGGTCACTAGTACAGATGTACTTTAGCTACTAAAGTCTATCCCCATGTTCGGTAGTGCTGGTCCTGATGGTATCCATCCTGGCATTTTAAGACAATTTGCCTCTTGTCTCGCTGTATCTGTAACCAGACGCTTCAACCTCTCCATCAGCTCTGCCTCCGTGCCCCTGGTCAGGAAAGCTGCCAGAACACTACCTATCTTTAAGAAAGGGGATGCCAGGATTATGTCAAATTACAGGCCCATTTCCCTCCTGCCCACTCTCAGCAAGCTACTTGAGAAACTTGTTCATCGGCAGGTCATGGCGCACCTTCTCAATTTCAGCCTACAGTCCCCAGTACAACATGGCTTTAGGGCGGGGCATAGTACAACCACTGCTCTGACTCAGTGTATCAGTGATGTTAAAAATAACATGGATAAGGGTTTACTTACAGGGGCAGTGTTCGTCGATCTCTCTAAAGCGTGTGACATGGTTCATCACCCACTGTTATTGGCCAAGCTGCACTCACTTGGTGCCTCTGATACTACCCTTTCCTGGTTTGGTAGCTACCTAGAAAATCGGTCTCAGGCTGTCTCCTTCCGCAAGTCTCTCTTTCCTCCCCTGTCTCGATCACCAGTGGTGTTCCACAGGGATCAATCCTTGGTCCTCTACTTTTTTCCCTCTTTATTGGTGATATCCCTACTCCCTCTTCTCACTGCGATATCAAGTATACTGATGACCTTGTGCTTTACTCAGCATCCAAGTCTACAGTCGACAACAAAAGTCTCTCCCCAGCTTTACAGACCCTCCAATCCTGGTTCTTAGCCAACTACCAAGTCCTAAACATATCTAAGACCCAGGCCACGCTCTTTGGGTCCACTAGAAAAGTATCCTCCGAGTCTCAAAAGCTCCAGGTGCGCTGCTGCGATGGAACTGCTGTCTCCAACACTACATCCGTCAAGCATCTTGTGGTAATGCTGGACCCGGTACTAGAGTACTCTATACATGTCAATGAGGTGTGCCGCTCCGTTAATGCCAAAATTGGTGCAGCATATAGAGTGCGTCACTCTCTCACTCCGGCTGCTAGGATCTCAGTTGCAAGGGGCGGGTTATCCGCAACTGCTATATGCCCTGCCAGTGATCTCTCATGCCAACACGGGTGTCCTGCGCAAATGGGAGACATCTTACAACAATATCTGTAAGTTTGCCCTATCGGATCCCAGTCTAACCCATCACTGTCTTCTATATTCTGCCCTAAATTTGTTGCCTGCTGATGCCATTCGTTCCTACATCCTTGGGTGTTTTGCTGACTCCCTTACCAGATCTCCTCGCCCCTCCTCTCTGGGCAACATGCTAACCCCAGTCTCTCACTCTCGCTGCCTTAGATCCTCCTCTTCTTCTCCACTGCTATCTGTTCAGACATGCTCCACTAGAATGGGAGAGCAAGCCTTCTACTTTTCACCTAAGTTTTGGAACTCACTCCCTGCTCCAGTCAGACACTCATCTCTCATTACTTTTAAGCGTGCCCTTTTTTCCCCACCTCTTTGCTCTTGATATCTGCGACTGCACTTATCTTCCGCTATGTCTCATTACTTAGGCCCCGACTACTCTCTACTTTGACAATCCAGCTTGTACACTCCTGCCCTTTCCTAGTCCTAAGGTCTTGTCTATCTTCTTTCATGTATTTACTGTTGTGTTCCCACCTGGCTGTTTTTTTTCCACAGCTGACCTGCCAGACTGGTCATTACTGCCAGTTTTGCCAAAGTGTATGGAGGAACAGCTTCACTACTGCTGGCGTTTCATCAGTGGGTTATTTATCTTCTGCGGCTGCCCTCTGTCACTGTATTTGTTAGACAGTAACCCCAGCATTATGTATCTGATTGTTTATCACTGCTGTATGCACTCATTGTAACCTTGTGGTTTTATTGTTTTCTAACTACTATAACCTTGTGGTTTTATTGTATTATAATTCTTGTAACCTTGTTGTATCGTTGTATTGTAATATTGTACTTTCCCAGGTCGTGCCTGAAAATAGGCAGGGTTGTTTGCCTAGTGCACCTACCCGGTTACCAAAAGCTAATAAATATTTTGTCAGCAATCCACCAAAAGGCACATCTGTGGGATCTTGCCTTTCTTTCCTCCAAATTTCAGCCCAAAAGACCGAACAGATGTTTTGCAGAAGAGTGGCAAAGATTTCTACTGTTTTTGTATAGTGTTGTGATTTATGCACAATTTAGCAAAAAAAAAAAAAAAAAATCACAAAAGTACAAATGTAACAGCATTGCGACACTACTGTTTACAAACATTTTAAAACACATTTGAGGTCTTAAACCCCCAAAAAAGACATGGCTAGCATCTTCAGGACTCGACTAGGTGAACACAGCAAGAATTGTGTCCCAAGAAGGTCCCAAATTTAAATGGCAAGCATTTCTGTGACCACCAATTGAAAACAAGATGGCGGATTTGCGACACTTGTGAACTTTTTCTTAACTTTTCCCCATTGACTATAATGGGAAACTTATTTTTTTGAATAACTTTTGAATCGTTTAATATTTTTTCATGAAATCTTCGAAAGGCACATCGGGGACCCTGGCTGCATGATCCCTGTAGGTTTCAGACTGGTCGCACAGACTGTGCATCCTGTAGGCACGTATGCAAAAAATACAGGTTACTCACCTGTAACAGGAGTTCTAGGAATGGTAAATGTTGTTCATCCACACTTCATGGCAGGTTCCTTGCCGCTTTAAATCTTGCCAGAAGGTGTTCAAGCTGGCTCCTCCCACCCACCCGGGTGGTAAAACTCTCGGCTCCTCCCCATGATGCCAGATCTAGCCCGCTGGAAGCCAGGTTGTGGGTCGAAGCTGGGGAGGTAGGGTGGGTTGTGTGGATGAACAACATATACCATTCCTAGAACTCCTGTTACAGGTGAGTAAATACAGGTTACTCACCTGTAACAGGAGTTCTAGGAATGGTATATGTTGTTCATCCACACTGTCTGGCAGGTTCCTTGCCGCTTTAAATCTTGCCAGAAGGTGTTCAGCTGGCTCCTCCACCCACCGGTGGTAAAACTCTCGGCTCCTCCCCATGATGCCAGATCTAGCCGCTGGAAGCCAGGTTGTGGTCGAGCTGGGAGGTAGGGCGGGACTGTGGATGAACATATGCCATTCCTAGAACTCCTGTTACAGGTGAGTAAATACAGGTTACTCACCTGTAACAGAAGTTCTAGGAATGGTATATGTTGTTCATTCACACTGTCTGGCAGGTTCCTTGCCGCTTTAAATCTTGCGGAAGGTCTTCAAGCTGGCTCCTCCCACCCACCGGGTGGTAAACTCTCGGCTCCGCCCCATGACGCCAGATCTAGCCCGCTGGAAGCCAGGCTGTGCGCAGGTCGGGAGGTCGGGTCGTTGGATGAACAATATACCATTCCTAGAACTCCTGTTACAGGTGAGTAACCTGTATTTCTAGGGACATGGATATGTTGTTCATCCACACTGTCTGGCAGACTCCTAGCAGTTCTCCGGGAGGAGGGAGGCAAGGCGCACACCCCCTACTTAGGGAATAAAGACTGGAGAACTGAGGCCCCAAAACCAGCATCCCGGCGTGACTCAAGGTTGATGTGGTAGTGGGTGATGAAGGTATGTGCGGACTTCCAGGTAGCAGCCCTGCAGATTTCCTGGATAGGGACGTCCCTGGAAGCAGCTACCGATGCAGCAGTATGGCGGGTAGAATGAGCTCTTATCCCTCTGGGAGGCTCCATGCCCGCCAGCCTATAGCAGAGATCTATGCAGGAGGTGACCCACCTGCCTGTCATCCGCTTGGCTGCAGGTCTGCCAGGTGCGGCTTCAGTGTAGGTGACAAACAGCTGGCGAACCTCTCCCCGAACTTCAGCCGTCCACTCCTTATAATAAGCGAGCGCCCTTCTAGGGTCCAAAGTATGGAGCCTATATTCGGCCTCCGAGGTGTCATTGGGGTAGAACACCGGCAGAGTCAACACCTGGTTAAGCTGAAACTCCAACATCACATTCGGAAAGAATTTCGGGTGGGGGCGCAGGACAACCTTGTCCCTGTGGAAGACCAGATAAGGAGACTCGATGGAAAGCGCCTGGAGCTCTCCCATCCTTCTGGCTGACGTTATAGCCACCAAGAAGGTGGTCTTCCACGACAGGTGGGAGATATCGCACCTGTGCATTGGTTTGAATGGCTTGCCCATGAGCTTGGCCAATACCAGCAGCAGATCCCACGGAGGTGGAGGTTCTCGCAACGGAGGGGAAATGTGATCAAGGCCTTTGAAAAAGCGACAGACCACCTTCTACTGCGCCACCGACTGCTTCCCGGCCCGCGCCCGGTAAGCAGAGATGGCTGCCAGGTGCACCTTAAGGGTAGTCGACCTAAGCCCTAGCTGAGACAGGGACCACAGGTAGTCCAGAATGCTTGCCAAGGAACAGGAGGAAGGGTCCAGGCCCTTGCCCTGACACCAAATGGAGAATCTCTTCCATTTGAAGGCATAGCATTTTCTGGTCGACTCCTTACAGGACGCCTCAACGACGTTGAGGACCTCGTTGGAAAGACCCAAGGCCTGGAACTCTAGCCGCTCAGGAACCAGGCCGTCAGGTGCAGGGATTGAAGGTCCGGATGGAATACCTTCCCCTGATTGACTGAGATCAGGTCCAGGCGGGCTGGAAGCCGCCTCGGGAACCTGGAGCTGAGACTGAGGAGATCTGGATACCAGAACTGACGGGGCCAGTCTGGGGCTACCAGAATCACCTGCGCCTTGTCCCTCCTCGCCTTGAGAAGCACTTTGTGGATCAAGGAAAATGGGGAAAGGCAGAGAAGAGGCCCGGGGTCCACGGCCTCGAGAAGGCATCCACCTGCAGCGAGCCCTGCTGAGGGGGGCGGGCGTGAAACAGTCTCAGCTTCGCATTCTCCCTGGAGGCAAACAGGTCCACCTGAGGCGTGCCCCAGTGGGAGAAGAGATCTTGTACTACCTCCGGCAGGAGAGACCACTCGTGAGATGCAGCCTCTATCCGGCTTAGGGCATCGGCCAGGGTGTTGAAGGCTCCTGCCACGTGAATGGCTAGGAGATCTGCCTCCAGGCTGCGCACGAGAGACCAGATGCGGACAGCTTCCTTGCATAAAGTCATGGAGCGCGTCCCACCCTGGCGGTTTAGGTAGTACATGGTCGTGGTATTGTCCGTCTGGACCTGAACCACTTGACCTCGTAGAAACGGAGCGAAGGCGGTGAGAGCTAGACGGACCGCTCAAAGCTCCAGCAGGTTGATATGGTATTGGGACTCCAGAGGGGACCAGAGGCCGTGCGCGTTGTGCTCCCCCAGATGGGCACCCCAACCCATCAGAGATGCATCAGTCGATAGAGAGACTGTCGGCTCGGGGCGGACAAACGGGATGTCCTCCTGCAGATGTGCCGGAACGGTCCACCACTGGAGAGCATTCCACATCTCCTGGGTCACTGTCATCAACTGATCCAATGGATCGCAGCGTTGTGACCACTGGCTGGCCAGTCCCCACTGAAGGGGACGCATGTACCAGCGGGCCCAATGGACCACGCTGGTGCAGGCCGCCATGAGGCCCAGGAGGCGCAGGAAGTCCCGGGCAGGGCGCAATTGCCCAACCAGAAATGATTGGGCAAAGGAGGAAAGAACCTCGGCCCTGTCCGCTGGGATCAGAGCTCTGGCTCAAAGAGAGTCAAGCTCTGCCCCGATAAAGTGCATTACCTGCTTTGGCGCGAGTTCCGACTTGACCTCGTTGATGAGGAGGCCAATCTGAGAGCAAACCTGGAGGGCCAGATCTCTGGACCGCTCCACCTCTGCTCTGGAGGGGGCTGCAATCAGCCAGTCGTCCAGGTAGGGGTACACCCGGACCCTTCGGCGCCGCAGGAATGCTGTCACCATTGCCATGCATTTGGTGAAGACCCTGGGAGCTAGAAAGAGGTTGAAGGGCTTGGCCCGGAACTCATAAAGAGATCCGCCGCTCTGAAGCGGAGGAATCTTTGGTGAGACGGACAGATCGGGACATGAAAGAACGCATCCTGGAGGTCCAGGGAACAGAGCCACACGCCTCATTCCAAGGATGGTATTATCTGCACCAGAGTGACCATCCTGAAGGTCCGAGACCTTAGGAACCTGTTTAGGTTGTGCAGGTCGAGAATGGGGCGCCAGTCCCCCGTCCGTTTTGGGGCAAGGAAGTACCTGGACACAAACCCCGGGTCTGGAGGAGGATCTGCTACCTTCCTGATCACCTCTTTTTTGAGGAGCAGGGCAATATCGGCTCGACGGGCCGACAGCGGGGCTTCGGACCCTGTGGCCCCCCGGGGGGGCGACAGCTCGAAAGAAAAAATTACTCACCTTAGTAATGTTGTTTCTTCTAATGGAGTCTTGCTATATTATGACTATTGCAGTTTGCCCCAGCCTTAGAACTGCTCCAGAGGTGAAAAGTTAACTCTCCTGCAGAGCATGGAGCTTACAGCGAGCTCAGTTCAGAGGCTTTGTTTGGCTGGTTTCAAACCGAAACCGTCAGATCTTTTACGAGCAAAACTCACTAAGGTTCTGTGTGAAGCTGTAACCTACACTAGCCAACTGGCTACTAATATATTAACATATTTTTACTGGTCCCAACACAAAGACTCAAGTCAGTGGACCAGAAAATTAAGATAAAATAACTAAATAAACACAACACCCAAACATGAAAGAGGGCATCAATAAATGCCAACAGAGGACTACCACCCCTACCCCAAAGTAGGAGTTCTGAGAGGGGCAGGCTGGGAGGTCATATTAGCAAGACTCCATTAGAAGAAACAACATTACTAAGGTGAGTAATTTTTTCTTCAAACAACATGAAGTCTTGCTATATTATGACTATTGCAGACTACACAGCAGTACCTCCATGAAGGAGAGACAGAACCTACTTAGGGAATAGGCTCTGAAGCACGGCTGTGCTAAACCGAGCATCCCTCCTGGCCTAAATATCCAGGAGTAATGCTTGGTGAAAGTGTGTACTGTCTTCCAAGTAGCTGCCTGACATATCTCCAAGATAGGGATGTCTCTAGCAGCAGCTAGAGATGTAGCTGTACCTCTGGTAGAGTGAGCCCTCAGGCCTGGAGGGGAACCTTACCCAGCTTTTGACAGCAAAATTAGACAAAGAAACGATCCACCTGGCAATGGATCTTTAGTGGCAGGTCTCCTTTCCCAACCTCACCATAAGTGAGAAACAGTTGGAGGAGTCAAACCTGTGACCCTTGGTACGCCTATGTAGTAACTTAGGGCCTCTTAACATCTAAGCTGTGCAGCCTCCTCTCACCAGAGGAGGAATGGTCAGTGAAGAACACTGGAAGTGAAATAGATTGTTAAGGTGGAAATCTGAAACCACCTTAGGCAAAACTTCCTGTTAGTCCTGAGGACCACTTTATCCCTGTGAAAGGAAATAAAGTCAGTTTCTACTGATAAAGCCTGTAACTCACTTATACGCCTGGCAGAAGTGATGGCTACCAGAAATACAGTTTTCCAAGTCAAATACTTAAGCTCTGCGAAGACAGAGGCTCAAAGGGGTTGCATTAGCTGAGCAATGCATACATTAAGATCCCAAGCCGGGCAGGGTCCCTGAATGGAGGATTGTGTGAAGCAATCCTTTAAAAACTTGGAAAATACAGGATGAGCAGAGAGAAGAGGGCTTCCCTGCTGAAATGAAGGCAGAGACAGCAGCCAAGTGCACTTTCAGGGTGGCTGGTCTCAGTCCCAAGAATTAAGATGGACCATGTAGTCCAATACAGTAGGTGAGATCAGCAGATTCTGGGGAAATATGCTTCCCAGAACACCATATGGAAAACCTTTTCCACTTGGAGTTATAGGTAGCTCCTGGTGAAGGCTTCCAGCAGCCTTCAGGATTTAGAACACTTTGAGAAAGTTGCAAATCAGCAACTCTAACTGCCCAAGAGCCAAGCCTTGAGGTTGAGGGATTTGAGATTCGATACCAAACTCTCCCTGAGCACAGGTTAACAGATTGTGGTTCCTGGGAGACAAAGGGAAGATGGACTGCTAAGGACAGAAGGAGGGGTACCAGGGCTGCCTGGCCCAGTCTGGAGCAATCAGGATCATTTTGCAGGGCTGAGACCTGATTTTGACTAGTACTTTGAACAGGAGAGGGAAGGGGGGAAAGGCATAAAGAAACTTCCCTTCCCAATCGAGGAGAAAGGCATCCAGGGGAACTGAGCCCAACACTGGGGCCTGCAACAAAACAGTGGAAGTTGATAATTGTCTGGGGCTGCGAAACATCTATCTGAGGAGTGCCCCATCTGGCAAACACTATCCCCAGTACTAGGGGATCCAGTGACCATTCGTGATGGCCCTGGGAAATCCTGCTGAGGGCATCTGCCGAGACATTGTCCTTGCCTGGGAGGTGAACTGCCATGAGGGAAGTGTTCAGGAGTAAGCCGGAGACCACAATTTCATCACGGTGCACAAGGCTCAAGACCGAGTGCCCCTTGTTTGTTGATGTACCACATTGTAGTGGTGTTGTCTGTTCTGACCTGTACCACCTTGTTCTGAACAGATGCAGAGAAACCTGAAGTGCTAGAAAACAGCTCTGAGTTCCAACAGATTGATGTGGAGCAGAGATCTCGAGGGACCATAATCCCTGGGTGGAGAGGTCGCCATGTGAGCTCCCCATCCCAAGAGGGATGCATCTGTAGTAAGGGTCAAGGAATGGGACAGAGGGATGAAAGGCACCCCCTGTCTCAGATTGCTCTGATCCTGCCACCACTGAAGGGCCTGGATCAGGGTTCGAGTCACCGGGATTAACTTGGATAGAGGATCTCTTCTTTGAGACCAGAAAGTTCTCAAATGGAACTCGATGTCCCTCATCTGAAATCTTGCTCCTTGCACCACAGCTGTGGCGGCAGCCATGTGCCCTAGGAGCTGCAGGAAATGCCTTGCTGGTCGAGAAACCTGCAGAGTGAAGGAGGCGGCCAGGGCCACTAAGGTCCTTACCCTTTCCAAGGGAAGGAAGGCTCTGGCCTGCTTTGTATCCAGTTCTGCGCCTATAAAGGTGAGTACCTGGACAGGTTCCAAAACTGACTTTGGAAGATTGAGAAGAAATCCCAGAGAGGCAAGCAGCTGCTGGGTAACTAGCAGGTGTGATTTGACCTGGTCTGGAGACTGACCCACAATGAGCCAGTCGTCCAGGTAGGGAAAAATGGCAATCTTTTGCCTTCTTAGGTGAGCGACTGCTACTGCCAGACACTTTGTAAACACCCTTGGGGCAGAAGTGAGGCCAAAGGGCATTGCTCTGAACTGATAATGGCCTGAGGGCAGTTCAATCTGAGGTATTCGATGGGAGCTTCTGATAAGAACATGGAAGTAGGCATCTTTGAGGTCCAGGGAGGCTAGCCAGTCCCCTGGCCTTAGGGAGGGTAAAATCATTCCCAGTGTCACCATTTTGAACTTTGGCTTTAAAAGGTGCTTGTTTAGATATCTTAGATCCAGGATAGGCCGCCACTCTCCTGTCTTTTTTGGGGTAAGGAAGTACCTGGAGTACAGACCCCTTGCCCTGGTGAAGGGGAGGAACCTTTTCTACAGCTCTGAGAGCCAGGAGGGTTGAGACTTCTGTTTCCAAAGCAAGAGTCTCTAAAGGGTTTGTAGGTGGAAAGATCTGGCTCTCATCTTTGGAAATTTCTTGAAGCTGAGAACCAGACCTGGCTCACTACTTCCAGGACCCACCTGTCTGAAGTTAAAGACTGCCAGTGCTGGACAAGTGAGCCAACCTGCCCCTAGGTAGTGGAGAGCAGACCCTGGGCATCCCATCAGGTGCCTGCTTGGCAGGGGCTTTAGGCTGAGGGGTGGAGCAGGCCTGCTCGAGCCCGCCTGCCTCTCCTCTGAAGAACCCCCTCTGTACATAGGCTGAAGAGGAGGGGGCCTGAGTCTGGTAAAAAGGCCTGTGAAAAGGCTTCACCTCACCCCTGGGGCTGCCTCTGAAGAGTGGCTTGCCGTTCCTTGGCTTGTGCACTCCTGTAAGTGGTTCTATATTCATCCATTTTCATATAATTCTCTGTCTGCTCCCAAACAGAGAATTTCCCACCACAGGAAAATCCATAGCCTTAGACTGGGTATCCTGTGACAAGTAGTACACCTGAGCCAGGCCAATCTGCTAAAAGCCACAGATGTAGCCATGACTCTAGAGGATACATCATTAGAATCCACTGCAACATGGAATTGCACCTTAGATGCCTCATCACCATCAAGAGCACCTGCTCCAGCTCCCTCTAGCTGGCCAGTAGGACCTGTTTGGCTAAGGCCATGACAGTATCCCATCTAGATTTCTGGTATCTTGCAACATAAGCCATATAGTTAGCTTTGTCTGAGTCCCAAGGATGCTGCCATGTATTGTTTTTGGCCATGGCATCAATCTTCCTGGAATCCTTTGTCAGGAGGATGTGAAGCCAGTGGAATATTAGTTATCACAGGCTGCAGCCTGAACTACCCCAACATGACTGCATTGCTGTGAAAGAAAATCTGTATCAGGATTGACAAAGTGTACCTCCTGTCCATCTTTTATCCACAGGAGGCACAGAATTAGGAGTTTAAAATTTTTATTGTTTGTTTTCTAAAGGATTTGTAAAGGGATGGACAACCTCCTGGACTCTGGGATATCCATCATCTCCACATAGTCAGGCTCTCTTGCTCAGCCAAAGCCTCCTCTAAGGGAAGCTGAGGGTCTCAGCAACTTTTTATAAAACAAAAATGAGAAGGGACTCAGAAAGCCTAGGGGAGACTCACCTGAAGGTCTGTCTGGGGAGATGTCCGTTCACTGGGCACATCCAGACTTTCAAAGTCACATTCACACTGATCATAATCCTCATCCCCCTCCTCTGGTTCATAGAACTCTTCTATATCATAATCCTGAACCACTGGAACCGACCGAACCGACCTTTTACCAGACAGTGGCGGTTCGGAGGGAACCGGGGACAGGGACTGGACAATCTGTATTGCCCTGGCTATCTCAGCAGCAGTTGGAGAAGGAATTTTGGACTCCAAACCTGCTGATTTTTTAGATTTCTTTGCTGAACTGGCTCCTCGGAGCCAGCTTTTCGTTGCCGAGGAAGTCTCGCCTGGTCAGAGCGGTTCTCCTCCGGTTCGCAGCACGAACCGGGCTGGCCATCCGGTCAGCTGGACTTTTTGGCCTCTCTGCTCCCTGAGCCTGCCCACTCTTGTCCAGGGTGGCTGCAGGAAATTTTACAAATCTGGCAGTCTGAATTGAGGTGGTCAAACCTCAGACACAGACATAGTGTGTGGGTCAGCCTGGCAAAGGCTTCCACAGACACTACAGTGTTGAAACCCAGTGGGCCCGGGTTTTTCTTTTGGGTTTCTCAGACATGATGCCAGCTAACCAACCAACTTGTCCTTTTGATGGCAGTGCCAGGCAAGACACTTATCAGTTCCAAACTCGTGTCACGGATCGTGGAAAAACCGTAATGAAATCGCTTTTTAGAACCGATAAGAACCGGAACTGACTTCTAAAAAGCCTTAAAAGGCTTTAAACTTATATTTAAGTATAACTCGATCGGTTCAACCGAACCGATAATACTTTTACAAGTTCCACACAGAAAACCCTATCTATACTTACGATAACTATAGACAGAACCTGAACCGATCGGTTTTATGTTAAAATAATGAAATCGCTGTTAAATTAAACTGAAATAGCGCTTGAACCAAGAAATGAACGAGCAACAGGAGGAATCTCGGAGCGACTGTTCAGTGAGTGGCGGAAAGAATCTGACGGTTTCGGTTTGAAACCAGCCAAACAGAGCTTCTGAACCGAGCTCGCGCTCTAAGCTCCATGCTCTGCATGGAAGTTAACTCTTTCACCTCCGGAGCAGTTCTAAGGCTGGGGCAAACTGCAACAGTCATAATATAGCAAGACTTCATGTTGTTTGAAAGGAGGGGTCTGCTCGAATTCCAGAGGCAGGCCCTTTCCCACCACCTCCAATATCCAACGGACCGTGGTGATAGCGGACCAGGCAGAAAGGAAGTGGCGGAGCCGTCCCCCCACGGGAGAACCCAGGGAAGGGTGACGAGGTTGGGCGAGACACCCCTCAACCCGTCACTGGGCAGGCTTGGAGGAGGGACCTCCCGGGCCTTTACCTCCTTGCTTCCTATTAGAGGAAGCCGCAGGCTTGGGTTTGGAATGCCAGGCGCAAGCCTGCTGGCCCTGGTGCTGGTGCTGTTGGGCCAGAGGTGCCGCAGGCGCAGAAGGATGAAAGGGCTTGTGCTGCTGCTGACGGTGGCCTTTGTCCTTCTGGGTGGAGGTGACGGAGTCCAGAGTGGCATTGGACTTTTCGATCCACTGGAGGTGTCCCTCCACTCCAGGGCCGAAGAGGTCGGTCCCCAAGAAGGAGACGTCCGCCAACTTGTGCTGGGTATCCGCAGTGAAGGTGGATATCCTCAGCCACGCCCTGCGGCGCATGGCCACCGCGGCCGCTACTGACCTAGCACAGGAATCACCTATGTCCAGAGCAGTCTGAAGTTGCTGCTTCGCCACCGCCCTACCCTGGTCCCGCACCTGCCAGACCATGGTCTGCAGGTCGGCCGGGAGATGAGGGATCACCTCATCCAGGGAGCCCATGAGGGCGTGGGAGAAGTGTGCCATCAGCACGGCTAAGCTGGCCTGTCGGAGGCCGAGGAGGACGCAGCGACACCTTGCACCGGCATAGTCCAACTTTTGACTCCTTGTCGGGGTTTGTCCACGCTCAGCGCTCCGAACGCCGAAAACGCTGTCGGTAACTAACTCCTGGCAGAGGGGTGCTCCGAAACCGGAAAAGAGCCGGTAGGGACCACATACTTCCTGGCCATCCTGGCGAGGCGAGGACAGGAAGCAGGCCGCTGCCAAAGCTCCAAGGCTGGGCCGACAATGGCCTCAGCCACAGGGAAGGCCTCCGTGGGTGAATCCCCTCAGTCCAGTATCTCCGTCAGGGGATACTTGGCCCGTTTGGACATGTGCTCGAGCTGCATCCTGGTGGACTCTGAGATAAGCCGAAGCAAACCCATGAAGGACGATGGGCTATCATCCAGTGACTGGCCCCCGGAGGACTCCAGGTCGACCTGCCTGGAGAACAGGGAGGAGTCGTCGTCGTGACCAAGAGTCCTCGAAGAGCTGTCTAGGCCTGAGCCACCTCCACCTGCCGAGGACGGTCGGGAGTGAGGGTGACCGACAACCTGTGGGGCAGGCCGTGACCCGACCGAGAATCTTTGGTCGGTGCCCCAGACTTCGGTTGTGGAGGCGGAGGTTCCACCACAATTGGTGGGGCAGCAAGTTTCGACCGAACAGCTGGCCCAGAAATGGGCATCTCGACTGCAGCGAGCGGTTGCTTTGGCCGTTCGAGTGACAGCCACTTGATGGCTGGGGGATACATCGGCGTCGACTTACTCCCGGACAACAGTAACTGCTGCCACATAAGCTCCTCGTAGCACCGACGCAATTTGTGTCAAAGTCTCTCCTCTTCTGAGGAGGAAGATGAGGAGGAGTGGCGTCACCGCTTACTTCGGTGCCGAGACCGAGACCCTCGGTGCAACCGAGGACGGGCCTGGGAAGGGGCGGGGGACACCCGCTCTTCCCTCGGCTCGGACACTTTAACCAGGGACTGCCAACCCGAAGGCGCAGGCAGATCCTCGGCCTCCACTGGGGGAACCGGTGAAGAAGAGTTGTCAGCTTCACCAATCGACAACCCCTCCCACGGGTCGAGGAATATCTCGACTGCATCGACGGGGTCTCGGCAGGCTGGCCTGACGGGGACGCCGTGAAGCCAGCGGCCTGAGCCGCAACCTCGACCGAAGCCGATGGTCGGCTGTCCGGGGAAGGAGACCTCTCCCGCTCCCACGAACGCCGGGACTTACCCTTCGAATCCCTCTTCTTGGACCGAGAGGAAAGTCCCAATGGCCCCTCACCCTTTGTGGAAAGGGACTGACACAGCTCCTTGAACGAGGCTGAATACGAGGTACTCAAAGAGAACAGGATAAATGCCGCGACCGAGGAGGAGGAAGATGCGGCCTGGGCCGCCTCCTCCTCGAGGGCGATCATATGCTCGAGCTGCTCAGCCGAGCCAGCCGCCGCGGACACCGCCCAACGAGCCTCTTTGGATTTTACCGGCGGGTAACGCTTCTCAGGGCGCCCGAGCTTCAATCGGGCAGCGCAATCCTCCAGGACATTGGCCGAAAAGGAACAACACAACTCTCGGGCCTGCGGGTCGTGGTCTAGGCCGAGGCAGTAGACGCACGTGGAGTGCGGATCCATCCTGGACATCTTCTGCCCACAAGGGCACCTCCGAAAGCCGGGAATCGATTTGTCCATCGCAGCCGCGAGGGATAATGAAGACCGAAGTCTAGAAAACTTTAGAACGAGTTTCGGACGAACCGAAGAGTTGGGATCCAGTCTAAAACGCAGAGCGCTAAGGAGGGAACCTGAGCTTCCAAGCGGTAAGGAAGATCTGGTGTCATGGGGCAGAGCCGAGAGTTCTACCACCCAGGTGGGTGGGAGAAGCCAGCTTGAAGACCTTCCGGGCAAGATTTAAAGCAGCAAGGAACCCGTCAGACAGTGTGGATGAACAACATATCCATGTCCCTAGAACCTGTATTTCTAGGGACATGGATATGTTGTTCAATCCACACTTCATGGCAGACTCCTAGCAGTTCTCCGGGAGGAGGGAGGCAAGGCACACACCCCCTACTTAGAGAACAAGAACTGGAGAACCGAGGTCCCAAAACCAGCACCCCGGCGTGACTCAAGGTGGATGTGGTAATGGGTAATGAAGGTGTATGCTGACTTCCAGGTAGCAGCCCTGCAGATTTCCCTGGAAGCAGCCACCGAAGCAGCGGTATGGCGGGTAGAATGATCTCTTATCCATCTGGGAGGCTCCATGCCCGCCAGCCTATAGCAGAGATCTATGCAGGAGGTGACCCACCTGCCTATCGTCCGCTTAGCTGCAGGTCTGCCAGGTGCAGCTTCAACGCAGGTGACAAACAGCTGGCGAACCTTTCCCCGAACTTCAGCCGTCTGCTCCTTGTAATAAGAGAGCGCTCTTCTAGGGTCCAAAGTATGAAGCCTATATTCGGCCTCCGAGGTGTGACTGGGGTAGAACACCGGCAGAGTCAACACCTGGTTAAGGTGAAACTCCAACACCACCTTCGGAAGGAATTTCAGGTGGGGGGGGCGCCAGGACAACCTTGTCCCTGTGGAAGACCAGATAAGGAGACTCGATGGAAAGCGCCTGGACTTCTCCCATCCTTCTGGCTGACATGATAGCCACCAAGAAGGTGGTCTTCCATGACAGGTGAGAGATGTCACACCTGTGCATTGGTTCAAATGGCTTGCCCATGAGCTTAGTCAATACCAGCAGTAGATCCCACGGAGGTGGAGGTTCTCGCACCGGAGGGGATATGTGACCAAGGCCTTTGAAAAAGCACCAGACCACCTTCTCCTGTGACGATTGCTTTCTGGCCCGCGCCTGGTAAGCAGAGATGGCTGCCAGGTGCACCTTAAGGGTTGTTGACCAAAGCCCTTGCTGAGAAAGGGACCATAGGTAGTCCAGAATGCTGGCCAAGGAGCAGGAGGAAGGGTCCAACCCCTTATCCTGACACCAAATGGACAATCTCTTCCATTTGAAGGCATAGCATTTTCTGTTCGACTCCTTATGGGATGCCTCAACAACGTTGAGGACCTCGTCGGAAAGACCCAAGGCCTGGAACTCTAGCCGCTCAGGAATCAGGCCGTCAGGTACAGGGACTGAAGGACTGGGTGGAGTACCTTCTCCTGGCTGACTAAGATCAGGTCTGGGTGGGCTGGAAGCCGCCTCAGGAACCTGGAGCTGAGGCTGAGGAGATCTGGATACCAGAACTGGCGGGGCCAGTCTGAGGCTACCAGACTCACTTGCGCCTTGTCCCTCCTCGCCTTGAGAAGCTCCTTGTGGATCAAGGGAAATGGGGGAAAGGCAAAGAAGAGGCCCGGGGTCCACGGTCTTGAGAAGGCATCCACCTGCAGCAAGCCCTGCTGAGGGGGGCGGGCATGAAACAGCCTCAGCTTTGCATTCTCCCTGGAGGCAAACAGGTCCACCTGAGGAGTGCCCCAGTGGGAGAACAGATTGTGTACTACCTCCGGCAGGAGAGACCACTCGTGAGATGCAGCACCTATCCGGCTTAGGGCATCGGCCAGAGTGTTGGAGGCTCCCGCCACATGGATGGCTAGGAGATCTGCCTCCAGTCTGCTCATGACGGACTAAGTACGGAGAGCTTCATTGCAAAGGGGCAAGGAGTGTGTCCTGCCCTGGCAGTTTAGGTAGTACATGGTCGTGGTATTGTCCGTCTGGACCTGGACCACTTGACCCCGTACAAACGGAGCGAAAGCGGTGAGGGCTAGTCGATCACTCAGAGCTCCAGCAGGTTCATGTGGCATCGAGATTCCGGAGGGGACCAGAGGCCATGCGCTCTGTGCTCCCCCAGAAGGGCACCCCAACCCATCAGAGAGGCACTGGTCGTTAGAATGACCGTCGGCTCGGGGCGGACAAACAGGATGCCCTCCTGCAGATAAGCTGGAACGATCCACCACTGGAGAACGTTCCACATCTCCTGGGTCACCACCACTGGCTAGTCCAGAGGACCGGAGTGCTGCGACCATTGGCGGGCCAGCCCCCACTGAAGGGGACACATGTGCCAGCGGGCCCAATGGACCACGCTGGTGCAGGCCGCCCCGGGCAGGGCACAATTGCCCAACCAGAAATGATCAGGCAAAGGAGGAGACAACCTCGGCCCTGTCCACTGGGAGCCGTGCTCTGGCTCGAAGAGAGTCGAGCTCTTCCCCGATGAATTGAATCACCTGCGTTGGCACGAGTTCCGAGTTGGCCTCGTTGATGAGGAGGCCAATCTGAGAGCAGACCTGGAGGGCCAGATGCAATCAGCCAGTCGTCCAGGTAGGAGTACACCCGGACCCTTCGGCGCTGCAGGAATGCTGTCACCACTGCCATGCATTTGGTGAGGACCCTGGGAGCTGGAGAAACGCTGAAAGGCATGGCCCTGTTACATGAGGTCCCTGCACCCTAATTGGTACCCTCAGAGGTACACCATAGACAGCTAATGCTTAGGTATAGGTTATACTAATACTTAGGGCTAAGGGCATCTACCGTACAAGAGTAGATGTCAGGATATGAATGCATATTGTTGTAATCCACTTTGCTTGCTAATGCACATATATTTTACCATGTATTTTCTGTCTATTTCTTACTTGTCAGATGCCAAGACACCTGTCCTTGAAGTAATTATAATATGTAAGATAACACTGCCATCCTTTGGTGATGTGCACCACTACACTTGGTTATGTAAGACTCTGTATAAGAACTTCTTTGTTCTAAAACTGATGACTTTACATAATCATATAGTGTTATCTTGGACTGTGGAGCCACCACTAATTTAGCCAATAGGGCTCATCTCTGTAACAAGAAATGTTTCTATCTTCTGGTAACCATAGTAATTATCATAGGTATATAATGTTATGCACAGGCTTTACACCTCGGAGACCCGAGAGATCCCAAGAGACTACAGAGAAATTCGAGGTGTAGGGAACGCTTAGCATTGGTTCCCGGTTTGTACTGGTAAGAACTGCTTAGAGCAACTGTGATTTATCCCTTTGGTAGTAATAAACTTGTTTATTACTCTAATGCAACGTGTTTGTGATTACTTGCATTCCCAATATCGTCAAGAACCTGAAAGTGAGGTTTAGACCTCTTGACAGCCCGGAACTCGTAAAGGGACCCCTCCGCTCTGAAGCGAAGGAATCGCTGGTGGGACGGACGGATTGGGACGTGAAAGAACGTGTCCTGGAGGTCCAGAGAACAGAACCACATGCCTCATTCTAAGGATGGAATGATCTGTGCCAGAGTGACCATCCTGAAGTTCGAGACCTTAAGAACTTGTTTAGGTCGTGTAGGTCTAGAATGGGGCGCCAGCCCCCCATCCGTTTTGGGACCAGAAAATACCTGGACACAAACCCTGGGTCTGGTGGAGGATCCGCTACCTCCCTGACCACCTCCTTCTGGAGGAGCAGAGCAATGTCAGCTCGACGGGCCGACAGAGAAGCTGCGGACCCCATAGACCCCCCGCGGGGCGACGGCCCAACTGGGTGGGGCCTGCTCGAATTCCAGAGGCAGACCTTTCCCTACCACTTCCAACACCCAGCAGTCCGCGGTGATAGCGGACCAGGTGGAAAGGAAGTGGTGGAGCCGTACCCCCACAGGGGGGAACCCAGGGGGGAGTGACGAGACTGGGGACGACACACCTCAACCCGTCACTGGGCAGCCTTGGAGAAAGGACCGGCCGAGGGACCTCCTGGGCCTTTTCCTCCCAGCTTCCTGCTGGAGGAAGCTGCAGGCTTGGCTTTGGGGTGCTAAGTGCGTGCCTGCTGGCCCTGATGCTGGTGTTGCTGGGCTGGATGTGCCGCAGGGGCAGAAGGCCGAAAGGGCTTACGCTGGTGCTGGCGGCCTTTGTCCTTCTGGGCAGACCTGACCGAGTCCAAGGTGGCATTGGACTTCTCAATCCTCTGGAGATGGCCTTCCACCCCCAGCCTGAACAAGTTGGTACCCAGGAAGGGAACGTCTGCCAGCTTGTGCTGGGTATCTGCCGTGAAGGTGGAGATCCGCAGCCAAGCTCTGCGGTGCATGGCCACTGCGGTCGCTACTGACCGGGCACAAGAGTCTCCAATGTCGAGAGCAGTTTGGAACAGTTGCTTTGCCACTGCCCTTCCCTGATCCCACACCTGCTTGACCGTAGTCTGGAGGTCAGCCGGGAGATGAGGAATCACCTCATCCAGGGGGGCCCAAAAGGGTGTGGGAAAAGTCTGCAATCAGTACGGCTGAACTGGCCTGACGGGCGCCCAAGGAGGACGCAGTAAACTTACACCGCGAGTCCAGTTTCTTGGACTCTTTATCTGGTGGCTTGTCCACGTCCCGAGCGTTTCCGGAGTGCCGGAACACACTGTCACCAACCCCTCCTGCAGAGTGGTGCTCCGAGAATCCGGAGAGTGAGCCGGTGGGAACAGCATACTTCCTGGCCATCCTGGCAGAGGGAGCTGGACAAGAAGCCGGCCACTGCCATAACTCCAGGGCCAGGCCAACAATGGCTTCGGCCACATGAAAGGCCTCCGTAGGAGAATCCCCTCGGTCCAGTATCTCCGTGAGGAGATACTTGGTCCACTTTGACACGGGTTCGAGCTTCATCCCAGTGGATTCTGAGATGAGCAGAAGTAATCCCATGAACGAGGATGGGCTCTCGTCCACTGACTGTCCCCCAGAGGACTCCAGGTCGAGAGGCCTGGAGAACAGTGAAGAGTCCGTCAGACTCCGAGGAGTCTGCAAACAGCTGCCGAGGGCAAGAGCTACCCTCCACCTGCCGAGGGCGATCGGGAGTGAGGGTGACCAACAACCGATGGGGCAACCCATGACCCGACTGAGAATCCTTGGTCAGAGCCCCAGTTTTTGGTTGTGGAGGTGGGGGTTCCACCACGATGGGTGGCGCAGCTGGTTTCAGCTGAATAACCGGCGCCGGCTTCGGCTCCTCGATGACCACGAGGGGTTGTTTCTGCCGCTCAGGTGACAGCCACTTAATGGCCGGGGAAGGCGACTGGGTCGGCTTGTTCCTGGTCAGAACGAGCTTCTGCCACATCAAGTCCTCGTAACGTTTACGCAATTTGCGCCAAAGCCTTTCCTCCGAGGAAGAAGACGACGAGGACAAGTGGCGGCGCCGCTTTCCTCAGTGCAGAGACCGTCAGTGTCAGCAGGATCGGTTGTAATGAAAAGAGGTCCGAGACCGTTGGTGATTCCGAGGGTGGGTCTGGGAGGGAGTGGGGGAAACCCATTCCTCCCTCGGCTCAGGAACCTTAACTGGGGACTCCGGCACAGGAGGCGCAGGCAAGTCCTCGGTTTCCACCGGGGGGGGACCGGTGAAGAAGGGTTGTCAGCTTCTCCAGTCGACAGCCCGTCCGACGGGTCGAGAAAAATCTCTACCACGTTGACGGGTGTCTCGGCTGGCTGACCTGATGGGGACACCGTGAAGCCAGCAGCCTTAGCCGCAACCTCGACCGAAGTCGAGTGTCGACTGTCCAGGGAAGGGGACCTCTCCCGCTCCCAGGAACGCCAACGGTGGGACTTACCCTTCGAGTCCTTCTTCTTGGACCGAGAGGAATGTCCCGATGGACCCTCACCTTTTGTAGAGAGGGACTGACAAAGCTCCTTAAAAGAAGCCGTGTAGGAGGAGCCCAAGGAGAGTGGGATAAATGTCGCGGCCAAGGAAGACGAAGATGCGGTCTGGGCCGTCTCCTCCTCGAGGGCGAGTATCTGCTCAAGTTGCTCAGCCGAGCACGCTGCCGCGGACACCACCCAATGGGCCTCTTTGACTTCACCGAGGAACATGTCTCGGGCACCCAAGTAGGAGTCTGGCAGCACAGCTTGACGGCGTTGACCGAGAAGGACTTGCACAATTCGCAGGCCTGCGGATTGTGATAGAGTCCAAGGCAATAGACGCACGTGAAGTGTGGATCGGTCCGAGGCATTTTCTGCCTGCATGGGCACCGCCAAAATCGGAGTTGACTTATCCATCACAGTCGCGAAGGAAGAAACAGACCGAAGTCTAGAACAATTTAAGAATAAGTTTCGGTTTAACCGACGAGTTTGGATCCAGGCCTGAAACGCAGAGTGCCAAGGAGGGAACCTGAGCTTCCAAGCGGTAAGGAAGATCTGGCGTCATGGGGCGGAGCCGAGAGTTTTACCACCCGGGTGGGTGGGAGGAGCCAGCTTGAAGACCTTACAGCAAGATTTAAAGCGGCAAGGAACCTGCCATGAAGTGTGGATTGAACATATCCATGTCCCTAGAATGCGTAATTACTGCATCTCCGGTGCTATGTAGCTCCGCAACCATATATCTGACCATTACGAAACTTGGCAGATCCAGAGATCTATGGCACCATACCACGCATGCCGAATTTCAGGCAAATCCGTCATACACTGGCAAAGTTATTAAGCTGCCAAATTTCAGAGTTTAACCTTAAATGGGGTACTCAACCCTAACTATAGTGGCACTGCCGTGCCACTATAATATATACACACACACACACACACACACACACACACATATATATATATATATATATATATATATATATATATATACACACACACACACACATATACACACACACATATATATATATATATATAATATATATATAAAACCTTAATTTACCATGTTTTATACCTGAATACTAGTCAATGCAATTGTTGGACCATCTCTGTTTATTGTAGCGTGTTCTGATGCTACTGTATGTTTGTTTTTCTGATGTGGAGCCTCTGTAAATGAGCTTTTAGCTCAAAGATTGTAATCCGAGATTTCATTAAATTAAATAAGCAAGAAAGCAAAATTTATTTATAAAATGACGCTATTCTCACAAGAACCATAGCACTAGCGCATAAAATCATAAAATCACAGCTAAAAACCATAAATACTTAATAAATATCAGCTACACCTTATTCAGAATAAATAAATAAAATCTTTGGCAGGGAGGCCAAGACCAAGGGGGAGAGAGGAAAAAAAGAGAAAAGAAGAAAAGAAGGAGGGGAAGAAAGAGGGAGGAAGAGATGACCGTCTTCCAAAGGGTATGAATTTAAGAAACTCCAAGGACAAAAACAGAACCTCCTGAGAGTGGCGTCAAGGGGCTCAAGGTGTAGAGGCAGAAAATCAGGCCTATAAGTCTGGAGGCTTCAAGAGGAGGAGGTTAGGAACAGCTGAACGGAGCCTGAAAGTGCTCTGAGGCAAAGCAAGAAGATGGGGGGGTGGGGGAGAGACCCACCACTGCTAGTGAAAGGATGCCTGACCAGGCTCCCTTCTAACCACTGTGTTCTCCTCCTGTTACCTCTGTGTCTCCCCTTTGGTTTTTAGCCAAGTCTGAAACAGAAATTGGAGTTGATGCAGTCTTCCTCCCTCCAAGAGAGTGGAGATGAAACTCAGTGAAGGGGTTGGCTATCCTTCAGGTGTAAGGATGTGTCCAAATGCTATCACCATTAGGAAAAAAAGTGACAAAGGAAGTTGCCCTTCTGAGCATTTAAACTTGAAAAGATTTAGGGGGCCTGGAGGTGCCAGTGAGATGCCACCTGCAACTGGCCTCAGGGAGACAGAAAGCAAACAGGGAGGAGGTCCTGCCCATGTGACTAGCCCTGAGGGGATAGTGGGCAGGAAGCAGTAATGAATGGAGAAGATATCCAGGAAGAGCAAGAACTACGGTAGGTATGTAATTTTCATATCTTACCTGGATTAATCTTCACCATTCATTACTGGTGGGTGAGTATCAAGCACCACAAAGTGGTGATGGCACCTCACTGAGGGAAGATAACCCTCAGCCTCTGTGGGAGACACACAAGAGGAGCGGGCCATCATGGGCCTGGCTAGGACCGCTACGGGTCTGGTCGAGGTTCCTTATGTGCAGGAGAAGGAAGATGCCCAGACAGCTTTCGCCTGGCCCTGCAGAAGAAGAATTGGGCCCCCTGGAAGGGCGAGGCAATCACCCTACACTGGGCCAAGGGTGATAACAGAGACAGCCAGAGCCATGCCGTCTGCCTAATGCAGACTGCTGTTCCCACCAGCCTGGAGGCTACCACATTGGCGTTGTAAGATACCCTCGCTTGGTTTCTCGCCAACTCCAAACTGCATGTAGAAATGGTGATGGTCCGTCTGGATGCCTCACTATGAGGCATGACTGCCAGGATCTGCCCAAGCCCTGAGGTGCCCATGAGCTACTCGTGCTGCGAGGAAAGGATGGCAAGAGATATGCGGAGAAAGAACCTTCTACCTTCGCGATTAAACTCTGCAGAGTCTGACTCTGGGGGTTGCACAGTCTCTCAAAGGCCGATGATATCCAGAGGGTGTATCCAGCCACTCCAGCCCAGACGTAAGATGGGGCATTGCTCCTGGAGACCTGGGGGAGCGCAATACCTGCGCTGGCAGTCCCGAGGGCCCATAACAAAGGTGGAGGGAAACTACCAGACACTGTGCGACTCCTCCATGAAGGGATGGGGCCACAGAGGGATCACAGCAGATTCCGAGCTGTGCTCCCCAAGGAAGGACAGCGTCACTTGCACAAGACTGCAGTCTATAGATGGGGGAAGATGGACTTCCTCCAACACTGTCATGAAGAACCGCTGATAGTTGGTGTAATTAGCATCTGAGGAGGTGTCCTCTTCTTTTGAGGAGGAATCCGATGAGGTGGAAGAACTCTATACAGGGTGAGGCAGTGCAAGGGCTGGAGTTGGAAAAAACAACACACACCTCATCCATGGACCTAAAGTAAAAGGGGTATGCAGCTGCTGTCGCCCTGTACTGTTCCCACGAAAGGGGACCCAGGGGACCGCTGAGTCATGGGAGGAGGAGGCAACAGTGAAGGAGGGGGAACAGCGGTCCTGAGAGATCGAAGGCCCTCTGCAAGGGCTGTGGGCACAAGCAGGGAATGCCTCCTGAGAGAAAGAGGTGACTGCGCTGCCTAGCCACCAACAGTCGCTCAATCTGTCTAGAGTGAACACGGTGTTGCTGGGGAAAGAAGACCCTGGTAAGGAAGCCGTAGCCGTAAGGCCCATTAAGGTGGCCCTGGTCCCCCACTAAACAGCAGGACTCTGACCCCTAGCAGGAGAAGGAGAGCCTGCATCAGGACTCTGGCTCTTCCCCAGGGCAACAGAAGCCACAGGGCATTCCAGGACACCTAACAGGGCCCTACCACACTCTAACCAGAAGACAGAGACCTGCCCCTTGTGAGAGGCCCCACCTTAGCAACTACCCTCAGGGGGAGAAACTGTCACCAGGGTTGGCTTCAAAATCCTCCTGGGCACCAGCATCAGTGCTGACAGCCAAAGCAGCACTTCAGATGGTGCCAGCAACAGACACAGCACCAGAGAGAGCACTGTCCCCAGAAGTGGAACAGATTGCAGTGCCGGCCTCTGGCCCAACACCGGAATCAGCACCAGGAGCATCCTAAGTACTTTAGGCAGCACCGGCGGAGGGAGATGCAGCACCACAGACAGCACTGGCCACAGAAGAGGGAAAAAGGGAGGGCCTTGCACTGGGCCCAGAAAGCGCCCAGAGCTCCTGAGGGCTGGGTTACCTATCAGGATCATCCTGATCATCCTCCAATTCTGGGGAGGAGACCACAGAGATCCCCAGAGAGGGGACCCCAGACACTCTAACCATTCCCGCAATGAGGGCAGCATCAGAAAGAGACCCAGAGGCAACAACAGCGTCACCTTGCTCACCGACACTGGGGTCAGTGTTGGGAGCCTAGACAGCGTCAATCGAAGCCACCGACAATGCAGGCCCCTCATATAGCCAAGGCCTCGACACCGGGCGGGGGCCCCCAAAGGGCAACCAGGCCACAAGGGGTGCTCAACTGGACCACCGAAGGAGACGGACTGTACACCTGACCCCTCGCTAAGGTCTCCATTCTTGGCGAGACCCGAGACAGCAGAGGCCTGTTCTCCCGGAGGCCTGGGAGGCCCCAGAAACCTACACCTTGGTGGCCCTGTCCGGCACGCTGACCAACCTTGTCATGCAATTTACTAGGGTGCGCAAATCCACAGAAGATGTCACATGAATCCATGTCATGGCACGGCCCCAGGCAAGTGAAACACCGATCACGTGGGTCTCTCACGGTCATGGGAGTACCACAGGGGGCACCAACGCAGAGGGATAGTCCCCGCCTTTGTAGGACACTTATGAACCAAACAGTCATGATCGACCACAAAAAAACAATAAAAATAACAGTAAAAAGGACTCAACGCTGCAACACAGAAAATTGTCGAAAGCAGCGCTGAACTTGTGGCATCGAGTAACGGTGGCTGAACAGAACCTTCTGGTTAAGATCTTCTGGCTGTCTCATTCCTATGAAGTCTTCAGCTGCTGCCTTGATGGTGGGAAAAACAGAGCTGAGTATTCGGTGTCGGTTACCAGCCAATCTGCAAGAACCACGTTCCACCTCACGCTCAAGGGCGACCACACCGCCTTGACATCGGCTCCCTGCCTCAAAATTCTTAGAGTTATAAGCTCCTGCAGGGTCCCAGCGCCTCCGGCTAGGAACCCACCAGTAATGAATGATGAAGATTAATCCAAGTAAGATCAGCAATAATCAATATTGTCAAATAATTATTTTTAAAGTTGAAAATATGACCAGGATAAGAGTAAAACGATTGCAGGGTGGGCAGACAGTCATTGATTAGTGAAAGAAGCTATTGCAGAGCACAGAAGTTGAGGAATGGGGATGACCAGGCTGGTGACTATAACCTCTGCTTTTCCTCAGGCACTTACCTCACATAAGCCTTACTTCTTTCCCTTTGTGTTGCCGCGGCTGCCTGAGAATGTGATCCACCTGCCTGTGTGTTTACTGCCTACCACAACATGCGTGTCAATACCATGCTCTCTGTAACACTCAATACCGACCACCAAACACTATAATCAGTAATCGCAGTACAAGTTACCTCGCTGTGGGTGGGGGAGAGCGTGGGAAAGGCAGGACTGTCATGTGTGCTGGGATGGGCCATCCCCCTCATAAGAATACAAGTACTCTGCGACAGAAGATATTCGGGGGAAGAGAGTCTGGACCCAAAAAAAAAAAGGTACTGTGGAACTCCCAGTAGACACAATCTAGGGAGAAGGGGATACAAAAATGAAAATTACGTACCTACCATAATTCTGGATCTTCTTGGACGAAGTCTCCATCACTCATTCACATTAGTGGGACTACTCTGGAGGCGCTCGAACCTAGTGGGAACCAAACTTCTTCAGAAGGGCCAGCGCCGAGGTAGGACTGCGCATGCACGGCACCCTGAGACTGTCACCAGCACAGGGCTATCTCAGCATCAACCCTCCAACAGCATCAGTATCTTTTTAATGAGGAGGTGCAGCGTAAACTAATCTGGGAAACTAACCTAACCCGGACATAAGATAGTCCATATGACCCGTATAACAAGGCTCAACTCAGCAGCATCTTCACAGCCCAGCCAACGAGGGAGTGAAGACCAGAAACAGGATGAGTGAGCTCGGATGACAGTGGGTGGATGTGTGAATGAGTGGTGGAGACTTCGTCCAAGAAGATCACGAGTTATGGTAGGTACGTAATTTTCATATCTTCCTGGACTAAAAGTCTCCACGACTCATTCACACTAGCAGGAGAGTACTGAGGTGAAAACAACCCCCCGAGCAGGGTGGCAGGAAAAAGGAGCTCACTTGGGACAGAAACCCATCAAGGACTGACCTGCTGAAAAAAGGATGCTGTCTGGCATCGACATCCAGGGTGTACTGCTTCATGAAAGTGTGCACAGAGCTCCAAGTGGCCGCATTACAGATGTCTGCAATGGGTACCTTCCTAATCTCCACCAGGGATGCTGCAATCGCTCTGGTAGAGTGGGTGTACACCCTGCCTTCTAGCTTGACCTGTGCCATCAAGTAACAATGGCGAAGACACGCTATCAACCATGCTGAAATGCATCTGATGGCAACAGGCTGACCCAGCCGGGCCATGCTGAACGATACAAAGAGTTGTTTGGATTTGCGAATCTCCTTTGTTCTGTCGATATAGAATTGCAAAACCCTTTAGACATCCAAAGAGTAAAGAGTACATTCCCCTTCATTCTGGAAATTCGTAAAGTAGGTTGGAAGGACCAAGGGCTGGATAAGGTGAAATTCTGAGACTTTGGGTAAGAATTTAGGGTGAGTTCTGAAAACCACCTTGTCCTTGTGAAATACTGTGCATGGTGGGTCTGTGACCAGGGCATGTATTCCAGATACCCTGTGAGCGGAGGTAATGTCCACTAGGAAGGCTGCCTTCCAGGTCAGAAACTTCAAGTTGCTGATTGCTAGAGGCTCAAAAGGTTTATGGGTGAGGATGTCTAGCACAGGATTGATATCCCACATGGCCACCGGTCTCCTGACTGGTGGCCTAGTGTGCAGGATACCTTTAAGAAATCTCTTGACTAAAGGTAACAGCCACCGTCATATTCTGTACTGGCTCGTGATAGGCAGAAATCGCACAAAGGTGCACCTCTACCATCTAGTATCGCAGTCCTGCATTCGACAGATCTAGGAGGTACTCCTACCACCTTACTTGGTGGGCAAACAAAGGGGTGCAGGGCGGACTTTGCGCACCAAATAGAAAACCATTTCCACTCTACCATTTAAGTCTTCCTAGTGGATGGCTTGAGTGTGGTTAAGAGAATTTTTGAGATTCTCTGACAGACGTTAAACCTACCCACTTCTATCTCCTCAGGAGCCAGACATAGAGATGAAGGGATCACAGGCTCGGATGAACCACTAGAACTTGAGTCAGGAGGTCCATCTGTAGGGGAAATTGTCTTGGAGGGACTTCCGATAATCCATTGATTAACAGAAACCATATCTGATGAGGCCAGTATGGGGCGATGAGAATCATGCTGCCCCCCTGCGCCTCTAACTTGAGCAGTACCCTCTGAATTAAGGAAAGAGGAAGAAAGTACAGTTATGTAAGAACTTACCGTAACAGTAGATCCTCGAGAACAGCTCTTGCAGCAGGTAACACCATTAGGACTGAAGCCGGCAGGCGTCAGGACCCCACAGAAATCTTCTAGCTAGCAGTCTTCAGCGGGGACCGCCTCCGACGTCGGTCCCGCACCCGACGTCAAGCGTAGTACATAAGGAGGCGGTCCCGCCAGAATCCCCAGTTCTCCCGCCAGAGACTCCCGGCCGCTGGATGACATCAGAAGTGGAGACCGAGGATCCGCCATCAGAAGAAGAAAGAGCGTTAGCTCCTGCCAAGGCCTGGATAGGCCATACCTCCTTCAAGGTGGAATGGTGGGCGGGAAGGTACCTGCTGCAAGAGCTGTTCTCGAAGATCTCTGTTACAGTGGTTCTTACGTAACTGTACTATCTTACCTGAGATACAGCTCTTGCAGCAGGTAACCTACCATATGACTGATTCCCAAGCAATAGCCTCTAAGCATTCTGGGAGGAGACATAACGGAGAGATCTAGAACAAATCCTGACTCTAGGACAGGAGACTCTGTAGAACGGCAAGGCCGAAACCGGCTCTCCGCCGTGAGGTAATATCCAGGCTATAGTGCCTAATGAATGTGTGCACTGAGCTCCATGTAGCCACGGCACAAATGGCTGAGGTGGAGACACTGCGCAGTGCTGCAAAGGAGGTAGCCACCCCCCTTGTCGAGTGGCCCCGGACTGTGCCCGGAAGGGGCTTCTGTTTGTTGTTGTAGCAAAAGGAAATGCACTGGACAAGCCAGCAAGAAAGGGTCTGCTTTGAGACTGGTTGGCCCAACATCCTCTCAGCGAAGGATACAAACAGCTGCTCGGACGTGCAAAGCTGTTTAGTCCTGTTCAAGTAGTACCTTAAGGAGCGGTGAACATCCAGGGTGTGAAGCAATGCCTCTCCTCTATTAGTGTACTTGGGAAAGTACACAGGCAGATCGATGTCCTGGTTAAGAGTAAGGGCAGAGACCACCTTAGGCAGGAATTTAGGATTCGTCCTCAAAGACACTCTGTCCTGGTGAAAAACTAAAGAAGGTTCCTTACACATGAGAGCATGTAGCTTGGAAATTCTCCTTGCTGATGTGACAGCAACTAAAAACAACGTTTTCCATGACAGAAAATGCAGCTCGCAATCTGTGGCAGGTTCAAAGGGGGGAAGCGTGAGCTGTTCCAGGACGAATAGTAGGTCCCAAGGAGGGACAGGATCCTTGATGGGTGGCCTAAGGTGTAACACCCCCCTCAGGAAGTCCCGAGAATCGGAAGTTGTGCCACTGTGCGCTGATTCCATCGAAGTGTAGGCCTAAATCGCACAGAGGTGAACTCTTTAATAGAGGAGTAGGCAAGACCTGAGTGGAAGAGGAAAGCAGGTATTCCAGAACTGATTTCTCAGGCATCTCTAAAGGGAGAGGCAGCGTGCCTGAGACCAGAGGCAAACTCTGCACCACTTCATGGATCGCTGCACGCGCTGCGGCTTTCTGCGCAGGAGAACTTCCGCCACCCATTGCCGTAGAGCCCATGCCGCATAATGGCTTATGTCTCGAGGAGCCAGGCATGCAGGTTCAGTGAGTAAGTCCGGGTGGACTAGCGAACCCTCCTCTTGAGACAGCAGATGGGAGCTGAAAGGCAATGGGACTGGAGGTTCCCAGGACAATTGTGTCAGCATGGGGAACCAGATCTGCCTGGGCCAGAAAGGCGCTACCAGGATCATTGTTGCGTGCTCCCTGCGCAGTTTGAGAAGAACTCTCTGGATCAACGGGAAGGGAGGGAAAGCATAGAGGAATCTGTCTGCCCAGGAGAGGGACAACGCGTCTCGCCAGAAAACACCAGGCCCTGGATCTAGCGAGCAAAAATTGGGCAGTTTTGCGTTGGATGGGGAAGCGAATAAGTCCAACTCTGGAGTGCCCCATCGAAGAAACAGATCCTCTGCTACTTCCTGAAGGAGTTCCCATTCGTGTACTCTGGCCTGGGAATGACTCAGGCCATCTGTGATTGTGTTGTCCACACCGGGAACATGAACGGCAATCAGGCTTGCGCCGTGTCGGATTACCCAATCCCACACTCTCATAGCTTCCCTGCACAGGGGGTAAGAGTGTGCGCCTCCTTGTTTGTTGAGGTAATACATCACCGCCGTAGTGTCTGTCTGAAGCAGAAAAGTACTCGACGGGATTTCTGACTGAAAGGCCTGCAAGGAATAAAGGACCGCCCTCATCTCCAGAATGTTGATGTGGAGGTGAGCTTCTTGAGGGGTCCACGCTCCTGGGACCTCACCCGCTCAGGTGTGCTCCCACCCCAGCCCTGAGGCATCTGTGGAGAGGATTACCCCAGGACGGCGCTGTAAATGGAACACCCAGAGGTGTCCTGGGTCTCCAGCTACCATTGCAGTCCCGAATCACCGGTTAGTGATTCTGACCGGCTGCTGCATGTGGTCTTGCCTTTGGTCCCACTGCACTTTGAGCATCCACTGAGTTACCCGCATGTGGAGCCTTGCCATAGGGACGGTTGGAATGGCCGCAGCCATGTGTCCGAGCAGGTGAAGGACCAGCCTGGCGGGGACAGTCTTCTTCACTGATAGATCCCTGATGAGGGATCTGATGCGTTCTGCTCTTTCCTCGGGAAGAAAGGCTTTCCCTTGGACGGTGTCTAGAACTGCACCTATGAACTGCAGCTTCTGGGATGGTACCAGGAGAGACTTCTCATAGTTGATAAGAATGCCCAAAGACTGGAAGAGAGCTTGGGTGCTCTGGATAGCCAGCAACAACGCCTCTCTGGAGGCGGCCATGAGAAGCCAGTCGTCCAGGTACGGGAACACGTAGTGGCCCTGTCTCCTTAGAGACGCTGCCACGACTGCCATGCACTTGGTAAAGACACTGGGGGCCGATGACAGTCCAAAGGAAGAGCCCGGAATTGAAAGTGGTGGCCGAGAAACTCAAGCGCAGGAACCTCGTGTGCGCTCGAGCTACGGGGATGTGCAGGTAGGCATCCTGCATGTCCAGGAACGCTAGGAAGGCGTCCTTTCTCAGCATGGGAATGAGTCCTTGGAGGGTCACCATGCAAAAACGTTTGTAGGCGACTGACATGTTGAGGTCGCTGAGGTCCAACATTGGACAGAGGTCCCCCGTTTTCTTCGGAACCAGAAAGAAGTGGGAATAGTAGCCGGATCCTTTCTGGTTCTCCGGGACGTACTCCACCGCCCCCTTTTGAAGGAGCGCGAGTACTTCTTGCCTGATGAGCGATCTGTGCTGACCCGAGTAACGGGAGAGCAGAGGAGGCCTTGTGGGTGGCTTGTCCACGAATTCTATAAAGTGGCCTTGTTTGACTAATTGAAGAACCCACCTGTCGGTGGTTATAGATTGCCACCCTGGCAGGTGGTCTGCAATACGACCCCCGACCTTGGTGTCCCGTTGATCCTGAGGGGTGGGGGCCCGGAAGGAGTCATGCTGTGGAGGCTGAGGGTCCTGCAGGCTGGGTCGACTTTGCAGGGCGTTGGCCTCGGCCTGCGGATGACTTCCCCTGGGCTCTGCAGGAGAAGGAGCCCCTCTGTTGCGGACCGGTGTGGAACTGCTGTCTCTGCATCCGGCCTCGAAAACGCCTCTGGTTCCTGTGAAAGGAACTGAGCTTGGGTCTGTACATGGCTTGGACAGACCGCACTGCCTTCCCGGCCTCTTGAAGTTTGGTGAGGACCTTCTCCGAGGACTCACCAAAAAGAACTTCTCCGTGGAACGAGGCGCCAGAATGTTCTTCTGGACATCTGGGGTAAATCCGGAGACACAGAGCGAAGAGTGTCTCCGGAGACATACGCCTAAGGCTGCCGCTCTGGCCGAGGAGTCTGCGGAATCGTACACGGCTCGCAGCACCTGGGTTCCCACGTCCGAACCCATGCGGAGGAGTTGCAGCAACTCCTCCTCTGCTCACCTTCTGCATCTTTTCCGCCAGATCCAGTCCCTGCTCCCACAAGGCATTCTGAAACTGGACCATGTGGTTAGATAGTTGAGGGACCTAATGGCGAGGTAGCGGACGATACATGCGCCTGCCCATAGCGGCCCAGTTGCTTGGACTCTGGGTCCAGTGGCAGGGTGCTCAAATGTTGCTGCCTCTGGGACCGGTCATGTGAGGCTGTAATGACCAGAGAATCGGCCAGAGGATGTGATGCCAAGTACTGGTCCTCCCTAAGGATCTTGTACAGGCAGTCAGCCTTCTTCGGCATCGCCGGGAGTGAGTGTGGACGTTTCCACGCTGCCTTGGTGACATCCACAAAGGTGTCCACCAAGGGTGGCACCACCACAGGCTTTGGATCTTTTTGCCGAAGATACCTAGCAAGGCGTAGTCTCTCGGGGTCAAGTTCCTCTCTGCTCCCAGCCCATGTTCTCCTGGATATGCCTCATAATCTCTGAGAACGATGGGTCATCCGGAGGAGATCTTGGGAGCTCCGTGGGTCTGGAGGGGACGCTGATGGGAGAAGGGGATCTGGATCCGTCCGAGAAGTCCGATCCCGTGTCCTCCGTCGAAGGCGAATGGCAGCGTCTTCTGGGTCTCTTGGGGCTGGGTGACCCTGAAGAAGATCTGGACAGAGGTCTCCTCTTGTCTGGTCTGCCCCTAGGAGGTTCCACAGGCTCCTGGGGGGAAGATACTCGGCCTGCTGCCCCGGATGGGGTGGGGGGAGCTGGGGCCGGTGGAGTCACGGGAGGAGGAGGAGGAAGAAGGAGGAGGAGGTGTGGGAACCACGTCCTTCTTTATGGTATCCACCAATGGTGAATAGCTCCTTAACCTCTGAAATACTGAGGTCGACGACGGACCGGGCGCCAGTGGTCGGTCGTCCGGGTTCCGCGTCGACTCCCCAGGATCTCTGGTTCAGGAGAGGTTCCTGGGGGTGCGACAGGACCGGGTTCGCCCGTCCTGGTCCTCGGGCTGGGTCAGCTCCTCCTCCGTAGCGCCTCCTGACAGGCGCGGTAGGTGGCGAGGTGTTCTCCTCTCTACAGGAATGGGCGTCGGTCCCCGCCGCGTCCGTAGGGCGGAGGGCCTGACCGCGATAGGCGGCGGCCATCATGGGTCTCGACCGTGGTGGCTGGCCGACGCCGGTGAGCCAACGCCGGATCCGACGCCCTTTTGAGCGTAAGCCAGCTCCTTTGGTTTTCCGCTGGGGTGGAGGGGGCAAGGAGACCGACCGGGCGTCAGGGTCCGGGTGACGGGAGCCGGACTTGTGGTGGTGGTGGCGGTCTCCTGACCTCGGCGAAGCCTTGGAAGCAGAAGAAGAAGGCCTGGAGGTCTTGGCCGGAGATAGAGAAGAAGAACCCGAAGAAGACTTCACTGCAGCCGGGGGGAGGCTGAAAGCGGGCCCGGGAAGGGGAGCAGTCGGGCCAGGAGCCGGAGCTACGGGAGTCAGAAGCCCTAGAAGGGGATTTTGATCTCACCCTCTCCCCGTGCTTTTCGAGGTGTCGCCGGGCTTTCTCAGACAATTCCCCCTTGGAGGCAGAATCCATGGCCTTAACTTTTCTTGAGAAGGAAGCGAAGGGCCTTCCGCAACGGATCCGGTCCGGCTATTGAATCCTGACAGAAGGTACAGGCCCGGTGTCGCGGATTCAGGCCTAGGCAACTGACGCAGGCCGAATGCGGATCTTTTAAAAGGATTTGCTTCCCACAGGCGCACTTTATAGATGGCCTTCCGGCGGAGGTTGGAGAGGATATCAGATGGCAGACTTTGAGAAAAACGGAGTTTTCCAAGTTGGAAAGAACTTTACCAGGCGCTGCGCACTAGAAACAGACCGAAGGTGAGACATACAAGTCAGCGGGGAAAGAACTGGGAGATCGGGCAGGACCGCCTCCTTATGTACTAAGCCCGCGTCGGGGGCGGGACCGACGTCGGAGGCGGTCCCCGCTGAAGACTGCTAGCTAGAAGATTTCCATGGGGTCCTGACGCCTGCCGGCTTCAGTCCTAATGGTGTTACCAGCTGCAAGAGCTGTATCTCGAAGTAATATCTGCATACAGAAAGTGTCTTATCCACTGCAGTCTGAATGCATCCCGACAGAAAGTACCAGGTTCTGGATTTCTGGAGCAGAATACAGGCAGTTTTGTGTTGCGTGGGGACGCAAAAAAGGCCAGGTCTGGAATGCCCCACTCTTCGAATACAGACTGCACGACATTCGAGTCGAGTGACCATTCGTGTGGATATGCCTCCGTTCTGCTGAGGTGGTCCACTAGATCGTTCTGGATTCCTAGCAGGTAGACTGCCTGGATCAGGGCCTTGTGTTCGAGACACCATTCCCACACTCTCATGGCTTCTCTACACAGAGGGTAAGAGTGTGCTCCACCCTGCTTGCTGATGTAGTACATCACTGCCTTACTGTCCATCTGAAGGAGAATTACTTTGTGACAGAGGACAATCCTTCAGGGCTCAGGCAGCGTACATAACAGCTCTCATCTCCAAAGACATTTACGTGTAAATGGGACTCCTCCCAGCTCCACAGACCTTGGGTGTGAAGGTCCCAACAGTGAGCTCCACAACCAGTCAGAGATGTATCTGTAGCGATGGTGATCTGCGTTTCCAGTGGGGAAAGGGGAAACCCTAGAGAAGGTGTCCTCCTGAGTCCACCAGGTGAGAGATCTTGTCAGAGGCTCTGTCATCCTGATGTGGAAGTATCGCAGATGCGTGGTTGGAGACCACCGAGCGCTAAGCATCAACTGACTGGTCCTCATGCATAAGCGGGCTAGATGTACCGTGAATACAGACGATGCCATGAGGGCTAGCATCCACTGCATCGAGAGAGCTCGAACTGAGTTGTTCTCCTTGATGAAGGGAACCATCTAGAGAATGTCGTTCCTCCTGTCTTCTGGAAGAAAAGCTTTTGCTCTGGAGGTGTCCAGAAAAACAGGTTATTCACCTGTAACAGTAGTTCTAGGAGTGGTATATGTTGTTCATCGACATTCTTTGGCATGTCCTCTTCCACTTTAAGATCAGCTGGAAGTCTTCAGGCTGGCTCCTCCCACCCACTCGGGTGGTATATACACGTCGGCTCCGCCCCATGACCCCAGATCTTAGCCCGCTGGAAGCCAGGTGTTGTGTGTCCGCAGCCGGCGAGGTCGGGTGTGTCCGTGTGTATGAACAACATATACCACTCCTAGAACTACTGTTACAAGTGAGTAACCTGTTTTTCTAGGAGTATGTATATGTTGTTTATCCACACTCTTTGGCAGACTCCTAGCAGTTCTCCGGGAGGAGGGAGGCAAGGCGCACACCCCCTACTTAGGGAACAGGGATTGGAGAACTGAGGCCCCAAAACCAGCATCCCAGCGTGACTCAAGGTCAATGAGGTAGTGGGTGATGAAGGCGTTTGCAGACTTCCAGGAAGCAGCCCGACAGATTTCCTGGATAGGGATGTCCCTGGAAGCAGCCACCGATGCAGCAGTATGGCAGGTAGAATGAGCTATTATCCCTTTAGGAGGCTCCTTGCCCACCAACTTGTAGCACAGACCTATGCATGATGTAATCCACCTTGCAACAGTCCACTTTGCTGCAGGTCTGCCAGAAGCGGCTTCAGTGTAGGTGACAAACAGCTGGCGAACCTCTCCCTGAATTTCTGCCATCCTCTCCCTGTAATAGAAGAGAGCACGTATCAGGTCCAAAGTATGGAGCCTGTACTCGGCCTCCGAGGTGTAATTAGGGTAGTATACCGACAGGGTTAACACCTGGTTAAGGTGAAATTCTGACACCACCTTCGGAAGGAATTTCAGGTGGGGGCATAGGACAACCTTGACCCTGTGGAAGACCAGATAAGGGGAGTCCACCAAAAGTGCCTGGAGCTCCCCTGTCCTTCTGGTAGACGTGATGGCCACCAGGAAGGCTGTTTTCCATGACAAGTGTGACAAGGCACACTTGTGCATTGGTTCAAATGGCTTGCCCATGAGCTTTGCCAGTACCAGCAGAAGATCCAACGGAGGTGGAGGTTCACGCACCAGAGGGGATATGTGATCCAGGCCTTTGAAAAAGCGCCTGACCACTATCTCCTGCGCCAATGTCGGCTGACTGGCCCGTGCCCAGTAAGCAGAGATGGCTGCCAGGTGCACCCTAAAGGTCAGTAACTGCAGACCCCCTTTGGAGAGAGCCCAAAGGTAATCGAGAATGTTAGCCACTGGACAAGACAAAGGGTCCAGGCCCTTGCCCTGACATCAAAAGGAAAACCTTTTCCATTTGAAGGCATAACATTTTCTGGTCGATTCCTTTCTAGATGCCTCCACCACAGTGAAGACATCTTCGGAAAGACCCAAAGCCTGGAACCCTAGCCGCTCAAGTACCAGGCTGTGAGGTGCAGGGATTGAAGGTTCGGATGGAAAACCTTCCCCTGATTGAGCGATATCAGGTCCGGGCGAGCTGGAAGCCGCTCCGGGTTCCTGCAGCTGAGGCTGAGGAGATCTGGATACCAGAACTGGCGCATCCAATCTGGGGCTACCAGGATTACTTTCACCTTGTCCATCCCCCACCTTGAGGAGCACCTTGTGGATCAAGGGAAATGGAGGGAAGGCGTAGAGGAGGCCTGTGGTCCACGGCCTCGAGAAGGCATCCCCCTGCAGCGAGCCCTGTTGAGGAGGGCGGGCATGAGACAGCCTCAGCTTGGTGTTTTCCCTGGAGGCAAACAGGTCCACCATCGGTTTGCCCCAGTGGGAGAACAGACTGTAAGCTACCTCTGGATGGAGAGACCACTCATGGGAAGTCTGACCTAAGTGGCTTAGAGCATCCGCCAGATGGTTTGAGGCTCCTGCCACATGGCTGGCTAGGAGATCTGCCTCCAATCAGCTCACGAGGGTCCAGATGCGGAGCGCCTCCCTGCACAGCAGACAGGAGTGTGTGCCGCCCTGTTGGTTGAGGTAGTACATAGTTGTGGTATTGTCCATCTGGACTTGAACCACTGGACACCAGAGCTGAGGAGCGAAAGCTGACAGTGCCAGTCTGACTGCCTTGAGCTCCAACAGGTTGATGTGGCATCGGGACTCCTCGGGGGTCTAGAGTCCGTGGGCCCTTTAGTCCCCCCATGTGGGCTCCCTAGCCCACGAGAGAGGCATCGGTCGTGAGGACGACTGTCGGCTTGGGGCGGACAAACGGGATCCCTTCCTGCAACCAGTCTAGGGTGGTCCACTATTGGAGTGTGTCCCACATCTTCTGGGTTACAGGGGTCAGCTGGTTAAAATTACCATGGTGCTGAGCCCACTGGGCTGCCAGCTCCCACTAGAGGGGGCGCATGTGCCACTGGGCCCAATGGACCACTGAGGTGCATGCCACCATGTAACCCAGAAGGCACAAAAAGACCCGGGCAGGGTGCAATTGCCCAACCAGAAATGATTGGGCAAAGGAGGAAAGAACCTCTGTCCTGTCCGCCGGGAGCCAAGTTCTGGCTTGACAAGAGTCAAGCTCTGCCCCGATGAAGCCCATCACCTGAGAAGGCACGAGTTCTGACTTGGCCTCATTGATCAGTAGACCTCTCCACCTTCTGTTGGGTGGAACCTGCTAGGAGCCAACTGTCGAGGTAAGGATAAATCCCACCCCCCCCCACACCTGAGATGGGCCGCCACCACTGCATTGCATTTGGTGAAGACCCATGGGGCTGATGACAGGCCGAACGGTATGGCTCAGAACTTGTATAGGGTCCCTTCGACTCTGAAGCAGAGGAACCGCTGATGGGATGGATGGATTGGGACGTGAAAGAACGTGTCCTGCAGATCCAGTGAACAGAACCACATGTTTCACTCCAAGGATGGTATGATCTGGGACAGACTGACCAATCGAAAGCTGCGGGACCGGACATACTGATTCAGGTCGTGCAGCTCTAGAATGGGGCGCCACCCCCCCGTCCACTTGGGCAACAGGAAGTACTTGGAGGCAAAGACTGGGTCTGCTGGAGGATCTGCCACTGAAGCTTCTGCCTCCTTGAGGAGGAGCTGAGCGATGTTGTCTCAGAGAGCCGATGGAGTCTGAGTGGATACTCTTTCCTCCCGAGGGTCGCGGGCTCGGCTTGGAGGGTACTGCTCAAATTCCAGAGGCAGTCCCTGACCGATCACTTCGAGAACCCACCCGTCTGAAGTGATAACGGACCAGGCGGAAAGGAAGTGGTGAAGCTGGCCCCCCACGGGAGGAACCAAAGCTGAGGTGAAGGGAGAGGGGGGTTGACAGCACCTGCCCCATCACTGAGCAGGCTTGGAGGAGGCGGCTCCAGGACCTGGAACTCTACCTCCTTTACGGCCTGGGAGGGTCCGGACTTGGACGGGGGAGGCACCAAGCTCAAGCATGCTGCTGTTGCTGGTGCTGCTGTCCACCTTGTAAGGAGGACTGCTGAGCCACAGGGAAAGAATGCCAAAAAGGCTTCTTTTTCTTCTGCTGGTTCTTGCCTGAAGAACCCATGGCAGAAGTAGCGTCCAAGGTGGCACTGGACTGCTCAATGCGCTGAAGGTGACCAGCCACTCCTGGGCTGAATAGGTCGATCCCTAGGAAGGGCACATCAGCGAGTTTGTGCTGGCTATTCGCCAGGAGGAGAAGAGCCTCAGCTAAGCTCTGAGACGAGAGACAACTGCGGCAGCCATTGAGCGAGCACAAAAATCCTCAATGTCGAGGACTGTCTGAAACTGCTGTTTGGCAACAGCTCAGCCCTGATCCCGGACCTGCTTGACCGTGGTCTGCATGTCCGCGGGGAGATGTGGGAGGACTTCATCCAGTGACCCTAAGAGGGCGTGGGAGAAGTGTGCCATGACGACAGCTAAACTTGCCTGACGAAGGCCCAAGAAGGAAGCAGCACAGACCTTCCTGGATGAATGGTCCCAAAGCTTGGACTCTATCAGGAAGTCGGTCAGTGTCGGTAGAACTGCCAGTACGTCTGAACACAGAGGTGGTCAACAGGCTCTTGGCTGAAGGGTGCTCTGTGAACCCCGCAAGGGACCCCATCACCGGGCACCGCATACTTATGGCCAAGTGCGGCAGATGGAGCTGGACAAGAGGGTAGGGCGCCAAAGTTCTAGGGCTGGGGCCAACAAGAGCCTCAGCCACAGGAAAGGCCTCCGTCGAGGTATCCCCTCTCTTAAGGATGTCCATAAGAGGGTACTCCGCCTTTTTCTGGATTGGCTCCAGGGGCATCCCTGTGGACTCTGAGACGAGTCGAAGAATGCCCTGAAAAGACAAGGGACCTTCCTCCGTCTCTAAGCCAATGGTTAATTCATCATCACCTGGATAAGAATGCAAGCCGGTGACGTCCGAATCTGAGGAATCCGGATACAATGGCCGGCCGACCACCGAGGTCACCTTCGACTCACCGAGTGCAGTCCGGGGTGACCGTGACTGACAAACACTGGGGAAGCCCGGTGTCTGGTCTATCTTCCTTGGAAGGAGCCCCTCCCACAGGTTCCACCACAAATCGGTAGAGAGCCTGTTTTGGACCAAGGTTTTACCGGCTCCGTGGGCTGGGGAACCGACTTAGGTGGCTCCGAAGGAGTCAGCTTCGACCTAGGAGGCGAAAGCCAGGTAATGGCCAGTGTGGAAGCCGGAGTCTGCTTGTGCCCGGTCAAAATCAGCTGTTGCCACATGAGGTCCTTGTAGCGCCGGAGTTTCCACCGGAGCCTCTCCTCATCTGAGGAGGACGAGGACAACCGATGGCGTCGCCTCTTTTTACAGCATTTATGGCTCTTCCTCGGCCTTTCGGTCAAAGTGGTCTGAGATCTCGAACGAGATCGGACAGGCCATCTAGGTTGCTTGGGAGACATTGGCGGGAATGGTGATTTCCCGGGATCAGGGACCACTTCTTCGATGGAAGTCCCAGCAGGCTGGGTCTCATCACCTGGGAAGACCAGATTAGGAGTGTGATCGAGAGAATCGTCAACCAGAGTCGGCAAGAACGGATTGATGACGATCTCAACATCATTGATCAACAGTTCGGTCGACTGGCCAGATGGCAAAGCTGAGAAGCCAGCAGCCGAAGAAGCAATCTCGACCGAGGTCGAGACCACATGTTCCTGGGACTGAGATCTCTCCTGCTCCCAAGAACATCTCCATCGAGACGAAGACGATCCCAGATCCTTCTCCCGCTTACAGGATCGAGAGGAGTGCAAGCCCATAGGCGCCACTCCCTTGGTTGGGAGAGACTGGCACAACTCTCAGAAGGAACCCGAGAAGGTGGAGCCCAGGTTAAGCAGAACGAAGAAGCTCAGAGATGTCTCTGCAGCACAAGCCACTTCCCCCTCGAACGCTTGCATGCGTTGCAATTGCTCGGTAGATCCCGGAGCCGTGGAAACCGCCCACTGAGCCTCCTTGGATTTCACCGGAGGGTTCCTCTTCTACGGCCTCCCCAGCTTCAGGCGTGCGAAACGGTCGTCGAAGACGTTGGAGTGAAAGGCGAGACATATCGCATTTCGAAGTGTCATAGTCAACACCGAGGCAATAAACACACACGGTGTGGGGATCGGTGCACAACATTTTCTGGCTGCGACGGCACCGAAGAAATCCGGGGGAAGACTTGTCTTCCATGATCAAAGTGGTAAACTAGCGATCACTAATGCAAACAATACGAATTTTCAAAACAACCGAAGGTTTGAAAGCCAGGGCCTACAAAATGCATGAGCACGAGGGAGGCAACCTGAAACTTCTAGCGCAGGGTTTCTCAAATGGTGAGGCTAGCCTCCCAGGGGAGGCCCCAACCTGTTCCAGGGGAGGCTCAAGCAAGCCCTAAAATGTACTATATTTTAATGTCAAGTTTTGGATGCTTCATGTGAAAGGATGGAGCAAAGTGAAAGCTTAATAATGGCATGTGAATTTATGTACAAAATGGTTACCAGGAAAGACACGCCAACAAACACTTGTTTCCTGGTATGACATGGGAAAATACAATTTTGGAAACTGTGCAAACAAAATTAAAAATAATGCAAATGAACAGAAACAAGGTAACAACTGACCCATTATACTGGCTGCAGAAAAGCACAAATACAAAGGCTAAGCAGAGAGATACTAGGAGCAAGAGCAGGAGGGAGCAAATGGTCCCTGAGAAGATGTTTAAGAGCAGGGTAAAACTGACAAAAGCAATCTGACTCATGGAGGTATTGCAACAAGGGGTAAATAGAGTCCAAAAGTCAGAAGTGTGGAGCGAGTAGGCTGACCTGGGGAGGGGGGTTATAGTGAGGGAGAATAATAAGTTCAATAAAATGAGAATAAACTCAACTACTCACATGCACTTCATTGTATTCTTCCTCTAATGTGCAAAGTATGATAATTGTTCTAACTATGGGGAGGCCCAAAATTATTTCTATATTAGGGGGAGGCTCAAGATCTTTTCAAGGCTTGGGGGAGGCTCACTATGAAACTGTGAGAACTCCTGTCTAGCGGAAAGGAAGATCTGGCATCATGGGGCGAAGCCAAGGTATATACCACCCGGGTGGGTGGGAGGAGCCAGCTTGAAGACTTCCGGCTGATGTTAAAGTGGAAGGGGACATGCCAAACAGTGTGGATGAACATATCCATGCTCCTAGAAGAGCTTCTATGAAGAGAAGTTGTTGGGAGAGCTGAAGCTGCGATTTTTCCAGGTTCAGTAGTACTCCCCATGGATGTGAGGAACTTGGAAGCTGTAGAGACCGCTTCCTGTGTCCCCTGCCTGGAAGGGCTCACCAAGGGCCAATCATCCAGGTATGGGAACACCTGAATGTTGAGTTTTCTGAGATGCGCCGTGAATACGGCAAAGCACTCTGTAAAGACTTGTGGTGTCGAGGAAAGCCCAAAGGCTAGGAATCTGAATTGGTAGTGCTGACCCAGAGCCACAAAGTGTAGGTACTTGTGGTAGCTTGAGTGTACCAGAACGTGCTGGTGGGTGTCCTGTATGTCCAGAGATGCCAACCAGTCGTTCTGATAAATGAGAGGCAGTAGCATTCCCAGCGAGATCATCTTGAATTTTTCCTTTAACAAATATTTGTTCAACTTCCTTAGCTCTAGAATAGGGCGCATGCCGTCTGTTTTCTTTGAAACTAGGAAGTAATGGGTGTAGAAACCTGTGTTCTAAGGACGTGGATATGTTGTTCATCCACACTTCTTGGTATGTCCCTTTCCCCTTTAATTCTCACCGGAACGTCTTCAAGCTGGCTCCTCCCACCCACCCGGGTAGTATAACCCTCTGCTCCGCCCCATGACGCCAGATGATCTTTTCCACTGGAAGATTCAGGATGCCTCCTCTCCGCTACCATGTTCTGTAGGCCCTGGCTTCAATATCTTCGGATCCCCTGAAGATTAAGCTCATTTGAGCTAGCGATTGCTACTTTTCTATTCGATTATGGAAGATAAATCTTCCCCCAGTTTTCGACTGTCCCTATGCGGCCAGAAAATGTCACACACAGATCCACATACTGCATGCGTCTATTGCTTGGGTGATGGCCATGACACCCAGACATGCGAGTTATGTCTTGCTTTTCACCCGAATGTCCTCGACAATAGTCTCGAGCGGCTCAAGTTGGGCAGGCCCATGAAACGGAATCCACTGGTGAAATCCAAGGAGGCCCGGTGGGCGGTCTCCGCGGCTGCGGGGTCCGCCGAAAAGTTAGAACAGATGCAGGCCTTCAAGGAGGAGGTGGTACGGCCACGAGCTTCCACTCAGCCATTCGCTTCACTCAACCTGGCTCCACCTTCATGCTCCTTCGGAGATGTGCCTTTCTCCCCACTATGAAAGGACCTTCGGCTTGCATACCTCCTGGTCCCGTAAAAAGGACAAAGAACCAAGAGATTCTTCATCTCGATGAAGACATTCTTGGGATCGAGAACGATCTTGGTCACAGGAATCTCCAGTCTCTACCTCGGTCGAGACTGCTTCTTTGGCCGATGGCTTTTCCGCTTTGCCGACTGGTCAGCCGGCCGAGGTCTCGATCGATGATGTGATGGAGATCACTCTCGACCCTGTCGATCTGTTGTCGACCAACGAGGCTGACAACTCACTTACCAGGATCACGGTCCTGCCTCTTCCTGATGAGGAAACCCAGCCTACTGGGAATCCCATCGAGGAACCGGTCCCTGATCTGGGTAAATCACCGGTGTCCCCAAAACGATCTGCTCGGCCAGTCCGATCAAGGTCGAGATTTCGGAACCCCTCAACCAATAGGCTGAGGAAGGCGCATAAGCGCTCTAAAAAGAGGTGACGCCACCGCTCATCTTCGTCCTCCTTGGATGAGAAGAGGCTTTGGTGGAAACTCTGTCGACGCTACAAAGATATGATGTGGCAACAGCTCATTCTGTCCAGGCAGAAGCCTTCTTCAGTTTCCACCCCGGCCATTATGTGGCTTTCGCCTCCCAGGCCGAAGCCAACTCCACTGGAACTGTTAAAATCTGTTCCCCTGCCTTCGAAGCCGGTAAAACCTGTCCTGGTTTGGCCAAAACTGGTCTCTCCACCGATAGTGGTGGAGCCGCCACCTAAACAGCCCTTGGGAGGGCCTCCCACGAAGGATTCTCGGACAGTTCCGGGTCTCCCTCGAAGAATTTTGGTTACCTTCACGCCTGACATGTGCAAGGGGACATTGGTGGCCGACCGATTTATCCAGATTCCTCGGATTCAGACAACACCGATCTTCACTCATCTGTTGGATGATGAGTCGGTGGGTAGTCTGTCAATGGAGGAGTGCCCGTCGTCATTTCTGTGAATTCTTCGCCTTGCTTCCGAATCCATGGGGATGCCCCTGGAACCTGTCCAGAAACGGGCTGAGTACCCTCTTACAGATATTCTTAAAAGAGGGGACACCCTTATGGAAGCCTTCCCAGTGGCCAAGGTCACTGTTGCCCCGGTTCTGGACCTCTGGCAGCATCCTGCCTCTTGCCCAGTGCCATCTGCTCGGATGGCCTGCAAGTATGTGGTGCCCATTGGGTCCTTCTCGGGGTTCACGGAACACCCCTCGGCTGAGGGGTTAGTGACCGCTTCTGTGTTCAGATGCTCAGGCAGCTCTGCTGACACTGATAGGCCTCTAGACAAGGAGTCCAAAAAACTGGACCACTCTGCCAGGAAGGTTTATGCAGCCTCCTCTTTAGGCCTCCGTCAGGCAAGCTTGACAGTCATCATGGCGCACTTCTCTCATGCCCTCCTGGGCTCCTTGAATGAAGTTCTCCAGCACCTCACCGCGGACCTCCAGACTACAGTCAAGCAGGTCTGGGACCAGGACCGAGCCACTGACAAGCAGCAACTTGGACCTCGGGAACTCTTGCACCCTCTCAGTGGTAAAGTACAGTTACGTAAGAACTTACCGTAACAGTAGATCTTCGAGAACAGCTCTTGCAGCAGGTTACACCATTAGGACTGAAGCCGGCAGGCGCCAGGACCCCACGGAAAAATTCTAGCTAGCTATCTTCAGCGGGGACCGCCCCCGACGCTGGTCCCGCCTCCACGCCAGGCGTGGTATAAGGGGCGGTCCCACAGATTCCCAGTCCTCCCGCCTGAGACTCCCGGCCGCAGGATGACATCAGAAGGGGAGACCGAGATCCACCATCAGAAGACAATAAGGGAGGAGATCCCAACAAGAAAGGCAGAGCCCTGCTCCTCCAAGGGGAAGGTGGGCAGGAAGTATTTGCTGTAAGAGCTGTTCTCGAAGATCTACTGTTACGGTAAGTTCTTACGTAACTGTACTATCTTACTTCGAGATACAGCTCTTGCAGCAGGTTACACCATTAGGACTGATTCCCAAGCAGTAACGCTGCCAGAAATTCCGGGAGGAGGTAAATAGAAAGAACATTCCAGGTCCTAAACCTAGGACAGGAGACCCTGTAGCACAGCTAGCCGAAACCGGCTCTTCGACGAGAGGCGATGTCCAGACTATAATGCCTGATAAAGGTATGCACAGAACTCCAAGTGGCTGCAGCACAAATAGCAGAGATGGAAACGTTCTTGAGTGCTGCAAAGGATGTGGCCACACCCCTAGTAGAATGACCCCGGATAGGACCCGGAGGAGCTTCTGTTTTATATCATAACAGTAGGAAATACACTGGACAAGCCAGCGAGACAAAGTCTGTTTGGATACTGATTGGCCCATCATTCTCTCAGAGAAGGAAACAAAAAGCTGATCAGAACTACGGAGAGGACTTGGTTCTGTTGAGGTAATACCTCAGGCTGCGTGAACATCCAGGGGTGGAGCAAAGCTCTCCTCTATTAGAATAACTCGGAAATAGACTGGAAGGTCAATATCCTGGTTTAGAGTGAGTGCAGAGACCACCTTAGGTAAAACTTAGGGTTCACCTCAGGGATACTCTGTCCCGGTGGAAAACTAAATAAGGCTCTTTGCACATGAGAGCGTGAAGCTCAGAAATTCTTCTCGCTGAAGTAACAGCAACTAAAAATAACGTCTTCCACGACAGAAAACGTAGCTCGCAATCCGCGGCAGGTTCGAAGGGAGGAAGCGTGAGCTGTTCCAGGACAAAGAGCAGATCCCATGGAGGCACAGGGTCCCTAATGGGAGGCCTAAGGTAACACTCCCTAAGAAATTCCCAGAGGCGCCCAATTGAGCTACTGCACGTGTGTCCCACTGGGAGGTGATAGGCAGAAATGGCACAAAGGTGCACCTTAATAGAGGAGTAGGCTAGGCCTGAATGAAAAAGGGAGGAGGTAATCCAAAATTACTCCCACAGGACAACCTAAAGGGGAAAGATCACGAGCTCGTGACCATAAACAAAAGCGGTGCCATTTCATGGCGTCGTCGCATCGTTGCCGGTTTTTCGCTGCAGAAAGAACCTCTGCCACCTCTTTGAGACCCCTGATTTGAAGATGGCTATGTCTCTAGAGCCAAGCATGCAGGTTCAGAGAACGTAGATCCGGATGGAGCAATGAACCTTTCTCCTGAGACAGTAGGTGGGAGCTGAGCGCAACGGAGCGGGGGTTCCCGAGATAGTTGCATCAACAAGGGGAACCAGATCTGTCTGGGCCAGAATGGGGCCACCAGAATCATTTGTACATGCTCCCTGCGCAGCTTGAGAAGAACTCTCTGGATCAACGGGAAGGGAGGGAAAGCGTAGAGGAATCTGTTTGCCCAGGAGAGGGATCAACGCTCCGGGCCAGAAAACACCAGGCCCTGGATCTAGCGAGCAAAATTGGGCAGTTTTATGCTGGATGGGATGCGAACAGGTCTAGCTCTGGAATTCCCCATCGAAGAAACAGATCCTCTGCTACCTCCTGAAGAAGTTCCCACTGTGGACTCTGGCCTGGGAGCGACTCAGGCAGTCTGCAATCGTGTTGTCCACCCGGGAACGTGCACAGTGATCAGATTTGCACCGTGTCCGACATTCCAATCCCACACCCCTCATGGCCTCCTGCAAAGGGGGTAAGAGGTGTGCCTCCTTGTTTGTTGAGGTAATACATCACGCCGTGTTGTCTGTCTGAAGCAGGAGGGTACACGGTGGGATTACTGACTGAAAAGGCCTGCAGGGCGAGGACCGCCCTCATCTCTAGGACATTGATATGGAGATGAGCTTCCAACGGGTCCACGAACCCTGGGACTTTACCCTGTCCAGGTGTGCCCCCCACCCAAGACCTGAGGCGTCCGTGGTGAGGGTTACCTCCGGGGACGGCGCTACAAACGGAACGCCCTTGGAAAGTGACCCGGGGGCTAGCCACCACTGCCAGTCACGGATCACTGAGTTCGTGATCCTGACCAGATGCTGCAAGTGGTCTTGCCTTTGGTCCCATTGCACCTTGAGCATCCACTGGGTTACCCACATGTGGAGCCTTGCGAAAGGGACAGTAGGAATGGCCGCAGCCATGTGTCCGAGCAGGCGAAGGACCGACCTGGCAGGCACGATCTTGTTCGATGACAAATCCCTTATGAGGGACCTGATGCGTTCCGCTCTGTCGTCCGGAAGAAAAGCTCTTCCCTGAACGGTGTCCAGTACTGCGCCTATAAATTGCAGTTTCTGCGACGGAACCAAGAGAGACTTCTCGTAATTTATGAGAATGCCCAGAGATTGGAACAAGTCTTGGGTGCTCTAGACCGCAAGCAACAACGCCTCTCTGGAGGCGGCCATGAGAAGCCAGTAGTCGAGGTACGGGAACACATAGTGGCCCTGTCTCCTTAGAGATGCTGCCACGACTGCCATGCACTTGGTAAAGACCCTTGTGCGGATGACAGTCCAACGGAAGAGCCCGAACTGAAAGTGGTGGTCGAGGAACTCAAGCGCAGGAACCTCTGGTGCGCATGAGCTATGGGATATGCAGGCGCCTGCATGTCTAGGGATGCTAAAAAGGCGTCTTGTTTCAGCATGGGAATAAGGCCCGGAAGAGTCACCATGCGGAATCTTTTGTAGGCGACCGACACGTTGAGGTCGCTGAGGTCCAGAATTGGACGGAGGTCCCCTGATTTCTTGGGAACCAGGAAGAAGTGAGAATAATATCCCTGTCCTCTCTGGTTCTCCGGGACGTACTCTATCGCTCCCTTTCTTAGGAGCATGAGTACCTCTTGCCAAATCAGGCTTTTGTGCTGACCTGGATACCGGGAGAGCAAAGGAGGCCTCGAGGGTGGCTTTTCTGCGAACTCTATAAAGTGGCCAAGACTGACCAACTGCAGAACCCACCTGTCGGTGGTGATAGCCTGCCATCCCGGCAGGAAGTCCGCGATGCGACTCCCGACCATGATTTCCCGTTGATCCTGAGGGGCGGGGGCCGGAAAGGAGTCAGGCTGTGGCGGCAGATGGGCCCGTTGGCTGGGTTGGCCTAGGGGAACGCTGACCTCGGCCAGCGGGCTGTTTACCCTGGGTTCTACGGAAACCAGAGCCCCTCTGATGTGTAGCGGAGCGGGCTGCTGCCTCTGTGTCCGCCCACGAAAACGGCTTTGGTTCCTACGAAAGGAACCAAGCCTAGGTCGGTACATGGCCTGGACCGACCTCACCGCCTTCCCGGCCTCTTGAAGTTTGGTAATGATCTTCTCAGAAGGATTACCAAATAAAACTTCTCCCTCGAAAGGAGCATCCATAATGTTTTTCTGGACGTCCGGGGTGAAGCCGGAGACGCGTAGCCAGGAGTGTCTCCGGAGGCAAACGCCAGAAGCTGCTGCTCGGGCCGATGAGTCCGCGGAATCGTACGCGGCTCGAAGCACTTGGGTCCCCACATCTGAACCCGTGCGGAGGAGCTGGAGCATCTCCTCCTTCTGCTCACCTTCGGGTAGCTTTTCAGCTGCCTCCAGACCCTGTTCCCACAAAGCGTTCTGAAACTGAACCATGTGGGTTAGGTAGTTTAAGGATCTGATGGCGCAGGTAGCGGAAGCATACGTGTGCCTGCCCAGAGAGTCCAATTGTTTGGATTCTGGGTCCGGTGGCAGGGTGCTCAGATGTTGCGGCCTCTGTGACCGGTCATGTGAGGCTGTGATGACCAGAGAGTCGGCCTGAGGCTGCTGCGTCAGGTACTGGTCCTCCTTAGGAGCCTTGTACAGACAGTCAGCTTTCTTCAGCACCGCCTGGAGCGAATGTGGACGCTTCCACGCAGCCTTGGTGACATCCACGAAAGTGTCCACCAAGGGTGGTACCACCACAGGCTTGGGGTCCTTTTGCCCAAGATACTTGGCATGGCGTAACCTTCGGGGTCTAATTCTTCCGCATCCCACCCCATGTTCTCCTGGATATGACGCATAATATCCATGAACGAGGGGTCATCTGGAGGAGATCTCGGCGTCTCACGTGGGTCCGGAGAAGGGATGGAGAATGGAGATGGGGATCTAGAGGAGGTGTAAACTGATCCCGTGTCCTCCGTCGACGGCGAACGTCGGTGTCTCCTGGACCTCTTGGGGCTGGGTGATCCAGAAGATGATCTTGACGGAGGTCTCCGTTCTTCCGACCGTCCCCTGGGAGAGGATCTGGGCTCCCGGGAGTTGAGCTGCCTGCCGACCCTCAAGGGGGGGCCGGCGCCGGTGGTGGAGGAGGAGGAGGAAGAGAAGTGGGGACCACATCCCTCTTAATGGTGTCCCACCAATAAGTGAAGAGATCCTTCACTTCCGCTAAAGAAAGTCCCGACGACGGCCCAGGCGCCGGAGGGCGGTCGTCGGGTCCCGGCGACGGCTCCACAGGGGCCTCAGGCGGAGGCGAGGGGGCCCTGGGAGACTGCATGAGGCCGGTTCGCCCGTCTGGTCCTCGGGCTGCGTCAGATCTTCCTCCGTCAGCGACTCCTGCCCGACGGTCAGAGGCGCAGGAGCCCTCTTCTCAGGCAGGGTGGACGCCGGTCCCCCAACCGGCGTCCGCTGGGAAGGCTTAGCCGACGACAGTCTCCCGGCCGACAGCGTCCAGGGAGGAGGACGGACGGCGATCAAGGTCGAGCCGGGCGTCCGTGCCCACTGGCCTCTTCAGGGAGTAAGCTCCAACGTCTTTCGGGGTGGCACAGAAGACGACCGGACGTCGGGTGCCGAAGGGCGGGAACCCGACCTATGGTGGTGGCGGCACTCCCCGGACTTCGCCGAGGCCTTGGAGGCAGAGGACGACGACGGCCTGGCGGAATGGGCCTGAGAAGAGCGAGGTGCAGAAACCGCAGCCGGGGGAGGCAGAGAACAGGCCCTGGATGGAGAGCGGTCGGACTTTGACCCGAGCTGCGGACTCGGAGTATTCTGGTCGGGACCTGGAAGGGGCCTTCTCCTTTCTTTTCTTTTCCGTGTGCTTGTGGGATTTAGCGGACGATTCCCCCTTGGAGGACATAGCTCTTAATTTCTCCTCCAACAAGAACGCTTGAAGAGCCTTCTGGCGCCGGATCCTGGTTCAGCTATTGAACCCTTGGCAGAAAGAGCAGGCCCGGGTATCGTGGTCTGGGCCCAGGCACCTAACGCAGGCCGTGTGGGGGTCCTTGAAGGGGATCTGCTGCCCGCAAGCACACTTTGATGGATGACCGGAGGTCGGAGAGGACATCAGCGGTAATATATTTAGAAGAAAACGAAATTCCCGTAGGAAAGCTCTGTAACCACGCGTCGCACGCTAGACTAAGACCGGAGGGTCGAGGCATGCAAGTCGACAGCGGAAAGAACTGGGGAATCTGGGCGGGACCGCCCCTTATGTACCACGCCTGACGTCAGAGGCGGGACCGGCGTCGGGGGCGGTCCCCGCTGAAGATAGCTAGCTAGAATTTTTCCGTGGGGTCCTGGCGCCTGCCGGCTTCAGTCCTAATGGTGTAACCTGCTGCAAGAGCTGCATCTCGAAGTAAGATCCACAGTTGTCATGCACTGCAGGGCTCGGCTGAGGCTTTCCACCTTCACGGCGGATACCCAGCACAAACTCACTGATGTTCCTTTCCTGGGCATTGATCTCTTTGGCCCAGGTGTGGATGATCACCTTCAGCGAATCGAGCAGTCCAATGCCACCTTGGACTCTGCTACTTCTGCCCAAAAAGATGCCCTGGTGCCAAAAAACAGCAGCAGCAGAAGCAGCCATTTCAGTACCCTGCTCCTGTGGCCAAGCAGCCCCCTTTCCAGGGTGGGTAGCAACAGCAGGCACAGGCTTGGTACCCTCGGCCCAAGTTCGGGCCTCCAGCTGCCCGCAGACAAGGAGGACGGGGCCTCAGGCAGCTTCCAATCTGGACCTCCTTCCTCCAAGCCTGCCCAGTGACGGGACAGGGGTTGCAACCCCTATTCCCGCCATGCCAGCTCTGTTCCAGCTGTGTGCCGGCTCTGCCACTTTCTTACCGCCTCGTCTGCTGTTACCACAGACAGGTGGGTTTTAGAAGTGGTCTGCCTCTAGAGTTCGAGCAGTACTCTCCCAGTTGAGCCTGCGCCCCACAGGAGGAAATAGTATCAGTCCACACTCTGTCGGCTCTGAGAGACGACATAGCCCAACTTCTCCTCAAGGAGGCAGTGTCCCAAGTGACAGATCCCCCTGTCAACCCAGGGTTTGTTTCCCGGTACTTCCTGGTCCTGAAGCAGATTGGGGGGCTGGCACCCCATTCTAGATCTGCATGACCTGAAACAGTTTCTCAGGCCATGCACCTTCAGGATGGTAACTCTGTCCCAGATCATACCATCCCTGGAGCAGAACATGTGGTTCTGCTCTGTGGATCTCCAGGACATGTTTTTTTCACGTCCCAATCTGTCCATCTCACCAGTGGTTCCTTTGCTTCAGAGCAGAGGGAACCCTTTCCGAGTTCCAAGCCATGCCATTCAGCCTGTCATCGACCCCACGGGTCTTCGCCAAATGCATTGCAGTGGTGGCAGCCCACCTCTGGCGTCGAGGGGTCAAATTCTATCACTACCTCGACGACTGGCTTTTGGCGGGTTCCACCCAGCAAGAGGTGGAGAGGTCCAGGGATCTGACCCTCCAAACCTGCACTCAGCTTGGCCTCTTGATCAATGAGGCCAAGTCAGAGCTCGTGCCTGTGCAGGTGATATGTTTCACTGCGGCAGAGCGCGACTCTTGCAGAGCCAGAGCCCGGCTCCCAGCGGACAGGGCACAGGCTCTCTCCTCCTTTGCCCAATCATTTCTGGTTGGGCACTTGCACCCTGCACGGGACTTTCTGTGCCTTCTGGGCTACATGGCAGCCTGCACCGCCGTGGTCTGATGGGCCCGGTGGCATATGCGCCCCTTCAATGGGAGCTGGCCGTTCAGTGGACTCAGTGCCCCGGTCATTTCGACCAGCTGATCACTGTGACCCAGAGGATGTGGGACACTCTCCAGTGGTGGACCGTCCTAGACCACCTGCAGGAAGGGATCCCGGTTGTCCACCCTGAGCAGACAGTCGCCCTCATGACCGATGCCTCCCTCATGGGCTGGGGAGCCCACATGTGGAACAACAGGACTCACGATTTCTGTACCCCCGAGGAAACCTGACACCATATTAACCTGCTGGAGCTCAGAACGGTCACGCTGGCACTGTCAGCATTCGCTCAGCAGCTCCAGCATCAAGTGGTTCAAGTCCATACAGACAATACCATGACCATGTACTACCTTAACAGACAGGGCGGCATGCACTCCCACCTGCTGTGCAGGGAAGTGCTCCGCATCTGGACACTTGTGAGCTGACTGGAGGCAGATCTCCTAGCCATCCATATGGCAGGAGCCTCAAATCAACTGGCAGATGCTCTCAGCCACGTGGGTGTGACATCCCACGAGTGGTTTCTCCATCCAGAGCTAGCTTACAACCTGTTCTCCCACTGGGGTACTCCGATGGTGGACCCGTTTGCCTCCAGGGGAAACACCAAGCTGAGGTGGTTTCATGCCCACCCCCCTCAGCAGGACTCGCTGCAGGGGGATGCCTTCTCAAGGCTGTAGATCCCAGGCCTCTTCTATGCCTTCCATGCATTTCCCTTGATCCACAGGGTGCTTCTCAAGGTGAGCAGGGACAAGGCGCAAGTGATCCTGGTGGCCCCAGACTGGCCCCGCCAGTTCTGGTATCCAGATCTCCTCAGCAACAGGCTCCTGAGGTATCTTCCAGCACACCCAGACCTGATATCAATCAATCAGGGGGAAGTATTCCATCCTGACCTTCAATCCCTGCAACTGACAGCCTGGTTCCTGAGCAGCTAGAGTTCCAGGCTTTGGGTCTCTCTGAGGATGTATTCACAGTAGTAGAAGCATCCAGGAAGGAATTGGCCAGAAAATGCTATGCCTTCAAATGGAAAAGGTTTTCCATTTGGTGCCAGGGCAAGGGCCTGGACCCTCTGTCCTTTCGCGAGCATTTTAGACTACCTCTGGTCTCTGTCCAAATGGGGTTTTCAGTCTTCGACCCTTAAGGTGTACCTAGCAGCCATCTCTGCTTACCAGGTGTGGGCTGGTCAGCAGACGGTGGCACAGGAGAAGGTGGTCTGGCACTTTTTCAAGGGCCTAGATCACATATTTCCTCCGGTGCATGAACCTCCACCTCCGTGGGATTTACTTCTGGTTTTGGCAAAACTCATGGGCAAGCCATTCAAACCAATATGCAAGTGTGAGCTATCACACTTGTCGTGGAAGATGGCCTTCCTGGTGGCCATTACATCCGCCAGAAAGACTGGGGAGCTCCAAGCGCTTTCAATGGAGTCTCTTTACCTGGTCTTCCACAGGGACAAGGTTGTCCTACGCCCCCACCCAAAATTCCTCCCGAAGGTGGTGTCAGAGTTTCACCTTAATTAGGTATCAACTCTGCCTGTGTTCTACCCGAAATACACCTCGGATGCTGAGTACAGGCTCCATACTTTGGACCTGAGATGAGCTCTCTTCTATTACAAGGAGAGGATGGCAGAAATTCAGGGAGAGGTTTGCCAGCTGTTTGTCACCTACGCTGAAGCCGCATCTGGCAGACCTGCACCAAAGCGGACAATTTGGCAGATGGATTACATCTTGCATTGATCTCTGTTATAGGTTGGTGGGTAGGGAGCCTCCCGTAGGGCTAAGGGCTCATTCCACCTGCCATACCGCTGCATCGGTGACTGCTTCCAGGGACATCTCTATCCAGGATATCTGCAGGGATGCTACCTGGAAGACAGCAAACACCTTCATCACCCATTACCACATCAACCTTGCGTCATGCCGGGATGCTGGTTTTGGGATCTCAGTTCTCCAGTCTTTGTTCCTAAGTAGGGGGTGTGCGCCTTACCTCCCTCCTCCCGGAGAACTGCTAGGAGTCTGCCAAGAAGAGTGTATAAACAACACATCCACGTCCCAAGACAAACAGATTCCTCACCTGTAACAGTAGTTCTAGGAGTGGTATATGTTGTTCATCCACACTGACCCACCCGACCTCCCTGGCTGCGACGCACAAACCTAGCTTCCAGAGGGCTAAGATCTGACTTCATGGGGCGGAGTCGAGGGTTATACCACCCAGGTAGGTGGGAGGAGCCAGCTTGAACACCTTCCAGCGAGAATTAAAGGGGAAAGGGACATGCCAAGAAGTGTGGATGAACAACATATACCACTCCTAGAACTACTGTTTTAGGTCAGCAGCCTGTTTTTTTCATTCTGCCTGCAGAACTACTTCTACTGTCCTGTTGTTCAGAAGGCCCCATATCTCGGAAGCAAGGAGGTCTGACTGAGTGGCAGCCAGCTTGGGCTGTAGCTTCGATGCACAATCTGGGGAAGTCTCTGTGAAATTGAGAGAGTATCCCTCTCAAATTATCCTGAGGAACTATCTGTCCATTGTGACAGATTTTCACTGGTTGTAAGATTAAGTCAGATGACCCCCTACCGCCGAAGAGGAGCCCACCTCAGGCAGTGAGGTGGGTCATGGGCCGGTCTTCAGAGGCTGGCACTGGGTGCTTTCCGGGCTTGTGCCTTCTGCTGCATTTTCTTTTGTGGCTGAGGGGTTTGGTTCTTGTCAAAATCTCATCAGCCTTTACCTTGAAAGGACTGCCGGTTATGGAACTTTCGGCAGCTTCTGCCCCTCTGAGAGGGCAGTAGGAGCTGATCTGGCAGTCTTAATAGCAGTTCTGGTCTTCTGAGTGGCCACCAGTGCCTGCTCCACTTGTGGGCCAAACAGATAAACACCATCAAAGGGGAAATTCATGATTCTCTGCTGAGCATCATTTGTAAAGCCTGAAGTCCTTAGCCATGAGTGTCACCAGGAACAAATCCTGGCCGCTGCTGCCCTAGCGGCAGTGCCAAACGCATCCATAGCAGCTTTCAGCTGCTGATTGTTGGACTCTATGCCTCTGATAATGGTCCTGAAGAAGCTCCACATTAGTGTCAGACTCGGAGGCTCTCGACCGTTGCCTTGAGCGAATCCCAGAGAGAATACTCATACTGAGAGAAATGGCCCTGGTAACTAGCTATATGCATGTCCAAGGTAGCAGCATCAAACACTCGCTTCCCCAGAGCATCTATTTTACGAGATTCTTTATTCACCGGATAAGTTGTGGATTCCTGGGTGAGCATAGCTGTTTTCTGCCAGAACTACCAGGGCATCTGCGAAGGCTTGAGAAGCGAGGATTGACCTTGTCCTTAGGAGGAACATACTTGCCATCTATAGACAGCCACGGAAGGAATGAGTGCCGGTCTGTCCTACGCCACTTGATTCTCAAGAGGGTTGCACTGGCGGTGTCAGGTCCACAGGAATTTCAGGAACATGCAGGTACTGCAGGTGCAAAAGCTTCCAAGGATCCACCACAGAAGTCTGGCTCCAGGATGAAATTCATGTTCTTCAGTAGAGATTTAAATGAAAGGTCTTCGACCACAGGCTCAGCTTAAGTAGAGGGCTTACTCTCTATCCCATAAAACGAGTCCTCATCCACATCATCTGTCATGCGCAGATCAGGATCAGACTCATCAAAGTCCCCTTCTACCCCAGAAGGGATAGCAAAGGTAGGAAAAGGAGGGGGAAGAGCTGGAGGCGTCATCCCCGGAATTGGAGTCAAGAACCCCGGCACCCAATTCAGAGCCATCACCAAACACGGAGCTGGAGCCACACATGGCGCCGCAGTCGGCACCAAACAAGCACCTGGAGTCCCTGACTCCAACACCGGGACTCCCGAAGGCTGCGACACCACCAGAGACCTGAAAGAGTGAAGGGGAGAATGCAGTACCTGTGCTGGCCCATGCTGCAGCCATGTGAGGGGGAAAGACACATGGGGTAGACAGCATCAAAGGCACTGTGTGGTCAAGGTGACCCAACCGCGGAACAATGGCCCCTATGCCCAAAGGCCCCAGGATCGAGTCTGCAGGCAAGGGTAGTCGGGACAACCGCTGAACCCACTGCTCTATAATAGCGGCCCAATGATGAAACTCTCCCCGGAAGAACCCCTGGGGCAAGGAGGGACTCTGGAGCTAGGACCCATGATGGCCATGATGGAGCCTGTGGTCGGCCCACTGTCCCCTGCCATCGAGGATCCTATGCAGACGCATTCACAGGGCAACCACGGGCTGCACTTTCTTCTTCTTGCCTGGTGGGAGGAAGAAGAGCTCGAAGTCCAGCGGTGCCGAGCCCCCGACCGAGATCGAGAACTGGCCCATTTCTTTTTCTGCTTTCGGGAGGAACGCCCTTCCTCCCAAGCACCGGACTGCCCATGGTCAGACCCCCACCCCCACTGAAGAGGGTGGTGGACCAAACCCAGCCCCACTGCCAAAACAGCTTTCAAGCGAAGTCTCCCTACCGGCACCATTCACAGTCTACTCCATCAATGGTGGGCAAAAGAAGACTTCTGTTCGTTATTTCACTTTAAAAAAAAAAAATGTTTTTTAAATAAAAGCTACTAAAACTAAATCAAATACTGAACGACCAAAGCAGCTGTCGCATAGACATGAAGATTCAACTCCTGGTGGGCAAGCGACGTCGTCACTGAAGTGCACTCGACGGCGGGGAAAAAAGGAACTGAGGTGGCTGGAGGGTCGACACAGAAATAGCCTATATGGCGTCAGCCAGTCTCGTGGCACCGCACATGCACAGTCCTACTTCCGCGCCAGCCCTCCTTAAGATTTTTGGCTCCCGCTAGGTCCTAGCGCCTCCAGCGTAATCCCACTAGCGTGAATCAGTGGTGGAGACTTTTAGTCCAGGAAGATATAGGGTTGTGCACAGAAGTCCTGCCCTTAAACAGGCATACTTAGTATGCAAGTCAAATGAGAATGTGCTAAAAACGGCCCTTTTGGATGCATATTTTAGGGCTGTACGCAACTTATCTGGAGCTCTGAGTTAAGCAGTGGCTTTCATTTATATCAAAAGCTGCTTAAACATACATAAAGCTCTTTTTAAAACTGGCTCCACAGACTTTGATGGGGCACTCGCTCCATAGATAGATGCCACAAAACATCTGAGCACAGGGGTGGGGCCGGCAGACTGGGAAGTGAAACGGATCGGCTGGCCGTCTGTTCAGCTCCATTTACAATTCTTTCCATCTCAAAGAGGAAAACTTAAAAAAAATTCTAATAATCACTCAGACTTTTGCCAGCATTAGGTAACGGGTTATGGCACTAAAAAAGACTATGTCAATCTTGGAAACTGTCTTTAAGAAGCTAATAGTTTTAAAAATACTAACGAAATTAGGCTGTTTCGAGTTAGCAATTTCTAACTTAAGACTTATTGGAACTCCACCAAACCAGTTAGTACAGTATAACTGTAGTTCCAAGAATTTACCTGACATTGACCTGACCCTAAGACGTGAGCCTCTGCAAACCTGCTGACCGGCCTGAGATTCCAGTTTCGCCGGGGCTTCTTTTGTTTGTCGCACTTGCAAGGACGGATCTGATCTAAACAATAAAACAAAATGTTAAGCAACCCTTAGAAACTGTTTGAGACAATCCTATCACTAATCTGTGGTCATGGAATTCTTCACTTGGTTTTAGAAACAGAGAGCTCTCAGATACAACACTGTTGAATTAAGTACAATAATTGAAAAGTTGTAAGCAGCTCAGTAGGTCACGTTGCATGCACCAGGAACTGTGAGTGAAGAAAATCCTAAGGACATTTCCGTTTCTAACACATGATAGTCTTACAGACAGGACATGAAGACACAAGGCAGTGTGTTCCATTTCAGCAGTGCAGATCAGAGCTCTATACTGGGAGTTTGCAAAGTAAAACAATTTTAGAATATAAGACACAGTATCAAACTGCATTTCAAGTTTAAAAAGAAAGGTCATCTGAAGAGTCTAATGATTAATTAATTAATGAGTCGACTGCCCTTGTTCTCTCCAAGCCAGGAATAAAACTGCCTAACCAGCATAAGGCTTATATTTGCTAAATGATAGGATTCCTTGTTACCTGCTCTCACTGCCCTTTGCCTCCAGTCCTCCTACCTACACCTTACTCCCCCCTACTCTTCCTAACCCCAGCCTTCCTGGCTAATCTTCTACCCTGCCCACCTAACTATCCTTTCTCTCTCTTGTCCTTGCACACTAACCATTTTTTATTGCCTCTATCTGAGTTATGTGTAAAAAAAATTCTTCCCTTGTATAGCTTAGACATAAAGGGCCCGTCCACACTACACCACTAAAACCCTGAAACAGTTTCAAACTGTTACAGATGGTAACCATTACAGTGTGCCCACACTGACATTGAACCGTCATGATAACGGTTTGGAACCATTACAGCCAGCCCACATTGTGAGTGATGTGTTACCGTTACAGTTGGCACCCTATCCCACAGTGCAGTTTGTGCTGCACTGAGGGCAATGCTGGGACTGCGCACTCACTGCGTCCACACTCCGCTAACGTTATAGAGGCAGAACCATTAGAATTGTTGTTGAAACCACCTGGCAGTGGTTTCAACAACGGTTACGAAAACGCCCCGTAAACGCTACAGGTGTAAACGCAAACCATTGTGGTAATGGTTTGGACCCTCTGTAATGTTACAGAGGGGAGTTTTCAGTGTAGTGTGGAAAGGGCCAAAGAAACAATGTCATAACTGGACCTTGCTCTGCTAGGTTGCATCTTATCATGAAATGTCTTCTGTGAACCATGTATGCACTTTGTTTAATTATAGTCAATGATACCTTTTATGTAATGTCCACGTCTATGTAAATGTCTCAGGACCTCCGTGTGAATGAGCTTGCTCAATGGAGTTTTCCTGAAATACACTTGAACTAAACTTGAACTTAATTACTATTATAACATTCCAGTCTGCAATAAGTTTTTTATTTATTTATTTAGGAAATCAGAATTACAACCCTTTGAGTCAGACTCGTTTCCAAAGGCTCCACATCAGAATAAAACAATTCATACACTACATACATAGAATAAATGTGGGTGAGCAATCATACAGAGTGTAAGTACAATGAGCACTGGTTAATGCCTATACATCTGGTAGCTAAAACAGGGTAGAGCTATCGACATATTTACCTAATGAGTGATTAAGACCTATACAATTGGTAGCTAAAGCAATGCATGATACGAGTTGGTAGTAAGACGCCTCAGAGAGGCCTTGTCTTATACATAATACAATGAATTCATAGTCCAGTGCAACTAGATGGTAATCAAGGGGGTGAGAAGCCCGAAGGCTAGAAATAGTGAGGGCTCTCCACTGACAGGCCAACGGCGGGTGCATGGCCTAGCGGCGTGGTGCAGGATCCAAAGGTTACTGGTTACATTGACATTGATGTGAGGAGAGGATATGGGCCCTTAAGGCAGCTTTAAAAGGACCTAGATTGGTGACTGATGTGATGGCTGGTGGGAGGGTATTGTACCAGAATGGAGCTCTAAGGGGGAAGGATCGCTGGGCCAGGGTGGTCCTGACCCTCGGCACCTTCCAGATAGTTTTTGGGGCAGCCTGTGTAGACACCAAGATTGTGGCTGCTTGAAGAGAAGCCATGACACCTATTGGGGTTAAACTCAGGTGGATTTTCTGGGTGAAGTGACAGGTCTGGTATAATAGTCTTTCCTCAAGGGAGAGGATATTGGTGAGCGCGTATAGGGTGCAGGTATGTGTATTTCTGTCAGCACCAGAGAGGAGCCGGCAGGCCTTACTGGTGACTACTTGTATTTGATGAAGCACCGTAGGGTCGGCGGCAGCATAGATAGTGAGGTCATAGTCCACCAGCGATAAGATTGAGGTGGTAATGGCTAGGTGAAGTGCTTCAGGTGGCAGGTAGTCTTTATGTCTATACAGGAGACCAATGCGGGTGTTGGTGGCTGAGGGGAGGATTTTTATATGTTCGTGGAATGAGAGGTAAGAGTCAAATGTAATACCTAGATACTTATACTTTTGGACCTGTTCCAATGGGATGAGAGAGGCGGAGAGTATTTCCAGGGGGAAATCCTCTGATCTGTTTTGGCGGTAGGCATAGAGCATCATCTTCGTTTTTTTTAATGTTGACCACCAATCTGTGTTCAGCAATCCAGCGTTCAATCTGAGAGAAGGAATTTTGTAAGGTACGCTGGAGGGCGAGAGAGAATCAGGATGTACGGCGTAAAGAACAGCATTGTCTGCTTAGAGGAGAAGGTTGCCAGGGCAGGATTTAGGCAGGGCGTTGAGGTAGATGCTGAATAGCAGGGAACCCAGGATAGATCCCTAGGGAACTCCTGAGTGCACAGGCAGCATAGTAGATATGATACTATTAATTTTAACACATTGGGTTCTAGATGAAAGATAGCTGAAGAACCGTGAGAGTGGACAATGAGAGATCCCAATTTGTTGTAATGTGTTAAGGAAGGAAGGGGTGAGAAACTATGTCGAAGGCTTTTGAGAGGTCTACAAACACGGCCCTTGCGAAGTGCCCCTTGTCAAATGGAGTGCAGTGAGTTAGCGACTTCTGTGAGGGCTGTCGTAGTGCTACGACCAGCTCTGAAACCATGCTGCTCCCTACATAAGAGGTTGTGTGCGAGGAGGTAGTCAGTGAGCTGATTGGCCATGATCTTTTCAAGGGCTTTAGAGAGTTGGGGGAGAATAGAGATGGGTCGGTAGTTGTTTGGGAGAGAGCTGTCTCCACCTTTCAATATTGGTGTTATCACTGCTGTTTTCCATGAGGTTGGGAACTGGCCCAGGTGCAGGGACAGATTTAGAAGGTCCGTGAGTGGGGAGATAATCGAGTCTAGCACAAGGTATAGGATACGCATATCAAAGGAGTCCTTGCAGTAATTGGGGCTCTGGAGGGCTTTGGACAGGTAGGCTTTCACTTCTGTAGGGGTAATGACCGAGTTTGAAGGGGGGGGGGTGGAGGAGCTCAGATGGTAGGGTAGGCTGAACTGGATCAAAAAAGTTGCTAGGGTGGACCGAGCTGAGGTCTGAAAAGGTGTAGTTGAGGCAGTTAGCCATGTGAAGTGTGTCTGTGGTGATAGTACCATTAATGCTAAGTTGTGGGGAGGGGGGAGAGCGGGATTTACCATTAAGCTCATTGATGTTATCCCAGAACTTTCTTGTGCTACCCCAGGAGGTGGCTAAGGCAGTTCTGTAGTGCTCCACCTTGGCTTTGCGGATTGCCCAGGTACCCTTTACGGGATGTGAGCCCTGAAGGCCTAGTGACGGTGATTGACCTCTTGGAGGTTCCCCGAGTCTAGCTTGAGTCCAGAGTCTTTGGCCTTGGCCTATAATAAGACCATTTCCTCGGCCGTGGACTTGATTGCTCCTGTCCATGTTCATCCTCTCCCATTTCGCCCTTGGGCCCCTTGGTTTGATGGGTCTTTGAGGGAGATGCAGCAATTAGGGCGAAGGTTAGATCGGTGCTGGCAGAAATCTGCCCTGAAGGCCGACCACCTTAGACTGATAGAGCACTATCAGGCCTACCAATCAGCGACCTCCAGTAAGAAGGCAGAGTTCCTGTCCAGGGAGATTGCTGTCGATCAGAATCGACCAGCTCAACTCTTCTGAACTGTGGACAGGTTGTGCAACCCAGCCTGTCTACAGCTCCGAAGAATTTTTTCGCAAATGGAATGCGATGAGCTTGCTCGATTTTTTGCAAATAATGTGGCCGACATCAGGTCGGAGATCCTCTTGACTCATTCTGTGGTGGATGCTGTTGGTCGGTGCCCAGTCACTGCACCTTGTGTTTCCTGGAGTACCCTTGACTTGCCAGAGTTCGTGGATATTATGTGGATTGTCCAGGGTATGCGCCCTACATGCTGTAATCTGGATCCGGGCCCTACTCCCCTGGTTATGGGTTGTTATGACAGCATTGCCCCGGTCCTGACTCAGACAGTCCAGTGCTCCTTGGAATCGGGTGAGTTTCCAAGCTCCCTGAAGGAGGCAGTGGTAAATGAAAATTACGTACCTACCGTAATTCTTGATCTTCTTGGACGTGTCTCCACCACTCATTCACACTATTGGGATCTGCGCTGGAGGCACTAGGACCCATCGGGAGCAAACTTTTTGCTGGGGAGTCGACGCCAGAGATGGCGCCCATGAAGCCCTAGCTCCGCGGGCAATGACTATCCAGCGCCAACTCCCCAACTGCCTCAGTACCTTTTTACCAAGGAGGTGCAGCGTAACTAACCTAGAAGGTAGCCTAACTCAAAACCGACATAAGATAGTCCGGACGACCCTGTAAGAAGGGTCAACAAAGAAGTCTTCAAGGCCTAAAGATTTGAGGGAGTGAAGACCAAAAAGAGAGGTGAGCTCGGGATGGAGGGAGGGATGAGATGAGTGGAGACTCGTCCAAGAAGATCAAGAATTACGGTAGGTACTGCATTTTCATATCTTCCTGGACATAAGTCTCCACCACTCATTCACACTATTGGGAGAGTACGAGCTAATAATCCTCGAGAGGGCGGCAGGAGAGACCAAGAGCTCACGTTTCTAGGACAGAAGTCCATTAAGGATGGCTCTGCCAAAGGAAGAATGTCGTCTGGCATGGACATCGAGTGCATAATGCTTAACGAAAGTATGCACTGAGCTCCAGGTGGCTGCACTGCAGATGTCTGCAATGGGCACGTTGCGGATTTCTGCTAGGGATGCCGCTACCGCTCTGGTAGAGTGAGCGTAAACTCTACCCTCCAACTTAACCTGCGCCATGGAATAGCAGTGACGCAGGCACCACTAGCCATGTTGAGATACATCTAATAGCGACAGGTTGACCCAGCCGGCCTCCTGAAGGAAACGCAACAGTGGCTGGGCTTTACAAAATCCTGGTTCTATCTAAGTAGAAACGCAAGGCCCTCTTAACATCCAGAGAATGAAGAGAGTTCCTTCATTTTGGAAGTCCGTAAAATAAGAGGGAAGGACCAAAGGTTGGTTTAGATGAAATTCTGACACAACCTTAGGAAGAAATTTAGGATGAGTACGAAGGACTACTTTGTCCTTATGGAAACAGTATACGGAGGGTCTGTGACCAGGGCATGTATCTCAGAGACCCTACGTGGCTGAGGTAATGGCCACTAGGAAGGCAGTCTTCCAGGTGAGGAACTTCAGTTCACAGGTAGCTAGAGGCTCAAAGGGTTTCCGGTGAGCACGCCTAGCACAAGATTAATGTCCCAGGCTGCAACCGGACGCCTTGTGGGGGGTCTGGTGCAGAATGCCCTTAAGAAATCTCTTAACTATAGGTAACTGAGCCAGTGAAAGAGAAAAACTGGCTCATGATACGCTGAAATGGCACTAAGGTGAACCTTAACTGTAGAGTACTGAGACCTGAATTTGAGAGGTCCAAAAGGTACTCTAAAACTTTATCCGGAGGGCAGGAAAAGGGATTCAAGAGGACTTTGCACACCAGAGGGAAAACGCCCACTTAGCCATGTAAGTCCGAGTGGCTGGCTTCGCAGCCAGAAGTGATATCAAACTCTTCGAGAGACATTGAACCGACGATTTCTACCTTCAGGAGCAAGCGTGAAGGTGAAGAGATCTCAGATTGGGATGGACCACCGTCCCTGAGTTAAAAGGTTCATCTGCAGGGGAAGTGGTCTCGAGGAACTGCCAACATACTGTTGAGAAGTGGAACCACAGTTGTCGAGGCCAAAGGGAGCAATGAGAATCATCTTGTCCCTGAGACTCGAACTTGAGGAGTACTCTGAATTAGAGGAAGAGGCGTAGAAGGCGAAAGAAAGCGCTTTGTCCACCGCAGCCTGAACGCATCCTGACAGAAAATGCCAGGCCCTGATTTCTGGAGCAGAAGAGAGGCAGTTTTATGCTGAGTGGGATGCAAAGGTCCAGGTCCGGAGTTCCCACTCTTCTAATAGTGACTGAACTATGGTTGAGTCGAGAGACCACCTTGAGGATCTGTCTCTGTTCTGCTGAGACGGTCTGCCAAGTCGCTCTGTACACCTGGCAGGTAGATTGCTTGAATTAGAGCCTTGTGCTCCAAGCACCATTCCCAGACCCTCATCGCTTCTCTGCATAAGGGGTAAGAATGAGCACCGCCCTGCTTGTTGATGTAATACATCACTGCTTTGTTGTCCTGCTTGGAGGAGAATATTCTTAGACAGAGAATGTCCTTCAAAGCTCGGACCGCATAAAGGACGGCTCTCATTTCTAGGACATTTATGTGAAGCTGGGACTCGAGTTGAGTCCACACACCCTGAGTGTGGAGAGCCTGACAGTGAGCTCCCACCCCATTAGTGAGGCGTGTGGTAATGGAGATCTGATGGTCCAGAGGGCAAGGGGTATCCTTGCAGGAGATTGTCCTCTTGAGACCACCAGGTGAGAGACCTCCGAGGGTTCTGTCACCTTGATGAGATAGGATCGCGGGTGAGTGGTTGGAGACCACTGAGTACTGAGCATCCACTGGGTGGTTCTCATGTGCAGACGGGCCAGAGGTACAGTGAACACTGAGGATGCCATGAGGCCCAGCATCCGTTGCATCGAGAGCGCTGTAACTGACTTGTTCTCTCTGATGTAACGGGCCATCAGAAGGATATCGTTCCTTCTGTCCTCTGGGAGAAAAGCCTTCGCACAGGATGTGTCCAGAAGGGTCCCTATGAAAGGAGCTCTGGGAGGGCTGCAGCTGTGATTTCTTGAGGTTCAGCAGGACTCCCATGGACGAGGAGGTGAGAGGCCGCCTCACGGCGTCCAGAGTCCCTTGCCTGGAAGGACTTGCCAGAAGCCAATCGTCCAGATAAGGGAACACCTGTATTCCAAGTTTTCTGAGGTGCGCATGAGAACTGCACAACACTTTGTAAAAACTGCGCCGAGGATAGCCCAAAGGGCAGGACTCTGAACTGATAATGTTGTCCCAGAGCCACAAACCTCAGGAATTTGTGATGCCTCGGGTGAATGGGAATGTGCTGGTAAGCATCCTGCATGTCTAGGAGGCTAACCAGTCGTGTTGATGAAGCAAGGTAACAGAGTTCCTAGAGAAATCATTTTGAATTTCTCCTTGGGGAGAATTTGTTTAGCTTTCTGAGATCTAGAATGGGCGCATTCCCCAGACTTCTTTGGAACCAGAAAGTAATGAGAGTAGAACCCCATGTTTCGCTGATGCAGCGGCACAAGTTCTACTGCCCTGTTGTTTAGAAGGCCCTGAATCTCGGCGGTGAGAAGGTCTGACTGAAGGGCAGACAGCCTGGGCTGCCGTTTGGGAGGACAATCCGGAGGAGTTTCCACAAAATTGAGTGAGTACCCTTCGCGGATTATCCGAAGGACCCATTTGTCTGAGGTTATGGACTTCCATTGGCTGTAGAAGTGCATCAGCCGACCTCCCACCGAGAGGAAAAGTCCACCTCGGCAGTTGAGGTGACTTGGGCCAGCACTATAAAGTAGCGCCATGCTTTGGGCCCTGCGCTCTGCTGCACCTTCTTTGAGGTTGGGCAGGTTGGTTCTTATGGGAACTACCTCTGCCTCGAAGGACTGACGGTTATGAAACTGACGCTCACTGGCATGCCCTCTAGAGGGGCAGGAGGGGTCTAGGCAACTTAATGGCTGACCTAGTCTTTGTGTAGCTTCTAGAGCTTGCTCTTGACCTGAGGACCAAAAAGATATGCACCATCAGCGGCAATGCCATTACCTGCTGTTGCGCATCATTGGAAGTTTGGAAGTGCGCAGCCAGGAATGGCGTGGTGCAAATACCAGCAGCTGCTGAACGGAAGCGGAGTCAAAGCGCCCATGGCTGCTTTAACCTGTTGGTTGTTAGATTCAATACCCTGGTAATGGTTTGGAGAAGCTCTGGTTTTGAATCCAACTCGGAAGAGCTTCAACCATTTGCTTGAGAGAGTGCCACAGGATATACCTGACTGAGAAAAATAGCCCTGATAACTGGCAATACGATACTTAGGTAGAAGCAGCAAAGACTTCTTACCTAAGGTAGCCCATTCATGAGATTCCTTGTTAATAGGTTTGAGCTGTAGTGGTTTGAGGAAGGATGATCTTTTCATTCTCTGCCAGGACTACAACAGGATCCACAAAGCTTGGGATGCCAAAATGGGACGCATCCTTGGGGGCTGAATATTTTCTATCAATGGATTTAGCCACCGATGAAGAAGAGAGCAGGATTATTCCATACCATTTGAGACAGCGCTCTAAGGAAGGCTGAATCGGAGGAGTCAACCAGGGGATCTCCGAGGTGGAAGGTACTGGAGTCTTAGCAATTTCCCCAGGATCGGTGTCTGTAGTCCTGCTTAGAAAGTGTGGAAATCATATTCTTCAGCAGAGACTTAAATGACAGGTCCTCGACTCACAGGCTCTGCAGCAGTAAAAGATCCTGCTTGGCCCACCTCATCGCCCAGCCTGAAGGTCTGGGTCAGGCTCAAACATCTCCCTGACAGTCCAGGAGGGACTGTATGGACAGGAAAGGGATGAAAGCCAGAAGAGGAAGAAGGAAAAGAGACAAAGGAAAGTTCTCCGAGAGCTCCCCGCGCCAAGGAGGCGTATGATGCCGAGGGAATGCTGGCGCCGCGAACGGGCGCCGAAGAAGCCGTGACAGCACGAGGACGGCGCCAGACTATTACGAGCCCGAACAGCCGCAGGCGCCACAAGCGACGCCACGGGGACGCCGAGACGCGCCAAGGCTGCATGCGCCAAGGCGCCCCAGAGACCGAAAACAGGTTTTGAAGGAAAAAGAGCAGGAGATAAGGGCATCGTGTGGCCCCTGCCAAGCCTTGTGGGGGAAGACACTCTAAGATGGAGTCAGCGGCACCAAAGAAGGTACCGCGACCAGGAAAGTCCAACTGCTCTACCTGGTCGCCCAGAGAGCCCGAAGGCCCACGAACCACCGAGCCAGGTAGCCGAACCAACCTCCGAGCCCATTGCTCCATAAGAGCGCCCACTGATGAAACTGCTCATCTGAAGACCTACATGCGGGCGGGTAGGACTCATGTCGAAGACGTTGTTCACCAGAAGCCGCTGTTGGCTACTTCAAGGAGGAGACCAGCAACTAGCCCCTGATAACTGAGCCGCCTACACGCAGATGTATCAGAGGGCTACTTTAGTGATGCCTTCTTTAGACCTACGGGTCAAGAAGAGCTCGAGGCCTAACGGTACAGAGAATGCGACTGCTTGGCTTTATATGCTTCCGCTGGGACCGCCCCATCCCCGGCATTGGACTGACCGTGTCAGACCCCTTCCGGAGACGGCAGCGATCCGGACCCAGCCCGACTGCCTGAATAGTTATACTGGAAGTCTCCCACCGGCACCTGACCTGCTCATGGTCGACCCGCCAGTGTAGGCTGAGACTTTATCGCTTTTATTAAAAATAAGAATAACTTGCGATACTGTATCGAGATAATACTACAAAATAATAAAACTGAAAACTATGCGCTAGTTTGACGCTTGACTCGACAAGCGAGCGACGCTCTCACTGAAGCGCACTCATGGAAAAAGGAATGGAGGTAGGCAGAGTCGACACCGAGATAGTCATCGCTGCCGAGCTAGGGCTCATGGGCGCTGCTCCTCGCGGTGCCATCTCTGGCGTCGACTCCCCAGCAAAAAGTTTGCTCCCCATGGGTCCTAGTGCCTCCGGCGCAGATCCCAATAGTGTGAATGAGTGGTGGAGACTTATGTCCAGGAAGATCACCCCTTCTGAAGAAAGCTTCTTTGGACCCGGACATTCTAGCAAACTACAGACCTATCTCGAACCTTCCCTTTATAAGGAAGGTTATTGAGAAAGTAATGGCAATTCAACTGGAGAACCACTTGACCATCCATAATATCTATGAACTTCTTCAGTCCGGTTTTCGAAAGAGGCACAGTACTGAGACTGCGCTGGTTCGGGTGCTCAATGATCTCCTGATGGCGAGAGATCGGAGAAACCATTCCATTCTGGTACTCCTTGATCTCTCCTCAGCCTTTGACACTGTGGACCATGGGGTGCTGCTCGAGCGCCTGAGGTTCATCTGCAGCCTGACATGTACGGTCCTCAAGTGGTTTACATTTTTTCTCACAGGCAGAATACAGAGAGTTGTGTTAGGGATTTTTTCTTCCGACTCTTTCCCTCAGTCTTGTGGGGTTCCTTAGGGCTCGGTGCTGTCCCCCATGTTGTTTGCAGTGTATATGCTGCCCCTCGGAGACATTGTAAGAAGGTATGGGCTGAGGTTTCACTGCTATTTTTTTTTTTTTTTTTACCAATTATTTTACCAGGTGAGACACACTAAGCTGAAAGCTTGTTTGCAGGTGCAACCTGGGAGCACGAGGAAGTTAAGTGACTTGCTCAGGGTCACACAGTATGCAAGTGTGGGCTGTGGGATTCAAACCCAGGTCTCCAGATTTGCAGCTCAGAGCCTTAAACCACTGCACCATACTGCCTCCTATGCTATGCTATGCTGATGATGATACCCAGCTCTACCTGTCTTTTGCACCTGACAAGGATAGTGCTCTCTCACTATTAAATAACTGCCTTGCTGAAATCCAGAACTGGATGAATTTGAGCTGGCTAAAGTTGAACACAGGAAAGACTGAGGTGATGGTTGTGGATCCAGGTCACTGGATAGAGGGGTTGAGGGTTGGTCAGCCCTCTGGACTTTTTCTGGGGGGCTCCCAGATTCTTACCTCTGAATGGGTGCGTGACCTGGGAGTGGTGCCTGATGACGGGATGACCCTTCGATCTCAGGTGTCGGCAGTTGTCAAGTCTGCCTTTTATCATGTTAGGAACATTGCCAGAGTCAAGCACCTTGTTCCGTCCCGTTATCTGCCTGTGTTGGTCCATGCCTTTGTGACCTCATGCCTTGACTACTGCAACTCCCTATACTTAGGACTTACTAGTGTTGATATCCACCGCTTGCAGCTAGTGCAGAACGCTGTGGCATGATTGTTGATGGGGTCTTCTCGGGCTTCCCATATTACTCCTGTGCTGCACAATCTGCACTGGCTGCCGATTCAGTGGCAGATCACCTTCAAAGTTGGTATACTGACTTATAAAGCCCTACACGGACTTGGTCCTGACTACCTGAAAGAGCTCCTGGTTCCTTACAGCCCTGTGCGACAGCTCCGTTCGGCTGATGAAGGTAACTTTCAAATCTTCTGGGGCCCATGCATTTATGTTTGTAGCCCCTACCCTCTGGAATTCTCTAGCCCTTCAGCTTCAGGAGTGTGCGACTCGGGGGATTTAAACAAGCATTTAAAACTTTTTTGTGGTGACAGGCTTATCAAGGACTTATTGTTGTGTGGATTTGTTGTGTTATTTATTACTGTTTGTTGATTATGAAATTATATTTTAATCATAAAGTGCCTTGATTTTTGAAAGGTACTTAAAAAATAAAGTTTTATTATTATTTATAAGTAGTATTTTATTACTTATTGAGGGCAGCATTATAGGCCTGCCTATGGCTTAGCAAACTGGAGGCAGTGGCATGATGCCAGAGGTTGTCACGCATTTTGAACTGTTGTAGAAGTTCTGGGGTGATCCAGGGGGCACTGCGTTTCTTAGTGGTCACTTTGATGGTCGGTGCAAAAGCATCACAGGCAGCATTAAAGGTGGTGGTGAAGTAGTGCAAGGCATCATCTATGTGCTGGGCTTGGGAAACAGGGGACCAGTCCCAGTTAATTAGATATTGTTTGAGTTTGGCTATGTCTCCTGGGCGTAGTCGACGACGACAGGTGATATTTGGTGGTGGTTTACATAGCTGACAGGACCGGCTGAAGATGACTGGGGAGTGGTCGCTTAAGGCGTTGGGTAGGACACCCAGGTTGGTAATATGGTGGGGACAATTAGTGAGCAGAATATATGTTCATTGATAGAAACAGAACTGGTTAGCAATAAAGGACCATTTGGCCCACCCATTCTGCCCAGGTGGTCACTGCCTAGTCCATCTCTGTAGACCCTAACTGGTCTGCGCCACCCCTCCTCCTACTTTCTAATATTCCTCTGTCTATCCCACGCATGTTTGAAACCCCTACATTTTTTGCCTCCACCTTTTCCGCTATCAGTCTGTTCCAGGCATCTACGACTCTTTCAGTGAAGTATTACTTCCCCACTTGCCTCTGAAACTCCCCCAGCTTCACTGCAAGCCCTCTGGTCCTGGTGCCCTTTCACAGCTGACATTTCATAGGTGCCTCCTGCATTCTGATCACTACTGTGAGTTACTTGTTGGTCTTTATCATGTCCCCTCTTGCTCTCCTCTCTTCCAATGTGTACATGTTGAGAGCCTGTGGTCTCTCCTTGTAGGGCTTCCCATGCAACTACAGCACCATTTTAGTTGACCTCCTCTGCACTGCCTCCACCCTATCTATGTCCTTTAAGAGGTGTGGCCTCCAAAAGTCGACAAATTACTTCAGGTGGGGTTTCACCAACGAGTGATACAGTGGCAATACTGCCTCCCTTCTGCTAGAGATACCTCTCCCTATGCATTCCAGTATCCCACTGTCCTGCTGCTTTGAGGTTATCAAATATGATACCCCTAAGGTCCCTGTCTTGCTCAGTGACTGTTAGTAGCCCCCCCCCAATCCTATACTCAGCTCATGGGTTACTATGTCCTAGGTACATGATTTTGCACTTTTTGGCAATGAAACCCAACTGCCATGCTCTTGACCACTCCTCCAGTTTCCCCAAGACCCATATGCATTCTCTCCACCCCACACCCACCCCTCCAGAGTGTCCATCCCATTACAGATTTTGGTGTGATCTACAAAAAATGCATACCTTTCCTTCCGCAATATCACTTATGAAGACATTAAAGAGGACCAGTCCCGACACCGGCCTGGGGGTGTACAGGGCTGACGCGCTGTTAAGTGCCTTACTTATCACCATGCTGGCAACCCGAGTACGGAAATGAACTTGGGTTGCCGGTGGTTAGCGGGGGCCAACAAAGGATCAAGCAGCCTCCTGCCAGGTCTCCTCTATGGGCTTCTGGTGGTCCTTCCCGGGTCTTGGCTGTCACCAGGTGGAGACCTGGTGGTAGCACTGATGTACAAGAGGCAGAGACGTAGGTCAGGGAAGGTAGAGGGTGATGGGGTTCCGGAGTGCATGCGCATCTCCATGCACATGAATCCTCTGTGTCGCCACATGCTCCGGGAGATAATGGGCAAAAATGGTGGTGGAAAATTGAACAAACTGGACTCAAGTAAGCTGTGCCCAGATGCCTGGACCCACCTTTCCTGAAGAACATTCTGGACTTTGTGCTTGTGGTGGCAGTGTCCTGTAGGGGAACTAGGCCCCTCCCGGTCTGAAGGGAAGACAGGGACAGTCTGAGGTGTTCACGGATGTGGCCGAGTAACCGACCAGTCTGGCTCTACAGAACAAAAGCCTTCATGAAAAGAAAAAAAAAAAAAAGACCACCAGTCCCAGTACTGACCCCTGCAGCACCCTGTGGATCACTCTACCACCCTGCGGCACCCTGTGGGTCACTCTCCCACCATTAGTGTGAGTGCTGTTGTTCACCACCCTCTGTCGCCTATCCATTAACCAATTATCCAATTCACTACTTTGGGTCCCACCCATGGGCTGTTCAATTTCTTTATCAGTCTCTTGTGCAGTAAAGTGTTGAAGGACCTGCTAAAATCCAGAGGAACACCACCCACTACCCTCCCCAGACCTATGTCCCTGGTCACCCAGTCAAAGAAATAAATCAGATTCATCTGGCACGAACCCCTCCCCCCCAGTGAATCCATGTTACCTGTGGTCTTGCTGCCCACTGGATTCAACATACTCTACCAACCTTTCCTGGAACAGGGTTTCCATTAGTTTACACGCCACTGAAGTGAGACAGACTGACCTACAGTCGCCGGACACCTCCCTGCTGCCACTCTTATGTAGAGGGACCACGTTTGCTCTTCTTCAGTCCTCCGGAACCATGCCCATATCCAGTGAACTGTTGAATAAGGATGTGAGTGGGAGAGCCAGCACCTTCCTGAGTTCAATTAGTACCCTTGGGTGTACCCCTTCTAGCCCCATAACCTTCTCCATCTTCAGAGCTGCAAGTCCCTTCATGACTCTTCCTCTGAAAATGGACTTGTGTCCACCCCCTCACCCCATTCCTCCTGTTGCCTGGTTGTCCAACCTCCCTCCCTCCCTCGTTAAGACTGAGATGAAGTACCTGTTTCAGGATGTCTGCTTTTTATTGGTCCTCTTCTGCGCAGTCTCACTACCTGCCCTCATCCTCATTATCCCTCCCCTTGCCTTCCTCTTCACACTTACAAACCTAAAGAAAGCCCTACCCCTTTAGCTAACCCTTTGCCTATCCTTTCCTCTGTCTGCACCTCTGCTACCCTCAAAGGCTTTTCTGCTTCCCTCCATTTTACTTGGTACACCTCCCTGTTTTCCTACCTCTGCATTTCCTTATATCTCATAAAAAAACAACCTTTATTCCTTCACCACCTTGCCCACTTCCCTAGGGAACCAGAACAATCTTTTTCCTTCTGCTTTTACTGACCTCCTTCATGGAAAGGTTGGCTGCCTTAACAATGCTCTCCTTTATTTTTCCCGCCTGTGCATTTATCTTTGCAATGCCGTCCAAGTCTGTAAGCACTAGGTCCAGCACAGCCCCGGTCCCCAGTGGGTTCGCTGACTAGTTGCCCAAGAAACACCCCATGTAGGGAGCCCAGAATGGCCCTGCTCCTTGCCAAAGCTGCAGTTGGGAGGCTCCAATCCACATCTGCCAAACTGAAGTCACCAATTAGCAGCAACTCCCCCTTACTTGCCATCCTGATGATGGCATCTCCAGAGCCTTATCCAACTCCCCTCCCTGTGTTGGACGTCTGCATAACATCCCTGTGCAGATAGTGGCCCCAGCCCCAGTCCCCAGGATGACCCAGAGCACCTCCAGCCCTTCCTTTTCTTCTGGGTGACCCTGTTCTTCTATGGCGTTGATTTCCTCCCTCATGTATAGTAGAACCTCATCTCCCTTCTCTGTCTCTCCTGAACAGAGTAGACCGATACTGGTCAAGTCCCAGTCATGGCTGTCAGTGCACCACAACTCCATTATGGCCACCAAATCTAAGCTAGCCTTCACCATGATAGCTTTCAGGTCTGGAATTTTGTTTCCCACACTCCCTGCATTGGCAAATATGGCTCTCCATTCCTCCCGGTCTATGCTGTTCCTGAAGCTCCCCCTGACCCCCTCTCTTCCCTTGTTACCTTCTCTTACTGTTCTCCTTGGCTCCTCCGTTCTCACTTTCCTGATTTATACATCCCCCTTGTTCTCTGCCTCGTCCACACTCCAGTCTTCTTGTACCGCTGCCCCTGGGGAGTTTACTCCCCTCAGGCCCTACCTCCCAGATGCACTATCATTTTGGGGGGGGGGATGCTGTCGAGGCACAGGTCAGGAAGCATAGGAAAACCAGGAGCAGTTGTGAAATTCACAACAAATGATTTATTTTTTAAACAGTACAATAAAAAATAAAATTGTTCAGTATAGCCTAGAGGAGAGAGTAATGAGCTGTGAACGAGCTTGGTACATCCAGCAGATCAGACCTGGGTTTGATTCTCACAACCTCCACTTGCATACTGTATGACTCTGAGCAAATCACTTAACTGCCCAGTGCTCCCAGGTTGCCCCTGAAAACAGGCACTTGTGCCTAGTAGGCCTTACCCGGTTACCAAAGATTAAAATAAAAAAAATTAAAAATAACGATTTACAAAGGCAGTATAAACAAAGAAAGTTCATCTGGGTTTCTTCTCAATTTCCAATCTCTGTCTCTCTCTTTTGCAAAACACTGCAGCTCCTTTTTATAAGTCTGTGCAGGAGCTCATTAAGAAAATAGCATACCTCCCACACAGCGTTCTTGTAAGTTTCCAATGTTTTTGTCAGTTTCAGCAGGTACAGCAAAAAGAACACTGACCCAAAACTGACCTCTTGTTTACATAGTCTACAAAAGGCTTAAAAATTGTATCTGTTAACCCCTTGAGTTCCAAATAGCTCTGCAATCATTTCAACAGTATAACTATATACAGTTTTAGCTTTGCAATCATTTCAACAGTGTAACTATATACAGTTTTAAACAAAGGGATCCCAGTATCAATTACATTTTCACAAAATGATCCACATATATTTCTATACCTGCAGATATGCAAGGGGGGAGAAAAGACAGAACAACAAGTGCGGGTGGAGAGGCAGAGAATTGCAAGACCATCAGGGTGATCAAGTTCTAGGTCTCACGAACAAATCTGGTTGCGCAACCAGACAAAGACACAGAAAAAGAGAATGGAACATATCCTTGCATTAAAACTCTTTCTGCAGAACAACTGGGACAGGACCATATTCAACCCTGTCACAGGGGGCAACTGCTGCCTCCCTTAGTTTTATAGCCTTCCCTCCTGGCTAGTTTAAATGTTCATCCAAGTAGCATTTAAACCTCTTACTAAGGACTGTGGTCCCCCTCATTGAAGGATGCAGGCCATCTCCCTTAGAAAGTACTTTATTCTCGCAGGTTGGGCCCAAGTCCCCAATGTAGCCGAAGTCCCCCTCCATGTACCATGCTTTTAACCAATGGTTAAAAGCCCTGGTGCGAATTGGCCTTTCCTCTCCCCAGCCATAGATGGGTAACACCACAGCAAAAGCCACTGTGTACCAACTGCCTAAGGCCCATCCCCAGCTCCCTGAAATTTCCCTACACAATCCCTACCGCGTCCCTTGCCAGGTCTTTTGCCCTTAGGAGGACAAGGACATCTAGCTCCCTCCCATCTTATGCTGTGCTATCAATCCGTTGGATCCACTCTCTACCCCTCCAAGCCAAAGTAGCTCTCAGGCACTTCACTTCCTTCTCCCTTCCTCCCCTTCCCAAGTCTATCCCCCTAACAACAGAGCCCCCACCAGAAGCTACTTTCTCCTCCACTGAGGGCCTCTTCCTCCCTTCTTGGAGCCTCCCCTTCTGAGGACCCCTACTTCCTACCTTCCCACTGCTACGGGTTCCTCTTCCCTGCTGCCCCATCCCGCCAGTATGACAAAGGAATTCTGCAGTGGCATAGGCTGAGGAGCATGTGCCCTTCCCTCCACCCTCATCCATCTGGAGCCCACCAAGGTCCAACCACTCTGCCTCTGCTTAGGCATCCTCTTGGGGATCGGTGGCAGACTTAATGGTCCCTGGGTGGGGCAGAAGGTTCTCTGCACCCTTGTCAGGTCAGCCTGGAGTCCAGCAACCTCTGCCTCAATCCAGAGAGGGCCTGTAGCCAGATCTGTGCACCGTGGAAACGTTTAAGTGTGGATTTCAAAACATTTGTACATGGAATCTGGCTGCGCCAAGTGTCTGCATAGTAGAAAGAGACTAAGGGGTAGCTCTCAAAACATTCATAAGTGGAATAGTATAGTTACATAAGAACTTATCATAACAGTAGATCTTCAAGAGGAGCTCTTGCAGCAGGTTACATAAGGACCGAAGTCGGTAGCATCAGGACCCCATGGTAGACTTCTAGCTAGCAGTCTATAGTGTGGGACAACCCCTCAACATCTGTCCGCCCCAATGTCCACCCATGGTATAAGAGGGGCGGTCCCAAAGTACCACCTCAGTTCGCTCGCTGGAGAACCACGCAAGCATAAAAATTGAGAAAACCGAAGTGGTCCTCTGCAATAGAGGAAAAAGATGGGAGAAGCAGTCACCAGGGGGATGGAGGGAGGGAGGGAAAGCAGCACCTGCTGCAAGATCTCCTCTCAAATATCTGTTGTTACAGTAAGTTCTTACATAACTACTATCTCCCTTCGAGGTGGCTCTTGCAGCAGGTTACACCACAAGGACTGAGTCCTAAGCAGTGAGAGGACTGACCCTGGCCAGCTGGGAGGAGGTAGAGGTCAGAGCAAAGGTCTCAAGAGAGCAGGGTCTGCAGGACAGCCAGTCCAAAACCTGCCCTATGCCTAGAGGCAATGTCCTGACTAATGTCGGACAGAGGTGTGGACAGCACTCCAAGTGGCTGCTGCACAGATGTCAGCAATGGATACGTTTCTGAAGGATGCAAACGAAGCAGCTACACCCCTGGTAGAATGGTCTTTAACCAGGTCTGATAAAGACTTTTTGTATTTAAGGTAGCAATAAACAATGCAATTAACTAACCATTTGGATAAGCACTGTTTAGAAACTGAAGCCCCTTCTTTTCTCGAGGTGAAAGAAACAAACAACTGATCAGATTTTCTGATGGCTCGGGTGTGGTCTAAATAATAAAGAAGCACCCAGTGAACACCCAGACTATGTAGTAAGGCCTCGCACCCACCGAGTTAGAATACTCTGGGTAATGCACAGAAAGGTGGATATCCTGATTCAGAGTACACTTGGACACCACCTTAGGAAGGAACTTTGGACTGGTTCTCAAGGACACCCTGCACATGTGAAAGATTAAATAAGGCTCTTTACACATTAGAGCCTGAAGCTCTGAAAACCTTTGAGCAGAAGTGATAGCAATTAAAAATAACATTTTCCACAACAGAAAGTGGAGCTCTCAACTTGCAGCAGGCTCAAAGGGAGGCAACGTAAGTTTCTCCAGGATGGGCAACAAATCCCAAGGAGGGACGCGGTCCAGTATGGGAGGCTTTAGATGCAGAATACCCTGCAAGAAATGTGCGGGATAGATCAAGCTGGACAAGAGTCTTACCTTCAATAGGTGCATGGTATGCAGAGATGGCTGAAAGATGCACCTTAATGGACAAGTAACTCAGGCCGGAGTTAGATAAGGAAAGCAGATACTCTAAGATGAGATTCTTCGGACAAGTAAAGGGATTCAGGTGACGAGCGGTGGCTCATATGCAGAACCGCTTCCACTTCGTAGCATAAGTAGATCTAGTGGAGGGTTTTCTGGCAGCCACTAGAACCTCTGTCACCCAGAGGGACACCCCGAAACGGGCAACTGCTAAGTCTGCAGGAGCCATGCATGAATGTGCAGAGACTTTAGCTCCGCATAGAACAGGGTGCCCTGCTCCTGTGAGAGTAAGTCGGAGCACAGAGGCAGGGTAATCGGGGGTTCCACTGCAAGCTGCTGGAGAAGTGGAAACCAACTCTGCCATGGCCAGAAGGGAGCTATTAGAAGGTTATTGAGAAGGTGGTTGCGTTGCAGCTAGATGATCATTTATCCATCCACAATGTCTATGATCCTCTCCAGTCCAGATTTAGGAAGAGGCATAGTACCAAGACTGCACCTGTTTGGGTACTTAATGATCTCCTAATAGTGAGAGATCAGAAGACTCGTTCCATCTTGGTCCTCCCTGATCTCTCTGCAGCATTTTACACTGTAGACCATGGTGTGTTGTTGGAGCATCTGCGGTTCATCTGTGGACTATCTGATACAGTCCTCAGTTGGTTTTGGTCTTTCCTCAAGGGTAGGACTCAGAGTGGCATTGGGAATTTATTCCTCAGCCCCTCTCCCCCTATCCTGTGGGGTACCGCAGGGCTCCATTCTGGCAACCATGTTGTTCGCAGTGTATATGCTGCCGTTGGGAGACATTAGACAGTACGGCTTGAGTTTTCACTGATATGCAGACAGCTGGCTATGGTTGAACCTGGCAAAAACTGAGGTGTTGGTAGTGAACCCAGCTTGTCAGGGCACAGGTTCGCTGGCAGGACAACCCTCCCGGCTTTGGCTTGAGGGGTGTTCAGTTGACTACTTCTGACCAGGTGAGAAACCTGGGTGTTATTTTTGACGATAGTCTGACACTTAAATTCTAGGTGTTGGCCGTTGTCAGGACCTCTTTTTACTATCTGAGGAATATCGCCCAAGCAAAGCAACCAATTCCCCCCCCCCCCCGATGATCTGCCAACTTTGGTCCACTCCTTTGTGACTTCCTGCCTTGACTACTGTAATGTCCTTTACCTAGGGCTACCGGGGGTTGATATCCGCTGCTAGCAGCTGGTGCAGAATGTGGCAGCCAGGCTGCTGACTGGTTCTTCAAGATAGAGCCATTTTCATGCCTGGGCTCCGCGGACTGCAATGGTTGCCAGTACAGCGGTGGATCACCTTCAAGGTTGGTTTACTGACCTACACAGGCAGGGACCTCGCTACTTGCAAGATCTCATGTGTTCCTATTGCCCCCTCCACTGACTAGGGATTGCTAGAGGCTCCCAGGGTTCGACTTAAAACATTGGAGGCCTGTTCTTTTGCTTTTGTGATCCCTACCCTGTGGAACTCTCTACCTCATCAGTTGACAGAGTGCATGACCGTCAAGAGTTTTAAGAGTGCGCTGAAAAAGCAGGTTACTCACCTGTAACAGTAGTTCTAGGAGTGGTACATGTTGTTCATCCACACTTCTTAGTATGTCCCTTTCCCCTTTAATTCTTGCAAGAAGGTCTTCAAGCTGGCTTCTCCCACCCACCCAGGTGGTATAACCCTTGGCTCTGCCCCATGACATCAGATCTTTGCCCTCTGGAAGCCAGGTTAGTGCGTCGCAGCTGGGGAGGTTGGATGGGTCAGTGTGGATGAACAAATATACCACTCCAAGAAAGTATCGATACGCAAGCACTTACCGTAACAGCAGATCTTCAAGGAACTGTTTCTTGCAGTAGGTTATTACACTTGGGAGTTCCACCAGGTGGCACACTCACATGGCAGCTTCCTCCAGCAGTCTTCTACAGGGGCCACCCACCTGATATCACTTCCTCAGGCTCTGTATAAAAGTGGGCAGTCCCAGGTACCCACTGTTCCCCGCCAGCTTCAGCAAGTAAGGTGAGGAGCGAGGGAAAATGAGGGACCAAGGAGACTCATTCCAACGTCCCAAGATCTGGGGACCCTGAGTAAAAAGGCAGTGGGATGGAGGGCAGGACTGTACCCAATGCCAGTCTGTCATGGCCTCCCAACAAAGGGGGTAAGAATGAGTGCCTCCCTGTTTGCTAATGTAGAAGACTATGGACATGTCAGTCTGTACCAGTAGTGGGCTGGGAAGAACATGGGTCTGGAAGGCCTGTAGAGCATACAACACTGCCCTCATCTCCAGCACACTGATGTGGAGATGCTGCTCCTTCTTGGACCAACTGCCCTGGATCTGATGGTTGGCCAAATGAGCTCCCCAGCCCAGGCCCGAGGCATCCATGGTGAGGAACTGCTGAGGAGAAATAACGCAGAGGGGGCCACCCACAGGAGACTGTAAGGTTTCTGCCACCACTCCAAGGTCCTTTTCACTGGAGCCAAAACCAGCATCGGTTGATCCAAGTCATCAGTGCGCTGATTCCACTGGGATAGAAGAGTCCATTCACGAACCCTCATATGGAGGCAGGCCAGGGTAAAAATTAGGTTATTCACCTGTAACAGTTCTAGGAGTGGTATATGTTGTTCAGCGACACTCTTTGGCATGTCCCCTTCTGCTTTAAATCTCACTGGAAGTCTTCAAGCTGGCTCCTCCCACCCACCCGGGTGGTATATACTTTGGCACTGCTCCATGATGCCAGATCTTAGCCCGTTGGAAGCCAGGTTGTGTGCGTCTGCAGCCGGGGAGGTCGGGTGGGTCCATGTGGATGAACAACATATACCACTCCTAGAACTACTGTTACAGGTGAGTAACCTGCGTTTCTAGGGACATGGATATATTGTTCATCCACACTTCTTGGAAGACTCCAAGCAGTTCTCTGGGAGTCAAGGCGCACATCCCCTACTTAGGGAACAGAAACTGGAGAACTGAGGCCCCAAAACCAGCATCCCGGCGTGACTCAAGGTTGATGAGGTAGTGGGTAATAAAGGTGTTTGCTGACTTCCAGGTAGTAGCCCGACAGATTTCCTGGATAGGGAAGTCCCTGGAAGCAGCCACTGACGCAGTGGTATGGCAGGTGGAATGAGCTCTTAGCCCTACGGGAGGCTCCCGACCCGCCAACCTACAGCACAGATCAATGCATGATGTAATCCATCTGCCAATCGCCCGCTTTGCTGCAGGTCTGCCAGGTGCGACTTCAGCATAGGTGACAAACAGTTGGTGAACCTCTCCCCGAATTTCCGCTTTTTTCTCCTTGTAGTAGGACAGAGCACGTCTCAGGTCCACAGTATGGAGCCTGTACTCGGCATCCAAGCTGTAGTTCGGGTAGAACACAGGCAGAGTCATCACCTGGTTGAGATAGTTTTTTTTTTTTTTAATATATTTATTGATGGTCCAAGGTAAATCAATATTTATACAGTGTCAATTTACATGCCAAAAGGAATGTACAAATTGTAATACAGCAAGGACAAAAGATCTATTTGTTACAAAGGCCAACAGCATTTCGTGCTACCCAAGTTAAAAAATTACAGCATCACAAATTCTCTCTCTACGGTTTTCGGACTATATAACATTTCTACTATTCAGGGACAACATCCTGTCTACGTGCCATAGCCCATTAAGAGCCATTTATTCCAGAAGGTCCTGAAACTATCTTGTCTAAGGTTAATGGCTGCTGTAATCTTTTCCATTACACAGATTTGGTGAACTAGGTATTCCCATTCTCATATACTGGGGGGCTCTTCAGAAGCCATCGCCTGGAGACTGATTTCTTGGCAGCTGGAGGCAGAATTATTAAAAAATGTTTAGTTTGTTTATTTTTGATTTCTGTGGGGAACCAATGGAGGAGAGCTAATCCGGGTGTCAGATGTCCAATCTCGGGAAAGAGGTCTACTATAGCCTTCTCCACTCGGCTGGAAAATTCATGGAGGGTGGGGCAGTTCCAGAAAATATGGATGTGTGTTGCCAAGTTTTCCCCATGATCTCTACAACACCCCGTCCCCCTTATGCCATCATATTTCCACGTTATTTGGTTTGTATTTTTTTTTTTATTAAGTATTTCACATTGTATTTCCATCTGTATTCTCTCCAGATATAGGAGCTAGTTGCACTATGTTGGGTTAGAAATATTTGGCTCCAGTCAGGTTCAGGACCCCCGACCCAAGATCAGCTTCCTATGATTTTTGTATCCTTTTAAGTGTCCTATTCTCAGTTGGCTGAAGGGCTCTATATAAGGCAGAAATAACACGGTCCAGCATTTGTTGGGTTTTATTCTCTAATATTAATTGGATTAAGGGGTGGGCTTGACTACTTTCCCAACTGATACCGCACTTCTGCTGAATTTAGTGCCGGATCTGAAGAAACCGATAGTCTCTCCGATTCAAATGAAATGCTTGTTGAATTTGAGAGAATGTCAAAAACACACCCTCCACATACCACTGGTATATATGCCTCAGACCTTTCTTCCTCCAGCTGTCAAACGTGTGGTCAGTTCTCGCTGGGAGAAATGTCTGGTCAAAAGCCGGTATTATTAAGGCTATGGCTGAAACCTTAATTCGAGGCTCTTCCAGTTTCGTACACCAGATATTCAGAATTAATCTGGTGAATCTAGACTGAACAAACTCTTATTAGATTTCTGCTAGGGGGAGGGGCTCCAGTAATTCATTCAAATCCTAAGACTTCTTCCTCCAGCTCAACCGTTTTCCAGTGGGTCTCTGTGTTTGCATTCCACCACTGTAAGGCATGTGTTAATTGCGCCGTATAGTAGTACATTTTTAGATGTGGGAGGGCTAACCCTCCTCTTGACTTGGGTTAGCTGTAGCAGGCCAAATGCCTTCCTAGGTTTCTTACCTTGCCACATAAAGAGGGAAAGCATTTGATCCCATTTCTTGAAGTCGGTGGGGGGGAATAGGGATGGGGAAGATTCTGAAATAAATAGAGGAGTCACGGAAGAACAGTCATTTTGACAGAGTCTACTCTTTGTATAAGGGGGATGGGGAGGTGCTGCCATCTCTGCAGCTCAGTTTTCAATTTGTCAGTGGTGGGTAGTTCACCTTGTATAGCTTCGCAAGCTCCTGAGGTATCGGAATACCTAAATATCTAAAGTTCTAGGTGTTCCATCTTAGTGGGAAACGGTTCTTACTATCTGTATTCGGGTCATAGTTCCATTTAAGGACCTCCGTCTTAGAGGTATTTAATTTATAACCTGCCAAGACCTCCATCTCCAAGAGCAGATCAAAAAAATGGAATAAAGAGGTGTTGGGATGTGTTAAATATATTAATAAATCGTCTGCTGTAGAATGCAGTTTTGTGCTCTATCCCACCCACCCACCTCTAAGCTGGTGACATTCTTGTCTTCCTGTACAACGCTAAAAGTAATGAGGAAAGAGGGCAGCCCTGTCGGGTGCCTCGGGCTCAAGGGAAATGTTCCAAAAAAGTTCCATTTGCCTTCACTACCGCTTGAGGAGAAGTGTAAAGAGCCCACATCCAGCCATTAAATTCCATGAGGAAGTTAAAATATTTAAGGGTATGGTTCAGGAATTTCCAAGATACCCGGTCAAATGCCTTTTGAGCGTCCATGCTTAGCAATAAAAAGGGTGTTGGTAACTTTTCTACTTTTTCTAATAGGCAAAGGGTTCTCTTGATATTGTCAGTTGTTCTTCGTTTAGGAACAAAACCTGTTTGATCCTTACTGATTACAGTGGGCAATATGGTTTCTAAACGATGGGCAAGTATACTGGCATAGAATTTATAGTCCCGATTAAGTACAGAAATGGGTCTATACGATTCGCAATTAAAAGGATCTTTTTCAAAGAACTATATACAAGACTTCAGTGACCACTTCCAAAATCCAGGGTTTCAACTCAGAGTGCGGAGAAAAGTAGTTATGTAAGAACTTACCGTAACAGTAGATCTTCAAGAATAGCTCTTGCAGCAGGTTACACCATAAGGACTGAAGCTGCCAGGTGCCAGGACCCCACGGAAAAAGTCTAGCTAGCAATATCCAGCAGGGGACCACCCCTGATGTTGGCCCCGCCCCCGACGTCCGGCACCAAACAAAAGGGGCGATCCCGCAGCATCCCTCAGTTCTCCTGCTGGAGACTCCCGGCATAAAGATGAATTCTGAAGGGGAGACCGAGGATCCGCTTCCAAAGGAAGACCCATTAAAAAACAATAATCTGATTGCTTCAGAGATGCCAAGTCTGAAGACCAAACCTCCTGAGGGGAAGGTGGGAGGGAAACTACCTTCTGCAAGAGATGTTCTCGAAGATCTACTGTTACAGTAAGTTCTTAAGTAACTGTACTATCTTACTCTGAGAAACAGCTCTTGCAGCAGGTTACGCCATAAGGACTGATTCCCAACCAGAAAGGGAACAAAATACCCTATTCGGGAGGAGGATACGAGGGATCCTAGAGTGAACCGTATTTAGGACGGAAGTCCTTGAAGGACTGCAAGGCCAAAACTAGCTCTACACCTAGAAGCAATGTCCAAATTGTAATGCCCGATAAAGGTATGTACAGTGCTCCAAGTAGCGGCCGTCCAAATGGCTGATGTGGAGACGTTCTTAAGCACCGCAAAAAAGGCAGCCACCCCTCATGGAATGTCGGTCAACAGGCTTGTTGCGCTTTTGGTACTAGAATGTGATGCATTTGACCGCCACTTGAGAGAGTTTGCTTCAATACAGGTGCTCCTTGCATCCTATGAGCAAATGATAGGAAAAGCTGATCTGACCGCCATGGGATTTGGTTCTGGTTAGATAGTACCCAAGGATACTATGCATATCTAATGTGTGCCAGAGAGCTTCCCCTCTGTTACAGTGGATGGGATAGTATACCGGAAGGTCAATATCCTGATTGAGAGTTAAGGTCGAGACCACCTTGGGAAGAAACTTAGGATTTGTCCTCAAGGACACTCTGTCCTTGTGAAAAACCAAGTACGGTTCTTTACACATGAGCGCATGAAGCTCAGAAAATGAAAATTACATACCTACCGTAATTCTTGATCTTCTTGGATGAGTCTCCACCACTCATTCACACTATTGGGATCTGCACCAGAGGCACCAGGACCCATCGGGAGCAAACTTTTTGCTGAAGGGTCGGCGCGAGAGATGGAGCGCGGCGCTGAGCCTCAGCTCGCTGTAATGACTATCTCAGGCCGACCATCCAACTGCCCTCAGTACCGCTTTTACCAAGGAGGTCAGCCGTGAACTAACCTAGAAGGGTAGCTTAATCCCAAGAACCGGACATAAGATAGTCCGGGTGACCCGATAAGAAGGGTCAAAAAAGAAGTCTTCACAGCCTAAAGATTTGAGGAGTGAAGACCAACAACAGAGGTGAACTCGGGGACGGAGAGGTGAGGGTGAATGAGTGGTGGAGACTCATCCAAGAAGATCAAGAATTACGGTGGCAATGCACTTTTCATATCTTCCTGGACATAAGTCTCCACCACTCATTCACACCTGTTGGAGAGTACCGAGCTAATAATCCCCCGAGAGGGCGGCAGGAGAGACCAAGAGCTCACGTTTCTAGGACAGAAGTCCATTAAGGATGGCTCTGCCAAAGGAAGAATGTCGTCTGGCATGGACATCCAGTGCATACTGTTTAACAAAAGTATGCACTGAGCTCCAGGTGACCGCGTTGCAAATATCTGCAATGGGCACGTTGCAAATTTCCGCTAGGGATGCCGCGACTGCTCTAGTAGAGTGAGCGTAAACTCTACCCTCCAACTTAACCTGCGCCATGGAATAGCAGTGGCGAAGGCATGCCACTAGCCATGCTGAGATACATCTGATAGCAACAGGTTGACCCAGCCGGATCTCGCTGAAGGAAACGAACAGTTGCTGGGCTTTGCGAAAATCTTGGTTCTATCCAGATAGAAACGCAAGGCCCTCTTAACATCCAAAGAATGAAGAGAACGTCTCCTTCATTTTGAAAGTCCGCTAAGTAAGAGGAAGGACCAAAGGTTGGTTTAGATGAAATTCTGACACAACCTTTAGGAAGAAATTTAGGATGAGTAAAAGAACTACTTTGTCCTTATGGAACACAGTATACGGAGGATCTGTGACCAGGGCATGTATCTCAGAGACCCTGCGGGCTGAGGTAATGGCCACTAGGAAGGCAGTCTTCAAGGTGAGAAATTTTAGCTCACAGGTAGCCAGAGGTTCGAAAGGTTTCCGAGTGAGCATGTCTAGCACAAGATTAATGTCCCAGGCTGCAACTGGACGTCTTGTAGGAGGTCTGGTATGCAGAATTCCTTTAAGAAATCTCTTAACCACAGGTAACTGAGCCAGTGTTAAGGAAAAAACTGGCTCATGATACGCTGAAATGGCACTAAGGTGAACTTTAACTGTAGGGTACTGCAGACCTGAATTTGAGAGGTCCAAGAGGTACTCCAAAACCTTATCTGGTGGGCAGGAAAACAGATTCAAAGAGGACTTTGCACACCAGAGCGAAAAACGCTTCCACTTGGCTGCGTAAGTTTTCCGAGTGGCTGGCTTCCTGCAGCCAGAAGAATAACTGAAACCCTTCGAAAGACACTGAACCGGTTTACTTCTACCTCTTCAGGAGCCAAGTGTGAAGGTGAAGCGATCTCGGGTTGGGATGGACCACCGGCCCCTGAGTCAAAAGGTTCATCTGTAGGGGAAGTGGTTTCGGAGGAACTGCCAACATATTGTTGAGTATTGGAAACCACAGCTGCCAAGGCCAAAAGGGGGGCAATGAGAATCATCTTGTCCCCCTGGGATTCGAACTTCAGGAGTACCCTCTGAATTAGAGGAAGAGACGGAAAGACGGAAAGAAAGTGTTTTGTCCACCGCAGCCTGAACGCATCCTAACAGAAAACGCCAGGCCCTGGATTTCTGGAGCAGAAGAGAGGCAGTTTTGCGTTGAGTGGGGATGCAAAAAGGTCCAGGTCTGGAGTTCCCCACTCTTCGAATAGTGACTGAACTATGGTTGAATTGAGAGACCATTCGTGAGGATCTGTCTCAGTTCTGCTGAGACGGTCTGCCAAGTCGTTCTGTACACCTGGCAGGTAGACCGCTTGAATTAGAGCCTTGTGCTCCAAGCACCATTCCCATACCCTCATTGCTTCCCTGCATAAGGGGTAAGAATGAGCACCGCCCTGCTTGTTGATGTAATACATCACTGCTTTGTTGTCCGTTTGAAGGAGAATGTTCTTGTGACAGAGAATGTCCTTCAACGCTCGGACTGCATAAAGGACGGCTCTCATTTCTAGGACGTTTATGTGAAGCTGGGACTCGAGTTGAATCCACACACCTTGAGTGTGGAGAGTCCGACAGTGAGCTCCCACCCCATTAGGGATGCGCTCCATGGTAATGGAGATTTGATGGTCCAGAGGAGCAAAGGATATCCTTCCAGGAGATTGCTCTTTGAGACCACCAGGTGAGTGACCTCTTTAAAGGTTCTGTCACCTTAATGAGTTAGGACTGTGGGTGAGTGGTTGGGACCACTGAGTACTGAGCATCCACTGAGTGATTCTCATGTACAGACTTGATAGAGGTACAGTGAACATTGAGGATGCCATGAGGCCTAGCATCTGTTGCATCGAGAGAGCTGTAACTGAGCTGTTCTCCCCGATGTGACGGGCCATTTGAAGGATATCATTCCTTCTGTCTTCTGGAAGAAAAGCCTTTGCACAGGAGGTGTCCAGAAGAGTCCCTATAAAAAGGAGCCTCTGGGAGGGCTGCAGTGGCGATTTCTTGAGGTTCAGCAGAACTCCCATGGACGTAAGGAGGCGAGAGGCCGTCTCTATGGCGTCCAGAGTCCCTTGCTTGGAAGGGCTTGCTAGAAGCCAATCGTCCAGATAAGGGAAGACTTGTATTCCGACCTTTCTGAGGTGTGCTGCGAGAACTGCACAACACTTTGTAAAAACTTGCAGTGCCAAGGATAGCCCAAAGGGCAGGACTCTGAACTGATAATGTTGTCCCAGAGCCACAAACCTCAGGAATTTGTGATGCCTCGGGTGAATAGGAATGTGCTGGTAAGCATCCTGCATGTCCAGAGAGGCTAGCCAGTCATGTTGATGAAGCAAAGGTAACAGGGTTCCTAGAGAAATCATTTTGAATTTCTCCTTGGGGAGAAATTTGTTTAGCTTTCTGAGATGTAGAATGGGGTGCATTCCCCTGGACTTCTTTGGAACCAGAAAGTAATGGGAGTAGAACCCCGTGTTTCGTTGATGCAGCGGCACCACTTCTACTGTCCTGTTGTTCAGAAGGCCCTGAATCTCGGCGGCGAGAAGGTCTGACTGAAGGGTTGATAGCCTGGGCTGCCGTTTGGGAGGATGATCCGGAGGGGTCTCCACAAGATTGAGTGAATACCCCTTGCGAATTATCCGAAGGACCCATTTGTCTGAGGTTATGGACTTCCACTGGTTGTAGAAGTGCATCAGATGACCTCCCACCGGGGAGGAAAAGTCCACCTCGGGCAGCTGAGATGTGACTTGGGCCAGCAATTCATAAGGTAGCGCTGGGCACTTTGGGTCCTTGCGCTTTCTGTTGCGTCTTCTTTTGAGGTTGGGCAGGTTGGTTTTTATGGAAACCTCCTCTGCCTCGAAAGGACTGACGATTATGAAACTGATGTTTACTGACATTCCCTCGAGAGGGGGCTGGAGGGGGTCGAGCCAACTTAATGGCTGACCTAGTCTTTTGTGTAGCATCTAGAGCTTGCTCTACCTGAGGACCAAAAAGATATGCACCATCAAAGGGCAACGCCATTACCTGCTGCTGCGCGTCATTCATGAAGCCCGAAGTGCGCAGCCAGGAATGACGGCGGGTGCAAATACCAGCAGCCGCTGAACGGGAAGCAGTGTCAAAAGCATCCATGGCTGCTTTAACCTGCTGGTTGTTAGATTCAATACCTCTGGTAATGGTTTGAAGAAGCTCTGGCTTTGTATCCGATTCAGCAGAGCTTCAACCATTTGCTTGATAGAATGCCACAGGATATATTCATACTGGGAGAAATAGCCCTGGTAACTGGCAATACGCATACTTAGAGTAGAAGCAGCAAAGACTCTCTTACCTAAGGTGTCTATCTTACGAGATTCTTTGTTAATAGGTCGAGCTGTAGTAGTTTGAGGAAGAATGACCTTATCATTCTCTGCCAGGACTACAATATGATCCGCAAAGGCTTGAGATGCCAAAATGGGACGATCCTTGGGGCTGAATATTTCTATCTATGGATTTAGCCACCAAGGGTGAGCAGGATTATTCCATACCATTTGAGACAGCGTCTCGAAGGAAGGCTGAACCGGAGGAGTCAAATCCATAGGGATCTCTGGGGCATGAAGGTATTGGAGTCTTAATTTCCCAGGATCGATGTCTGTAGTCTGGAGAGAAAGAGTGGAACTCAGATTTTTTAGCAGAGACTTAAAGGACAGGTCCTCGACACAGGCTCTGTAGCAGTAACAGATCCTGCTTCGTCCACTTCATCACCCAACCGGAGGTCTGGGTCAGGCTCAATGTCATCTCCTGACAGTCAGGAGGGACTGTATGGACAGGGAAAGGAAATGAAAATCAGAAGAGAGGAAGAAAGAAGAATGAAAGGAGGAGTCCTGAAAAGCAGAGGAACCCCCGAGAGCCCCCGCGCCGAGGAGGCGAGGCACCGAGAATGCGCCGAGAGACCACGCAGCACCGAAATGGCGCTGGGACCATGCGGCACCAAAAGAAGCGTCAGAGGACTCGATACGGGCGCCGAGGATGGCGCCGAGAAGGCTGCATAGGCGAGGGATGCACTGAGAAGCCAGACGGCGCCGGAGGACGGCGCCAAGTCACCATCAACGCCAAAGGTGCCAAAAACACCCCAGACTCCGAAACAGGTTTTGAAGGAAGAAGAGCAGGAGATAAAGGACATCGGTGTGGCCCCCGCGCCCACAGCCATGTTGGGGGGACACCTAAGCGTGGAGTCGACAGCACTCGAAGAAGGTGCCGCACAACCAGGAAAGTCCAACTGCCCTACCTGGTCTCCCAATAAGCCCGAAGGCCCACGAGTGACCGAGCCAGGTAGCTGAACCAACCTCCGAGCCCACTGCTCCATAAGAGTGGCCCACTGATGAAACTGCTCATCTGAAGACCTACCTGCGGGCGGGGTAGGGCTCCGATGTCGAAGCCGTTGGCTACCAGAAGCAGAGGTTGGCGACTCCGAGGGAGGAGACCGGCAACTAGCCCCGATAACCGAACGTCTACGCGCAGACATATCAGAGGGCGACCTCGAGTGATGCCTTCTCTTTTTAGACCTGTGGGTCGAAGAGCTCGACGCCCTAACGGTGCGGAGAATCCGACGCGTTATTTTTTATGCTTCATGGGGCCATCCCCGGGCATTGGACTGACGTCTGTCAGACCCCCCTTCCGGAGAAGGCGGTGGACCGGACCCAGCCTGACTGACTGAACAGTTTTCATACGAAGTCTCCCTACCGTCACCTGACCTGCTCATGGTCGACTCCGTCAAAGTAGGCCGAGACTTCTTTATTGTTAAAATAAGAATAAACTAAGCGATACTTTATCGAGATAATACTACAAAATAACAAAAACTGAAAACTATGCTGCTAGTTTGAAGTTTGACTCCCGGCGGTCGAGCGACGTCGTTACTGAAGCGCACTCGACAGCAGGAAAAAAGAAACTGAGGCGGTTGGAGGTGGATCTCGAGATAGTCATTATCATGCAAGCTGAGGGTTCGTGGTGCCCTTCCTCCCAGCTCCATCTCTTGCCCGACCCTCCAGCAAAAAGTTTGCTCCGATGGGTCCTGGTGCCTCCGACGCGCAGATTCAATAGTGTGAATAGGTGGTGGAGACTTATGTCCAGGAAGATCTCTTCTGGTGAGTAACGCATACTAAAAATAAGGTCTTCAAGAGAAGCGCTGCTCTAATCCGTGGCTGGTTTAACGGGGCAGCATGAGATGCTCTAGGACAAAAGAAGATCCCAAGAGGGAATTGATCCTTGACAGGAGGTCTCATATGGAGGATGCCGCGCAGGGAAAGCACAGGAGGCCTCTAGCTGTGCTAGTGACCTCTGACCTACCAGGGAATGGTATGCCGAAATGGCACAGAGGTGTACCTTTATGGAGGAACAGGCTGGCCCAGATTCATACAGGGATAGGAGGTAGTCCAGCACTGACTTCTCAGGGCAGTCAAGTGGGGCTAAGACGCAGGCCTGAGCCCAAAGACCAAATCTGCGCCATTTCATGGCGTTGGGGCATGAGTGGAGGGTTTCTTGCCGCTATTAAAATGTCCGCTACGTCTTGCGAAACCCTGTGTCTAAGCACTGCTATGTCCTTAGGAGCCAGGCGTGCACGTTCAGTGACCTGAGGTTTGGGTGGACCAGGGAGCCGGCTTCCTGGGACAACAGTGTAAGCTGACCGGCAAAGGCAACTGTGGTTCCTGGGTCAGTTGGTGCAGGAGTGGGAACCAAATTTGCCTGGGCCAAAAGGGCACCACTATGATCATTGATGCTCCCTCCTCGCGGAGCTTCAGTAGAACCCTCTGGATCAAAGGGAAGGGCGGCAAAGCGTAGAGGAACCTGCCTGTCCAGGAGAGGGACAACGCATCTCACCAAAAAACACCAGGCCCTGGATCTAGCGAGCAGAAATTGGGCAGTTTTGTGTTGGATGGGGACGCGCAGAGGTCTAAATCTGGTGTCCCCCATCTGTGGAACAGATCCTCTACTACTTCTTGCATCAGTTCCTATTCGTGAGCCTTGGCCTGCGACCGGCTCAGGCAATCAGCTATGCTGTTGTCCACCCCGGGAACATGCACTGCAGTAATCTCTGCGCCGTGCTGTAATACCCAATCCCACACCCTCTTTGCGTTCCTGCACAGACAGTAGGAGTGAGTGCCTCCTTGCTTGTTGACATAGTACATCATCGAGGTATTGTCTGCTTGCAGCAGTAGACCACCTGGTGTGATCTCTGACTGAAAGGCCTGTAGAGCATACAGGACCGCCCTCATTTTGAGGATGTTGATGTGGAGGTGAGACTCCAGGGTTGACCAAGATCCCTGGGTCCTGACTCCTTCCAGGAGGGCTCCCCAACTGGACCCTGAAGCGTCCGTGGAGAGAGTCAGAGTTGGGGCAGGTGCTAAAAAGAGAACTCCTCTGGAAAGGTGCTCTGGGATGAGCCACCATGGCCAGTCTCGGATGATGGCATCCGTGATCCAGACTACAGTAGCTGATGCAATTGATCCTGCTTTTGGTCCCACTGAGCTCGTAACATCCACTGTGTAATCCTACATGAAGTTGAGCAAGGGGAACCGTCGCCGATGGCTGCTGCCATGTGTCCGAGCAAGCAAATAATGGTCCTGGCTGGGACAGACTTCTTTCCATCATATCCCTTTTGAGGGATGGGATGTGTTCGCCCCATCCTGAGGCGGGAAAACCTTCCCCTGACCAGTGTTGAGAACTGGACTGATAAACTGCAACCTCTGTGAAGGGACGAGGCATGACTTTCTCCTGGTTCATAGTAATGCCCAGTGATCCGAAGAGGGAACGAGTGTCTTGAATCGTGCCTATCAAAGCCTCCCGAGAGGGGGCCATGAGGAGCCAGTCGTCTAGGTATGGGAACACATAGTGGCCCTGTCTCCTGAGAGCCGCTGCCATGACTGCCACGCATTTCGTAAACATGCAAGGCACTGAGGACAGTCCGAAGGGGAGTGCTCGGAAGTGACTGTGGCGTCCCAGGAACTCGAAGCGCAGGAATTTCCGGATGCCTTAGTGATGGTGGAGATGGAGATATGCGTCCTGTATGTCCAGTGACACGAGTCATGCACCCTGCTTGAGCATGGGGATGAGACCCAGAAGGGTGACCACGCGTAAGTGTTTGTACAACATGAAGGTGTTGGGGTAGCTGAGGTCCAGGATCGGGTGCAAGTCCCCTGTATTTTTTTTGAACCAGGAAAAAGCGCGAATAATATTCTTCTCCTCTGGTTCTGTGGCACTGGTTCTATGGCATCCTTGTCCAGGAGTGCCAAGATCTCTTGCTGTTATGAGCAAGGCGTGTTGAACTGAATAATGGGAGAGCAGAGGAGGCCTTGATGGGGGGCCGTAGAGGAACTTGATAAGAGTGTCCTTGACTTACTAGTTGAAGAACCCACCGGCTGGAGGTTATCCTCTGCCACCCTGATAAGTGGTAAGAGATACAACACTCCACCCTTCCGCTCTTCAGATCACAGAGGTGGGACAGGGGCCGGGAAGGAGTCATGCTGTGGTGGTGGTGGTTCCAGCGGCTCAGCAGATATTTGGTGTTTCTGTTGCTAGCCTCATGGAGAATCTTGGTTGACCTTCTGTTAAAGTTGCCCCTTGGTTGCTGGCCAGAACATGGTTGTTGCGGCCATGAAAGCGATTCTGGTTCTCTGAGAAGGGGAACCAGCCTTAATCTGTGCACATGCATACAGTGTCCTCCTCTGAGATCCTGCCTTTTCTGGGAGAGGGGCAGATGAACAGAAGGTCAGAGAAGGAAAAACAGGGAGCTAAACATGTGGCTCAGAGGCTGGTGCCAGGAAAAGGACACAAATTTGTAGGAACTGGCAACAGTTTTGGGAGCAGAAGTTCTTTAAATTTGATGGACTGCATCTAAGGAGGAGTCAGTGCATTGGGGCAGAAGTCCGACATCTTTCAGAATATTTAAACTATAAATGGGGAGAGAGGGTGTAGCATCCCATATGTCGAATGGGAAGAACACCCTCCCCTCCAGCTAGTGGTCAAACAGAGTCTGTGCATGTTTGCAGTTCCATTTGATCACCAGGAAAGGAAAAGGTCCGGCTCCCTACACGGCCAAGACAGGAAAAATGCCAGACCTCACCAACAACTAACGCACCTAAATCTGGCCACTGGAAAATCATGTACTATTAAATGCTCGCAGTCTGGAAAACAAGATCCCAGACCTGCAGGCACAATGATACAGGCCAAACTGACATAGAAGCAATTAGCAAGATGTGGGCTTACCAGTAACCACACTTGGGAGACTTCAGTACCTGGCTATGTACTGTTCAGAAGAGACAGAGGTGCAAAAAGGGGAGGGGGGGAGGAGCCTCTATGTCAATGAAAATATCAAAGCTACAGAAATTCAGCATACACATAAGGAACCAGAAGAACTGTGGGTCACCCTGGAAACAGGAAATGGGACAGCCATACGAACTGGGGTTGTCTACAGGCCTCCAGACCAGGGGGAGGACATAGACACATTACTGTTAGAAGATGCACAAAACATGACAGCTAAAGGGGAGGTTCCGATAATGGGAGAGGTCAACATGCCAGATACAGATTGGTCAATACCAGCAGGAACATCTGCCAGAACTAGACACATGGTGGATTCCCTGCAGGGAGAGGGCCTCAAACAACTGCTACAACAACCACAAGAGACAGGGCTATCCTAGATCTAGTACTGAACGACAGGGAAAAGATCACAGATATCCAGGTAGAAGGTCACTGGGGCCAGTGACCATCACGACGTATAGGTCTAGTTGGCCACTACAACCAAATCATCCCATTCTCAAGGCAAAATATGGGACCTCAGAGGAGCTGACTTTGATAAGATGATCAACAGAGTTAAGCTAGCCCTGGCAAAAGAAAATACAGGTGAGGGGTATGTGGCAAAGTGGGCAAGCATTAAGGATGCAATACTTGAAGCAACATCCCATTGTGTTATAGAGAGAAAGGAAGTGCAAAAGAAGAAGGAAACCACTTTGGTTCCCAAAACAGTAGCAGAAAAAGGTCAAAGCCAAAGGCTGGCCTTCAGGAAATATAAGGAACGCAGCAGGATGGAAGACAGGGAGGGCATACCAAACTTCTCTAAGGGAAGGCAATAAGGCAGGCAAAAGGCCCAAACCGAGGAAACACTAACACAGACAGTAAAGAAGGGTGACAATGGATGGCTGGCCGTGTTACAGTGTGGATGTCGGCGCCTTGCACCATGATGTCAGGGGAACTGCCTGTATGGGGAGAGAGAATGGAAAATGAGCCTACCACCACTGGGAAGATGGGGAACTGTGTCGTGCCCATAATGTGCCTCTGCCCGCCTGGTGAGACCCAGGGACCGATGAATATGAAGGTTATGAGGTGTCCTACCCGCACTGCCGCCCGGGGGGTACAGCCGCAGCTCCATGGGGATCTAGGGTCCATCTGGGTAGGGTATAAGGCAGTGGGATGTCAACTGTCTCCCCTGATGGATCGGGGTGGCAGGCTGGCATGAGGAAAGCATAAAGTGTAATTTAAAAAAAAAAAAACTAAGCATTTCAAGGTTGGCCCCGTGATGCCAGGCCAGTAGGTACGTAGCCACATTTGCATCTTGTAGACCTGAGTTCACACCCGAAATTGTAAGAGAAAAGGCTGGAAGAGAGGGAACGGAAATCGACAGAAGTTGGTGCTGTGGCAGCCCCAGAAATCTGTACTGACATGAACACAGCCAGGGTTAAGAAATCCTGATATGGGGCCCCAGTACCTGTTGGCACCACAGAGCTAGCCTTGAGATGTGTAGTTTCTGATGATCAGCTGGCAGTATAGCCTAAAGGTTAAAGCAATCCTTAAGATATATTATTTTTACTAACAGTTTGAAATGTCTTACTACTGTTCTTCCTCTCGGCTATTACTATCAGCAACAGCACCCTGGCCCACTCTGCTACATAGTCGACTCTGGATGACTTCCATTTCTCCAACCTCCTTCTACTCTCTCCCACATGGCCCGACTTGACCCCACTGCTAGTGCACAAGGGCTTTATGTATCTAACCACTTATGATCCCAAAAAATACTTCTTTCATCACTAACCACCTCCCCTTTTATACATCAGAAACTCTGGTATATTCTGCTCTTGGCAATCCTTCTCTCTGGTGATATCGAAACCAATCCGGGCCCGACACACCATCTCTCTCAATCATACTTCCTACTAGTTGACTCTAAAGGCCTCTTTACTGTATATCACAACATTAGAAGCCTTGAGCACAACCTTGCTGAACTTGAGGTTTGGATTACCCTCTACCACCCAGACATACTCTGCCTATCGGAAACGTGGCTAAAATCCTCTGACTCCTTGTATTCCATACCGAATTATGGCCTCCTACAGAGGGACAGACCATCCCCCAAAAGAGATGGGGGGGACTGCCATCCACTTCAAAGAACAGCTACGCCTCACCGCCATATGAACTCACCTCCTGACACACTGTGAATCTCTACATGCAGCTATAACCCTTGGGGCTAAAAAGCTACATGTTGTATGCGCTTACAACCCACCTCCAAACAGTGGCCAAGCCAGCCTGGATGAACTACTGAACCATACGTCCAAACTCTCTGGTAAAAATGAAGCTATCATTCTCAGCAATATTAACCAAAACTGGTAAGGAAAGTGCCAAGCCTCATCCGTCTCCAAAATACAGTGCCATAATCTGCATCAGCTGATCACTACGCCCACTAGAGTTGCTCCCCTCAACCTGATCAGCTGGGTACTAGCAAATGATACTGAACACATCCAAGCTGCTGGCACACTTGCAGGTGCCATCACTAACCATTCCTATCTTTGCATCTAGGGCTCAGCAGCACCCCCAAACAACCTAGTTACATCACTTACCAGGATTATTCTAACTTAGATTCATATAAAATTTCTACATGACACCTAGCACTGATTGGTCTAGTCTTTACAATGCCAATGATGTACAGTCTGCCCTCGACATGTTTCTGACAGAATTCATGTCACTGCAGGACCTACACTCCCTCTCATAACCGGCAGAATTAAGGGGAAACAAACCAGATGGCTGAAAAAGGAACTACTTGCTAAGCTAAGAGCAAGGCACAAGAGCTGGAGCCGCTTTATGTCTTCTGGCCTGCCAGCGGATTATAACACCTACAGGCAGCAGTGGAATGTCTGCAAAAAAGAAATAAAAACGACCAAAGGCTCATACTGCAAAAGCTTACTAGTGAATGCCTCTGGCAACCCCCAAAAATTCTGGTCACACATAAAAACCTTCCTGGGGTCTACCCGCTCCGCCACCCCAAATGACCTGGTCCTCAATGGTACTCACTGTAACAATCCTCAGACCATAGCTAATTTTTTTAATAATCTATTCTCAGATCTAAATAAATATACATCCTGCTTCTCTGCCTCCCAATACCACTGCCCTCCTGCGACCTCCAGCGAAGAAGTCATTGGCCCCTCCTAATTTAAGGCTATCACTTGACAGGAGGTCTCTAAACTACTTAGCTCAATCTCAGACAACACAGCCACAGGCTCAGACAGCCCTGAACCCAGAATTCTAAAAACAGCAGCCCTGCTCATTGCTGCTCCCTTAGCCAAAATGTTCACGCTCTCTCTGTGTCAAAGCAGTGTCCCTAACATATGTAAGATAGCCAGAGTCACTCCTGTCTTCAAAAAGGGTGACCTAAAAGACCCATCTAACTACAGACCCATTGCCATCCTCAGTTCCGAGCAAAATCCTGGAAAAATTAGTTGCTACACAAACCACTGAATTCCTTCTCACAAATCATCTCCTTACAACTGACCAGCATGGTTTCTGCAAGGGTCACAGCACCTCCATGGCCCTGCTTAAGTTTACTACTGCCACACTCACTGCTATGGGCTGAGACCTTCTAACTGGAGCTGTTTACACAGACATGACAAAGGCCTTTGACCTGGTGAACCACTCCATTCTCCTTGCCACCCTGAAGTCTTTGGGCTTCGTGAATAATGTTGTCAACTGGTTCAATAGTTACCTATCAAATAGGGTCCAAGCTGTAAAATACAATTCAACCTACTGTAACCCCCAACCGGCCCCTTATTTAACTAGTAGGCACATCTCTCACAGTCTAGGGGGAAAGAGAGGTGGGGGTACAAAGCAATTTGCTAAAGCAGAAGAAAAACAGAGAAAGTGTGTACTAGACACAAACAGACCTATACAAAACCCAGGTCCTGAGGAAAGAGCGTTTGCTAAAGAGCTATACTAGAGTTGCACTTCTGAACAGGGGTACCAGTAAATCTACTCAGGAAGCAGTAACTAGATTGTCCATACCAGGCTGGGATTCTAGAGTGTGGATTTATTCCGAAACACAGTTAGAAATACGAAAGCAAAGATGGACCCCCAAGGGTTTACACTTCGTGGCACAAGGCAATGCAGAACACATCTGTAGAAAACAGAATTCGAACCTCCCATATATCAGGATTAAACATCTGGAATGAGGAACTAGCCATGGTGAACACACAGAATTTCTCCTTGAAATGGCACTAGGCCAGTACTTAGAATATCTCCCATATGGCATAGGATAGGAATGTGGCACACTGGCCATGATGGAGCACTAAAGGCTCAAAAACTAGAAACACACCCATATACAAGGGGCAAACTTCTTCAGACATTGGCCACATGCACTGACAGAAAACAGGCGCCCTTACAGAACCTGAAGTGCTGAACTGGTCACTTCAGATGTGGGGGGGGGAGAAGAGTCTCCCACCTTTTGCTTCCACGTCCATATTCAGCCATTCTTTTAGTTACACCTCACCAAATACTGAAACTGTAGAAAATGATGCTGTCTTGAAATGTTTATCACATTTAACATCAGGAACACCACTAGGGTGTAAGGTTAAAGTCCTGAACAAATGGCAAGTCACATATGGGACATCCATTATTGTCAGCCAACTTTGAAAACACAAATCTTCTGAGAAAATCCTCTCAGAAGTGGGTGAATGGGTCCCTTTATCAGAGTGTCACCCCACAGAACAAGCATTTGTCAATGCCGAACATTCGCTTGCAGGTATTTGCAGTGGTGTTTGGCATGTATGGTGCTTTACCCTAATACCCTGTGCGATTTTTTTTGTATTTGCACAATAAATTGTCAGCACGACCTTTTTGTTACCCCCATTGTGCGCTACATAGGCGGAAACACGTTTTGGGCAGGATGTGAAAAATGACAGCTGTACTGCTCATAAGGAAGTGTGGTAAAATGCCAATGTTAAAAATCTAGAGTGGAAATATTGAAAATTCGCAAACCTACGAGCGTGCGTGGGAACTCTGCAACGCATGCTCGTAAAACAGTCATTTTTAGGAATTTTTTCACCAAATTTTCAACATTGCCATTTTAAAACCTCTGCTAATTAACAGTGTCACTGTGATTTTCTTACTGTGTCCCATACATTGATTTCACACCCCGACTGCACCATTGTGCACTACATGGGCGGAAAGACGTTTTGGGCAGGATGTGAAAAATGACAGCTGTGCTGCTCATAAGGAGGTGTGGTAAAATGGCAATGTTGAAAATCTGGAGTGAAAATATTGGAAATTCGCAAACTTACAAGCGTGCGTAGGAAGTGCTCAACGCACGCTCGTGAAACAGTTATTTGTAAGAATTTTGTTGCCAAATTTTCAACATAGCCATTTTAAGATCTCTGCTCATGAACAGTGACACTGTGATTTTCTTAATGTGTCCCATACACTGAGTTCGCACACCGACTGTGCCATTGTGCGCTACATGGGCGGAAACACGTTTTGGGCAAGATGTGAAAAATGACAGCTGCAGTGCTCATAAGGAGGTGTGGTAAAATGGCAATGTTGAAAATCTGGAGTGAAAATATTGAAAATTCGCAAACTTACGAGCGTGCGTAGGAACTGCGCAATGCAGACTCATAAAACAGTCATTTTTAGGAATTTTTTCACCAAATTTTCAGCACAGCCATTTTAAGACCTCTGCTCATGATCAGTGTCACTGTGATTTTCTTAATGTGTCCCATACATTGAGTTCGCACACCGACTGCGCCATTGTGCGCTACATGGGCAGAAACACATTTTGGGCAGGATGTGAAAAATGACAGCTGTACTGCTCATGAGGAGGTGTGGTAAAATGGCAATGTTGAGAATCTGGAGTGCAAATATTGAGAAATTCATAAGCAGTACGATAGCGTGCGTGAGACTACTGCGCAGCATGCGCTTCAATCAAAACAGTCATTTTTAGGAATTTTTTCACCAAATTTTCAACATAGCCATTTTAAGACCACTGCTCATGAACAGTGTCACTGTGATTTTCTTAATGTGTTCCATACATTGATTTTGCACATTGAGTGCGCCATTGTGCGCTACACGGGCGGAAACACGTTTTGGGTGAGATGTGAAAAATGACAGCTGTACAACTCATAAGAAGGTGTGATAAAATGGCAATGTTGAAAATCTGGAGTGAAAATATTGAAAAATTCACGAACTTACGAGCCTGCGTAGGAACTGCATAGCATGCGCTAAATAAAACAGTCATTTTGGAATTTTGCACCAAATTTTCAACACAGGGGTTTGGGACCCCTTCTCATGAATGATGTCACTGTCATGGCGTTATTGAGGCCGAAGGGTGATTTCGCGCGGTGCCTGCGAAATCACCCTTTTGGGCCCGAATAACACCATGACAGTGACATCACTCAAGAAGGGTCCCAAGCCTGTTGAGAATTTGGTTAAAAATTCCAAAAATGACTGAGATATGCAATAAGTTGAACCCCCCATCTAGCCCATTATACAGCTTCCGGCATTTCCTCAGTTCGCGATCGCCTTTGAAGAGTGCAGACATGTTCCCAGTCCACGAAGATCGTCGCGCCAGAGTCGAGGAGGTAAGTATGGGGTGGGGGTGTGGAAAAGCTGGGTGCGCAGTGGGTGGGTGGGTGCAGGTTGTGGGAGGGGCTGGGAGGCGTGCGGGACGTTTTGTTTTACAGGTTTAACAAAAAAAAAAAAAGGCGTGGGGCGTTTGCAACACTGGGGTGGGCTCCCAGCGTGTAGAAGATGGCTGGGGGCGAGGGGCCGGCAGGGGATTGGGCACCCCGTCGGCAAATGAAGCAGGCGTTTGCCACGCTGGGGTGGGCTCCCAGCGTGGCAGCAGGATGGCTTGGGCGGGCCGTGGAGGCGGCGGGGATTGGGCACCCCATCGGCAAACAACGTTTGCTACGCTGGGGTGGACTCTGGCGTGGCACCAAAGCTTTGGGGCGTGGCGTGCGGTGGTGGGGGGCAGCGTGACACGAGGGGGCAGGCGTAACAGCGGCACTCAGTATGGCAGCGGTGCTTTCCTTTGAAGCAGAGGAACACCGCTGTCATACTGAACTCCTACACCATTGGTGCAGGACTGCCGTCTGCTCAAAGGAGCAGTCGTCGATGGGAGGCACACCTCCAAGTGCTACTCTCCCCAAGCGTTCACTAGCATACTGCATAAGCTGAACGTAAAAGGCAGGTAAATATCCTGGGTTAACTCAGTCAGAATCTACTCACAGTTCAGTACACAAAGGCAGCTTCACAAAGTTCAAGGTTGGATCAGGGATTGCCCTAAAATCCTCTGCAGTCCCTTCATCCCACAGGGGATAAAGGCACAGGAACCCCTGGAGATGGTTTCCACCACTTCACAAGGCGGGACATGATTTCCTCCACTAGGGTGAGAAATACAGGCGCTGTTCACTCTCTGAGCTGCTACTACAGACTGACTCCACAATTCTAAAACTCCCACTCACACCAACTGCTGTGGCTTATGATGCTGAGAGTGTTCTAATGACATCACCTCTCAGCTGAAACCAAAAACCAGAGAGGGACAAGGTGAAAATCTATGTAACTAGATATTCACCAGCTGCCTTCCCTACCTAACACTGACGCTGATAGGATTCTAGTAAACCCAGGGAACAGGGGGTTACACTATTCCGACCTGGCAACAGTGAATACTGGTGTACCACAAGGCTCAATTTTGGAGCCACTGCTATTTTCTATATTTATCAATAACTTCACCTCCAATCTTACTTCCACTTCCTCTACGCTGATGATACAGTCCTATACACCGGGGCAAAAAACACCTCTGACATCGATCTGCGGCTCTCCACTGACTTACAGCACACTCAAGCCTGGCTCTCGCATCACAAACTAGTCCTTAATGAGGCCAAAACCCAATCCATGCTATTTGGGACAAATTCTAAACTCAAAACCTGCCAAATAAATTTCATGTACTCTTGTCTGGATGTCTCCCATATTGGCTCAGTGACTTCGTTTACGTACCATGGGGTAACACTGGGCCAATCCCTAAACTTTGATCATCACATCCAGAACTCATGTAAATCTGTCAACTCTAAATTAGATATAGCGTACCGGACCAGATATGCATGAACCCCTGCAGCAAGGCTTGCCACTGCTATTGGTATTCTTCTACCCACCTTCGTGCGGAGTTCGACCTATACTGCCTTACTAAATCCAATCTCCAAAGATGGGACGTCACCTGTAATAATATCTGTTGCTATGCCTCCTTCTCCCATCGGTGGAAACACCACTGCCTCCTCTACTCAGATCTAAACTGTCACCAAATGCTGCTAGACTTTACTCCCTTGGGTCAACTGTCAACAGCATTATGCGGTCTCAAACTCCAAAAACCTTAGCTGATCTACTTGTTCCTCAGATGCCCAGCTATGACCTATGCTCAGCTAGAAAATCCCTTCTGTGTGTCCAGAAACGTAACACCACCAAAAGCACCAGTGCTTTTGCCCACCATGCTCCTCAGCTGTGAACTCCTTCCCTTTAGAGATCCACCAAGCACCCTCCCATAATGCCTTTGAAAAGGAGCTCTGTAGCTACCTCATCTGCTCTAATCAATGCCCGTGCTTCAACCCCCTTAGCTTTTCTACTACTCTCACTGCTGTGAACTTGATCTGCTTTCTACTTAATGCCTTGCACTCAATCCTCCCCTGCCTGCCTGTCTACTGTCTCCCCTCCCAACTTGATGTGCTTCTCCTCTTTGGCTTATCTCAAACCCTTTGCCCTGTCCTACTATAACTAATTCTCAACTCCTCAGATCTTTGTAATCATTGCTGAAAAGCTCCTACTTGCACTACTCTGGGCCCTATCTCCCAACCCATGTGAATGTTTTTCCCCCAAAGGATCTGCCTACTATGTTATTTTGTAATTTTTCCCACTCATTATACCTAACAGTTCCTTGCAAGTAGGTGGCTGTTTTCAATGAACTTCTTGATGAACTCTGCATCATGATAATTCCTTGCAAAATGTGAGCTATGTCCTGTACCTGCCAACAAATTGCCTTATCACGTTTTGTCATCAATTACACTATTTTGTACCTTACTCATTACCTTACTTGTATTTTTACTGTAAAACCTTGTTTTGTTTCTGTGTTTTATGCAACTCTACTCTGTAACCTCCCGGGTCATGCCTGAAAATAGTAATTTCTATAGCTAGCGCACCCACCCTGTAAACAAACTAAATAAAAAATAAAGGTGATAACTCACTAGTTTCAATGCACATATGAAAAAACAGGTTACCCACCTGTAATAGTAGTTCTAGAAGTGGTATATGTTGTTCAACCACACTGTCTGGCATATCCCTTTCCCCTTTAAGATCAGCGGACGTCTTCAACCTGGCTCCTCCCACCCATCAGGGTGGTATATA